>JAJAQA010000004.1:47411902-48671902 GCA_021464565.1 Rutilus rutilus
TAATGATGGTATTTGAGGGGTGTATACTGTAGATGTACAGTCATAGGTATACAGGGAATACAGAATAGGGCTCAGCACACAGCCCTGGGGAGAGCCTGTGCTGAGAGACAGGGTAGGGGAGCAGGTGGTGCCTACCTTAACCGTTTGAGGGCGGTCAGTCAAGAAGTTCTTAATCCAGGCACAAATGGAAGGGGGGATAGCGATGGTGGTCAGCTTATCCACTAGGATATCAGGAACAATGGTGTTAAATGCCGAGCTGTAATCTATAAACTGCATCCTGACATAACTCCCTGGCTGCTTCAGGTGGCTAAGTGCTGTATGTAGAGCTGTATTGATGGCATCCTCCGTCGATCTGTTTTCTCTGTATGCGAACTGATATGGATCTAAGTTTGGGGGAAGCCAGGCCTTGATGTGATGCAAAATGAGCCTCTCAAAGCATTTCATAACAACTGATGTTAAAGCGATAGGTCTATAGTCATTTGGACACTTTGGAACCAATGACTTTGGAACAGGTATGATGGTAGCTGACTTCAGGCACTGAGGGATGGTAGCCTGTGACAGTGAGAGGTTGAACAGCCTAGTCAAAACTCCCACTAGCTGGTCGGCACAGGCAAAAAGTACTTTACCAAGTACCCCATCCGGACCAGCTGCTTTTTTTGTATTCACAGTCTTCAACACCTGCCTCACCTGATGCTCCTGGAGCGTGAGTGCGCTGTGACTGAAGGTCAGTGGTGATCGCGCTACTGTGTGTGGTGCCTCACTCTCGAAGCGGGAAAAGAAAATATTCAATTCCTCGGCCAGTGATACATCGGTTATGGTAGCGACAGGTGAGGGCCCTTTGTAGTTGGTAATGCTCTGTAGCCCCTGCCACACCATCCTTGAGTTGTTATTGACGAGATGTTCTTCCACTTTCCTTTTGTAGGCCGTCTTAGCAGCTTTAATGCCTCTCCGCAGCTCTGCCCTCGCCACCCTGTACTGTTCTCTATCACCCGACTTGAAAGCATAGTTACGGTTTCTCAGGAGTGTCCGGACGTTCGAGGTCATCCAAGGTTTTTGGTTAGGATATATCCGGATGCGCTTCTCCACTGTGACATTATCAGTACAGCTTTTTATGTAGAACAGTACAGTCTCTGTGCGCTCCTGTAGATCTAGTTGCTCAAATATGCTCCACTCTGTACGCTCAAAGCAATCTTGGAGCTGAGAGAGTGCTCCATCAGGCCAGGTTTGAACATTCTTTATGGCAGGTTTTGATTTTCTCCTAAGGGGAGTGTATGCAGGGACCAGGAACAGTGAAAGATGGTCCGACATGCCCAAATGTGGGAAGGGTACTGTCCTGAAGGCTTGCTTCAAGTTAGAATAGACGTGATCTAGTGTGTTATTCCCTCTAGTTGAGCACCGTACATACTGTACAAAGTTAGGAAGCACAGACTTGAGGCAGGCTTGATTGAAATCCCCTGCCACAATAAAAGCTCCCTCTGGATGAGCCTGCATTTGTTTATTTATAATAATGTATAGCTGAGAGAGCGCTGTGCTAACATTAGCATTAGGTGGAATGTACACGGCAGCTATAATCACTGTTGTGAGCTCTCTGGGCATGTAAAAAGGTCTACATTGTACAGTCATTACTTCTAAATCCGGTGTGCACTGTGTATGTATGATCCTGCTACTAGTACACCAATCCAAATGAACATAGATACAAAGCCCCCCTCCTTTGCTCTTACCGGAGCTTATTGTCCTGTCAGATCGGTGCATGCAGCGGCTGGTTAGCTGAACGGCCGAGTCCGGGATGAGCGGGTGAAGCCAGGTTTCCGTGACAATCATCACACTGCAGTTCCTGATATTTTGGTTGTTTGCCGTTAGTAACTCCAGTTCGTCAGTTTTATTGACGATAGACCTGGCGTTTGTAAGGAAGATGCTTGGCAGCGGGGGTTTGTAGGGCTGTTTCCTTAGTCTAACTAATAGGCCGCCCCTGCAGCCTCGCTTCTGCCTCCGCTCTCTGTGCCGCCTCCGCCGTCTCACAGACCCGACAACAATCCAGGGTGAGCCCGGCGATCTCGCTATACCCAGCGGAATGTTGTGACGCCGCTGGAACTCCATCGTGATATCAACCCGAGCTGAGAATCCCACTTTTCTCAGCATAGCTAGGGTGTAGGAATGTTTTATCTCTCTCATATTCCCTCTTACACACATTAACAACCATAGCATTACAAAAACAAAACACTGAAACCGAGAGCTAAAAGCCGCTGCGTCTGCGCGCGCCGCCATCTTGCCAATGTAAATCATCTTTTAAAATCATTTTGTTGGGTCAGACAATGATTACCAAATTTCTCTTTCATATTGCTCCTCATAACCACTGAAAAAAAACACCCACCGTCCCCGCCGAAATCGACGCCTATGTGTTCCATACCATGTAAAGGGAAACATGATAATATAAAAAGTAGCCTACTGTACAGTAATGCAGAAAAGCGCATTACAACCATGTTAAAGCTATTTAAAACGTTCAGATGCAAAAAGGAACTAAATGTAAAATTAGATAAACTAGTTAATGATATTGCCCAAATGCTCTATGTCTCTTCAAAGGTTTTCGCGAATTATTGTGTTATAAGACTCAGTTATCATACATCACGTCTCTTCTACTGTAAGTACACAGAAAAAAATAAGACAAATGATGCGCGTTTGAGTCGGATTTTTATTAAGAATATGTGACTGTTTATGTAACTGGCAAAAGAAAACTTTGTCTTCGTCATACTTCGTCAGTATGGCCACATGAAACACGACTGCCATCTACAGGTTTTAGTATTTCCTGCGTCCAACACCTAATCCCCCTTCTGCATTATCCCGCAGAATTTCTGAAGTGCTCGCGGCATTCTTCTCTCTGAGATGTGCATTTTTAAAGGCCACATTGTCCCAACATTGCAAAGAACCAACAGGAAAATAAACGTGTGCCTGTACTAGCAGCGTACTTGTAGCAAAATCATAAACAGTTTTCGTTCAAAAATATAGAGTGATGTACCAGCAGCTCTCATACAAACATAATGCTTGTGGACTTACGCATATTCTGAATAATCAGTAACATACAAAGCCGCTCTTATACACAACTAAATAATAAAGAGTTATGACTTGTAGCAACAATAGGTTGTACATTAATATTAATATTAGCTCAAATGATCTATAGGGAATTTTAATAATTAACCATGAATATGATATATATTTTGCATATTACAGTTACATTAATTTATCGCAGCTGAACCAGATTGATATATGAATGATTACCATAACGGGTTATGGTTCGTCATTAATACATCAATAGTCTTATTTCAGCTCGAAGTTATGGGATAACTTTAATGGAATTAATTTAGTTATCAAACAATCTGTTTGTCCAGCAAACATTAAACGTAAGATTTAACTCTCAAGGAAAATTATCCTTCTTACAAACATAAGAAAGAGTATATTTTCCAGGCCTTGAAAAGAAACAACTCTCTGCGTTTGTAAAATTTAGGTTACTGAAATCGTAACAAGATAAAGCATATAGCTTAAGATCGAAAACATCTCATTGACTTGGTTCTATGGGCATTTAAAACAGAGACAATCAAGGATATATGGAATTTTAATAATTGGACTAATACTACATCGAAACTACGAGTATACACAGAGTAAAAACATATATTTACAACAGAAACATACGGACGAAAACATTACGAGACCAAACGGATAACAGATGAGAGAGGGAGAGGATGGAGGGGAGAAAGTGAAACTAAAGGTCAGGATGAGAGAGAGAGGATGGGTGAGCGAAAATGAAAGCAACCTGTGCGATCAGAGAAAGCACAGTTTAGGCAAAACTCGCAGACAGCAACCTTTTGACAGACAACAAGGACTCAGATCACCTTGAAAAAGGGAATATACAACCTTGAGCAGCATTTCGATTTCGGTACTTGCATGTGGTCTGTTGTGTTGACACCCGAAGGCACGTGTGTTGTTCTGAGTGGAGGCGTGCGTGTCTTCCGGTACTCGTGCGGACGCGGGGATTTCAAAAGAGTTGAAGTTGCTGACGTTCGCTTTGCTGAACGTAGGGCGAGTCCGAAGATGAAAATAAAGAAAAGACTTAAAGAAAATAGAAGAGAAACGGAGAATGGAGAATGCTCCCTAAAAGGGAGCCATGGACCCAGAAAACCTCTCACCGAAAAAGTGCTCACAGAGAGACTTCGGTGTCAGCCTCTTATGGAGAGGATGGGTTCACGCCTCTGTTCGCACGAACAACCAATGAACATCCAAAGATCTGAAGCGGGAAAGCTCCCTTTGTCTCTGGGGAAACACCCACTCGAGTGAGTTATGGTGTTGTCAAATTTGAGAAGATTTTCTCAAGACATATGAAATGTGTCCAATTATACCAATTACTGCAGTTGGTTATCGAAATTCAACTCCGTTAGATTGAGAGCATTACAGAGACATCAAACACATCACATGAAGGTTAGAGAAATGCATAATTACAAACATTTTAAAGTTCGTTACATGGCTAGAAATAAGGTTTACCCAAAATGTGTTGTACACTAGGCTACAAATGGAGATGAAGCTTAAGGAACTAAACACGGTACACACCTGATTTGTCTAACCTTATTACCAAAGTTTACCAGAATACACAAACTACACCACGTAAAAGAAAAATTATGAGATGGGAAATGACATCCATGTTTACATTTCTTTAGTGGTTATACATATAGAAAATGTAGGATTTAAGTAGGAGTAAAGATTAACACTTTAATTCTGCTCCACTCCTAAAATCTCCGTTGCTTGACATTCCATTAGGCAATAAAACAAAGTGCCAGAGAACGTTGGTGAACATTCTCTAACTAAAACACTTATTGATTAAAGAATACATTTCAAAACCACACCTCTATTATAAAGCAAAACTAATCACACATACATATCGGAAGGTATACATTCAAGAGCATATTTCTATATGAAGTTGCACCCAAAGGATGTTTCTAAGTTTTAATACAAAGGTGTGTATGTGTGTGTGTGTGTGATGCTCTGTGTCTGGAATGTCACATAGGGAGTTTCGTTATCTTTTTGGTGCAGAGAGGGAGGAAGTGGGTTTGGAATGCAAAGTTAAGGGAATGTGTTGACTGGTTATCCTCCAAGGTGCAATAAAATGTTGCGAAAGACCATTTTGTCGCAGACTAGCTGGAGCCGAAGCATGATTTGCACTCACGAGTTCAAAGTGCAAAAGCTTTTGTATTCAAGAAGAAATGTTTTTAGCAACACAGAGTATTTGAATTTGTTAATTCAAAACCAAACGGACGAATGATTCAATAGCCAATGTTGTTACAGACTTCAAATGTTTACTGTATACCACAATCAAAAACAGCTTAAACAAAAAAAGTAAATGAACATCTGCAGAGAGCACAGTCAAAGTGTAGATTTTTGTGACTGGCATTGCACTGATACACACTTGTGACCATGGAGGGCCGTATAACTTATGTATAACAGATCGGTTTACAGCATATTGATGTGAAAACTAAACAATAAAGAAAGCGGCTCTCATACAAAAAATACTAAATAGGTCACAATGAAATTGCCAATTTTCCATACGTTAGCTTTTAACGAAGAGGGTGCCGTTTGAATTTGGTGCTCAGAAATCATGCGTCTCTGTTATGTGCACGCCACAGACTGTCAGCGCACTGTACGTCCGCTTTAGAGTTCCGCCAATATTACGTTATCAGAAAAAAAAAAAAACGATTTTTGACATTTGTGAATCCATTCAGAATCGATTTTTTCCCCACCCCTACTCAGATCTATGATGATCAACTAGCGTGTTCATTTTCATCCAGCAGACTTTTGCTGACAAATAAACAGTGAAATAAAGTTAAAGGTAAAGACCCATTCGGGTCTCAGCCTACTGGCCCTGACTAAGACCTGGATCAGACCAGAGGACACTGCCACACCGGCTACCCTCTCCACTAATTTCAATTTCTCACACACCCCTCGCCTGACTGGTAGGAGTGGAGGTACTGGTCTGCTCATCTCAAACGATTGGAAATGTGATCATTTACTGTGTGACAAGGGCTCATTTGAATCACATTCAATTATCATCACTAGCCCTATTAAAATCCATTTTGTAGTTTTATATTGTCCCCCAGGGCAGCTTGGCAGTTTCTTGGAAGAGCTTGATGTGCTACTCTCATCCTTCCCTGAGGATGGTACTCCTCTCATAGTTCTTGGAGACTTCAACAGCCACCTAGAAAAACCTCAGGCTGCTGATTTCCACCCTCTGCTTGCCTCATTCGACCTCAAACGAGTATCTACCACGGCTACTCACAAATCAGGTAATAAATTGGACCTTATTTACACACGCTACTGCTACACTGATCATTATTATTATTATTATATTATTATTATTATTATTATTATTATAATTATACATTTTATTTATAGGCGCCTTTCTTGACACTCAAGGTCACCTTACATCATCATCAACAACAATAGCAATATTTAAGTAAAGACAATGAGATACAATACAATTAAAAAAGAAAATGCAGTTGTGGTCAAAGGGAATAAGCTATTCTAAACAAATGAGTTTTGAGTTTTGATTTAAAATGTGAGAGGGAATCAATATTACGGAGGTCCGGTGGAAGCGAGTTCCTGAGCTGAGGAGCAGAGGAGCTGAAAGCTCTACTCCCCATAGTCACAAGGCGGACACGGGGAACAGTGAAATGAATAGAAGAAGAGGATCTAAGGGTACGAGCGTGTGTGGGTATATGGAGGAGATCAAAAAGATATGAAGGGGCTAGATTATGAATGACTTTAAAAGTAAGGAGAAGTAATTTATAGTTGATACGGTAAATGATAGGGAGCCAATGGAGCTGTTGTAAAATAGGAGTGATGTGATGAATAGAAGGGGTACGAGTAATGATACGAGCAGCTGAGTTTTGGACCAGTTGAAGTTTATGGAGGGTTTTATGTGGGAGGCCAAACAAAAGGGAGTTGCAATAATCTAAACGGGAGGTGACTTAGCTGTGAACAAGAATGGCAGTGGAGTGAGGCGTGAGGAAAGGACGCAGACGGTTGATGTTTCGAAGATGATAATAAGCAGACCGGGTAACATTATTAACATGGGATGTAAAAGAGAGGGTGCTATCGAAGATGACACCCAGACTCTTAACCTGAGGGGAGGGGGAGATGAAGGAGCTATCAATGGGAATAGAAAAATTATGGAGTTGATGTTGATTTTGTACCTATAAGAAGCAATTCTGTTTTATTGCTATTTAATTTAGGGAAGTTTGAAGTGAACCAGGATTTTATGTCAAGAAGACAGTTAGTAAGGGAAGATGGTGGAAGTGTAGAATTAGGTTTGGTTGAAAGATAGAGCTGGGTGTCATCTGCGTAGCAATGGAAATTGGAAATATACTGTACATACATTTTCAACGGAGGGACAGAAAGCTCTCGGACTAAATCTAAAATATCTTAAACTGTGTTCCGAAGATGAACGGAGGTCTTACGGGCTTGGAACGACATGAGGGTGAGTCATTAATGACATAATTCTCATTTTTGGGTGAACTAACCCTTTAACCTTAGTTTCGAAAAATAAATAAATACAATCATCATTTTTCATGAAAAAAATCTAAACTACCTAAACTAGGCAAGGCAAGGCAAGGCAAGTTTATTTATATAGCACATTTCATACACAATGGCATTTCAAAGTGCTTTACATAGAAGAAATTAAAATAATAAAAGAAATAAGAATAATTAAAACAGTTTAGAAAAATAAAATAAAATACAGTACAGTACAAACAGTCAGACGAACATTGGCACAGTGCTCATTCAGTAAATGCATAGCTAAACAGATGTGTTTTGAGTCTGGTTTTGAAAGTGACTACTGTAGGAGCACATCTGATCTCCTCTGGAAGCTGGTTCCAGCTGCGGCTGGCATAATGGCTAAAAGCAGATTCGCCATGCTTAGAGTGAACCCTTGGTATTTCTAGCTGATATGATCCTAATGATCTGAGTGATCTGTTGGGTTTATATTCAGTGAGCATATCTGCTATGTATTGAGGTCCTAGGCCATTGAATGATTTATATACCAGTAATAATACTTTAAAATCAATCCTAAATTTAACTGGGAGCCAGTGTAAAGACCTGAGGACTGGTGTGATATGTTCATATTTTCTGGTTCTGCTCAGAATCCTGGCGGCAGCGTTCTGTATGAGCTGCAACTGTCTTATGGTCTTTTTGGGAAGTCCAGTGAGGAGTCCATTACAATAATCCACCCTGCTGGTGATGAAAGCATGAACAAGTTTCTCTAAGTCTTGTCTGGAAACAAAGCATCTAATTCTTGCAATATTTTTCAGATGATAGTATGCTGATTTAGTTATTGCTTTGACATGACTATTGAAACTAAGGTCTGACTCTAGTGTCACACCAAGATTCCTGACTTGATGTTTAGTTGTTTGACCCCTAGAGTGAAGGTATGCATTCACCTTGAGAACTTCATCTTTGTTTCCAAACGCAATGACTTCAGTTTTGTCTTTGTTTAACTGAAGAAAGTTTTGACACATCCAACTGTTGATTTCATCAATGCATTGGCACAGGGAGTCAATGGGGCTGTAGTCGTTAGGCGATAGGGCTAAGTAAATCTGTGTGTCGTCTGCATAGCTGTGGTAAGAGATTTGGTTCTTTCTCATTATTTGGCTCATTGGGAGCATATACAGGTTGAACAGGAGTGGTGCAAGAATTGAGCCTTGAGGGACTCCGCATGTCATGGATGTCCACTCAGACTTATGGTCTCCTATACTCACATAATAACCTCTCCCATCTAAGTATGACCTGAACCATTTTAGAACTATCCCAGAAATCCCCACCCAGTTTTCCAGTCTGTCAAGAAGTATGTTATGATCGACAGTGTCAAATGCAGCACTGAGGTCGAGTAGTACCAGCACTGATAATTTGCTTGAATCAGTATTTAAGCGAATATCGTTTATTATCTTTATGAGCGCTGTCTCTGTGCTGTGGTGCGGTCGGAAACCAGATTGAAAATGGTCAAAGGATCCATTCAAGCTCAAGAATTTGTTCAGCTGATTGAAGACAACTTTTTCAATGATCTTGCCTATGAAAGGAAGATTTGAGATCGGTCTATAGTTGCTTAATATGGTCTTATCCAGATTGCTCTTTTTCAGGAGGGGCTTGACAACTGCAGTTTTCAGGGAGTTTGGAAAACTCCCAGAGAGAAGTGAGGCATTAACCACTTCTAGAAGATCTGCTTCTAGACTGTTTAACACACTTTTGAAAAAAGATGTGGGAAGTGTGTCGAGAGCGCAGGTTGATGTTTTAAGGTGCTGTACGGTTTCTTCCAAAATGTTGCCATTAATTTCTTTGAAATCAGACATAGTAACTACTTTCTCAGGTGGTTTGATCTGTCTGACCCCAGTGCAACTCAAGGATGTGCTGATCACCTTTCTGATATTATTGCAAACTATTATATAAGCAAACTCACTGCACTTGCTGTCTGAGAGCATTTCACTGGGAATCTGGCTTGGGGGGGTTGTCAGTCTCTCTACAGTAGCAAAAAGAGTGCGTGTGTTGTTTAAATTGCTGTTTATAATATTTGAGAAGAAAGTCTGTCTAGCTTTGCCTAGTTCCATATTGAAAGCATGAAGGCTGTCTTTGTAGATGTTATAATGGACTACAAGTTTTGTCTTCCGCCACATGCGCTCTGCTTTTCTGCATTGTCTTTTCATATTTTGCACTGTTGTTGAGTTTCTCCAAGGTGCTTTTTGTCTGCCACTCTTCTTCCTGACTTTCACAGGAGCAATATCATCAATTACACCTTTAACTTTTGAGTTAAAAGAATCGAGGAGAAAATCAACAGAGTCAGCAGATATGCTTGGTGTTAAGGATATAGCCTTCATAAATAGGACACTAGTGTTCTCATTTAAGCATCTCTTCTTGACAGACACAGATCTAGCTTCAATGGCAGGAGAGATCAATATATCAAAGAAAATACATAAATGATCAGACAGTGCTACATCCTTAATAACAATCAATGAAATGTTTAGACCCTTACTGATAAGTAAATCTATAGTGTGTCCACGATTGTGTGTGGGTCCATGTACATGCTGAGTCAGATCAAAAGTTTTTAAAACAGTTTTGATTTCTTTTGCCATATTGTTTTCTGCATTATCTATGTGAATGTTAAAATCTCCAGCAATGGTAAAACAGTCAAACTCTTGAGGTAATTGTTGATAACAGTTCTGTAAAGTCCTCAGCGAAGGCTGGAGAGTATTTTGGAGGCCTGTAAATAATGATGAGTAAAATGCGTGGAGCACCTTTTAACACAATACCCAGATATTCGAAAGAAGGGTAATTCCCAAATGATATTTGCTTACATTGATAGATATCTTTAAAAAGAGCAGCTAGACCCCCACCTCTCTTAACAGCTCTGCAGACACTCATAAAAGTAAAGTTAGGAGGGGCTGCTTCATTGAGGACTGTTGCACTGCAGCTGTCTTCTAGCCAGGTTTCATTTAGAAGCATAAAATCTAGGTTGTTTGTGGTTATTAAGTCGTTAACTAGAAGTGATTTATTTTTAAGTGAACGAATGTTTAAAAGTGCTAACTTAACAGTCTTACTTTTTGTCCCCACATCAATCTTACTTTCACATGTAATAGGCAGCAGATTAGATGGGTTTGCTGTACGGCTATTGAAGGCCTTAGACTTTCTATCTTGTAACAGAACAGCAATAGAGAAAGATACAGGCACACTGGGTTCCCGCTTGTTTTGTAAACATTTGAGAAAGTTACTGTTATCAGAGCGGGCACCCGACACATATCACTGAGAGCTGGTATCAGTTGTTTTTGGTTCACCTCGAGCAGAAGGAGGAGGGTGTGGGCCCTGGCGTTGTGGCAGAGGCCGAAGAGCTCTCACAGGAGGGGGAGGGCGAGCTGGGCCCGCAGGCTTTGGTGGCAGCGGTGCCTGTCGTTTTTTGGTTGTTATCTGGGGGCTTGCAGCAAAAGAGTGGGATAGTTTGGTTCCAGCATACACCAGTTCTTCCATTTTCTGTGAGAAGCACAGTAGTGGCGTTGCTGGGGAGAGGGAAAAGGTGTCTGGTGAAAGGGGCTGTTGCTCTGGTGTTATAGGAGGCTGTGATATGCTGTCCTGGCTTCCCTGGCTGTTTTCCAGGAAGTCGTCCTTGGGTGCTGAATCTTCGAGCAGCTCTAATATGTCTGTCTGTGGTGAGCTCTGTGGGCAGGGCTCAGCTGAGATTGAGTCCGTGAGCAGAGGTTGTTGTGGCGGAGTGGTGTTATCATTGTCCTTGTGTGATATGTCAACCGCATGTCCATTTTGCTGCTGAAGTGAAGTCCCGTGGTCATTCATACTGTGTCCAGGTGTGTGTGTGCCGTTCAGATTGAGTGGATTGGCACACATTGCAGAAGGATGATTGAGGGAGAAGTAGAAATTGTCCTTTAACACTCTTGAACCAAGTTTGTTTGGGTGGTGGCCATCCCGATGAAAAAGTTGTCTCTGACTCCAGAAAAGATTGAAATTGTCAATGAAGTTTACACCTTTTATATTGCAGGTTTTTTGCAGCCATGTATTTAGCCCAAGCAACCGTGAAAACCTGTTTGTTCCTCTTGCTGGTAGTGGTCCACTGATGAATGTTTGAACTTTCAGTCTTTTAAGTGTTTCAAAAAGTTCATTGAAATCCTTCTTAAGGAGTTCTGACTGCTCTTTATGAATATCATTCTTCCCCACATGAATGATGAGTCGATTTGCAGTCTTATGTTTCATCAGAATGTTCTGAAGTTCCCTGTTTATATCAGTTGTTGTTGCTTGTGGAAGGCAGCACGTAGTTGTATCCCTGCTGCTAATGTTTCTGATTATGGAGTCCCCCACTATCAGAGTCCTGGGCCCGGCTGCGCTCTGAGCTGAGTGCCGCTGTCTGCTCGACCTTGAGCGCCAGTTAGCCTCAGTGTTAGCTACTGGCCCATTCAGTCTGTTTTTGATCACATTCATCACATTTGGGGATTCCTCATTTACATTCATTAGTACTTCAAATCTGTTCTCAAGATGTATAGGCAGTGGTAGGAGACCAGTGTTTGCAATTCTTGTCAGAGCTGTATCTGGGGTAGAGCATGCTACTGCGGCAATATGTGAGGCTCGTGACAATCTGATGTCTCGAGTGCCTTTGGGTCTCGCTCCCTGTATGTGCCATCTATTTGTAAGTCGATCGGCTTGTTTCTCTACCTGTCGAGGAGCACTAGTTTCATGGGACTCACCGGCTGTATGCTGAGGCTGTCCATGACGAAGCTCTGTTGTGTGCTTCGTCTGGTTTGGTGGTCCCGTAAGTAACTTTGTTTCAAGAGGATTGTTTTGCAATCCTTTGTAAAAGTCTGTGGCAGTTGGTGCAGCAAGTAGATTCTTGAACCTGAAGAGGCATTTTCTCTCTTATCCTGAATGTAGGCAGTTGTGTTTTCCTTTCCCGGAATGTAAGCTGGTCGGGTAAAAGAATTCTGCGTTTTTGTAGTAATCCAAACTTTGTTGTCTGAGCACTGTGCTGTTTGCTGAAGATAAAATTAGGTGATAAAAGGAAATAAAATATAAAAATATAGGAGATAAAATGTAAAAGCGATAGAGCAAAGCGTGAAGCAGTAAGCAAGAGCGTCCGAACAGTAGCTGAGCAGTAAACTACCTAATCTACCGTGGTATATCAATGGTATAATTAATACAATTACAATTAATTTGGTTTGTCGTGATTAATTTGTGTTCATAATCAGTAAAAAAAAAAATCTTCTAACAAGAATAAACACATATGAACAATTAAATTATTATTGTATTATGAATTATTTTTATATCTTGAAACTACCCAAGCAGCGTTTCGCGCTCAGATGTGATGGTGGAATGAATACATTACCAAAATGTGATTGCAGAATATATTTAAATTATCCATCAAATTGTCATTTTCTCCTTACTGTCTTGCGAGTTAACAATAATGCCTGACCAGTAAATTACTTGGTGAACAAAGAAAACATTTTGGCATTAGGGATTGGAATTAGTTAATGCCTAAAAATGTTAAAGTTTTACCTTATAAATAAAATTTAGTTTAATTTTAAAATTCGATGCCGGAGTGAATGGGAACATGATTTATTGAAAATATTTGAATTAAGTGTTTCTTAAGTCAATACTTTTTAACGGCTTGTCAACTTTCCATTCTTCTTCTGTGAATGCTGATTCTTGTCAGCGCTGGATTCTAGTCAGTGCTTGAGCACTGGTCTATGACTGGAAAAATAATAGAGTCGTTGCAAAAGTAATGATACATAGCTTACGCTACATGTCGCATTAAACTGGAAGAAGAATCACAATAAGCGTATTGGTGAGAACACTCATTTAAACAATATAATAATAATTTTACACACACCCGAACTTGACTGCACATCATATTTTTGACATTATTGATACTGCTTTCAATCGTAATGCAATAGAAATTAACACAAAAACACCTGCCTAGTGCCTACCCGGTGGACTTGCGGTCAGGAGTAGAGCGGCTGCTGACGAATGTTTTTTTTTTTGTTTTTTTGTTTTTTGAGCGTTGCTGACGTATTCATTCACCATAGACGTATGCGCGTTCACACACAATATGACATCACACTCTGTGTATATGTTTTACAACATAATTTAACATATACATACTCCTAACACTTTTTAAATAGCCCACTTAAAGTGTTTATTACAAATAAATTACTAAATGCTTAAAATGAATAAAAGAAAATTAACAAAAATTTACGTTATATATTTAATCATGAACGGCCCCCCATTAACACCTGAACGCCCCCCTTTCAAAAATCTTGCTTCCAACGCTGTCACAGTGTCTGGTTTGTGTTTCCCTGGGTAACCACTAGAGGTCCTCTTTCCCCCACGGTGTCATTCACTCTTGAACTGCATTTCCCACAATCCTTGTCTGCACTCATCACTGTTCATTGCACCCAGCTGTTCCCCATCATGATTGTTAGTTTCTGTGTGTATAAATACCCTGCCTGTTTAGTGTTTGTTACGGAGTCCTTGTTATTCGTCACACCACTTCTGAGGTCTGTGTTCTAGCCTTTCCTTGTTTTGTTTCTTGTGTTTGGATTGATTATTTGGATTTTGACCCCTGCCTGGATGACTACGATTTTGGATTGCCCAATAAAATATACTCCTATTGATCCAAATACCTTTTCCCGTGTGTGTTCCGTGACAAACACCCCCCGTTGCTCTCTGAATGCCCCCGTTGAGAACCGCTAGTCTAAAAGGATGGTGTGTGAAATAGTATCGAAGGCCGCACTCAAATCAAGCAGAAGAAGAATGGATAGTAAACCAGAGTCAGCCGCTAGGAGAAGGTTGATAGTGATTACAAGTAGTGCTGTTTCCGTGCAATGAAAAGGACGGAAACCAGACTGGAATTGTTCATCTAAATTATTGTAGGAAAGATGAGTATGGAGTTGAGCAGCAACTGTTTTTTCTAGAATTTTGGAGATGAATGGAAGATTTGAAATAGGACGGAAATTAGTATGGTCATTGGGATCTGAACCAGGTTTCTTAAGAATGGGAGTTACAGCAGCTGTTTTAAGAGAAGGAACAATTCCAGTGGTAAGTGAAGAGTGAATGATGTTAGTAATGAGAGGGGACAGAAGAGAAACAGTGGCTTTCACAAGCACAGTTGGAAGGGGTCTAATCTGCAGGTTGAAGATTTGGATTTTTGAATGAGTTCATTAATTTAATTTACTGAAGGTAAGGTAAATGCTGAGAGTAGACAGGTGGGAGCAAATGAAACTGGGACAGGTGAGTTCGCACCAGAAGTAGACATACAGTGAGGAAAATAAGTATTTGAACACCCTGCTATTTTGCAAGTTCTCCCACTTAGAAATCATGGAGGGGTCTGAAATTGTCATCGTAGGTGCATGTCCACTGTGAGAGACATAATCTAAAAAAAAATCCAGAAATCACAATGTGTTACAATCACGCCAGACTCCACCCTCACTCAATCACGGCGCACTTCCTCTCCAGAATACTAATCACACACACCTGCACGTCATCAGCTCATCAGTCACTCACTGCATTTAAACCCCGCTCTCACCATCACTCACTGTCCGGTATCGTTTGCATCAAGACACTAAAACTTATACTTACCTCCAGGACTCCACTACTACTTACCTGTTCCATGGTCTCGTCTCCCAGTCTTCCAGTCTTCCTCGTGGGTCTTCGTCTTCAGTGTTCTCCTGTGTTCACCTGTGTCATCCCTGGTTCCGGTAATCTCCGTCTGTACTCCATCTGGAAAAGAGAAACATACTGAGTCATTCCTGTCGACCACTTCGGGACTATTCAAGATCCACTCACCTTCATCTGCACTGTCTTTACCTCTGCTGGTTGTAAATAAACACTCATCTTACCTCATCCGTGTGTCTGTTCCCCCTGTGTTGTAACAGAATACCGGACCAACAACAGCACACGCCAGCATGAGCACTACAGATCCGTTTGAAAACATCGCAGATGATCTTCGTCAGGCACTTCCCCCGATTCTACCCACACCATCGCATGCTGCCACTTCCGCGAACACGAGCACTTCTTCACCACCGGTTATTGCCAGTCCCATGGCCCGACCAGCGCCCTTCACAGGATCGGCGGAGGATTGCAACGGATTCATCTTGCAATGTTCACTGGTCTGGGAGATGCAACCGCATTTATATCCGACCGACAGCTCCAAGGTGGCATTTGTAATTTCACAAATGCATGGTAAGGCGCTCCGTTGGGCTGAATCTCTCTGGTCACAGAAAAGTGACATTGTACAGACTATTTCCAGTTTCTTCACTCACTTCAAAGAAGTGTTCGGAACACCCACCTGTGATTCATCGGTTAGTGAACAACTGTATCAGTTGAAGCAGAATACTATGTCTGTGAGTGATTATGCTTTACAATTCCGTACTTTAGCTGCTGCAAGTGGATGGAACGAACAAGCTCTGATCACCACTTATCGTCAAGGGTTAAATCCTCGAGTGCGGTTGCATCTCGCTGCATACGAGGATTCCATCGGGCTCGAACGTTTCATCCAACTCTCCACACGCTTCGCCACTCGTATGCAGTCGTGTCTCGAAGAGCACCCAGACCAGTCATTCGCTCCCTATTTCCTCCGCCGTCCTGAATCCATCAGCCCTCCAGAACCAGTCAACGAGCCTATGCAGGTGGATAATGCCCGGCTATCCCGTATTGAACGTCATAGACGCATGACACTTCATCTATGTCTATATTGTGGCTCCGCTGAACATTACATCACCAAGTGTCCAATCCGTCCTCCTCGTCCCTTGGTGAGTGCAATAGTTCCATCCATCGAGAAAATGACTCCTCTCACAACTCTAGTTGAACTTATTACTGCTGATTTTGTCCTTCCAGTCCGCGCTTTACTCGACTCAGGCTCTGCAGGCAATTTCATCTCCGGCGCCCTCTGCCGTCAACTCAAGCTCAAGTTCACAGCCACGAAATCCATCTACCAGATCAACTCGATAACTGGTAAACCACTCAGTCGGAGACGGGTGAGTCTAAGTGCTGGACCTGTACAACTTCAAGTAGGAGCTTTACATGTGGAACATCTTCATTTACTGGTTCTGGAGGAATCCACCGCTGATGTGATTCTGGGGCGCCCGTGGTTAGAGCTGCACAACCCCATCATCTCCTGGAGGACAGGAGAGATCCTGAAGTGGGGCCAATGCTGTTTCCCGAGTTGTTTTCCTGCACTTCCGATTCAACGTTCCAAAAGACTACCACTTTGCTCCACTTCCATCGAAAGCCCAGTGGAGAAACGCTCCGTGGATATACCCCCATGTTATGCCCACTTCAGTGATGTCTTCTGTCCCCAGCGAGCCTCCAAGCTACCTCCTCATCGGCCATGGGACTGTGCCATCGATCTGCTTCAGGGTGAGCCAGTGCCCAAAGGTAAGATTTACCCGCTGTCACTGCCGGAGGAGAAGGCCATGGAGGAATACATCAAGGAAGCACTGGAACAGGGTTACATCCGTCCGTCTACGTCCCCTGCTGCGTCCAGTTTCTTTTTTGTGGCAAAGAAGGACGGAGGCTTGCGGCCCTGTATTGATTACCGTGCACTCAACCGTATCACTGTCAAGTTCCGCTACCCCCTTCCTCTCGTCCCAGCTGCACTGGAACATCTCCGAGGTGCCACTGTTTTCTCCAAGTTGGACCTCCGCAGCGCTTACAACCTCATTCGGATACGTGAGGGGGACGAATGGAAGACCGCCTTTGTGACCCCTACTGGACACTATGAGTATCTCGTCATGCCTTATGGATTGGCCAATGCCCCCTCCGTATTCCAGGATTTCATCCATGAAGTGCTCCGGGAGTTCCTCCACAAGTCAGTTCTGGTCTATATTGATGACATCCTGATTTACTCCCGGAGCATGGCAGAACATCGCCACCACGTTGCGGAGGTCCTGAAACGCCTGAGGGATTTCCAGCTGTTCCTGAAAGCCGAGAAGTGTTCCTTCCATCAACCCTCAGTGCAGTTCCTTGGATACAACATCGATAGCAGTGGCATCCGGATGGACGAGGGGAAGGTGGATGCCATTCGCGGCTGGCCAATACCCACTACCATTAAAGAACTTCAACGATTCCTCGGATTCTCCAATTTCTACCGCCGTTTCATCCAGAACTACAGTACCATCTCCAGTCCTCTTACTCACCTCCTACGCAACAAGCCCAAGTCTCTGTCCTGGACACCTACTGCCACCCACGCCTTTGAGACCCTCAAGAAAGCCTTCTCTTCTGCTCCTCTTTTGATTCATCCAGATCCAGAGAAGCCCTTCGTCGTGGAAGTCGACGCTTCAACCACAGGAGTGGGAGCGATTTTATCGCAGCAGCAGGGGACTCCAAGTAGACTTCATCCATGCGCCTTCTTCTCCCGCAAACTCAACCCGGCGGAAGTCAATTACGACATCGGCAACAGGGAGCTGTTAGCCGTCAAGCTGGCTCTTGAGGAGTGGAGACATTGGTTGGAGGGCGCACAACATCCGTTCGTGGTGTTAACGGATCACAAGAATCTACAGTATCTCAGAGATGCCAGGAGGCTTAATCCACGACAGGCAAGATGGGCATTGTTCTTCACTCGATTTAACTTTACTATCTCCTACGTCCCTGGTTCCAAGAATGTCAAGGCTGACGCCTTATCCCGTCTTCATAGTCCGGAGGAAACTACGGAAGAGTCTGAGACCATCCTGCCCGAAAGTCTGTTTGTAAGTCCCATCACTTGGTCTGAGGAAACCTTGCCCTCCTCCAATGTCTCCACCAACGCTCCGCCGGGTTGCCCACCAGGATTGACCTACATCTCCCGAACTCGGCGCATTCCCCTCATCCATACTTCCCACACGTCACTGGGCACTGGCCACCCAGGGGTCAATGAGACCCTCTCGCTGCTAAAAGAACGCTTCTGGTGGCCAAACATGACAGCGGACGTCAGAAGGTACGTGAGAGGTTGTAAGGAGTGCGCCGTCTCGAAGAGTCCTCGCCATCTACCATCTGGCAAACTACTGCCTCTGCCCGTTCCCAACAGACCCTGGTCACACCTAGGAGTTGATTTCATAACAGACTTACCTGCTTCTGATAACTGTACCTGCATCCTAGTAATCATTGATAGATTCTCCAAGTCATGTCGTCTACTTCCCCTGAGAGGACTCCCCACTGCCATACAAACTGCCGAACTGATGTTTAATCACATCTTCCGAGTCTATGGAATTCCAGAAGACATCGTATCCGACAGAGGACCGCAGTTCATCTCCAGGGTATGGAAAGCGTTCTTCTCACTCCTAGGTGTGACCGTTAGCCTCTCCTCTGGTTACCATCCGCAGTCGAACGGGCAGACAGAACGGAAGATTCAAGAGATCGGACGTTTCCTCCGTACCTTCTGTCATGGCCACCAGGACTCTTGGAACCAGTTCCTGGGATGGGCCGAGTACGCACAGAACTCGTTACGCCAACCTACCACTGGACTCACTCCATTCCAGTGCGTGCTCGGCTACCAACCTCCATTGTTTCCCTGGACGGGAGAGCCATCTGATGTTCCTGCAGTAGATTACTGGTTCCGAGAGAGTGAGAGGGTCTGGGACTCAGCGCACCACCACCTGCAACGCGCATTGCGCAGACGCAGAATGACAGCCGACCTTTACCGCTCTAACACTCCTTCGTATCAACCAGGTCAGAAGGTTTGGCTGTCCACCAGGGACATCAGGTTACGTCTGCCTTGCCGGAAGCTGAGTCCCAGGTTCATTGGCCCCTTTACCATCACGAAGCAGATCAACCCTGTCACTTATCAGCTACAGTTACCACCCCAATACAGAATTCATCCTATCTTCCATGTCTCCCTGTTGAAACCTCACTATCCCTCTGTTTCTGTTCCCTCAGAGTCTGGCGTAGCGGAGGAGCCTCCCCCTCCACTCATCCTAGAAGACGGAGCTACCTACCAGGTTCAGGACATCTTGGACTCCCGGCGTCGTGGTGGTCTTCTAGAATACCTCGTGGACTGGGAGGGCTACGGTCCCGAGGAACGTTCATGGGTACCCAGAAATGATATACTTGATCCCAACCTGCTCGAGCAATTCCATGCCACTCATCCGGAAAGACCCGCACCCCGGGGAAGAGGCCGACCGCCACGACGTCGGGGTCCTCGGCCCTCAGGAGCGGGCCGTGGAGGGGGGGGTAATGTTACAATCACGCCAGACTCCACCCTCACTCAATCACGGCGCACTTCCTCTCCAGAATACTAATCACACACACCTGCACGTCATCAGCTCATCAGTCACTCACTGCATTTAAACCCCGCTCTCACCATCACTCACTGTCCGGTATCGTTTGCATCAAGACACTAAAACTTATACTTACCTCCAGGACTCCACTACTACTTACCTGTTCCATGGTCTCGTCTCCCAGTCTTCCAGTCTTCCTCGTGGGTCTTCGTCTTCAGTGTTCTCCTGTGTTCACCTGTGTCATCCCTGGTTCCGGTAATCTCCGTCTGTACTCCATCTGGAAAAGAGAAACATACTGAGTCATTCCTGTCGACCACTTCGGGACTATTCAAGATCCACTCACCTTCATCTGCACTGTCTTTACCTCTGCTGGTTGTAAATAAACACTCATCTTACCTCATCCGTGTGTCTGTTCCCCCTGTGTTGTAACACAATGTATGATTTTTTAACTATTTATTTGTATGATACAGCTGCAAATAAGTATTTGAACACCTGAGAAAATCAATGTTAATATTTGGTACAGTAGCCTTTGTTTGCAATTACAGAGGTCAAACGTTTCCTGTAGTTTTTCACCAGGTTTGCACACACTGTAGGAGGGATTTTGGCCCACTCCTCCACACAGATCTACTCTAGATCTGTCAGGTTTCTGGGCTGTCGCTGAGAAACACGGAGTTTGAGCTCCCTCCAAAGATTCTGTATTGGGTTTAGGTCTGGAGACTGGATAGGCCACGCCAGAACCTTGATATGCTTCTTACAGAGCCACTCCTTGGTTATCCTGGCTGTGTGCTTCGCGTCATTGTCATGTTGGAAGACCCAGCCTCGACCCATCTTCAATGCTCTAACTGAGGGAAGGAGGTTGTTCCCCAAAATCTCGCAATACATGGCCCGGTCATCCTCTCCTTAATACAGTGCAGTCGCCCTGTCCCATGTGCAGAAAAACACTCTCAAAGCATGATGCTACCACCCCCATGCTTCACAGTAGGGATGGTGTTCTTGGGATGGTACTCATCATTCTTCTTCCTCCAAACACGTTTATTGGAATTATGACCAAAAAGTTCTATTTTGGTCTCATCTGACCACATGACTTTCTCCCATGACTCCTCTGGATCATCCAAATGGTCACTGGCAAACTTAAGACGGGCCTTGACATGTGCTGGTTTAAGCAGGGGAACCTTCCGTGCCATGCATGATTTCAAACCATGACGTCTTAGTGTATTACCAACAGTAACCTTGGAAACGGTGGTCCCAGCTCTTTTCAGGTCATTGATCAGCTCCTCCCGTGTAGTTCTGGGCTGATTTCTCACCTTTCTTATGATCACTGAGACCCCACGAGGTGAGATCTTGCATGGAGCCCCAGTCCGAGGGAGATTGACAGTCATGTTTAGCTTCTTCCATTTTCTAATGATTGCTCCAACAGTGGACCTTTTTTCACCAAGCTGCTTGGCAATTTCCCCGTAGCCCTTTCCAGCCTTGTGGAGGTGTACAATTTTGTCTCTAGTGTCTTTGGACAGCTCTTTGGTCTTGGCCATGTTAGTAGTTGGATTCTTACTGATTGTATGGGGTGGACAGGTGTCTTTATGCAGCTAACGACCTCAAACAGGTGCATCTAATTTAGGATAATAAATGGAGTGGAGGTGGACATTTTAAAGGCAGACTAACAGGTCTTTTAGGGTCAGAGTTCTAGCTGATAGACAGGTGTTCAAATACTTATTTGCAGCTGTATCATACAAATAAATAGTTAAAAAATCATATATTGTGATTTCTGGATTTTTTTTTTTAGATTATGTCTCTCACAGTGGACATGCACCTACGATGACAATTTCAGACCCCTCCATGATTTCCAAGTGGGAGAACTTGCAAAATAGCAGGGTGTTCAAATACTTATTTTCCTCAGTGTAAGGTGCTGGTGGATATGTTCAATTTTTAAAGAAAAAAAATGATAATATAGAATTACAAAAATCAGAGGAATACAAGTGAGGAGGAAGTGGATCCCGAGGTTTTATGAAGTTTGTAATAAGTGAAAAAAAGGGTCTTTGAATTTCCTTCACTTGAACTGATTAAGCCAGAATAATAGGTGGTTTTAGCTTTAGAAATCGAATCTTTGTAAAAAAGAATGTGATTTGAATACATGTCCTTAGGGTTAGGGTTAGGGTTAGGGTTAGGATTAGAAGGTATTCCTTTTGTTTTAAATTTTCTAAGAGTGGGAGTAAACCAAGGTGCAGAGAGAGTAAATGAAACAGTCCTGGTTTTGAGTGGAGCAAGGTTATTAAAGAGGTTATGAAGGTTGTAGTTGTAGTGAGAGAGCAGTTCATCCGGGGTAGAAAAACTGTCGATACTGGGAAAACTAGTGATGCTAGAGGATAAAATGTCCAAGTTGATATCCTTAATATTTCGGAATGTTATAGTACGTGGGAGATTAGATTTGGAAAGTGAAAGATTAACAGTGAACGAGAGCAACATGTGATCAGAAAAAGGGAAAGAATCTGCTTTACAGTTAACAGGTGTAACACCTGAACAGCAGATTAAATCCAAAATATATCCTTTATTGTGTGTGGGAAAGTTTATGTATTGCTGAAGTCCAAATCATACTGAAAGTTCCGACGAGAGCCACGGTGAATGTATTTCCGACGAGGCAAGTATAAAATATCCGGGTGTGAAAGCAGAGCTGGTGATGGTGGATCGTTGTAATAAGGTTCGTTGCTGTGATGGTGTAGGAAGGAAGAAGACAGGGGTCGGCTGACTGGGACACTCACTTTATTTCTCAGTTTCAAATAAACAAAAGGGTGCGCACAAAGCGCCTTCACCGTGGTTTAAAAACACACAGCTTCTCAAACAACAATAAACTCAGCATTCAATTCTCTCAGTCCACATCAGCGTCCTTGTGAGGTCCCAGTCCAAAGCTCTCTCATTCTCTCTCTCGCTCTCCCCGGTTATATGCGGTCTCTCCACGCCAATTACTGCAATCAGACACAGGTGTTCATCATCTGCACTTGACCTACTTACTCACCGCTCGGCCCCCTCCTTTCTCTCCCGCTACAGACTTCGCGAAACCACGCCCCCCTCGCCACAATCGTCATGTAGATATAAACGGAACCTCAGAAGCTCAGCTGTAGAATACTGAAACAGTGCAGTCGATGAATGAGAAACCAAAGACAGGACAGTCCAGGTGAGCACAAGCCACACATAGTTAATCCACATAGTTGAAAGAAAACCGGAGAGCAGCAGCAGCAAAGACGCGCCAGCGTTCACTCGTCGTTCATATCATACACTGGTCACTCCACTGCACACCTCAGATCACTTCCTCCTCACTCTCAACCTCAACCTGCCTCAGAACACAACACACACCCCTCCACAGGTCACCTTTCGGCGAAACCTACGCTCACTCTCACCCTCTCGCCTATCTTCTCTGGTCTCTTCCACACTTCCTCCACCTGATCAGCTTTCAACACTAGATACTAACAGTGCAACTGATAATCTTTTCTTCACTTTAACATCCTGCCTGGACAACTTCTGCCCCCTTTCCACCAGGCCAGCCTGCGCCACACCCTCTGCCCCCTGGTTATCTGATGTTCTTCGTGAACATCGTTCAAAACTCAGGGGTGCAGAGAGGAAGTGGCGCAAATCGAAAGATCCTACTGACCTTGGTCTTTATCAATCCCTCCTTTCTTCCTTCTCTGCTAATATCTCTACTGCTAAAATTACTATCACAACAAAATTAACAATTCTTCAGACTCTTGCATGCTTTTCAAAACCTTCTCCTCTCTTCTCAACCCTCCTCCTCCTTCATCAACACTAACAGCTGACGATTTTGCTACATTCTTTATAAATAAAACAACCACCATCAGCAGCCAATTTACCAATCCACAAACTGACACACACATTTTACCAGCTAACACACACTCTCTACTCTCCTTCTCTCTGCTTTCAGAGGCAGAAGTCTCCAAACTCCTCCTTTCCAATCGCCCTACCACCTGTCAGCTTGATCCTATTCCCACTAACCTACTTCAAGCCATTTCATCCTTAGTTGTACCCGCACTCACACACATCATAAACACCTCTCTTCACACTGGTACCTTTCCCACAGCATTTAAGCAGGTTCGTGTAACCCCATTGCTTAAGAAACCCACTCTAAATCCAGCACATCTGGAAAATTACAGACCAGTATCTCTCCTTCCTTTCGTCGCGAAAACACTTGAACAAGTTGTTTTCAACCAGATCTCTTCCTTCCTTATGCAGAACAACCTCTTGAACAACAATCAGTCTGGTTTCAAAAGCGGACACTCAACTGAAACTGCCCTGCTCTCAGTTATTGAAGCTCTGAGACTGGCAAGAGCAGCTTCCAAATCCTCAGTTCTCATCCTGCTGGATCTGTCTGCTGCCTTTGACACAGTTAACCACCAGATCCTCCTGTCAATCCTAAAGATGAAGGGCATCTCAGGAACCGCACTCCAGTGGTTCAAGTCTTACCTCTCAGTAGGTCCTTTAGGGTGTCGTGGAGGGGTGAGGTGTCTGGAGTGCCTCAGGGCTCAGTGCTGGGACCACTTCTCTTCTCCATCTACATGTCATTACTAGGATCTGTGATTCAGAAACATGTTTTTTCCCCATCACTGCTACGCTGATGACACACAACTCTACCTCTCATTATAGCAGGATAATCCGACTGTAGCTGGTCGCATCTCAGCCTGCCTGACAGACATTTCTTGCTGGATGAAGAACCATCACCTTCAACTCAACCTTGCGAAGACAGAGCTGCTCCAGAAACGTGTGTTCTGCAAGTGAACAACATGCCATCATCTCAAAGAGGCACAACATCACTTTCACTGACCTTCACCTGGGCCGTTCCCTGCTGGTGGACTGACATGCCCAACTCAACCAAGTAGAGTCTTTAGCCATTTTCAAGAAACTGCTGAAGACGCATCTTTTTCGTCAACACTTGACACATTAATACTCAAAGTTACTATTCTATATTTATAAAAAAAATAAAAAAACTTGCTATGTGTACTGTGCTGGACTAACTGGGACTGGTCACAGGACTTGCATATTGTTGGTCATCTATTATCACCTATTGTTGGTGTTATTCTGTCAAGCCATTGGTGTGATGATTTCAACCTTTGTGCCCCTGTCTTATGCGTTCCTGGACTTTCATGTTATTACCTGTCTTGCTCCATGTTTTGTAGCCCTTTGTAGGTTTTCTTGTTGATTAGTTCCTGATTGTTCCCAGGTGTGTCTTGTTTACCAATCTCCCCTTGAGTGTATATATACCCAATTGTTTCAGTATTGGTTATGTCGGTTGTTGTCTTTGCATGTTCTGTGAAGCTGTTGTTCCATGTTCCATGTTCCATTTAATTAAAAATTTAATTAAAAAGGAAATTAATTTCGGGTCAAAATGACAAGAGGAGAGGATGTGAAATATGTCTATAAAGTTTTTATTTAGTTTTAGTTATTTTAGTACTTCAACTTAAACTAAATCAAAATGAGAAATGCTGCCTTGGCAACTACCTGAAATAAAATAAGTTTAACCCCCTGAGGTCGTTTTTTTCCTTATCAGTGAAAAAAAAAAAAAAGATATATATATATATACATATATTACTTTTTATCTTATATGCTTGTGTTATACATCAATCGATCCTGTTAAGTGTGTATACTCACAATAAAAACAAAGTGTTGTGCTTTTCGCCAAATAAAGAAAAATAAACACAAAGCGAGTTCTGCCTCCTCTCTGTCAGTGAAGTCCATTCTGAAACTTGTCCGAAAATGAACCATAACTCAGCGAATACTCAGTCAAACAGGCATACAGACACACAGGCATGAAGCTTGAATTCTCTTCTTTTAAATGAAAAAATATTCTCTGTTTATGTAATCTTTATGAAAAGAGAGAGATTTCAGTCGTTCTCATCTCAGCTCATTACGTTTTAATCTGCCCCGCCCACGGAGAGCACGCGCTATTCAAACACAAATGACTGAGGCAATCCATGCAAACTGTGAACGCCCCCATATCAGCTCGAGAAAACACATCAAGCTTATTCAGATCATTGTACTTGTTTACACTGTCTCGCAGCGCTGTGAGGAATAATAATAATGGAAAATGTAACTCAGAAGTGCTGGTATTTCGAGGAGCAACGGATGGAATACTGTAGTACGTTTTTTTCATTCTCAAGTAAATCGCGTTTCTGTGTGAATGAATGAACGGCAGAGATGCGCGCTGTTTACCACAACTCACAACTTAAATTTGAATTGCGTTTCTGTGTGTGAATGAATGATCCGCTTTTAGCAAACTATTTTGCTATACTGAGTAAAAATCGACTGAAATATGTTGAAATAAAATGTATTTGTATAAACAACGTATTAAACTGCAAATTAACATTTATATTCCTTATAATAAAAACGAAAGACCTATGTTACAGATATATGAAAGACAACATTTCGTTTACTAGTTTTGGATAGATTACACATTTTTACTGTAAAATATCTGCCACCTCAAATAAGCTTATGTTTGCCAATTTTTGCTAATATGTTAAATATAGTATGTTTTGTCAATGTAGGCTATATTCAAAGTAATGAATCCTTAACTTTGAAATATGTATGATAAAATGTATACTTTAGTTTTTGCAAAGAAAGATTACAATTGAATTGTTGTTGTAATTGTAACCTTTTTAATAAAAAAATATATATATTTACAAGGTAGATGTAAACAAATTTTAAAAGGTAAATATAAGCCTTTTCTTTAAATAATTTTTATTGTGTTTTATTATTGACAAATTTGGGGAGAGGATACATATTCCAAAACTGAAAATACAGTATGAGAATTAACTGCACAAATACTAGACATGTTTTCCTTGGATATTATACAATTTGCAAGCACAATTTGTGAAAAAAAATAAAAATAAATTGAGATGCTTCCAACTGTGAACCAATTTGGTAGAATATATATATATATATATATATTGCTCTTGTATTCTTTCTTGTGGCTATAGGTGACACACCTAAATGAATGACTCATTAAGTATGTGGGCCCCATTGTCTCCTCAGGTGTGAATCACTAAATATGCATGATGGTGTTGGATTGTTGTTCCCTTGCGCATATTGCCTTTACAAACAAAAAGTGTTTTAAAAGATTTAAATCAATGTATTGTGTTATGTGAATGATTAGGCAGGATGAGGCAGGCAACGACATCCATTAGTCAAAAGTCTTATTGACACATATTTAGTATGTGTTTTGTGGCCTTATTTCAGAAACTTTAGTTTTTAGTTTTTTCAAAAACCATGCATAAAAATTATTCTCTCAAAAATACAAACATGTACATGCATGTTGTTCACATATTATGGTAGCCCTGTTTGTGCTAAATAGAGCGTAATTACACCTTTGCCATTAATATGTTTATAAGCAACTGAAAAAAGCACAAATATCAGGGCATGTCAGGGCATGTCAGAACATCTCAAGGACCCCAAAAACTCCTCAGACCCCAGAGAGTTAAGGTTTTTTTCTATGATTTTAGTTTTAGTTTAACCCTGTTTAGAGTTCTTTCACTTGTACACAGTCCATACAATAAATCTAAGTTTACAGAATTATTTAATAAAGATCACATTATCCTCAGTAAGACAGGTCAGTAATTTCTGTTATTTGTGCAACTATGTTTATTTACATAGCAATGCAGTGTGGGGAAGATATTTCTAACCAAGTTCATCCATGCGTAGAGACTGAAGAATGAGAGTGACTAGAAAACTAGGAGAAAGATATCTACTTCTGTATTGCAACCAATGAAGCGTCAAATTTTAATGTCTGTTGTCTGAATGTCTGACATTTTTTAATTTCTGTATTTTATCCTATTATTACTGTGAATATTTGAATGTTTCTCACCAACACATACAGATACTGTGTGCTTTAAGAAAAGGATTTGTGAAGCTCTTTCACACATACAGACACACATGACATCAGCTCTTGACTCTCAGATCACACAAGTTTGATCAAACTCCTCAGGGAACAGCCTGTCATGATCACACCGCTTCTGTCATTTT
Source organism: Rutilus rutilus (assembly GCA_021464565.1). NCBI lineage: Eukaryota > Metazoa > Chordata > Actinopteri > Cypriniformes > Leuciscidae > Rutilus > Rutilus rutilus. Next base: position 47,439,688 of record JAJAQA010000004.1, read on the forward strand.
CAGAAGCATATAACTCTTTGATTATGCAGACCTGTCTTCCTGATGCTGTTGCATGAAATCACAAAAAAATATATTTTATAAAAAGAAGAGAACAAAGAAAAAGAAAAAGGAGGACAGTTGTGGCATGGTTAGAGAGTCAGACTTGCAACCCAAAGGTTGTGGGTTCGAGTCTCAGTAGCGGCAGGAAATCTAGGAGTGAACGAACAACGCTCTCTTCAACTCTCATTACCCACAACTGAGGTGTTCTTGAGCAAGACACCGTACCCCCAATCACTCCCTGGGCGCCGCAGCACTAACTGCCACTACGCTGTGTGTGTGTGTGTGTGTTCAATACTTAGGAGTGCGGGAAAAATCGATCCATATATGAATTCTATCTATCGCAATTCTATCTTCTATTGATCTGCGTCGATTTACAAATTTCAAAAATCACACTTCTTACACTTCTTTAACTTTGCAGTTACTTAAAGTTACTGACGTTAATCACAATGGACACACGACGAACACACAGCTGAAGCACGAGCACAGATGCCGACTCTCACATCTCAAATTCAGTTCTCTTTCACAGCTACACACACACAATTGTGTCAAAATGCACATCATGTGGACTTTATAGTATTCACTGTAAACAGTCTGTTCTGTCTTACGCAAACGAAAACAAATGGGAGAACATCGGATATGTAACAGATCCGTGCATTCATTCTTAAAGGGACAGCAGCATCCACAGGAGTAAATCACGCACATCTTACTTTCATTACGGGTGCTGGATCACCAGTATAATCCATGTAGTAGTAAGTAACAGATCCGCACACCGAATAAGCTCCCATTCAAAAAAAAAATTTATATTAGTGACGTTTCGGGCCTCACATGACCCTTCCTCAGACTAACAGAGTTTAGGAGCTTATTCGGTGTGCGGATCTGTTACTTACTACTAAAGGGACAGCAGCCTCATAAACTGTTGCCATCCATTTTATTAATGTTAATTAAAAATGTATATTTAATTCATACAGTGAGGACTATACAGTGTTATAAATATACCTATGCTACTGTACCCCAAACAATATTTAATTTGTATATTATTTTCTATTGTATTTGTCCTATTGTTTGTAATTTGCTTCTTTGTTCCTATTTTTAATATCAAAAGTTAAATCAAATTGCCTGCCTTGCTGTATTACAGAAGACTGTGTGTAATGATTGTAGTCAGCTTAAAGGGCATTTGTTTTATAATATTGCGTCGACTAAAATGAGAAGAAAAAAAATTTAATTCAGTAGGATTGTTCTTCTTCTAGATCTATTAAACTGTCTACTGCAGGTAATTAGGGTATCATGGAGGGGCGTGGTGTCTAAAACCCAACTTCTAGCTACTGGAGTGCCTTAGGGCTCAGTGCTTGGACCACTTCTCTTCTCCATCTACATGACATCACTAGGATCTGTGATTCAGAAACATGGCTTTTCCTATCACTGCTACGCTGATGACACACAACTTTACCTCTCATTCCAGCCAGATGATCCGATGGTTGCTGCTCGCATCTCAGCCTGCCTGACAGACATTTCTGGCTGGATGAAGGACCATCACCTTCAACTAAACCTTGCGAAGACAGAGCTACTCGTGGTCCCGGCCAACCCAACACTTCATCACAACTTCACCATTCAGCTAGACTCGTCATCCATAACTCCATCAAGGTCAGCCAGGAACCTTGGTGTGGTAATTGACGATCAATTGAACTTCACAGATCACATTGCTAGAACTGCCCGGTCATGTAGATTTGCCTTGTACAACATTAGGAGGATCAGGCCCTTCCTATCAGAACATTCTACACAACTCCTTGTCCAAGCGCTAGTTTTATCCAGGCTGGACTATTGCAACGCTCTCCTGGCTGGCCTTCCAGCTTGCATGGTCAAACCTCTGCAACTGATCCAGAATGCCGCAGCCAGAGTGGTCTTTAATGAGCCAAAAAGAGCACGTCACTCCTCTCCTCACAAAATTGCACTGGTTGCCAGTTGCCGCTCGCATCAAACTCAAGTCACTGACGTTTGCCTACAGAACAACCACTGGTTCTGCTCCTTTTTACTTTAACTCTTTACTTCGGACTTATACGCCTTCCAGGAACTTGCGTTCTGCATGTGAATGACGTCTTGTGGTGCCATCTCAAAGAGGCACAAAATCTCTTTCTCTGACCTTCACCTGGACTGTTCCCTGCTGGTGGAATGATCTGCCTAACTCAACCAGAGCTGCTGAGTCCTTAGCCACTTTCAAGAAACGGCTAAAGACGCTTCTTTTTCGACAGCACTTGATCCAGTAATACTAACACTTTCTCTACTATTCTATTCTATTCTATTCTATTCTATTCTATTCTATTCTATTCTATTCTATTCTATTCTGCTCTTAAAAAAAAAAAAAAACCTGCGATAGATTAAACTGAGAAGTGTCATAGCACTTGCATATCGTTGTCCTAATGTTAGTTTAACTGCTTCTATTGTTCTCATTTGTAAGTCGCTTTGGATAAAAGCGTCTGTTGAATGAATACATGTAAATGTAAAGGTAACATGGAGAAAGACTACACATTGTTCATTTTAATATACTACCAACATTGTAACAATAAAAAGGTTGAAAGCGTTGATCTATTTATGTTAGTATACACATTCATTTCATTTTATCTTTAAGGTTCTTTCATGTCAATGTTACCCTTGGTTTGCTCACTGGGTCAAATGTGTTTATATCGGTTGTTTTCAGACACATTGTCTACTTGCTAAAACTTTACAGTAAGGTTTCATTTGTTAACATTAACTACATTAGTTAACATAAACCAATGATGGACAATACTGTACAGCATTCAATAACCTTAAGTTTAAACATTTACTAATCCATTTTTAAATACAAAAGTTTTCTGATAACATTAGCAAATCCCCTGTGAACTAACATGAACAAAGAATATTTGTATAAACTTAAATGATCAGATTAAGGAATAAAAGTATTTCCTTAAGCAGAAGACAATCAAACAAGTTTTGTAAAGGGTAGTTCATCTGCTTTAGTGCTGCACCGTGAGGCAGTGTCAGTGTATTTTATGGATGGCTCAGCTAAACAGGCCAATAAGAGACTATTAACTACTATTATTCCTTTTAATTATACTAATGTCTAATTAAAACGCCTACAAATGTATAAAACTGATCAGAGATCAGGTAAAAACCACAAACCCTTGTTCAATCTCAGTGAATCTGCATGATTCATGGGTTCACAGAGATCATCGCCTCCAGTGGTGAACCACTGAAATTTCCAAACGTTTTGAAACAGTTATGACGTAACAAAGCCTCGTTTACTGAAATCACGTGACTTTGGTAGTTTGATACACACTCCGAACCACTGATTCAAAAAAAAAAAGATTTGTAAAGGTTTCATAGCTTCATGAAGCATGTTTCGAAAGCGCCCATCACTAGTGTTCAGTCAACTTACCTTCAGTGGATCTTATTACAGGCAGATACTGATCACAGACTTTTAAAATGCACTTAATTAAATTTTTACAGTAGTTACAGTATAAGTTACAGTATATGTTGCACCAAAATTAGACATTTGTGAAATACAAAGATTAACTTGAAAGCAGTTCCCTTTCGTAAAGGGAACTCCCGCTGCATCGATACTCGATACTTTGGGGAATGCCTTCGGCATGACGCGTCTGAAGTCAACTATGGAACTATTCCAATCTTGATTGGTGCAACGTCATTTCGTCACTCGTGACGTTGCATGTGACGGTGATCCGGAAGCTACAAAAGGGTCACAGGAACCAGGAAATGTTAGCTTCTGGTCTTCAGCAAGCGCTGTATGTCATCTTGTCTGTTCTATTTGGTGTTGTTTGTCCCTTGAAATTAGTATTATGGCGAATAAAGAGAAGCTATTCAGGCAGTGTGCGTCCCCTTGCCCACGTTATTTAAGCGAGGGTGACACACACTCGCTTTGTGTAGTTTGTCTGGGAGCGGAGCATGCACAGTGAACAACTTAACCCTTCTGTGCTAACTGTGAACAAATGCCCCTAAGAACGCTCCGCTCCCGCCGGGCCATGTTCAATGAGGCTGGTCAGGCTCGCGATCCCCGTGGATCAGGTCCCGCGTCTGTCGAGGCAGCGCGGCGTCTGCATTCATGGGGATCGCAAAGGGATCTAGCGGATGATGTTGAGACGGCTTCAGCCCTTTCTCAACATTCTGAAGCTAGTTCCCGGAGTTCCGCTCAGGGTGCTGAAGCCCACGCTGCAGCTTCTTCCGCCTCTGTAGTGGAACCGATGCTCGAATTATCTGGTTCCAAGGAGCTAGATATTTTGGGCATCGAGACAGGGGAATGTGAAAATTCACCACCCCATTCCCCTGCCTTTGAGGAGCTGCTAGAGGTTGTGACCAGAGCAGTGGCTAAATTAAAGATCGATTGGCCACCAGAAATGCAGGAAGCGACTAAAAAAAGTAAATTTGATGAGCGCTTCCTGCAGACTCGGTCGCAACCTCTACGCCGGAGTCTTCCATTTTTTCCCGATCTCCACACCGAGGTGTCGAGATCGTGGAATAAGCCCTTCTCCTCAAGAATATCTGGCCCCAATGTCCATCTCTATTCTAATATAATGGGTGCCAAGGAGGGCTATGGGATGATGCCCAGGGTTGAAGAGTCGTTTGCATCTCATCTCTCCCCCGCCGTCGCTCCAGGTCTCGTGGGTCTGCTGCCAGGGGGCAGTCCTCCGCAGAGCCCTCAGGAAATCGATGTTGCTTCCCGCCGTCAAGTGCGCTTCGGGACGCATCAACTTCCAGCGGATGTATTACACGCAGTGTTCCTATAAAATCTATGGCCCTGACACATTCGCAACCTCTCACGAGGCCTGTAGAGAAAATTTAAACTCTGTCCACTGTATGGACGCGGCCCTTGCTCCATTGAGACTTCAGGGGATCCGTATCTTAAATTATATAGATGACTGGCTCATTTTAGCTCAGTCGAAAGAATTGGCAATTCAACATCGAGATGTTGTTTTGCGTCATTTGAGGTGCTTGGGGTTGAGACTCAATGTGAAGAAAAGTTCCTTAACTCCTCTTCAGAGGACTACGTTCCTGGGGGTAGAGTGGGACTCAGTTACGATGCGGGCACAATTGTCTCCTGCTCGTATTAATACTATCTTAAGCACAATGAAGAGTATTAGGTTAGGCCAGGCTATCACTGTCAAACACTTTCAGAGAGTTTTGGGTCTTATGGCTGCAGCTTCCACAGTAGTGCTCTTTGGTCTGCTCCATATGAGGGCCTTGCAGTGGTGGCTCAGGACCAAGGGGTTTTCTCCTCTGGGAAACCCTTTTCGCATGATCAGAGTTACGCGCAGATGCCTTTGTTCTCTCGTCATGTGGAAGAAACCATGGTTCCTGTCTCAAGGCCCGGTTTTGGGAGCACCATGTCAGAGGAAGACTTTGACTACGGATGCGTCCCTCACGGGCTGGGGTGTGGTTATGGAGGGCCGTTATACCCGAGGTACTTGGAAGGACCATCATCTCTCATGGCATATTAATCGCTTGGAGATGTTGGCTGTATTTTTTGCCCTGAGGCACTTCCTTGTGGACCTCAGAGGCCATCATGTTCTTTTTAGGACAGACAATATGTTGGTGGTCTCTCATATCAACCGCCAAGGAGGTTTGAGATCTCGCCCTCTTTGTAGACTGGCACATCAGATTCTTCTTTGGTCCCAGGATAAATTTCTCTCTGTCAGATCTATTTATATTCCTGGGGTTGAAAATTTGGGAGCAGACATCCTATCGAGGCAGGGGCTGAGGCCCGGGGAATGGCGGCTCCACCCTGAAGTGGTTGAGCTTATATGGAGAGAGTTCGGCCGGGCGGAGGTTGACCTGTTCGCTTCTCATGAGAATTCTCATTGCCCGCTCAGGTTCTCTCTCTCACATCCAGCTCCTTTGGGCTTGGATGCTATGGTACAGATGTGGCCGAGGTCACAACTGTACGCTTTTCCCCCGATCGCTCTGCTCCCTGGGGTTCTAGAAAGGGTCAGGAGGTACGGTGTGAGATCACTCCTTGTAGCTCCATACTGGCCGGCCCGAATTTGGTTCTCGGACCTTATTAGTCTCTTGGAGAGTCCTCCATGGCAAATTCCTATTAGGAGAGATCTTCTTTCTCAGGCCGGTGGTACATTATTTCATCCACGACCAGAATTATGGAAACTATGGGTATGGCCCCTGAGGGGGTCCCACCCATAAATAGGTGGCCCTTTCCACCGAGGTGGTCAGGTCATCCGTTCTAGAACCCCACTCTACTAGGAAATAAACAATTAAGTTAGGGAGGGCATTGAACCCAGTTAATTACTGCCCACTGGCTTCAGTACTGGTGTTCCATCCTGCTCTCTAACGGGATCTCCCGTTCATGCTTAGGGCCTCTGTGGCGGCCTCGGTGCCCTCCGCAAGCCTCTAAGGGTGTACACGTAAGGACATTCCCACTAAAACTCCATGTTCCTGTAGATTGGAGGATGAATCCTGTCATCCAGCCTATTGGCATCAGGCTGATGGGTTATCCCTGGCACCCATCATGTCCTGTGGATGAGATATATGAAAATATATGAATATATATGAGAATCTATTGAGTCTGCTTCCTGCTCGTCTTACTCCCTGGAAGAGTGGTGGTGCTGCCCCCTCTTACTTGCTAGTGTGGGAGCCACTCAACATTATTCTTGCCCGGTACTGAGGTGCCTGTAGACAATATCATGATTCTTCAGATATTCGATCCTCCATCGCATGTGTTGGATGGTCAAGGTCATAGCCTTGGAGGTTCCTATGTTAGGCCTCAGGCTGAGAGGAGTCAGTAGTTGGAAACTCAGAATCGACGACCAGGAGACTTGGTTCTTTCTTCAGCAGGATTCTTTATTGAGAACACGAGCTGTCAGTAGCTGCAGTCACCAAAGTCTGACTCAGGGAACGTTCTCTTACAATTTATATACATTTAGGGGCAGGAACCAAAACTTTGTGATGAGAGTGAGAGTGTTGCCACTCCTAATCCACTCAGCATATCTATTCAAATGCTGAGACTCGAGTACAGGACTGGCAGGACTCTCTTGCTAAAACAAAAGTTCCAAGAGCCATTAAGAGTTTTAGTAAAACAGGACTGGCCGAAGTCTTTTGCTAGAAACTCTGATAATCATCACCTTAACATGCTAAATTCAATGTAAACCTAAATTAAACATTTAACCCATTTAAGCCCACCGGCAACTATAGTTGCCGCAGTACATAGTTGTCATTTTCCTTTTGTAAATATTTTTCTAGATGTTGTCCATGTTTTATTTCTCAATGGAATGCAAGCAAACAACCAAATAAAGGATTTCAAGAAAAAAAAAAAAGGTATTCACTTCCTCCCTGTCACATGAGGCTGTCAACTTCCTACCCCTATTTCCACGAAGCAGGGCGAAGGCAAACCCTCCCAAAGAAAGGTCATTTTCATGTTACTAATAAGTATTTTTTGTTGACATATATATATCTACATAATCATGAAGGTCTCTAGAATCAGCCAAACAAAACAAATCTTACAAGAGATCTATAGTTTTTTGTATACTTAGTCAAAAGTCCAAGCGGCAACTATAGTTGCCGGTGGGCAAATGCCTTGTAAGTACATATATCATGGGAAAATGGGGTATACTGTGTTAATAGGTTAATAAATCAAGTTTATTGGTCTTGTTTAGTGCATAAACATAACTTAACCCTTTAAATGACATCTCTATATAGATATTTTTTTTCTTCATTCTATTTATTTGTATTTATTTATTTTCATTTAACTTTTTGATAGACAATGCCCAGTTATGGCTGCACTTTGTTCTGCACTATGTTCCACAACTTTAACCCTTGTGCGCTGTTCGTTTGCGGTTTACAGTCAGGCTATTTGGGGTCTGAGAGACCCCAGGCAACAAAATGTTATTTTGTAACAACATATATATTTTAAACAAATGTAATTTTACTCAGTTTATTAATGTTTTTACTCTACATTTTGGACATTTTTACTCCACAAAATTCTCCAAAAATAAAAAATAAAAAATTTGCCTTATAAAATTCCCACATTTCTAACTTTCATTCATGGGGATAACATGGATAATTTGACATGGTTTAGTGTAAGATTTTTGGCCAAATCTTGGAAAATGCAGTTTTAAAAGTAAAAGAAAAAAAAAGAAAAATCACTTTAACCAGTAGATGGCTGCAGAGCTCTAAAAGTACTAAAAGTTTCAAACTAAAAGACATCTTTTCACAAGTTTTTTCCAGTTAGATTCATATCTACATATAATGAAATCACAATTATAACAATAAAAGTTACTTTTTGTCAAAGTTTGGCAGTTTTTGTACTGAAAAAAAATCAGTTTTTCAATAATGTTCCATTATGATTAGAATCAAACCTGATCAGGATGTTACAAAGAGAAAAGTTGGAGTTTTTAGAGTTTATCATTTATTTCAAACATCTGTTTTTCATATAATTCTACAAATTTAAAGTGTGCCACTTCATTTCTGTCTGTGTGTTCTGTGTTGTTTCTGATTTTGAGAATGAATTTTGTCCATTGATCAAATTCATTTGATTCTAATCATAATATATAACATTACTGAAAAACAGATTTTTTTCAGTACAAAAAGTAACTTTTATTATTATAATTGTGATTTCATTATATGTAGATATGAGTACAACTGGAAAAACTTGTGAAAAGATGTCTTTCAGTTAGTCAAAAAGCAAATAGTAAATAGTGGTGCTCTGCAGCCATCTACTGGTTAAAGTGATAAATTGTTACTTTTAGAACTGCATTTTCCAAAAGATTGGCAAAAATCTTTTAAAAACACTTAACCATGTCAAATTATCCATGTTATCCCCATGAATGAAAGTCAGAAATGTGGGTCAAAAAGACCCTGAACAGCGCACAATGGTTAAGGCAAATGGATTTGTTGTTTGTTGTGTTTTCATATTCAAGAGATTATAAGCTAGATGCAGTTTTTTTGGGGGTCTGCATCAAATGTTTTTCGACTTTTATACATAATTAATTTGTTTATGAATAAAGATTGATCTGTTGAAAGCAGTTATTTTGAGATAAATGCCAAATGTTCTCCTCCTATTCATATTTTACATTGAAGGGGTGCATACAACATATTTGCCCACCGGCAACTATAGTTGCCGCACATTCAAATATGATTTTCAAGAAATAAAAAAAAAACCTGGGGAAAATAAATGCAGAACATGTTCACATAGGACACTATTAACAGGATTATATGCATGAAACCATTCAGAAAAATTTGGGCACAAATGGGTTAATAAATTTGTAATACAACATTTGCCCCTTTTGAGAGTTCTAATAACTCTCACAAAATACAAATTTAGACACTTAAAAGTTCATTCTTGTAACTTGTGTAAGTTACAGGCACATAGCAAGTTCATTATTGTAACGTGTGATAGTTACAGGCACATAGCATGATCTGTGTTGTTCATCTGTAATTGCATGCTGACACAGAAACAAACATGCAATTAGGGTCCGTGAAGTTCTTACAGGTAATATTCTTTTATGGTTGGACCAGTCATTTTCTTGTGCGAGGCGTGAGTCATTTGTTGAATGAAACACTTGATACTGTGGACGCATACGTAGAACACCAGTAGGAGAAACAACAGCAGAATTGCTATTTCTTTAACCCTCTGGGGACCAAAAACGCGCCCGCGCGTTTTGCTCGTTTTTTTTTTTTAGCAATGAAAATAAACACTAAATGCTCTGTTAATTTTGATCTTTCATTTTCGTATAATACATCAATCGATCCTGTTCAGTTTCTATTTTTTTTCTGTATACTCACAAAAAAAATAAAATGTTTTGCTTTTTGACAAATAAAGAAAAATTAACATGATGCGATTTCTGCCTTCTCTCTGTCAGTAAACTCCCATTTGAAACGCGTTCGAAAATGATCTATAACTCCGCGAAAATTCAGTCAAACAGGCAAACAGACCCACGGGCATAAAGCTTGAGATTGCATCTTTTAAATGAAGTAATTAATATAAAAAAACGAATATTCACAGCTTCTGTAATCTGTATAAAAAGAGAGCGACTCCAGTCGAGCTCATTACGAGCCATTCAAAAGTAATTTGACCACTCCCCGGAGAGCGCGTGCTATTCAAATTCAAATTCTGAGAACCATTTCAGTCTGTGAAACGCCCCCACATCAGCTGTAAACAAAGCGCCGAGAGTGAGGCATAATATAGCCTACCTTATGGAGAAAAGTTTCCTCAGAACAGAGCTGATATGAGGAGCAATATCTCCTGATATGAGGAGCAGATCCCGCTGAGGAGTGAGGTAGGCTGTTTTCTTTTCTCAAGTGTTGATGTGGAATAACGTTATGGAATAACGTTAGTGTAGGCCTATGTAAACCGCAAAAAGATGAATCGCATTTCTATAATATGACTCGCCTTTCTGTGAGATGAATGAAGGGTACATATTTGTAAAGACTGTTTAGCCTAAATATGAATCGCGCGTCTGTGTGTGAAAGAATAAACTGCTTTGCTATAGCCTACTGAGATGAGTAAAAATCGACTGGAATATGTTGAAATAAAATGTATTTGTATAAGCAACGTATTAAACTGCAAATTAGCATTTATATGCCCTAATATTTCATAAAAACAACGTTACAGTCAGTCACTTGTTGACTAGATTTGGGTACAGTTTTTAGGCTACTGTAGAATATACTGCCACATCAAATAAGCTTTTGTTTAGCAATTTCTGCTCATATCTAACGTTATATATATTTATAACTATATATATATAACTATATTATTTATATATATTATATATATTTATATATATTATATATATTATATATATATATATATTTGCTATATTCAAACTAATGAATACATATGATAAAATGTAGGCCTATAATCTTTTTTCTTTTTCTTTTTTACAAAGAAAGAGTAAACTTGAAATATTGTTGAAATTGTAATTATTGTTGTAATTGTAACATTTTTAATAAAATAGCAAAACATATTTACAAGATAGATGTAAGCGAAATCTTAAATGGTCAATATAAGTCTTCTTCTAAATACATCTTTTGTCCTTGCATTGTGGCTCAGTCAGTGTCACACCTGAATGAATGGCTAATTATGCAGAGTCATTATGCAGAGTGGGTGGGACATTGTAATCTAAGGCAGGGTTTCTCAACCTTTTGCCTACTGCGACCCTTTTTTTTTTTGTATGCCAGTCATACGACCCAAATAATTCAATAACGAAATGCCTCTTAGATAGGCTACTACGTAGGCCTATGTTTATTATAATTAATTTCACAAAAACACAGAAACATTCAATAGACAGACAATCAAACAGAGGCAAACTGATTTTTTTTTTTTTTACTCACGTTAATGTGAAACTTGAGACTGCCGCTCTGAAATAATCATATCCAGACGCGGTGGAATTTGAGAAATTGCGACTCGTAGTGTCGCACACAAACTAGCTGTTGTCAATCTATTCCTGCTTTTTGTTTTCGTTGCAGTCACTGTTGAAAATCCTGACTCGCAAAGATAGGTAGTGCTAAATGGCAAGAGAAACTTCGTTGCACGTTCTGCAAGTTCAGGATATTCGTGTCTGGTTTGAATCCAGAATGAGCTCAGGTCTGTTTTGCGAAAAGCAAGCTGCAGGCTGCCGTCAGATGCAAGTTCCACTAACTGTGTTTGCAAATTAATGGGGAGTACAACATCCACATCACTTGGGTCTACTGAAAAAGGATCGCGAATCCACGCATTCCCAACTCTTCGGTCGTTGGGAAAATAATCAGAGAATTTCTGTGTTAATCTGGTCAGGTGTTCCCGGACAATTCTCTGTATGTCGGTGCTGATGTGAGGGAATTCCTGGAGAACATCAGTGAGGTTACAAAACATGTCAAAAATGTTCTCCTGCACTCTCTTCTCCCACAATACCAACTTCCGTTTGAATGCTTCAATTTTGTCAGCCATCAAGAAAACACTGTTGTTTCTCCCCTGAAAGGATAGGTTTAGCTGGTTTAACTGGTCAAAGATATCAGACATGTACGCCAGTTTCCCGAGAAGTTCAGGCTCTGTATAATGCGTTGCCAGGGGAGACCGTTTCTCCTCCAGAAATGTGTGCACCTGCTTGCGCATTTCGAAAAGACGATTAAGAGCTTTTCCTCGCGAGAGCCACCTAATTTCACTATGATATAACAACTGGCGGTGGTCTGATTCCAGCTGGTCGCACAAAATTGAAAACAAGCGGGAACTGAGAGCACTGTTCTTCACTAAATTAATAGTTTTGACAGCAATGTCCATCACCTCATTTAAGGGTACTGACATTTCTTTGGCTGCAAGGCTTTCACGGTGTAAAAAGCAGTGAACCCACGTTGCCTCAGGTGCTCTGTCCATAATTTTTCTCACAACACCACTATGTTTGCCAGTCATTGCGGCCGCGCCATCCGTGCAAATGCCTACGCAATTATTCCAAACCAGGCCATTCTTTGTGAAATAACCATCAAGGCAATTGAAACACTCATCTGCTGTCGTCCGTGTCGAGAGCTCATTACACATCAGTAGATCCTCATGTGTTGCACCTTCCCAGTTGTAGCGTACAAATGCAAGCAATAATGCCATCTTTGAAATATCTGTTGATTCGTCGATTTGAATGGCAAACAAGGGGCTTGCTCGCACTCGATCCAAAAGTTGCGTTTCAATATCATCGCTCATGTCTATAATCCGTCTGGAGACAGTGTCGTTGGAGAGTGGGATTTCTTTTATTTTGCTAGCAGCACTTTCCCCTAGTACCTCGCGGCACATGTCAACTGCACATGGGATAACTAGCTCTTCACCAATATTAAACGATTTCTTAGCATGGGCGATATGGCCAGCTGCCAGATAACTTGCCTTCAGGGTGCTTTTTGAAGCGATTGTGAGCGACACAATACTACTTTGCTGTCTTTTAAGTAGGTCTCGCTTTCGTACAAAGTAATCCACAGGTTTACCCACACATGTTGGATGTTTAGTCTGTAGGTGACGTTCAAGTTTGGATGGCTTCATGGACTCATTTGCCAAGACCTCACCACACTCGACACACTGTGGTTTTTCATCCGACGAAGTAAATCCATATTTAATATAGTCCGGGTTGTACTTGCGTTTACATTTTGCTGCCTTTGAAGTTGAAGGAGTTTCTGAATCTTCTGCTTTTTTTCTTTTAAAAAACGGATGCATTTTGTCAAGCTAACAGGCCGTGGCTGCGTACAATTTATTAATAAGTCTGGCATAGCAGGTAGCTAGTGTTTGTAGGTTATACATTATGTAAATAGAGTAGGACATTGTCCAATAAGAGCCTTTCGCGGCAATAATAAATTATTTTGATAGGATAGTTGAAATACAGCGTTAGAAGCCACGGCAATAATGAAGTACGACATTCGAAAATCAGATTCGTTGGAGGACTGGCTATGTTTACATGCGCATCTTTTGTTTCAATCTGTGCGCGTTTATGATTAGGCTTTTTAGTCCGATTGAGCCGCCAATACGTACTAACGGATTATTTTGTTGCACGCAGTCTATTGCAAAGAGCCTATTATGAAGCCCACTTATTGGCTGTGCTAGTGAACACTGAAGTCTTGCGACCCCCTATAGAATTATCAACGACCCACTTGTGGGTCGCGACCCACCGGTTGAGAAACCCTGATCTAAGGTGTAAACTACTCCTCCCCCTCGCATATTGGCTTTCCAAGCAAAACCTGTTTTACACCATTTAAATCAATGTATTTTTTTTGTGAAGGATAAAGCAAGACTATTTTCACATAATTTTGAAGCTAGAACTCAAAGGGACAACATTCATTAGTCAAAAGTCTTGTGGACACATATTTAATATGTGTTTTGTGGTCTTAATTCAGCAACGTTCATTTAAATTTTTTCCAATAACCACGCATAAACATTATTCTCTTAAAAATACAAACATCTACATACACGTTGCTCGCATATTATGGTAGCCCTGTTTGTGCTATATAGAGTGAATTTACACCTTTGCCATTAACATGTTTATAAATAACTGAAAAAAGCACAAATGTCCGAGCATGTCAGAACATCTCAAGGACCCCAAAAACAGCTTGGTCCCCAGAGGGTTAATCCACAGCCAGGGTTTACCAATCAAGTTTCCGAACCATGAAGAATTATCTTCAGTCATCTGGTGTAGTTTTGTTGAAAGATCAAGAATGTCTTGTTGGATTTTGTTCAAGTTCTCTGTTGGATCCATTAACCCGGTGCAGCACTCAGGGCCGATAATGGTGCAGGCTCCCCCTTGTGTTGCAAGAATGTAATCCAAGGCCACTCGGTTCTGTAAGATCATTATCTTGTGTGAAGCTAGAGTGTCTGTGATGTTACCCAGGGCCAAAGCCGTATTGTTGGCCAATTTCTGTACAGAATCCGACAGGCTTCTGACTTGATCGAGAACCTGCATGACACCATACGATGGGATTAAGGCTCCAAGAGTTCTTGACCACCATGTTTGAACACAAGTGAGTCCCGGAATGCAGCCATCTTTGTTGGTAGAAGGAGCTGAATTATGTAACTGTGGAGAGCTTGGGGTGGAGTGTGTATTTTCTCTGATAGCTGGCAGAATATACACCAGGGTGCACCTGCCGTTGAATTGGCTGGGTAGGATGTTGTAGACAGAAGTTCCACATAACCAAAAAGTGCCAGTTGGTGGAGGAATCATACACAACTGATTTATTGCAAAAAGTTTCGGTAGGGATGGGTTCCTGGAGAGACATTAAAGTCATTTTCCTGTTTCTTTTCTGTAGTGGTAACGTACACATGGGATTCATCTGTTCCTCTTTCAATCACAAAACTGCAACGTTCACGAGGAATTTCACCCAGTGGAGTCGATGCTGGAGCATAATTTTCCATGCACCAGTGGAACATCATTGGCAGGAGTAGATCTGTCATGATGGGAGTAGCTGAAGTTAGGTTGCAGGATGGTAGTCCAGGAATGCAACACTGAGAAGCTGGAGGAATGGTTACGTTGTGACATGTATCCTTGTTGTATAATCCACTGGTATGATGATCGAATAAGGTACACGTCACATTTGGAGATAGGGTGTGCAACCCATGGGATTCCGGCTCCTACTGAAGGCGCATGTGGCATGCAAACGTTCTTTCCAGCAAACAAGGCATTTCTTGACTTATTCATTGATCTGTTGAGGCAATCAAAATATCATCGACATATTGGATCATAGTGGACTGTTTTACCGGACATTCTGGGTCACACAAATCACGTCTGACAGCCTGATGGTATATGGTTGGGGAGTTTTGAAATCCCTGTGGCACCATCGTGTCCACTGATATTATTCATGGTCAACTGTGAAAGCTAACCATGGCTGGCTGTCAGAGGGCAACGGTACAGAAAAGAATCCATTAAACATATCAATTACTGAAAAAATCTTATAATCTAATGGTAAGCCATTAAAAATTGTAGATGGATCTGCTACTAGCGGGGTGATTTTATCAATGTGTTTATTGGCTACTCTGTAGTCTATTGTAAGTCTCCATGTTCCATTGGATTTCTTGATGGGCCATATGGGTGAATTACATTGGCTGTTGGTTTTAACTAGCACTCCTTGCGTCAGCAACTTTTCTACAATAGCTTTGATCCCCTGTATAGCTTCCTCATTGATCGGATATTGTTTGGTGACCAGAGGTGGAGTTCCCGTCAATTTGACTGGTTCGACACCTGTCAACAAACCACAATCATCCTTGTCTTTAGCCCAAATTGGATGATTCTGTAAGAATGCATACTCTGGAGGGGTTGCATTATTGGTAGAAACTTGTACTGAGGAAATTTTAATGCTAGCAGATTCTGGAGACATGTCTAAAGTTAGATGTATTTGTCTCAGAAGATCCATGCCTAAAATTGCACCTGTATTCAATGGAGCACATAGCAATTTTGTAGTCAGAGTTTTCGGGCCAAATTGTAAGGCAAGGCAAGGCAAGTTTATTTATATAGCACATTTCATACACAATGGCAATTCAAAGTGCTTTACATAGAATAAATTAAAATAATAAAAAGAAATAAGAATAATTAAAACAGTTTAGAAAAATAAAAATAAAATACAGTCAGTACAAACAGTCGGACGAGCATTGGCACAGTGCTCATTCATTAAATGCATAGCTAAACAGATGTGTTTTGAGTCTGGATTTGAAAGTGACTACTGTAGGAGCACATCTGATCTCATCTGGAAGCTGGTTCCAGCTGCGGCTGGCATAATAGCTAAAAGCGGACTCGCCATGTTTAGAGTGAACCCTTGGTATTTCTAGCTGATATGATCCTAGTGATCTGAGTGATCTGTTGGGTTTATATTCAGTGAGCATATCTGCAATGTATTGAGGTCCTAGGCCATTGAATGATTTATATACCAGTAATAATACTTTAAAATCAATCCTAAATTTAACTGGGAGCCAGTGTAAAGACCTGAGGACTGGTGTGATATGTTCATATTTTCTGGTTCTGCTCAGAATCCTGGCGGCAGCGTTCTGTATGAGCTGCAACTGTCTTATGGTCTTTTTGGGAAGGCCAGTGAGGAGTCCATTACAATAATCCACCCTGCTGGTGATGAAAGCATGAACAAGTTTCTCTAAGTCTTGTCTGGAAACAAAGCATCTAATTATTGCAATATTTTTCAGATGATAGTATGCTGATTTAGTTATTGCTTTGACATGACTACTGAAACTAAGGTCTGACTCTAGTGTCACACCAAGATTCCTGACTTGATTTTTGGTTTGTTTGACCCCTAGAGTGAAGGTATGCGTTCACCTTGAGAACTTCATCTTTGTTTCCAAACGCAATGACTTCAGTTTTGTCTTTGTTTAACTGAAGAAAGTTTTGACACATCCAACTGTTGACTTCATCAATGCATTGGCACAGGGAATCAATGGGGCTGTAATCGTTAGGCGATAGGGCTAAGTAAATCTGTGTGTCGTCTGCATAGCTGTGGTAAGCAATTTGGTTCTTTCTCATTATTTGGCTCATTGGGAGCATGTACAGGTTGAACAGGAGTGGCGCAAGAATTGAGCCTTGAGGGACTCCGCATGTCATGGATGTCCACTCAGACTTATGATCTCCTATACTCACATAATAACCTCTCCCATCTAAGTATGACCTGAACCATTTTAGGACTATCCCAGAAAGCCCCACCCAGTTTTCCAGCCTGTCCAGAAGTATGTTATGATCGACAGTGTCAAATGCAGCACTGAGGTTGAGTAGTACCAGCACCGATAATTTGCCTGAATCAGTATTTAAGTGAATATCATTTATTATCTTTATGAGCGCTGTCTCTGTGCTGTGGTGCGGTCGGAAACCAGATTGAAAATTGTCAAAGTATCCATTCGAGCATAAGAATTTGTTCAGCTGATTGAAGACAACTTTTTCAATGATCTTGCCTATGAAAGGAAGATTTGAGATCGGCCTATAGTTGCTTAATATGGTCTTATCCAGATTGTTCTTTTTCAGGAGGGGCTTGACAACTGCAGTTTTCATGGAGTTTGGAAAACTCCCAGAGAGAAGTGAAGCATTTACCACTTCTAGAAGATCTGCTTCTAAACTGTTTAACAAACTTTTGAAAAATGATGTGGGAAGTGTGTCAAGAGCGCAGGTTGATGTTTTAAGGTGCTGTACGGTTTCTTCCAAAATGTTGCCATCAATTTCTTTGAAATCAGACATAGTAGCTACTTTCTCAGGTGGTTTGATCTGTCTGACCCCAGTGCAACTCAAGGATGTGCTGATCACCTTTCTGATATTATTGATTTTCTCAGAGAAGAAAGAAGCAAACTCACTGCACTTGCTGTCTGAGAGCATTTCACTGGGAATCTGGCTTGGGGGGGGGGGGGTTGTCAGTCTCTCTACAGTAGCAAAAATAGTGCGTGTGTTGTTTAAATTGCTGTTTATAATATTTGAGAAGAAAGTCTGTCTAGCTTTGCCTAGTTCCATATTGAAAGCATGAAGGCTGTCTTTGTAGATGTTATAATGGACTACAAGTTTTGTCTTCCGCCATATGCGCTCTACTTTTCTGCATTGTCTTTTCATATTTTGCACTGCTGTTGAGTTTCTCCAAGGTGCTTTTTGTCTGCCACTCTTCTTCCTGACTTTAACAGGAGCAATATCATCAAATACACTTTTAACTTTTGAGTTAAAAGAATCAAGGAGAAAATCAACAGAGTCTGCAGATATGCTTGGTGTTAAGGATATAGCCTTCATAAATAGTACACTAGTGTTCTCATTTAAGCATCTCTTCTTGACAGACACAGATCTAGCTTCAATGGCAGGAGAGATCAATATATCAAAGAAAATACAGAAATGATCAGACAGTGCTACATCCTTAATAACAATCGATGAAATGTTTAGACCCTTACTGATAAGTAAATCTAGAGTGTGTCCACGATTGTGTGTGGGTCCATGTATATGCTGAGTCAGATCAAAAGTTTTTAAAACACTTTTGATTTCTTTTGCCATATTGTTCTCTGCACTATCTATGTGAATGTTAAAATCTCCAGCAATGGCAAAACAGTCAAACTCTGAGGTAATTGTTGATAACAGTTCTGTAAAGTCCTCAGCAAAGGCTGGAGAGTATTTTGGAGGCCTGTAAATAATGATAAGTAAAATGCGTGGAGCACCTTTTAACACAATACACAGATATTCGAAAGACAAGTAATTCCCAAATGATATTTGCTTACATTGATAAATATCTTTAAAAAGAGCAGCTAGACCCCCACCTCTCTTAACAGCTCTGCAGACACTCATAAAATTAAAGTTAGGAGGGGCTGTTTCATTGAGGACTGTTGCACTGCAGCTGTCTTCTAGCCAGGTTTCATTCAGAAGCATAAAATCCAGATTGTTTGTGGTTATTAAGTCGTTGACTAGAAGTGATTTATTTTTAAGTGAGCGGATGTTAAAGAGTGCTAACTTAACAGACTTACTTTTCCCCACAGCAATATTAGTTTGACGTGTAATAGGCACCAGATTAGTTAGGTTTGCTGTACGGCTATTGAAGGCCTTAGACTTTCTATCTTGTAATAGAACAGCAATAGAGAAAGATACAGGCACACTGGGTTCCCGCTTGTTCTGTAAACATTTGAGAAAGTTACTGTTATCAAAATGGGGACCCGACACATATCACTGAGAGCTAGTATCAGTTGTTTTTGGTTCACCTCGAGCAGATGGAGGAGGGTAAATTGTACCTCTATGGGCGGGGTTTCATACAAAACAGAATCTTCACCTATTACGCCAGTTAAAGAAAGTTTGTTTTTCTTGTACAGGACGTCTAAACCTTTAGCCAATTTTGTAGGAATTATGGTAATTTCTGCACCTGTATCAAGCAAAAAATCATTCTCTCTCTCTTGTATGCTACCTTTCACAAAAATTATTTTGCCATTGTGATGGATTACAGGGGAAAGGTAGCTACTCACAGCCCCAACAATTCGTTTTTTTCCTGTTCTTTTTGTGCTCTTAGAAGAGCCTGAGCGAGCTGTCCTAAAGTTTCAGTGGACATTGGCAGAACTACGTCAGGGTTGTAGGCAGGCTGAGAAGGAGGTTTTACTTGGGTTTTAACATTAGCATCTCTTTCCCATGTAGCTAACCTGTCTAGGTTACTTCTGAGAGTTCCGTTAGACCACGTAATATCTAGGAATGGCAAGGCTGATCTGTACTCAGCTATAAGGTCATCTGACCAGATATGAACTAAGGGTCCCTTATCATCTAACACACTTTCAGGGTCATCAACGATTCCACTGTAAGTTACAGCTGCCTGACAAAACCTCTCAGTATACTCACTAACAGTTTCTTCTTTCTTTTGTACACATCTAGTAATTCTAGACCAATCTATTTTGGGTCCTAAGATATTGTTTAGGATTTTCAAAACACCTTCTCTCAAATCGCCTTTATTGCAGACAGCAGACACAAAACTGTTGAATTCAGATTCAGTTCGAATTTGTGAATCAAGCTGTGTAACTTCTGCCAACGACATGTCATAGAGACGCATTTTACTGATCAATGCTCTTCTAAATTCAGAAAAAATTGTGCGTGCTGAGGGTAAGCTCTGGGATAGTCTCTCTACATCTTTAGGTCCTAGCGCTTTGGCAACAGTTTGTATTTGGACGACAGAAGAGTTAGGAGGAACACTTTCAGTTCCCTCAATTCCCTGAGACCTTCTCCTAGCCCCACACACCTTCACTGAATCTACGGGCTTATCAGATACTGATTGGATGGCTACATCTGTTTCAAAGAAAGCTTTTAAGTCAGGATAAATGTTATCAGGCTGACTAAATTCTGCCACATCTGTTTTTTCTGCATCTTTGTTGCGGTTTAATTTCTTAGTCAAAGAAGATATTCTAGCACGGAGCTCATTGTTCTGTTTCTCTAGTTCTGAGTTGCGTTTAGACTGTTCTGTAGCTATTGCTAAAACAAATTCTCTGTGACAACAAATAATGGCTTTCACCTTGTTCTTGTGAATACTTGCTCATAGTACCTTTTACAATCTTCCATTGACCATGCTTTGTCTGGATGAATCTCATATTTCTTTGTTAAATCCAATCTGACTGACTTTGTCACTATAGAGTCCATGTGCTCTCCCAACAATGTTTTAAATTCGCTATCTGACCACAATGGAGCCGCAAGACCACCTTTTTCAGTTGTGGGGATCAGTCTAGCATTTTTTCTAAACATTTATTATTTATTTTCTTTGTTACCACACAATAAAAAAAAAACACTAAAACTACAACAGAGGGTACACTTGTTAACACAGCTTAACTATTGTTAACTCTCCAAATGACCAACACTTCACACTTAACATCCCTGCCAACAAAAACAGAGGATAAACCAAAATATTAGCACGTAATACTAATCTTCTCTGCCTAAAGCA
Organism: Rutilus rutilus; assembly: GCA_021464565.1. Taxonomy (NCBI): domain Eukaryota; kingdom Metazoa; phylum Chordata; class Actinopteri; order Cypriniformes; family Leuciscidae; genus Rutilus; species Rutilus rutilus. The sequence goes on from JAJAQA010000004.1 coordinate 47,460,577, forward strand.
AAGGATACACAAATTACTAGCACTTTACGCTAATCTACCCTACCTGAAAACAGAGGATACAATATATTAGCACTTAATGCTAATCTTCCCTAACTTTATAGAGGATAAAACACTTCCCTGGCAAAGCAGAGGATAAACAATATGAACATGTAATGCTAATCTTCCCTGCCTGGACAACAGAGGATAAATTTCATCTCTAAAAGACAACTTTAGAGGATAACTTAGTTAACAAAACCCTGCAGCTGTCTGTTAACTCTTCTCTGACGGCGCAGAGGATGACAAAATTTTACTGGTCTTTAAAGGTTCTTTTGAATAGAGTAAAACTCACCGAATCATTGGTTGTACAGACAAATTTCGTCTGGAACTCAGTCAGAAAAGTTCATTTTTGTTGAGATCTTTGAGCTTTAACCCTCTGGGGTCTAAGGTGTTTTTGGGGTCCTTGAGATGTTCTGACATGCCCTGACATTTGTGCTTTTTTCAGTTGCTTATAAAAATATTAATGGCAAAAAAAATTACACACTATTTAGCACAAATAGGGCTACCATAATATGTGAGCAACAAGAATGTACATGTTTGCATTTTTGAGAGAATAATGTTTATGCGTGGTTATTGAAAAAACTAAAAACTAAAGTTTCTGAAATAAGGCCATAAAACACATACTAAATATGTGCCAATAAGACTTTTGTCTAATAGATGTCATTGCCTAGTGTTTTTTCTTCAAAATGATGTGAAAATCACCCTGCCTAATCATTCACATAACACAATACATTGATTTGAATTTTGCAAAGCACTTTCTGTTTGGAAAGGCAATATGCGGAGTGGGCGTCACAGATCATGCATATTTAGTGGTTCACACCTTAGGAGACAATGGGGCCTGCATACTTAATTAGCCATTCATTCAGGTGAGTCACTGAGCCACAAGAATGCAAGAGCAACAGTTGGAAGCATCTCAATTCTTTTTTATTTTTCCACATATTGTGCTTGCAATTTGGCCTTATAATATCCAAGGAAAACATGTCTAGTAATTGTGCAGTTAATTCTCATACTGTATTTTCAGTTTTGCAATATTTATCCTCTCCCCAAATTTGTCACTAATAAAACACAATAAAAATTATTTAAAGAAAAGGCTTAAATTTACCTTTTAATAGTTTGTTTACATCTACCTTGTAAATATATTTTTTTATTAAAAAGGTTACCATTACAACAACAATTCAAGTGTAATCTTTCTTTGTAAAAACTAAAGTATACATTTTATCATACATATTTCAAAGTTAAGGATTTGATTGATTATTTGATTACTTTATTTTTGACAAAACATACTATATTTAACACAGCAAATATTGGCAAACAAAAGCTTATTTGAGTTGGCAGATATTTTATGTCTTATATGTCTGTAACATAGGTCTTTCATTTTTATTATAAGAAATATAAATGTTAATTTGCAGTTTAATACGTTGCTTATACAAATACATTTTATTTCAACATATTTCAGTCGATTTTTACTCAGTATAGCAATACAGTTTGCTAAAACCGAAACATTCATTCACGAACAGAAACGCCTGACTGTAACGTTGTTTTTATGAAATATTAGGGCACATAAATGTTAATTTTCAGTTTAATACGTTGCTTATACAAATAGCCTACATTTTATTTCAACATATTTCTGTCGATTTTTACTCAGCTCAGTATAGCAATACAGTTTGCTAAAACATCATCATTCATTCACACAGAGACGCAATTTAAATTTAAACTGTCTTTTTGCGAGCTGTGATAAACAGCGCGCATCTCTGCGGCTGCCGTTCATTCATTCACAGAAACGCGATTAACTTGAGAAGGAAAAAAAACTTACTACAGTATTCGGATCCTCTCTCCTCGCAATACCCGCACTCTGAGGTAGATTTTCCGTTATTATTATTCCTCACAGCGCTGCCAGACGGTGTAAACATGTAGGCTACAATGATCTGAATAAACTTGTGTTTTCTCGAGCTGATATGGAGGCGTTCACAGGTTTGCCTCAGTAATTTGCGTTTGAATAGCACGCGCTCTCCGTGGGCGGAGTCACATTACATTTGAATGAGGTCTAATTAGCTCGACTGGAATCGCTCTCTTTTAATACAGATTTCACAAGATGAGAATATTTGTTTTTTTATATAAATTACCTCATTTTAAAGAAGAGAATTCAAGCTTCATGCCTGTATGTCTGTATGCCTGTTTGACTCAGTATTCGCTGAGTTATTGTTCATTTTCGGACGCGTTTCAGAATGGTCTTCACTGACAGAGAGAAGGCAGAACTAGCATCACGTTTATTTTTCTTTATTTGGCAAAAAGCACAACAGTTTGTTTTTATTGTGAGTATACACAAAAATAATACACATTTAACAGAATCGATTGATGTATGAAACTTGCTTGTAATATCAAAGTCAACAGAGCAAAATTAATTTCTTTTGAACTGAACTGAAAAAAATCCAGCAAAACGCGTGGGCGCGTTTGCCGACCTTAGAGGGTTAAGTTTCAAGATTCAGTCTGGAACTCAGTCAGAAAAGTTCATTCTTTGAGATGTTTTTGGAGCTTGAAGCTTTCAATCTGGATTCAGGTGATTCAGTCTGGAATGCAGTCAGATCTTTCTTGAGCTTGAAGTTTCAATCTGGATTCAGAAGATTCAGTCGGGAACTTAGTCAGATCTTTGCTAGGCTTGAAGTTTCAATCTGGATTCAGGTGAGTAAGCTGGAACTCTATCCGGGTCACGTGGCAACAAAACTGTTGGAAACTCAGAATCGACGACCAGGAGACTTGGTTCTTTCTTCAGCAGGATTCTTTATTGAGAACACGAGCTGTCGGTAGCTGCAGTCACCAAAGTCTGACTCAGGGAACGTTCTCTTACAATTTATATACATTTAGGGGCAGGAACCAAAACTTTGTGATGAGACAGGTTTAGGAACCTGTTCTAGACTGAGAGTGTTGCCACTCCTAATCCACTCAGCATATCTATTCAAATGCTGAGACTCGAGTACAGGACTGGCAGGACTCTCTTGCTAAAACACAAGCTCCAAGAGCCATTAAGAGTTTCAGTAAAACAGGACTGGCCGGAGTCTTTTGCTAGAAACTCTGATAATCATCACCTTAAAATGCTAAATTCAATGTAAACCTAAATTAAACATTTAATAAATTTGTAATACAACACAGTCCATCTAGTTATGTATCAAGGGTTAGGAGCTATTTCCCTTTATTAAAAAGACAGTTGGTTATCTAAAACCACTCATATCTAAAGTAAAAGGTGCGCTTTTGCCTTCACCTCTTATCTAATACTTTCTACTGTCTGGGGTTCCCATCCATGAGGTCAGTCAAGCCTCCGGCTCCGGACCTCCCCTTCTTACACCAAATCTTAGGACAAGCTAGTTTGGATCTGCCCTCTACTTATTCTATCGTCCGTGAGTGTGCCAGATGCTTTATACCAGGGTGTTTTTCTCTCAGTGTGGTGGCGTGGGTATTCGTTCCCCAAAGTATCGAGTATCGATGCAGCGGGAGTTCCCTTTACGAAAGGGAACGTCTCGGCTTACTATTGTAACCCTTCCTGTAGGGAACGAGACGCTGCATCCCTCCGCCACACTTTTCGCGCCCCTGAGAACGAGTTGCTTTGACCGATCAGAAGCTAACATTTCCTGGTTCCTGTGACCCTTTTGTAGCTTCCGGATCACCATCACATGCGACGTCACGAGTGACGTAATGACGTTGCACCAATTAAGATTGGAATAGTTCCACAGTTGACTTCAGAAGCTTCATGCCGAAGGCATTCCCCAAAGTATCGAGTATCGATGCAGCGTCTCGTTCCCTACTCAGGGAACGAGGGTTACAATAGTAACCCGAGACGTTATGAACAGTTTTGATTCTGATGTCAGAAAAAAACATTGTTCTGCCTCTACAGTAACTGAAATAATTATTGACCCATGATCAAACTGTCTGTCTCAATCAAATATTTAAAGCTTCATATCACTTTTTAATTGTGTGTTTTTAATTGGCTGTTTAATTGTATTACTTTAAATTGTTGTGGCTCTGTGTGACGCTGAGTGAAAAACTGCTTAAAAGTAATATTATAAATAAATTAGCAATACTCACGTCAGTGTGTTGAGTTGACAGTGTTTATCCTGCAGTAGAGCAGCGATCTGATTCACTCGTGTGTCTCCTAGTTTATGTCCACTCAGATTCAGCTCTCTCTGGAGTAACGGGTTTTTACCCACAACTCTATTCACATACTGACAGGCTTCCTCTGCAGCAGGACTCAAAAACCTGCAGAAGAGTCAATTCAGTTCTCAACTAAATGTCCATTGCATTAGAAAAATGAATGATTGATATATATATATATAAGAAACTAGAGCGACACTCAGTCCTAAAGCAAACTCATAAGAACAGAAATGTCTCACAGAGCAGAAGGGCAAAAGCTCACTAGATCATGATTTTCAGTATGAATACAGAGTGTGAAATTAAGATCTTTCTGTCTTTTAACCCTCTGGGGTCTGAGCTGTTTTCTGGCCCTGGAGGTGTTCTGACATGCTCTGACATTTGTGCTTATTTCTGTTACTTGTGACATTTTCATGGCTAAAGTCTGATTACACTGTATTCAGCACAAACTCTGCTACAATAATATATCAGCAGCATGTATGTAAAAGTTTGTAGTTTTGAGATAATGACATTTATGCGTGGTTTGTGAAAATACAAAAAAAAATTGTCACTGAAATAAGGTCATGAAACCCCTACTGATTATTTCTTCACAAGACTTTTGAAAATTGTATCACGTAGCCTAGAATATTTGCTCCAAAACTATGTGAAAATAATCCTGACTGCTCATTCAGAGAAGACAATATATTGATTTAAAATTTCTAAGATGTGTTTTGTGTGAGAAAGCTTTATGTGAAAGGGGCGTGATCACCTCATTAATATGTAAGCGTTTTTACACCTGAGAAAGACAAAGACACTCCCCTAATGGCCCTATTTTAGGAGCTATCAGGCCCTATCATTCTGAGCAACCTTGCACAAAGAATGAGGAGATTTAAAAAAGAATGGCTTTTTGATTGTTTGGATTTATTTACAACACAACATAATCCAAATATGCACAACAAATGATAAAAAAGCACACTAGTGAAAACAATGATCCAAAGACAGAGACCTTTGTGCCATTCCTAAAAACATTGTGCATACCTTTCATTTCCAAGGTGTTTGATTTTCACTTTACCATGTTCATATACAGAGACTCATGTGAATGTTGAAGTCAGCAGGACTCAGTGGCATCTGGTCCCTGAAAAAAAAAAAAAAAAAAAGTGAACATACTGATATAGAGAGAAACTATAGGGAATATAGTTCTAAAATGTATTGGGAATAAATTTTTGATTTTTCTGGTTAAAATTGCTTTTTAAAATTCACAGAATACACACACACACACACACACACACACACACACACAAATGTTTCCAACAATATATAATATAATGAACACCAGGTTTGTTGTGCCTTGTAAGCATAGGCTATGCACAGTGCTGCATAAAATAATAATAATAACAATAACCTATAGCAGCATATAAATCTTCCAAAAGATTTCAGTAACAACTACGCTAGAGAACAATATATTGACTATCATATGTTACTTCAAATGTTTCCATTCGTTATGATGATATGAAATGAGATAATAGTAAAACCATGAAGCCTTTGTTTGGTGCGTTTTGCTTTTCAAACGCGATCGCGATACATTCAAAACCAGAGCTCGCTCCAAAATATGAAACATTATGGTTACCATATTATACATATCTACGTTTGAGCAGATATCCACAAACACAGTAACAGTAAACACGGGTCCAAATATTATAATATTCACCATATATCTAGCAACAGTTCAACTGCAATGTGAAGTTTATGCAACAATAACATGAACTAATAATTAAGAATTTCTTACCTTACATCTTTCTTGTCTACAAATTGCGTTCTTCTTCTTCTGAGGTAAATTCAATGTAAGCTCACGGCACGTCTTTCAAACTCGACAAAAAGCAGAGACATGTGAAGTTTGTTGGTGCTTTGTTTTTGAGGTAATGAGCGTGTTTGCGTTCCATGTGGAGATTTGCATGTGAATGTCTTTTGCGGTCGTGGGCGTGGTCAAATAAAAAATAATTAGCAAGCTCGTGATAAGCTGGACATCTTGTTGGTTTTATACAAATTACTTAAACAGAGAATATTTGTTTTCAGTTTGAATCCGATCATTTAAAAGTACACACTTAAATGTTTATAAAGGTATATGGCTCATAAATGTGTGACAAGTATTCGTTGAGTTTTGTTTCAGTTTATAGACGTTCTCAAGAAAAAAAAGTTCACCGCGACGGAGAGGCAGAACGCACACCCTGTTTATTTTCTTTATTTTACAAAAGCACAATGTTTTGATTCGATTGTAAGTGGACACATACAAAAGTAGAAATATCACAGGTTCTTTTTTTCATATTTCTTTTTTTCTGTATGACCATAAATGACGGAGAAATTTAAGTTTATTGTACTACTATGTGAAGAAAATCCGACCTCAGAGGGTTAAGCAGGAGGAGTGAGAAACGTCAGCACAGAGAAAACTGGCTTGTGAAACTGCATGTTTGTGAACATCTGGAGACTCATAGACCTGCTGTAGAGAGATGCAGTGAATCTGGGCTTGATGGAAAACTATTGTGTTCAGAAATCTATTTCACTAAAAGGTTATCTAGAATTAATAATGAGAAGTGTGCACAAAACATGTTAATTATCAAGGTATACTCCATAATAGCAGCACATATACTGACCCATAATGTCTATTTGACCTGTATCACAACTAAACTGTGTTGATGATTATCATCATCATGACAGAACCTGCAGCATCTGATCTGATCTTGATCATTTTGATGCAAAAAAATTGTCCAGCTTATTATATAACTAAAATAATATATTAGTTATGAATATTTAGCCTGCATATAGCTAATTTAATTAATTATTTGATCCCATCTCACCTCAGTGTCTTCAGTTGACAGTCTGGATCCTGTAGTAAATCATTGAGCTGCTTCACTCCTGATTGTCCAGGATCATTTCCTGTGAGATCCAGCTCTATCAGGTGTGAAGGGTTTGATCTCAGAGCTGAAGCCAGAGCTTTATACCTTTCTTCTTTTACACTGCAGTTAGAGAGTCTAGAACAGAAAGGAAAACATTCAGCTGATTAATCAGTTAAACCTGAACAATATAAATCTGAATGATCGCTCTTCCAGTCGCCTCTACAATAAGGAAGCTCCTCTTTCTGGTGGTATACGGCACATTCAGTGGTGTTTCACTGGCGTATTGCATGGACAATTGCAGCGATTCCCCCCATGGGCGCTTCAGCATAAAGAGCAGTTTCCCTAAAAGAGCAAAACTGATGTTAAGCGTCTTTTTAAAGATGCCTTTCCGTCCGTGTGTTTCTGGATGCGGTTGTTCCCTGTCCTCATCTGATGGCCACAATCTCACATGTCTGGGCCAAGAGTGTGCTGAGATAGTGTTTGTGGATGGTTCATGTCCTCACTGTGAGAACAGGACCATGTTGACCCTGCGGTCGTGACTGTCCTTCCTCGTGAAGGCTAGAGTCTCTCTGCTGTAACCCAGAGCCATCAATATGGTTAACACTGAAGGAGACCTGAGGCTCACAGTGGGAGTGTTTCCCCGCGGTTCTCCCGCTCCACTGGCCTGTCGTGTGCCATCGAGCTGCTGGGTGATGGTGCGGGGTGTTTGCTTTTCGAATCAACAATGGAGTTTAAAAAATACAACCGATGGACCGATGATGAGGTTCAGGCTTTATTAAGCTAATATGAGGAGGACGAAATCCAGCGGGAACTGGAAAGTCACACATCCTACGTCACCGGACTAATTTGCCTAATCTTCATGGTACTTTAGACTGCGATGGAAACACAGACAGCAACAGGTCTGGGGGAAAAAGATTTGCACAGAGACAGATTTAAAGAACACCAGCTCAAATGTGAGGGGAATGTACAGTTATTGATTTACTAATTTTCATTTATGAATTATTAATAAATCAATAATTAATCATACTGGCTATCACTTACACAATTTCAAATTACCCAACAGGTAATACACAGCCCATATAGTTGGATCTCTGTATATAAACAATCAATCACAACGAATTACAATTAATTATAAATGCACAGAGGGGCTATATCAAATCTTGTGAATGCCTACCAAATCAAATTGCATCAGATAATCTGTCCGCCAAACGGATCATGCGATGTTCTTATCAACTCTCAAGGAGAGATATTCTTATAAACTCTCAAGAAGAATTATTCCCCTGGCCACAGAGAATAATTGTCTTGTGTACAAAATTATTAACTTGTAGGTCAATCACAAATTTATCGAGCTTGTAGCTATAAGATCGAACACATTTAAGAGGCTTTGTTCCGTGAGCAGCAAAACAGAGACCATCAAGAGTGTAATCAAGAGTTTACTCAGTTTTAATAAAATGCGATTATGAAGGTAACGTTACAACTACATCTAACAAAGAATATATATATATATGGGACAGTAAAATGAAAGTAAAATAAACAGAAAGGAAAACAGCAGATTGCAGGATAGCAAACAAATCACAATAATAGTCAAGTCAAGTCAAGTATATTTGTATAGCGCTTTTCACAATACAGATTGTATCAAAGCAGCTTCACAGTATTAAATTAAAATAATACAACAAGGTTTGTTTCTAGTGGAATTTATTGATAAAATCAAATTAAATATCCCCAAAATATCCCCAACTGAGCAAGCCAAAGGCAACAGTGGCAAGGAACCGAAAAACTCCATCAAGTGACCTAATGGTGTCCTAAAACTCCATCAGGTGACCCAATGGAGAAAAAAAACCTTGGGAGAACCCAGGCTCAGTCGGGGGCCAGTTCTCCTCTGGCATTTATGAACTAGAGGCCGGATTGTAGTTTGAACTGTAAGATTAAAAATATTATATGAATGCCTGGCTGAAGAGATGCGACTTTAATCTAGTTTTAAACTGGGAGTTTTCCAGAGTTTTGGAACTAAATGTGAAAATGCTCTCCCTCCTTTGGTGGATCTGGATATCCTAGGTATGACCAAAAGCCTAGAATTTAGTGATCTTAAAGAGTGAGATGGATTATAGGTGATAGAAGATCAGTTAAATAGACTGGAGCTAAGCCGTTTAGGGCTTTATAAGTCAGTAGCAATACCTTGTAATTAATACGGAACTTTATAGGTAACCAATGCAGTGATGATAAAATCGGTGTTATATGATCATATTTTCTTGATCTAGTAAGAACTCTAGCGGCGGCATTTTGGACTAACTGTAGCTTGTTTATTGAGGATGCAGGACAACCAGCTAATAAAGCATTACAGTAATCTAGTCTCGAGGTCATGAATGCATGAACTAACTTTTCTGCATCAGAAACTGATAGCATATTACGTAGCTTAGCAATGTTTCTAAGGGGGAAAAAGGCAGTTTTTGTAACATATGAAATATGATTTTCGAAAGACAGGTTGCAGTCGAGTATAACACCCAGGTCTTTTACTGTAGAGGATAAAGTAACAGGACATCCTACGATGTTAAAGTTGTATTGCGAGAGGTTTTGTGGGTGGTTTTTTGAGCCGATGATTAGTACCTCTGTTTTGTCTGGATTTAATAAAAGAAAATTACGCGTCATCCAATCTTTTATATCTTTAACACACTCTGTCAATTTGGATAATTTAGCGTTTTCATCTGGCCGTGATGAAATATATATTTGAGTGTCATCAGCATAACAATGGAAACTAATTCCATGTTTCCTTATAATATTTCCAAGTGGCATCATATATACTGAGAATAACAGAGGGCCTAACACAGATCCCTGCGGCACTCCATAGTTTACAGGAGTTATGATCGATTTTTCTCCATTTAAATAGACAAAATGGTAGCGGTCAGATAGGTATGATCTGAACCAGCTTAATGCTTGTCCTTGAACACCAGTATAATTTTGTAGTCAATCTAAGAGTATTGTGTGATCTATAGTATCGAACGCAGCACTAAGATCAAGTAAAACTAGTATTGAGATACAGCCTTGGTCAGAAGCTAAAAGTAAATAATTTGTGATTTTAACGAGCGCATAATAATAATAGCAATAATAGCAATAATTTGCGAATAATAGCAAACCAATCACAAGAACGACCTTTGAGAACCAGCAAAGTATAAAAATCACCTTAAGCAGGGAAATGTAATACGCATTTAAATCTTGGTAAGAGATCAGAAATACTTGCATTGAAAACCTTGTGGTTGAAATGGGACGGCGAGTAGGCTTGTCCCTTCAAGGTGCGCGTCCGTCGAGCTGAAACGTTCTTATTGGATTCTTCCTGAGCACACGTCGCTGCGGGAGTTTCAAACGGTTCGCGTGTGAGCTGCTAAGACTTGATTTAAATTCGTTTCACTTTGAGGTGTAAGTGAATGAACACTAGACTATTAAAACAAGAAGTCGAAATTACGACTAAAACAAAAACAAAGTTTAAGTAAAATAAAATAAAGAGACTCGTATGAGAAAGGAAAATAACGAAAAAGCAGGAACAAAACAAGACGAAAGAAATACAGAACAGAACTGACCGGAACGCGGAGTGTAACCGCTTTTCTAGGGTACAGAAATTTCACTCCTCCCTAGCGCTTGGGCCAATTGGAACGTGAAATTCCAGGCTGGAGTTTGATTTGTTTTATGGCAGTCTTAGGATCATGCCATTTCTACTTTAAACAATTTCTACTTTAAAAAATGACTGCAGTAAAATGCATTTTATCATAATTTGATACCCATATCTTTCCTACGGGTATATAGAGGTTCAATTCTAGACCAAATTTGGTTTGTTTAAAAGCTACGGCCTAGAAGTAGCTTCTTACTCTGTAAGATAAGTATTAAAAGTTCGACGAACAAACTAGGAATAAGACTAACCTAAAATGTGATGTGCATTGGCAAATGGGAATGGAGATTGGACTTTAAAAAGACCACATGACATACCTATGATTTCGCAACAGTGTGCACCTCTGAAACATTATTCCTTTAAGGTTTACAAGAATACAAAAACACATCACAGAGAAGAACAATCGTGGAAAAGAGAAATTACATTCAGGTTTACATATTTCTTAAGTGGTTATACATATATAATATATAGGATTAACAGTTTCTTTCTACTCTGCTAGCATCTCAGTGGAATTTCCAGCTTGCTGACATTCCGTTAGGGCCATAAAATCGTTATCAACCTAACCAAAAGGGGGAGGTCTGATTGCCCGAGGATGCTGGTGAACATTCTTAAACTAGAACATTTATAATTCAAGGCTACGCATTAGAAAGTCACACCTCTATTATAAAGCAAAACTAATCACACACATGAATATAGGAAGGTACATACATTAAAAGAATATTTCTATCCTAAGTTACATGAAAAGAAAGCGTTTGTGTGTGAGTGTGTGTCTTTGTGTGTTGTGTGTGTGTGTGTGTGTGTGTGTGTGTGTGTGTGTGTGTGTGTGTGTGTGTGTGTGTGTGTGTGGACAGACCACCTGGGCCTTCATTTGCAGGGAAAGGAGGAAGATTGATAGCAATCTTTGTGATCTGCCAGTGAGGATCCTAGCGATGGTTCTGTTAAATTTCATGCTGGCATACAAATGTCAGAAGGGCAATTTGACCAAGGCTTTCGGAGCTCTTCGGGGTCCATTTGGTGTTATTCTTTGCTTTCTGGGGGGTCGTAAACACCCCAGGAGGATGGTCTCTTACAGACCAGGCGGCTCCAGTTAGTGAATTATATTTACCAGGTTAAAAGCTAAAAGCTTTCCCAAAATTTATAATGACAAGCCATCATGCGTTTCGTCCATATGCTACAGATTGTTTTGGGTAATTTCGGTGGAAACGCAGCTTTAGTTGATTATCTTATTGAAGAGCTACAGCAGCATTTAGTTTCCAATATTCTGTTTTGAAACCCAGTCACACTAGTTCTGTGTGCTGGAAGACACTGTTTCTTCTCTTTCATTTTAAGTATTTATTTGACATCTCTCTTCTTTATTCTCTGTTGAAAATGCAGATTTCTGCATGTACACAATCAGTACATTGTATCAAATGCTGGAAATTAAACTATTACTAACTATATAAAAAACACAAAAATGTGAGCAATAGGGAAAACCCAGAAAGTGCACTGCTATAAACAATGAAACATAAGCCCTGCTGTCTTCAAATAATTGTACAATAATTGCTGTACAATATAATGATACTAACTGTAGTTTCTCCAGCTTGAATTGTGGGTCCATCAGTAGATCACTGAGGTTTTTCACTCCAGAGTATCCTACTTTATTCCAGCTCAGGTCCAGCTCTCTCAGGTGTGACGGGTTTGATTTCAGAGCTGAAGTCACATCAGAACAACCTTCATCGGTCATATCACAGGAGCTTAAACTACATTAGCAGAGAGAGAACAGAAAATAAGACAGAAGAAAAGAAAACTCTTTATTCTGTAAAGTCACATCATCTTCATAAGCAAATAAAACAGACAGAGGAAGAGACATCTTCATCTTTATTTCACCAGATCACAAAAGTGTTTTAGTTTAAACTGTTGAAGTGATTTAAGCATTTTGATTCTTGTATGTGAATGTGACTGACCTCAATCTCTCCAGTTTACAGTGTGAATCCTTCAGTATGTCACATAAGTGCTTCACTCCTGTGTTTCCTAGTTTATTCTCGCTCAGGTTCAGCTCTCTCAGGTGTGATGGGTTTGATTTCAGAGCTGAAGTCAGGATGAGACTCTGTTTCTCTGTAATACTGCATCTATTCAGACTGAAGAGAGAAAGAGAAAATGACTCAGATCTATGATGATCAACAAACGTGTGTAGCATTTTTAAAAAATGACAGTTTATTTGTGTAAACTCACAATAACAAGAAAGCGTTGTGCTTTTGTAAAATAAAATAAAACAATCAGGCGCTCTTTCATGATCTCCATGAACTGGAGCGCGTCTCAAAAATGAACTGAAACAAAATATAGCCTACCTATATAAAGCTTGAAATGTCCACTTGTAAATGAACAAATTCGAATCGAAAGCAAATATCGTCTGATTATGTAATCTGTATGAAAGGTGCATTTCTCTCTAATGGCGCATCCGCTTTACAGCGGAGATGGAGTTGTTTGCAGCCAACACTGATTGAGAAAACACTAGTTTATTAACCCCCTGAGGTCGGCGGTATCGCCGGCGATACCAGCTCGCTTTTTTTTATCAGTGTAAAAGAAACTCAGAAATACTCTGTTGACTTTGATTTTCCATAGGAGTTTCATACATCAATCGATTCTGTTAAATGTGTATTATTTTTGTGTATACTCACAATAAAAACAAAGTGTGGTGCTTTTTGCCAAATAAAGAAAAATAAACACGAAGCTAGGTTCTGCCTTCTCTCTGTCCGTGTAGTCCATTCTGAAACGCGTCCGAAAATGAATCATAACTCAGCGAATACTTCTCACACAGGCATGTGAGTTATGTCTTTATGAAGCTTGAAATCTCTTCTTTTAAATGAAGTTATTTATATAAAACACAAATGTTTTCAACTCATGTAATCCGCTTGAAAGCAAGGAGAGTTACCGTTTTTCCTTCTCCCTTCATTATCTCTAAATGAGCTGCGGCCGCCCCGCCCCCGGCGCGATTCACATGTAAATAGTTTAGGTGATCTAGTATGCATCGCATACGCCCCCCGATCAATGCCATAAAAACACAGTTTCTATCAGACTTACTGATAGTTCATCGCGTTTTGAGTATGGCACGCTTCTCCGGTAATAAAGACGCCCTTCAGATGATTCTGGACAGCGCCGGGTTGTTTCCTCAGAGGAAGATTGTAACAGACGACGACCGGCAGCATATTGAAGAGCGAATTCCGCCGAGGACACAATTTCGGAGTAAGTTTTACTTAAAAGTCTTTTGTCTTTTATTTTTCGTGTTCGCATTTATGAGGAAAAAAACAATATTACCTGACAGTTCTCCATTACGGACGCGAGCGCTCTAAGCACTAAAATACTTTCAAACATTCACAGAGACCTCAAAACAGAAAGTACAAATCCTTTCTTTAAAACGAATTTCGTTTTGTATCAATTGTATCTTAATTTTAATAATTTTTTCATTAACAAATTTCCTGGATTTAAAGTAAATATAGGCTAGCAATCACAACATAAGGTCTGAATGGGTTAGATTTGGGTACAGTTTTTACTGTAGAATATACTGCCACATCAAATAAGCTTTTGTTTAGCAATTTCTATATATAAAATAGCCTACTATTTTTGTCAAAAATAAAGTCATCAACTAAGATGTTAGCTGTTCCAATGTTGGCTATATTCAAAGTAATGAATACATAGATAAAATGTAGGCCTATAATCTTTTTTTTTTTTACAAAAAAAGAGTACACTTGAAATATTGTTGAAATTGTAATTATTGTTGTTGTAACCTTTTTAACTTTGAAATATGTATGATAAAATGTATACTTTAGTTTTTACAAAGAAAGATTACACTTGAATTGTTGTTGTAATTGTAACCTTTTTAATAAAAATATATATTTACAAGGTAGATGTAAACAAACTTTTAAAAGGTAAATATAAGCCTTTTCTTTAAATAATTTTTATTGTGTTTTATTAGTGACAAATTTGGGGAGAGGATAAATATTCCAAAACTGAAAATGCAGTATGAGAATTAACTGCACAATTACTAGACATGTTTTCCTTGGATATTATAGGCCAAATTGCAAGCACAATATGTGGAAAAATAAAAAAGAATTGAGATGCTTCCAACTGTTGCTCTTGCATTCTTGTGGCTCAGTGACTCACCTGAATGAATGGCTAATTAAGTATGCAGGCCCCATTGTCTCCTGAGGTGTGAACCACTACATATGCATGATCTGTGACGCCCACTCCGCATATGGCCTTTCCAAACAGAAAGTGCTTTGCAAAATTCAAATCAATGTATTGTGTTATGTGAATGATTAGGCAGGGTGATTTTCACATCATTTTGAAGAAAAAACACTAGGCAATGACATCTATTAGACAAAAGTCTTATTGGCACATATTTAGTATGTGTTTTATGGCCTTATTTCAGAAACTTTAGTTTTTAGTTTTTTCAATAACCACGCATAAACATTATTCTCTCAAAAATGCAGACATGTACATTATTGTTGCTCACATATTATGGTAGCCCTGTTTGTGCTAAATAGTGTGTAATTTTTTTTTTGCCATTAATATGTTTATAAGCAACTGAAAAAAGCACAAATGTCAGGGCATGTCAGAACATCTCAAGGACCCCAAAAACACCTCAGACCCCAGAGGGTTAATAAAAAATTGAAATGCCTCGTTATTTTTTCAGACACATTTGTTATCATTAGCCTATAAATCACCTATAAATCACCTCTCTGTATGGTTCCAGAGACATAGCTCTTCTCATTCAGCATCAGCACGGTGGTAAATGGTAATTTCCGGGTTCTAATTTGGCCTTAGAAAAACATTAAAATCGACCTCATTTCCATATTAATTTGTGAATATTTTAAATGTTTAATAAATGAGCAAAAAGTCATAAACAAAAATCTGAAAATACGTCAATAGTTGTTTTTTTTTTGCTCAGCATTTGGTGTGTAGTTCAAATTAAAATTTTGGTGTTAAATTTT
This sequence comes from Rutilus rutilus, assembly GCA_021464565.1. NCBI lineage: Eukaryota > Metazoa > Chordata > Actinopteri > Cypriniformes > Leuciscidae > Rutilus > Rutilus rutilus. The sequence continues at coordinate 47,476,251 of JAJAQA010000004.1, forward strand.
GGATTTTAAAAATACAACAACCGTTCATTTTTCGTTTTTCGATTACTGGTTAAAAAAGGAAAAACGAATGGACGCAAAAGTACACGGACCTGATTCAATGGATTAATTGCATTTTGGAAAAAAAAATGTCATGGATTTATTTCATTTTGGGGGAAAAAAGAATCTGTTTTTATGATAAGTCTTTTGAAAGTTAAAATCTGAATTTTACATTTTTTATGTTATTATAACCTAATAATTCTATGTGAAAAATGGAAACAGAAAATAGTGGGTTTCATCTTGCCACTTTCTTGGTAAAGAAAACACATTTTTTACTCAAATTAATCAAAATGGATTTACTGCGTTTTGCAACCAAACTCTTCATTCAATGTTTTTGCTACAAAATTAAGTTTTATTATGCATAGACAGCACATGCTCTCTCTCCCATCTAAACGCACACATATGGACACACACTCGCACAGTGTTGTCAGCGCTGCTCTGAAGATTTTATCAGTAAAATAATTTAACAACTTAAAAGCTACAAGACATTTATCCTGGAGTGGATATACTTAGTCTCCCTATAGGAGAACCGCCTGCTGCCGAACACTGTTGAAGACACTTACCGAACAGTCACTTATCGAACACTTATCTCTCTCTCTCTCTCTCTCTGTCTATAGCAGCATTAATCAGCTAATAATTCAATGGCCCGTCGTCAATTATTCCTTACTTATTGCCGTATTCTCTGATAAAATTAGAGACTTGAGTGAAGCATGACAGCACCACCTGCGTCTTCATGTTGTAATTGTCACAGACGTATATTTTAACAGCGGACGGGCCACTTAAAATTAATCACCAGAATTTGTTGGCGGGCCTGATTAAAAGTTGTGGCGGGCCGTGTTTGGCCGGCGGGCCTTGTTATTGACACGTGCTCTACAGTAACTGAAATAGTTACTGACCCATGATGAAACTGTCTGTCTGGAAATATTATCATCAGCTAACATTACAACTAATAGTAAAGTAATATTATAAATAAATGAGCAATACTCACGTCAGTGTGTTGAGTTGACAGTGTTTATCCTGCAGTAGAGCTGCGATCTGATTCACTCGTGTGTCTCCTAGTTCATGTTTACTCAGATTCAGCTCTCTCTGGAGAAACGGGTTTTTACCCACAACTCTATTCACATACTGACAGGCTTCCTCTGCAGCAGGACTCAAAAACCTGCAGAAGAGGCAATTCAGTTCTCAACTAAATGTCCAGCTTATTGTATAACTAAAATAATATATTAGTTATGAATATTTAGCCTGCATATATAGCTAATTTAGTTAATTATTTGATCCCGTCTCACCTCAGAGTCTTCAGTTGAGAGTCTGGATCCTTTAGTAAATCATTGAGCTGCTTCACTCCTGATTGTCCAGGATCATTTCCTGTGAGATCCAGCTCTATCAGATGTGAAGGGTTTGATCTCAGAGCTGAAGCCAGAGCTTTATAACCTTCTTCTGTCACACTGCAGTTAGAGAGTCTAGAACAGAGAGGAAAACATTCAGCTGATTAATCAGTTAAACCTGAACAATATAAATCTGAATGATCGCTCTTCCAGTCGCCTCTACAATAAGGAAACCGCTCTTTCTGGTGGTCTATGGCACATGTTGCCTTGGCTTTTGGCTTGCTTAGTTGGGGACATTTAATATTCAAAAATATTATTGATCTGTTTTACGTTGTCAAGCCTAATGGGAACAGTGTTTGTGCTCCTTTGTGCGGTTGTGTTTCTGTTTCCTTTATAGGCCACGTGACGTCCCGCCGACTGCTGATTGTGGGTGGGGGCAACTGCTTTAAAGACGCCTTGTTTGACATCCGCTCTCTCTCACTCTCACCGCAGACGGAGCGTGCTCCGAGGTGTCTCGTGTGATCGGCCCGTTATGTCTCTTTATGGAGTTTCTCGTGTCGACTTCATGATCGTGTTTCATAAGCACGTTCCCGGAGGGGAATGCACGTCTGTTAGATTCAGTTTATAACTTTATTTAGAGCTGGTGGTAATTGGTGATGGGTTTTCACATGTTATTTAGTTTAGGATTAGTTAGGGTAGCAGTCAGAGGACCCGGAAGACTCAGGGAGAATGTTGTCTTTTGTTTTCGAACGGGAGGTAGGCAAGTGTTATTTCTCCGGTTTATGTGTGCGCAGGGTTTTCTTTTTGTTTGTTTTGTTACTTTCTTTTACCACCATGCTCTGCTTATGACAAATTATTGATCATTTAAAACACTTTATAAATAAATAATTTATGCACCGTCACTGAATCTCTGTGGTCTTTATATGTTATGATGTTCCATTTTAATTTATTTGATGGGCTCGTAACAATCTGCCTTACTTAGGGCGGATGATGGCACAATTTTCTTCTAGAAACAAACTTTGTTGTATTATTTACATGTTATCACTGAGAAGTTGCTTTGATACAATGTGTATTGTAAAAAGTGCTATATAAATAAAGGTGACTTGACTTGACATTCAATGGTGTTTCACTGGTGTGTTGCATGGATAAGTGCAGTGATTCAAAAGCAGAGCCACCAATATGGTTAACACTGTAAGAGACCTGAGGCTCACAGTGGGAGTGTTTCCCCGCGGTCCTCCCGCTCCACTGGCCTGCTGCGTGCCGTCGAGCTGCCGGGTGATGGTGAGGGGTGTTTGCTATTTGACTCAACAATGGAGTTTAAAAAATACGGCCGATGGACAGATGATGAGGTTCAGGCTTTATTAAGCTTATATGAGGAGGACGAAATCCAGCGGGAACTGGAAAGTCACACACAGTCCTACGTCACCGGACTAATTTACCTAATCTTCATGGTACTTTAGACTGCGATGGAAACACAGACAGCAACAGGTCTGGGGCAAAAAAGATCCTGGGACAGATTGTTCTGGGTAATTTCAGTGGAAACGCAGCTTTAGATGATCATCTTATTGAAGAGCTACAGCAGCATTTAGTTTCCAATAGTCTGTTTTGAAACCCAGTCACACTAGTTCTGTGTGCTGGAAGACACTGTTTCTTCTCTTTGATTTTTAACTATTTATATGACATTTCTCTTCTTTATTCTCTGTTGAAAAGGCTAATTTCTGCATGTACACAATTGGTACATTGTATCAAATGCTGGAAATTAAACAATTACTAACTATATAAAAAACACATACTGTATAAATGAGCAATAGGGAAAACTCAGAAAGTGCACTGCTATAAACAATGAAACATAAGCCCTGCTGTCTTCAAATAAATAAACTTCAGTCACACTGTAATTGCTGTACAGTATAATTATACTAACTGTAGTTTCTCCAGCTTGAATTGTGGGTTCATCAGTAGATCACTGAGGTTTTTCACTCCAGAGTCTCCTAGTTTATTCCTGCTCAGGTCCAGCTCTCTCAGGTGTGACGGGTTTGATTTCAGAGCTGAAGTCACATCAGAACAACCTTCATCTGTCATATCACAGCATCTTAAACTACATTAGCAGAGAGAAGAAAATAAGACAGAAGAAAAGAAAACTCTTTATTCTGTAAAGTCACATCATCTTCATAAGCAAATACAATGTTAAAGTGTTTTAGTTTAAACTGTTGAAGTGATTTTAAGCATTTTGATTGTTGTATGTGAATGTGACTGACCTCAATCTCTCCAGTTTACAGTGTGAATCCTTCAGTACGGCACATAAGTGCTTCACTGCTGTGTTTCCTAGTTTATTCCCGCTCAGGTTCAGCTCTCTCAGGTGTGATGGGTTTGATCTCAGAGCTGAAGTCAGGATGAGACTCTGTTTCTCTGTAATATTGCATCTATTTAGACTGAAGACAGGAAGAGAAAATGACCCAGATCTATGATGATCAACTAACGTGTTTAGCTTCATCCAACAGACTTTTGCTGACAAATAAACAGGCATATCAAGGTAAAGGTAACATGAAGAAAGGTTGATTTATTATGTTAGTATACATATTCATTTCATATAATCTTTAAGGTTCTTTAATGTCAGTGTTACCCTTGGTTTGCTCACTGGGTCAAATGTGTTTATGATGGTTGTTTTCAGACACATTGTCTACTTGCTAAAACTTTACAGTAAGGTTTCATTTGTTAACATTAACTACATTAGTTAACATGAACCAGTGATGGACAATACTATACAGCATTTAATAACCTCAAGTTTAAACATTTACTAATACATTTTTAAATACAAAGGTTTTCTGTTAACATTAGCAAATCCCCTGTGAACTAACATGAACAAAGAATAATTGTATAAACTAACATGATCAGATTAAGGAATAAAAGTATTTCCTTAAGCAGAAGACAATCAAACAAGTTTTGTAAAAGGTAGTTCATCTGCTTTAGTGCTGCACTGTGAGGCAGTGTCAGTGTGTTTTATGGATGGCTCAGCTAAATAGGCCAATAAGAGACTATTAACTACTATTATTCCTTTTAATTATACTAATGTCTAATTAAAACGTCTACAAATGTATAAAACTATTCAGAGATCAGGTAAAACCCACAAACACTTGTTCAATCTCAGTGAATCTGCATGATTCATGAGTTCACAGAGATCATCGTCCCCCCAGTGGTGAACCATTGACATTTCCAAACGTTTCGAAACAGTTATGACGTAACGAAGCCTCGTTTACTGAAATCACGTGACTTTGGTAGTTTGATACACACTCCGAACCACTGATTTGAAACAAAAGATTTGTAAAGGTTTCATAGCTTCATGAAGCGTGTTTCGAAAGCGCCCATCACTAGCGTTCAGTCAGCTTACCTTCAGTGGATCTTATTACAGGCAGATACTGATCACAGATTTTTAAAATGCACTTATTTAAATTTTTACAAGTTACAGTATATCTTGCACCAAAATTAGATATTTGTGAAATACAAAGATTAAATTGAAAGCAGTTATGAACAGTTCTGATCCTGATGTCAGAAAAAAACATTGTTCTGCTTCTACAGTAACTGAAATAATTATTGACCCATGATCAAACTGTCTGTCTCAATCAAATATTTAAAGCTTCATATCACTCTTTAATTGTGTGTTTTTAATTGGCTGTTTAATTTTATTACTTTAAATTGTGTACTCTGTGTGATGCTGAGTGAAAAACGGCTTAAAAGTAATATTATAAATAAATGAGCAATACTCACGTCAGTGTGTTGAGTTGACAGTGTTTATCCTGCAGTAGAGCAGCGATCTGATTCACTCGTGTGTCTCCGAGTTCATGTTCACTCAGATTCAGCTCTCTCTGGAGTAACGGGTTTATACCCACAACTCTATTCACATACTGAAAGGCTTCCTCTGCAGCAGGACTCACAAACCTGCAGAAGAGGCAATTCAGTTCTCAGCTAAATGTCTGTTGCATTAAAAAAAATTATTGATACAATAAAAAAACGTATTGTTTAAAAGACAAGCTTAAGTTAGTTATTTAGATGTACAATTTTTCTTTAAACATTTAAATACACAAATAAATATATATTTAAAAGAAACTAGAGCGACACTCAGTCGAAAAGCAAACTCATAAGAACAGAAACGTCTCACAGAGCAGAAGGGCAAAAGATCACTAGATCATGATCTTCAGTGTGAATACAGAGTGTGAAATTAAGATCTTTCTGGCTTTTAAGCAGGAGGAGTGAGAAACGTCAGCACAGAGAAAACTGGCTTGTGAAACTGCATGTTTGTGAACATCTGGAGACTCATAGACCTGCTGTAGAGAGATGCAGTGAATCTGGACTTGATGGAAAACTATTATTGTTAATTATCAAGGTATACTCCTGAATAGCAGGACATATACTGGCCCATAATGTCTATTTGACCTGTAGCTCGTATCACAACTAAACTGTTGACGATTATCATCATCATCATGACAAAACCTGCAGCATCTGATCTGATCTTGATCATTTTAATGCAACACATTGTCCAGCTTTTTGAAAAGCTAAAATAATATATTAGTTATGAATATTTAGCCTGCATGTAGCTAATTTAGTTAATTATTTGATCCTGTCTCACCTCAGTGTCTTCAGTTGACAGTCTGGATCCTGTAGTAAATCATTGAGCTGCTTCACTCCTGATTGTCCAGGATCATTTCCTGTGAGATCCAGCTCTATCAGGTGTGAAGGGTTTGATCTCAGAGCTGAAGCCAGAGCTTTATAACCTTCTTCTGTCACACTGCAGTTAGAGAGTCTAGAACAGAGAGGAAAACATTCAGCTGATTAATCAGTTAAACCTGAACAATATAAATCTGAATGATCGCTCTTCCAGTCGCCTCTACAATAAGAAAGCCCCTCTTTCTGGTGGTCTACGGCACATTCAGTGGTGTTTCGCTGGCGTATTGCATGGATAAGTGCAGCGATCCCCCCCGGGCGCTTCAGCATAAAGAGCAGTTTCCCTAAAAGAGCAAAACTGATGTTGAGCGTCTTTTTAAAGATGTTTTTCTGTCCGTGTGTTTCTGGATGCGGTTGTTCCCTGTCCTCATCTGATGGCCACGATCTCACATGTCTGGGTGTGCTGAGATAGTGTTTCTGGATGGTTCATGTCCTCACTGTGAGAACAGGACCATGTTGACCCTGCGGTCGTGACTGTCCTTCCTCGTGAAGGCTAGAGTCTCTCTGCTGTTACCCAGCACTGCCTCTGCACAAAGCAGAGCCGCCAATATGGTTAACACTGAAGGAGACATGAGGCTCACAGTGGGAGTGTTTCCCCGCGGTCCTCCCGCTCTACTGGCCTGTCGTGTGCCGTCGAGCTGCCGGGTGATGGTGCGGGGTGTTTGCTTTTCGAATCAACAATGGAGCTTAAAAAATACGACAGATGGACCGACGATGAGGTTCAGGCTTTATTAAGCTTATATGAGGAGGACGAAATCCAGCGGGAACTGGAAAGTCACACACAGTCCTACGTCACTGGACTAATTTGCCTAATCTTCATGGTACTTTAGACTGCGATGGAAACACAGACAGCAACAGGTCTGGGGGAAAAACAACCAATCCAAAAGTCACATCAGAACAACCTTCATCTGTTAAATCACAGGAGCTTAAACTACATTAGCAGAGAGAGAGAAGAAAATAAGACAGAAGAAAAGAAAACTCTTTATTCTGTAAAGTCACATCATCTTCATAAGCAAATAAAACAGATAGAGGAAGAGAGATCATCATCTTTATTTCACCAGATCACAAAATACTAAGTTTGCACAAATACAATGTTAAAGTGTTTTAGTTCAAACTGTTGAAGTGATTTTAAGCATTTTGATTCTTGTATGTGAATGTGACTGACCTCAATCTCTCCAGTTTACAGTGTGAATCCTTCAGTACGTCACATAAGTGCTTCACTCCTGAGTTTGCTAGTTTATTCCCGCTCAGGTCCAGCTCTCTCAGGTGTGACGGGTTTGATTTCAGAGCTGAAGTCAGGATGAGACTCTGTTTCTCTGTAATACTGCATCTATTCAGACTGAAGACAGAAAGAGAAAATTACTCAGATCTATGATGATCAACTAACGTGTTTAGCTTCATCCAGCAGACTTTTGCTGACAAATAAACATATCAAGGTAAAGGTAACCTGGAGAAAGACTACACATTGTTCATTCAAATATACTACAAACATTGTAACAAGAAAAAGGTTGAAAGCGTTGATCTATTATGTTAGTATATACATTAATTTCTTTTAATCTTTAAGGTTCTTTCATGTCAGTGTTTCCGTTGGTTTGCTCACTGGGTCAAATGTGTTTATGTCGGTTGTTTTCAGACACATTGTCTACTTGCTAAAACTTTACAGTAAGGTTTCATTTGTTAACATTAAGTCAAGTCAAGTATATTTGTATAGCGCTCTTCACAATACAGATTGTATCAAAGCAGCTTCACAGTATTAAATTAAAATAATACAACAAGGTTTGTTTCTAGTGGAATTTATTGATTGATAAAATCAAATTAAATTTCCCCAAAATATCCCCAACTGAATAAGCCAAAGGCAACAGTGGCAAGGAACCGAAAAACTCCATCAAGTGACCTAATGGTGTCCTAAAACTCCATCAGGTGACCCAATGGAGAAAAAAAAAAAAACCTTGGGAGAACCCAGGCTCAGTCGGGGGCCAGTTCTCCTCTGGCATTTATGAACTAGAGGCCGGATTGTAGTTTGAACTGTAAGATTAAAAATATTATATGAATGCCTGGCTGAAGAGATGCGACTTTAATTTAGTTTTAAACTGGGAGAGCGAGTCTGAGCAACGAACAGTATCAGGAAGACTATTCCAGAGTTTTGGGGCTAAATGTGAAAATGCTCTCCCTCCTTTGGTGGTTCTGGATATCCTAGGTATGACCAAAAGCCTTGAATTTAGTGATCTTAAAGAGCGCGATGGATTATAGGGCGATAGAAGATCAGTTAAATAGACTGGAGCTAAGCCGTTTAGGGCTTTATAAGTCAGTAGCAATACCTTGTAATTAATACGGAACTTTATAGGTAACCAATGCAGTGATGATAAAATCGGTGTTATATGATCATATTTTCTTGATCTAGTAAGAACTCTAGCGGCGGCATTTTGGACTAACTGTTGCTTGTTTTAACATTAGCTACATTAGTTAACATGAACCAATGATGGACAATACTATACAGCATTTAATAACCTCAAGTTTAAACATTTACTAATATATTTTTAAATACAATAGTTTTCTGTTAACATTAGTAAATCCTCTGTGAACTAACATGAACAAAGAATAATTGTATAAACTAACATGAACAAAGAATAATTGTATAAACTAACATGATCAGATTAAGGAATAAAAGTATTTCCTTAAGCAGAAGACAATCAAACAAGTTTTGTAAAAGGCAGTTCATCTGCTTTAGTGCTGCACCGTGAGGCAGTGTCAGTGTATTTTATGGATGGCTCAGGTAAACAGGCCAATAAGAGACTATTAACTACTATTACTCCTTTTAATTATACTAATGTCTAATTAAAACGTCTACAAATGTATAAAACTGATCAGCGATCAGGTAAAACCCACAAACACTTGTTCAATCTCAGTGAATCTGCATGATTAATGGATTCACAGAGATCATCGCCCCCCAGTGGGGAACCATTGACATTTCCAAACTTTTCGAAACAGTTATGACGTAACGAAGCCTCGTTTACTGAAATCACGTGACTTTGGCAGTTTGATACACACTCCGAACCACTGATTCAAAACAAAAGATTTGTAAAGGTTTCATAGCTTCATGAAGTGTGTTTCGAAAGCGCCCATCACTAGCGTTCAGTCAACTTACCTTCAGTGGATCTTATTACAAGCAGATACTTTTCACAGACTTTTAAAATGCACTTATTTAAATTTTTACAACTTACAGTATATGCTGCACCACAATTAGATATTTGTGAAATACAAAGCTTAAATTGAAAGCATTTATGAACAGTTCTGATCCTGATGTCAGAAAAAAAAAACATTGTTCTGCCTCTACAGTAGGGGTGTCAAATTCAAACTCAGTAAGGGCCATGCTGAGGGTTGTGAATAAAATCAGGGGCCAGACATAAATTTAGAGGATTTTCCATCAATTGAAATATAAGTGTATTAGTAACTCTATAAAAAACAATAAAAAAAAAACACATTAATTTAGTTTCAAAATGCCTTCTTAGATTACATTCTTTGAAAACGTACTTGGTTACTAACGTAACCTCTGTTCTCTCTAGAGAGGGAACGAGTATTGCGTAAGCTAGCTTACGCTGCGGGAAAGTCTCCTTTCTCGAGATACTAAAGCCAAAAATTATCCTTAATTTTTTAAATCTTGTCAACGCAGTGCGGCAGCCTGCAGACCTAGGGCAGGCGAATCACGTGCCCATTGGCTGCTCTGCGGCAACTGCAGCAGCCTATGGCTGAGCCTTGCGCGTGACGTCACGTCCAATGAGCGCGCTTGGCGCGCTTAATGCGTCACAGCCCGTCATTAGGGGTGTGGCTTAGCGTATATAAGCAAGGTACAGAGGCTGCTTCGCTGGTTTCTGTCGCATGAAGCGAATGAGCTCGTGGCGAGAGCACGGCGGGTTACGCAATACTCGTTCCCTCTCTAGAGAGAACAGAGGTTACGTTAGTAACCGAGTACGTTCTCTTACGAGAGGTTCTCTCGTATTGCGTAAGCTAGCTTACGCTGCGGGAACACCCTTGTCAACGCCGTGCGCGCGCCCAGCATCCTGAATGAATCCCATGGAGAGCCCAGGGAACGCGAAGCGGAGCTGGGCGGCCAAGATACCACAGTACACAAGCACATATTATGGGGCAGGGAGCGGCACAGCCGGTCCAACTGACACTTCCCACATAGTGCAGCTCAACCAGTAGAGCTAAATCAACAACATAGCCCGCGCACAGACAGTGGGCTGGCTTACGCGAGACTTAGACTGATAACACTTTGGCCTGCAAGGCGGGAACTTCCAGGTTGTAAAACCTAACAAATGTGGAGGGGGAGGCCCAGCCTGCCGCTGCACAAATGTCATGAATGGGAATCCCGCTGGACCACGCCCACGATGAGGCCATGCCTCTGGTGGAGTGCGCTCGAATGCCCAAAGGGCACTGCAGGTTTTTAGATGCGTAAGCAGCTGCGATAGCGTCAACTATCCATCTGGATAGGGTGTGTTTCGAGGCGGCGAGACCCTTGGTGCGCCCACCAAACGAAACAAAGAGCTGCTCTGAACGCCTGAAGGCGGCGGAGCGCGAAATATAGCTTCTCGGCGCCCTAACTGGGCAGAGGAGATTACTATCTGTCTCGCAGCCAGCATTCGGCAGGGCTGAAAGGGAAATGACCTGCGCTCTGAAGGGAGTGCCCAAAATTTTGGGGACGTACCCATGCCTCGGTCTGAGAATAACTTTGGAGTCATTGGGTCCGAACTCGAGGCACGCAGCGTTAGTGGATAACGCGTGAAGGTCTCCCACACGTTTTACTGAAGACAGTGCTATCAGAAAAACGGTTTTGAGCGTGAGGTATTTCATATCCACAGTTTCTAAGGGTTCAAAGGGATGTGCTTTCAGTGCGTCGAAGACCAGTGAAAGATCCCACATAGGAACCGAAGGGGGTCGCGGGGGGTTCATCCTTCTCGCTCCTCTAAGGAAGCGGATGACGAACTCGTTCCTTCCTAATGCGCGGCCCGGCTCTGAGATAGAGAGCGCTGAAATGGCCGCAACATAGACTTTGAGCGTGGAGGGGGACCTGCCCGCGTCCAGTAGCTCTTGAAGGAAGCACAATACTTGCGAAACCCCACATGTCTGTGGATCGAGCCCTCTGGCAGTGCACCATTTGTTAAACACCGACCATTTGGACGTGTAGAGCCGCCTCGTGGAGGGGGCTCTAGATTGTATGATCGTGTTCATCACCCCTTCTGGTAGATCAGCATGTAATTGTTGAGGCTCCACGCATGCAGAGACCAGCGCTCTGGGTGGGGATGCCAAATCGAGCCGCGGGCTTGAGAGAGAAGGTCTCTCCGCACCGGAATCGGCCAAGGGGCTGAGTCTGCCAATTGTATGAGTTCCGGGAACCAAGCTTGGTTCTCCCAGAACAGGGCTATGAGGAGCACTGTGTGGCGCGCTTTCCTGACTCTCTCGATGACCTGAGGCAGCAGAGAGACCGGGGGAAAAGCATATAGCGGGCCGCTGGGCCATGTCTGGGCCAGCGCGTCCTCGCTCTTTGAAAAGAATACTGGGCAGTGTGCGTTGACTTTTGACGCAAAGAGGTCGACTTTCGCTCTGCCAAAGCGGCGCCACAGCGACTGGACTGTTTGGGGGTGTAGAGACCACTCCCCAGGGGGAACGTTGTCCCTGGACAGTCTGTCGGGGCCCTCGTTCAGATGGCCAGGCACATGCGATGCTCTCAGAGAGCGCAGAGAGTGCTGAGCCCATACGAGGAGGCGTTCCGTCAGGGCGCAGAGCTTCTTTGATCTGACACCGCCCTGGTGGTTCACATAGGCCACTACTGATGTGTTGTCCGTGCGGACTAGAACATGGTGACCATGGAGGAATGGGAGGAAGTGCATGAGCGCTTTCTCGACCACGAGCATCTCTAGACAGTTTATGTGTAGGAGATTCTCCTGGTCTGACCAGCGGCCATAGACCGGTCTGCCTTCGAAGAGTGCTCCCCAACCTAGGTTGGACGCGTCTGTTGAGACAACTTTCCGGTGTGAAATCACTCCCATAGTCACTCCAGTGTGATACCATTCGGCTGCTAGCCAGGGCTGCAGGGCTGAGACACAGACCTGAGTCACTCTGATTAGCGAGCCGCCGGTCGCCCAGGCTCGATGGGATACGTGCGCTCTCAGCCAGCGTTGAAGCAGGCGCATGCGCAGTAAACCCAGCTGAAGCACTGCTGCAGCTGAGGCCATATGCCCCAGGATGCGCTGAAATGCTTTCAGGGGAACCCGATTGCCTTCTTTGAAAGATGCAGCGAGGCGCTGGATGCGGCGCACGCGCTGCTCCGACAATCTGGCTGTCATCGCCACCGAGTCCAGTTCTATTCCGAGAAAGGAAATTGACTGACGGGGCGAGAGCGAGCTCTTGGTCCAATTGACCGCTAGACCCAGGCTTTCCAGATGGCTGAGAAGCGCTGTTCTGTGAGACACAAGTTCTGTCTCTGACTGCGCTATAACGAGCCAGTCGTCCAGATAGTTCAGAATTCGCATTCCCTGACTCCTCAGGGGAGCGAGAGCCGTGTCCATGCATTTCGTGAATGTACGGGGTGCTAAAGACAGGCCGAACGGCAGGACTGTGTATTGATAAGCTCGACCGTCGAAGGCGAATCTCAAGAATGGCCTGTGATGGGGGGTTATCTGGATCTGGAAATACGCGTCTTTCAGATCGAGAGAGATAAACCAGTCTCCTGGGGGGATCTGCGCAAGGATCTGTCTGGTTGTAATCATCTTGAACGGCCGTCTCATGAGAGCCTTGTTCAGATGTCTCAGATCTAAAATAGGTCTTAATGCTCCGTCCTTCTTGGGAACGAGGAAGTAACGGCTGTAAAAAAGCCTGACTCGCTCAAGGAAGGATGAACCTGTTCTATGGCCCCTTTTCGCAGCAGCTTCGCTACTTCTGCTTGAAGCAGATGCGCTGTTTCCAAACTCACTTTCGTTTCCGTCTGCGCTAGAAAGCGCGGAGGGCGACGAGCAAATTGGAGCGAATAGCCGTGTCTTATGGTGTTGAGCACCCATTCTGACGCGCCCTGAATAGCCTCCCATGCTTTTGCATGCATGGCTAGGGGTCGAATGGTCTCTGGGTTCAGATCGCCGCGTTGCGCGGGATGGGGAACCTGTATCAGAGAGGATGGGGCGGCGCGCGCGCCGCCGATGCTCGGACACGAGGGCAGAAGAACAGGGCTGGCCGACTGTGCAGATTTTAGTAGCTCGATCTCGGACGATGGAGCGTGAACTGCTGTCAAATATCCCAGGCGCGAGAGCGGCGTGGGGATTATGGTGTCTGAAAGTGGGTGCGCGTGCTCGTGAGCTGACGCGGGATTTGCACTTATGACACGGCCAGTGTTTGGGAGCTTTATGAGGTTTGCAACCTGTCTGGCAGAGCGGGTAGTGGGCAGGTGTGAGCACAAAGCTGTGGGCACATTTTCTACACTTAATGCTCGAGCGGAATGTTTCCGCTTTAAGAGATAGCGCTCTGGACGCGTTGCCATGGGAACCTTGTCTGTGTGAGGCAGTGAGCACACGGGAGTGGGCACTTTTTCTACACTTAATGTCCCTGCGGCTTGAGCCGTAGCAACTTGAGGTAACTGAGTGACAGAGCGAGCAGCGAGTAGGTGTGAGCACGGAAGTGTGGGCACATTTACTACATTTAGTACTCGAGCGGTGTGTGGCCGCTTTATGAGAGAGCGCTCTGAGCGCGTTACCATAGGGATTGTATTTGTGTGAAGCAGTGAGCACATGGGTGTGGGCACATTTTCTACACTTAAAGCACTTATACTCTTTTTGAGATTTATCTGGGTCGCCGTGAAAACGGCGTTTGTGTGCAGGCGAGCGAGTGCTGTTACTGGCTCGTTGGCTGTGGTGTGAGCTGCTGCAGTAGCCTGAACATAGGGGACTGACAGAGCTGTGCGTTTTGATGGCGGTCCGGCCGTAGCGGGACTCAACCATCTTTTCCTCCTTGCGGATGCTAGGAGGACTTCGCGGGCTCGGGCTTCAACGCGATCTTGGGCCGCGGGCCCCGGGGGGGCAGCGGTCTGTGACGGCTGGTCGAGCGCGACCTAGGGCGACTGCCCTGGCGTCGCTGCGAAGCGCTGGGAGGCCGGGAAGAGCGCTGATTAGAGCTGCGCACAGGAGGCTGAGTTTGAGGGCGGCCTGTGGCTGGGCTCGATCGGCGGGGCAGGAAGAGGTTCATCGCCTGCGACGCCTTCTGTACTTCAGAGAAATGATCCACAATTCCGCTGACCGCAGGGCCAAAGAGGCCGGTGGGCGAGAGTGGTGCGTTCAGAAATACAGCGCGCTCTGACTCACTCATATCCGCGAGCATCAACCATAGATGTCTGTCGATGACGGTGAGCGCGGCCATGGATCTGCCGATGGCTTGTGCAGCGGTCTTGGTAGCGCGGAGCGCAAGATCCGTAGCGCTGCGCAGATCCGTTAAGGCAGATTGATCCGAGCCCTTCTCGTCCAGTTCACGGAGGAGTTCGGCTTGAAGGATCTGAAGAATGGCCATTGAGTGCAGGGCGGAAGCAGCCTGGCCGGAGGCGACGAAAGCGCGGCCGGCGAGAGCTGAGGTGGTCCTGCAGGCTTTAGACAGCAGGGCAGACTTTGAGCGCCATCTAGCAGACGGCGGGCAAAGGTGCGTTGCCACAGCTTCCTCAACGGCGGGGATACCGTTATAGCCGTTCTCGGCGGCCCCGTCCACTTGGGAGAGAGCCGAGGAGACTGGCGAGCGGAGTCTGGCGGAGAACGGCGCGTTCCAGGATTTTGAGAGCTCAGCGTGGAGCTCAGGCAGGAAGGGTGCTGACCTAGAGGCAGGCGCAGGGCGGCGGCTAGGTAGAAAGCATCCGTCAAGGCGATTGGGCGCCGGCTCCTTGGGTGGGGACCAATCCAGTCCCATTCTCTCGACCGCTTGAGTGAGGAGGCGGAGAAGCTCTGCGTCGACACTAGCGCGGGATCTGGCAGACTCCAAAGTCGAGGGGGCGGAGCGGTGAGAGCCCGACCACTCCTCGCTGTCAGACGCGAGCAGAGAGCAGCTGTCAGCGGCATCATCTGCATCATCCCCCAGAACGACGGCAGTGCGGGCAGAGGCCGGCCGCTGCGCGTCGGTGAAGGGTGGGGGGGAAGGAGAGAGCGAGGCTCGCGGGAGAGGTTCCGGCGGCCTTTGAGAGCGACGTTTCTTTTTACGTGGCCCGGAAGAAGTGGCCGGAGAAGGCGGAGGTTCTTCGAATTTAGCGAGTCGAGCCCGTAGGGTCGACATCGGTAATTCCTCACACTGTTCGCAGCCGCCCTCGGAGAGAGCGCGGGCTGCGTGGTCGAAGCCCAGGCAGAGAGCGCACACCACGTGGCGGTCTCCGTCGCTGAGCGCGGCTCTGCACGAGCCACAGGATGAGCGAGGCATTTGCAACAACGCCTCGCGCTCTTTTAGATGCAAGTGTGTCGCGGCGGACACACAAAACACACAACACAGAGCAAGAAAGGATATGTATGCCGGATGGCGCAGCAGGCAGGGAAGGCTGAAGGCTGAAGGCGGCGAAGCGGCCGGCGTCCTCAGGCTGAAATCCTCGGCGTGCTTCCTCAGAGATGCGATGCGAAGAGCTTCGCTGAAGAGACAGAAATCAGCGAAGCAGCCTCTGTACCTTGCTTAT
The DNA here is from genome assembly GCA_021464565.1 of Rutilus rutilus. Lineage (NCBI taxonomy): Eukaryota > Metazoa > Chordata > Actinopteri > Cypriniformes > Leuciscidae > Rutilus > Rutilus rutilus. Next base: position 47,492,010 of record JAJAQA010000004.1, read on the forward strand.
ATACGCTAAGCCACACCCCTAATGACGGGCTGTGACGCATTAAGCGCGCCAAGCGCGCTCATTGGACGTGACGTCACGCGCAAGGCTCAGCCATAGGCTGCTGCAGTTGCCGCAGAGCAGCCAATGGGCACGCGATTCGCCTGCCCTAGGTCTGCAGGCTGCCGCACTGCGTTGACAAGATTTCAAAAATTAAGGATAATTTTTGGCTTCAGTATCTCGAGAAAGGAGACTTTCCCGCAGCGTAAGCTAGCTTACGCAATACGAGAGAACCTCTCGTAAGAGAACTGCTAGTGACTCTTGACATATGAGACACATTGGCATTTCTTTGTATTCACAGAATAAATATTCAGTTTTCCATCTTGCTTGGAATTGTCGATAGCCCATTCGCAGTCCACTTTTCTTTACTTTTTTAGCCATTATGCTAGCTTGTTTAAAGTCACATAGCATTCAGGCTACGTTGTTTACAGTTATACCACAGGCTTTTGAATGCTTGAATATGATTGGTTGATGAACGTTCTTTGGTACGCATTTTCAATGGAACGTTCTTTGGTGCACATTTTGAATGAAACGCACCGGCCAGTTATTTCAAAGGTCCTTACAGCCAACAACAGCAAAATAACCAAAACTCACAGCAATATGTGACCAAGCAAATCAATTTAGCCTAGTAAACAGGATAAAAAAGACAATTAAGAGTTTGGTTCCAAAATGCGATAAACGCCATTTTTTTAATAACTGAGAACCTGTGAAATTCAATTTTGTATCTGGTTGGTATTGAAAAGTCACTTTTTAATTTGACGTAAAATGCAATATCCGCCGTGTTATTATGTCACGTTTTCTCCCTTTCTTTCCAAACCGCGACAAACGCCAGTCTCCTTTCTCTGCAGAATGCAATAAATGCGCTCAACTAATCACAGCACACCATTCCACGCATTACAGTAACAGTACCAAACAGTAACGGCGGCGCTTTGAAAACATGTGGCTTCCTAGTTTTCCGTATCTACTTTGTACTTTTTGATCAACAAACAGACAAATTTTTTTTATAAATTTGACGGCATTGATGAACCTGTGGTGGTTTCTGTGGTAGGGAAGAAACGTAAGCCATCGAAATCTAATCATTTACGTGAGGAGATTAAGAAGATGAGGCACTCAGGAGGAGGAAAAATGCCGGCTGTTGCTTGTTCTCACATGACAGCATCAAACTTCTTTCACGCTGACACATTGACCCCAGGGGATCTTTTGAAAAACTTGTTTTCAATTGTTTTAAGTCAACGGAAACTGAGCAGGACCAAGCCATTTTACAGCTGATCGCCATCCAAAAAGTTCCTAATCCGCGCTCTCAGATTTGTAAACTGTGCCTTCAGTTTTTGCAATCTGTACCCACAAATTCATAAACCGTGCCCACGCTTTCACAATCCGTTCCCACAGGTTTGTAAACTGTACTCACGGATCTGTGGCCCCCTTCAACCAGGCCACCTAGGTGCTGGATGCATTGCATTGTGTTTAAACTTAAAAAAAAATTATTGATGATTTCTTGAATTTTCTAAAAAACGACATTTAAAAACAATTATAGTTTATTTGTGTAAACTCACAATAACAAGAAAGCGTTGTGCTTTTGTAAAATAAAATAAAACAATCAGGCACTCTTTCATGATCTCCATGAACTGGAGCGCGTCTCAAAAATGAACTGAAACAAAATATAGCCTACCTATATAAAGCTTGAAATGTCCACTTGTAAATGAACAAATTCGAATCGAAAGCAAATATCGTCTGATTATGTAATCTGTATGAAAGGTGCGTTTCTCTCTAATGGCGCATCCGCTTTACAGCGGAGATGGAGTTGTTTGCAGCCGACACTGATTGAGAAAACACTAGTTCATTAATAAAAAATTTAAATGCCTCGTTATTTTTTCAGACACATTTATTATCATTAGCCAATAAAGCACCTATAAATCACCTCTCTGTATGGTTCCAGAGACATGGCTCTTCTCATTCAGCATCAGTACGGCGGTAAAAATATCATTTCCGGGTTCTAATTTGGCCTTAAAAAAACATTCAAATCGACCTCATTTCCATATTAATTTGTGAATATTTTAAATGTTTAATAAATGAGCAAAAAGTCATAAACACAAATCTGAAAAAAAATATTTTTTTTGCTCAGCATTTGGTGTGTAGTTCAAATTCAAATTTTGGTGTTAAATTTTGGATTTTAAAAATACAACAACCGTTCATTTTTCGTTTTTCGACTACTGGTTAAAAAAGGAAAAAGGAATGGACACAAAAGCACACGGACCTGATTCAATGGATTAATTGCATTTTGGAAAAAAAATGTCATGGATTTATTGCATTTTGGGGGAAAAAATAATCAGTTTTTATAATAAGTCTTTGAAAGTCAAAATCTGGATTTTAAATTTTTTATGTTATTATAACCTAATAATTCTATGTGAAAATTTGAAACAGAAAATAGTGGTTTTCATCTTGCCACTTTCTTGGTAAAGAAAACACATTTTTTTACTCAAAGTAATCAAAATGGATTTACTGCGTTTTGCAACCAAACTCTTCATTCAATGTTTTTGCTACAAAATTACGTTTTATTATGCATAGACAGCACATGCTCTCTCTCCCATCTAAACGCACACATATGGACACACACTCGCAGAGTGTTGTTAGCGCTGCTCTGAAGATTTTATCAGTAAAATAATTTAACAACTTAAAAGCTACAAGACATTTATCCTGGAGTGGATATACTTAGTCTCCCTATAGGAGAACCGCTGCTGCCGAACACTGTTGAAGCCACTTACCGAACAGTCACTTATCGAACACTTATCTCTCTCTCTCTCTCTCTCTGTCTATAGCAGCATTAATCAGCTAATAATTCAATGGCCCGTCGTCAATTATTCCTTACTTATTGCCGTATTCTCTGATAAAATTTGAGACTTGAGTGAAGCGCGACAGCACCACCTGCGTCTTCAGGTTGTAATTGTCACAGACGTATATTTTAACAGCGGACGGGCCACTTTAAATTAATCACCAGAATTTGTTGGCGGGCCTGATTAAAAGTCGTGGCGGGCCGTGTTTGGCCGGCGGGCCTTGTTGACCCATGACCCATGATCAAACTGTCTGTCTGGAAATATTATCATCAGCTAACATTACAACTAATAGTAAAGTAATATTATAAATAAATGAGCAATACTCACGTCAGTGTGTTGAGTTGATAGTGTTTATCCTGCAGTAGAGCAGCGATCTGATCCACTCGTGTGTCTCCTAGTTCATGTTTACTCAGATTCAGCTCTCTCTGGAGTAACGGGTTTTTACCCACAACTCTATTCACATACTGACAGGCCTCCTCTGCAGCAGGACTCACAAACCTGCAGAAGAGGCAATTCAGTTCTCAACTAAATGTCCAGCTTATTATATAACTAAAATAATATATTAGTTATGAATATTTAGCCTGCATATATAGCTAATTTAGTTAATTATTTGATCCCGTCTCACCTCAGTGTCTTCAGTTGACAGTCTGGATCCTGAAGTAAATCATTGAGCTGCTTCACTCCTGATTGTCCAGGATCATTTCCTGTGAGATCCAGCTCTATCAGGTGTGAAGGGTTTGATCTCAGAGCTGAAGCCAGAGCTTTATAACCTTCTTCTGTCACACTGCAGTTAGAGAGTCTAGAACAAAGAGGAAAACATTCAGCTGATTAATCAGTTAAACCTGAACAATATAAATCTGAATGATCGCTCTTCCAGTCGCCTCTACAATAAGGAAACCCCTCTTTCTGGTGGTCTTCGGCACATGTTGCCTTGGCTTTTGGCTTGCTTAGTTGGGGACATTTAATATTCAACAATATTATTGATCTGCCTTACTTAGGGTGGATGATGGCGCAATTTTCTTCTAGAAACAAACTTTGTTGTATTATTTACATGTTATCACTGTGAAGCTGCTTTGATACGTGTATTGTAAAAAGTGCTATATAAATAAAGGTGACTTGACTTGACATTCAGTGGTGTTTTGCTGGCGTATTGCATGGATAAGTGCAGTGATTCCCCCCCCCAAAAAAATGTATGTTGAGCGTCTGGTTGTTCCCTGTCCTCATCTGATGGCCACGATCTCACATGTCTGGGCCAAGAGTGTGCTAAGATAGTGTTTGTGGATGGATCATGTCCTCACTGTGAGAACAGGACCATGTTGACCCTGCGGTCTGGACTGTCCTTCCTCGTGAAGGCTAGAGTCTCTCTGCTGTTACCCAGCACTGCCTCTGCACAAAGCAGAGCCGCCAATATGGTTAACACTCTAGGAGACCTGAGGCTCACAGTGAGAGTGTTTCCCCGCGGTCCTCCCGCTCCACTGGCCTGTCGTGTGCCGTCGAGCTGCTGGGTGATGGTGTGGGGTGTTTGCTTTTCGAATCAACAATGCAGTTTAAAAAATACGACAGATGGACCGACGATGAGGTTCAGGCTTTATTAAGCTATTATGAGGAGGACGACATCCAGCGGGAACTGGAAAGTCACACACAGTCCTACGTCACCGGACTAATTTGCCTAATCTTCACGGTACTTTAGACTGCGATGGAAACACAGACAGCAACAGGTCTGGGGAAAAAAAGATCCTGGGACAGATTGTTCTGGGTAATTTCAGTGGAAACGCAGCTTTAGATGATCATCTTATTGAAGAGCTACAGCAGCATTTAGTTTCCACTAGTCTGTTTTGAAACCCAGTCACACTAGTTCTGTGTGCTGGAAGACACTGTTTATTCTCTTTCATTTTAAGTATTTATTTGACATCTCTCTTCTTTATTCTCTGTTGAAAAGGCAGATTTCTGCATGTACACAATCAGTACATTGTATCAAATGCTGGAAATTAAACAATTACTAACTAGATAAAAACACATAAAAATGAGCAATAGGGAAAACCCAGAAAGTGCACTGCTATAAACAATGAAACATAAGCCCTGCTGTCTTCAAATAAATAAATTTCAGTCACACTGTAATTGCTGTACAGTATAATGATACTAACTGTAGTTTCTCCAGCTTGAATTGTGGGTTCATCAGTAGATCACTGAGGTTTTTTTCTCCAGAGTCTCCTAGTTTATTCTCGCTCAGGTCCAGCTCTCTCAGGTGTGACGGGTTTGATCTCAGAGCTGAAGTCACATCAGAACAACCTTCATCTGTCATATCACAGGAGCTTAAACTACATTAGCAGAGAGAGAGAAGAAAATAAGACAGAAGAAAAAAAAAATCTTTATTCTGTAAAGTCACATCTTCTTCATAAGCAAATAAAACAGAAAGAGGAAGAGACATCTTCATCTTTATTTCAACAGATCACAAAATACTAAGTTTGCACCAATACAATGTTAAAGTGTTTTAGTTGAAACTGTTGAAGTGATTTCAAGCATTTTGATTCTTGTATGTGAATGTGACTGACCTCAATCTCTCCAGTTTACAGTGTGAATCCTTCAGTATGTCACATAAGTGCTTCACTCCAGAGTCTCCTAGTTTATTCTCGCTCAGGTTCAGCTCTCTCAGGTGTGACGGGTTTGATTTCAGAGCTGAAGTCAGGATGAGACTCTGTTTCTCTGTAATTCTGCATCTATTCAGACTGAAGACAGAAAGAGAAAATGACTCAGATCTATGATGATCAACTAACATGTTTAGCTTCATCCAGCAGACTGTTGCTGACAAATAAGCAGAGATAGTATCTCTGTCAAAAAATGATTGATTGACAGGTGCCCCGCCCCTTCCGGTGACAGGTGACCCGCCCCTTTTGGCATAGGATCAAAGGGATCAAAGGGGATCAAAGGGGTTAACCTGTGACCCGGCTATCCATGTGGTTTGACAATCATGTGGTTTGACAGTTAGTTTGACCTATTGACCCGACTAGCCCTTGATAATGTAGTTTTTGACAGAAAGTTTTGTTTTTGAAGCCTTTTGAACCTTGTTATTGACAGAAAGTTTTGATCGTTTGAAGACGCTGTTATAATATGTCATGGTATGACAAAGTTTTTTTTTAAGTTGTTATAATAATATGTCATGGTATGACAGAAGGTTTTGGGTTTTGAAGTTGGTATCACAGGATACTCCTACATATTCCTGAGCGTATCTGGGCTGTAATGTGAAACTGATAAGAAAAAACTGTGGAAGTTTATCTCACACAAATGTTGAAAAACCATTCAGTTCTTTTAAAAGAATATAATTGATTATAAAATAAAGATCTTACTAAAACCTCACACAAAAAGTTTAAATAAAATGGATTTAGAAAAAAGTCTCTCAAAGCACCGTCTCAAAACATTGGGAGTGCGTGTCTGTCTGTGTGTGTGTGTGTGTGTGTGTGTGTGTGTGTGTGTGTGTGTGTGTGTGTGTGTGTGTGTGTGAGTGTGTGTCAAAGCAGGGCTAGCGGAGCGGGCGTCTATGTATGTGTGTGTGTGTGTGTGTGTGTGTGTGTGTGTGTGTGTGTGTGTGTGTGTGTGTGTGTGTGTCACAGGCGCCCCCTCCACATCATGCACTGTGAAAGTGAGAAAAAGAGATTTTATAAAAATGATGTATATTTCACACAAATAATATAATATACAATAACATCTTACTAAAATCTACTGAAACCAATTCTTTCAGTTTTAGATAAACAAAAGAATAAAAAATCATCTTACATAAAACATTCTGTTCTTTTTAAAAGTGTATAAATTAAAATATATAAAATAATTATCGTGCTAATTTAACTAAAGTTGAAAAAACATTCTGTTCTTTTTAAAAGTGTATAAATGAAATGGTTATAAAAAATATCTTACTAAAATCTACTGAAACCAATTCTTTCAGTTTTAGATAAACAAAAGAATAAAAATCATCTTACATAAAAAATTATGTTCTTTATAAGTACATAAATTAAAATATATAAAATACTTATCGTGCTAATTTAACTGAGGTTGAAAAACATTATGTTGTTTTTAAAAGTATATAAAAAAAATATAATATAAAACCACAGAGTGGTTCTCTCTCTCTCTCTCTCTCCAGCTCCGTCTGTCAGTCACTGACTCAGAGGGGCCCTCACAACCTCTGTATTCCTGAGCGCACTGGGGGCTTTCCATAGCCATAATGATTTTTGTACCGTAACTGCATATTCGATCATGTACACCTAAACACGACCATCACAGAAAACTATAAAATAAATAAATAATTTAATATCATTTCTAAGCTGTATTGCACGCGCGCACACACGGTTCTAAAAAATGAACTAATCTCTATGTGCATCATGTCACAGCGTATGTACCCATATGAAAAAAACCTGCATGGATCAGATACAGCAACCATATATCTTCCTTTACTTAAATCGGCCAGAATTACCTTCTGTGTTTCATATAATGCCAATACATGTCCTATACAAAATCAGACCGATTATGGCCCATTTCATACTAAATAGCACACATACAACTTGTAGGGGATTTTTGCATTATATTTGAATAATGTTAAAAGACTTGTATGAGTTTTACATGACAAAAGTATGCAAATGTGTATGGTATTAGTAGAAATATATAAAACTCATATAAAACTCATATATAAATCATTTAAAGTTCTTATATTGAATCATATGCTAGTCAAATTAAAGTCATAAACAAATGACACAAAATGTGTATAAATTCTATGTGTTTCATACAGATTTCATGTTTTGATGACCAACATCTGATTCACTTATATGCAGTTGGCAAATTTTTAAAGGGATACTCAACTTTAAAATGAAAATTATGTCATCATATACTCACCCTCATGTTGTTTCAATCCTTTATAAATTTCTTTCTTCTGCTGAACAGAAAGGAAGATATTTAGAAGAATATCAGTAACCAGACAGTTTCTGGTCTCATTGACTTCCATAGTATATTTTTTTCCTACTATGTAAGTCAATGAGACCAGAAACTGTCTGGTTACTGACATTCTTTAAAATATCTTCAATTCTGTTCAGCAGAAGAAAGTAATTCATAAAGGATTGGGGGGGGGGGGGGGGGGGGATAAAATCAGAATAAAATCAGAAGCGGCACCGCCAGGGTTGCGGTGCCACCGGCTTGGGCCCGTAATCGCTGCTCGCAGCTATATTTATATATATATATAAATGCCTCTGGGTTAATGCGAATTAGCTCAAGGATATAGGGAATTTTAGAAATATTAATAATCATAACTGATGGTCATAATTCATAAATCGCATATGCATTTACTTTATCAATTATAAGAAATGCCTTGTTCTGTAACTGGTCTCGTCATCCGTTATTCGTCCAGCGAATAAATGTAAGACTATCACCGTTAAGAAGAAGTATTCCTGTTTACAAAACTCCAAGAAAGTTTATCTTCTGGCCACGAAGATAAAGCCTTTTGGGGTTTATAAATTAAAACTACTCAAGGTAGTCTGATAGCCTAATATAGAGCCTGTAGCTTTATAGATCTTTTGTTTCATTGACTTTATAAAAAGTGGGTTTTCAAACACAGAGACAGTTAAAAGTATAAATGGGTTTATTAATAAAATGGCACACGCTAGAGATTATAAGCTACAAATATAAACGTACGTAAAATGCAAACAATAAAACAAACAAACATTTAAACAAACAAGAAAATATGTGATCAGAATAAAATGAAACGAAAGAAAGAAAGCAAGAACGAAATAAAGAGATAAGAGATAGACGGTAACTTAATTCACGGACCTACGAGCTAGACACCAGGAATCAGCTGTTAGAGATCAAAAGATACTTGCAAGTCTGTTCTCTGTTCGGGTGAGGCTGAGACAGGAAGGAAGCACGGACAGTGTCCTGTTTCTGTTGCGTCTTCTGGTGTCGCGGGAAGCTTGAAAGGCTCACTGAATTTAACGTTACCGAGAAAGTTCAGATCGTTTCCCTTTGGAGGGGAAAGGCACGTATGAGCTTAGTTGCAAAGACCGGCAGCTTCTACATGATGCGAGGGCATGCGTCCCCGAGGCCAAAGCATGGCCTGTCCCGCTGGTTCCTCTGGGAGGAGGAGAGCTGCGCGTGGAGGTCAGAGCGATCGAAGAGAGGAGAGCGATCGAAGAGAGAAGAGAGAGAGGAAACTGAAGGTTTGGACTTTTATCAGTGTCCCAGGTACCGTCCCCTTCTTCGTGGAAGACGAATCAGATGTCGAGATTTTTCCTAGCGGGAAGATCCCTTTGTTTGTCTGAAACAGTCTCCTGGCTCGGGTTACAGTGTCGATTGACTTAAACCTTTCGGTTCCAGAAATATGAAGTGTGTAAACAATATATATTACTGCATTCTGCTATTGGAATTCGACTCTGTTAGATTGAGAGAATTTCAGAGATATCAAACGCATCACATGAAGGTTGTAGAAATGCAACGTTACAGGAGATATGCAGAATTACACACATTTAAAGTTGTGATTACCACATGACAAAATCATAGACACCCCAATATGACATGGTCATAACAAAAGGCACCTCAGAAATATATCAACATTTTGGTAATGTCTTATGTGGGAAAGTCAATGAAAAATCTGTGTGTGTGTGGTGCGTTTGGGATGTGATTCGCTTGGAATGTTTGCCTTTTCCTGGGTCGTAAAGTTTTATGGTCTGGAGTAGGGTTACGAAACCATGATTCTATTTGAGACCCTAAATTGGGAGAAACATCCTTTCGATAAACACTTAGAATTCAAGACTACACATTTAGAAAACCAAACCTCTATTATAAGGTAACACTAATCACACATGCATATAAGAATGTACATACATTGGGAAATAAAATAAAAGATATTTCTCTTATTCTCAGTTATACACAAAAGGGTGTTTGTGTGTGTGTGTGTGTGTGTGTGTCATGAGGTTGTAAAGGGATACGAGTCACATGGGTGCTGGTAAATTGGTCCTCGTGGGGCAATTATTAACCAGCAAGGACAAAGACGATGTGTTTTACCATCACACGATCCACTTAATGCGAAAAGCAGATGTCATTGTTGCTACAATATATATATATAAGACAGAAAATATTACTTGTCTTACCTTATTCTGATTTTATGATACACTCAAAATATTCCACAATTATTATTATTTTATTATTATTAGGGCCCAAGCCCTGAAAGGGCGAAGGCCCTATTGTTTTCGTAAGGATTTTTATTTTTATTTTATTTATTTATTTATTTATTTTTTTCTTGCCTTTTTGCCACTTTTGGGGCCACTTTTTTTTTTGGGAAATTTTGCACACACGTCAGAACCTGCGGCCATCAGATCTGGGCTGAAGCTGGTACCCGGGCGTGGCAGGGGGGCTCGACAGCGCCCCCTGGAATGGGGTCCGAAAACTTGGTCCATAAATCAAACACGCTTGCATGTAATAATATGAAACTCAGTACACATATAGATCTCATCGGGCCGAACAACTTTCGTGCTCTAAGTTTTACAAAAGCCCAAAAGAAAGTCGGTTATTATACGTTGTTTGGAAAACGCATACAATGGAATGTGAAATACTCCTCCTAGGGAATTCATCCGATCGCCACCAAACTCGGTGTGAATGAAGTCAAGACATTGAGGATGAATTCTTGCGAACAGATTTTTGATATCTCGAACGGTTTGGCCGTGACGAGGAAACGAATTTATGGCGATTAATGGGACACACAAAGTGGTATAACTTCTGCACACATTAACTGATCTTGATGAAACTTAAGCAGTGTGTTCGTGGTAAGAGGCTGATCAGATGGATGTGACTATTGTGAGTCAAAGTTATAGCGCCACCAACTGGCAGCAGGAAGTGTGTCACTTTCAAAATGTTTTTGACAAAAGTGGGGGGGTTAGTTTTACCCACAATTACAAAAATCAGTACGTATATTGTGCTCATCGAGCCGGACAACTTTCTAATTTACAGGCATTAGCTGCAACCAACAGGAAGTCAGATATTTTGGTCTGAATATGGATTTTTTTGTTAAATCAGCCTCTGAGTTTTTAGTTACTCCTCCTAAAAGGTTTATTTTATTCCCACCAAACTTTTTCAACATGATAAAAATATATTAATGATGCTAAATTGTAAACGGATATTGAATATCTCAAACGGTTTTGCTATGGCGAGGGATTAAATTAATGTCAAAAAGGAAGCAGGAAACATCTCATAACTTCTAAAAATGTAATTATACCATTTATTTTTATATAAAATTATACAAATATTAGAACTAAACCTATTTTATTCTGTTTTTGCAATTCAAGAAGTATGAAAAAGTTAAAAACAGGCTATTTAGTGCTATTTGGTTCAACAAAAAAGCAAACATAGGGCTATACTGCCCTCTTGTGTCCAAAAGGATATCAAAATAGTATATAAAACGTTTTACTAGGTAGGCCTATTGTATTTAAATATAAATGTATTAGGTATATGACTGTGAGGATATTTTCCCATCGGTTAATCGACGTGTGACACGAGCGGGTGCTTTTAAATCGCTAATATAAAAGTGAAAGTAAAAAACGGACGTCCGCACAGACATTGATAATGGTGCACGTTGGAAAAAATTATACTTTTAAACATAACACTAAACCGCCATTAGGTGTCGCCAGGCGACCATCTTAATGAGCGAGTCATTGATTTATTCATTCAAACGATTCGTTCCAATGACTGAGTCATTCATGATTGAGACAGATGTTTATGGATTGACCATTGAATCTTTGAGTCAACCGATTCGTTTCAAAATGCTGAATCATTCAGTAATGAGAAAACAAGTTGCTGTTAGAGGCGCGATGGTTCTGCTGTGATCTTTGTTTAACTATTTTTGCTGCTGAAACAGAACAAAAACAGTCAATATTGCATCTAAAATGTAAGTGACTTAATTGTAACTTAATTAATGTTTCAATCGTGATTGTATTCAGGAAATAGTTGCCTACTCGTCAAGTGAGGTTGCTTAACTCTATCATATGTTATAAAATATATAAAAACTCCATATTTGTAATTTTTATAGTCAGTATGTTGTTAACTGGGTTGCTTTTTTGTGTGCTGCGCTCATTTGTTTACAATTCTCCTGGAGAAGCAGCATGAGCCTCAGCAGTGCAACCTTGTTACCATTGATCAGTAATACATTCATTATAACTGCTGATTGCAACTTAAAATGAATGTAATGAAATTAGAATAATCTCTCGTTTTAGTGACTCCCAAGTTTTTTTTTGTTATTGACGTTCTAATCAGGCTATACTCTGGTCGAGCAAGTAAAATTCTCTTTCAGGTAGGCCTATTGTATTTATATATAAATATATTAGGGATGTGACTGTGATAAAATTTTCCCACCGGTTAATCGACTTGTGACACCGCTGAGGGCTTTTAAATCGCTAACTATAGTATACTATATACTAGTAAAATACAGACGTCCGCACAGACATTGATAATGGTGCGGAGTAGAGCGAGCATTTTCAATGTATTCCTATGGATGTAGGAATTAACTAAAACATTTTATTATGTTTTTGTGTCCACTGTTCAACTGCAACCGCGTCACACACACACACACACACACATTCCAGAATTGCAATCTTGACATCGCAGCCTGTTCATTATAGCCCTAATACAATATAATAATAAAAATAGTCAACCTAACATAAACGAATTACACTGCTCTGTTTAAATAGTCAGTAGTACAATTTGTACCATTCACAGTAAGCAGAGCTCCACTGTGACGTTTCCAAGAACATTTTTGCGCGTGTGAAGAGGATGATTTTTTCCATCGATATTGGAACACGAATGAAGTACAAAGCCTATAATAAAGAATAGTTTAGCATCCAAATACATCGCAAATATTGAAACATTTTGATTCTAATGAGAAGGTTACGTGAGACAAACACTGCTTACTTTTGTTTTTATTTTTACATTAAATTTAAAGGATTTGTTGTGGAATATTTTGAGTGTATCATAAAATCAGAATAAGGTAATACAAGTAATATTTTCTGTCTTATATATATATATATATATATATACAGTATATGTATATGTATGTGTGTGTGTGTGTGTATATATATATATAGATAGATAGATAGATAGATAGATAGATAGATATAGATATAGATAGATAGATATTTATATATATATATATATATATATATATATGTGTGTGTGTGTGTATATATATATATATATATATATATATAGCTGCGAGCAGCGATTACGGGCCAAAGCCGGCGGCACCGCCATCCCTGGTGCCTTTAGGTAACTAAAGGCACCGGGGTTGCGGTGCCACCGGCTTGGGCCCGTAATCGCTGCTCGCAGCTATATTTATTATTATTATTATTTTTCTGTCAAACTTTCGGGCACTTTTGAGACCCTTAACGTGCTCAAAAATTCTTGAAACTTTGCTCACAGGTCAGAACCCGCGGCCATCAGGGCTGAAGCTGGTACCCGGGCGTGGCAGAGGGGCTCAACAGCGCCCCCTTGAACGGTGTCCGAAAACTTAGTCCATAAATCAGACACGCTTGCATGTAATAATATGAAACTTGGTACATATATAGATCTCATCGGGCCGAACAACTTTCGTACTTTTAATTTTTACGCCAGCCCAACAGGAAGTCGGCTATTATGGGTTGTTTCGAAATGCATGCTGTGGAATTTGATGTACTCCTCCTACAGAATTCATCCAATCGCCTCCAAACTCAGTCAGCATGAAGTCAAGACATTGAGGATGCTAAATTGCGGACGGATTCTCGAACGGTTTGGCCGTGGTGAGGAAGCGAATTTATGGCGAATAAGGGACACAGGAATGTATTATAACTTCAGCATGAATTAACTGATCTTGCTGAAAATTCCGCAGTGTGTTCGTTGTCAGAGGCCGATCACATTGATGTGAATACTGTGAGTCAAAGTTATAGCGCCACCAACTGGCAGCAGGAAGTTTGTCACTTTCAAAATGCTTTGAAATCACCCTCTTATTTTTACCCGATTTGCTTCAAACTTTATGTGTATAATGTAAACACACGGCAGATGTAGACCTGTAAAATGTTTATTGATATCTTAGATACTGTTGCCGTGGCAACGCATCAAACTTTAATATTCTTTTCAGATGCTTTTGAGACTCTTAACATACTTGAAATTGGATGAAACTCGACAGACACATCACATTTATTAGCCAGTAGACATGTGTAAAGTTACAGAAACGGGCGTGGTGAGGGGCTCAGTAGCGCCACCTTTAGTCAAAAATGGGGGCTTAGTTTTAAGTAGAGTCACAAAAATCGTTATGTATATTGTTCTCATCAAGCCGGACAACTTTCTAATTTATAGTCATAAGCTCTGACAAACAGGAAGTGAGATATTTTGGTTTGAATGTGATTTTTTGGAGAATTCTCTCTCTCTCTCTCTGTATCTGTGTGTGAGGGGTGCGGGGATTTGTCTGTTAGGAGAAATTTGCTTTTATAATTGTTTTTCAAGGTTTCAGGGGCTTTTGGGGCCCTTAACGTGCTCGAAAACTCTTGAAACTTTGCACACAGGTCAGAACCTGCGGCCATCAGGGCCGGCCTGAAGCTGGTACCCGGGTGTGGCAGGGGGGCTCAACAGCGCCCCCTTGAATGGGGTCTGAAAACTTGGTCCATAGATCAAACTAGCTTGCATGAATTAATATGAAACTCGGTACACATATAGATCTCATCGGGCCGAACAACTTTCGCACTCTTAAGTTATACACCAGCCCAACAGGAAGTCAGCTATTATGGGTTGTTTGGAGAACGCTTGCTGTGGAATTTGAAACACTTCTCCTAGAGAATTAATTAAATCGCCACCAAACTCGGTGTGCATGAAGTCAAGACATTGAGGATGCTAAATTGCGGATGGATTTTTGATATCTTGGACGGTTTGGTCGTGGCGAGGAAACGAATTTATGGCGAGAAAAGAGAAACACAAAGTGTTATAACTTCTGCACACATTAACTGATCTTGATGAAACTTCAGCAGTGTGTTCGTGGTAAGAGGCCGATCAGATGGATGTAACCATTGTGAGTCAACTTTTTCAACTTGATGAAAATACATTAAAAGATGCTAAATTGTAAACAGATAATAAATATCTCAAACGGTTTTGCTATGGCGAGGGATTAAAGTAATGTCAAAAAAGGAAACACTAAAAGCCTCATCTCTTCTAAAAATGTAGCCTAATTATACACCATTTATTTCTATATAAAATTATACAAATATCAGAACTAAACCCATTTTATTATTTTTTTTTCAATTGAAGTATTGTTTAGTACAATTTGTACCATTCACGGTTAGCAGTGCCTTCACTGTGATGTTTCCAAGCACATTTTTGCACGTGTGAAGAGGATGATTTTTTCTGTCGATATTGGAACACGAGTGAAGTACAAAGCCTATAATAAAGAAAAGTTTAGCATCCAAATACTTCGCAAATGTTGAAACATTTTGATTCTAATGAGAGTTACGTGAGCCCAACACTGCTTACTTTCATTTTTATTTTTACATGAAATTTAAAGGATTTGTTGTGGAATATTTTGAGTGTATCATAAAATCAGAATAAGGTAATAAGGTTTCTGTCTTATATATATATATATACATATATATATATATATATATATATATATATATATATATATATAAAATATAGCTGCGAGCAGCGACGAAGGGCCAAAGCCGGCGACACCGCCACCCCGGTGCCTTTAGGTAACTAAAGGCACCGGGGTTGCGGTGCCACCGGCTTGGGCCCATAATCGCTGCTCGCAGCTATATTTTCCTATGTTTTTACATCATTTACAGTTGTATGTAGGACATATATGACATAATATGATTAAAAATACATTAATATTATGCAATTTATATATGTGGTTCCCTTTCAGTCGCTCACGTTCGACGTAACGTCAACGTGACGACGTAATTGGGATCACTTCAGGGAGCCCTATCAACTTCGAGTGTCTACAGAACGAGCCAATGAACGTTGGCGTGCGTGAGTCGCGTCACGCGCCCCGCCCCGCAGCCCGGGTATAAACAGGAAGCGGGCGCATGCACACATTGTCTTTCACTTCGGAGCCGAGCTTTTGCTTTCACTTCCGAACTCTACAGGAAAAGACTGCCTTTGAGAACGAGAAGAGGACTCTCCTTGTGTTGGTGTGACGGTGCAGTGGCCGCGAGCATTGCAGCTCACAACTGCTGTTTTCACAGCACTATTGTTCTGTGTCTGTGTGTGTGTGTGTCGGTTCGGTGGGCGTTTCCCTGTGTGTTCATTCACACCGCAGCTACCCCTGGGTGCCTCAGCACTGAGAGAGTTATTTTTCTATTTTTTTAGTTTTCACTAAAAGAGCAACACAAGCGTGACCCTGCATCTTTTTCAAGATGTCATTCCGCTTGTGCGTTTCTGGATGCCGTTGTACCCTGGCGCCAGCAGATGGCCACAATAGTTGCATCTCGTGTTTGGGCATTCAACACGCTGAGGCAGCTTTTGTGGATAGTTCATGTTCCAATTGCGGGAATATGACTATCTCAGCGCTTAGATCGAGACTCACTTACCTCAAGGGAGGTGCAGTCCCCTCGCCTATGCCCCGATCTAGCGTTTATTCTGCCCCGCAGAATAGACCTACTTCGGTGCATGACCAGGGTGATCTGAGGATTACCGTGAGGGCTTCCCCGTCGAGTCAACCTCCGCGGGCCCCTCACGCCTCACAAGCGCTGTTGCCATTGGGGCCCCTCAGTGAACGTCTTGGTCCTTCTCCGGAACGACCAACCGTTTCCTTTGGGGCTCCAGCTGACGATCAGATGTCGATCGCAGCATCGGAGGGGGAGCTTCAGTCCTCTGGAGATGACGACTCGGCTGCGTTGCCCCCTTAAAGGATTTGTTGTGGAATATTTTGCCACAACACGTGCTCCGAGACCGATCCAGAATGGGCGGCTATGCTTTCCCAGGCCGCCGAGAAGGTTGGGCTTGCGTGGAACCCTCCACCACGTCCCGAACCTTCTCGGTTGGACGATTGGTTTCTCGGGGTGGGCCGTGCTGGTTCTCAGTGCGCCGCCCCGGTACCTTTCTTTCCGGAGGTGCATGAGGAGCTTTCTAGGACGTGGAAGGCACCGTATAGTGCCCGAAGCCGTTCTAGTGGCTCCTCCCCCCTCGCCACCCTCGACGGCGGGGCAGCTAAGGGGTATGTGGATATCCCCCCAGTGAGACGTGTGGCACACAGCTGGCCCCGGGGCCTTCGCAAGTAAGCATTTCCCCCAGTGAGACTTCTCGCACAGACCTTGTGCAAAGTCAGGGCGGACGAGGAGCAGGTCTTGTTAGTTGCGCCGTATTGGCCCAACCGGACCTGGTTCCCGGAACTAGTGCTCCTCGTGACAGCCCCTCCCTGGCCCATCCCTCTGAGAGAGGACCTGCTCTCTCAGAGACGGGGCACCCTGTGGCACCCGCGTCCAGACCTCTGGAAACTCCATGTCTGGTCCCTGGACGGGACGCGGAGGTTCTAGGTGACCTACCCCCTGCGGTAGTTGACACCATCACTTCCGCTAGAGCCCCCTCTACGAGGCACCTCTATGCGTTGAAGTGGAACCTGTTCGTTGACTGGTGCTCCTCTCACGAGGAGAACCCCCGATCTTGCTCGATCAGAGCCGTACTTTCCTTCCTGCAAGATGGGCTGGAGCGAAGGCTGTCTCCCTCCACCCTTAAAGTGTATGTTGCCGCTATTGCCGCACATCACGATGCTGTTGATGGTAAGTCTTTGGGAAAGCACGACCTGATCGTCAGGTTCCTGAGGGGAGCGAGGAGACTGAATCCTCCTCGCCCACTCTCTATACCCTCTTGGGATTTGTCTCTGGTCCTTTCGGCTCTTCAGAGACCACCCTTTGAGCCTCTGCAATCAGCTGAGTTAAAAATCCTGTCCTGTAAAACAGTACTCCTGGTTGCATTGGCCTCTATCAAGAGGGTAGGGGACCTGCATGCATTTTCGGTCGACGAATCGTGCCTAGAATTCGGCCCGGATGACTCCCACGTGATCCTGAGACCCTGGCCCGGATACGTGCCCAAGGTTCCTACCACTCCCTTCCGGGACCAGGTAGTGAACCTGCAAGCGCTGCCTTCGGAGGAGGCAGACCCAGCCCTGGCTTTTCTCTGTCCCCTTCAGGGAACGAGGGTTACATCAGTAACCGAGACGTTTTTGCAGCACATATGTCCCTTACAATATTCTGTTGGAACATATAAGAATCACAAGAGTTTTTAGCAAACCTTTTCCATATGGGTAATGTTAGTCTGCTAACACCTTTACAGAGCCAAAGTTTTGTTCATACTAAATTTATTTCAAAGCATAATCATAAAAGTTTAAATATGATCTTTTAAAATGAAAGGTTGATTAAATTAAATCTTTAAAGTTTGAATACATTCATATCTTCTATTTTTCTTTTAGAAGATTACTGTAATGATTTTGTTTAACGGTGACCCTAAAATATAATTTTTATTAAACAATGTCTGTTCAAAAACTTTACATGGTTGAAAAACCATATGTTTCTCTGGTAATGTATGTGTTCCTATGGTGATGTAGTTTTTTTCCTTGGTTAGAAGTATAAAAACCAAGCCCTTTTGTCCGAGGGTCGGGAAGAGATGGAAAGGCTGCCTCAGACCTTAGTTTCAGTAGTCATGTCAAAGCAATAACTAAATCAGCATACTATCATCTGAAAAATATTGCAAGAATTAGATGCTTTGTTTCCAGACAAGACCTAGAGAAACTTGTTCATGCTTTCATCACCAGCAGGGTGGATTATTGTAATGGACTCCTCACTGGCCTTCCCAAAAAGACCATAAGACAGTTGCAGCTCATACAGAACGCTGCCGCCAGGATTCTGAGCAGAACCAGAAAATATGAACATATCACACCAGTCCTCAGGTCTTTACACTGGCTCCCAGTTAAATTTAGGATTGATTTTAAAGTATTATTACTGGTATATAAATCATTCAATGGCCTAGGACCTAAATACATTGCAGATATGCTCACTGAATATAAACCCAACAGATCACTCAGATCACTAGGATCATATCAGCTAGAAATACCAAGGGTTCACTCTAAACATGGCGAGTCCGCTTTTAGCTATTATGCTGGAACAGCTTCCAGAGGAGATCAGATGTGCTCCTACAGTAGTCACTTTCAAATCCAGACTCAAAACACATCTGTTTAGCTATGCATTTAATGAATGAGCACTGTGCCGCTGTTCGTCCGACTGTTTGTACTGTACTGTACTTTATTTTTTATTTTTCTAAACTGTTTTAATTATTCTTATTTCTTTTTATCATTTTAATTTCTTCTATGTAAAGCACTTTGAATTGCCATTGTGTATGAAATATGCTATATAAATAAACTTGCCTTGCCTTGCCTTGCCTAAGCTGTTTTGTGCACGTGCACACACACGGTTCTAAAAAAATCTCTATTTTAAATTAAATTATTAATAAAATATATAACCAATGAATAATAACATATCTTACTAAAATGTATTTAAAAATGTAAAAAAAGTTTTAGCTAAATAAATATATAAATAAAAAACCTTACATTTCCAGAGAGGTGAAGTAGTTCTTTATGCAACGATAAAAAAGCAAATAGTTTAAGTTGTCATAAACAAAACATCCCCAGATCCTTCAGGGATAAACTACAGTGTGAACTGAAGCTTCAGGATATAGGGTGACAGACCAGATGAGTCTCGGGGGATAATGTCACAGTAAATCTAGTCTGCGTTCCAGAGTTTATACTAAATTCATTTAAAAGCATAACCTTAAAAGTTAAGGTTAAATTAAATAAAAATGATATCTTCTATTTATCTTAGAAGACTTATGCATGATGTAAATGATTTTGCTTAAATTTAACCTAAGGTATTATTTTTACTAAACAGCATCTGTTCAAAAACTTTAGATTGTTGAAGTCGATTGCTGGCAAATCGATCGTGGCAGTCGATTGCTCCTGTCTGCTCTGCTGCTGCTGCGTTGCATTGTTTTGCGTCTGTAAGCTTTGTAACTTTCTGTTTTAATCACTATTTACTATCATTCCTTGTTATTTATACTGCTAAATATAACTTAATCAACATCACACATTAACCGGACATCGCTAGCTTCAATCTAAATCGTTATTGCTAGCACAACACGCTAGTAATTCGCTAGCCTGTTAGCGTGCCATCCGTGCGCTCTTTATTTATTTATTTATATTCTCTAGTGCGCTCGCGCCTTCCGTGCACTCTTTATTTATTTATTAAGTGTGCTTGCTGAAAGCAGCACACTTATTGTTCTTCTTAAGTTTTCTTCTTCTTCTTCTTCTTCTTATTCCCGGGAGATACATTTTGGCAAGCTCCTGCGCCTAGGCCTTTTGAGACAGAGACACCATTCCAACTTTAAAACATCCGATCAGTACCGGTGTAAGTTGCTCGCAAAGATGACATCACAAGTCCATGTCGTTCATCCACCATATTGGATTGAACAGAAAGCGAAACTAAATTTTCACAGGTCACAAATGTGGTCCAAACTTCACGAAACTGGACGTACATGATCCTTAGACCAAGCCTCACAAAAGTTACTAGAAGGATTTTTGATTTTCAGAAGCATTTGCCCGTCACAAAACAGGAAGTAGTTCATATTTCAGGAACGCTGTCACGTATAGAAACCAAACTTTGTACATTAACTCGAGACTCCAATGTGAGGATGCACAAGATCTGAATTTTTTTATTTTATTATTTTTTTAGGCTAATTGACAAACCCATTTACCTATGTCTATGCAAAAGAGTTTAACCTCACACTTTTAATGTTAATGCATTTAGACAGTAGGTGGCACTGTTGTATTACATTTCACAGAGCTGCCAAGTCAGTGTATAGACTGCATTCGTTTTTACCAGGTTTGTCTTAATAAATGCAGGGCCTGAATAACTTTTGATGCATCGGTCTAATTTAATCATCTTCATTTATTAATATCTACAGATTTGTATGCATGAATTGTGCATTTCCAGTTCTCAAAACAGTTAATAATAAAAAATAAAAAAAAACTTTATACAAAATACATCATGCTCTTCTTCGCTAACCAAACAAACAATTCATTGTCTGTGGCTGTGTTTGTGCGCGCGGGAAATATGCTGTGCATAACAATAGAAAACAAGGAGAAACGCGCAGTCACATGCTCAAACAATCAACAACGTCGCTCTAGAGGTGCGTTCCATTTGACCGTAAGTGGACTGCGAAGTGGACTTCACAGGGTTTTCCGCCATCTTAAGTGAGATTCCAATCCGAAGGGAGCGAACATGTTCAGTTCAAAGGGCACTGCGCACAGCATAAGGAATAAGGGAACATCGATACATCACTTCAGAGGAAGTGGAGAGTGATGATCACCCAACTGTCATTTCGCGCACCACGTCATCACCAGTCAGAACGGTCATAACTAACGATGGAGGAGTTTACGTATGTGTGTAAGTATTCATACATTTCGCCATTGTTATACAAATGACAGTATTTTTAACGGTTATTGTTGTGAATATTACATATACTATTTTTGATGATTATAATTTACCTCAGTGAATGCAGCCAGCTTAGCTAGTTTGTGAAGTAAAGTGATTTTATTTTAGGAAGTTGTAAAATAGTGCAATATAATTGTAAATATATAATATAATATAATAATACAAATTAAAATACGAATGTAAATGAAGACTGTCAACTTCTTTTCAATAGGCTACTATTTCATCACCCAAAACACTCCCACTCTCTGCTGTATATTCATAACCAATTATTTCAAAACCAACAACCAAGCCACATAAACAATGCCATTGGCACTAGTCTACACTGCAGACATGTCTCTTAATGCACATAACTTTTCACCTTTTTGCACAATCTTGAAAAAAGTACTATTGTTGAAATTCTCAGATCAAGCAAACTTCAACGCACCCTTATCCACTACCTGCTAACGTTAGTGAACCGCACCGAGCAAGCACACTTTGCAGTTCCTCCGGAAATGCATTTATCTAGTTTATTTATTTGTTTATTTATTTGTTCTCTAGCACGCTCACGCCTTCCTTTGCGCTCTTTACTTTTTTTTTTCTTTTTTTTTTCTCGCGTGCCTTTTACGAGTTCATCAAAAAACTGTGGTGAGTATCAGTCAACAAACACGGTGAGTCATGTCATCTTCTCCTCTTATTGTCACTTGCACCTCATGTAACATGTATAGCATAGCCTTCTCTGTCAGCACAGGGTTTACATGTGATAAATGCAGGGAGATAGTAAAGCTGAGGGGGAAGATTTCAGAACTAGAGACACGCATCCAAACTTTAATCGAGGTTAATTGTAAGAGTGCAAGGGCTTTAGATACTGCTTTGGATGCAACTAGCTTAGTGAACTCTGTACATGGTTCGGTTCCGGCCACAGAGCCCGTGCAGCAGGGCGATTGGGTGACGGTAAGACGCTCTAGTCACGGGACAAAACACCGCTCTTCCGTTCCGATTACAACATCAAACAGGTTCTCCCCACTCAGTGAAACACCCACTTAGAATCCTGTTGATTGTGCCCTCGTTATTGGCGATTCTATTACACGGAACGTGAAAATAGAGACACCAGCCACCATAGTCACATGTTTGCTGGGAGCCAGAGCGCCCGACATCAAAGCAAATTTAAAAGTGCTGGCTAATGCTAATCGTAAATTCTCTAAGATTATTATTCACGTCGGCACTAATGATTTTGGACTCCGCCAGTCGGAGATCACAAAAATTAACATTAAAGAGGTGTGTGAACTCGCAAGAACGATGTCAGGCACTGTAATTTGCTCTGGCCCCCTTCCTGTTCGGCGGAGTGATGAGATAGTTAGTAGATTGTCCTCACTCAATGGCTGGCTGTCGCGGTTTTGTCCCCAAAATAATAATAAGTTGCTGTAATTTATAGTAATATCCTCAGAATTACTGAGAAGTCTTGTTTTAAATATAATTAT
The DNA here is from genome assembly GCA_021464565.1 of Rutilus rutilus. Classification (NCBI taxonomy): domain Eukaryota; kingdom Metazoa; phylum Chordata; class Actinopteri; order Cypriniformes; family Leuciscidae; genus Rutilus; species Rutilus rutilus. The sequence continues at coordinate 47,514,855 of JAJAQA010000004.1, forward strand.
TTTGAAGTGTTGTTGCTAAATGTAACAATATCTAGTGTAAATGATAAATCACGTTTAACATTTGTGCTGGCTACTGTATACAGGCCACCAGGGCACCATACAGACTTTATCAAAGAATTTGCTGATTTTCTATCAGAGTTAGTACTGGCTACAGATAAAGTACTAATTGTTGGTGATTTTAATATACATGTAGATAACGAAAAAGATGCATTAGGATTGGCATTTAAAGACATTCTTAACTCTATTGGAGTTAGACAACACATGTCAGGACCTACTCATTCTCGTAATCATACTCTAGATTTTATATTATCACATGGAATAGATGTTGATGCCGTTGAAATTCTGCAGCAGAGCGATGACATCTCAGATCATTATCTAGTCTTGTGTAAACTTCATTTAGCCAAGGCTGCAAAGCCGACTCCGTGTTACAAATATGTTAGACCTATCACTTCTGCCACTAAAGATTGCTTTATCAATAATCTTCCTGATCAGTTTCATCATCTCAGCATCCCAGATAACTTTGAAGAACTTGATATTGCGACAGAAACTTTTAACTCTCTCTTTTCCAGCACTTTAGACACAGTTGCTCCTTTGCGCTTAAAGAAGATTAAAGAAAATAGTCCAACGCCGTGGTACAACGAGCACACTCGGGCCCTTAAGAGAGCAGCCAGAAAAATGGAGCGTTGCTGGAAGAAAACAAAACTAGAGGTATTTCACATTTCATGGAAAGAGAGCTCGATTGCATACAGAGAGGCCTTAAAAGCTGCTAGATCTGCTTATTTTTCAACCCTATTAGAAGAAAATGAACAAAACCCTAGATATTTATTTGAAACAGTGGCTAAACTAACGAAAAATAAATCTTCAACCCCAGATGTTTCCAAGCAGCACAGCAGTAATGACTTTATGAACTTCTTACTAACAAGATTGATAATATCAGGGAGAAAATTATAACTATGCAACCTTCTACTACAGTATCGCATCAGGCAGTGCATTGTAGTCTCATTGAAGAAAAATTTGATTAATTCGTTGCTATAGGAGAGGAAGAATTTACTAAACTCGTTAAATCATCTAAATCGACAACATGTATGTTAGACCCTATACCGACTAAGCTACTGAAAGAGATGCTTCCAGAAGTCATAGATCCTCTTCTTACTATCATTAATTCATCTTTGTCACTAGGATATGTACCGAAAACTTTTAAGCTGGCTATGATTAAACCGCTTGTTAAAAAAACGCAACTTGATCCTACAGAATTAGTCAATTATAGGCCGATCTTGAATCTACCCTTTTTGTCAAAGATACTAGAAAAGGCAGTATCCTCACAACTATGTTCCTTTTTGGAAAGAAATTATATCTGCGAGCATGATTAAGTGCATGCTGTTTTACACTAAAACTATTACAACAGAATCACATCTGACTATTGCACTGAGAGAGGCATATTCATCAAAGCTTGAGGCTGTTAAACAAAGTTCCACACTTTGGAAAAAAAAAACTGCTGATAAAATTGCACAAAAGTAAATTCTAGAGGTCAACTGGGTTAAAAGTAAATGCATCATCATGAGCCATTTAAACAAATACAGACAAGCCACTATAGTGATCAGTTTTAGCTTTTTAATTGACATTTTACATACTAGTCAATAACGCTGTTTACATCTTGTTTTGTACAGTTTGCAAAAAGTACATAGTCTCAGAGCGTGGTCAAACATGTTCATATAGAAATGTATGAAAACCATGAACAAATATTGCATAAAGAGAATTAAATGACGGCCCTTCTATTATGAGAGTGTTTAAGACTAAACAAATCATATTTATTTTAGAACATCTATCTGCTATGTCTACGACATCAAAGATGAGTATTGCTGTTTTTCTGTTACCTTCAGTGTCACTAAACAACAGTTAAGCTAATGAATTACAGTTGATACGTGGTATTTTTACGTGAAAGGAGGGGTGATTCATTTTTTTTATTCTGTCCACACCAATACCTTGACACCAGAGTTTTAGGCCCGATCCAGAAAACAGACGTTGTGTTTTATGTCTTGATAATTGTTCTTCTTTTTAACATATTGTAAGTTTCAATGGTTAGATAAATCATCTAACTATTATATGTGAAACATATAATATGTAACACAGTCGCATTAGAGTTGGATTCTTGTTTATATTGAACCGCATGTTTAACAGCGCTATTGTTCTCGGCCACCACATTTTGTTTGCATTTCTTCTGAAACACCCTGTTTTGAAATTGTTTAACACGATTCATTTTTAACATCACTAGCGTAATACTTATCATATTGCCGGGTGTGATTGTAATGTTTTGTATGGCATTTTCTTTACACTTTCCCCCGGATATCTGTTTCCTACAGTTAGCTGTAATGTTAGTGAACTCTAGGTCTTCTCTTTGTTCATATACGACAGTATTCACATGAATTGGTTTGAATTGATAAAATTATGGTTTAAACCATCATCTTCACATGAGACATTATATACCGTCCTAGTTTTTAAATAGCGCTAAAATGTATATTTTATATTTTAACCCTTTATGCGGATATAGAATGCCGCACAAGGTTCTCTGAAATATCTTATCGTGTAAAACATCTATGTAGATCTAGCTATGTTTTTAAAAATACCGCAAAACAAAGACAAGGACACATCTTTCTATAAGCGACCCTCAAAATCTGTGCATACAACAAAACACATGCAGGTGTACGATGATTTATCAGAAAATTACTTTTGTTTGAAGAAAAACTTAAATCAGCTGGTGCTTGATAAGTATTGAAGTTATTAAATATACGGTAATGATGTGTTTAATGCGATATGGATATCACGTTTTAATTTTAACTCAATGCACTAAAGGTCTATGAACTTTAACATCTTAATAGTTGGTAAAATTAACTTAAAGCCTGCACAAAATGAAATACATCCTAACTACTTTCTAAATGTTTGTTACAGAACTTATGGTGAACAATTCACCCGTGCATATGTTTAATCAGATTTTGTAACTGGATTGAGTGAAAATAATAAACTTCTCTCTGGTGGCATATGCATAACTTCTCCATCACGTTACTTCTGTTGAATCGTGACTATAATTTACATAGTTATTTATGGCTTCCCTGATGATGACACCCCGTACATTCTACACAACAGTGGGGCGAGGGGGCGGACCCCAATCGCTGTCCTGATAAACTCTGCACCGCCTCAGTTATCGCACACAATCCCGGTTACCTAACTGAAGGGCTCTAGCTCTACTAGCCTCGGACTGTTGTGCTACTGCATCATCTCATTGATCAAAAGTTGAAGGAAAAAGTTGAAAGTCCTGTTTGCCTGAACCTGACGCAAACTACGCTTCTGACCCAAAAACACAAACTTCCACGCATTAATGCACAAACCCTGGACGACTGTGCCACAATGACTCACTCAGGAGATTCCAGGAACATTCCAGGAACGAAAAGCTGAAAACTTCTGAAATGGCTAAGCAAAAACGGATGGAGAACAAGTATCATCCGGCGTGTGAGTGCGCCACAGGCAAAGAGTGTCCTTTAAGAGCTACGCTAGACTGTATGTTTAAAGATCATTTTAGAGGCCAAATGGTTGGCTTGATGCAAAGGATCATCGATGCTGCGTGTGATATGAAAAACGATTGTGCGCTGGATACCAAACGTGTGACAAATCTCAAAAATGAAATGGATGTCGTAAGAGGCCTGACAAAGTCATGGACTGATGTAACGCCCATGTTTTTTAACGGCAAAGAGCCGAACTGCGTAATCCTCAGAAACGTTCTGGATGTGTTGCGTGCATGTTCTGAAATTCGAAATCACCGAGATACTCGATATTTGTACTTTTGTAACAGATCTCTGTGTGTCACTGGTGTCAAAAAATGCAAAAACTGACATTGGTGAATTAGTTGAAAGTCTGGTCAACTACATCCTATAGCAAGACATGATAGCCTGCAGAGATTTTCTATTCTGGTTAGACCATCTGTAAATGTCGTTATTGTTTTACTTTATATACGTAATGACGGTCTTTCATTTTCTTCACTACTTCAATGTATACTCGAAAGTATAATGTTGAAATAAAAAAATAAAAAAATGACTATTGTGGTAATGTCTGAGTTCATAAAAATAGTATTATAATAGTATACATAATAATAATAATATTATTTAGAATAATTAAAAGTACTACATGATTTAAAAGATTAAATATTTCAATATTTGTTTTCTGCATTTGAATTACTGTATTCCCGAGGTGGCAACCATTTCCATTCCATAGATGCGCTGCGCCACGGAACACAGAGGCACATCGCGTCTCTGAAATTGTGTGGTGATTTTTCAAATGATACAACTAATTTGCCCGCTGTGTACAGAACAGAAAAAAAGGACATTTTGTGGTGTTGAACAAAATTAGATTTTGTTCTTAGCATCGGTTCCTGCATCATAGAGGGAGGAAGCACATACCCCCTACGTCGACCTTCTATCTGTCCAGGAGTTCATTAAATTTTTTAATAAGATTATGTGTTCTGTCATGGACGACTAGACACTAGTCATGGGATGTCCAGCAGAGAGAAGGGCTTGAGTGGACACACCCTGTAGTCACATTTTTATGTCTTCATCCAGAGTTTACCCGCCACCGCAAACCTCCTGTCGTCCTCTCACTCTGCCTTTTCCCCCGCTTCGCAACGTAGCCATCCTACAGCTTTCCGCCCCTGCAACAGCCGTAACATCGACCACCACGGCATCCGTTTCAGGCCAAACGGAGGAGCAGGTGGGTTACTTAAACATGGCATTCAGCAACCTGGCACCCTCCAGTCCCATTTCCTCCCGTGGAGTTAAGGATATGTCTCACCAGTGACCTCCGGCTTGTCACAATCCTGGCATGCGTCGGGAACAGGAACGCCTTGACAGCTTTCAGAATTGGACTCTTGCTACAGTAACTCCAGCCGAGCTTGCCAAAAGTGGTTTCTACTACCTTGGCCAGGGCGACAGAGTGGCTTGCTTCAGTTGTGGAGGCCAGCTTAGCAACTGGGAACCGGGAGATCGTGCAGTATCACAGCACCAGAGGCATTACCCCAACAGCCGCTTCGTTCGAGGTGACTGTGCAGATAATGTACCTTTATCTGGTGGCGGCCTTTCCAATGTATCTAACTCGGCAATGCAACAGTGTGAAGAAAGGTTGCTCACATTTGTCAACTTTTCTTAAGAAACATCATCTTGCCATGTCACAGCGCCTAAAAAGTGTGCAGAGCTTAATGGACCATCTTCTAGAGGAGAGCGTCATCTCACAGAAAGAGTATGACATTATTCGTAACTGCACTACAGTCAAGCAGCAGACAGAGCAGCTCATTGAGTTAGTCCTGTTGAAAGGAAATGCAGCAGCAGAGGTCTTCCGCAACTGGATCAAGAAGAATGATGTCTGCCTGCTGAGAGAACTGATGGCCCAGACAAATGAAGCTGCATCACCGAGTCAAGATCTTTCAGACTTGCCTATGGAGGAACAGTTAAGAAGACTTCAAGAGGAGCGCACATGCAAAGTTTGCATGGTTAAGGAACTGAACATTGTCTTCATCCCCTGTGGTCACCTAGTTGTGTGCAAAGAATGTGCACCTTCTCTGCGCAAGTGCCCCATATGTAGAGGCTTGGTCAAAGGCGCTGTCCATACTTTCCTATCATAAAGTTAAGATATTCATCATCCAAGTAACAGCAGTTTTTGGATTTGCAAATTTACATTTAACTTGATGAATAAAAACAGTTTTAGAGGTAACAGAAAAACAGCAATACTCATCTTTCACGTCGATGTTTCGTAGACATAGCATAAAGATGTTCTAAAATAAATATGATTTGTTTAGTCTTAAACACTCTCATAGAAGGACCATCATTTAATTCTCTTTATGCAATATTTGTTCATGTTTTTTCATACATTCCTATATGAACATGTTTGACTATGCTCGGAGACTATATACTTTTTGCAAACTGTACAAAAAACAAGATGTAAACAGCGTAAAATTGACTAGTATGTAAAATGTCAATTACAGACATTCAAAAAGCTAAAACTGATCACTATAGTGGCTTTTCTGTATTTGTTTTAAATGGCTCATGATGATGCATTTACTTGGTTGACCCGTTTGACCTCTAGAATTTACTTTTGTGCAATTTTATCAGCAGGTTTTACCAAAGTGTGGAACTTTGTTTAACAGCCTCAAGCTTTGATGAATATACCTCTCTCAGTGCAATAGTTTAAGTGTAAAACAGCATACACTTTGTGTGATTCGTAGATAGAGGAAAAGTTGCACTAAACTAAGTATCAATTTAGTCAAACAGAAAGACTATCGCTTAAATTCTTGATTGTCATTTATTTCTATAAACACTGAATGTTGACGGCTCTCAAAGAAACGTCTTCACCTAAAACACATACAGTCCAACATACAAAATGTGAAACAGTGTCGTCTGAACAAGATGACTAAATCTAGCGGAGTAATAAAACCATCATTTGGAAACGGCTCTTTTCTTAGTGATTTGGTCTTTTGAATCTTACATTGATTGTAAGGACACGCGTGATTCCTGTATAAAGATTATGTTTTAAAGTTAGTCCATAGGGTGTGGAACTTTGCATCACTATGGTGTGTAAAAATACACCCAAAGAATTAAGCACAACTATTTACACACATACTAAGTAGGAGAATATCTAACTGAATATTGTGAACATTCCATTATCTGTTTATTTGGGGTCAGAGAACATCCTTAGCTCATATATCTCTTTAATTTTGTGCTTTAATTTAATTCTTAGTTAAAAGATGAAGGTATTAGTTAATAACAAACAAACAAAAAACTTTAAATCAACATGAAGCCATAATATTAATAAATAAAATATGGTATAATTACAATTACAGTACAATGACTTCCATAATATTTTATTTTAGTAAAGGTATGCCTGGATCACCCAACACAAAGTTGTGCGTTGTGAGTGAGACCTCGCAAAGATAACACCGATATTAGATTTCTCGAACATTGCGTGGTTGCACTATGCCTGAAACTTAGTAATCAACTTGCATTTATGTAGGACTGTCAAAAAATCATCTGTTATCATGGTTTAGTTGTATTTTAAAACACTATTTTTTCTTAAAAACGCTGTGTCAGACGTATTTGGTAGCATGATTATCTGGTAACCCTTTCTTTTACAGTCCCCTAATTACTAGGTATTTACCTGGTAAATATATGGTAAGTTATAGTTGGTTATTGGTAATTACCACAGGTAACAAGTATGTAAATCCAGAGAAACTACAAACTAATTACTAGGTATTTACCTGGTAAATATATGGTAAGTTTTAGTTGGTTATTGGTAATTACCACAGGTAACAAGTATGTAAATGCAGAGAAACTACTAAGTATTTACCTGGTAAGCATATGGTAAATTATAGTATTTTAGTGTGTAATTACTTAAGGTGATTAGTATGCAATTACAGAGAAACTACCAGGGAAAAAACACCACTGTTAAATATCAACTCAACAAAGTACTGTGTACTTGTTACCTGTTTAGGTTGGTAATAACTCAGATTTAATTGTGTACTTCCTCAGAATGTAGGCAGACTATTTTTAGAAACACCTCCAGTATTACCCATCAATTCAAGTTAGGTTTGTAGTTATCCTAGGGATATGTTGGTAACAGTCCATGTTTATTTATTACTATCTTGAAATTAAGACGTAGTTTCCAAAAAATTACCTTGTCTTACATAGTTGTTGTTCATTTCTACACCCATTTATAGAGGGTTTATCAAATAATTTACCTTACACTTACCTGGTAACTACCCCGCAGGAACAGTTTTCCCTAATGTCATGGCACATCTTAAATACTGGGTATGTTCTTGCAGATGTTTTTACAATTTACTCAGTAAGTAAAGTGAAACTGTACTGTAAAATGAAGCCTTGTTTATTTCCATGGTATTATCGGAATTGTACCATATAACTTGATCATTCCCGTTTCCATATAGTCACAATTTTTTACCTCATATGTCCTGCAACGTTACCAAGGAAAACATGACAATTTACTCAGTAAGTAAAGTGAAACTGTACTGTAAAATGAAGCCTTGTTTATTTCCATGGTATTATCGGAATTGTACCATATAACTTGATCATTCCCTTTTCCATATAGTCACAAATTTTTACCTCATATGTCCTGCAATGTTACCAAGGAAAACATGACAATTTACTCAGTAAGTAAAGTGAAACTGTACTGTAAAATGAAGCCTTGTTTATTTCCATGGTATTATTGGAATTGTACCATATAACTTTATCATTCCCTTTTCCATATAGTCACAATTTTTTACCTCATATGTCCTGCAAAGTTACCAAGGAAAACATGACAATTTACTCAGTAAGTAAAGTGAAACTGTACTGTAAAATGAAGCCTTGTTTATTTCCATGGTATTATCGGAATTGTACCATATAACTTGATCATTCCCTTTTCCATATAGTCACAATTTTTACCTCATATGTCCTGCAATGTTACCAAGGAAACCATGACAATTTACTCAGTAAGTAAAGTGAAACTGTACTGTAAAATGAAGCCTTGTTTATTTCCATGGTATTATCGGAATTGTACCATATAACTTGATCATTCCCTTTTCCATATAGTCACAATTTTGAATATGTCCTGCAACATTACCAAGGAAAACATGACAATTTACTCAGTAAGTAAAGTGAAACTGTACTGTAAAATGAAGCCTTGTTTATTTCCATGGTATTATCGGAATTGTACCATATAACTTGATCATTCCCTTTTCCATATAGTCACAATTTTGAATATGTCCTGCAACGTTACCAAGGAAAACATGACAATTTACTCAGTAAGTAAAGTGAAACTGTACTGTAAAAGGAAGCCTTGTTTATTTCCATGGTATTACCAGACTCTTACCACATCCTTTGCTACTGCTTAAACATTTTTGAAATCACTAACTTTTACCGTGTGTTCTGCAACTTAACTAAAACATTCCAGCCTGGTCTCATTGTTAATACGTAGTATTAACACGTAATTTTCAAAGATAGAAAACTACATAGGCTACAGTTATGAAGAAAAACAACATACGTGTAATCACAATAATTTATTTATTGTGAAAATGTCAAAACCGGTACCAAAAGTCGTTCACATGACGATGTGTTGCAGTCACAGTCCTCTCTTTCAGTATATAATAGTTTTGAATGAGGTACAGAGCAGAATTTAAGTTATTAATCCATGAAAATGTTAATCCGGCTTCGCTCTGTGTGAAGGCGCGCGCGCTTCTCCATTTCAAATATAGTTTACCGACTGAAATACGGCATGTCGCAATCTGTGACGAACATAGACGAACAGGCGAGAGCCAATGAGCGTTTGATATCACTGCCGTAAAACATGTCTTAACGCTTCTTGAGGGCGCAATTTTTGAATTTGAATTCATCATCACGAGCGCGGGTCCGCGGCGGGATTTGACAGTTACAGACTGCGCTGTTGTTAAAGCCTGTGGAATGGAGATGAAGATCACTCACTGGATAAAGGGCTGAATTTTGATCTCTTTCTTGCAAACGTATGGATTCTAAAGATTTGGATTATATCAAGTAGGCTATAATAAAATTGATGTCTTTTGTGAATTTATGTTGGGTTTTGGTGTATTATTGTTCTATTGGAGAAAACGCATTTTGTGTCTCACTGTAAATAAACTAAATATTAAAATGGTTAAACGATTAAATAAGGTACTTTTAAGGTTTTAAAGTGTATTCTTGTTTAACTGCATGCTAATCCTCCGAAACGAGTTTGCAGCAGAAGGCACGAACAGAGCGAAATGTTATTAGTCTATTTCTTGAGTAAACTGCATAAATGCGACTGAAAACGTAATTGATAAGACATTTGAATGCAATAGAGTCAAAACATTAATGCCACGATTTTAATATGCATAAATAAGAATGCGTCGGTATAGAGTTGTTCATACGTAAATAATTTATGTTTTTGTGCTGTTATGCAAACATTTTACGTTTTAGTGCTGTAAATACTATACGTTTCTGTGTGTATAAAACGTAAGTAAATGTACGTATGGTAGAATTACACTTAACGTAAAAATACACACATATTCTCATGAGATCACGTTGAACATTCTCAGTAAGTAAAGTGAAACTGGAACGTTACTGTAAAAGGAAACCTTTTTTTTTTTCATGGAATTACTGGGATCTTACCCTATAATCTGTAATAGCTACAGTTACGTAGCTATAACAGATTATAGGGTAAGATCCCAGTAATTCCATGGAAATAAAAAGGCTTCCTTTTACAGTACAGTTTCACTTTACTTACTGAGTAAATTGTCATGTTTTCCTTGGTAACGTTGCAGGACATATGAGGTAAAAAATTGTGACTATATGGAAAAGGGGAATGATCAGGTTATATGGTACAATTCTGGTAATACCATGGAAATAAACAAGGCTTCATTTTACAGTACAGTTGCACTTTACTTACTGAGTAAATTTTCATGTTTTCCTTGGTAACGTTGCAGGACATATGAGGTAAAATAAAAATAAAAATGTGACTATGGAAAAGGGAATGATATGGTACAATTCCGGTAATACCATGTAAATAAACAAGGCTTCATTTTACAGTACAGTTTCACTTTACTTACTGAGTAAATTGTCATGTTTTCCTTGGTAACGTTGCAGGACATATGAGGTAAAAAATTGTGACTATATGGAAAAGGGAATGATCAAGTAATATGGTACAATTCCGGTAATACCATGGAAATAAACAAGGCTTCATTTTACAGTACAGTTGCACTTTACTTACTGAGTAAATTGTAAAAACATTTGCAAGAACATACCCAGTATTTAAGATGTGCCATGACATTAGGGAAAACTGTTCCTGCGGGGTAGTTACCAGGTAAGTGTAAGGTAAATTATTTGATAAACCCTCTATAAATGGGTGTAGCAATGAACAACAACTATGTAAGACAAGGTAATTTATTGGAAACTACCGTCTTAATTTCAAGATAGTAATAAATAAACATGGACTGTTACCAACATAACCCTAGGATAACTACAAACCTAACTTGAATTGATGGGTAATACTGCAGGTGTTTCTAAAAATAGTCTGCCTACATTCTGAGGAAGTACACAATTAAATCGGAGTTATTACCAACCTAAACAGGTAACAAGTACACAGTACTTTGTTGAGTTGATATTTAACAGTGGTGTTTTTTTCCCTGGTAGTTTCTCTGTAATTGCATACTAATCACCTTAAGTAATTACACACTAAAATACTATAATTTACCATATGCTTACCAGGTAAATACTTAGTAGTTAGTTTGTAGTTTCTCTGCATTTACATACTTGTTACCTGTGGTAATTACCAATAACCAACTAAAACTTACCATATATTTACCAGGTAAATACCTAGTAATTAGTTTGTAGTTTCTCTGCATTTACATACTTGTTACCTGTGGTAATTACCAATAACCAACTATAACTTACCATATATTTACCAGGTAAATACCTAGTAATTAGGGGACTGTAAAAGAAAGGGTTACCGATTATCTTTTTTAATCGTGTATTAGGTCCATATTTATCAGGTTGATATTTGTAGAAATAAGCAAAATACATTTATAAAACAAAAAGAACAAGTTAATGGCCTTTTGTTAGAACACAACAGGTATGAAGATATGTTTGGTTTTTAACTTTTTATTCTAACTTTAAAGCTAGATTATCCTTTGAAAAGTGTAATACAGTATTTGATTTTTACAAATGCAGTGTTTTCGCCAACTGACCTAAACCGTTGACCCTGAAGTTATGACTTCTGAAGGCCTAGATTCACTCGGTTGAAAAATGGTATTTTGTAATTTAGGCATAAACATCTGAAATTAAAGGTACAGTAGTTTTTAAAAGTATTTTATTAGCTGAAATCATTGTCTTTATTCATAAATATGTCCTCATTGGTGTAAAATGACCTCTGCCAATGATCTGACTTATCCTCGTAAGCGAAGAATTTCTTATCTTTATTTACATGGGACGGGTAATTCCATGGAAGCTTCCATGTCGTTCCGCCACCTTGAAAAACTATAATAGCAGAGAGGGACAAAAAGCACTAGTCTACCTCAACATGTTTCATCATCAACGTGTGTTCGTTCAGAGCCGGCTGCCGGAGATCGTTATTGTCTGTGAGAGGAAATCTGTGAGAGGCACTTGTCACTGCCCCGGCACATTTGAAAGGCTGCACTGCACTGCACGGTACAATATAATGCAGGATCATAGTTATGCAGAGCCACAGGAGAAGGTATCCTCGTCACCAAAAAGCACCATCTGTCAAAAAATGATTGATTGACAGGTGCCCCGCCCCTTTTGGCATGGGATCAAAGGGATCAAAGGGGATCAAAGGGGTTAACCTTTGACCCGGCTAGCCATCGATCATGTGTTTTGACAGTTAGTATGACCTATTGACCCGACTAGCCCTTGATCATGTAGTTTTGACAGAAAGTTTGAGGTTTTGAAGTTGGTATGACAGAAGGTTTCGGGTTTTGAAGCCTTTTGAAGTTTTTGAACCTTGTTATTGACAGAAAGTGCTGATCGTTTGAAGACGCTGTTATAATAATACGTCATGGTATTGACAGAAGGTTTTCGGTTTTTAAGTTGTTATAATAATTCATGGTATGACAGAAGGTTTTGATCGTTTGAAGTTGGTGTCCCTTCACATTCCTGAGCAGTGTATATAAATGGGGTCAGTGTGTTCTACAATCACCAGAAAGATAAACATGAGCTACATGAGCATGGACGGTTTATCCTCCTCCTCCCCTCAATCCCCAGAGGCGGGGCTGAGCAGCAGGATGATAGAAAGTCTGACTATGGCGCAGAGAAAACCTTTTGGTCACATCCGTTTGACAAATTCTCTCCATGAAATTTCGGAATGGACTAAAAGTTAATTTATGATGTCTAGTAACCGTGTATTCGGGTACAAATTTCATAAACCAACTCGAGTTGTTATGCGCTACACCGCTGACGGCGTCGGCGAGTTTCAGGCTGGGGAAGACGCGTGTATGGTATTTCCTGAAAAATACTGGTCTCTATTTTACAAATTTGTCTGGAAGGATCTGAACGACGGCGGCGAGGAGCCTTTGTACGTTGCGGAGTGGGACGGGGCAACCTCGAATGTCCGGTACAGAGTGGTAGGTGACCATACTAAAAAGAAGCCGAATGATTCTGTTTACACATTCTGCTGTAAAGACAAGACAAAGCTCAACAACACTCGGTCTGGGGCCGTCCTGCCTAACGAGCATCACGATCTGTATGAAATGCAATTTTTGTTCAAGTGGTGCGATCTGGATCTGCTGAATAGTGTTTTTTCAATCATCAACAAAATGTTCAAATGGTGTGACATACATGACGGATACAACAGAATTAAAGCGCAGCTGTCCCACCCTGAGAGATGTGCGCGCAGCAGTACATATGCTCTGCCGTCCACACCCATTCACTTCAGCCGTGATTTATAAACGACGTTTGGGAGGGTCTGACTTTCGAGCTTTATGATGGCTGTAGTGAATGGGCGTGGACGGCAGAGCATATGTACTGCTGCACGCACATCTCTCAGGGTGGAAGAGCTGCACTTTAATTTTGTTGTATCTATGTAAAATAGAGACCAGTCTTTTTCAGGAAATACCACACATGCGTCTTCCCCAGCCTGAAACTCGCCAACGCCGTCAGCGGTGTAGAGCATAACAACTCGAGTTGGTTTATGAAATTTCGGAAATTTTATGGAGAAAATTTGTCAAACGGATGTGACCAAAGGTTTTCTCGGCGCCATAGTCAGACTTTCCAACATCCTGCTGCTCAGCCCCGCCTCTGGGGATTGAGGGGAGGAGGAGGATAAACCGTCCATGCTCATGTAGCTCATGTTTCTCTTTCTGGTGGTTGTAGAACACACTGACCCCATTTATATACACTGCTCAGGAATGTGAAGGGAGGGGGGCCCTGTGACACCAACTTCAAATGATCAAAACCTTCTGTCATACCATGACATATTATAACAACTTCAAAACCCCACACTAACTGTCAATAGTCAAAACCCAACTTCAAAACCCCAGAACTTTCTGTCATACCATGAATTATTATAACAACTTAAAAAACAAAAACCTTCTGTCAATACCATGACGTATTATTATAACAGCATCTTCAAACGATCAGAACTTTCTGTCAATAACAAGGTTCAAAAGGCTTCAAAAGGCTTCAAAAACCTTCAAGTTGGTCATACCAACTTCAAAACCACAAACTTTCTGTCAAAACTACATGATCAAGGGCTAGTCGGGTCAATAGGTCATACTAACTGTCAAAACACATGATCGATGGCTAGCCAGGTCAAAGGTTAACCCCTTTGATCCCCTTTGATCCCCTTTGATCCCCTTTGATCCCTTTGATCATATGCAGCCTGCCGGATCCAGGCCGTATCCAGATCTGACGAAGGACCTTCGCCTGGACCGATGACAACGCAGTGCTGAAGTGCCAACTAGTCTCTCTCTATGGAGGATCCCTCTACCACTATACAGATAAGGTGTTGTCGGGAAAATCCGTTTCGCGTTCCTACCCCAAAGCAACAAAATAAAATTAAATTCTTTATCAAAATTTATAAGGAAAGACAAGTACTTTGTTTAGGCTTGGCTTGTAGGGAATTCCAAACCTGCGTATTTTCAAATGCACATAACTATAGAACCCATTCTAAATGCGCATGTGAACGCCATCAGCGTTTCTCACAGGTTCGCGTTTAAAGTCTGTGTAGAGGGAATGGTGTCGTCTTAGCGGCCCCTAATTTAATAACAAATGATCGTTGCGACGGAAGCAAATAAATCAAAACTTTAGATGGAAAATAACTTAACTCTGCTATAAAGCCAAAACAATCTCTGTTACCTTAAATTATACGCTTATCTCTGTGAAGCTGCTTTGAAACAATCTACGTTGTTAAAAGCGCTATATAAATGAAGATGACTTGACTTGACTTGACATGCCAAAAGGGGTGGGGCACCTGTCAATCAATCATTTTTGACAGGTGGTGTATGGTATTCACTACTAGAGATATCAAGGTAAAGGTAACATGGAGAAAGACTACACATTGTTCATTTAAATATACTCCCAGCATTGTAACAATAAAAAGGTTGAAAGCGTTGATCTATTATGTTAGTATACCCATTCATTTCATATAATCTTTAAGGTTCTTTCATGTCAATGTCACCCTTGGTTTGCTCACTGGGTCAAATGTGTTTATGTCGGTTGTTTTCAGACACATTGTCTACTTGCTAAAACTTTACAGTAAGGTTTCATTTGTTAACATTAACTACATTAGTTAACACGAACTAATGATGGACAATACAATACAGCATTCAATAACCTTAAGTTTAAACATTTACTAATACATTTTTAAATACAAAAGTTTTCTGATAACATTAGCAAATCCCCTGTGAACTAACATGAACAAAGAATATTTGTATAAACTAACATGATCAGATTAAGGAATAAAAGTATTTCCTTAAGCAGAAGACAATCAAACAAGTTTTGTAAAGGGTAGTTCATCTGCTTTAGTGCTGCACCGTGAGGCAGTGTAAGTGTATTTTATGGATGGCTCAGCTAAACAGGCCAATAAGAGACTATTAACTACTATTACTCCTTTTAATTATACTAATGTCTAATTAAAACATCTACAAATGTATAAATTCAGAGATCAGGTAAAACCCACAAACACTTGTTCAATCTCAGTGAATCTGCGTGATGTATGGGTTCACAGAGATCATCGCCTCCAGTGGTGAACCACTGACATTTCCAAACGTTTCGAAACAGTTATGACGTAACAAAGCCTCGTTTACTGAAATCACGTGACTTTGGCAGTTTGATACACACTCCAAACCACTGATTCGAAACAAAAGATTTGTAAAGGTTTCATAGCTACATGAAGCATGTTTCGAAAGCACCCATCACTAGCGTTCAGTCAACTTACCTTCAGTGGATCTTATTACAGGCAGATACTGATCACAGACTTTTAAAATGCACTTATTTAAATTTTTACAAGTTACAGTATATGCTGCACCAAAATGATATATTTGTGAAATACAAAGATTAAATTGAAAGCAGTTATGAACAGTTCTGATCCTGATGTCAGAAAAAAACATTGTTCTGCTTCTACAGTAACTGAAATTATTAAACTAGGAAAGTCACATTGAGGTTAAAACCTTTTTTACAAGTGAGACCTAGTCAAGATAGGGTCAGATAGCAGGATTAGACAATAACAATAAATAATTATTGACCCATAATCAAACTGTCTGTCTTTATCAAATATTTAAAGCTTCATATCACTTTTTAATTGTGTGTTTTTAATTGGCTGTTTAATTTTATAACTTTAAATTGTTGTGTGCTCTGTGTGATGCTGAGTGAAAAAATGCTTAAAAGTAATATTATAAATAAATGAGCAATACTCACGTCAGTGTGTTGAGTTGACAGTGTTTATCCTGCAGTAGAGCAGCGATCTGATTCACTTGTGTGTCTCCTAGTTCATGTCCTCTCAGATTCAGCTCTCTCTGGAGTAACGGGTTTTTACCCAAAACTCTATTCACATACTGACAGGCTTCCTCTGCAGCAGGACTCAAAAACCTGCAGAAGAGGCAATTCAGTTCTCAGCTAAATGTCTGTTGCATTAAAAAAGATTGATTTATACGATAAAAAAAACTTATTGTTTTAAAGACAAGCTTAAGTTAGTTATTTATATGTACACTTTTTCTTTAAACATTTAAATACACAAATAAATATATATTTAAAAGAAACTAGAGTGACACTCGTCGAAAAGCAAACTCATAAGAACAGAAACGTCTCACAGAGCAGAAGGGCAAAAGCTCACTAGATCATGATTTTCAGTATGAATACAGAGTGTGAAATTAAGATCGTTCTGTCTTTTAAGCAAGAGGAGTGAGAAACGTCAGCACAGAGAAAACTGGCTTGTGAAACTGCATGTTTGTGAACATCTGGAGACTCATAGACCTGCTGTAGGGAGATGCAGTTGGGCTTGATGGAAAACTATTGTGTTCAGAAAACTATTTCACTAAAAGGTTATCTAGTATTAATAATGAGAAGTGTGCACAAAAAATATTAATTATCAAGGTATACTCCATAATAGCAGCACATACACTGACCCATAATGTCTATTTGACCTGTAGCTCGTATCACAACTAAACTGTTTTGACGATTATCATCATCATGGCAGAACCTGCAGCATCTGATCTGACCTTGATAATTTTAAAGGGATACTCTGTGGGAATTGCAGTAATTTGCAAGAGACAACTTCTCACTTTGAGTACACAAATGTGTGTTATTTATTTTTCAAGGTAAACAAAACCACAGAAGAATGGCGCTGATCCGAGTCCCTCGTCATCACGCCTTCCCCATCTTAAAGGGACCGCGATCCCTGAACAGTTATGCAGAAAAACCGTGTACAGAACTACACTTAATAACAAAGGTGAATTATGTCTTTCACATTCACTACACACGTCCCCCCAGAATTCACCATAACAGAAAAACCAAACAGCCAATGTGGAGGTGGGCGTATCAACCGGCCACAACGACTGCGCTGTACCGAAGGTCGAGGAGACCCCAATGCAGCCGGTGTAACGTCATTACACGGGTGAGGGGCATGGAGTGTGGGAGGCTTGAGTGGGATAGGAGCACAGGGTGGGGGCAGAGCAGGAGGCCGTCCGCGTCATGGGGGCTGGGCCAGATCAATGGGCCTGGCCATGTCCAACTGAGCCGGTTTAAGGCGGTCGATAGAGAGTCGCTCCGGTTTGCCACCCCTGTCCACCACAAAGTGTTTGTCCCCTGTCTCCAGAACCCGGAAATGGGCCCTCGTAGGGCGAGCGTAGTGGTCCCCTGTGGGCATCGTGGCGAATGAAAACATTGTCGGCTGTTTGAAGTCCTGCGGGGATGTGCGACTGAGGGAGGCCGTGACAGGAAGAGGGGATGAGGACTGAAGGTCCTCCTTTGGTGCAGTCCCTGGTGCAGTTGCTGTCTTTGAGGCTGGCACGCAGGGAAGCCTTCATCGACCTATGAAAACGTTCACAGAGTCCGTTAGCCTGCGGGTGATATGCAGTCGTGCGGTGGAGTTTCACTCCGAGGCTCTGTGCGACAGCGTCCCAAAGCTCAGACGTGAATTGCGCACCTCGGTCAGAGGAAATGTCCGAAGGAGTACCAAAACGGGCAATCCAGGTGCCAATAAATGCCCGTGTCATCTCGACAGACGTCACAGATGTCAGTGGCACAGCCTCAGGCCAACGGGTGGTCCTGTCAACCATGGTTAACAAATATGTGAAACCTTGAGAGCAGGGCAGAGGACCAATCAGGTCGACGTTTACGTGGTCAAAACGCCTCTCAGGAACCGGGAATGATTCTAATGGGGCTTTAGTGTGGTGGTGTACTTTGGCCCATTGGCACTCAACACAGGTGTTAGCCCAGTCCCTAACGTCCTTCTTGAGGCCGTGCCAAACAAATTTAGCTGCAACAAGTCTCTGTGAAGCTTTCGCACCTGGGTGGGAGAGACCATGGATGGCATCAAACACTTGTCGTCTCCACCCCGAGGGAACAATTGGCCGAGGACTACCTGTGGAGATGTCACACAGGAGCGTTGTGCCGGCATCGGCAAAAACCACGTCCTCAATCTGCAGCCCAG
Source organism: Rutilus rutilus (assembly GCA_021464565.1). NCBI lineage: Eukaryota > Metazoa > Chordata > Actinopteri > Cypriniformes > Leuciscidae > Rutilus > Rutilus rutilus. Next base: position 47,533,533 of record JAJAQA010000004.1, read on the forward strand.
TAGTAGAGTTTTTCAGATGTTGCACGTCTGGGTCTGTGGTCTGAGTTGCGGCCATGCGGTTGTAATCTAAACCAAGATGGACTGCCCCTGCCACGGCCCGTGATAGGCAATCCGCCACGTGGTTGCTCTTACCGGCAACGTGCTGCAAGTCCGTGGTGAACTCGGAAATGTAAGACAGATGCCGTTGCTGGCGGGCGGACCACGGCTCAGCCACCTTGGCCATGGCAAAAGTCAGCGGCTTGTGATCCACAATAGCGGTGAAATGTCGGCCTTCTAGCAGGGAACGAAAGTGTCTAATGGCGAGGTAGAGACCCAGCAGCTCCCGGTCGAAAGTGCTGTACTTCCACTCACAAGGGCGTAGCTGACGGCTAAAGAAAGCCAGCGGCTGCCAGGCCCCGCCTACCCACTGCTCGTAAACAGCGCCGACAGCGTAATCCGAGGCGTCCGAGGTGATAGCAATGGGGGCTGTAGGAGAAGGATGCGCCAGCATGGTGGCGTTCGCTAGTGCTGTTTTAATGGCATCAAAAGCCTTGACTCTGCTCTCAATCCAGTCCACAGCGTGTTTGGGTTTACCCTTCAGGGCCTCGTGCAAAGGCCCCATGAGCTGAGCGGCTCGAGGGATGAAGCGGTGATAAAAATTTACCATGCCGAGGAACTCCTGCAGGGATTTGACAGTGGGTGGGCGTGGGAACTGTATGACTGCCTCCACCTTTGATGGAGAGGAACTGCCTCGTCCTTAGTGACTCTGTGTCCTAGGAAGTCGATGGTGGAGAGACCAAACTGGCACTTGGCGGGGTTGACAATTAGTCCATGGTGGCTAAGCCGGTCAAAAAGGGTTTGGAGGTGCGCCAGGTGCTGAGACTTGGACGTGCTTGCTACCAGGATGTCATCCAAGTACACAAAAAGGAAAGGCAGGTCCCGCAAAACAGAGTCCATGAGGCGCTGGAAAGATTGGGCGGTGTTTTTAAGGCCGAACAGCATGCGCAGGAACTCAAACAGACCAAACGGCGTGATCACTGCTGTTTTGGGAATGTCCAGTGGGTGTACCGGCACCTGATAATATCCCCGGACGAGGTCCACCTTGGAAAAAATTACCTTGCCAGCCAGGTGTGCTGAAAAATCCTGTATGTTCGGGATTGGGTATCGATCAGGTGCCGTTGCCTCATTAAGCCGCCGGTAGTCGCCACACGGGCGCCAGCCGCCGCCAGGTTTGGGGACAATGTGGAGGGGTGATGCCCATGGGCTGTCGGATCGGCGTACTATGCCCAGGCGTTCCATGTTTGCAAACTCAGCCTTTGCAACGGCAAGCTTGGTCGGGTCGAGGCGCCGAGCGCGGGCGTAAACGGGTGGACCAGCAGCGGCAAGATGGTGCTCCACAAGATTCTTCACCGTAGATGCAGAGAAAGTGGGCTGAGTGAGGGCTGGGAAACTGGCCAGTAGACGTTGGAAGTCATCAGAAGCTGAGAGCATGTTAGACAGTCGGACGGGGTCAGCCTCATTGAGCGTACACCAGTGATGCGCGGGTTGATCCGAAATTACCCGCGGTTACGAGTCATCCAAAAAATATTTTTAATGATATTCGGGTCGCGGTCGGTCAGGTCGTTTGAAATAAAGATGCCAATTAAACCTTTGTAATTTATATATTACTAGACACTATTTTCAATGAAATACATAGGTCTACACTTTATTGGCTGAATAACTGGCAAGAAGTACGATGACGCACGAGCTCAGTCTGCAGGTAGAGATGGAGGCGGCAAGAGAAAAGGTGTAGACTGGGGAGTGGAAGCTGTGGGAGTGTGGGAGACATTTGCCGAAATAATGAAAGATGATGACCAAAGTGCTGGCTTTGTCATGTGTACTTCTTGCGATGCTATTTACACATTTGATAGCCACAAAACTGGCACGACCAACCAGGCACGGCGCCAGGATTTCAGTTTTGGATAAGCCAGACCAATTGTGGGTGGGCCTTAAATTAAAAACGTTAAATAAAAAAAATAAAAAACGTTATCCAATCACTGCTTAACTTAATAAAAAAAATATTGACTAATATAGCTGTTATTATCTGTGCGTGCGTATACATAATATAGATTTTAATAGCTTGATGCTCTTTAAATATTTTGTTGCATTGTTAAAAGTTTCGGTGCATAGGATGGACCTATCCGCGATCGCTCTCCATGGTTCTGACCAAAGAAGAGCGCTTTGGAATCTCCATTACGCATCATACCTTGGCTGCATTTTCCGAAAATATTGTCTATTAGCGCGCTACGAAGACTCTTAAGGTATAACTTAACTAAAGGTATACTACCACTAATGTATAGGCTATCATTGCTAGGCGTCTTCATCATCCACTCGCGAGGCAGAGCTGCTGAGAGGCAGAGGTGCTGGCGCCCTCCTAGCAATGGCGCAGTTTTTGGTAAAACATGATTTTGACGACGTTTTGTTTTATTGAAAACTCTTTTTAAAAGATTTTCGTTTTGTATAAATTGTATCTTAATTTTGATCAATGTTTTATCAATCAATTGTCTACTTTTAAACGAAAATATTCAAACCAAAATAAATAGGCTACTCTCTGATTATGTAATCCAAATGAAATGTGCATTTCTCTCTGGTGTTCATGGCGAGTCCGAATTGTCAACTTCATCTTTGCAGCGACACAGAAAACACCAGTTTATTACTAAACAATTAAATGTCTCCTTGCTAATTTAGACACATTCATAATCATTACTTTAACCGGTTCTTTGTGGCAAGCTTTATGCGTGCGGTCATAACGCTTATTATACATAGGCTATAGCCTATTTAAGTAGGCTAATTAAATTAATATAAAGGGGCGATTTGTCCACGAATGGCTTAAATGAACAACTACTAGTCGACTAGAAAAAAAAAAATTAGTCGGAGGTAGCACTTATTCCACATATTTTCGAACCAGCAGGCCATTCTGGGTTGAGCGAGTGACCCTGCGGAATGAGTGAGCGGAGCGGAATAGGTTCAGCTCTCCGCTCACAAGCTCGGAACAAACCCGAACCTCACTGTCTGCTGAACTTGCACAGAAACATCAAAATAGACATAGCCAGCTTTAAAATTGTTGTTAAAACTAAACATTTAGACTATTTACAAATTAGGAGCTTATTGACGATTTTTTTATAATTCTTGACAAAATTAGAATAGCCTAGGCTATATTCTTTTTTTTTTCAACGACGCAACGAAGAGCATTTACTACTTTCAAAAAATGCGGGTCAGGAAGCGGGTCGGGTACAATATTTTCTTTTTCTTTTTTTTGCGGTCCGAGTTGCGGGCGGGTTAGTTTAAAACGTCGGTCGGGTGCGGGTTGTTTATACATTGACCCGCGCATCACTGGCGTACACGTATAAGAACAAAACGTGACAGCATCAATCAGACGGCGGTTCTTAACATCTACCAACAGTCCATGTGCACACAAAAAATCAGCGCCGAGGAGGGGAACGGCAACCTTTGCCGTAACAAAATCCCAACCGAACTTCTGTCCTCCGAAACACAGTTCGACATACCTTGTTACATATGTGCGGATTGGGCTACCGTTGGCAGCTTCCATAGGGGGACCATGGCTGTCGGTCACCATGTCCAAACGGGACGCAGGCAGAACGCTCCTTTGTGCTCCCGTGTTGCACAGAAAACGGCGACCGGAGATGCTATCGCGGATGAAAAGCAGTCTGCCTACTCGGCCGACACTCAAGGCCACTACTGAGCGCCGGCCCTGGCATTTCCCGAAACACCGAAACTGCATGGTGGACGGTATTTGTTGGCCTTGGTTCCAAACTTTGCATGATAGAAACACAATCCTGAGAGCTGTTGGGTGCCAGAAAACTGCTGCCGACGAGAAGTAGTCGCAGCAATGAGTGTGGATTCGTCATGTGTCACTGAAGAGATATGCACGGGAAAAAACGCGGCCGCACAATGTCCCTGACTCGCCAGGAAAAATTTATCAGCCTCTTCAGCTAGTTTACGACAGTCAGTGATTGTGGTGTTGGCTAATGCAGCTCTCACTTGGGAAGGCAGCTGACGCAGGAAAAGCTGGATGAAAAGAAAGTCAGGTCTGTGTTCGCCCAAAAGATCCAGCATACGGTCCATGAGCTCGGACGGTTTGCTGTCACCCAGTCCTTGAAGTGAGAAAAGCCTGCTGGCTCTCTCAGTGTCCGACAGTTCAAACGTTTTCAACAGGTGGGTTTTAAGTGCTTTATACTTCTCATTTTCAGGAGGATTTGTAAGAAGGCTAACCACCCTGGATGCTGTTGAATTTCCGAGAGCAGACACAACGTAGTAATATTTAGTCGTATCCGCGGTGATCTCACGCAGCGCGAACTGCGCTTCAGTCTGGGCGAACCTTGCAGATGCTGACGATTCCCAGAATTCGGGGAGTTTGAGGGTGACAGCGTTCGCGGTCATGATCGCGTCGTGTCTCTGGATACGTCCAGCAGACTAATGTCGGGGTCACCAGTGTGGGAATTGCAGTAATTTGCAAGAGACAACTTCTCACTTTGAGCACACAAATGCGTGTGTTATTTATTTTTCAAGGTAAACAAAACCACAGAAGAATGGCGCTGAACAGCGTCCCTCGTCATCACGCCTTCCCCCATCTTAAAGGGACCGCAATCCCTGAACAGTTATGCAGAAAAACAGTGTACAGAACTACACTTAATAACAAAGGTGAATTATGTCTTTCACATTCACTACAACTCCACTTTAAAATGAAAATTCTGTCATCATATACTCACCCTCATGTTGTTTCAAACCTGTATGAATTTCTTTCTTCTGCTGAACAGAAAGGAAGATATTTAGAAGAATATCAGTAACCAGACAGTTTCTGGTCTCATTGACTTCCATAGTAGGAAAAAATATATACTATGGAAGTCAATGAGACCAGAAACTGTCTGGTTACTGATTTTCTTCTAAATATCTTCCTTTATGTTCAGCAGAAGAAATAAATTCATAAAGGATTGAAACAACATCAGGGTGAGTATATGATGACAGAATTTTCATTTTAAAGTGGATTATCCCTTTAATGCAACAAATTGTCCAGCTTTTTGAATAATATATTAGTTATGAATATTTAGCCTGCATATAGCTAATTTAGTTAATTATTTGATCCCGTCTCACCTCAGTGTCTTCAGTTGACAGTCTGGATCCTGCAGTAAATCATTGAGCTGCTTCACTCCTGATTGTCCAGGATCATTTCCTGTGATATCCAGCTCTATCAGGTGTGAAGGGTTTGATCTCAGAGCTGAAGCCAGGGCTTTATAACCTTCTTCTGTCACACTGCAGTTAGAGAGTCTAGAACAGAGAGGAAAACATTCAGCTGATTAATCAGTTAAACCTGAACAATATAAATCTGAATGATCGCTCTTCCAGTCGCCTCTACAATAAGGAAACCCCTCTTTCTGGTGGTCTACGGCATATTCAGTGGTGTTTCACTGGCGTATTGCAAGGGATAAGTGCAGCGATTCCCCCCTGGGCGCTTCAGCATAAAGAGCAGTTTCCCTAAAAGAGCTAAATTGATGTTGAGCGTCTTTTTAAAGATGCCTTTCCATCCATGTGTTTCTAGATGCGGTTGTTCCCTGTCCTCATCTGATGGCCATGATCTCACATGTCTGGGCCAAGAGTGTGCTGAGATAGTGTTTGTGGATGGTTCATGTCCTCACTGTGAGAACAGGACCATGTTGAACCCTGCGGTCGTGACTGTCCTTCCTCGTGAAGGCTAGAGTCTCTCTGCTGTTACCCAGCACTGCCTCTGCACAAAGCAGAGCCGCCAATACGGTTAACACTGTAGGAGACCTGAGGCTCACAGTGGTAATGTTTCCCCGCGGTCCTCCCGCTCCACTGGCCTGCTGTGTGCCGTCGAGCTGCCGGGTGATGGTGAGGGTCGTTTGCTTTTCGATTCAACAATGGAGTTTAAAAAATACGACAGATGGACCGACGATGAGGTTCAGGCTTTATTAAGCTTATATGAGGAGGACGAAATCCAGCGGGAACTGGAAAGTCACACACAGTCCTACGTCACCGGACTAATTTGCCTAATCTTCATGGTACTTTAGACTGCGATGGAAACACAGACAGGAACAGGTCTGGGGGAAAAAGATCCTGGGACAGATTGTTCTGGGTAATTTCAGTGGAAACGCAGCTTTAGATGATCATCTTATTGAAGAGCTACAGCAGCATTTAGTTTCCAATAGTCTGTTTTAAAACCCAGTCACACTAGTTCTGTGTGCTGGAAGACACTGTTTCTTCTCTTTAATTTTTAACGATTTATTTGACATCTCTCTTCTTTATTCTCTGTTGAAAAGGCAGATTTCTGCATGTACACAATCAGTACATTGTATCAAATGCTGGAAATTAAACAATTACTAACTATATAAAAAACACAAAAATGTGAGCAATAGGGAAAACCCAGAAAGTGCACTGCTATAAACAATGAAACATAAGCCCTGCTGTCTTCAAATAAATAAATTTCAGTCACACTGTAATTGCTGTACAGTATAATGATACTAACTGTAGTTTCTCCAGCTTGAATTGTGGGTTCATCAGTAGATCACTGAGGTTTTTCACTCCAGAGTCTCCTAGTTTATTCCCGCTCAGGTCCAGCTCTCTCAGGTGTGATGGGTTTGATTTAAGAGCTGACGTCACATCAGAACAACCTTCATCTGTCATATCACAGGAGCTTAAACTACATTAGCAGAGAGAGAGAAGAAAATAAGACAGAAGAAAAGAAAACTCTTTATTCTGTAAAGTCACATCATCTTCATAAACAAATAAATCAGACAGAGGAAGAGAGACCATCATTTTTATTTCACCAGATCACAAAATACTAAGTTTGCACAAATACAATGTTAATTTTTTTTAGTTTAAACTGTTGAAGTGATTTAAGCATTTTGATTCTTGTATGTGAATGTGACTGACCTCAATCTCTCCAGTTTACAGTGTGAATCCTTCAGTATGTCACATAAGTGCTTCACTCCTGTGTTTCCTAGTTCATTCCCACTCAGGTCCAGCTCTCTCAGGTGTGACGGGTTTGATTTCAGAGCTGAAGTCAGGATGAGACTCTGTTTCTCTGTAATACATCTATTCAGACTGAAGACAGAAAGAGAAAATGACTATGTCTATGATGATCAACAAACATGTTTAGCTTCATCCAGCAGACTTTTACTGACAAATAAACAGGGATATCAAGGTAAAGGTAACATGGAGAAAGACTACACATTGTTCATTCAAATATACTACCAACATTGTAACAATAAAAATGTTGAAAGCGTTGATCTATTTATGTTAGTATACACATTCATTTCATTTCATTTTTAAGATTCTTTCATGTCAATGTTACCCTTGGTTTTGCTCACTGGGTCAAATGTGTTTATGTCGGTTGTTTTCAGACACATTGTCTACTTGCTAAAACTTTACAGCAAGGTTTCATTTGTTAACATTAACTACATTAGTTAACATGAACCAGTGATGGACAATACTATACAGCATTTAACCCTCTGAGGTCGACAATCACGCCGGCGTGATCTGCGCGCTTTTTTCCTTAGTGCAAAGGAGACTCCAAAATAATCTGTTGATTTTGATTTTACATTCTTGTATTATACATCAATCGATCCTGTTAAGTGTGTATTTTTTTTGTGTATACTCACAATAAAAACAAACTGTTGTTCTTTTCGCCAAATAAAGAAAAATAAACATGATGCGCGTTCTGCTTTCTCTCTGTCAGTGAAGTCTAATCTGAAACGCGTCCGAAAATGAACTGTAACTCAGCGAATACTTCTCACACAGACACGTGAGATGTGTCTTTATGAAGCTTGAAATCTCTTCTTTTAAATGAAGTCATTTATATAAAAAACAAATGTTTTCAACTCATGTAATCTGTTTGAAAGCAAGGAGAGGTACCGTTTTTTCCTTATGCCTCATTATCTCTAATAAGCTGCGGCCGCCCCGCCCCCGGCGCTATTCACATGGTAAATAGTTTAGGTGATTTAGTATGCATCGCATACGCCCCCCGATCAATGCCTTAAAAACACGAAGTTTCATCAGATCAGATTGACTGATAGTTCATCGCGTTTAGAGAGGATGGCTCACTTCTCCAGTAAAGACGCCCTTCAGATGATTCTGGACAGCGAGGAAGAATTCACATTTTCCTCAGAGGAAGATTGTAACTCAGACGAGGAATGGCAGCATTTTCAAGAGCGAATTGATCCCGCAGAGGACACACGTTCGGAGTAAGTTGTTTACTGTTATATTTCCTAATTATAAATATATATATATAGGCTATAATTCCTTTTCTGATGATATAGAACTCATATGAATTTTCAGACTATATTTTCCCTAGTTTTGGCTAGCTTTTGACACCTTACAGGAACAATTGCCTTACAATATTCCTGTATGTGTAAGTGGTCTAGGGGTAGAACTTCTGCAAAGTGTGTCAGAGGTTCTGGGTTCGAATCCACGCTCATATAGGTTTTTTTTTTTTTTCTCAAAACCGATTATGTTTTTCAGTGGTTGTATATCAGGCAGGGACACTTTGTGTGCATTTGTTTTTCTAATTTCACCGGAACGAATAGAGAGTCTCTCGTGCGCGTCCGAGTGAAGACTGTGCGCGAGCCAGAAACAAACATAGTATCCGCGCCACTGATCGCAGCGGCAGCGCGCACTTTGGTCAGTTGATTTAAAACAAAACAACACATTTCATAGCTAGAGCGCCTCTTATTTAAAAAACGAACGAAAAGAATGCTCTGCTAGTTAACTGGAGATGTTTTGTTTATTTGTATTGGTACATTCGTGCCGTGAGATGTTTCAAAAGTGGTGGGGACAATATCGACCTTAGAAAATAGTGGTGGGGACATGTCCCATACGTCCCACCCGCAAATTACGCCTATGAGACGTAATATTTTACAGATGAAATGTAGCCTAATTGTGTTTACATCATAATAATATAAAAGTAGCCTACCTATTCTTGTGTGAAATTACAAAAAACGTTGTCTTTTTTTTATCCGTGGCCATTAGTGATTGATAATGATAATACAATTTATTTAATTGTGTTATCAGCATGCTCACATGTTTTTTCTGTTTTGTTTTTTTACAGATGTGACAATGAACATGTCCAAGCACCTGTCCCGAAGAGAGCAAAGGCAAACAAGCAGGCAAGCAACAGGCAGTCCACTCTGACATGGAAAACATGAGTTGTTTGAACATTGCTTTGTTTATAGCAGACTGGTTATTTTTTTATTTTGCTCACATTTGATTTGCTTAGAGCAAATTTAGAACATTTAGTTCCTCCACATAGAGGAATTACAATAAAACAGATTGAAAAACAAAACCTTTGAATCTCCTCTACTTCTTCCAGGCTCCTTCATGGCCCAATGATGGCCCATTAACCTGTGGGTGTGTGTCACACCCCTGGTCTGAATCTCATTAATATTGATAGGCCATCACCACTCCCACGCATAAACCTCTTCTGACAAAAATACTGACTTGCAAAGTTTATATCAATGTATTGTTTTATTTGAACGATTAGGCAGGATGATTTTCACATCATGTTGAAGCCAGAACTCAAAGCGAACACATCCATTAGTCAAAAGTCTTGTTCACACATATTTAGTATGTGTTTTGTGGTCTTATTTCAGCAACTTTAATTTTTATTTTTTTCAATAACCACGCATAAACATTATTCTCTTAAAAATTCTAACATATACATTCATGTTGGTCACATATTATGGTAGCCCTGTTTGTGCTATATAGAGTAAATTTACACCTTTGCCATTAACATGTTTATAAATAACTGAAAAAAGCACAAATGTCAGAGCATGTCAGAACACCTCCAGGGCCCAGAAAACCCCTCAGACCCCAGAGGGTTAATAACCTTAAGTTTAAACATTTACTAATACATTTTTAAATACAAAAGTTTTCAGTTAACATTAGCAAATCCCCTGTGAACTAACATGAACAAAGAATAATTGTATAAACTAACATGATCAGATTAAGGAATAAAAGTATTTCCTTAAGCAGAAGACAATCAAACAAGTTTTGTAAAAGGTAGTTCATCTGCTTTAGTGCTGCACCGTGAGGCAGTGTCAGTGTATTTTATGGATGGCTCAGGTAAACAGGCCAATAAGAGACTATTAACTACTATTACTCCTTTTAATTAAACTAATGTCTAATTAAAACGTCTACAAATGTTTAAAACTGATCAGCGATCAGGTAAAACCCACAAACACTTGTTCAATCTCAGTGAATCTGCAAGATTTATGGATTCACAGAGATCATCGCCCCCAGTGGGGAACTATTGACATTTCCAATCGTTTCGAAACAGTTATGACGTAACAAAGCCTCTTTACTGAAATCACGTGACTTTGGCAGTTTGATACACACTCCGAACCACTGATTCGAAACAAAAGATTTGTAAAGGTTTCACAGCTTCATGAAGTGTGTTTCGAAAGCGCCCATCACTAGCGTTCAGTCAACTTACCTTCAGTGGATCTTATTACAGGCAGATATTTATCACAGACTTTTAAAATGCACTTATTTAAATTTTTACAAGTTACAGTATATGCTGCACCACAATTAGATATTTGTGAAATACAAAGATTAAATTGAAAGCAGTTATGAACAGTTCAGAAAAAAAATAAAAATAAAAAATATTCTGCCTCTACAGCAGGGGTGTCAAATTCAAACTCAGTAAGGGCCATGCTGAGGGTTGTGAATAAAATCATGGGCCAGACATATATTTAGAGGATTTTTCATCAATTGAAATATAAGTGTATTAGTAACTCTATAAAAAAATAAAAAAAAACTCTCAATTCATGTTTCGTTTCGAAATGCCTTCTTAGATTACATTCTTTACAAACTGCTAGTGACTCTTGACATATGAGACACAATGGCATTCCTTTGTATTCACAGAATAAATATTCGGTTTCCCATCTTGCTTGGAATTGTCGATAGCCCATTCGCAGTCCACTTTTCTTTTCTTTTTTAGCCATTATGCTAGCTTGTATAGAGTCACATAGCATTCAGGCTACATTGTTTACATTTATACCACAGGCTTTTGAATGCTTGAATATGATTGGTTGACGAACGTTCTTTGGTGCGCATTTTCAATGGAACGTTCTTTGGTGCGCATTTTCAATGAAACGTTCTTTGGTGGGCATTTTCAATGAAACGCACCGGCCAGTTATTTCAAAGGTCCTTACAGCCAACAACAGCAAAATAACCAAAACTCACAGCAATATGTGACCAAGCAAATCAATATTGCCTAGTAAACAGGATAAAAAAGACAATGAAGAGTTTGGTTCCAAAATGCGATAAACGCCATTTTTTTTTTAATAACTGAGAACCTGCAAAATTAAATTTTGTATCTGGTCGGTATTGAAAAGTCACTTTTTAATTTGACGTAAAATGCAATATCCGCCGTGTTATTATGTCACGTTTTCTCCCTTTCTTTCCAAACCGCGACAAACGCCAGTCTCCTTTCTCTGCAGAATGCAATAAATGCGCTCAACCAATCACAGCACACCATTCCACACATTACAGTAACAGTACCAAACAGTAACAGCGGCGCTTTGAAAACACGTGGCTTCCTAGTTTTCCGTATCTACTTTGTACTTTTTGATCAACAAACAGACAAAATAAAAATAATAAATTTGACGGCATTGATGGTGGTTTCTGTGGTAGGGAAGAAACGTAAGCCATCGAAATCTAATTTTCGTAATTTTCGTGAGGAGATTAAGAAGATGAGGCACTCAGGAGGAGTAAAAATGCCGGCTGTTGCTTGTTCTCACACGACAGCATCAAACTTCTTTCACGCTGACACATTGGCTCCAGGGGATCTTTTGAAAAACTTTCAATTGTTTTAAGTCAACGGAAACCGAGCAGGACCAAGCCATTTTACAGCTGATCGCCATCCAAAAAGTTCCTAATCCGCACTCTCAGATTTGTAAACTGTGCCTTCAGTTTTTGCAATCTGTACCCACAATTTCATAAACCGTGGCCACGCTTTCACAATCCGTTCCCACGGGTTTGTAAACTGTACTCACGGATCTGTGGCCCCCTTCAACCAGGCCACCTAGGTGCTGGATGCATTGCATTGTGTTTAAATTTATTTATTTTTTTAATGATAATTTCTTGAATTTTCTAAAAAACGACATTTTAAAAAAATGACAGTTTATTTGTGTAAACTCACAATAACAAGAAAGCGTTGTGCTTTTGTAAAATAAAAGAAAACAATCAGGCGCTCTTTCATGAACTCCATGAACTGGAGCGCGTCTCAAAAATGAACTGAACAAAATATAGCCTACCTATATAAAGCTTGAAATGACCACTTGTAAATGAACAAATTCGAATCGAAAGCAAATATCGTCTGATTATGTAATCTGTATGAAAGGTGCATTTCTCTCTAATGGCGCATCCGCTTTACAGCGGAGATGGAGTTGTTTGCAGCCAACACTGATTGAGAAAACACTAGTTTATTAATAAAAAATTTAAATGCCTCGTTATTTTTTCAGACACATTTATTATCATTAGCCTATAAATCACCTATAAATCACCTCTCTGTATGGTTGCAGAGACATGGCTCTTCTCATTCAGCATCAGCACGGTGGTAAAAATATAATTTCCGGGTTCTAATTTGGCCTTAGAAAACCATTAAAATCGACCTCATTTCCATATTAATTTGTGAATATTTTAAATGTTTAATAAATGAGCAAAAAGTCATAAACAAAAATCTGAAAATATGTCAGTAGTTGTTTTTTTATGTGCAGAATTTGGTGTGTAGTTCAAATTCAAATTTTGGTGTTAAATTTTGGATTTTAAAAATACAACAACCGTTCATTTGTCGTTTTTCGATTACTGGTTAAAAAACGAAAAACGAATGGACACAAAAGTACACGGACTTGATTAATCCGTGTATCATTCGTTCAGTCGTTTTTTTATTTAATATTGAAAGTAGAAAAATGAGAAAACAGTTCCTTTTTCGATTTTCATTTTTTCCAAAAAAACGAAAAACAAGAATTCAGCTTGAGTTTTCGTTTTTCGTTCTGAGGTAGAAAAATGTATAAACAGCTGGAATATTCGAATTTTACACGTGGGTGGGAATGAAACGCCCCTTTCCTTTGATTTGTCAGCTGAAGATCAAACTGTCCCGTCATCAGTTCTTCCTTAGTTCTGCACTGCAGAATAAAAGTCCTCGCGTTGTGATTCCTAACACGTTTTTTGCAACTACATTTCATCTTTTTTTCCCATCAAATAACCAGACTAACATGGCTCGACACAACCCGTACTGGGAAAAACACTAGACAGGGCTTTCTTCTGTGTAGATATAAATTCACCTACGCTTTGCATCAGCTGGGTATGCCTAAATGACGGCTGTTAGCCTACATGGTCGCCCTCGCCCAGTAATTTTTTAAAAAAATAATAAATGAAGATATAAATCAATATAATTAGTTGTAAATTTAATATTTTTAACACTAATACAAAAAGAAAAGAATAATGCATTGACAATATAATATTTCTATATTAACGTAAACGCATGACATTCAGACTGACTATCTAACAACCGGAGAACAGAGAACAACAGAGATATTAAAATACACACTCTTCTGAGTTTTATGATGTAGGCCTTGTGTTTTATTAAAATTTATTAATTTATATCTCAAAGATGTGCGCTTGTACGCAGCACACCGGGTCATGTTGAGAGGGAAACAAACGCATTTTATTATTAGCCTATTCAGAAATAGTGTAAAAGATCGGTAAATAAAATGCAACATTAACATTATAAACACTATTAATAACATATAGGCTATGTCTATGCGTATTTTACTTCCCCTTACTGTAGCCTATGTCAAATCCTTAAATGAATGGTAGGCCTAGAAAACAACAAGAATGAAAAATAAGTAGCCACGTATAATAAAAATATAGCCTAATAGCTTATAAAAATAGCCTATTTTGTCCTTTATTATAAACAACATTTAGCCAATTTTAAACGCCAAGCCTAAACGAATTTATTTGAATCGAAACTGAAACTGTACCGACGTTGGTTTCGCGCATCTCTCATTCGGTCCAAAGTTTCCATATTTGCAATGTAACATTTGGATGCTAACTAGTAATGTAAAGAAGGCTTTATACTTAAGTCGAGTCCCAATACACGTATAGGCTAAATCAGCATCTTCACAGCAAGGGAAATGAGTTTGGAATAACAGCAAGTAGCCTACTGTGCGGCACAGCCTTTATATTGTACAACAGACCAATTAAATTAAGCAGAATAACTTTTTATATGTTTGGTTGACTGTGTTTTATTTTAATAATGAACAGGCTGCGATGTTAGCCATGCCGGAAGTGAACTGATAATAGCCTATAGATGCTGTGTGAGCGAGCGATGCGCCGGCGACATCACTTGGATTTGTTGCTCAGCAGGGGAAATAATAATATTCTGTCGTTTAATACTCTGTCATTCGAAACAGTAACATTTATATTTTTATTTGTGTACATTCAAAATGACTACAAAATGTCATGCCTTTGGAAAATAAAGAAAACAATATGATGCGCTGCTTTAGCGCGTCTCAGTCTCCTTGAACATCTTTCTGGCGCACACCAAAAATGAACTAAAATAGAGTGAATAGCCTTCTGACGCACCTACTTTTCAAAGTCAACATTTAGATTATTTTAAGTAAAATGCATTATATAGTCACTTAAGAATATAACACAGCGTGGTTCATGATAAAAAAAAAAAAAAAAAACGTGACTTTACAGTTCGGAAATAGGAAAATAGCAAACCCCTGGCACTTGAGAACTCCTGGTCTACACAGAAGAAAGCCCTGTCTAGTGTTTTTCCCAGTACGGGTTGTGTCGAGCCATGTTAGTCTGGTTATTTGATGAAAAAAAAAGATGAAATGTAGTTGCAATAAACGCGTTAAGAATCACAACGCGAGGACTCTTATTCTGCAGTGCAGAACTGAGGAAGAACTGATGACGGGACAGTTTGATCTTCGGCTGACAAATCAAATGAAAGGGGCGTTTCATTCCCACCCACGTGTAAAATTCGAATATTCCAGCTGTTTATACATTTTTCTACATCAGAACGAAAAACGAAAACTCAAGCTGAATTCTTGTTTTTCGTTGTTTTGGAAAAAATGAAAATCGAAAAAGGAACTGTTTTCTCATTTTTCTACTTTCAATATTAAATAAAAAAACGACTGAACGAATGATACACGGATTTTGATTCAATGGATTAATTGCATTTTGTAAAAAAAAATGTCATGGATTTATTGCATTTTGGGGGAAAAAATAATGGGCCCTATTTTAACGATCTGAAACGCAAGTGTCAAAGCGCACAGCGTAAGTAACTTTGTGGGCGGGTCTTGGCGCTGTTGCTATTTTCCCGGAGGGATAAATGACTCTTGCGCCAGGCGCAAATCTAAAATGGGTTGGTCTGAAGTAGCTTCATTATTCATAGGTGTGGTTTGGGCGTAACGTGAAATAAACCAATCAGAGCGACATCTCATATTCCCTTTAAGAGCAGGCGCGCTTGTTCTAAAGCGGATTCCTATTATAACGGCGGATTTGCCAGGAGCGGTTCACAGCCAAGGAGAGCAACGCTCTCGTCAGGGACGTTGGGGATGGAGAAACCCACCCAAATTAACTTCGGTTAAAAAGGCGTATGATAATTTGGGTAAATGTGTAAGCTAGATGTATGCTTTTATAATAAATTATCTATCTATCTATCTATCTATCTATCTATCTATCTATCTATCTATCTATCTATCTATCTATCGTAATAGTGTATGATTTGCAAAAATGAAAACTGCTGCTTCTGTGTAGATGAGAGAATTAAAGTGTATGCGCGTTGTGCACACACTACATTGATTATGGTCAAGCATGCGCCCTTAAAATAGCAAATGAATAACATGCGCAACGCGCCACTGACTTTAAACTATTTTTTCCTGGTTAGTGGCGCAATTGTTTTCTAATCCTGCAAAATAGCATGAAGGAACGTTTGTGCCGGAACACGCCTCCTCTTTGCGCTGAACCGCCCAGGGAGCGCAAGTTCATTCCCTAGTTTAGCGACGTGCTTCTGTGGAGGGAAAAGTGCGCTTTGCGCGGGTGCAAACTATGAATGATACATGCGTCAGTGTACAAAGTCAATTGCGCTGGGTGCAAGATAGCGTTGCTCTCCTTGGCTGTGAACCGCTCCTGGCAAATCCGCCGTTATAATAGGAATCCGCTTTAGAACAAGCGCGCCTGCTCTTAAAGGGAATATGAGATGTCGCTATTTGAGCGAGGATGACACGCACTCGTTCTGTGTTGTTTGTCTGGGAGTGGAACATGCACGGGCAGTGCTCGAGGGCGCTGTCTGTGCAAACTGTTTTCAGTTTCCTATGAAAAAGCTCCGCTCCCATTTGAGCCTGTTCAATCAATTAGATCAGGCTCGCGTTCCCAGTGTATCAGGCCGCTTGTATGCATGGGATTCACACGTGGGGCTGGCATATAATACTGAGACGGTTGCGACCCTTTCTCAGTGTTTATTAACCAGCTCCACTGGTCTCGCGCACGGTTTGGAAGCCCGCGCTGCGGCTTCTTCCGACCGTGTTAAAGACCCGACGTTTGATTTATCTGGCTCTGAGGAGTTAGATATTCTCAACACCGAATCACGTGGATATGGGGATTCGCCACCCCATATTCCCGTTATTGAGGAGTTGCTGGAGGTTGTAACCAGGGCAGTGGCTAAATTAAATGTTGAATGGCCATCTAATAAGCAGGAAGCGACTAAGAAAAATAAAATGGATGAGCGCTTCCTGCAGACCCAGTCACAATCTTCGTGTCAGAGCCTTCCCTTTTTCACTGATCTCCATACTGAGGTATCGAGATCATGGAAAAATCCATGTTCATCTCAATCATTTTCCCCACATGTATATATTTACTCATCCATTAGGGAATCTAATGAGAATGGTTATTAGGTGATGCCTCGGGTTGAGGAATATTTTGCGAAATATTTTCTCCCCAACATTGCGTCACCCCTGATAGCTCAGACACTACCCTCCAAATCTCGTACATCGAATTTGTTAGGGAAAGCATATATGGCGGTGGGTCGAGCCGGTGTATGCCTAAACACGATGGGGTTATTACAGGCATACCAGGCTGACCTCCTCAAGAAGGTGGATGATGACAGGGAGGTCTCACTCGACGGTATTACTGAATTTCGTAGAGTGGCTGACTTATCTCTCCGTATTATTAAAGAGACGGCCCGTGCCATTGGCTGTTCTATGGCAGCACTAGTCGTCTCAGAGAGACATTTATGGCTAAATAACTTGGGGATTGGGGAGAAGGACAGGGCCTTCCTTCTCGATGCCCCCCTTTCGCCTTCTGGCCTCTTTTGCGACACGGCAAGAACCGTTGTCGAGAGGCTTCAGGAGGCAGAGCGACAATCAGCTATCCCCAGTTGTCAGTCCAGGTCTCATGGGGTTGCTGCCAGGGGGCAGCCTCATGGGACAGCCGCCAGCTCCTCATATTTTGAGAAGGTTGCCTCTCGTACTAAGGCTTGGGGCCAGAAGAAACATTCTCGCACGAAGCCCTCCATACCGAAGACAGGTCTGAGGACTGTCTCTCAGGTTAAGATGGCTTCGACTAAGAGATCTTGTCGTAACACGCAGACCCTTATGGGCGTTCCCCCAGGAGAGCGAGTACAAGAGTCTCATCCCATTATGCAGCCCTTCGGAAATCGATGTCTGCTTCCCCGGCTTCCAGCAAACACAAATCGCAGTGTCTGCCCGGAGACGTTGCGGCCCTGTCGAGTTTGCCGCCTCTCAGGAGGTCTGTAGAGAACATATTTTGGTTAGTTCCTGCCAGTTAGCTGCTTCAGGTCACCGAAGCCATTTGGAAATTTATAGCCGAGGCCAGTCTCGAGGGACTGGTCCCCATAATGGCATATTTAGATACCCCGAGGGGTCCTCAAAATATAGCCTAGAGGGTCCTGCTTACAGTGGAGCTAATATACAAATACAATATCGTCACCTTCCTAAAATAATTGCCTAAGTCATTTTTCAGGTTTCTCAGAAAATACAAAAAAAATGAAAAATAACTTCAGAGGTTCGTTCTTCTTGATGCAGCTCCCATCTTGAAAAGCTTGTAAAATCTCCTTTTAAAATTGCTTGTAAAATCTTTTGACTTAGGCCAAATAAAAAGTCACACTCTTGACATAGGCCATTACACTACAGGGGTAGAACTGCATGAACTGTTCAACTGAGGATGTGGGGATTTTACCAGAGGTGGCCAGCAACATGAGGAGATGACTTATGCAAAAAAAATATTTTTGTCAAAAAATGACTTAGGCAATTATTTTAGGAAGGTGACGATATATTAGTTAGGCCTTGTTTTGGATCTCAAGGTACTGGATCAACCTCCGAGGGGGTTCAGATTCAAGATACCGACTGTCAGTCAGACCAGCTCCGAGGACTGGTCTGTCGTGATAGATCCACAAGCTCCTTAACTCCTCGTTCCCTTCTAACCCCATCACAGGAAGTTTCCAAGATCTGCTTTTGGGGGAAAAGAGCATCAGTTCCGGACTCTTCCATTCGGCCTAGTATTGTATCCCCGCACCTCCTTGGAATGCATGGTCACTGTCCTAGCTCAATGGAGTCTTCAGGGCATCCTCATTCCCATCCATTGACTACTAGAGCAGACGGTTCAATACTGAGGTGTTGGATGTCTCGTGGGGTGCTAGGGAATATGGCTCAGAGTCTAGGAAAAATCACTAGTTCCTCTTCAGAGAAACCGATTCCTAGGGGCGGTGTAGGTTGTAGTCACGATGCAGGCACAATTGTCTCCAGCTCAAACATTCACTTTACTGACCATAGTCATGAATATCAATCTAGGCTAGGTCACCACTATATGACCTTATCAAAGAGTGGGCTCGCTGGAAGCAGTGTTCAACATACTATTCTTTGGCCTGCTGTACGTGGGGGCCCTGTAGTAGTGGCTCAGGACCAATGGGTTTTTCCAGAGAGGGAACCCACTCCGCATGACCAGACTTACGCGCATATGCCCTCGTTTTCTGATCATGGGGAGGAAGTTATGGTTTCTGCTCCTAGAACCTGTGTTGGAAACACAGGGTCTGAGGAAATTTCAGAGAGGCCATTCAAAATCCACCCCAAGTTGGCTTTAGTCGGGATGGAGGTCGGTTTGTCAGAGGTGGTCCCGTTTCCCCTTCATGCGGACGGCCACCTTCCGCGCCACCTCTCCCAGGCTCCTCCTGCTTCGCTGGGTCTGGATATCATGATACAGACATGGTTGAGGCCACGTCTTGTATGTTTTCCCCGATTGTTCTGCCCCCGGGGGTTCTAGAGTACAAGAGGGTTCAGCAGTAAGGGATCAGCTTACTCTTAGTAGCCCCGTACTGACTGGCCCGAATATGGCTTCCAAACATTTGGGCTCTCCTGGCAGGCCTTCCGCGGTAAATCCGGATCAGGATGGTCCTCCCTCCTCAGTCCGAGGTCGTGATATTTCACCCTTGGCTGAAGCCCAAGAAGCTGCTGGATTGGCCCCTGAGGGGGACCAATTCACAAATTCTGGTCTCTCAACCGAGGTTGTTGAGACCATTCTAAACTCTAGAGCCCCCTCCAAGAGGAAACTTTATGCATTTAAATGGAAAATTTTCATTCCATGGTGCAGAGAACGTCAGTTGGACCCAATTAACTGCCCAGTGGCTTCAGTACTGGAGTTCCTCCAGAATCGTTTCTCTGACGGGCTCTCCCCGTCCATGCTTAGGGTCTATGTGGCGGCTATATCAGCCTTCCACACGCCTTTAAGGCTGGGCACTCTGGGGACACACCCACTCATAATTCGTTTCCTTCTTGGAGCCAGGAGGATGAGGCCTGCCATCCAGCCTACGGTCCCCACGTGGGACCTGGCAGTGATCCTCGAAGGGTTATCCCTGGCACCATTCGAACCCCTGGATAAGGTGTCTGAGAAATTTTTATCCTTTAAGGTAGCCTTCCTGCTCACTATTAATTCCCTGAAACGAGTTGGCTACCTGCAGGCGCTATCTGTGGCTCCCTCTTGCCTCGAGTTCGCTCCTGGCAAAGTGAGAGCCATTCTCCACCCTAGACCTGGCTATGTGCCTAAGGTGCCCACGAATGTGGCATGGTCTATAATCCTTCAGGCCTTTCATCCTCCACCGCATGTGTCGGCTGATCAAGCTAAACTACACTTGTTATGCCCGGCCCGGGCTCTTGAGGCCTATGTACATAGGACCTCGGGCTGGAGAAAGTCGGACCAGCTGTTTGTGTGTTTTGGGTTATCCAAGAAGCCTAGTAGAGGCTATTTCTTCAGCTTACGAGGTGCGCAATCTGCCTTCACCTCTCCTGATAAAAGCCCACTCAACTAGAGGAGTGGCATCCTCTAGAGCCTTGCTAGCAGGGGTTTCTCTTCAAGATGTCTGTGATGCCACTGGCTGGGCCTCACAAGTTCTCATGTCTTGAGTGTGCCAGATTGCTTCACACCAGGGCGGGGTCTCTCAGTTTGGCGGTGTGGTTATTCATTTCCCAAAGTGTCGAGTATCAATGCAGCGGGAGTTCCCTTGCG
Source organism: Rutilus rutilus (assembly GCA_021464565.1). NCBI lineage: Eukaryota > Metazoa > Chordata > Actinopteri > Cypriniformes > Leuciscidae > Rutilus > Rutilus rutilus. The sequence continues at coordinate 47,554,116 of JAJAQA010000004.1, forward strand.
AAAGGACGCTGCGTCCCTCGGCCACACTTTTCGCGCTCCTGAGAACGACTTGCTTCAACCCTTCAAAAGCTGACGTGGCTATGTTTCGATGTCCTTTTATAGCTTCTGGATCACCGTCACATGCAACGTCACGAGTGACAAAAGACGCAGCACCAATCAAGATTGGAGTAGTTCCACTATAGACTTCAGACGCATCATGCCGAAGGCATTCCCCAAAGTGTCGAGTAGCGACGCAGAGTCTCGTTCCCTATTCAGGGAACGAGGGTTACAATAGTAACCCGAGACGTTTTCATCTTGCCACTTTCTTGGTAAAGAAAACACATTTTTTACTCAAATGAATCAAAATTGATTTACTGTGTTTTGCAACCAAACTCTTCATTCAATGATTTTGCTACAAAATTACGTTTTATTATGCATAGACAGCACATGCTCTCTCTCCCATCTAAACGCACACATATGGACAGACACTCGCACAGTGTTGTCAGCGCTGCTCTGAAGATTTTATCAGTAAAATAGTTTAACAACTTAAAAGCTACATGACATTTATCCTGGAGTGGATATACTTAGTTATACTTGCTGCTGAACACTGTTGAAGATATTTATCGAACAGTCACTTATCGAACACTTATCGATCACTTCTCTCTCTCTCTCTCTCTCTCTCTCTCTCTTTCTCTCTCTCTATTTCTCTCTCTCTCTGTCTATAACAGCATTAATCAGCTAATAATTCAATGGCCCGTCGTCAATTATTCCTTACTTATTGCCGTATTCTCTGATAAAATTAGAGTCTTGAGTGAAGCGCGACAGTACCACCTGCGTCTTCATGTTGTAATTGTCACAGACATATATTTTAACAGCGGACGGGCCACTTTAAATTAATCACCAGAATTTGTTGGCGGGCCTGATTAAAAGTCGTGGCGGGCCGTGTTTGGCCGGCGGGCCTTGTTATTGACACATGTGCTGTACAGTAACTGAAATAATTATTGACCCATGATCAAACTGTCTGTCTGGAAATATTATCATCAGCTAACATTACAACTAATAGTAAAGTAATATTATAAATAAATGAGCAATACTCACGTCAGTGTGTTGAGTTGATAGTGTTTATCCTGCAGTAGAGCAGCGATCTGATTCACTCGTGTGTCTCCTAGTTCATGTTCTCTCAGATTCAGCTCTCTCTGGAGTAACGGGTTTTTACCCACAACTCTATTCACATACTGACAGGCTTCCTCTGCAGCAGGACTCAAAAACCTGCAGAAGAGTCAATTCAGTTCTCAACTAAATGTCCAGCTTATTATATAACTAAAATAATATATTAGTTATGAATATTTTGCCTGCATATAGCTAATTTAGTTAATTATTTGATCCCGTCTCACCTCAGTGTCTTCAGTTGAGAGTCTGGATCCTGTAGTAAATCACTGAGCTGCTTCACTCCTGATTGTCCAGGATCATTTCCTGTCAGATCCAGCTCTATCAGGTGTGAAGGGTTTGATCTCAGAGCTGAAGCCAGAGCTTTATAACCTTCTTCTGTCACACTGCAGTTAGAGAGTCTAGAACAAAGAGGAAAACATTAAGCTGATTAATCAGTTAAACCTGAACAATATAAATCTGAATGATCGCTCTTCCAGTCGCCTCTACAATAAGGAAGCCCCTCTTTCTGGTGGTCTACGGCACATGTTGCCTTGGCTTTTGGCTTGCTTAGTTGGGGGCATTTAATATTCAACAATATTATTGATCTGCCTTACTTATTTAAAGCGTCTTTTTAAAGACGCCTTTCCGTCCGTGTGTTTCTGGATGCGGTTGTTCCCTGTCCTCATCTGATGGCCACGATCTCACATGTCTGGGCCAAGAGTGTGCTGAGATAGTGTTTGTGGATGGTTCATGTCCTCACTGTGAGAACAGGACCATGTTGACCCTGCGGTCGTGACTGTCCTTCCTCGTGAAGGCTAGAGTCTCTCTGCTGTTACCCAGCACTGCCCCTGCACAAAGCAGAGCCGCCAATATGGTTAACACTGTAGGAGACCTGAGGCTCACAGTGGGAGTGTTTCCCCGCGGTCCTCCCGCTCCACTGGCCTGCCGCATGCCGCCGAGCTGCCGGGTGATGGTGCAGGGTGTTTGTTATTCGACTCAACAATGGAGTTTAAAAAATACGACAGATGGACCGACGATGAGGTTCAGGCTTTATTAAGCTTATATGAGGAGGATGAAATCCAGTGGGAACTGGAAAGTCACACACAGTCCTACGTCACCGGACTAATTTGCCTAATCTTCACTGTATTTTAGACTGCGATGGAAACACAGACAGCAATAGGTCTGGGGGAAAAAGATCCTGGGACAGATTGTTCTGGGTAATTTCAGTGGAAACACAGCTTTAGATGATCATCTTATTGAAGAGCTTATCCACTAGTCTGTTTTGAAACCCAGTCACACTAGTTCTGTGTGCTGAAAGACACTGTTTCTTCTCTTTCATTTTGAGTATTTATTTGACGTCTCTCTTCTTTATTCTCTGTTGAAAAGGCAGATTTCTGCATGTACACAATCAGTGCATTGTATCAAATGCTGGAAATGAAACAATTACTAACTAGATAAAACACATAAAAATGAGCAATAGGGAAAACCCAGAAAGTGCACTGCTATAAACAATGAAACATAAGCCCTGCAGTCTTCAAATAAATAAACTTCAGTCACACTGTAATTGCTGTACAGCATAATGATACTAACTGTAGTTTCTCGAGCTTGAATTGTGGGTTCATCAGTAGATCACTGAGGTTTTTCACTCCAGAGTCTCCTAGTTTATTCCAGCTCAGGTCCAGCTCTCTCAGGTGTGATGGGTTTGATTTCAGAGCTGAAGTCACATCAGAACAACCTTCATCTGTCATATCACAGTGGCTTAAACTACATTAGCAGAGAGATAGAGAAGAAAATAAGACAGAAGAAAAGAAAACTCTTTATTCTGTAAAGTCACATCATCTTTATAAGCAAATACAATGTTAAAGTGTTTTAGTTTAAACTGTTGAAGTGATTTTAAGCATTTTGATTCTTGTATGTGAATGTGACTGACCTCAATCTCTCCAGTTTACAGTGTGAATCCTTCAGTACGGCACATAAGTGCTTCACTCCTGAGTCTCCTAGTTTATTCCCGCTCAGGTTCAGCTCTCTCAGGTGTGATGGGTTTGATTTCAGAGCTGAAGTCAGGATGAGACTCTGTTTCTCTGTAATACTGCATCTATTCAGACTGAAGACAGAAAGAGAAAATGACTCAGATCTATGATGATCAACTAAAATGTTTAGCTTCATCCAGCAGACTTTTGCTGACAAATAAACAGGAATTTCAAGGTAAAGGTAACATGGAGAAAGACTACACATTGTTCATTTAAATATACTCCCAGCATTGTAACAATAAAAAGGTTGAAAGCGTTGATCTATTTATGTTAGTATACATATTCATTTCATTTAATCCTTAAGGTTCTTTCATGTCAATGTTACACTTAGTTTGCTCACTGGGTCAAATGTGTTTATGTCGGTTGTTTTCAGACACATTGTCTACTTGCTAAAACTTTACAGTAAGGTTTCATTTGTTAACATTAGCTACATTAGTTAACATGAACCAATGATGGACAATACTATACAGCATTTAATAACCTTAACCTGTTAACCGTTGCCAGTGCGCCCGCGCACTGAAGCGTTATTTATTTATTTAATTCAAAATTACTATCAGATTTAATGTTATACCTTGACAAACTATACATAATTAAAAAGATATAATACTCAAGTTTCAGTATTTGACCACTATTGTATTCTGAGAAACTCATAGTGACAGTTATGTCTTAATTTGTGTCAGGAGTTATGAAATGAAAAAATGAGTCGATACCTTTAATATGAATTATGCGCGTCAGCCGCTTTTATTCATAAAAAAGTCCGTGCTGTCGTCATGACAGCGATACACAAAACAACGTCCTTCAGGGCTTTAGCTCAAAACTGTGCAGATTTGGAGAAATATTGATAGATTCTCATAGATTTACATCATATTTCTATAGACAGGAATAATATTTATTGAATTTATACCCAAATGCGTCGATGTAATCTTTATGAGCATTTGGTATTCCGATACTGTGTTTTTTAATTCATACCAATAGCCTGAGGGCGCTACATGCACAATAATAGTCCATATATGGAACATGAAGAAGAGCCATGACCATGTGACATTCCAGGACGTCACTGATACCTGACTGATACACACAAAGCTAACAAGAGATCGCGGCTGTAACATGCAGATACAGATGTTTTGAAGACAATAAACATGATTGCACTGATATTTGAGTTACCTGTGTTTTTCAAGCCATGCCAGGTATTTTCATAATAATAGATTATATTTATAATGTAATGCTAATCTATATAGACTATCATTGTGCAGAACACTATCCAATAGTATATTTTCTGTCTGATTTTTTTATCTGAAGCCAAATTAGATCACAGAAGATTATTTAAAATACTCAACGTGCGTTAAAAAGTAAGTTTAGAGCACAAACATGGTTTTAATCTCATAAATTGTCGTGTATTGATGGTGTGCTAAGCTAACATGCTAGCTAGCCCTAGGTGCACCTGCTACCTAGAAGTTATACTTTTATTATTTTTTGAATGCTACCTGAAATGTGTCTTTATTCAAGAAATGCATTTGATACAGTTTAAAATGTGTGGTAAACTTTGAGAAAAGAAATTAGGGACTGAAACCCTATGAATAGCCTGTGAATAGCCAGTCGTTAGTAGCTATAATGCAGACAAAAGAAATGCATATTTCGAGCCATAACCAGGCTGGAGAAGTGTGAATGTGTGCAGGGGGAGACTGAGACTGAATGGGGATCGTTTGCACCACAAAACAATAGAGACAATATACTGGATAGATGGTTAGAAGATGACAATAAACATCAGTAGCATTTTAGCGTCAAATCAAAATAAAGTCATTTGACATGGTCTTGAAAAACATTTAACCAAATACAGAGTTTTGGACTTATTATCTTCAGATTTTAAACATAGAATGTTTAGACATATGGCTTTAGCTGTAGTGCATTTCTAGATTGCTCCAGTGCCAACTTCAATTTTATTTTCATGAGGATGTTTCATAAAAATTAATTTCTAATAATTTTACAAAACTTTGAAGCTATTTATAACAATTTTTGTCATTATGACAATAATTAATTCTACATTTACAATAAACTGCCAGGTGTCAGCTTTCAAATGAGATCATAATTGTGCTTTTAATGCAAAGGGTTCATGAACTGTATCTGTTTCAGTTTGGGTATGTCATTTCTGGGGATTTTTCAAAAGTGGGGTTGCAGCTTAACAGGTTAAGTTTAAACATTTACTAATACATTTTGAAATACAAAAGTTTTCTGTTAACATTAGCAAATCCCCTGTGAACTAACATGAAGAAAGAATAATTGTATAAACTAACATGATCAGATTAAGGAATAAAAGTATTTCCTTAAGCAGAAGACAATCAAACAAGTTTTGTAAAAGGTAGTTCATCTGCTTTAGTGCTGCACTGTGAGGCAGTGCCAGTGTATTTTATGTATGGCTCAGCTAAACAGGCCAATAAGAGACTATTAACTACTATTATTCATTTTAATTATACTAATGTCTAATTAAAATGTCTACAAATGTATAAAACTATTCAGAGATCAGGTAAAACCCACAAACACTTGTTCAGTCTCAGTGAATCTGCATGATTCATGAGTTCACAGAGATCATCGCCCCCCAGTGGTGAACCATTGACATTTCCAATTCTTTCGAAACAGGTATGACGTAACAAAGCCTCGTTTACTGAAATCAAGTGACTTTGGCAGTTTGATACACACTCCGAACCACTGATTCGAAACAAAAGATTTGTAAAGGTTTCATAGCTTCATGAAGTGTGTTTTGAAAGCGCCCATCACTAGCGTTCAGTCAACAAACCTTCAGTGAATCTTATTACAGCCAGATACTGATCACATATTTTTAAAATGCACTTATTTAAATTTTTACAAGTTACAGTATATGTTGTAGATATTTGTGAAATACAAAGATTAAATTGAAAGCAGTTATGACCAGTTCTGATCCTGATGTCAGAAAAAAACATTGTTCCGCTTCTACAGTAACTGAAATAATTATTGACCCACGATCAAACTGTCTGTCTCAATCAAATATTTAAAGCTTCATATCACTTTTTTTTTGGCTGTTTAATTGTATTACTTTCAATTGTTGTGTGCTCTGTGTGATGCTGAGTGAAAAACTGCTTAAAAGTAATAAAATAAATAAATGAGCAATACTCACGTCAGTGTGTTGAGTTGATAGTGTTTATCCTGCAGTAGAGCAGCGATCTGATTCACTTGTGTGCCTCCTAGTTCATGTCCACTCAGATTCAGCTCTCTCTGGAGTAACGGGTTTTTACCCACAATTCTATTCACATACTGACAGGCTTCCTCTGCAGCAGGACTCAAAAACCTGCAGAAGAGGCAATTCAGTTCTCAGCTAAATGTCTGTTGCATTAAAAAAAAAAAGATTGATACAATAAAAAAAAACGTATTGTTTTAAAGACAAGCTTAAGTTAGTTATTTAGATGTACAATTTTTCTTTAAACATTTAAATACACAAATAAATATATATTTAAAAGAAACTAGAGCGACACTCAGTCGAAAAGCAAACTCATAAGAACAGAAACATCTCACAGAGCAGAAGGGCAAAAGCTCACTAGATCATGATTTTCAGTGTGAATACAGAGTGTGAAATTAAGATCTTTCTGTCTTTTAAGCAGGAGGAGTGAGAAAGGTCAGCACAGAGAAAACTGGCTTGTGAAACTGGAAGGTTTTTTTTTTTTGTGACAAGATGGCGCCAGGTTGTGTGTTGGCTTGCCGTCGCTCCACATTTATTATGTCTGTTTTTTGTTTATTTGTTTTACTTTTATGTTTTATCAATCATTTGGATTGCTCACAGTTGATCTATGATCGCCTTTCGTTGCTAAGTCTTCGATCTACGGCCTTGGATATGTGCAGCCGTGATTTGAACTTGAAATTGTTCGCTGAACAGCCATGCATGTTCCAGCCACCGATGAAAGTCTGTCAGGTAACTGGATGCGCGTGCTGGAAGAGGAGACGCCGCAGGAGACGAGGCATACGGGCTGGAGTCTTGGTGAAACTTAAGAAATTGAGGATCCTGAATAGTGGAGTTAGAACAACGGCGGAGTCGCGACCTTCCTATTTGATACATGTTCTGCCTGCCACATCAACATTATTGCGTTGGAGGCGTGGTGCATTCAAATTTGCGCTCCGTGAGATGAGCTGGGGAAATGAAGCTAAGTGCTGTTTCTTCCTCTAATCGGCCCGTTGAGTCGACCACAGTGCTTATGGCTTTGATAAACGCACGCTCAGTTGTCAACAAAACATTCATCCTGAATGACTATTATGTAACGTATGGGCTGGACTTTCTTTTTATTACTGAAACTTGGTTAAATGATGCTGATACGAGTCCTCTTGTTGAGCTTTTACCAAGGGGATGTAGCTATTTAAGTACTTCGAGAAGTAATCGTCGAGGTGGAGGCTTGGCTGTTATTTTTAATAACATGATGAAGTGCAAGTTACTGCCTGTTGAAAGTTCCAAGAGTTTTGAAGTTCAATTAATGAAGATTGACTTGCCCTCACCAGTGATTTGTGCTTTGATATGTAGGCCTCCTGGTTATAATAAGAATTTTCTTGATGAATTTTGTGAGTTTTTATCTGTGGTTGTTCCATCTGTGGACAGGATTTTGATTATGGGTGATTTTAATATTCATGTTTGTTGTCCTGGTAAACCCATGACCAAGGAATTCTTGAATTTAGTTGATTCTTTTAACTTATCTCAATGTGTCTCCGGACCAACACACGATCATGGCCACACACTTGACTTGGTCTTTTCTTTGGGGATAACGATAGAAAATATTTGTGTTGAAGAAATGGCCATCTCGGATCATATGCCTATTAGGTTTAATTTTTACCTCTACAACAAATGACTGTCATCAGCCTCCATCATTCTTGTCCAGGGTTATCACTACTTCTACATCTAGTGCGTTCTCAGCTGCCTTTACTGAATTAGCCCCTCGTATTGAGCCTACCATATTGTCAGTTGTGGGACCTGATGAATTGGTGGACTCTTTTAATCATGTTTGCTCTGAGATATTGGATAATGTTGCGCCTTTTAAAATGAGATGTCAAAAAGTAAAAAAACGACCATGGTTAAATGATGTAACGCGTAATTTGAGGCAGGTTTGTCAGCTTGCAGAGCGTAAGTGGCTGAAAGATAAATTGCAGATATCTTATGATATTCTTAGAGAATCTCTATCAAACTATCAAAACGCTGTTAGAGCCGCTAGATCTTCGTATTTTTCGCGAATTATATCACATAATGCAAATAATCCGAAGGTACTATTTCAACTATAGATAAAGTACTGAGTCCGTCTATCAATTATTTTCTTCCCCGTCTAAGGATCTGTGTGATAGTTTTTAAAAATATTTTATTGATAAGGTTGTTCTTATTCGGTCGAATATTGTGCCTGTAGGCAATGTTGTAGCCAATATAATTAATCCTTTTCGTTGTTTAAGTAAATTTGAATCTATTACATTAGCTCAGTTGGAAAAGATAATAATGCATTTAAAGCCGACTACCTCACTTTATGACGTTCTCCCATTGCGATAGTTTAAAGAGGTTGTAGACACTATTGGTCCTTGTATACTATTGATTATCAATAGTAGTTTATATCATGGAACTGTGCCATCAGGGTTTAAGCATGCTGTTATTGAGCCGGTTTTAAAAAAACATAATTTGGATTCACATGAGTTAAATAATAATAATAATAATCAACTTACAGATTTCTTGATTGTAAATAACATAATGGATATTTTTCAGTCTGGATTTAGGACCAAACATAGCACAGAATCAGCATTATTGAAGGTTACAAATGATATTTTGTTAAGTATTGACTCCGGGAAAAGTGTTGCCTTAATGATGTTAGATTTAAGTGCAGCCTTTGATACTTTAGGTCACGCAATTTGAATAGACCGCCTTAGAGATTACGTAGGGATAAATGGTGTAGCCCTTAAGTGGCTTTCCTCTTATTTGCATGACAGGACATGCTCTGTTAAAATTGGAAATTATGTCTCTGCATCCGCTGCTATTTCTTGGGGGGTTACTCAGGGATCAATCCTTAGTCCGACTCTGTTCTCACTGTATATGTTACCCCTGGGGTCTATTTTTAAGCAGCATAATATTAACTATCACTTGTATGCTGATGATTTACAATTGTACCTTCCTTTGGAGTGTGATGGCTGTGCATCTTTTACTAATTTTTATAAGTGCTTGACTGAGGTAAAGGGATGGCTAGCACAAGGAGCTTGGGAATGCTCTGGCTGGAAATTATAGACTACTGTCCAACAATATGCAAAGTTATGTAAAGAACCTTGGAGTATTTTTCGATTCTGAATTACGCTTTGATCGTCAAGTTAACAGCGTTGTGAAATCATCTTTTTTTCAGTTAAGAAAACTGTCTAAACTGAAACCAATCCTTTCGTACAAGGACTTGGAGATTGTTGTGCATGCCTTTGTTTCAACCCGGCTGGACTATTGTAATGCTCTTTATCTGGGCATAAGTGAATCACTGGTTACTCGTCTTCAGCGTGTCCAGAATGCTGCAGCGAGATTTTTAACAAATACCAGAAAACGGGATCACATAACACCTTTATTGATATCCATTCACTGGCTACCTGTTAGATACAGAATACAATACAAGGTGTTGATGTTTGTTTTTGAAGCACTACATGATCAAGCTCCTGAGTACATAAAAGACATGTTAATTCCTTATCAGTCTCAACGTCACCTTCGCTCCTCTCAGAATATGCTCCTAACCGTCCCGCGGTCTCGCTTGAGGCGTAGTGGAGATCACGCTTTTTCTGTTGCGGCTCCTGCACTTTGGAATGTGTTGCCACTTAAAAACCTCTTCAGGCACGGATATTTTTAAAAAGGAATTGAAGACTTATTTATTTAATCAAGCCTTTGGCGTTTGATTAGGTCTGAGAACTGTGAGTGATTTGTTGTTTGATTCTCTTGTGTCTTGTTTTAATGTAACTTAATGTTTGGATGTATTTTAGAGTTATTGATTAGCCTACTTATTTTATAGCCTATATATAGCCTACTTAGTTATTGATTAGCCTACTTTTGAAAGTGAAAAACCATTAGAATGGACTTCTTTATAGAATATTATTCTTTATAAACCATTAGAATTCTTCTTTATAAATAAAAGTTGAGTTGAGTTGAGTTGAGTTTGTGAACATCTGGAGACTCATAGACTTGCTGTAGAGAGATGCAGTGAATCTGGGCTTGATGGAAAACTATTGTGTTCAGAAAACTATTTCACTAAAAGGTTATCTAGAATTAATAATGAGAAGTGTGCACAAAACATATTAATTATCAAGGTATACTCCATAATAGCAGCACATATACTGACCCATAATGTCTATTTGACCTGTAGCTCGTATCAAAACTAAACTGTGTTGACGATTATCATCATCATGACAGAACCTGCAGCATCTGATCTGATCTTGATCATTTTAATGCAACAAATTGTCCAGCTTTTTGAATAGCTAAAATAATATATAAGTTATGAATATTTAGCCTGCATATAGCTAATTTAGTTAATTATTTGATCCCGTCTCACCTCAGTGTCTTCAGTTGACAGTCTGGATCCTGTAGTAAATCATTGAGCTGCTTCACTCCTGATTGTCCAGGATCATTTCCTGTGAGATCCAGCTCTATCAGGTGTGAAGGGTTTGATCTCAGAGCTGAAGCCAGAGCTTTATAACCTTCTTCTGTCACACTGCAGTTAGAGAGTCTAGAAAAGAGGAAAACATTCAGCTGATTAATCAGTTAAACCTGAACAATATAAATCTGAATGATCGCTCTTCCAGTCGCCTCTACAATAAGGAAGCCCCTCTTTCTGGTGGTCTATGGCACATTCAGTGGTGTTTCGCTGGCGTATTGCATGGATAAGTGCAGTGATTCCCCCCCGGGCGCTTCAGCATAAAGAGCAGTTTCCCTAAAAAAGCTAAATTGATGTTGAGCGTCTTTTTAAAGATGCCTTTCCATCCGTGTGTTTCTGGATGCGGTTGTTCCCTGTCCTCATCTGATGGCCACAATCTCACATGTCTGGGCCAAGAGTGTGCTGAGATAGTGTTTGTGGATGGTTCATGTCCTCACTGTGAGAACAGGACCACGTTGACCCTGTGGTCGTGACTGTCCTTCCTCGTGAAGGCTAGAGTCTCTCTGCACTGCCTCTGCACAAAGCAGAGCCACCAATATGGTTAACATTGTAGGAGACCTGAGGCTCACAGTGGGAGTGTTTCCCCGTGGTCCTCCCGCTCCACTGGCCTGCCGTGTGCCGTCGAGCTGCCAGGTGATGGTGCGGGGTGTTTGCTATTCGACTCAACAATGGAGTTTTAAAAATACGGCCGATGGACCGACGATGAGGTTCAGGCTTTATTAAGCTTATATGAGGAGGACGAAATCCAGCGGGAACTGGAAAGTCACAGACAGTCCTACGTCACTGGACTAATTTGCCTAATCTTCATGGTACTTTAGACTGCGATGGAAACACAGACAGCAACAGGTCTGGGGGGAAAATATCCTGGGACAGATTGTTCTGGGTCATTTCGGTGGAAACACGGCTTTAGCTGATCATCTTATTGAAGAGCTACAGCAGCATTTAGTTTCCAATAGTCTGTTTTAAAACCCAGTCACACTAGTTCTGTGTGCTGGAAGACACTGTCTCTTCTCTTTCATTTTTAACTATTTATTTGACATCTCTCTTCTTTATTCTCTGTTGAAAAGGCAGATTTCTGTATGTATACAATCAGTACATTGTATCAAATGCTGGAAATGAAACAATTACTAACTATATAAAAAACACAAAAATGTGAGCAATAGGGAAAACCCAGAAAGTGCACTGCTATAAACAATGAAACATAAACCCTGCTGTCTTCAAATAAATAAACTTCAGTCACACTGTAATTGCTGTACAGTATAATGATACTAACTGTAGTTTCTCCAGCTTGAATTGTGGGTTCATCAGTAGATCACTGAGGTTTTTCACTCCAGAGTCTCCTAGTTTATTCCAGCTCAGGTCCAGCTCTCTCAGGTGTGAGGGGTTTGATTTCAGAGCTGAAGTCACATCAGAACAACCTTCATCTGTCATATCACAGCAGCTTAACCTACATTAGCAGAGAGAGAGAGAAGAAAATAAGACAGAAGAAAAGAAAACTCTTTATTCTGTAAAGTCACATCATCTTCATAAGCAAATAAAACAGACAGAGGAAGAGAGATCATCATCCTTATTTCATCAGATCACAAAATACTAAGTTTGCACAAATACAATGTGAACTCAGACTCATTGTGAGATATTGAATATAACATGTTTTAGTTTAAACTGTTGAAGTGATTTTAACCCTCTGGGGACCAAGCTGTTTTTGGGGCCCTTGAGATGTTCTGACATGCTCTGACATTTGTGCTTTTTTCAGTTATTTATAAACATGTTAATGGCAAAGGTGTAAATTCACTCTATATAGCACAAACAGGCCTACCATAATATGCGAGCAACATGTATGTAGATGTTTGTATTTTTAAGAGAATAATGTTTATGCGTGGTTATTTAAAAAAATAAAAATGAAAGTTGCTGAAATAAGACCACAAAACTCATACAAAATATGTGCCCACAAGACTTTTGACTAATGGATGTTTTCTCTTCGAGTTCTAGCTTCAAAATTATGTGAAAATAGTCTTGCTTTATCGTTCACAAAAAAAAATACATTGATTTAAATGGTGTAAAACAGGTTTTGCTTGGAAAGCCAATATGCGAGGGGGAGGAGTAGTTTACACCTTAGATTACCCAGTCCCACCCACTCTGCATAATGACTCTGCATAATTAGCCATTCATTCAGGTGTGACACTGACTGAGCCACAATGCAAGGACAAAATAGCCTATATATTTAGAAGAAGACTTATATTGACCATTTAAGATTTTGCTTACATCTATCTTGTAAATATGTTTTGCTATTTTATTAAAAAGGTTACAATTACAACAATAATTACAATTTCAGCAATATTTCTGCAAAAAAAGTACTCTTTCTTTGTAAAAAAAAAAAAAAAGATTATAGGCCTACATTTTATCATATGTATTCATTAGTTTGAATATAGCCAACATTGGAACATCTAGTCTATGACTTTATTTTTGACAAAATAGTATTTTATATATATGAGCAGAAAAGCTTATTTGATGTGACAGTATATTCTACAGTAAAAACTGTACCCAAATCTAGTCAACAAAATATTGTCTTTCATACTTCGCCTGACTGTAACGTTGTTTTTATTAAATATTAGGGCATAGCCTATAAATGTTAATTTGCAGTTTAATACGTTGCTTATACAAATACATTTTATTTCAACATATTTCAGTCGATTTTTACTCATCTCAGTAGGCTCTAGCAAAGCAGTTTATTCTTTCACACACAGACGCGCGATTCATATTTAGGCTAAACAGTCTTTACAAATATGTACCCTTCATTCATCTCACAGAAACGCGATTCATATTTAGGCTAAACAGTCTTTACAAATATGTACCCTTCATTCATCTCACAGAAACGCGATTCATATTTAGGCTAAACAGTCTTTACAAATATGTACCCTTCATTCATCTCACAGAAACGCGATTCATATTATAGAAACGCGATTCATCTTTTTGTTTACATAGGCCTACACTAACGTTATTCCATAACGTTATTCCACATTAACACTTGAGAAAGGATAACTTAGCCTACCTCACTCCTCAGCGGGATCTGCTCCTCATATCAGCACGGAAAATTTTCTCCATAAGGTATGCTATATTATGCCTCTTTGTTTACAGTTGATGTGGGCGTTTCACAGACTGAAATGGTTCTCAGAATTTGCGTTTGAATAGCACGCGCTCTCCGGGGCGTGGTCAAATTACTGTGAATCATCTCGTAATGAGCTCGACTGGAGTCGCTCTCTTTTTATACAGATTACAGAAGCTGATAATATTTGTTTTTTATATAAATTACTTCATTTAAAAGCTGCGATCTCAAGCTTTATGCCCGTGGGTCTGTTTCCCTGTTTGACTGAATTTTCGCGGAGTTATAGATCATTTTCGAACGCGTTTCAAATGGGAGTTTACTGACAGAGAGAAGGCAGAAATAGCATCATGTTAGTTTTTCTTTATTTGTCAAAAAGCAAAACACTTCATTTTTATTGTGAGTATACAGAAAAAAAATAGAAACTGAACAGGATCGATTGATGTATTACACGAAAATGAAAGATCAAAATTAACAGAGCATTTTGTGTTTATTTTTCATTGCTAAAAAAAAAAACGAGCAAAACGCGCGGGCGCGTTTTTGGTCCCCAGAGGGTTAAGCATTTTGATTCTTGTATGTGAATGTGACTGACCTCAATCTCTCCAGTTTACAGTGTGAATCCTTCAGTATGTCACATACGTGCTTCACCCCTGAGTCTCCTAATTTATTCCCGCTCAGGTCCAGCTCTCTCAGGTGTGACGGGTTTGATTTCAGAGCTGAAGTCAGGATGAGACTCTGTTTCTCTGTAATACTGCATCTATTCAGACTGAAGACAGAAAGAGAAAATTACTCAGATCTATGATGATCAACTAACGTGTTTAGCTTCATCCAGCAGACTTTTGCTGACAAAATAAACAGGGATATCAAGGTAAAGGTAACATGGAGAAAGACTACACATTGTTCATTCAAATATACTACCAACATTGTAACAATAAAAAGGTTGAAAGTGTTGATCTATTTATGTTAGTATACACATTCATTTCATTTAATTTTTAAGATTCTTTCATGTCAATGTTACCCTTGGTTTTGCTCACTGGGTCAAATGTGTTCATGTCGATTGTTTTCAGACACATAGTCTACTTGCTAAAACTTTGCAGTAAGGTTTAATTTGTTAACATTAACTACATTAGTTAACATGAACCAATGATGGACAATACTATACAGCATTTAATAACCTCAAGTTTAAACATTTACTAATATATTTTTAAATACAATAGTTTTCTGTTAACATTAGCAAATCCCCTGTAAACTAACATGAACAAAGAATAATTGTATAAACTAACATGATCAGATTAAGGAATAAAAGTATTTCCTTAAGCAGAAGACAATCAAACAAGTTTTGTAAAAGGCAGTTCATCTGCTTTAGTGCTGCACCGTGAGGCAGTGTCAGTGTATTTTATGGATGGCTCAGGTAAACAGGCCAATAAGAGACTATTAACTACTATTACTCCTTTTAATTATACTAATGTCTAATTAAAACGTCTACAAATGTATAAAACTGATCAGCGATCAGGTAAAACCCACAAACACTTGTTCAATCTCAGTGAGTCTGCATGATTTATGGATTCACAGAGATCATTGCCCCCCCAGTGGGGAACCATTGACATTTCCAAACTTTTCGAAACAGTTATGACGTAACGAAGCCTCTTTACTGAAATCACGTGACTTTGGCAGTTTGATACACACTCCGAACCACTGATTCAAAACAAAAGATTTGTAAAGGTTTCATAGCTTCATGAAGTGTGTTTCGAAAGCGCCCATCACTAGCGTTCAGTCAACTTACCTTCAGTGGATCTTATTACAGGCAGATACTTATCACAGACTTTTAAAATGCACTTATTTAAATTTTTACAACTTACAGTATATGCTGCACCAAAATTAGATATTTGTGAAATACAAAGATTAAATTGAAAGCATTTATGAACAGTTCTGATCCTGATGTCAGAAAAAAAAAAAAACATTGTTCTGCCTCTACAGTAGGGGTGTCAAATTCAAACTCAGTAAGGGCCATGCTGAGGGTTGTGAATAAAATCAGGGGCCAGACATATATTTAGAGGATTTTTCATCAATTGAAATATAAGTGTATTAGTAACTTTATAAAAATAAAAAAAAACTCTCAATTCATGTTTCGGTTCGAAATGCCTTCTTAGATTACATTTTTTGAAAACCACTAGTGACTCTTGACATATGAGACACATTGGCATTTCTTTGTATTCACAGAATAAATATTCGGTTTCCCATCTTGCTTGGAATTGTCGATAGCATATTCACAGTCCACTTTTCTTTTCTTTTTTAGCCATTATGCTAGCTTGTTTAAAGTCACATAGCATTCAGGCTACGTTGTTTACAGGCTTTTGAATGCTTGAATATGATTGGTTGACAAACGTTCTTTGGTGCGCATTTTCAGTGGAACGTTCTTTGGTGCGCATTTTCAATGGAGCGCATTTTCAATGGAACGTTCTTTTTTGCGTATTTTCAATGAAACGCACCGGCCAGTTATTTCATAGGTCCTTACAGCCAACAACAGCAAAATAACCAAAACTCACAGCAATATATGACCAAGCAAATCAATATAGCCTAGTAAACAGGATAAAAAAGACAATGAAGAGTTTGGTTCCAAAATGCGATAAACGCCTTTTTTTTTTATAACTGAGAACCTGCAAAATTCAATTTTGTGTCTGGTCAGTATTGAAAAGTCACTTTTTAATTTGACGTAAAATGCAATATCCGCCGTGTTATTATGTCACGTTTTCTCCCTTTCTTTCCAAACCGCGACAAACGTCAGTCTCCTTTCTCTGCAGAATGCAATAAATGCGCTCAACCAATCACAGCACACCATTCCACGCATTACAGTAACAGTACCAAACAGTAACGGCGGCGCTTTGAAAACACACGGCTTCCTAGTTTTCCGTATCTACTTTGTACTTTTTGATCAACAAACAGACAAAAAAAATGAATAAATTTGACGGCATTGATGAACCTGTGGTGGTTTCTGTGGTAGGGAAGAAACGTAAGCCATCGAAATCTAATCATTTACGTGAGGAGATTAAGAAGATGAGGCACTCAGGAGGAGGAAAAATGCCAGCTCCCAGCCAACAAACCCATGTGGGGCCCAAAGGGGTTGCACTTGGGCTGATATCTGGGGCCTACCTGGACTACCCAACTTGGACCCAGCTAAATTTGGCCTCAGTTTCCATGGAGGCCCCACATGTATTAGCCCAGATGGGTTGATGATGGGCTCTTGATGGGCTCCATATCTGGCCCATATGGGTTACCTAGGTAGCTCCCATTTAGGGCCTAGAGGAGTCTGCCCACATGGGTTGATGATGGGACCCAGATAGGTCTTATCTAGGGCTCTTATGGGCCACAACGGGTATATATATATGGGCTACTGTATTTGTCTGTTTGGGTTACCTTATTTTACAGTAAACCCCTAAATACAAACATTACATGTAATCCACTAAACTATACTAAAATGTTAAAGGTATTCAATGAACAGAAACCAGTAGTTCACTTTTAAAGTTACTTTATTAAGCAAGTACAAGTATCACAAAACAAGAAAAGAAAAAAGTTATATATGCATATCTGAAAATTTAACTATTTCACAAACAAAACAATAACAGTGCATCTTCTCACTCCTCTGTTGTCGCTCTCCCAACGGCCCTTTGAAAAGAGAAAATAAATCAATCAACCATTATGCCACTTTTTTTATTCCTTTTCACAGTTCAAACAGATGTGTCAGGTTAGCCTTTTGGTGCCCCACATCAAGTTTATCTAGGTAAGAGGTTTGCAAACCTGTCCTGGAACTCAGAATGGTTACTGCTCAAATAAATAAATAAACTAAACTAAACTAAATCAGTTTTGTGAGGCACCTTAGTGTGTAAACGCTGCCTGGTAAGTCGTGGCCTGATAGGGCAGCGAGGCAGTGAGTCCGTTGCCTAAGTTTTCCAGATGCAGACTTTGTACGTTTCCCTCATCTAATATACCTGATTCCTCACATTAGCTCATTAATAGACACTGCAAGATCTGAAGTGGGTGTGCAGTACTGAGGGTTCCCAGGACAAGTTATAAACCAAACATTTGCCCATCATTCATCCAACTCAAATATTGCTTATCACTTGAAACATGTAAGTAGTAGCAACTTTACAAAGTCTGCTCGCTCTAATGTTACAGAACATATTTCTCCTGTTTTACAACATTTGCACTGGCTCTTAGTTAAATTTAAAAAACTAAACAAGTTGGCTCCTTTATATCTTCTTCATATACACTCCCTCCACTACATCCTAAGATCGGCTTCAGCACTTACACTTGTTCTTCCACGCACTCGGACAACTTCCATGGGGTCACAAGCTTTTGGTTTTGCTGCTTCCTATGCCATCACTTCCTCTTCACTTCTTGCCCGCTGTCTGTACTATCCTGTATAAATAAAAGCAAGAAAACTGAATACAAAATAAGTCATGTACAAGATTTTAACTTTACAATTCAATTAGAGTCGGATAGAAAACAAAGTATAATAAGATGGAAAAATGCAGTTTTACAGATACTAGACACATGACTTTCAAATGAAAGATTGGTATCAAAGAGCACACCCAGGTTCCTAACCGACGACGAAGACTTAACAGAGCAGTCATCAAGTGTTAGACAGTATTCTAGGTTATTACGTGAGGAAGTTTTTTGTCCAATAATTAGAATCTCTGTTTTTTTCTGAATTTAGAAGTAGGAAATTACAAGTCATCCAATTTTTTATATCAGCTATGCATTCCGTTAATTTTGTGAATTGGTAAGTTTCGTTAGGTTTTGAAGAAATATACAGCTGAGTATCGTCGGCATAACAATGAAAGCTAATTCCATGTTTCCTAATGATATCTCCTAATGGTAGCATGTACAGAGTGAACAGCAACGGTCCTAGTACTGAGCCTTGTGGTACGCCATACTGAACTTGTGATGAGACATCTCTTCATTTACTGCTACAAACTGATAACGGTCAGATAAGTATGATTTAAACCATGCTAGTGCAATTTCACTAATGCCAACATAATTTTCGAGTCTATTTAGTAAATTCTTCCTCTCCTATAGCAATGAATGAATCAAATTTTGGTCTGTTGCTCTTTGACATATCTTTCAGTGCAGGTAAATATTGTTTCAACAATTTTTGCCTGGCCGCTGGGGGCTGTAGCGTCTGGACCAATCGGACACACACAATTCATTTATTTAATGAATAATCCAGCAAACTCACTGTGAAACTTTCACCAAAACTTAACATCCCAAGTGAAGCTAACACACTGGGAGGACGGTGACTTGTTACAGGGAACACAGAGAGTTTTACAACCCAAAAGAATGTGGCCGCATGTGCAGGAGAGAGACAATGGGAAGACAGTAACAATCTTCCATGCAGACTTCACTGCATTAATCAGAGACGAACTGAGCTAGAAATGAACGTGCATCCCAGAAACTGTGTGAATGAGTGTGATGTTTCGTGTCCTATTATGTATACACCATGGTATGTATTTTATTATACAACCAACGGTCAATGTAACTTTACCTGTTTCATGTCTCCTATCTAATTAATCCTCCTTTGATGACTCACGCTTTGATGTACATCACCTTCTCTTAGAATGCAGCGTGGATTTGTTATATCTATCTATTTGTTAATTATGTATTAATTAACAGAAAAGAGGTAAGGCAGATTTGAGATAGCGTCATAAATCTTCACCACAGAGGAAACTCCTGCCAGACAGTCCACCCTTCTCATTGGTACAGCAAACCCAGAGAGGGGTGGCCATTCTCAGGCTTTATTAGAGACTGACCACAGTGACCGCCCTCTCTTTTCAGCGCTTCTCATCCGACAACAACGCAGTGTCTGCTGTTACTGGGGGAGGGCCCCCCCCCACTGGGGCCCAGCTCCCTGGGCCCAACAGGCCTGAGAAATGCCTGCCATGCTTTCATATTCCCAAAAGGGAGTCAGACTTTTCTTCAATCCAGAAAACAACTGCAACTTTACCATCACTGACGCAACGATCCACTCCTGGTCTTCTCGGCACTTGGGGACGCCGCGCCGTCCAGCGTGCCCTCAGCAAGCCAGAGCAGCAGGCTTCGACTCACAACAGCCATGTGCTCTAAGCCACCATGCTCTTCTTCAATGCCACAGACCCATCAACGAATTCAATCTTCATCCACTTCAAGAATTGTCCACGATTGCAACTGGCCATGCAAGTAAATCAATTTAATGAGGTGCTCTGAAAATGAAAATTAGCTGATGGTCCTTTTCATACTTAAATAGATCTTTTCCATAGTTCTATTTCCTGTTTCTGGTTCCACATCACTCACAATGAACCGGCACAGGACAGCAAACACAAAGGGATAAAATAGGGAGAAACTAATGAGGGAAACAGGTGACAAGGGTAAAGCAATGATGACTAAACAAGGATAACAAGGGGGGCGGGACAGAGAACGAGACAACGCAAGCACACAGCCCAAACAAATGGCCATGTGCTTACACATAAACCATGGGTCTGCCATGATCCTGCCTCAAGACCAGGGAAAATTAAAGACTAGATGGCAGGATCATGACATAAAATAAAAAATAACACAAAAGGGCAATGAATCCGTACCAGAAGTGATGGCCAGTAATCAGCTGGATCCTTGGCGAATCTGAAGGGGGGAAAGAAGAAATGATTCAATGAAAAGTCCATTAAAAGCAGTATATATATATTTTTTTACCATTCCTTTAAACAATCTTAAAATTGATTTAAATTGTAAAAACGTTTACCATTATAACATTCACACAACATGAACTGAGTAATGTCATCTTTGAGACTGTTAGTTATTACATGATTAAAAATGTAAACATAAACTTAAAGCATGGCAATCCCATCAGAAATGTGTATCAAACCATCAAATAATTTTACCTGCAGCCGCATTTATCCTGTTATGACACGTCTGAGAGTCTTTCCCTTAATGGTTTCCAGTGATTAAAGAAAGGAATGATGAAGGTGACATGAATCCACTTTCAGTGCGCCACTTCAGCAGAAGAAAGACAAAAGGACTTTCTCTATATAATACTATATATTAATCCCAGTGAGTGTAGGGTTTCGAACAGTGGGTGAAATTGACTCACTGTAGTTGGTGAATGGATCTTTCTGTTGGGTGTTCTCCCCCGATAAAAATTATTCCAATGCTTGATCTAAAAAAAAAAATGTAAACAAATATATTTTCAATATCGTTATCAGTGTTTGAAGAGGCTATGTAAACATACTTCTAACAAATAGGCCTAAATGACTGTTTTATCACTTTACTCATTCCCACGCTTTTTTACCTCTCATGCGTTTTTAAACTAACATTAGCTGACAACATTAAACACATAACGTTAACTTTACCAACAACAAAACACAGCAATGTCAGATGGTACTAACTTACATAGAAATACGTGCTTATATCGCTACGGTAATAATGAAGCAGTAAAAAAAACACACACAGAGATAACTTATTTAACGTTATCTTATGAGGTTGCAGTAAGCCTATGACCGTTATCCGTGTCCCTAGACGTTAATTTAACTGACTGTTAAGGACTGAAAAATGTTTTCTTACCTGATATCGCCAGTATTTTTACAGACCACGTACGACCCCTTCCTCTGTTCACATTCCAGCTTTTGTTCTTCATTGACATATCAACTCAAATTCGCTCAAAATGTAAGAATTCAACAGGCAGATATAATCCAGGTCTGACCGAGTAATCAATGCAAGCAGCAGCTGCTCACACACCGAGAGAAACAGACGTATTTTCAAACTTAAAATAGGCGCTCAGACAGACAGATTAACCAATCATGCTCAAAGTAAAACGGCGAAACAACCAATAACAATAGTTTGCGCGAGTTAACATAGCGGTGTATTGAGTTTTATTTGCAGTCTGTATTATTATTTAATTAATTAGTCAAATGACATGACAGTGTATGAATGCAAATGTAATAATGCAATGTAAACTGTTAGGCAAGCAGACAAAATTGTAAATTCACACAAAATCACATAAGGCAAAAGGTTTCTGCTGCACTGCTCTCTTGAGGGTAAAACTATTATTGTTAATAATGATAATTATATTTTAACATATATACTGAAGAGCTGTTATGATAAAAAATTCATGAAATGCTAATTATCACAATAATGTTAAAAGGCAGATATTTCTGTTGTATGTTGTTTCAACGTACAGATCTTGTAAAATTTCAACATTGATTTAGAAGTGTTTTTGTTAATCTTTTTCAACAACAACTGACATTATTTCAACCATATTTCAACGTTGAAGGTCGGTCATGTGCCGGCTGGGATGTACTCATTTCCCATTAGTGAACTAACTAGGTCCCACATAGTTTGCCCATGCTGGACCTACTTAGCTGACCCAAGTGGGCCCCAAATAAGATGCCCATTTTGAGCCCATGCCAACTCTGTACCCCTGTAGCCCATTTGTAACCCATATGGGCACCAGATAAGATGCCCATTTTGAGTCCATGCCCACTCTGTACCCCTGTAGCCCATTTGTAAGCAAATATGGGCCCCAGATAAGATGCCCATTTTGAGCCCATGTCCACTCTCAATTGTTTTAAGTCAACGGAAAACAGGCCCAAGCCATTTTACATATTTGCAAACTGTGCCTTCAGTTTTTGCAATCTGTACCCACAAATTCATAAACCGTGCCCAAGCTTTCACAATCCGTTCCCACGGGTTTGTAAACTGTACTCATGGATCTGTGGCCCCCTTCAACCAGGCCACCTAGGTGCTGGATGCATTGCATTGTGTTTAAACTTAATTTTTTTTAATTGATGATTTCTTGAATTTTATATAAAAAATTTTTTTTTTTTTAAATGACAGTTTATTTGTGTAAACTCACAATAACAAGAAAGCGTTGTGCTTTTGTAAAATAAAAGAAAACAATCAGGCGCTCTTTCATGATCTCCATGAACTGGATCGTGTCTCAAAAATGAACTGAAACAATATATATTTCATATATAAATATGAAACCTATATAAAGCTTGAAATGTCCACTTGTAAATGAACAAATTCGAATTGAAGGCAAACATCGTCTGATTATGTAATCTGTATGATATGGAAGCTTATGGGTAGCAAATTTCAATTTGAAATGTAATATGCAAAATGACAATGCAATATGTAAAATGGAAATGCATTTCTGTATTTCAATTTTAATTTTCCAATACATTTGTGCAACGTTTGGTGCAAAATGAAAATGAAAATTCAATTATAAAATTTACATTTGCCATTTCATACACTAGTTTTAGTATGTACACTGAATCCATAATTTAACGTTTTATAAGTTGCGCAATTAAAATTAAAATGTATTACAGAAATGATTAGATATGTTTAACATGTTCAAGCAAAAACTGTGGCAAAATTGTAATTTAAATGTTATTTTTTTCTTAATTGCATTTAGACTCACAGTTAAGACACTTGCGATTGCATTTCCATTAAGTGTCCCGCAATGAATGTAGCAAAATTCAATGTGCAGTTTGAAAATGCATTCTGAGCCAATCACGTGCCCGTCCCGCCGTCAATCACTGCGTGAAGTTGGCCCTGCCCCCAACCCAATACAAAACGTCGGCAAAATAGGCCACATTCACCCAAAATAGACTCATATGTTTGTTCTAATTTGCGCCGATAAACGTTTATTTTGTGCTGCTTCGGTTTCTTAAATATTAAAATAATATTTATTGGTCATTCTGAGGTCACTCAGCCCATAGACTCAGCCCCCCTACCTGCTCCACATTCACCCAAAATAGTCTCGTTTGTTTGTGCGATCGTTTGTGCTGGTTAAAGTTTAGTGTGCTGCTTCGTTGTTTAAATATATATTTTTTATTTTTTTATTTTTTTATTAGATATAAAGAAACAAAAGTCAACAAATAATGAGTTCTCAACATGAAAACACGAAACGGAACATACACCAGAGGAGAGAAGAATAATAAAAAATAAAAAGATAAAAAATAAATAGGAAACAGACAAAAATTACAATAATAATAATGATAATAATACAAGAAAAGATAAGAAAAGCTAATAAATGAAGGAGATACAATCAATTAGAGCATGTTAGGAAAGTACAATGTGACAAAATTTAAAGGGGGATTTTAAAGAGAGCACAAAAAGACAATGTTTTCCTTGCTTTGTTCTTCTCTGAAACAGAAAGCGTTTGAAGGTATTGATGGAATTCGTCGAGAAAAACTTTGAATAATGGCTTTTGATTGGAAAATTTACATTTATGAATATGAAATTTTGCTAGGAGAAGTAAAAGATTTATAAAGTGAAATTCTTTCTCCGTATTAATAAATCCAAATATAACATGTTTCCAAAATAAGGAAAAATGAGGGTACACAAAATCAATAATATACCTGCAAAAGTTCTTCCAAAACATTTTGGTATAGCTACAGTCCCAAAACAAGTGTACAGTAGTTTCATCTTGTGCATTACAGAAATCACATTTTATATCAATGTCAGGTTTAAACTTTTTTGGGTAACTTTTCACTGGATAGAATCTATGAATTAATTTAAATGACACTTCTCTGACTTTATTTACTATAAGGTATTTATGTGGCAATAACCAAACTTTTCTCCAGTCAACAATATCCACAAAATTGCTCCAATAGGTAATTACATAAGGTTTGGTAATAATATCTTTTTGAAAGAGAGCACGAATGGACCTATTGCTAGAATATGGAACTAAACAAACCTTGCCCACCATTGTTTGAGTGGGATCAAAAATAGGTGATGTGGTAAACAAAGTCCTATCCAAACCTCTAAACAATGTAATAACACCTGTGGGAATAGCATCGAAAACGATGGCGAATTCTCTAGGCGTGACAGGAAAATTAAACTTTTCCAGGAATTCGCCATATGTATATAGACATCCATCATCATTAAAAGATCACGTACTAACGTAATACTGTTATCATGCCAGTTTTGAAAAAATAAGGACTTGTTTTTATAGAGAATATTATGATTGTTCCATATGAAATATGAATGTGGGGAAAAGTTGTGTTTATAAATAAGAGACCAAGCCAGAAGCATTTGTTTGTGGAATGAAGAGAGCTTTCCAGGTAATTTTTCAATGTTATAATTGCATAACGAAAGAATCTGAAGACCACCCAGCTGGGAAAATATATAATTTGGGATAAAGTTCCAAATTGAAGAGGGGCATTTTAAGAAGTGTTTCATCCAATTAATTTTAAAAGTGTAATTTAACGTTTTAAAATCTAGAAAATTTAGTGTTCATTACCACAGTTTTTTTTAATATAGTGAGTACGATTCCTCCAAACAAAATTGAATAAAAGATTGTCTATCATTTTACAAGTTTTATTGTCCAAATATAAAGCTATTGCTGCATATGTTAATCTAGATAACCCTTCAGCTTTAGTAAGCAAGACCCTGCCTTTTAATGAAATATTTCTTTGGAGCCACTGGTTGAGTTTTTTACGGGTTTTGTCAATAGCTGGAATAAAATTTTCAGAACATCGTGTAGCTTGATTCCTAGTTATAACAACTCCTAAATACGCAACTTTTTCTCTGACAGGAATATTACAAATGGATGAAATATCACACTCTGTAATAGGTAATAACTCACACTTAGATATATTAAGGAATAAACCAGAAGCTTTAGAGAATGCATCAATTACCCCTAGAGCTACTGCAACTTGATCACTATTTTTTAAGAAGAGAGTGGTGTTATCAGCCAACTGGCTGATGATCACCTCCCTGCCTGCAATTGAGACACCTACAAGGTTGCTTTGCTTAATATGGTCTACTAAGTGTTGAGCTGCTAATAAAAACAAATAGGGAGATTTGGACAACCTTGACGTATACCCCTTTTAACATCAAATCTAGAAGAAGTCCTGTGTTTTAGTTTAATTGAACTGTTGGCATTACAATATAAAGTTCTAACTGCATCACAAAAAAAGGGCCAAAACCAAATCTTTCCAGAGTAAGAAAAATAAATTTGTGCTCAAGAGTATCAAATGCTTTGCAGAAATCCCAAAATAAAATATAACTTTGATCCGAAATCAAATGAGAAATATAGCTGCGAGCAGCGATTACGGGCCCAAGCCGGTGGCACCGCAACCCCGGTGCCTTTAGTTACCTAAAGGCACCGGGGATGGCGGTGCCGCCGGCTTTGGCCCTCCATCGCTGCTCGCAGCTATATTTATATTTATATATCTATATCTATATCTATATCTATATCTATCTATATCTATCTATCTATCTATCTATCTATCTATCTATCTATCTATCTATCTATCTATCTATATCTATATCTATATCTATCTATCTATCTATCTATCTATATATATATATATATATATATATACACAGACACACACACACATACATATACATATACATACATATATATATATATATATATATATATATATATATACACACGTATATATATATATATATATATATATATATATATATATACTGTTTTGTTATGTGAAAATAATATGAAATCTTCTGATAAATCCCTTAAATTGGAACCGCTCCTAAATGATTTACATGTTTCAAAAGTAACTGACAAAATTGAAATATCTATGGACGATCTTTTAGTTGCACGACTCCAGAGAGAACACGCCAGAGAACTTCATAAAGCTAAGAAAACGGAGAAGAGGAAGAAGAAGGATCCAACTACCACAGAACAAGCTGACACATCAAAGCCAACGAATTTTGAGGATTTTAAGGCAGATGGAGAAATTGCATAAAAGATTACTTTGTATTGTAAGGGGAGTTATGTTAGAGACGCAGTTTAAATGTCCAAATTGTGAAATATCCTGTTTACAGGAGAAGTTTGAATCACTTGATGCAAACTTGCCCTGTGATAATGTCTTATAGTTTAAATGTCATTACTTGCAAAAGAAGCTTGCAACGCTAGATGCATGTTGCAAGCTTGCTTTGCAACCACAGTGTTTGTGGTTTTCTTTGATCTCTCAGAGTGAGTTCAGTGGAACAACAGGTGTTAAGGCTATGCTCGCTTAGTTGACCTTTGAGCACGGTTTAAGAAGATGGAAAGAGGCCTCCTCCCAGTTAGAGACGAGGCGAGAAGCGAGCTGTGGTTTTAACACCTGCAGGCCAAGAAACGGTCAAAATGTATATTAAGCTTTTTAGCGTGGGTGGTACAGATGAGATAACCTATGCATGCATGCTTATTGCATAATAGCTTTAGGGTCATGGAAAATTCCAGACCAGATAGTTTAACATTTTAAGAATCGCTTTAGTGTAAGGGACAGCCCTAAAAGCTTAAGACGGCCCCTATCAAACCATATAAAAGGTTTTGTATCCTGTTGTTCGGGGCCGCACTTCGAGGTGAAGACCTATACGCATTTCTGTTATTTTTTCCTTTTTGAATTAATTATCTTTGTATTGTTCTGAAACTTTTTAAGTAAAACGAAACCAATCTTTTGGTGATTCGAAAAACTTTTAAATAAGTCTCAGAGTGATTTTTCCTGGAGATATCTTTACTTTGCTATAGTTCAGATATTAATACTAAGCAAAAGCCCTGTGAAACGGATCCCGGACTCAGCTGGATCGGACACCGCCGAGGACCCTGGAGTCAACTATAGCATCTTTAACCGGCAGGTAAGGGCAATCTCTGATTGTAGTAGGTTAATGGGAATGTTGTAGATGGACTCAGATGTTACAGCGGTATAGAAACACAACATGGCGCCCAATCGTGTGGGGCATTTTGCTTATAGGGGAAATTAAAAGACAATTGTTCAGGAATAATAACATGTAGAGGTGAAAAGTCCACATACTACAGCCACTGTCAGTGTTCATAGTTCAGAGAAACTAATATTGAACACAACTCACTCGCAGAGTTCAAGAGAACTGAGTGAACATAAGCGCGCGCAGGCTCATATGAAGACCTGTTATGACAGACAAAAAACTCGAAGCCCAAGAGAGAAGGGTGAGTTGGTCTAGAGAGATAAACCGGTTTTGAGTGAACCCAAACACTTGCAGAAAATAAGGGATTTGAGTGAACCCAAACACTTGCAGAAAATAAGGGAGTAAGGAGTCGTATAGATTTGTGAAGAGTTGCATCACTTGTATGCAACACATGGGTGCCTAAGTTTTCAGTGCATGCTTTCAGCACGGCTCGAACGCTGCTCCCTTCGGGTTGTGTTGTTGGTGGGCATTGGTTTCTTAGCCGCACATGTCACAAGGAAGTGCGGGCAGGCACTTCTGATAAATCTAATAACAACACCACATTCGGTGTGAGCATCGGGACGCTTCGAAGTAACGCCAGTGAATCCAAACACTTGTAAAAAATAGGAAGTTTGAAGTGACTCCTAACACTTTAGAAAAATGGAGAACCGAATGGTGACTATAGATTTAGTTGCTAGTGACACTGCAGGAAAGTTAGAATGGTCTGACTCTACTAAGTGTAAATGTGGCTTTAGAAATATACCCTGGCAAGAGGTCAGAGAGGCTGCGCCAGTGGTAAATTTAAGGGTAAAGGAAGGAGCAGAGGCTCCAAACTTCATCTACTCCAATAAAGGAGGCAATGATGAAAACCCCAAAGTACGAGTCTTTAATTCAGTAGGGAAAGAGGTAAAAGGTATACCAACGAAAAGTTGGGCCACCCTAGCTGGAGATGGCTCTGAGGAAGAATCAGACAAAGGCTCGGTAGCTTTTAGTATAATCTCTCAAGAAGAGATAGGTACGAATTTTACCGAACCTGACGCACCACTCTATGAAGACCCTGAAAGCCCGTATGAAGAAGCCATAGCAGAGGTCGAAGGACCCCTCAGGTTATATTTTGCGAAGGGAGCAAATTTAGTTGTTCTAAAAGCAGGACCTTTACAGTTTGAAGAAGAGGCAGACGCTCTGGTTAATGCCGCTAATAACCATCTCAGTCATGAAGATGGCGTTGCAGCTGCCTTCTTAAGACAGGCAGGACGAAAGTTTCAAGACGAGTCAGACAAGTTAATGCAACGTAGAAAAACCTCTCTCCATACTGGAGATATCCTCCTACAAAAAATAGGGGGACCAAATGGCAAACCAGTAATACATGCAATAGGGTATAAGAGAGGTAATGGCCATGACCTCGAAGAGGAATTACAAGCCTTAATAGCCCTAGACATTTTAATAGATAAAATCTGTGCCTGTGCTAGAGATAATAAGTATCGCGTAATAGCCATGCCGATAATATCCGGAGAAGAGTTCGGATTTAATGAAGTTAAATCAGGCACATACCTTGTAACTGCGCTGTTAAGAAAGGCAAGCCAGACTAGCTGGCCTAAAACATGGATGATCTGTCACCCTGACTCAACAGTGCTAAAAAACATAGCAAAACTGGTGAATCAAAATGAAGCCGCGGGCGAAGGGGGATCAGATCAAAGAATAGGACGGGGTCATATAGCGGACGAACTTAGGGCGGAAGCACCAGAATGCGTAAAAGACCCAGAATGGCCAGTATTAAGGCGAACAGCCACCTCCCGAGGTGCAAAAGACCCGGTTGAAAATCCCTTCCCCAAGTTAAAGCTTGGTAAGAGCTATGAGACCTTCAGAATAGGAAAGGGATCGTACCGACCCACTCATGCGAAAAGTAGAAAGAAAGAAACTCTTCTAGAGAAAAGAGATATGTGGGATACCGAATATGCACCAGGCATTACCTGTGGCCAGGTTTGGTGTCTGCTCAATGGCGGTGACGCAGAGGAAATTCTTGCAGACACCAGATTAACTCAAAGGACTAAAAGGGCTATATTAGCACAAAAAGATCTAACAAATAAGGCAGCCCTAGAGAGAATCATCAAAGGAAGTGTAGGTGATTCATGGTATGATCGGTATTACTCTGATGTGGGTACAGAGAGTGATGATGTTAGTGATGATGATTCACCTGGTGACTCAGACAGCGAGGAACCGACAGATAAAGAATTAAGAGAAACAAATAGGTTCGAGAGTGTGAGGGTGGAGACCCCCGCTCGAAAGCCACAGGTTCCTCGACAGTTGCGGTTCAGAGATGAAACCATTGACGCAGGCGATCAGTATGATTTAGAAAGGGATCGTCCTGCTGGAGTGCAAGAGTTAAATCAGCACTTGGAAGCCCTACATCTGGGAACCCCAGGACAGAGGCCTAAAGTTACCAGTGGTTTAGGGCGGTCCTCCCAGTCACCAGAAGTTACTTCAGTAAGGACTAGAGCAACCTTGGAGGACCTTTTAAAGCGTGACCAGGAGATGCGTATGCTTAAAAAAGCAAAATTAAAAAACACCACGGTGAAAGGAAAAGTTAGAGAGATAGTACGTTATGGAGAACAGATGGGAATAACAGGTGAATCTATAGATTCACACATTTTGGCTGAATTTGGAATTCATGGGGGAAGAAAATTAGCTCAAACCTTAGAAGGATTGATTCCGACAGACAAAGAAGAGTTAGAGCAAAAGCAGTTCGAGGAGAAGTGGGCCGCTGTAGGAGCTCTATCCGCATGCCAGGAAATGGCACAAAAGGGCGTTGAGGGGCTATTGCGACACATATTTAGGGGAGTGAAGAGTAATGCTCTTTCTGGAGCCAGAGAATTCCTCTTATATGGCCCGGAGACGGCGCCAGAGGAACTAGAAAAAGCCCTGATCAGGTATGATCGTAAAACCGAACTAATTCAGACAGAAAAAGGTAAACCAAGTAACAAGCAGCATCCATCAAAAACTCAGGCCCGGAGGTCAGAACGTGAAAGGAAGCCGTACAACCGGCATGAGCCAGAGAGAAGGCCTGCACTACGCCATACTCCTAGATTCGATCAGAAGAGGAATCTAGGAGAAAATAATTATCGTAGAAGCATGAATCGAGAAGGAGATAGGTACAGAGATCGATCAAGACCTAACCTGAATAGGGGAGAAAACAGCAAAGAGAGGGGGACATTTATCAGTCCCGAAAAGTGGGATAAACTTAGCCACGAAGAAAGGGCTCGAGTGAGAAAAGACAGAGAAAAGAACAAACCTGCTGTTAAGGTAGGCAGAGTTAAAGTTGACGAAGCCTATAGTAACATAGAAGCTAGAGACGAAAGGTCTAGGAAGCAAAAACCGAAGAAGAAGAAGAGAGCAGATCACGAAGACTAGGAAGAAGCGGCCCCCCTAAAGACGGCCCTACTAAAAACAGTAGAAAAAGATAAACGACTATACAAAGTTTACGACGATACCACATTCCGTGTAGACACAGGGGCCGATATTAGTGTAATTAAACCTTCAGAAAACCATGGAGAATTGATTGACATGATAACTGTTGAGGATTTTGATGGTCATGTACGTGACAAACGCGTTTGGAAGAAAAAGAAAATAGACGTGGTAATAGGAAGTGACAATTTGCTTTGCCCAGATGACCTAGTGAAAATAGGAAAATTGGGGGTGGTGAATCAAGGTGAGGAAATACAAAGAATTGTAAAAGATTCAGATCTAAAAGATAAAGGGGGGCTGGAAATGCTTTTGAAAAAGTATTTGCCCTATTACTCAAAGAGTAAAAATGATTGTGGGAAGGTTCAATCGAATTATGAACATATAATTCACGGAGGAATCCCACCGCCACAGAGGCAATATAAAATTAATAGCAAAGCTGAAAAAGAAATCGGCGAGACTATTAAAGAACTGACAGAGCAGGGAATAATCAGAAAGCTGCAGAAAAATGAAACAGCCGTCACCAATGCCCCGATCCAAGCGGTAGCGAAGGCTGGTGGAGGCTGGAGATTAGTCAATAACTATAAAGCCCTGAACAAAGTCACAGTGCCAGATACTAGATATCTAATTAACTGCGGAGAGGCTAGTGGAGGTATTGGCCGAGACAAAACGTGGTTATCAAAGATTGACCTAGCAAACGGGTTCTGGAGTGTCCCGTTAGCAAAGGAAAGTCAGGGCAAAACGGCCTTTACATACCGGGGTGACCAATTCGAGTATACCAGGTTACCACAAGGCTACAAAAATTCCCCTAACGTTTTTCAGAGCATGATGATCGAAACGCTCGCAGGGATACCGGTAGTAGTTTACATTGACGACATTCTGGTAGCCACGGAAACGGAGGCAGAACACATGAAACTGCTTGAGCAAACTTTAGACAGGGTGACCGCAGCTGGTCTAAAGCCTAGTCTAAAAAAGATGGAAATCGGAAAGCATGAAGTAGACTTTTTAGGATTTAAATTAGGAAAGGATACCAAGACTCTGACGACTAGCACGAGAAGTAAGCTAGAGGAGATGTTGAGTTCTAGCCCTCCGAAGTCCAAAAAGCAACTACAATCACTGCTAGGGACGCTGAATTATATCAGGGAATTGATTCCTAAGTATTCTAGGGAAGCCAAAGTGCTATATCAGGGTACAAAGGAAGGAAAATGGCAGTGGACTGACGAGATGGAGTCAGCCAGACTAAAACTGATAAGAATGGCGTTAGACAGCGGAGAATTGGAACGACGTGATGAAACTGTTCCATTAATCGTTGAGGTGAAAGAGGCAGAAGACGAAGTCGCACTCACATTATCGAATAGAGACGG
Source organism: Rutilus rutilus (assembly GCA_021464565.1). Classification (NCBI taxonomy): domain Eukaryota; kingdom Metazoa; phylum Chordata; class Actinopteri; order Cypriniformes; family Leuciscidae; genus Rutilus; species Rutilus rutilus. The sequence continues at coordinate 47,586,544 of JAJAQA010000004.1, forward strand.
AAAAGCACCTATAGCCTTCTTAACTCATACGCAAGAGCCTGCTATGATGAAGTATGAGGAGAATGGGCCAGAGAGAGTGCTAGCGGCAGTGACAAAGAGACTATTGCAGCTTAAAGCAGTAGCAAAAGAACAACTTATAGAGATATATTCGCAAGCAGGAGAATTAACCAGGCTGAAAAAGAATCTAGTGATGAATCAGGCAAGAATTCATTCCCAAAGATGGGATCAATGGAACTTGATTCTAAGTGACAATCAGTTAGAATGGAAAATGATCAAACTAAAAAGGAAAGAAAAAATGACCAAATACCATGACACACACCAGCATCTGCCAAAGTATTTCACAGATGGAAGCGAAAAGGCAGGAAAAGTAAAATGGGGTTATTTGGTTAAAAAGGACGGTCAGTTAATTACTTCCCAAAGCAGGGAAATTCAAGGAACCGCCCAATTGGCTGAGGTCACTGCAGTGCAGAAAGCTCTTGAAAAGGCAGTAGAATTAGGACATAAGGAAATTGTCCTAACGTGCGACTCAGAATACGTTGCGGACGGTTTAAACAAAGAGATTGAAATTTGGAAGGCCAATGGTTTCCATAACGCGCGTAATAAGCCTATGCCACACAAAGAACAATGGGAAAATATTTATGAGCTGATGCAGAAAGTTACAGTACACTGCTATCATCAGGTCAGCCATACAAAACAGGAAAGTGAAGCCGCCCAAGGAAACAGAGAAATCGATAAATTCATAGGAACGGTTAAACTTCAGGAAGTCACCGAGCTATTTGAAAAAATGCACAATGAATTAAACCATCCTAGTTATAACATGATTCAAATGGAACTTAGATTGAGAAATCTCAACATCCCAAATTGGAGAATGAGGTATAGGGAAGTGAAAAAGGAATGCAAAATATGCAGGAAATTTATGACGGCTAAAGGAGCAAAGGACAGTGAACTCCCTAAAGAATACAGAGGCCAAGAGGTCTCTGTCGACTTCGCTGGTCCTCTCCGCCCAAAAACGAAGTTAGGTAACTGTTATTTCTTATTAGCAATCGACAATTTCTCTAAGAAAAAGATGATTTGGCCGATGCGTGCCGCACTAGAGAAAAACGTGGTCGAATGCTTAAAAGAATGGATCAAATGGGAAGGAAAAATGGAATCCCTTAGAGCTGACGGCGCGCATAACATTAGTGGGAAGCTCGTGGAAGATTTTTGCAAGGAAAACAAAATAATATTAACCAAGAGTATCCCTTATCGTCCAGAAACGAATTCGATTGCCGAGAGGGCTATCAGAACAGTAAAAGAGTATTTTAGCAAGAATGAGGAACTCGGGGAGTGGGATACAATAACTGATCAATGTCTTCTACATCTCAACAGATGTGATCACGTGACACCAAAAGAAAAGGAGGTAAAGAGCAACCCGAGGTTCAAACCCGGAGACCGTGTGATAATCTCTAGAAGGAAAAAGGTAGGGAGATTCTACCAGGGTTTAGGAACGGTAGACACTGTGAAATCCATAACGGGATCAAACACAGTAGAGTTGGAAAATAACGGGATCCAATCAAATAAAGATCTAGTTAAAAAATAGTAATGGAGGAAATAATTCGGGTAACCAGTAGGAGGGGTCTGATTAGAGTGGAGCACAGTCAACATGGTTCGAAAGCCATGTTATGGTTGGAACCGGAACTCCAACGGGTGTTGGGTTTCACAGGAAATGAGGCCACGCCTGTGGAGATCCGAGTTCGCCCATACATGTGTGTGATTTGTGATAAGGCGGTGGCCATGCCTGCTCTTGCACCAGATGAAAAGAAATCTATGGGTGCAGAGTGGCTGGTCAATGAGCATAGCCACATAGAGATAGGAGGCGTCCTGATATGTAAGAATTGTTGGCCAAGCCATCCAAAACTCCGGATTGATTCGTACAGAGTGTCCGGGGGTACAGCAGAGAAATGCAACTGTACGTGGAATGGTAGTGACAGCTGGGTCTGTTTAGTATGTGGCACTAAGGACAGGACACTAATGTCGTCCAGGTCCGTATGGGAATCCATAAGAGTTATGAAACCCATAGGACTATTCCAAGAGGGAATAGTCACCAGGTTTTCCAGACACCCCTGGGTGGGGATGAGGAAGCACGAGAGGATAGCTTTTCTGGAAACCAGAATCCCTATTTTCCCGAGTGATGATAGGGAGATTAGAAACCAAGCGCTGCGAGAGAGGGAGGCGTTGGTCGGAGAAATAGTGGATAAGGATCGTGAGAGTGATTTGTCTCTAGCCGATCTGGAATCCACGAGGTGGAGCCTCACACTGTGGCAGGTACCCATTCTAGGCTGTTTTCCCGAGGTAGAGATGAAAAGAGGCTCTTCAGGGAAACTAGCCTGGGTCTATGTCAAGCGAGGCGGGGAGTGGCGAGTAAGAACCTGGGGTTCCCTAGCCATGGAGTTGGCACAGGAAAGTGGATGGGAAGATAGCCCTAACTATAATAAGGATTATAGGGGAACCCTTTCCAGGTCAAATGTGACGAAAGAAAAAAGACAGTCAAGAAGGAAAGAGAAGTTCGTGGAACTTGAAGTAGCACCAGTCAAAGACATGAAAGAGCACAAAGTTTGGCGAGCTGACGAAAAGAACTTTTGTGTGGGGAGCTATTATGGGGACGACCAATTAACAGAAGTCCCAGAGAAACAGTTCAAAGTAGTGATGCACTTAAAAATAAATGTGTTGACCTGTGCACACCCCGACTTTAACTGGATCGGGGGAATTGAAGCTGAATTGCATGAGAAACAGCCTGAAGTGAAAGTGATAAAAAAAGGTCTGTTTCGACGGGCCAAAAGGCTCGTAGAGCCTAAGAACTAACCTCTAATTTCAGGAAAATGAGGAAGGCGAAGTCGTTGGACATCCTGACTGAAGAGCTGGAGGGAGCAAGAGAAAATATCAGGAGGTTGAAGCGGCAACGAAATCGCTGGAGATGGATAAGTACAATTTTATGGTTATTATTAGGATTAGGAATAATTATATTGGCCATAGTACGAGTAAGCTATATATTACAATGGGAAATATTGACCGGACAAGTTCTATTAGCGCAAGTTCAAGTAGACAGAGAAAATGTCTCTGGCTTTGACTTAACTGTATTCGCTACAAGGGAAAGGAATAAAAGTAAAGTAGAAAATGATAAATATTTCTGGAAGTGGTTAAATGGTAACCTAAAGGACAAGGATCAGGACCATGAGGTGCTGTATTATTTGGTTAGAATACCAAAAGTTAAAATTAAGCGCACAGTAAAGATGAAGCGCTGGTACAGTAAAGAAGTAGAGATCTATGAAACTAACAGTTACATTACAGATCATTACGGAAATGAGACGCTTAAATATTTCATTGGTTCAACGAGTAGAACTAGCTCTAATGAGGAGCTAGGGGGATGTTGGATATTTAAAATGAATAGAAAATTTAATCCGTGGAAAATAGGTCAATGTAAAAATAAAGGGACTGTTATAAGACGAGAGAGAAGAAGTATAGTGCTGAATAAGGGAAAATATGAACAAGCAGTGGAAAAGAATGTGATGGAATGGATTAAATCTAGTAGACTTTTAAATCCCTTAGGGGAATTTGTCTTACTAAGTACAACTCACGGTCGCTATTTAAAATCCCAGTTGTCTCCCAGTATGGACAATCGACTCGGGATGGAATTAGAAGAAGGCGAGAGACACTCTGCAACAAAAATTAACCTAGAACTAAATGAAACCATTCCATGGATATGGCGGAAAAGACTGAAATTACCAAGAGTTAAATATAATTATAAGAAGGAACTATGGGAGGTAGATAACAAACGGAAAGATACCGAAGTATATTTGATCAAAATGGTAATCGATGACTCCTTAGAAACGGAAGAGGATATTAAGAATCATTACGAAGGAAAAATGAGGGCAATGGATAAGTGTATCCGACTAACGATTAGTAAGAGAGACCACAAAGCTAAATATCGGTATAACAAGAATGGCTATAATGATTTTTCGTACTCTAGTTTATGTGATAAAAGAGGGGAACTTATGGATTGTAATGACCTAATGAATGGTACCAATCCGATAACAGGAAACCGCACAGATAATATTCTTAGCATAAAAAGGAAATTATTATTGAAAAGAGTGGGTATGACCAAACGGAAAGAAGAGGATGGTAAGTATAGGATGAAATTAATCTTTCATGATGATGACATGATGGGCTTAATCGGAAAGGAGTGTGGTGAGTTAATCAAACAATGTTCGAGTGGACATGACTACATAACTATTAATCAGATGTTATCTGTATTATGTCACTGGCCTAATGGAATCATGCCATTACCATGGACTTTAGTTAGAGATAATCTGTCCGACATTTATGAGATGTCATATGGGCCAGGCGGAGTCATCAGAACCGTAGACAGAAAATTACAGTGGAAGGTATTCCATGTTCCTGCTAGAATAGACGAGAATATATTCATCCGATATGACTTGGAACGAGAAAGCCCACTAAAGTTAGCTAATTTAGAGGCAATTGCTCTGGATGACTTAGATCAATTAATATCCAGAAAAAGTTGGAAGAAGCTGTGGTGTAAGGGTATGGACAATAATTACTATCTAGGCATGGACTGGATGAAAAGAACTATTTGTAAACGTAGTATTGAAATTATTGGAGCAGATAGCTATCCCAGGTGGTATGACGAACCCAAGGTATTTTTTGAAACAGGAATACAAGGGGTAGTTAACGCAACGACAGCCGTTGTTAATTTCGTAACAAAAGATATATGGGAATGGATAATCAGCTTCTTAATTGATATGGGATGGTATGTTTTGTACTGTGCATTGGGGATTTTGGGGCTGATGTTAATTCTCATTATAGTGAAGTGTTCATGTAATGCTTTAGGAAGAAGGATTTGTTCGAAAAGTGACGAAATAGATCAATTAGCGGTCTTAGAACAGTTGGTAAGCTTGCAAGGCTCTAATTTGAAGAAAAAGAGGACCCTTTCTGAGAAATCGTTGCTGTAGCAACACGCAGAGGGGGTGGCCCGGAAACCTGTGACTGACAGGCGGAGTCACAAGAGTATATAGGTTAGGCAGCTGTGTAGGTCAGACATAGAGGAAAGTTAAACTTCACTCTGCATTTCCTGAAGATAAGAAGTAGAAGGGGAACCAATTACTTATTTCATTAAGAAAAATTAAGAGCAAGAATTGTTCCAGTAAGACCAACAGAGATCTAAATTGATAAATCATTAACATGGCATCCAACGGGACAAAGAACGAGACTTCAATTGGGATCGCCGACGAGGCTGAGAGTTTCCCAGGAACCTCTAGTAGCTCGTTTGCGCAGGTCAGTGAATTTGCTATTTATTTTGTATGGATGCTTTTAAATGGTTACAACCAAAATCTCTGTTGGCACCTGTTAATTTCTGCACTCCAAATTGGAAGAATATTTATGATCGGCAAATTAAGCAAACTGATACTAGTTTGTGATATGTTGATTAATTCGGACGGATGGTCTAAATTATTGGAAATGCGAGGAGCCGTAGCTCTCCATCTATTGAGTGGGGGTAAACTGGCAATCGACATAACCATGAAAATAATTAAAAAACCTGAAATTACCGTATGGTGCGAGATAACAATAATCGCAGTAACGACAATGTATTTGACTGGATTATTGATATTTCGACATGGAAAAGAATCCAGGTTGTGGATTTTAATTGGGGTAGTAACCATGAGTATTTTTACTTTGGGAATTTTTATTCCCAGCGAAAATATTTTGCTATTAGGAATTATAATCCTTTTCCATAGATGGGATAAGATGAAAAAACCGATAAAACATTGTAAAGACTGTTGGAATAATCTGAATTCTGTAAGTCCTAATTAAATGTCTACCCAAATTTCAGGAGCTGACACGTCAGATTGAAATTGTGGGAAACAGACGGCTTAGCAAAAACGAACATGGTATTCAAAATGCAACGGAGAGAAATTTCCGTGAAAATCATTGTGATGAGTGTGGGAGATCAATAAGTCGAGTGTACTTTGAATTAATTAACGGTCAAAGATGGTGTGGATCTTGTATAAATGATAGAAACAAAGTGATACAGAATGGGTTCCATGGTGAAACCAAGAGTTGGGATTTTGTAACGAGTATGAGTGTTCGAGAAGGCCTATGTTTAAGAAATGAGTTGAAACTACATGGCTTCTCGGAAATTATATTGGGAATGGATAGATTTAGATATTATGTGCTTCCAGCCTGGTTAAAATTGTGTATTCCTGGAAGACAGTGGGTATCGATCTCTGACAATGATGGAAGATCTACATGTACTTTCCAAATTGTAGAATTTTTGGATGATAAAGAACTCACAATTTGGGATGGAGTTGCTTTAAGACAAACAACAATGTCTGTGGGATCGGGGGCTTTTGGACTTGCGTTCATTGATAAATCGCGTGTGTTCTTCAGATGCCTCAAGTGCTGATCCAGGAGACCGGAGGCCAGTTGGCTGGAGAAACCTTCGAGCAGTTTCTAACACGGGCGAAATCCCGACCGGAGACGGCAGAGAGGGTATGGTTCTCCAAGGCAGTAATGAGGCTATGTGTTGACCACGACGATAGAAATGATAACTTTATCCATGAGACCCCCAGATACCAGGACCCAAATTTTAAATGGTCTAACAATCGTTTTGATGAAGTAACTTTGTTTAGACGTAAGAGAAATTTATTTGATTTATATGTCGAACAGGAATACCAAAGTGCAAAAAAGGGAACTGTTGTGATGTTAGACTGTCCTCTAGACAGACTACCAAAGACAGCACAATTCACTAGAAGTCTTTACCATAAGATTTCAAGAGTGGGTGTTTTGTTATGTGAAAATAATATGAAATCTTCTGATAAATCCCTTAAATTGGAACCGCTCCTAAATGATTTACATGTTTCAAAAGTAACTGACAAAATTGAAATATCTATGGACGATCTTTTAGTTGCACGACTCCAGAGAGAACACGCCAGAGAACTTCATAAAGCTAAGAAAACGGAGAAGAGGAAGAAGAAGGATCCAACTACCACAGAACAAGCTGACACATCAAAGCCAACGAATTTTGAGGATTTTAAGGCAGATGGAGAAATTGCATAAAAGATTACTTTGTATTGTAAGGGGAGTTATGTTAGAGACGCAGTTTAAATGTCCAAATTGTGAAATATCCTGTTTACAGGAGAAGTTTGAATCACTTGATGCAAACTTGCCCTGTGATAATGTCTTATAGTTTAAATGTCATTACTTGCAAAAGAAGCTTGCAACGCTAGATGCATGTTGCAAGCTTGCTTTGCAACCACAGTGTTTGTGGTTTTCTTTGATCTCTCAGAGTGAGTTCAGTGGAACAACAGGTGTTAAGGCTATGCTCGCTTAGTTGACCTTTGAGCACGGTTTAAGAAGATGGAAAGAGGCCTCCTCCCAGTTAGAGACGAGGCGAGAAGCGAGCTGTGGTTTTAACACCTGCAGGCCAAGAAACGGTCAAAATGTATATTAAGCTTTTTAGCGTGGGTGGTACAGATGAGATAACCTATGCATGCATGCTTATTGCATAATAGCTTTAGGGTCATGGAAAATTCCAGACCAGATAGTTTAACATTTTAAGAATCGCTTTAGTGTAAGGGACAGCCCTAAAAGCTTAAGACGGCCCCTATCAAACCATATAAAAGGTTTTGTATCCTGTTGTTCGGGGCCGCACTTCGAGGTGAAGACCTATACGCATTTCTGTTATTTTTTCCTTTTTGAATTAATTATCTTTGTATTGTTCTGAAACTTTTTAAGTAAAACGAAACCAATCTTTTGGTGATTCGAAAAACTTTTAAATAAGTCTCAGAGTGATTTTTCCTGGAGATATCTTTACTTTGCTATAGTTCAGATATTAATACTAAGCAAAAGCCCTGTGAAACGGATCCCGGACTCAGCTGGATCGGACACCGCCGAGGACCCTGGAGTCAACTATAGCATCTTTAACCGGCAGGTAAGGGCAATCTCTGATTGTAGTAGGTTAATGGGAATGTTGTAGATGGACTCAGATGTTACAGCGGTATAGAAACACAACAATACACACGTATATATATATATATATATATATATATATATAAGACAGAAAATATTACTTGTCTTACCTTATTCTGATTTTATGATACACTCAAAATATTCCACAACAAATCCTTTAAATTTAATGTAAAAATAAAAACGAAAGTAAGTAGTGTTGGTCTCACGTAACCCTCTCAATAGAATCAAAATGTTTCAATATTTGTGATGTATTTGGATGCTAAACTATTCTTTATTATAGGCTTTGTACTTCACTCGTGTTCCAATATCGATGGAAAAAATCATCCTCTTCACACGCGCAAAAATGTGCTTGGAAACATCACAGTGGAGCTCTGCTTTCTGTGAATGGTACAAATTGTAATACTGACTATTTAAACAGAGCAGTGTAATTCATTTATGTTAGGTTGACTATTTTTATTATTATATTGTATTAGGGCTATAATGAACAGGCTGCGATGTCAAGATTGCAATTCTGGAATGTGTGTGTGTGTGTGACGCGGTTGCGGTTGAACAGTGGACACAAAAACATAAATAAAATGTTTTAGTTAATTCCTACATTCATAGGAATACATTGAAAATGCTCGCTCTACTCCGCACCATTATCAATGTCTGTGCGGACGTCTGTATTTTACTAGTATATAGTATACTATAGTTAGCGATTTAAAAGCCCTCAGCGGTGTCACACGTCGATTAACCGGTGGGGAAATTTGATCACAGTCACATCCCTAATATATTTATATATAAATACAATAGGCCTACCTGAAAGAGAATTTTACTTGCCCGACCAGAGTATAGCCTGATTAGAACGTCAATAACAAAAAAATAACTTGGGAGTCACTAAAACGAGAGATTATTCTAATTTCATTACATTCATTTTAAGTTGCAATCAGCAGTTAATAATGAATGTATTACTGATCAATGGTAACAAGGTTGCACTGCTGAGGCTCATGCTGCTTCTCCAGGAGAATTGTAAACAAATGAGCGCAGCACACAAAAAAGCAACCCAGTTAACAACATACTGACTATAAAAATTACAAATATGGAGTTTTTATATATTTTATAACATATGATAGAGTTAAGCAAGCTCACTTGACGAGTAGGCAACTATTTCCTGAATACAATCACGATTGAAACTGTGACATTGATTTCATACAACAGGTTAATAAACAGTTACAATTAAGTCACTTACATTTTAGATGCAATATTGACTGTTTTTGTTCTGTTTCAGCAGCAAAAATAGTTAAACAAAGATCACAGCAGAACCATCGCGCATCTAACAGCAACTTGTTTTCTCATTACTGAATGATTCAGCATTTTGAAACGAATCGGTTGACTCAAAGATTCAATGGTCAATCCATAAACATCTGTCTCAATCATGAAAAACTCAGTCATTGGAACGAATCGTTTGAACGAATGAATCAATGACTCGCTCATTAAGATGGTCGCCTGGCGACACCTAATGGCGGTTTAGTGTTATGTTTAAAAGTATATTTTTTTCCAACGTGCACCATTATCAATGTCCGTGCGGACGTCCGTTTTTTACTTTCACTTTTATATTAGCGATTTAAAAGCACCCGCTCGTGTCACACGTCGATTAACCGATGGGAAAATATCCTCACAGTCATATACCTAATAAATTTATATTTAAATACAATAGGCCTGCCAGATGGCTTTACGGTAGAATTTTTAAAAATGTTTAAAGGGAAACTAATGCCTCTGCTACTTGCTGTATTTGAGGAATCATTCTCCATAGGCCGCCTCCCACATACGTTTTATCAAGCGACAATTTCGGTTTTACCTAAGAAAGGAAAAGACCCTCTAAGCTGTAGCTCATTTCGGCCTATATCTTTACTCAATGTGGACTGTAAAATATTGGCAAAGATTCTAGCCCGAAGACTGGAGAACATCCTCCCTACTATTTTGGCTCCAGATCAGACTGGCTTCATTAAAAAACGCTTCTCTTTCTTTAATATACGCAGAGTATTCGATATTATTTATTCTCCTGACTCAAATAAGCATATACCTGAAATTTTAATATCTTTAGATGCTGAAAAAGCATTCGATAGAGTGGAGTGGAGCTATCTTTTCAGTTGTTTAGAGAGATTTGGTGTGGGTCCAAATTTTTTGTCCTGGATACAACTTTTATATACTTCTCCCTTTTCTTCCGTTATTACAAATAACACTAGCTCACAATATTTTCCATTGTATAGAGGAACTAGACAGGGTTGCCCTCTGTCCCCCTTATTATTTGCAGTGGCGATTGAACCTCTGGCCATCTTGCTAAGGTCAACTTCAGTTATCCAGGGTATATCCAGGGGGGGCAGTGAGCACAAACTGTCGCTCTATGCAGATGATCTGCTACTATTTATCGCAGACCCACATAACTCTCTCCCTCATGTCATGATGGCACTTGAGCGTTTCAGTCGCATTTCGGGATATAAACTCAACCTCTCTAAAAGTGAACTATTTCCTATTAATTGTGTAGCAAAAAATTCTTCTTTTTCTGCTTATCCATTTACAGTAGCTCCTGATAAATTTACATATTTAGGTGTGGTTGTTTCGAGAAATATTTCTGAACTGTTTAAGCTCAACTTTACTCCCCTCTTGGAACAAACTAGGATATCCCTCGAGAAATGGTCTAAGCTTCCCATCTCTCTGATTGGTAGGATCAACGCAATTAAAATGAACACACTCCCTAAATTTTTATATTTGTTCCAAACTATTCCTATTTATATTAAGAAATCTTTTTTTACTAATTTAAATAAGATAATCTCATCTTTTCTTTGGAACAAGAAACCCCCTAGAATACGTCTGTGTTTTCTGCAAAACCCTAAAGAACAAGGGGGGATGGCTCTCCCAAATTTTCAATTATATTATTGGGCTTGTAACCTAAGAGCTCTGACTTACTGGCAAGGGTCACATCATATAAATCACTTACCAGACTGGGTCCAGATAGAATCCTCGGCCTGCCTTCCTTCCTCACTTCCAGCCCTCCTTTTCTCACCCTTACCACTTGGTCTAGAATCTCACATGTTGCACCCTATGGTTTGGAACTCCATCCAGATTTGGGCCCAAATTCGCAAATTTTTTGGATGGCAGAGAGGTTCAACTTGTGCCCCAGTTGCCAGAAACCATCGATTCACTCAGCCTATAAATGATCAGGCATTCTTGCTATGGCAAGAAAAAGGAATCTTAACATTCAAAGATCTTTTCGCTGACGGTTCCTTCTTATCTTTTGTGCAATTGGAATCTCGTTTTGAATTACCTAAAACACACTTTTTCAGATATCTACAGGCACGCGATTTCACACGCAAGAATTTTATCTCTTTTCCTTCCCATCCCGATCCAAACCCTATTGACCTACTCTTTCCTGATGACCCGGAGCAAAGGGGAACTATTTCTAGCTTATATGTGACCCGATCTGGCGAAATGAGTCGGAAGTCGCAACGTTCCATTTTAAGATATGGGCCGTTTATGTGGAAAAACAATGAAATAATATTTTTTTTTTTTTTTTTTTTTGTGCTAAATTTCAAAGAACAGACATTCAAAAATAATCTCCTAAAGTTTTGTAGTCCAGATAATTGAGTAAAGGTATTTAAATGACTATTAAAGTTTACAAAGTTTTACTAAATTCGCTGGAAATGAATATTGCTTTTCTCAACTCCTCTCGTCACCTCTGAGCATTTCCCGGGTATCCCCTGAAACGTCTCTGCTCTCCAAATATGGTGTTACACGTTGTATAGAACCAATCAAAAAGCTTAGAAATGTACACAAACGCTGATCATTTGTCAATGGGAAGCCCCATTTCGACTGACCGGCACGCGATTGGTCCAGCCATCCTCCTGTCAGACTCGCGCCTGTCAGACTCTGTGTAAACAAGCTAGCAGATCTCCTCAGAAAGATTCAATATTATTAATTTGAGAAATGTCGCTGTCAAAAGAGAGCAAAGTCGCCAAAAAGTCGCCAAAAGCGTTGAACTCACTGGAGGCTTCTAACCTAAGCTCTGCTGCTGGTCATCAAGGGTGGTCATCATCCTCTGATGACAGCGACAGCGAAAGTGACAGCCCTGTGGTATTTATCGTGTATGGATGTGAGTGAGTGCAATTATTCTGTGAGTGTATTTATCTGCAAGGAGAATCTATTACAATGTGTTTGATTTATTTTAACCCAATATTTAACTGTTGGTATATCCGTTATGAATATGTTACACTGTTATTGTCAACTAGCCTACACAAAGATATGATTGCATAGGCTAACATTATTTGTTCTCTGTTTCCTTGTCTCTCTGCCTCTCTCACTCTCTCTCTCTCTCACACACACACACACACACACACACACACACACACACACACACACACACACACACACACACACACACACACACACACACACAGACACACACACACACACACACACACAGACACACAGACACACACACAGACACACACAGACACACACAGACACACAGAGAGACACACACACACACACCCTCTCTCAAGCAAAATGTAGCACCTTAAAATAATTTGAGCTTCAGCCTGGCATAATAGCATATATTAATGTCTTTGGTCAAATTAAGCTGTACAATAAATAGTTCATCCCTTTAAATGCAATGGATTTTGAAAGATATCAACAAAAAACGGGCAAAAAACTTTAAAAGCGATTTTCTCAGGTTTTCAATTGGAAAAAGAGGGCAGACGACCACAATTCAAATGTGTATATATTTACAACCATTCAAGGTATGACTTTGACTAGGATATCATTTGAAAGCTTATGGTCTCCTCTTTCCATTAATACCAAAATATCAGTTTTGAAATTTGGGTCACTGTGACTCATTTTGCTGGATCAGGTCACATATATAAAACTTATATCATTATTATCCACTTCTGTTAATGCACAAAGAGATTCCTGGCAACTGGATCTCAATATTTGTCTGACAGACAAGGAATGGAATGAGGCTAAATATAGAATTCATGGCTCTTCTATCTGTGCTAGACACAGCCTTATTCAATTCAAAGTGGTACACAGGCTTCATTTATCCAAGGCCAAGCTGGCAAAGATGTATTCCTCTGTTGACCCTACCTGTACAAGATGTAAGCAGTCCCCTGCTACCTTAGCTCATATGTTCTGGTTATGTCCTAGGCTGTCTTTTTTTTTGGTCGCAGATTTTTGTATCTTATTCTAGAATTTTTAGTAAAGATGTTTGTGCAAATCCTTTAACTGCCATCTTTGGTATTGTGTGTGAAAAAAACGCTTTGTCAAAAAGCGAATTGGACTGTATAGCCTTTACTTCCCTACTGGCAAGGCGCTTAATTTTGATTAATTGGAAACAGTCCTTCCCCCCTTCTTTTAAACAGTGGGCCAGAGATGTGTTACATTTCCTGAGTTTGGAAAAAATAAGACTTAATTTAAGGGGCTCCGGGCCTAAGTTCACTGTCATATGGCGTCCTTTCATAAATTATCTCCAAAACCAATTATAACTATAACTGGACGAATTGATGCTGTCGTCAGGTTTTGCCTTTGATCTACTGATGTTATTATTTCTCCTTACTGTTTTCTTTATATACACGATGTAAAAGCACAATGTATGTCTGGATGCATGTTGTGTTGTTGGTTGTGTTGTTATGTGAGTTTGTATGTTGATTGTTGTTTAAATAAAAATGTTTAAAAAAAAAAAATACAATAGGCCTACCTAGTAAAACGTTTTATATACTATTTTGATATCCTTTTGGACACAAGAGGGCAGTATAGCCCTATGTTTGCTTTTTTGTTGAACCAAATAGCACTAAATAGCCTGTTTTTAACTTTTTCATACTTCTTGAATTGCAAAAACAGAATAAAATAGGTTTAGTTCTCTTAATAGTTTAAGAGGAGTGGCTAAAAATTCAGAGGCTGATTTTGCAAAAAAAATACACATTCAGACCAAAATATCTGACTTCCTGATGGCCGGAGCTAATGAATGTAAATTAGAAAGTTGTCCGGCTCGATGAGAACAATATACAAACTATTTTTTTTTTACTGTAGTTAAAACTAATCCCCCCACTTTTGTCAAAAGCATTTTGAAAGTGACACACTTCCTGCTGCCAGTTGGTGGCGCTATAACTTTGACTCACAATAGTTACATCCATCTGATCGGCCTCTTACCACGAACACACTGCTGAAGTTTCATCAAGATCAGTTAATGTATGCTGAAGTTATAACACACTTCCTGTTTAATTTTTTCGCCATAAATTCGTTTCCTCGCCACGGCCAAACCGTTCGAGATATTCAAAATCCGTCCACAATTTAGCATCCTCAATGTCTTGACTTCATGCTGACCGAGTTTGGAGGCGAATCGATGAATTCCCTAGGAGGAGTACATTAAATTCCACAGCATGCGTTTCCAAACAACCCATAATAGCCGACTTCCTGTTGGGCTGGCGTAAAACTTAGAGCACGAAAGTTGTTCGGCCCGAGGAGATCTATGTGTGTACCGAGTTTCATATTATTACATGCAACTGTGTTTGATTTATGGACACATGTTCGGATCCCGTTCCAGGGGGCGCTGTCAAGCCCTCCTGCCACGCCCGGGTACCAGCTTCAGCCCGGCCCTGATGGCCGTTCGTTCTGACCTGTGTGCAAAGTTTCAAGAGTTTTCGAGCATGTTAAGGGCCCCAAAAGTGCCCGAAAGGTTGACAAAAAAAATAATATATATATATATATATATATATAGCTGCGAGCAGCGATTACGGGCCCAAGCCGGTGGCACCGCAACCCCGGTGCCTTTAGTTACCTAAAGGCACCGGGGTGGCGGTACCGCCGGCTGTGGCCCTCCATTGCTGCTCGCAGCTATATTTATATATCTATATACATATATATATATATATATATATACCGTTCAAAAGTTTGGGGTCAGGAAGATTTTTAATGTTTTTAGGAGAAGTCTCTTCTGCTCACCAAGGCTGCATTTATTTGATTAAAAATACAAACAAAAACAGTAATATTGTGAAATATTATTCCAATTTAAAACAGCTGTTTTCTATTTTAAAATATTTTACACTGTAATTAATTTATGTGATCAAAGCTGAGTTTTCAGCATCATTACTCCCGTCTTCAGTGTCACATGATCCTTCAGAAATCATTCTAATATGATGATTGATGGTCAATAAATATTAATTATTATTTTCAATGTTGAAAACAGTTGTGTACAGATTTTTTTTCAAAATGCGTTGATGAATGTAAAGTTCAAAAGAACAGCATTTATTTCAAATAGAATTTTTTTTAACATTATAAATGTCTGTACTGTAACTTTTGATCAGTTTAACTCATTCTCAATGAATAAAAGTATTGATTTATTTTATTTCTTTCCCCCAAAATTTAAATTTAAATTATTACTGACCCCAAACTTCTGAATGGTAGTGTTTAATGTTACAAAAGCTTTAGATTTCAGATAAATGCTGTTCTTTTGAACTTTCTATTCATCAAAGACTGTACACAACTGTTTTCGACATTTAAAATAATAATGAATGTTTCTTGAGCATCAATCATCATATTAGAATAATTTCTGAAGGATCATGTGACAGTGACGACTGGAGTAATGATGCTGAAAAATCAGCTTTGATCACAGGAGTAAATAACAGTTTAAAATATATTAAAATAGAAAGCAGCTGTTTTAAATTGGAATACTATTTTACAATATTACTGTTTTTGTTTGTATTTTTAATCAAATAAATGCAGCCTTGGTGAGCAGAAGAAACTTCGCTTAAAAATCTTACTGACCCCAAATTTTTGAACAGTAGTGTATATATATTATATAAAAATGTAAGGGATAAGACACAGATAATTTTACTTGCCTGACCTGATTAGAACAATGAAAAAACTTAAATGAAAAAATAACTTGGGAATCACTAAAACGAGGGCGCGATTGAACAGTGGACACATAAAAACATACTCTGTCATTTTGTTCAGAACATCATTCAAACTGCAAAGTGTTAACTTATATTTTTGTACAGTAGCAATAAAACACAACATTGTGCTTTTTTAAAATACATTCAAGCAATCCGCCCCGAAAATGAAACTAAAATGCTCACGGCTGAACAGGCATTCATAATGGTGCGCGTCCTCAGAGAGGAACGAGCAGAACAGAGTCAACGTTTTTTAGGTCATTCCTCCTTCCATAGGAATTTATTGAAAACGCTCGCTCTGCTCCGCACCATTATCAATGTCCGTGCGGACGAACATATTTTACTTTCGTTTTTAAGTTAGCGATTAAAAAGCCCCCAGCGGTGTCACATGTCAGTTAACCGGTGGTAAAATATTCTCCCCGTCACATACCTAGTATATTTTTATATAGATATAATAGGCCTACCTGATTTTGAACACAAGAGGGCAGTATAGCACTATGTTTGACTTTATTTATTTATTGTTTAGACTAAACAACCATTCTGGCAGTTTTTAAACTTAAACTTCATTCTTAAATTGAAAAAAAAGAATAAAATGAGTTAAGTTCTGATATTTGTATACTTTTATATAGTAATAAATGGTGTATAATTACATTTTTAGAATATATGAGCCTTTGAGTGTTTCCTTTTTAGACAATACTTTAATCCCTCGCCATAGCAAAACCGTTTGAGATATTTATTATCCGTTCACAATTTAGCATCATTAATATATTTTTATCATGTTGAAAAAGTTTGTTGGGAATAAAATAAACCACTTAGATAAAGGTGGCTAAAAATTCAGAGGCTGATTTTGCAAAAAAATCCACATTCAGACCAAAATATCTGACTTCCTGATGGTCAGAGCTAATGACTTTAAATTAGAAAGTTGTCCGGGTCGATGAGATCAATATATGAACTGAGGTTTTTTTACTGTAGTTAAAACTAACCCCCCCACTTTTGTCAAAAGCATGTTGAAAGTGACACACTTGCTGCTGCCAGTTGGTGGCGCTATAACTTTGAATCACAATAGCTACATCCATCTGATCGGCCTCTTACCACGAACACACTGCTGAAGTTTCATCAAGATCAGTTAATGTATGCAGAAGTTATTCCACTTCGTGTTTCTCTTTTCTCGCCATAAATTCGATTCCTCGCCACGGGCAAACCGTTCGAGATATCAAAAATCCGTCCGCAATTTAGCATCCTCAAAGTCTTGAGTACATGCACACCGAGTTTGGAGGGGACACGGTGAATTTTCTAGGAGGAGTATTTCACATTCCACAGCAAGCGTTTTCCAAACAACCCATAATAGCCGACTTCCTGTTGGGCTGGCGTAAAACTTGAACGGGGAAAGTTGTTCGGCACGATGAGATCTATATGTGTACCGAGTTTCATATTAATTCATGCAAGCGTGTTTGATATATGGACCAAGTTTTAGAACCCCGTTCAAGGGGGCGCTGTTGAGCCCCCCAGCCACGCCTGGGTACCAGCTTCAGCCCGGCCCTGATGGCCGTGGGTTCTGACCTGTGTGCAAAGTTTCAAGAGTTTTTGAGCACGTTAAGGACCCCAAAAGCCCCCGAAACTTTGATTAAAAATATAAAAGCAATAGTCAAATCTCCCCCCTCCCCTCACACACACAGAGACACAGAGAGAGGGAGAGAAAATTCTTCAGAAAATCCACATTCAAACCAAAATATCTCTCTTCCTGTTGGTCGGAGGTAGTTAATGTCAATTAGAAAGTTGTCCGTCTTGATGAGAACAATACACATACCAAGTTTTGTTGCTGTTGATAAAACTAACCCCCCCACTTATGACTAAAGGTGGCGCTACTGAGCCCCTCACCACGCCCGTTCCTGAAACTTTGCACATGTCTACTGGCTAATAAATGTGATGTGTCTGTCGAGTTTCATGCAATTTCAAGCATGCTAAGAGTCTCAAAAGCATCAAAAAAGAATATTGATGTTTGATGCGTTGCCATGGCAACAGTATTAAAGATATCAAAAATCCTTTCACAGGTCTACATCTGCCGTGTGTTTACATTATACACATAAAGTTTGAAGCAAATCGGGTAAAAATAAGAGGGTGATTTCAAAGCATTTTGAAAGTGACACACTTCCTGCTGCCAGTTGGTGGCGCTATAACTTTGACTCACAATAGTCACATCCATGTGATCGGCCTCTTACAACGAACACACTGCTGAAGTTTAATCAAGATCAGTTAATGTATGCAGAAGTTATAACACACTTCCTGTTTCCATTATTCGCCATAGATTCGTTTCCTCGCCACGGCCAAACCGTTCGAGATATCAAAAATCTGTCCACAATTTAGCATCCTCAATGTCTTGACTTCATGCTGACCGAGTTTGGAGCCGATTGGATGAATTCCCTAGGAGTACATTAAATTCCACAGCATGCGTTTCCAAACAACCCATAATAGCCGACTTCCTGTTGGGCTGGCGTAAAACTTAGAGCACGAAAGTTGTTTGGCCTTGAGATCTATATCTGTTCCGAGTTTCATATTATTACATGCAAGTGTGTTTGATTTATGGATAAGTGTTCGGATTCCATTCCAGGGGGCGCTGTTGAGCCCCCCTGCCATGCCCGGGTACCAGCTTCAGCCCGGCCCTAATGGCCGCAGGTTCTGACCTGTGTGCAAAGTTTCATGAGTTTTTGAGCACGTTAAAGGCCCCAAAAGCCCCCGAACCCTTGAACAACAATAATAATAATAATAATAATCCTAACGAAAACAATAGGGCCTTCGCCCCTTCAGGGCTTGGGCCCTAATAATCCTACCGAAAACAATAGGGCCTTCGCCCTTTCAGGGCTTGGGCCCTAATAATCCTACCGAAAAAAATAGGGCCTTCGCCCTTTCAGGGCTTGAGCTTCTCTTCATTAGATGGAGAGCCCGCATAATCATCTCTCAGAAGAGCTTTTTTAGATGCAGGAGGCTTACATGGTGTAGCCGGATACGAGGGAAAATCATCTTCAGAGGCCATCAAGGACAGCTGGCCTACCGAGTTAGAGTAGTCATGACAGCTGGACACGAGAGGGTTTGCCGAACCTGTTGCAACTGCCTGTTTAGCAGCCTTCATCGCTCTCTTTTTAACCCGTGTAGACATATGGGTAATCGATTGATCATATCCAGACTCTGCTCAGGATCTAAATATAGTCAGTTACTTAACTTTTGTATTTTTTGCACACGCGCTCGGTAAAACAGGAGCGGTTAGGTCGCCATCTTGGAAACCCCCCGCTTCGTTGTTTAAAATATTAGACACTGAATTATAGACGATGACGTCACCAGCCCTCGACCTGCTCCACATTCACCCAAAAAAGGCTAGGTCGATTAATTTGACCCGTCAGATTCCGTGACCATGTTCATGTGTATTAATACCTTATCAATATGCTTTATAAAATGGAAAGGGACTCGCATGTCTGCCTCATATTTTATGATTATACAGCTGAATAAACAGAGATGGTCACACATCACATTCGTCACTTTATTGAACATTACAGTCAGTTATAAATAAATCCTTGCGATCTCAGAGTAATAGGTCTATGCATTTGTAAGGAAAAACAATAGGATCTCTAACATTATTGAGTATTACAGTTAATAGTAAGCTAATAAGAATAAAGATAAGCATGTATCAGACAATGATAATATTTTATACAAAACGAAACCATCAACACAGTCCAGCATCAGACAACAGCAGCGCAACAGAATGTTGCCATGGGTGTTGACGCTTGATAACATTCTCCCAGACCCAGACGGTCCAACATCGTACTGGTTCTATCACCTGCAGACGCGTAATAATCTTCGGAAACACTACCATTTCTCTGTCCACGCTCCACTTCATCTGCTAGTGAATGTAACGCTAGTATCAGCTCTGCCGCCGCCGTGTTTCCTTCCAACACCTCAAAATACCATAGACAGTATACGCACCATAGCCTATGTTGAGCCACGCCTTCACGCAGTGATTGACAGGGCGGGGCGGGCAAGTGATCGGCTCAGAATGCATTTTCAAATTGCACATTGAATTTTGCTACATTCATTGCGGGACACTTAATGGAAATGCAATCGCAAGTGTCTTAAATGTGAGTCTAAATGCAATTAAGAAAAAATTACATTTACATTACAATTTTGCCACAGTTTTTGCTTGAACATGTTAAACATATCTAATAATTTCTGTAATACAATTTTTAATTTAATTTTAATTTTGCAACTTATAAAGCGTTAAAATATGTATTCAATTTACATATTAAAACTAGTGTATGAAATGGCAAATGTAAATTATATAATTGAATTTTCATTTTCATTTTGCACCAAACGTTGCACAAATGTATGGGTAAATTAAAATTGAAATACAGAAATGCATTGCCATTTTACATATTGCATTGTCATTTTGCATATTACATTTCAAATTGAATATTGCTACCCATAAGCTTCCATAGTATGAAAGGTGCATTTCTCTCTAATGGCGCATCCGCTTTACAGCGGATATGGAGTTGTTTGCAGCCGACACTGATTGAGAAAACACTAGTTTATTAATAAAAAATTTAAATGCCTCGTTATTTTTTTCAGACACATTTATTATCATTAGCCTATAAATCACCTATAAATCACCTCTCTGTATGGTTCCAGAGACATAGCTCTTCTCATTCAGCATCAGCACGGTGGTAAAAATATAATTTCCGGGTTCTAATTTGGCCTTAGAAAACCATTAAAATCGACCTCATTTCCATATTAATTTGTGAATATTTTAAATGTTTAATAAATAAGCAACAAGTCATAAACAAAAATCTGAAAATACGTCAATAGTTGGTTTTTTTGCGCAGCATTTGGTGTGTAGTTCAAATTCAAATTTTGGTGTTAAATTTTGGATTTTAAAAATACAACAACCGTTCATTTTTTGTTTTTCGACTACTGGTTAAAAAAGGAAAAACGAATGGACGCAAAAGTACACGGACCTGATTCAAATGGATTAATTGCATTTTGGAAAAAAAATGTCATGGATCTATTTAATTTTGGAGGAAAATATAATCCGTTTTTAGTCTTTGAAAGTCAAAATCTGGATTACATTTTTTTTTAATGTTATTATAACCTAATAATTCTATGTGAAAATTTGAAACCGAAAATAGTGGTTTTCATCTTGCCACTTTCTTGGTAAAGAAAACACATTTTTTACTCAAAGTAATCAAAATGGATTTACTGCGTTTTGCAACCAAACTCTTCATTCAATGTTTTTGCTACAAAATTACGTTTTATTATGCATAGACAGCACATGCTCTCTCTCCCATCTAAACGCACACATATGGACACACACTCGCACAGTGTTGTCAGCGCTGCTCTGAAGATTTTATCAGTAAAATAATTTAACAACTTAAAAGCTACAAGACATTTATCCTGGATATACTTAGTCTCACTATAGGAGAACCGCTGCTGCCGAACACTGTTGAAGACACTTATCGAACAGTCACTTATCGAACACTTATCTCTCTCTCTCTCTCTCTCTCTCTGTCTATGACAGCATTAATCAGCTAATAATTCAATGGCCCATCGTCAATTATTCCTTACTTATTGCCGTATTCTCTGATAAAATTAGAGACTTGAGTGAAGCACCACAGCACCACCTGCGTCTTCATGTTGTAATTGTCACAGACGTATATTTTAACAGCGGACGGGCCACTTTCAATTAATCA
The DNA here is from genome assembly GCA_021464565.1 of Rutilus rutilus. Lineage (NCBI taxonomy): Eukaryota > Metazoa > Chordata > Actinopteri > Cypriniformes > Leuciscidae > Rutilus > Rutilus rutilus. Next base: position 47,608,217 of record JAJAQA010000004.1, read on the forward strand.
CCAGAATTTGTTGGCAGGCCTGATTAAAAGTCGTGGCGGGCCGTGTTTGGCCGGCGGGCCTTGTTATTGACACGTGCTCTACAGTAACTGAAATAATTATTGACCCATGATCAAACTGTCTGTCTGGAAATATTATCATCAGCTAACATTACAACTAATAGTAAAGTAATATTATAAATAAATGAGCAATACTCACATCAGTGTGTTGAGTTGACAGTGTTTATCCTGCAGTAGAGCAGCGATCTGATTCACTCGTGTGTCTCCTAGTTCATGTTCTCTCAGATTCAGCTCTCTCTGGAGTAACGTGTTTTTACCCACAACTCTATTCACATACTGACAGGCTTCCTCTGCAGCAGGACTCAAAAACCTGCAGAAGAGTCAATTCAGTTCTCAACTAAATGTCCAGCTTATTATATACTTAATACTATATTAGTTATGAATATTTTGCCTGCATATAGCTAATTTAGTTAATTATTTGATCCCGTCTCACCTCAGTGTCTTCAGTTGATAGTCTGGATCCTGTAGTAAATCATTGAGCTGCTTCACTCCTGATTCTCCAGGATCATTTCCTGTGAGATCCAGCTCTATCAGGTGTGAAGGGTTTGATCTCAGAGCTGAAGCCAGAGCTTTATAACCTTCTTCTGTCACACTGCAGTTAGAGAGTCTAGAACAGAAAGGAAAACATTCAGCTGATTAATCAGTTAAACCTGAACAATATAAATCTGAATGATCGCTCTTCCAGTCGCCACTCGCCAAATTAAGGAAACCCCTCTTTCTGGTGGTCTACGGCACATGTTTCCATGGCTTTTGGCTTGCTTAGTTGGGGACATTTAATATTCAACAATATTATTGATCTGCCTTACTTAGGGTGGATGATGGCGCAATTTTCTCCTAGGAACAAACTTTGTTGTATTATTTACTAGGGGTGTAACGGTTCACAAAATTCACGGTTCGGTTCGATACGATACACTTGTGTCACGGTTCGGTTCGGTACGGTTCGGTACGTTTTTGATACAGCAAAAAGAAAGAAATGTCAGATAAATTTCCTTGATTACATTTTTTTTATTATTTTTTTATTATTAAAACTAACATCATAAAGAATGATATTTTTTTTACTTTGAGCAATTCTAGAGCTATAATTGACTCTTCTTATGAGCATATAAAACAAAACAGCTCCTTGGAAAAAAATTAAATGTAATATTAACAAAGGTTATGTAGTTATAAACAAAGGTTTGAAATAAAATGGCTCTTCTCATGGCTCTTCTCATTCAGCATCAGCACGGCGGTAAAAATATAAAGGAAACATATTTAGGAACAAAAGAAACAAAATGAAATGTAGTTATAAACAAAGGTTTATTTTAGTTCAGATTAACATTTGAGGGCAGCAATTGTATTCATAATGTCAAAATAAAACCAACGTAATGTTACTTGAAGGCATTATAGCCTACTATTCCTGCCAAACTTGCATGGTTACAGTTAGTGTTACTACAGTAAATCCATGGTGAATGTTGCAGATCTGTGGACACTGGATAGTTCATTCATGGCACAATGTTTCTTCCTGGTTTCCACGTCAGCGCTGTTTGATCCGTTAATAACGGAGAAATGTGAATGTTTCTCACTAGATCTCGCAGCGATGTTATTACTTCTGTGGTGAATTCAAATGCTTTCTTTACTGGATCTCTTATTAGCGCTGAGTAACAGTGTTGCATGATCACGATCGGCTCGCGCTGCACTGGTCCAAACTGATAAACGGTCCTTCAACCACACAATAACGGGTATCTTTTACATTATGAGCGCGCTTGACACGCGCAACGCGCCTACATTTGAAATAACGGAATTTTGGTCGGCAGGAAAAATGGTCCAACGTTCGGTTTGAAAATGCATACCGAAAACCGAACCGAAAGCCTCGTACCGAACGGTTCAATACGAATACGCGTATCGTTACACCCCTATTATTTACATGTTATCACTGAGAAGCTGCTTTGATACAATGTGTATTGTAAAAAGTGCTATATAAATATATAAATAAAGGTGACTTGACTTGACATTCAGTGGTGTTTCACTGGCGTATTGGATAAGTGCAGTGATTCCCCCCCGGGCGCTTCAGCATAAAGAGCAGTTTCCCTAAAAGAGCAAAATTGATGTTGAGCGTCGTTTTAAAGATGCCTTTCCCTCCGTGTGGTTCTGGATACGGTTGTTCCCTGTCCTCATCTGATTGCCACGATCTCACATGTCTGGGCCAAGAGTGTGCTGAGATAGTGTTTGTGGATGGTTCATGTCCTCACTGTGAGAACAGGACCATGTTGAGCCTGCGGTCGTGACTGTCCTTCCTCGTGAAGGCTAGAGTCTTTCTGCTGTTACCCAGCACTGCCTCTGCACAAAGCAGAGCTGCCAATATGGTTAACACTGTAGGAGACCTGAGGCTCACAGTGGGAGTGTTTCCTCGCGGTCCTCCCGCTCCTCTGGCCTGTCGTGTGCCGTCGAGCTGCCGGGTGATGGTGCGGGGTGTTTGCTTTTCGAATCAACAATGGAGTTTAAAGGGGTCATATAATGAAACTGAAATGTGTGTTGGCAGTGCCTGTACACAACCATCATAAAATGATAAAAAATCCATCCAGTGTTTTTTTTTTAAATCTTCTTATATGTTTCCCCCTCTCCTGAATCAAGCTGTTCGATTTTGTGACGTCACAAAATCGACGCCCCTCCCACAATGGTTGATTGACAGCAGAGTTTCAACACAGACCCGCTATCGCGAGCGAGCTGTCAATCATAGCCCGCGCGGACCGGCGCCTTCAGTGTTGATAGCTGGAGCACTGAGTAGAATGGCGTCTAAACGATTATGGTGTTCTGTTCTTGGGTGTAATAATGAACACCGCAGTCATTTTGATGTTCCTAAATCCGAACTGCTGAAGACGCAGTGGCTGAGTTTGTTTTCGAAGGGAATTCCCCACGATCAACGTCAATGCTTTCATGTTTGCGCGAATCATTTCACCAGACTGCTTTACAAACGAGGGTCAGTATAAAGCTGGTTTTACTAAGAAGCTGCTCCTGAAAAAAGGATCGGTACCAACTATTCATGTTCCTGCTGCAGTGAGTGAGTGTAACGTTTTATTAACCTTTATATTAATCTTTATATTAATCTTTGCAAATCGCTTTCTGCACGCTTCACGATGAATGCGGCTATTTTACACTCAGGGTACATTACAGCATGTTTTCTATGTATGATGTTCTCAATATAATTCATAATCCCATGTTTAGGATTCACTTCCTGCTCAGCTACTGTTCGGACGCTCTTGCTTACTGCTCCGCGCTCTGCTCTATCGCTTTTACATTTTATCTCCTATATTTTTATATTTTATTTCCTTTTATCACCTAATTTTATCTTCAGCAATCAGCACAGTGCTCAGACAACAAAGTTTGGATTACTACAAAAACGCAGAATTCTTTTACCCGACCAGCTTACATTCCGGGAAAGGAAAACACAACTGCCTACATTCATAAGGATAAGAGAGAAAATGCCTCTTCAGGTTCAAGAATCTACTTGCTGCACCAACTGCCACAGACTTTTACAAAGGATTGCAGTTCTTGAAACAAAGTTACTTACGGGACCACCAAACCAGACGGAGCACACAACAGAGCTTCGTCATGGACACCCACAGCATACCGGTGAGTCCCATGAAACTAGTGCTCCTCGACAGGTAGAGAAACAAGCCGATCGACTTACAAATCGATGGCACACACAGGGAGCGAGACCCAAAGGCACTCGAGACATCAGATTGTCACGAGCATCACATATTGCCGCAGTAGCATCCTCTACCCCAGATACAGCTCTGACAAGGATTGCAAACACTGGTCTGCTACCACCGCCTATACATCTTGAGAACAGATTTGAAGTACTAATGAATGTAAATGAGGAATCCCCAAATGTGATGAATGTGATCGAAAACAGACTGAATGGGCCAGTAGCTAACACTGATGCTAACTGGCGCTCAAGGTCGAGCAGACAGCGGCACTCAGCTCAGAGCGCAGCCGAACCCAGGACTCTGATAGTGGGGGACTCCATAATCAGAAACATTAGCAGCAGGGATACAACTACGTGCTGCCTTCCACAAGCAACAACTTCTGATGTAAACAGGGATCTTCAGAACATTCTAATGAAACATAAGACTGCAAATCGACTCATAATTCATGTGGGGAAGAATGATATTCATAAAGAGCAGTCAGAACTCCTTAAGAAGGATTTCAATGAACTTTTTGAAACACTTAAAAGACTGAAAGTTCAAACATTCATCAGTGGACCACTCCCAGCAAGAGGAACAAACAGGTTTTCACGGTTGCTTGGGCTAAATACATGGCTGCAAAAAACCTGCAATATAAAAGGAGTAAACTTCATTGACAATTTCAATCTTTTCTGGAGTCAGAGACAACTTTTTCATCGGGATGGCCATCACCCAAACAAACTTGGTTCAAGAGTGTTAAAGGACAATTTCTACTTCTCCCTCAATCATCCTTCTGCAATGTGTGCCAATCCACTCAATCTGAATGGCACACACACACACCTGGACACAGTATGACTGACCACAGGACTTCACTTCAGCAGCAAAATGGACATGCGGTTGACATATCACACAAGGACAATGATAACACCACTCCGCCACAACAACCTCTGCTCACGGACTCAATCTCAGCTGAGCCCTGCCCACAGAGCTCACCACAGACACACATATTAGAAATGCTCCAAGATTCAGCACCCAAGGACGACTTCCTGGAAAACAGCCAGGGAAGCAGGACAGCATATCACAGCCTCCTTTAACACCAGAGCAACAGCCCCTTTCACCAGACACATTTTCCCTCTCCCCAGCATCATCATCGCCACTTCTGTGCTTCTCACAGAAAATGGAAGAACTGGTGTATGCTGGAACCAAACTATCCCACTCTTTTGCTGCAAGCCCCCAGATACCAACCAAAAAACGACAGGCACCGCTGCCACCAAAGCCTGCGGGCCCAGCTCGCCCTCCCCCTCCTCCTGTGAGAGCTCTTCGGCCTCTGCCACAACGCCAGGGCCCACACCCTCCTCCATCTGCTCGAGGTGAACCAAAAACAACTGATACCAGCTCTCAGTGATATGTGTCGGGTCCCCGCTCTGATAACAGTAACTTTCTCAAATGTTTACAAAACAAGCGGGAACCCAGTGTGCCTGTATCTTTCTCTATTGCTGTTCTAATACAAGATAGAAAGTCTAAGGCCTCCAATAGCCGTACAGCAAACCCATCTAATCTGGTGCCTATTACACGTGAAAGTGAGATTGATGTGGGGACAAAAAGTACGACTGTTAAGTTAGCACTTTTAAACATTCGTTCACTTAAAAATAAATCACTTCTAGTTAACGACTTAATAACCACAAACAACCTAGATTTTATGCTTCTAAATGAAACCTGGCTAGAAGACAGCTACAGTGCAACAATCCTCAATGAAGCAGCCCCTCCTAACTTTACTTGTATGAGTGTCTGCAGAGCTGTTAAGAGAGGTGGGGGTCTAGCTGCTCTTTTTAAAGATATCTATCAATGCAAGCAAATATCATTTGGGAATTACCCTTCTTTCGAATATCTGGGTATTGTGTTAAAAGGTGCTCCACGCATTTTACTTATCATTATTTACAGGCCTCCAAAATACTCTCCAGCCTTCGCTGAGGACTTTACAGAACTGTTATCAACAATTACCTCAGAGTTTGACTGTTTTGCCATTGCTGGAGATTTTAACATTCACATAGATAATGCAGAAAACAATATGGCAAAAGAAATCAAAACTGTTTTAAAAACTTTTGATCTGAATCAGCATGTACATGGACCCACACACAATCGTGGACACACACTAGATTTACTTATCAGTAAGGGTCTAAACATTTCATCGATTGTTATTAAGGATGTAGCACTGTCTGATCATTTCTGTATTTTCTTTGATATATTGATCTCTCCTGCCACTGAAGCGAAATCTGTGTCTGTCAAGAAGAGATGCTTAAATGAGAACACTAGTGTACTATTTATGAAGGCTATATCCTTAACACCAAGCATATCTGCAGATTCTGTTGATTTTCTCCTTGATTCTTTTAACTCAAAAGTTAAAAGTGTAATTGATGAAATTGCTCCTGTGAAAGTCAGGAAGAAGAGTGGCAGACAAAAAGCACCTTGGAGAAACTCAACAGCAGTGCAAAATATGAAAAGACAATGCAGAAAAGCAGAGCGCATGTGGCGGAAGACAAAACTTGTAGTCCATTATAACATCTACAAAGACAGCCTTCATGCTTTCAATATGGAACTAGGCAAAGCTAGACAGACTTTCTTCTCAAATATTATAAACAATAATTTAAACAACACACGCACTCTTTTTGCTACTGTAGAGAGACTGACAAACCCCCCAAGCCAGATTCCCAGTGAAATGCTCTCAGACAACAAGTGCAGTGAGTTTGCTTCTTTCTTCTCTGAGAAAATCAATAATATCAGAAAGGTGATCAGCACATCCTTGAGTTGCACGGGGGTCAGACAGATCAGACCACCTGAGAAAGTAGTTACTATGTCTGACTTCAAAGAAATTGATGGCAAAATTTTGGAAGAAACCATGCAGCACCTTAAAACATCAACCTGCGCTCTTGACACACTTCCCACATCTTTTTTCAAAAGTGTGTTAAACAGTCTAGAAGCAGATCTTCTAGAAGTGGTAAATGCCTCACTTCACTCTGGTAGTTTTCCGAACTCCCTGAAAACTGCAGTTGTCAAGCCCCTCCTGAAAAAGAGCAATCTGGATAAGACCATATTAAGCAACTATAGGCCGATCTCAAATCTTCCTTTCATAGGCAAGATCATTGAAAAAGTTATCTTCAATCAGCTGAACAAATTCTTGAGCTTGAATGGATCCTTTGACCATTTTCAATCTGGTTTCCGACCGCACCACAACACAGAGACAGCGCTCATAAAGATAATAAACGATATTCGCTTAAATACTGATTCAGGCAAATTATCAGTGCTGGTGCTACTCGACCTCAGTGCTGCATTTGACACTGTCGATCATAACATACTTCTTGACAGGCTGGAAAACTGGGTGGGGCTTTCTGGGATAGTCCTAAAATGGTTCAGGTCATACTTAGTTGGGAGAGGTTATTATGTGAGTATAGGAGACCATAAGTCTGAGTGGACATCCATGACATGCGGAGTCCCTCAAGGCTCAATTCTTGCACCACTCCTGTTCAACCTGTATATGCTCCCAATGAGCCAAATAATGAGAAAGAACCAAATCTCTTACCACAGCTATGCAGACGACACACAGATCTACTTAGCCCTATCGCCTAACGACTACAGCCCCATTGACTCCCTGTGCCAATGCATTGATGAAGTAAACAGTTGGATGTGTCAAAACTTTCTTCAGTTAAACAAAGACAAAACTGAAGTCATTGCGTTTGGAAACAAAGATGAAGTTCTTAAGGTGAACGCATACCTTCACTCTAGGGGTCAAACAACTAAAAATCAAGTCAGGAATCTTGGTGTGACACTAGAGTCAGACCTTAGTTTCAGTAGTCATGTCAAAGCAATAACTAAATCAGCATACTATCATCTGAAAAATATTGCAAGAATTAGATGCTTTGTTTCCAGACAAGACCTAGAGAAACTTGTTCATGCTTTCATCACCAGCAGGGTGGATTATTGTAATGGACTCCTCACTGGCCTTCCCAAAAAGACCATAAGACAGTTGCAGCTCATACAGAACGCTGCCGCCAGGATTCTGAGCAGAACCAGAAAATATGAACATATCACACCAGTCCTCAGGTCTTTACACTGGCTCCCAGTTAAATTTAGGATTGATTTTAAAGTATTATTACTGGTATATAAATCATTCAATGGCCTAGGACCTCAATATATTGCAGATATGCTCACTGAATATAAACCCAACAGATCACTCAGATCATTAGGATCATATCAGCTAGAAATACCAAGGGTTCACTCTAAGCATGGCGAATCTGCTTTTAGCTATTATGCCAGCCGCAGCTGGAACCAGCTTCCAGAAGAGATCAGACGTGCTCCTACAGTAATCACATTCAAATCCAGACTCAAAACACATCTGTTTAGCTATGCATTTACTGAATGAGCACTGTGCCACTGTTCGTCTGACTGTTTGTACTGTATTTTATTTTTCTAAACTGTTTTAATTATTTCTTTTATTACTTTAATTTCTTCTATGTAAAGCACTTTGAATTGCCATTGTGTATGAAATGTGCTATATAAATAAACTTGCCTTGCCTTGCCTTGCCATGTTTATAATAAACAACGCGTTATGGTTATTGTGTTATTGTGTTACAAACGGTGTACGCACAGAACAGAGGGGCGGGGTGAGCAAAGCTCATTAGCATTTAAAGACCCATGCACTCAAACGGCGTGCTGAAAACAGAGCTGTTTTTGACCAGGTAAAATTTGTGTTTTCTTACAATACTAATGAGAATTTTTAATTAAAGTATATTACAAACTTTTAATTTAGACCCTAAAGAATCATATTAGCTTGTACAAAAATGACATTATATGACCCCTTTAAAAAATGCGTCAGATGGACCGAAGATGAGGTTCAGGCTTTATTAAGCTTATATGAGGAGGACGAAATCCAGCGGGAACTGGAAAGTCACACACAGTCCTACGTCACCGGACTAATTTACCTAATCTTCATGGTACCTTAGACTGCGATGGAAACACAGACAGCAACAGGTCTGGGGGAAAAAGATCCTAGGACAGATTGTTCTGGGTAATTTCAGTGGAAACGCGGCTTTAGATGATCATCTTATTGAAGAGCTACAGCAGCATTTAGTTTCCAATAGTCTCTTTTGAAACCCAGTCACACTAGTTCTGTGTGCTGGAAGACACTGTTTCTTCTCTTTCATTTTTAACTATTTATTTGACATCTCTCTTCTTTATTCTCTGTTGAAAAGGCAAATTTCTGCATGTACACAATCAGTAAATTGTATCAAATGCTGGAAAATTAAACAATTACTAACTAGATTAAAACACATAAAAATGAGCAATAGGGAAAACCCAGAAAGTGCACTGTTATAAACAATGAAACATAAGCCCTGCTGTCTTCAGATAAATAAACTTCAGTCACACTGTAATTGATGTACAGTATAATGATACTAACTGTAGTTTCTCCAGCTTGAATTGTGGGTTCATCAGTAGATCACTGAGGTTTTTCACTCCAGAGTCTCCTAGTTTATTCCAGCTCAGGTTCAGCTCTCTCATGTGTGACGGGTTTGATTTCAGAGCTGAAGTCACATCAGAACAACCTTCATCTGTCATATCACAGTAGCTTAAACTACATTAGCAGAGAGAGAGAAGAAAATAAGAGAGAAGAAAAGAAAACTCTTTATTCTGTAAAGTCACATGATCTTCATAAGCAAATACAATGTTAAAGTGTTTTAGATTAAACTGTTGAAGTGATTTTAACCCTCTGGGGTCTAAGGTGTTTTTGGGGCCCTTGGGATGTTCTGACATGCCCTGACATTTGTGCTTTTTTCAGTTATTTATAAACATGATAATAAAGGTGTAAATTCACTCTATACATCACAAACAGGGCTACCATAAAATGTGAGCAACATGTATGTAGATGTTTGGATTTTTAAGAGAATAATGTTTATGCGTGGTTATTGAAAAAAATAAAAATGAAAGTTGCTGAAATAAGACCACAAATCTCATACTAAATATGTGTCCACAAGACTTTTGACTAATGGATGTTGTCGCTTCGAGTTCTGGCTTCAAAGTTATGTGAAAATAGTCTTGCTTTATCGTTCACAATAAAACAATACATTGATTTAAATTGTGTAAGACAGGTTTTGCTTGGAAAGCCAATATACGAGGGGGGCGTAAAGGGGGAGTAGTTTACACCTGAGAATACAATGTCCCACCCATTATGCGTAACGTCTTGCATAATGAGCCATTCATTCAGGTGTGACACTGACTGAGCCACAAGAATAAATGCAAGGACAAAAGATATATTTAGAAGAAGACTTATATTGACCATTTAAGATTTTGCTTACATCTATCTTGTAAATATGTTTTGCTATTTTACAATTTAACAACAACAAAACCTTTACAAAGGTTACAATTACAACAATAATTACAATTTCAGCAATATTTCAAGTGTACTCTTTCTTTGTAAAAAAATGACTATAGGCCTACATTTTATCATATGTATTCATTAGTTTGAATATAGCCAACATTGGAACATCTAACATCTTAGTTTATGACTTTATTTTTGACAAAAATAGTATTATATATATATATATATAGAACATATGAGCAGAAATTGCTAAACAAAAGCTTATTTGATGTGGCAGTATATTCTACAGTAAAAACTGTTCCCAAATCTAGTCAACAAAATGTTGTCTTTCATATTTTGCCTGACTGTAACATTGTTTTTATGAAATATTAGGGCATATAAATGTTAATTTGCAGTTTAATACGTTGCTTATACAAAGACATTTTATTTAAACATATTTCAGTCGATTTTTACTCATCTCAGTATAGCAAAGCATTTTAGTTGATTAAAGCGGTTTATTCTTTCACACACAGACACGCGATTCATATTTAGGCTAAACAGTCTTTACAAATATGTACCCTTCATTCATCTCACAGAAACGCGATTCATATTATAGAAACGCGATTCATCTTTTTGCGGTTTACATAGGCCTACACTAACGTTATTCCATAACGTTATTCCACATTAACACTTGAGAAAAGAGAATTTAGCCTACCTCACTCCTCAGCGGGATCTATTGCTCCTCATATCAGCACTGTTCTGAGGAAACTTTTCTCCAGGATTATTAGGTAGGCTATATTATGCCTCACTCGCGGCGCGCTGTGTTTACAGCTGATGTGGGCGTTTCACAGGTCGGAAATGGTTCTCAGAATAGCGCACGCTCTCCGGGGCGTGGTCACATTACATTTCAATGAGCTCTAATGAGCTCGACTGGAATCGCTCTCTTTTAATACAGATTTCACAAGATGAGAATATTTGTTTTTTATATAAATAAATATATTTTATAAATATAAATGAATTCTTCATTTAAAAGAAGAGAATTCAAGCTTCATGTCTGTATGCCTGTTTGACTGAGTATTCGCTGAGTTATGGTTCATTTTCGGACGCGTTTCAGAATGGACTTAACTGACAGAGAGAAGGCAGAACTCGCATCACGTTTATTTTTCTTTATTTGGCAAAAAGCACAACACTTTGTTTTTATTGTGAGTATACACAAAAATAATACACACTTAACAGGATCGATTGATGTATGAAACTTGTTTGTAATATCAAAGTCAACAGAGCAAAATGAATTTCTTTTGAACTGATAAGAAAAAAAGCGAGCTGGTATCGCCGGCGATACCGCCGACCCCAGGGGGTTAAGATCAACATTTTGATTCTTGTATGTGAATGTGACTGACCTCAATCTCTCCAGTTTACAGTGTGAATCCTTCAGTACGTCACATAAGTGCTTCACTCCAGAGTCTCCTAGTTTATTCCTGCTCAGGTTCAGCTCTCTCAGGTGTGATGGGTTTGATTTCAGAGCTGAAGTCAGGATGAGACTCTGTTTCTCTGTAATACTGCATCTATTCAGACTGAAGACAGACAGAGAAAATTACTCAGATCTATGATGATCAACTAACATGTTTAGCCTCATCCAGTAGACTTTTGCTGACAAATAAACAGGGATATCAAGGTAAAGGTAACATGGAGAAAGACTACACATTGTTCATTCAAATAAACTACCAACATTGTAACAATAAAAAGGTTGAAAGCGTTGATCTATTTATGTTAGTATACACATTCATTTCATTTAATCTTTAAGGTTCTTTAATGTCAGTGTTACCCTTGGTTTGCTCACTGGGTCAAATGTGTTTATGACGGTTGTTTTCAGACACATTGTCTACTTGCTAAAACTTTACAGTAAGGTTTCATTTGTTAACATTAAATACATTAGTTAGCATGAACCCATGATGGACAATACTATACATCATTTAATAACCTTAAGTTTAAACATTTACTAATACATTTTTAAATACAAAAGTTTTCTGTTAACATTAGCAAATCCCCTGTGAACTAACATGAACAAAGAATAATTGTATAAACTAACATGATCAGATCAAGGAATAGAAGTATTTCCTTAAGCAGAAGACAATCAAACAAGCTTTGTAAAAGGTAGCTCATCTGCTTTAGTGCTGCACCGTGAGGCAGTGTCAGTGTATTTTATGGATGGCTCAGCTAAACAGGCCAATAAGAGACTATTAACTACTATTATTCCTTTTAATTATACTAATGTCTAATTAAAACATCTACAAATGTATAAAACTGATCAGAGATCAGGTAAAACCCACAAACACTTGTTCATTCTCAGTGAATCTGCATGATTCATGAGTTCACAGAGATCATCGCCTCCAGTGGTGAACCACTGACAATTCCAAACGTTTCTAAACAGTTGTGTCGTAACGAAGCCTCTTTACTGAAATCACGTGACTTTGGTAGTTTGATACACACTCCGAACCACTGATTCGAAACAAAAGATTTGTAAAGGTTTCATAGCTTCATTAAGCGTGTTTCGAAAGCGCCCATCACTAGCGTTCAGTCAACTTACCTTCAGTGGATCTCATTACAGGCAGATACTGATCACAGATTTTTAAAATGCACTTATTTAAATTTTTACAAGTTACAGTATATGTTGCACCAAAATTAGATATTTGTGAAATACAAAGATTAAATTGAAAGCAGTTATAAACAGTTCTGATTCTGATGTCAGAAAAAAAAAAAAACATTGTTCTGCCTCCACAGTAACTGCAATAATTATTGACCCATGATCAAACTGTCTGTCTGGAAATATTGTCATCAGCTAACATTACAACTAAAAGTAAAGAGATATTATAAATAAATGAGCAATACTCACGTCAGTGTGTTGAGTTGACAGTGTTTATCCTGCAGTAGAGCAGAGATCTGATTCACTCGTGTGTCTCCTAGTTCATGTTCTCTCAGATTCAGCGCTCTCTGGAGTAACGTGTTTTTACCCACAACACTATTCACATACTGACAGGCTTCCTCTGCAGCAGGACTCAAAAACCTGCAGAAGAGTCAATTCAGTTCTCAACTAAATGTCCATTGCATTACAAAAATGATTGATATGATAAAAAAAAACTTAATTATTGTTTTAAAGACAAGCTTAAGTTAGTTATTTAGATGTTACATTTTTCTTTAAAAATTTAAATACACAAATAAATATATATATTTAAAAGAAACTAGAGCAACACTCAGTCTTAAAGCAAACTCATAAGAACAGAAATGTCTCACAGAGCAGAAGGGCAAAAGTTCACTAGATTATGGTTTTCAGTATTAATACAGAGTGTGAAATTAATATATTTCTGTCTTTTAAGCAGGAGGAGTGAGGAACGTCAGCACAGAGAAAACTGGCTGGAAACTCATAGACCTGCTGTAGAGAGATGCAGTTGGGCTTGATAGAAAACCTGCAGCATCTGATCTGATCTTTATCATTTTGATGCAACAAATTGTCCAGCTTATTATTTAACTAAAATAATATATTAGTTATGAATATTTAGTCTGCATATACAGTAGCTAATTTAGTTAATTATTTGATCCCGTCTCACCTCAGTGTCTTCAGTTGACAGTCTGGGTCCTGTAGTAAATCATTGAGCTGCTTCACTCCTGATTCTCCAGGATCATTTCCTGTGAGATCCAGCTCTATCAGGTGTGAAGGGTTTGATCTCAGAGCTGAAGCCAGAGCTTTATAACCTTCTTCTGTCACACTGCAGTTAGAGAGTCTAGAACAGAGAGGAAAACATTCAGCTGATTAATCAGTTAAACCTGAACAATATAAATCTGAATGATTGCTCTTCCAGTCGCCTCTACAATAAGGAAGCCCCTCTTCCTGGTGGTCTACGGCACATTCAGTGGTGTTTCGCTGGCGTATTGCATGGATAAGTGCAGCGATTCCCCCCTGGGCGCTTCAGCATAAAGAGCAGTTTCCCTAAAAGAGCAAAATTGATGTTGAGCGTCTTTTTAAAGATGCCTTTCCATCCGTGTGTTTCTGGATGCGGTTGTTCCCTGTCCTCATCTGATGGCCACGATCTCACATGTCTGGGCCAAAAGTGTGCTGAGATAGTGTTTGTGGATGGTTCATGTCCTCACTGTGAGAACAGGACCATGTTGACCCTGCGGTCTGGACTGTCCTTCCTTGTGAAGGCTAGAGTCTCTCTGCTGTTACTCAGCACTGCCTCTGCACAAAGCAGAGCCGCCAATATGGTTAACACTGTAGGAGACCTGAGGCTCACAGTGGGAGTGTTTCCCCGCGGTCCTCCCGTTCCACTGGCCTGTCGTGTGCCGTCGAGCTGCCGGGTGATGGTGCGGGGTGTTTGCTATTCGAATCAACAATGGAGTTTAAAAAATACGGTAGATGGACCGATGATGAGGTTCAGGCTTTAGTAAGCTTATATGATGAGGACGAAATCTAGCGGGAATTGGAAAGTCGCACACAGTCCTACGTCACCGGACTAATTTGCCTAATCTTCACAGTACTTTAGACTGCGATGGAAACACAGACAGCAACAGTTCTGAGGGAAAAAAGATCCTGGGACAGATTGTTCTGGGTAATTTCGGTGGAAACGCGGCTTTAGATGATCATCTTATTGAAGAGCTACAGCAGCATTTAGTTTCCAATAGTCTGTTTTAAAACCCAGTCACACTAGTTCTGTGTGCTGGAAGACACTGTTTTTTCTATTAAATTTTTTACTTTTTATTTGACATCTCTCTTCTTTATTCTCTGTTGAAAAGGCAGATTTCTGCATGTACACAATCAGTACATTGTATAAAATGCTGGAAATTAAACAATTACTAACTAGATAAAAAACACATAAAAATGTGAGCAATAGGGAAAACCCAGAAAGTGCACTGCTATAAACAATGAAACATAAGCCCTACTGTCTTCAAATAAATAAACTTCAGTCACACTGTAATTGCTGTACTTTATAATTCAAGTCAAGTCATCTTCATTTATATAGCGCTTTTAACAATGTAGATTGTTGCAAAGCGGCTTTACAGAGATACAAGGGTAGTTTAAAGTAACAGAGATTGTTTTGGCTTCATAGCAGTTCTTGAATAAAGTTATTTTCCAGCTAAAGTTAATTTGATTGATTCACTTCCATCGCAACGATCATTAGTTATTAACTTAGGGGCCGCTAACACGACACCGTTTTAACAGGAAACTCTACACAGACTTTAGACGCGAAACCTGTGAGAACGCTGATGGCATGCACATGTGTATTACGAGTTCAGTCTATTGGTATGCGCGTTTGAATATATGTGCGCAGGTTTGTAATTCCCTACAAACCAAGCCTTAAAAAACTACTTGTCTGGCCTTAACATTTTTGATACAGAATTTTATCACTTCGGGGTAGATATTTTCCTGACAATGCTTTATCTGTAGAGTGGTAAAGGGATCCTCCATAAGGGGAAACTAGTTGGCACTTTAGCACCCCGCTATGACATCGGGTCCAGGCGCAGGTCCGGATTCAGTGTAATTGCCTATTCACTAAGCTACTCCAATTGAGCGATCAAATCGCGTGCATGCATTCATGTGCAGTGTTTATGTGTAAGAGAAAGTTTGTGACAAAGTAAGTTCTCCTTTTATGTATATTGTTAATAACAGATTGTCACACTGTATCCCAACTGTGCTAAGTTAGACCATGTTTGTGGTGTAGTTGATGTTTAGCGATCTTTCTTAGTGTAATTTGATCTTGCTAAACGAGCGGATTATCCCACTAGCATCGCGGCTCGTACTGTTCATGTTTACTAGTTATTAGCTTGAAGTGAATTTCTCCATGGGTAATATCTTTCACTGGTTGTCATTTATTACTGCCTGTATTACTGAGACCAATTTCTATAATCCACATTTTGGTGATTTGTCAATTTCATTGCATTATGCAGTTTATTACAGACTCATACTAATATATTTCTCGATTTATATTTCATGTATCAATGCCCTTTACAGAGATGTTTATATTTGAGTTTGCAATCTCTTAAGTTGTTGAATAATTTTAGACAGTGAATATTTATTTCTGTTATATTATTTATTTCAGAAACTACCTCAAGTACACTATTATGTGTATATGGTCACTCTTGTGCAATAAACGGCTAAACTCTATCCGATGACTCCGACTCCCTGACCAGAGTTCTGCAGCGGTCAATAATATAATCCACCAGTTTTCAGTGGGGCAATCCCCAACATCGGGATAAACAAAAACACTAAAATTAGCGTAGACACCATTCTTCTTATGATGTAACGAGTACATCAGGATTTATGGGAAGTGTTCCTGGTTCCGGCTGACCTGATCTATGCAGCCTAACATTGAATTATAGAAGTCTATAATGTGTTATGTGTATGCTAGGTCAAAGAGATGTGTTTTAGTCTAGCTTTGAACTGACAGAGTGTGTCTGCTTCCCGGAAAATGGTAGGAAGACTGTTCCAAAGTTTTGGTGCTAAATAGGAGAAGGATCTACCGCCAGCAGTCAATTTTGATATTCTAGGTATTATCAACTGGCCAGAATTTTGTGTTAAGAACTATAATGTGTTAAGAGCTCGCTCAAGTACTGCGGAGCTAAACCATTTAGTGCTTTGTAAGTAATCAGCAATATTTTAAAATTTATACAATGTTTAATAGGGAGCCAATGCAGTGTTGACAGAACAGAGCTAATATGGTCATACTTCCTGGTTCTAGTAAGAACTCGAGCTGCTGCGTTTTGGACCAGCTGTAGTTTGTTTATTAAGCGTGCAGGTCAACCACCCAGTAGAGAATTACAATAATCTAGCCTTGAGGTCATGAACGCATGGACTAATTGTTCCGCATTTGTCAATGAGAGCATATGGCGTAATTTAGATATATTTTTAAGATGGAAAAATGCGGTTTTACAGATACTAGACACGTGACTTTTAAATGAAAGATTGGTATCATGATGGTATAATTGGTATAATGATACTAACTGTAGTTTCTCCAGCTTGAATTGTGGGTTCATCAGTAGATCACTGAGGTTTTTCACTCCACAGTCTCCTAGTTTATTCCAGCTCAGGTCCAGCTCTCTCAGGTGTGACGGGTTTGATTTCAGAGCTGAAGTCAGGATGAGACTCTGCTTCTCCGTAATATTGCATCTATTCAGACTGAAGACAGAAAGAGAAAATGACTCAGATCTATGATGATCAATTAATGTGTTTAGCTTTATCCAGCAGACTTTTGCTGACAAATAAACAGAGATATCAAGGTAAAAGTAACATGGAGAAAGACTACACATTGTGTTCAGGTGTTCTTGTTTATTAGTGTCTGTGTGTAGTGGGGGGGGGGGGTTCTGGAATCCACTGCTGCCTCAATGTATATGTAACGAATGATTATAATCAAGGTATTAATCAATATGTTTCCTTCTAAATATCAAATTAATTGAATGACTTCTCTGGAGATTTTACTTTGTTATAGAAGTTACCAGTATTATAACTGAAATGTTATTTTCATGTATTCTTTAATGTCTGTATTTGATATCTGAATGCAGTAACAGTGCTTGCTTATTTAGCCCGGCTTCCGGAAATGAAATATGGACTTGTTTTGTGTTTGAAAAAGGTCTTCAACGTGTTAAAACATATAGGGGTCATTGAAGCCAATAGTTTAAGGGACCATTGCTTTGTTAAAGCCTTACTTTCCAGTTAGACTGAAGTGTAGCTCTCCTTGAGAGAAAGAACGCATTATCTTGATGGTTTGAGAGGACTCTCCTGTTTATAGTTAGAGCCTGGCCAAATCCAACCTTGGAAAAGCTGTGTGAGTTAGACTGTGTGTTAGTCTTCTTGGTTACAGGTTAAGGAACAAGTGGCATTATTGGAGATTGACTGAGTTGTTGTTCTGGACACGCTGGCGCCCAGCAACCCAAATCTGCAACCTGGAAGGTCACGACGTGCCTAACTTCAGGGTCTGAGTTTCAGCTGCATAATCGATGGAGATATGCTTCAGTCTATCTGTATATGTGTGGAAAATTACTATGTTTATCTATTCTTAGCCAATCAGAAACTGCAACCTGAAGCAAGGACGTAGCTTAGACCTTGGTGTAGGGTATAACTGCTGTGATCTCTGTAACTGTAAGCGAGGCTGTCACGGTTCATCGATCCGT
The DNA here is from genome assembly GCA_021464565.1 of Rutilus rutilus. Lineage (NCBI taxonomy): Eukaryota > Metazoa > Chordata > Actinopteri > Cypriniformes > Leuciscidae > Rutilus > Rutilus rutilus. Next base: position 47,626,445 of record JAJAQA010000004.1, read on the forward strand.
GTGTTCATTTTGTGTATCTGCTGGTTGACATGGGTGTGGGGTCTGAGTGTGTGTTGCTTGTTTGTTGCTTAGTAACCAGCTGATCACTTAATCAGCCCGCAGCTGCAGCTAGTTAACCCATTTGTGCCCACATTTTTCTGAATGGTTTCATGCATATAATTGTGTTAATAGTGTCCTATGTGAACATGTTCTGCATTTATTTTCCCCAGGGTTTTTTTTTTTCTTTCTTTCTTGAAAATCATATTTGAATGTGCGGCAACTATAGTTGCCGGTGGGCAAATATGTTGTATGCACCCCCTCAATGTAAAATATGAATAGGAGGAGAACATTTTGCATTTATCTCAAAATAACTGCCTTCAACAGATCAATCTTTATTCATAAACAAATTTATTATGTATAAAAGTCGAAGAACATTTGATGCAAACCCCAAAAAAACTGCATCTAGCTTATAATCTCTTGAATATGAAAACACAACAAACAACAAATCCATTTGCCTTAACCATTGTGCGCTGTTCAGGGTCTTTTTGACCCACATTTCTAACTTTCATTCATGGGGATAACATGGATAATTTGACATGGTTTAGTGTAAGATTTTTGCCCATCTTTTGGAAAATGCTGTTTTAAAAGTAACAAATTATCACTTTAACCAGTAGATGGCTGCAGAACTATTTGCTATTTGACTAACTGAAAGACATCAAGTTTTCCCAGTTGTATTCATATCTACATATTATGAAATCACAATTATAATAATAAAAGTTACTTTTTGTCAAAGTTTAGGCACTTTTTGTACTGAAAAAAAAATTAATTATCTGTTTTTCAGCAATGTTATATTATGATTAGAATCAAATGAATTTTATCAATGGACAAAATTCATCCTCAAAATCAGAAGCAACACAGAACACACATAGACAGAAATGAAGTGGCACACTTTAAATTTGTAGAATTATATGAAAAACAGATGTTTGAAATAAATGATGAACTCTAAAAATTCCAACTTTTCTCTTTGTAACATCCTGATCAGGTTTGATTCTAATCATGATGTAACATTATTGAAAAACTGTTTTTTTTTTTTTTCAGTACAAAAACTGCTAAACTTTGACAAAAAGTAACTTTTATTGTTATAATTGTGATTTCATTATATGTAGATATGAATCTAACTGGAAAAACTTGTGAAAAGAAGTCATTTAGTTTGAAACTTTTAGTACTTTTAGAGCTCTGCAGCCATCTACTGGTTAAAGGGATTTTTATTTTATTTTTTATTTTTTTTACTTTTAAAACTGCATTTTCCAAAATTTGGGCAAACATCTTACACTAAAGACTAAACCATGTCAAATTATCCATGTTATCCCCATGAATGAAAGTTAGAAATGTGGGTATTTTATAAGGCGAATTTTACATTATTTATTTATTATTTATTTATTTTGGAGAATTTTTTTTTTCTTTTTTTCTTTTTTTTATATTTTGTGGAGTAAAAATGTCCAAATGTGGAGTAAAAACATTAATAAACTGATTAAAATTACATTTATTTGATATATATATATATATATATATATATATATATATATATATATATATATATATATATATATATATATATATATATATATATATTGTTACAAAATTACATTTTGTTGCCTGGGGTCAGGGGTTGGGGGTTGCCTCAGACCCCAAACAGCCTGACTGTAAACCACAAACGGTTTACAAACAGCGCACAAGGGTTAAAGTTGTGGAACATAGTGCAGAACAAAGTGCAGCCATAACAGGGCATTGTGTATCAAAAAGTTAAATGAAAATAAATAAATACAAATAAATAGAATGAAGAAAAAAATATCTATATAACAAAAAAAGGCAAATAACAAAAATAACAGTAATTTATGAACAGTAGAGTAGTCATTTAAAGGGATAAGTTATGTTTATGCACTAAACAAGACCAATAACCTTGATTTATTAACCTAGTAACACCGTATACCCCATTTTCCGATGACATATTGACTTACAAGGCATTTGCCCACCGGCAACTATAGTTGCCGCTGAAGACTCAAATCTCATCATTATCTAATATTGTTTTTAGTATTATTATTACTTTTTATTAATATTCATAATCAGTAGTATTATTAATCAGTAGTATTATGTATCTGTGTTATAATTTTTATATACATTTATAATCATTTGTAATCAATTGTATTTTGTGAATCATGGAGGGGAGACTTTGAGAGACTTTGGGGGAGTTAGACTGAAATGTATGTGCAGTGTTTTCACCGAGCATAGCATAAAGAGATACATTGTTAATAGGAACCACATGTTTCTCTGGTGATGTACTGTTTTAGTTACATTATAATCATGTGTTTTTCTGATAATGCAGTTTTCTGGTCAGCATATACAATAACTGATAGTCTTTGTCTATGGCAGAGAGATGACGAGATGTTGACTAGTGGTATAAAAACCAAGCCCCTCTGTCCGAGAATTGGGAAGAGATGGAAAGGTAGAGAACATGACTGAGAAGCTGAATCAAGACCTTCGTTTTATCCATTGTCTCTTCTTCCTATGTCTTATATAAAATAAATAAGAGATCTCTTGGCAAAATCACTGGTGTCTGCTTCCATGAAATCAAACAACAGGGGAAAGCAAGATTTTTAAATCAACACCGCTTGGACTTTTGACTAAGTATACAAAAAACTATAGATCTCTTGTAAGATTTGTTTTGTTTGGATGATTCTAGAGACCTTCATGATTATGTAGATATATATATATATATGTCAACAAAAAATACTTATTTGAAACATGAAAATGACCTTTCTTTGGGAGGGTTTGCCTTCGCCATGGTTCCTGGAAGTAGGGGTAGGAAGTTGACAGTCTCATGTGACAGGGAGGAAGTGAATAAATTTTTTTTTTCTTGAAATCCTTTATTTGGTTGTTTGCTTACTGCTTACTGTTACCCCCTAACAGTATATATAGCCCTCATGTTACCATTGTCTTCTTTCTATCTTTGTCCCCTGTAACTGCTGATGGTGTTGTTCATATTTCTTAGTCAAGTCTTTCTTTTTTTTTCTTTTCAAAGCTTTGAATCAATTAAACCAATTTATTCACAAAATGATTCACTGTTTCACACCCATTACTAGTGTTCAGTCAACTTACTTATAGTCTAATAGTCAGAGTTATTTAAAAGAAACTAGAGCGACACTCAGTCAAAAAGAAAACTCATAAGAACAGAAACGTCTCACAGAACAGAAAGGCAAAAGTTCACTAGATCATGATTTTCAGTGTGAATACAGAGTGTGAAATTAAGATCTTTCTGGCATTTAAGCAGGAGGAGTGAGAAACGTCAGCACAGAGAAAACTGGCTTGTGAAACTGCATGTTTGTGAACATCTGGAGACTCATTGACCTGCTGTAGAGAGATGCAGTGAATCTGGGCTTGATGGAAAACGTCTCGAGTTATGACTATAACCCTTGTTCCCTGAGAAGGGAACGAGACACTGCGTCGTTGAAAACGACTCTTTGGGGAACGCTCCCTTAGCGTGCGCCTCTGAAGTATGAATGAAACTATTCCAATCCTGATTGGTGTTGCGTCATGACGTAACATGTGACGGCATAACCGGATGCATAAAAGTGACGCTGGCACAAACACACATTAGCCTAGCGATGAAGCAAGCCGCTCTCAGGCATTGAGGGGCGTGGCAGGACGACGCAGTGTCTCGTTCCCTTCTCAGGGAACAAGGGTTATAGTCATAACCCGAGACGTTCCCTTTCGAGGGAACTCGCACTGCGTCGTTGAAAACGACTCTTTGGGGAACGAATGCCCACTAGGCCACGCACCGAGAAAAGGCCTGCCCTAGAGTGAAACTGATCTCAGGCACCCAGCTAGGACGAGAGCACATGTGCGCCAGGCGTACTAGGAAGGTGCAGACTAAAAAACCTGATAAAAGTGTGTGGGGTAGCCCAACCGGCTGCCTCACAGATCTCCTGGAGGGGCACTCCCGAGAGGAGGGCTCTAGAGGACACCATGCCTCTAGTAGAATGAGCCCTTACGGCCAAAGGTGAAGGCAAATTGCGCACCTTGTAGGCCTACTTATGGTTTGTTTAGCCGGGAGCCCCTCATTAGGTGACCCGAAACACACTACAGTAAGTCCGACCTCCTCCAAGAAGAGGACCTCTCAAGGTAATACTCGGAACTCTGACTGGCAGAGCAAGGAACCTCTTCTCTTCTGCCGACACATGTGGTGGAGGATGAAATGCTTGCAGGACCATGGACCTAGCCATGTTAAATTGCACTTAAGGCACATAGCTGGGTCTCGGATGCAGGATGGCCTTAACTCCGCCGGGGCAAACCCCAAGCAAGCTGGCGTTAATGCCAGGGCTTGGAGGTCTCCCAGTCTCTTTATAAGAAGTAGCTAAGAGAAAGGCTATCTAGAACGTGAGGTCCTAGGCAAAGCCGACTGAAGGGATTCGAAGGGAGCCAGGGATAGCCCTTCGAGAACCACCGCCAGGTACCAGGAAGGAACCCTGGACCTGACTGTCAGTCTCATCCTCTATGTACCATGGAGAAATAGTATGACCAGTTGGTGCCTCCCCAAAGGCCCAACACTCAGTGGTGCATGGAACGCCGCAATGGCAGCCACGTACACCTTACGTGTGGACGGGGAGAAATTCGTAGAGAAACGATCTTGAAGAAACACCAGAACTGAAGCCACTGGGCAGTTAGCTGGACCTAACTCATGTTCTCTACACCAAGTGGAAAAAACATTCCACTTGAGGCCATATAATCTCCTAGTAGACAGAGCCCTAGAGATAAGTATGGTTTCGACCACCCCAGATGATGGACAGCATCTAGGTACTGAGCCCCCTCAAAGGCCAGACCCACAATTTCCACAGCTCTGGGCGAGGATGGAATATAGTGCCCTCCACCTGAGACAACAGATCCCTCCTCAGAGGAATCTGCCCTGGCGGAGCTATCAGGAGTGAAATTAAGTCCGAAAACCATACTCGGGCCGGCCAAAACAGGGCTACCAGAAGAAGACTGATGCCCTTCTGACGGACCCTCTCCAGGACTCCCGGGAGCAGAGCGATCGGGGGAAAAGTGTACAGGCGAAGCCTCTGCCAGGCCTGTACCATGGCATCCAACCCCAGCGAGGCTGGATGAGTGAGGGAGAACCAAAGTGGACAGTGGGACGTCCCTCGAGACGCAAAAGATCCACTTCCATTGGTCCAAACCTCTGCCATATCAGCTCCACCACCTCTGGATGGAGTCTCCATTCCCCGGGCCTCAGCCCCTGCCTCGACAGGATGTCTGCTACCTGATTCTGAACCCCCGGGACATATATTGCTCTTATAGATAATATTTTCCCTTGGGACCCTAAAATAATCTGATGCGCCAATCTGGATAGAGGGCGCGATCTGAGTCCCCCTTGTCGGTTCAGATACACTACCACTGATATATTGTCCGAACGTATCAAGACGTGGTAACCTTTGATGTCTGGGAGGAAACTCCTCAGAGCCCTGAACACAGCCAACATTTCTAGGCAATTTATATGCCAAGAATGATGATGGTCTTACCACAGACCCTGGCAAAGCGGCCGATAACCGCGCCCCAGCCAGTGAGGGAAGCGTCTGTTGAAATGGTTTTCCGGCGACATGACGCCCCTAATACTGGCCCTTGGGACAAGAACCAAGATTTCTTCCATATTTATAAGGAACGAAGGCATTTGCGCGTAACCTTTATTATACGGAACGGATTCCCCTTGGGAAAAACCCCTTGGCTTTGAGCCACCACTGAAGGGGCCTCATGTGAAGAAGGCCCAAAGGAATTATGTTGGATGCCGCTGCCATGAGGCCCAGCAGTCTTTGAAATTGCTTTACAGTGATGGCCTGGCCTAGCTTTATCCCTGACACCATGGTCAGGATGGATTTCGACACGTGCGGGAGACATACGTGCCTGCACCGTAACCGAATTCCATACTATGCCCAGAAAAGTAGTTTTCTGAGCTGGTTTTAACACACTTTTCCTAGTGTTGAGTCTCAACCCCAATTTCTGAATGTGGCCAAGAACGACATCTCGATGCCGAATTGCCATATCTCGAGACTGGGCCAATATGAGTCAGTCATCGATATAATTCAGAATACGGATGCCCTGAAGCCTCAGTGGAGCCAGAGCTGCATCCATACACTTAGTGAACGTGCGGGGAGAGAGTGCTAGGCCTAACGGAAGGACCCGATATTGGTACGCTTCGCCCCCGAAAGCGAACCTCAGGAACCTCCTATGACATGGAAGGATGGAGACATGAAAATAGGCGTCTTTTAGATCTATCGTGACAAACCAATCCTCAGATCTGATTTGATTCACGATGATGGGAATAGTGAGCATCTTGAACCTGAATCTCCTCAGAGAACGATTCAACTGCCTCAAATCTAAAATCGGCCTCAGCTCGCCATCCTCCTTTGGAACTATAAAGCACTGGCTGTAAAACCCGGACTCTTTCTCTGGTAGGGGAACAATTTATATGGCCCCTTTGACCAGTAGAGTTCTGTACCTCTTGTTCCATAACCCGAGCCTGTTCTGGAACCACTGCAGTCGGTACCACCCCAGCAAACTTGGGAGGTCGGTGACCGAACTGCCGTCTTTACCCATATTTTATAATATTCAGGACCCATATAGATATATTCGGAAGGCGTTGCCATTCTTCTACAAAATCTACTAAGGGAACCAGTCCCTCGAGACTGACCTTGGGTGTTTTTCGAGCACTATTCTCGACCTCCTGAAGCGGAGGACCGGCAGGAAAAAGTCGAGAAAGATTTTGTGACCATAGACGGTGCCCTATTGCTAGCGTTTGGGGTGAACGCCACGGTGTGCGTTCGCTGGAAATCATTGTGGCCCGAAGCGCACTTTACGGCGGGATACAGATATCGATTTCCTGAGGGCTCCCCCAGAGGGGAGACTCTTTGGGTTTCATTCTCGACACCCTGAAGCGGAGGACCGGCAGGGAATAAATCGAAAACAGTTCCGATGGGCGAAACGAACACTGCCTGGCCACAAGCCTTTTGGGCGCCTTTTACAGCGTGCATTCGCTGAAAACCGATGTGTCCCGAAGCACACTTGAAGCTGCACAAACATCGATTTCCTGAGGGCTCCGTGGAGGAGCGATTCTCGCTCATCCCTCCACTGGGGGGACAGCCATCTTCGTCTCGTTTTCGATACCCTGAAGCGGAGGACCAGCAGGGAAAAATCTTAAACGATTTTCGACGTTCGCTGCTCATCATTTTAATTCTTCATAATTAAATGCAGCCAAAATCACCAGACAATACTGTTTTAATATTTATTTATAGGGTCTCGTAATCTACACGCTGCCTCGGCAAACGCGAGATTCGAGCCGTTACAATATATTTGGCTTTCATCCCTCGAGAAGAAAGTCATCAGGTGCGAGGTTGAAACATTCGACAGCGCACGGATTGCACGCGCGCCGATATATTTCTCAGTGAACACTGCCAGCACCCTCAGGAGCTGATTGTGAATGCCTCGCACCCAAACAGTATTATTTCACAGATCGCGTGTGTCCCTTTTTTTTGCAGACTCGTAATCTAAGCGCTGCCTCGACAAACGCGAGATTCGAGTCGTTCACAATATATTTGGCTTTCATATCTTCGAAAAGAAAGTCAACGGGCGCGAGGCTTAAACACCCGAAACGCACGGCTGTGTGCGTCGAGATATTTCTTAAAAACCACAGCCAGCACCCTCAGGAGCTGACAGTGCATGCCTCGCACCCACACAGAATCTTTATTGCAGAGTAGCCGTCATCTACGCGCTGCCTCGACTAACGCGAGTTTCGAGCTACTATAGATTCTGTATTGCAATGTAGTGGGACAACTTTTTATTTTTTGGTTACAACAACACCGGCGAGTGTGACTCATGTTCCTCGTTCCCGATGCTGAGCACATCCACTTCCTCAGAAGCAGATAGCTCGAGCATCGGGCACTCGTCACGGGCAGAAGAAACCACATCGGGGGCTTCTGCGTCGTGAGCGAGCGTTATAGAATCTGCGGATGATGAACATGAAAGTGCCTCGGCAGTCTCGTTCTCATCCGCGAGATCCTTCTGCGATCCCCACGTTCTAAGCCGCCGCGCCGCCTCAACGGACGCGGGACCCGAACCGCGGGGATCGCGAGCCAAGTGGGAGCGCAGCACTCTATAGTACTTTCACAGTGTTCACAGGCAGCCCCCTCGAGAACTGCCTGTGCGTGCTGCGCTCCTAACAGTGTACACACAACTGATGCGTGTCCCCACCCGTGAGAAATATAGGGCAGGGGTGCACACACTTAGTGTATCTTTCACTCGCCATAATATAGAGGATTTCACTGACAAACAACATCAAATAAGACAGACAGTTTCACAGAGAGCGCTTGCTGAAGAGCGAAAAGCTAATGTGTGTTTGTGCCAGCGTCACTTTTATGCATCCGGTTATGCCGTCACATGTTACGTCATGACGCAACACCAATCAGGATTGGAATAGTTTCATTCATACTTCAGAGGCGCACGCTAAGGGAGCGTTCCCCAAAGAGTCGTTTTCAACGACGCAGTGCGAGTTCCCTCGAAAGGGAACTATTGTGTTCAGAAAACCATTTCACTAAAAGGTTATCTAGAAATAATAAAACAAAATTATGCATATTAATTATCAAGGTACACTCCAGAATAGCAGCACATAAACTGACCCATAATGTCTATTTGACCTGTAGCTCGTATCACAACTAAACTGTGTTGATGATTATCATCATCATGACAGAACCTGCAGCATCTGATCTGATCTTGATCATTTTGATGCAAAAAATTTTCCAGCTTATTATATATCTAAAATAATATATTAGTTATGAATATTTAACCTGCATAAAGCTAATATAGTTAATTATTAGATCCCGTCTCACCTCAGTGTCTTCAGTTGACAGTCTGGATCCTGCAGTAATTCACTGAGCTCCTTCACTCCTGATTGTCCAGGATCATTTCCTGTGAGATCCAGCTCTATCAGGTGTGAAGGGTTTGATCTCAGAGCTGAAGCCAGAGCTTTATAACCTTCTTCTGTTACACTGCAGTTAGAGAGTCTAGAACAGAGAGGAAAACACTCAGCTGATTAATCAGTTAAACCTGAACAATATAAATCTGAATGATCGCTCTTCCAGTCGCCTCTACAATAAGGAAGCCCCTCTTTCTGGTGGTCTACGGCACATTCAGTGGTGTTTCACTGGCGTATTGCATGGATAAGTGCAGCGATTCCCCACCGGGCGCTTCAGCATAAAGAGCAGTTTCCCTAAAAGAGCAAAACTGATGATGAGTGTCTTTTTAAAGATGCCTTTCCCTCCGTGTGTTTCTGCATGCGGTTGTTCCCTGTCCTCATCTGATGGCCACGATCTCACATGTCTGGGCCAAGAGTGTGCTGAGATAGTGTTTGTGGATGGTTCATGTCCTCACTGTGAGAACAGGACCATGTTGACCCTGCGGTCTGGACTGTCCTTCCTCGTGAAGGCTAGAGTCTCTCTGCTGTTATCCAGCACTGCCTCTGCACAAAGCAGAGCCACCAATATGGTTAACACTGTAGGAGACCTGAGGCTCACAGTGGGAGTGTTTCCCCGCGGTCCTCCCGCTCCACTGGCCTGTCGTGTGCCGTCGAGCTGCCGGGTGATGGTGTGGGGTGTTCAGGCTTTATTAAGCTTATATGAGAAGGACGAAATCCAGCGGGAACTGGAAAGTCACACACAGTCCTACGTCACCGGACTAATTTGCCTAATCTTCACGGTGCTTTAGACTGCGATGGAAACACAGACAGCAACAGGTCTGGGGGAAAAAGATCCTGGGACAGATTGTTCTGGATAATTTCAATGGAAACGCGGCTTTAGATGATCATCTTATTGAAGAGTTACAGCAGCATTTAGTTTCCAATAGTCTGTTTTGAAACCCAGTCACACTAGTTATGTGTGCTGGAAGACACCGTTTCTTCTCTTTCATTTTTAACGATTTATTTGACATCTCTCTTCTTTATTCTCTGTTGAAAAGGCAGATTTCTGCATGTACACAATCAGTACATTGTATCAAATGCTGGAAATTAAACAATTACTAACTAGATAAAAACACATACAAATTTGAGCAATAGGGAAAACCCAGAAAATGCACTGCTATAAACAATGAAACATAAGCCCTACTGTCTTCAAATAAATAAACTTCAGCCACACTCTTCATTTATATAGCACTTTTAACAATGTAGATTGTTCCAAAGCGGCTTTACAGAGATACAAAGGTAGTTTAAAGTAACAGAGATTGTTTTGGCTTTATAGCAGTTCTTGAATAAAGTTATTTTCCAGCTAAAGTTAATTTGATTGATTCACTTCCGTCGCAATGATCATTAGTTATTAATGATCGGGGCAGCTAACACGACACTGTTTTAACAGGAAACTCTACACCGACTTTAAACGTGAAACCTTTGAGAATGCTGTAGAGCAGGGATAGGCAACTCCGGTCCTGGAGGGCCACTGTCCTGCAGAGTTTAGCTCCAACCCTAATTAAACACACCTGAACAAGGCAATCAGTGTTTTCAGGATTACTAGATAGATACAGGCAGGTGAGTTTTTATCAGGGCTGAAGCTAAACTCTGCAGGACAGTGGCCCTCCAGGACCGGAGTTGCCTATCCCTGCTGTAGAGTATTGACTATGGACTAAGAAATCATGATTTGTTCGTTATAGCAAATAATGCACATTCTGAAATCCAAAGCTTTTAGCCTCTGAACTCATGAATGCAAATCATGCGTTAGGTTCCAGCTAGTCTGCAATAAGATGGTCTGGGTGACAACTTTTATGGCACCTTGAGTGTTAACAGATCTTCTCCTGGCTTTGCGAGCTTCAAAAGAATTCCACCCCCATCTCGAATCTCGATAATAGATTGCAATGATATGATTATTACTATATAAATCATCTTTCTAGAGTATAAAGGCTCAAAGTTTGACACCACCATAACTCATCCAAGTGGGTGTCTCTCAAGACACAAAAGAACTTTTCCCGCTTCAGATTCTCGGACGGTCATTGGTTGTTCGCGCGAACAGAGGCTTGAACCCAACCTTTCCATAAGAAGACCACACCCGAAATCCCTCCTGGCACTTCGTCAGTGGAAGGGTTTCCGGTTCCACAACTCCTTAAGGACTTTCTCCGATTTTCTTTTCTTTTCTTTAATCTTTGTCTTTATTTTCGTCTTCGGACTTTTCCTACGTTCAGTGAAGTGAGCGTAGCCGGCAACTTTAACTTTGAGTAGACTTTTTAAACTTCCCGCGAACTCCGTTTGCTCCAGAAGTACGAGAAGAACGCCCAGCTCCAAAAAGGACACACGCACGCTGCTTTCGCAGTCACACCAAGACTTTAATGCAAGTATCACCTTCATTTGAAATCTAAGGCTGTGTTTACCTTTGGGTATTCTAATCTTGGTGTCTCTCACAAATAACTGTTTGAAAATTGCCATCCTGAGATTTTACTTTCACTTTCTCTCTCTCATCCTCTCTCACTCTCTCTCTCTCTCTCTCACTCTCATTCGTTATTCGTTATCCTGTGTTGTTTTACTAGTTGTACTCTGTATATACATGTATTCCATGTATAACGGTAGTCATGTATTCGTAGTTTCATTTATTAAAACCATATATCCCTGATTGCTTCTGTTTGCTCAACATTTCAAAATCCCTGAAGCGTTACGATCTAAAGATACAAAGCTTTACAATTTGTTACTATTTCAGTAACCTAAATTTTATAAGAACAGGAAGGTGATAATTGATCCGAAGAATGGACCGTTGATATATTAATGATTAAATTATAATTCATTGTGATGGGTTATTGATATATACAATTGATCTATTTTTCAGCTTCAATAATTTTATTAACTCTGTATGCGAAGTAAATGAATCATAACCCCGATTCATCATTATTGATTCCCTATATCTGGGTGATCTGTGACGTCCGAAGCTTCGTTTCCACACACAGTCTGACTTTCGATTGCGCATGCGTCGTGTCTGAACGCGTTGTTGTCTTTGGAGCTCTATCGATTTGATTTATAATTCTTGATTTTTCTCTTTAAACTCACTTACAACGAACATTTTCTACTTTTCCTCACTGAGAAGCACTACTGCTCAAACCTCATAGTTACAACGCGGACTGTTGAGCAGACGCGTCTCAAGCCTATTAGTGATCCAACGCTGGATACTCTTATAGGTTACTCCCGTGGATCATGGCTGAACGCGTCTTCTCCACACTCACTTACAAATAAACATTTTTGATTTATTTTTCGCCTATTGTGCGTCTACTCTACACCCTTACCACTAAAAAGACGGATTATATCTAAGACTTCAGTCATAAATTAGTATTAATATTGATAGCATCACTGGTAGCTTCGTTGCTAACTTACTGTCCATCTGTTAAAATGGCGAATATATCAGATGTAGGTAGTCTACCTTTTGGTGCAGGTGAGGACACATTTGAGCTGCACGCACTACAGTCTGAGCTGGAAGCTGCTGAGAAACAGATCCACGACCTTTTATTGAGACAAACCGAACTGATAGACCGGCGGTTAGCTCTTGAAACATCACGCGCCGATGCACACAAATCAGTGATTAACGTTACTAACCCGCTGACTCCGACCTCGTCTACTCCGTGCGTTTCTCAACATCGGTCCCGAGCGCCGAGGTCGCGATCAGCCATGGTCTCGTTCACTCCGGCTCCAACACGCCACCAGGAAGCCTGGGTGGTTCCGCAGCGGAAGAGACGAGTCAGGTCTAGACCAAGACTCTCTCCGACCCTCCCGGTTTTCGAGTTATCCACACAAAACCGCTTGTCCCCTCTTCGCGAAACAGAACGCGATGCTGTGATCATCGGCGATTCCATCGTTCGGCATGTACGCGCTACGTTAGGTAAAAGTAAGGTGCACAGTCACTGCTTTCCTGGTGCTCGTGTTTCTGAAATCGCTACTCACGTTCCCAAGATTCTGAACGGTGACGAGCGCGTCGGAACTGTTGTCCTGCACGCGGGAGTGAACGACATCAGGCTACGCCAGACGGAGGTTCTGAAGAAAGACTTCAGGAATCTGATCGATATGGTACGCAGCACATCGCCTGAAACAACGATCATAGTGTCAGGACCGCTTCCCACGTACCGACTAGGGCATGAAAAGTTTAGCAGATTATTTGCGCTAAATGAATGTTTAATGTCATGGTGCAATGAGCAGAAACTGCTCTTTGTAAATAATTGGAATCTGTTTTGGGAGCGTCCTAGGCTCTTCCGTGCTGATGGCTTGCACCCAAGCAGATTCGGAGCAGATCTTCTGTCGGATAACATCTCCAAAATGTTAAATACCTTTTGACTAGTAACCAAAAGTCCAAATCATAGTCTCTGCTGCACCAATTTAACTGATATAAATACTAGTGTAGAACATTGCATAGAAACCGTGTCTATTCCTCGTTTAGTGAGATCAAATAATAAATCTACTGCAGGATCTAGGAAAAATCTAATTGTTATTAAAACAGAAAATGTTGCTATTAGTAAACAAAAACAATTTCTAAAACTAGGTCTTCTAAACATTAGATCACTCACACCTAAGGCAGTTATTGTAAATGAAATAGTCACAGATAATAGCTTCGATATACTTTGCCTTACTGAAACCTGGCTTAAACCAAATGATTATTTCGGTCTAAATGAGTCTACTCCATCTGGATACTCCTATAAGCACGAGCCCCATCTGATTGGTCGTGGCGGCAGTGTTGCAACAATCTATAGAGATATTCTCAATGTTACTCAGAAAACGGGTTATAAGTTTATTTCGTTTGAAGTACTTGTACTAAATGTTACGCTCTTAGATGTTAGAAAAACATCCCTATTATCTCTAGCCTTGGCACCGTTTATAGACCGCCTGGGCCTTACGCTGATTTCCTAAAAGAGTTTGCAGATTTTCTCTCAGACCTATTAGTCAATGTCGATAAAGCATTAATTGTTGGAGATTTTAACATACACGTAGATAATCCAAATGATGCGTTAGGGGCTGCGTTTACAGATTTATTAAATTCATTTGGGGTCAAGCAAAACGTCACCGGACCAACTCATCGTCTTAATCATACACTCGATTTAATTATATCACATGGGACCGATCCAACCGATATAGATATTATACCGCAAAGTGATGAAGTCACTGACCATTACATGGTAACTTGCATATTACGTACTGCTGTAATATGTCATGCGGCGCCGCGTTATCAACTAGGCAGAACAATCCTTCCATCCACCATAGATAATTTCTCAAATTGCTTATCCGATCTGTCTCAGCTGCTCAGTGAACCCAAACAAACAGATGAACTAGAAGAACTAACTAGCACTATGAGCACCATTCTCTCTAGAACATTGGATGTTGTTGCACCTATTAAATTAAAAAAGGTCAGAGAGAAAAGTAAAGCACCATGGTACAACAATACTACGCATGTTCTAAAGAGAGAAACCCGTATTTTAGAGCGTAAATGGAAACAAACTAATTTAGAGGTCTTTAGAATCGCGTGGAAAGACAGTATGTCACGTTATAAAAAGGCCCTAAAAGCAGCCAGGGCTGAGCACCTCCGCAAACTAATAGGAAATAACCAAAATAATCCAAGGTTTTTATTTAACACCGTGGCAAGACTAACAAATAAACAGACGTCACCCGAACAAAATATCCTGTTACAGTTCAGTAGTAATGATTTGATGAAGTTCTTCACTGAGAAAATAGAAAGCATCAGAACCACAATTGTAAACATTCAATCTTCAATTGCGCCTTATAATTCAGCCTCAATTATCACCCTGCAAGAACAATTACAGTGCTTTACAACTATAGAACAAAAAGAGTTAAAGGGATACTTCACCTCTGGGAAGATGAATGTGTATTTAAAATAGGTCATTTAAGTAGAAGAAATGTGAAGAAATTTTTGAATTTGGAGCTTTCTAGACTGAGAAAAGCCAGAAAATGTATTTTTGGCTTATGTGGATGAAAGACAACAACTCCCAGAATGCACTTGCTTCGCTGTCTTAGGAGGCCACGCCTACCGGTAAGAGTGCGCAGTTTAAAACAACCACAAAGCTAGCCTACGTGATGAGTTTGCGAGGGATTTAGAGATAGCCCAAAATGTCCGGGATTCGGCTTTTGCGTTCTACAGTCGCCATTCATTCATCATGTTTACTGTGGCGAGCAGGACGAGGCTGACGGCCGCGGGAGAACAGCGCGAGGCCGGTGGCATGATTACTGAGACGCGCCGGGTCTCCCATCTCTCATGGAGGAGCGGGAATTTTTCTTAGCAATGGTAAAACGCACATCAACCGATCACTTGTTTAGCGTTCATGTAAACACTACATTCAAATTCACCAATCGGAATGAATTCAGTTAGATTGAAAACAAAAGGGTGTGCATGTAAACAAGGAATAGCGACCGCAGAAAGCAAAAGCTGAATCCCGTACATTTTGAACGATCTCGCCCGCCGGACAAGTCCGGGAAAAGGAGGATGGTTACTTACTCGCTTTCTCCTACTATTCAGCTTTTCCTCCACAGAACAAGAGCCTGCTAGCTTAGCTTCCAAAGAAAGACGGCTGACACTGTGTACATTCTGACTGAGTGAGATCCCACCCTGTATGGGGCGGGCTGAAAAACATGCGGAACAACGCCATCTACTGGCTGTAGTCTTTAGCCTCTGGCCAGAAAAATCCTCCGATGATGCAAAATGACGATTTTTGCGTCATCGGAGGATTTTTTCCAGACAAAAAATACATAAATCTCTTGTCTCAGGGGGATATGAGGGTGGAAAGCACGGTAATTCGAAAATACTACAGGTTTTCTACTAATACAAAGCTTAATGCTAAATCCTGAAGTAACCCTTTAAATAAACTTATCACTTCATGTAAAACAACATGTTTATTAGATCCTATACCAACTAAGCTACTGAAAGAAGTGTTAACTGTAGTGGAAGAGCCTCTCCTCAATATTATTAACTCGTCTTTATCTTTAGGTCATGTTCCAAGAACATTTAAACTGGCAGTTATAAAACCTCTCATTAAGAAACCACAATTAGATCATAATAACCTAGCAAATTATAGACCCATTTCAAAATCTTCCATTTATGTCAAAAATGTTAGAAAAAGTGGGTCCGCTCAATTGTGTTCTTTCTTGCAAGAAAATGATATCTATGAAAAGTTTCAGTCTGGTTTCAGGCTGCACAAGCACAGGAAACTGCGCTCGATAAAATCACAAATGATTTACTTTAGCTTCTAACCAAGGCTGTATCTCAATACTAGTTTTACATGATCTTAGTGCTTGCTTCGATACTATAGATCACACAATCTCTTAGATCGACTACAAAATTATACTGGTGTTCAAGGACAAGCATTAAAGCTGGTTCGATCATACTTATCTGACCGCTACCATTTTGTCTATTTAAATGGAGAAAAATCGATCATAACTCCAGTAAACTATGGAGTGCCGAGCAGGGATCTGTGTTAGCCCTCTGTTATTCTCAGTATGATGCCACTTGGAAATATTATAAGGAAACATGGAATTAAGTTTCCATTGTTATGCTGATGACACTCAAATATATATTTCATCACGGCCAGATGAAAACGCTAAATTATCCAAATTGACAGAGTGTGTTAAAGATATAAAAGATTGGATGACGCGTAATTTTCTTTTATTTAAATCCAGACAAAACAGAGGGTACTTAATCATCGGCTCAAAAAAAACCACCCACAAAACCTCTCGCAATACAACTTTAACATCGTAGGATGTCCCGTTACTTTATCCTCTACAGTAAAAGACCTGGGTGTTATACTCGACTGCAACCTGTCTTTCGAAAATCATATTTCATATGTTACAAAACTGCCTTTTTCCACCTTAGAAACATTGCTAAGCTACGTAATATGCTATCAGTTTCTGATGCAGAAAAGTTAGTTCATGCATTCATGACCTCGAGACTAGATTACTGTAATGCTTTATTAGCTGGTTGTCCTGCATCCTCAATAAACAAGCTACAGTTAGAGTTCTTACTAGATCAAGAAAATATGATCATATAACACCGATTTTATCATCACTGCATTGGTTACCTATAAAGTTCCGTATTAATTACAAGGTATTGCTACTTACTTACAAAGCCCTAAACGGCTTAGCTCCAGTCTATTTAATGGATCTTCTATCGCCTTATAATCCATCACGCTCTTTAAGATCACTAAATTCAAGGCTTTTGGTCATACCTAGGAATCCAGATCCACCAAAGGAGGAAGAGCATTTTCACATTTAGCTCCAAAACTCTGGAATAGTCTTCCTGATACTGTTCTTGTGGTCAGACTCGCTCTCCCAGTTTAAAACTAGATTAAAGTCGCATCTCTTCAGGCCATGGCATTCATATAATATTTTTAATCTTACAGTTTCAAATTACAATCCGGGCCTTTAGTATAATAATCGCCAGAGGAGAACTGGCCCCCGACTGAGCCTGGGTTTCTCTCAAGGTTTTTTTTTCTCCATTGGGTCACCTGATGGAGTTTTAGGACACCATTAGGTCACTTGATGGATTTTTTTCGGTTCCTTGCCACTGTTGCCTTTGGCTTGCTCAGTTGGGATATTCTGGGGAATATTTAATTTGATTTTATCAGTCAATAAATTCCACTAGAAACAAACCTTGTTGTTTTATTTTAATTTAATACTGTGAAGCTGCTTTGATACAATCTGTATTGTGAAAAGCGCTATACAAATATACTTGACTTGACTTGACTATATCATTTGAGCTAAATTCGTTACAACGCTGATGGCGTGCACATGTGTATTACGAGTTCAGTCTATTGGTATGCGCGTTTGAATATATGTGCGCAGGTTTGTAATTCCCTACAAACCAAGCCTTAAAAAACTACTTGTCTGGCCTTAACATTTTTGATACAGAATTTTATCACTTCGGGGTAGATACGTGAACCGAATTTTCCCGACAACGCTTTATCTGTAGAGTGGTAAAGGGATCCTCCATAAGGAGAAACTAGTTGGCACTTTAGCACCCCGCTATGACATCGGGTCCAGGCACAGTTCCTTCATCAGATCTGGATACAGCCTGGATCTGGCAGGCTGCGGGAAAACCTCGGGATAAACAAAAACACTAAAATTAGCGTAGATGCCATTCTTCTTATGATGTAACGAGTACATCAGGATTTATGGGAAGTGTTCCTGGTTCCGGCTGACCTGATCTATGCAGCCTAACATTGAATTATAGAAGTCTATAATGTGTTATGTGTATGCTAGGTCAAAGAGATGTGTTTTTAGTCAAGCTTTGAACTGACAGAGTGTGTCTGCTTCCCGGACAATGGTAGGAAGACTGTTCCAAAGTTTTGGTGCTAAATAGGAGAAGGATCTACTGCCAGCAGTCGATTTTGAAATTCTAGGTATTATCAACTGGCCGGAATTTTGAGATCGCAAGAGACGTGAAGGACTATAATGTGTTAAGAGCTCGCTCAAGTACTGCAGAGCTAAACCATTTAGTGCTTTGTAAGTAATCAGCAATATTTTAAAATGTATACAATGTTTAATAGGGAGCCACTGCAGTGTTGACAGAACAGAGCTAATATGGTCATACTTCCTGGTTCTAGTAAGAACTCGAGCTTCTGCGTTTTGGACCAGCTGTAGTTTGTTTATTAAGCGTGCAGGGCAATTACCCAGTAGAGCATTACAATAATCTAGCCTTGAGGTCATGAACGCATGAACTAATTGTTCCGCATTTGTCAATGAGAGCATATGGCGTAATTTAGATATATTTTTAAGATGGAAAAATGCGGTTTTACAGATACTAGACACGTGACTTTTAAATGAAAGATATGTATTCATGATGGTATAATTGGTATAATGATACTAACTGTAGTTTCTCCATTGTGGGTTCATCAGTAGATCACTGAGGTTTTTCACTCCAGAGTCTCCTAGTTTATTCCAGCTCAGGTCCAGCTCTCTCAGGTGTGACGGGTTTGATTTCAGAGCTGAAGTCAGGATGAGAGTCTGTTTCTCTGTAATATTGCATCTATTCAGACTGAAGACAGAAAGAGAAAATGACTCAGATCTATGATGATCAATTAATGTGTTTAGCTTTATCCAGCAGACTTTTGCTGACAAATAAACAGAGATATCAAGGTAAAAGTAACATGGAGAAAGACTACACATTGTGTTCAGGTGTTCTTGTTTATTAGTGTCTGTGTGTAGTGGGGGGGGGGGGGGGGGGGTCTGGAATCCACTGCTGCCTCAATGTATATGTAACGAGTGATTATAATCAAGGTATTAATCAATATGTTTCCTTCTAAATATCAAATTAATTGAATGACTTCTCTGGAGATTTTACTTTGTTATAGAAGTTACCAGTATTATAACTGAAATGTTATTTTCATTTATTCTTTAATGTCTGTATTTGATATCTGAATGCAGTAACAGTGCTTGCTTATTTAGCCCGGCTTCCGGAAATGAAATATGGACTTGTTTTGTGTTTGAAAAAGGTCTTCAACGTGTTAAAACATATAGGGGTCATTGAAGCCAATAGTTTAAGGGACCATTGCTTTGTTAAAGCCTTACTTTCCAGTTAGACTGAAGTGTAGCTCTCCTTGAGAGAAAGAACGCATTATCTTGATGGTTTGAGAGGACTCTCCTGTTTATAGTTAGAGCCTGGCCAAATCCAACCTTGGAAAAGCTGTGTGTGTTAGACTGTGTGTTAGTCTTCTTGGTTACAGGTTAAGGAACAAGTGGCATTATTGGAGATTGACTGAGTTGTTGTTCTGGACATGCTGGCGCCCAGCAACCCAAATCTGCAACCTGGAAGGTCACGACGTGCCTAACTTCAGGGTCTGAATGTCAGCTGCATAATCGATGGAGATATGCTTCAGTCTATCAGTATGTGTTTGGAAAATTACTATGTTTACCTATTCTTAGCCAATCAGAAACTGCAATCTGAAGCAAGGACATAGTTCAAATCTTGGTGTAGGGTATAACTGCTGTGATCTTTGTAACTGTAAGCGGGGTGGCCTACGAACTCCTGTGTGAGTCTTGATGCTGACTTCTGCTGATGAAACTGCAAACTATCTTCAGTAAAACTTTTCTTCCAAGAACGGTAACCCTTTATTTTACAGTCCCCTAATTACTAGGTATTTACCTAGTAAATACATGGTAAGTTATAGTTGTTTATTGGTAATTACCACAGGTAACAAGTATGTAAATGCAGAGAAACTACAAACTAATTACTAGGTATTTACCTGGTAAGCATATGGTAAATTATAGTATTTTAGTGTGTAATTACTTAAGGTGATTAGTATGCAATTACAGAGAAACTACCAGGGAAAAAAACACCACTGTTAAATATCAACTGAACAAAGTACTGTGTACTTGTTACCTGTTTAGGTTGGTAATAACTCCGATTTAATTGTGTACTTCCTCAGAATGTAGGCAGCCAATTTTTAGAAACACCTCCAGTATTACTCATCAATTCAAGTTAGGTTTGTAGTTATCCTAGGGTTATGTTGTAACAGTCCATGTTTATTTATTACTATCTTGAAATTAAGACGTAGTTTCCAATAAATGACCTTGTCTTACATAGTTGTTGTTCATTGCTACACCCATTTATAGAGGGTTTATCAAATAATTTACCTTACACTTACCTGGTAACTACCCCGCAGGAACAGTTTTTCATAATGTCATGGCACATCTTATATACTGGGTATGTTCTTGCAAATGTTTTTACAATTTACTCAGTAAGTAAAGTGCAACTGTACTGTAAAATGAAGCCTTGTTTATTTCCATGGTATTACCGGAATTGTACCATATAACTTGATCATTCCCTTTTCCATAGTCACATTTTTTTACCTCATATGTCCTGCAACGTTACCAAGGAAAACATGACAATTTACTCAGTAAGTAAAGTGAAACTGTACTGTAAAATGAAGCCTTGTTTATTTCCATGGTATTACCGGAATTGTACCATATCATTCCCTTTTCCATAGTCACATTTTTATTTTTATTTTACCTCATATGTCCTGCAACGTTACCAAGGAAAACATGAAAATTTACTCAGTAAGTAAAGTGCAACTGTACTGTAAAATGAAGCCTTGTTTATTTCCATGGTATTACCGGAATTGTACCATATAACTTGATCATTCCCTTTTCCATAGTCACAATTTTTTACCTCATATGTCCTGCAACGTTACCTAGGAAACCATGACAATTTACTCAGTAAGTAAAGTGAAACTGTACTGTAAAATGAAGCCTTGTTTATTTCCATGATATTACCGGAATTGTACCATATCATTCCCTTTTCCATAGTCACATATTTTTTTTATTTTACCTCATATGTCCTGCAACGTTACCAAGGAAAACATGACAATTTACTCAGTAAGTAAAGTGCAGCTGTACTGTAAAAGGAAGCCTTGTTTATTTCCATGGTATTACCAGACTCTTACCACATCCTTTGCTACTGCTTAAACATTTTTGAAATCACAAACTTTTACCGTGTGTTCTGCAACTTAACTAAAACATTCCAGCCTGGTCTCATTGTTAATACGTAGTATTAACACGTAATTTTCAAAGATAGAAAACTACATAGGCTACAGTTATGAAGAAAAACAACATACGTGTAATCACAATAATTTATTTATTGTGAAAATGTCAAAACCGGTACCAAAAGTCGTTCACATGACGATGTGTTGCAGTCACAGTCCTCTCTTTCAGTATATAATAATTTTGAATGAGGTAATTTACAGAGCAGAATTTAAATGATTAATCCATGAAAATGTTAATCCGGCTTCGCTCGCTCTGTGTGAAGGCGCGCGCGCTTCTCCATTTCAAATATAGTTTACCGACTGAAATACGACATGTCGCAATCTGTGACGAACATAGACGAACAGGCGAGAGCCAATGAGCGTTTGATATCACTGCCGTAAAACATGTCGTAACGCTTCTTGAGGGCGCAATTTTTGAATTTGAATTCATCAACGAGCGCTCGTCCGCGGGATTTGACAGTTACAGACTGCGCTGTTGTTAAAGCCTGTGGAATGGAGATGAAGATGAAGATCACACACTGGATAAAGGGCTGAATTTGGATCTCTTTCTTGCAAACATATGGATTCTAAAGATTTGGATTATATCAAGTAGGCTATAATAAAATTGATGTCTTTTGTGAATTTATGTTGGGTTTTGGTGTATTATTGTTCTATTGGAAAAAACGCATTTTGTGTCTCACTGTAAATAAACTAAATATTAAAATGGTTAAACGATTAAATAAGGTACTTTTAAGGTTTTAAAGTGTATTCTTGTTTAACTGCATGTATGCTAATCCTCCGAAACGAGTTTGCAGCAGAAGGCACGAACAGAGCGAAATGTTATTAGTCTATTTCTTGAGTAAACTGCATAAATGCGACTGAAAACGTAATTGATAAGACATTTGAATGCAATAGAGTCAAAACATTAATGCCACGAATTTAATATGCATAAATAAGAATGCGTACAAATACGTCGGTATAGAGTTGTTCATACGTAAATAATTTATGTTTTTGTGCTGTTAATGCAAACATTTTACGTTTTAGTGCTGTAAATACTAAACGTTTCTGTGTGTATAAAACGTAAGTAAATGTACGTATGGTAGAATTACACTTTACGCAAAAATACACACGTTCTCATGAGATCACGTTGAACATTCTCAGTAAGTAAAGTGAAACTGTACTGTAAAAGGAAGCCTTTTTATTTCCATGGAATTACTAGGATCTTACCCTATAATCTGTAAAAGGTACAGTTACGTAGCTATAACAGATTATAGGGTAAGATCCCAGTAATTCCATGGAAATAAAAAGGCTTCATTTTACAGTACAGCTTCACTTTACTTACTGAGTAAATTGTCATGTTTTCCTTGGTAACGTTGCAGGACATATGAGGTAAAAAAGTGTGATTTGCATTTGCAAGAACATACCCAGTATTTAAGATGTGCCATGACATTAGGGAAAACTGTTCCTGCGGGGTAGTTACCAGGTAAGTGTAAGGTAAATTATTTGATAAACCCTCAATAAATGGGTGTAGCAATGAACAACTATGTAAGACAAGGTAATTTATTGGAAACTACCGTCTTAATTTCAAGATAGTAATAAATAAACATGGACTGTTACCAACATAACCCTAGGATAACTACAAACCTAACTTGAATTGATGGGTAATACTGGAGGTGTTTCTAAAAATAGTCTGCCTACATTCTGAGGAAGTACACAATTAAATCAGAGTTATTACCAACCTAAACAGGTAACAAGTACACAGTACTTTGTTGAGTTGATATTTAACAGTGGTGTTTTTTTCCCTGGTAGTTTCTCTGTAATTGCATACTAATCACCTTAAGTAATTACACACTAAAATACTATAATTTACCATATGCTTACCAGGTAAATACTTAGTAGTTAGTTTGTAGTTTCTCTGCATTTACATACTTGTTACCTGTGGTAATTACCAATACAACCTATAACATTACCATGTATTTACCAGGTAAATACCTAGTAATTAGTTTGTAGTTTCTCTGCATTTACATACTTGTTACCTGTGGTAATTACCAATAACCAACTATAACTTACCATGTATTTACTAGGTAAATACCTAGTAATTAGGGGACTGTAAAATAAAGGGTTACCCATTAGGGATAGCCCTCATGTTACCATTGTCTTCTTTCTAGCTTTGTCCCCTGTAACTGCTGTTGGTGTTGTTCATATTTCTTAGTCAAGTCTTTCTTTTTTTTTTTCAAAGCTTTGAATCAATTAAAACTATTTATTCACAAAATGATTCACTGTTTCACACCCATTACTAGTGTTCAGTCAACTTATAGTCTAATAGTCAGGGTTATTTAAAATAAACTAGAGCGACACTCAGTCGAAAAGCAAACTCATAAGAACAGAAACGTCTCACAGAGCAGAAGGCCAAAAGTTCACTAGATCATGATTTTCAGTATGAATACAGAGTGTGAAATTAAGATATTTCTGTATTTTAAGCAAGAGGAGTGAGAAACGTCAGCACAGAGAAAACTGGCTTGTGAAACTGCATGTTTGTGAACATCTGGAGACTCATATACCTGCTGTTGAAAGATGCAGTGAATTTGGGCTTGATGGAAAACAAAACAAAATTATGCATATTAATTATCAAGGTATACTCCAGAATAGCAGCACATACACTGAGCCATAATGTCTATTTGACCTGTAGCTCGTATCACAACTAAACTGTGTTGACGATTATCATCATCATGACAGAACCTGCAGCATCTGATCTGATCTTGATCATTTTGATGCAACAAATTGTCCAGCTTATTATATAACTAAAATAATATATTTGTTATGAATATTTTGCCTGCATATAGCTAATTTAGTTAATTATTAGATCCCGTCTCACCTCAGTGTCTTCAGTTGACAGTGTGGATCCTGTAGTAAATCATTGAGCTGCTTCACTCCTGATTGTCCAGGATCATTTCCTGTGAGATCCAGCTCTATCAGGTGTGAAGGGTTTGATCTCAGAGCTGAAGCCAGAGCTTTATAACCTTCTTCTGTCACACTGCAGTTAGAGAGTCTAGAACAGAGAGGAAAACATTCAGCTGATTAATCAGTTAAACCTGAACAATATAAATCCTTAAACTAAATTTTATTTTATTCTTTGTACAAATGTATTTAAGGTCAGTTGCAAAAACTGACAATTTAATATGGAGGCAAACAAAAGGCTCAGAGAACTTTAATATGTTAGACGTCAACATCCCTTTCAAAATTGCAATTATCTAGCGTAGCGTTAGTTCTGGCAGGTCACATTAGTCAAGCTCGCATCAGCTGACCCTCAGCTGATCCACATCTACCTATAGGATACGACGCCTATCACTGTATACATATATAAGCTCTTTCAGTATTAGTATTAGCTCAGGAGCTAATGGGTGTTATACTCGATTGCAACCTGTCTTTTGAAAATCATATTTCATATGTTACAAAAAAGGCCTTTTTCCACCTTAGAAACATTGCTAAGCTACGTAATATGCTATCAGTTTCTGATGCCGAAAAGTTAGTTCATGCATTCATGACCTCGAGACTAGATTACTGTAATGCTTTATTAGCTGGTTGTCCTGCATCCTCAATAAACAAGCTACAGTTAGTCCAAAATGCCGCTGCTAGAGTTCTTACTAGATCAAGAAAATATGATCATATAACACCGATTTTATCATCACTGCATTGGTTACCTATAAAGTTCCGTATTAATTACAAGGTATTGCTACTGACTTATAAAGCCCTAAACGCTAGTAGGCTCCAGTCTATTTAATGGATCTTCTATCGCCCTATAATCCATCGCGCTCTTTAAGATCACTAAATTCAAGGCTTTTGTTCATACCTAGGATATCCAGAACCACCAAAGGAGGGAGAGCATTTTCACATTTAGCTCCAAAACTCTGGAATAGTCTTCCTGATACTGTTCGTTGCTCAGACTCGCTCTCCCAGATTAAAACTAGATTAAAGTCGCATCTCTTCAGCCAGGCATTCATATAATATTTGTAATCTTACAGTTCAAACTACAATCCGGCCTCTAGTTCGTAAACGCCAGAGGAGAACTGGCCCCCGACTGAGCCTGGGTTCTCCCAAGGTTTTTTTTTTCTCCATTAGGTCACCTGATGGAGTTTTAGGACACCATTAGGTCACTTGATGGAGTTTTTCGGTTCCTTGCTACTGTTGCCTTTGGCTTGCTCAGTTGGGGATATTTTGGGGATATTTAATTTAATTTTATCAATCAATAAATTCCACTAGAAACAAACCTTGTTGTATTATTTTAATTGAACACTGTGAAGCTGCTTTGATACAATCTGTATTGTGAAAAGTGCTATACAAATATACTTGACTTGACTTGACTTGACTTGGCTAATTACCCTCCTCCATCCCCAGCTCCACCTCTCATCAGTCAGGATTTGGCATTCTGATTCCCCTTGAATCAGAATAAATTATCGAATAATGTTGTACTTTAAAATCTTGAATTACTTATATTTGCAAACTTTCATGTTGGTTCTGTTCTGTTTACCCTAAGGGGGGTTATTGCTGCTTTCCCTGCTCTTATCCATGCTAGGCTGCATGGATGCGCAGGGAGTTCTCGCCCAGAACGGAAGCATACTGCCAATCCAAACTGTATGCTAATTGTCAATCATATTTGACGGTAGTGGTCCTGACAGAAATCTAAAACTGTACAGCTCTGAAAGTCTATGATCTGAATGATCCACAAAATCGGAAAATTCGAAAATTAAAGTTTGGGAATGACCCAATAAAGTCCAGACTTCAATTCCATTAAAATGCTGTGGAAGGACTTGAAACACAGCTCATGCTGGAAAGCCTGCACATGTCACTGAGCTGAAGCAGCTTTGCAAGGATGAGTGAGACAAATGGACCAAAATACCTTCACAGTGGTGTAAAATACTCATAAACTACAGGAAGTGTTTAGTCGAGACTAGCTGCAAAGCTGAAAGCAGAATCAAAGATACACAGCTTCCACAAAAGCACTAAAATACATTAATACTGTTATATACAATCTTAAGATAAGTGAATTCTACCAGATCTCACCCTCCTTTCTGTGGCAGGTTTACCAGCTCTAACAGAATCATCTGAATTCTGACTCAACACTAGGTATGCAAATAACGATTATATCACTAAATTATAAATTACTATAAACAAAAACAGCACAATTTAAGTGTTTACTTATAAGTAGTATATATACAGTGAGGAAAATTAGTATTTGAACACCCTGCTATTTTGCAAGTTCTCCCACTTAGAAATCATGGTGGGGTCTGAAATTGTCATCGTAGGTGCATGTCCACTGTGAGAGACATAATCTAAAAAACAAAATCCAGAAATCACAATGTATGATTTTTTAACTATTTATTTGTATGATACAGCTGCAAATAAGTATTTGAACACCTGAGAAAATGTTAATATTTGGTACAGTAGCCTTTGTTTACAATTACAGAGGTCAAACGTTTCCTGTAGTTTTTCACCAGGTTTGCACACACTGCAGGAGGGATTTTGGCCCACTCCTCCACACAGATATTCTCTAGATCAGTCAGGTTTCTGGGCTATCGCTGAGAAACACAGAGTTTGAGCTCCCTCCAAAGATTCTCTATTGGGTTTAGGTCTGGAGACTGGCTAGGCCACGCCAGAACCTTGATATGCTTCTTACAGAGCCACTCCTTGGTTATCCTGGCTGTGTGCTTCGAGTCATTGTCATGTTGGAAGACCCAGCCTCGACCCATCTTCAATGCTCTAACTGAGGGAAGGAGGTTGTTCCCCAAAATCTCGCATACATGGCCCCGGTCATCCTCTCCTTAAATACAGTGCAGTCGCCCTGTCCATGTGCAGAAAAATCACCCCCAAAAGCATGATGCTACCACCCCCATGCTTCACAGTAGGGATGGTGTTCTTGGGATGGTACTCATCATTCTTCTTCCTCCAAACACGTTTAGTGAATTATGACCAAAAAGTTCTATTTTGGTCTCATCTGACCACATGACTTTCTCCCATGACTCCTCTAGATCATGCAAATGGTCATTGGCAAACTTAAGACGGGCCTTGACATGTGCTGGTTTAAGCAGGGGAACCTTCCGTGCCATGCATGATTTCAAACCATGACGTCTTAGTGTATTACCAACAGTAACCTTGGAAACGGTGGTCCCAGCTCTTTTCAGGTCATTGACCAGCTCCTCCCGTGTAGTTCTGGGCTGATTTCTCACCTTTCTTAGGATCATTGAGACCCCACGAGGTGAGATCTTGCATGGATCCCCAGTACGAGGGAGATTGACAGTCATGTTTAGCTTCTTTCATTTTCTAATGATTGCTCCAACAGTGGACCTTTTTTCACCGAGCTGCTTGGCAATTTCCCCGTAGCACTTTCCAGCCTTGTGGAGGTGTACAATTTTGTCTCTAGTGTCTTTGGACAGCTCTTTGGTCTTGGCCATGTTAGTAGTTGGATTCTTACTGATTGTATGGGGTGGACAGGTTTCTTTATGCAGCTAACGACCTCAAACAGGTGCATCTAATTTAGGATAATAAATGGAGTGGAGGTGGACATTTTAAAGGCAGACTAACAGGTCTTTGAGGGTCAGAATTCTAGCTGATAGACAGGTGTTCAAATACTTATTTGCAGCTGTATCATACAAATAAATAGTTAAAAAATCATATATTGTGATTTCTGGATTTTTTTTTTAGATTATGTCTTTCACAGTGGACATGCACCTACGATGACAATTTCAGACCCCTCCATGATTTCCAAGTGGGAGAACTTGCAAAATATCAGTTCAAATACTTATTTTCCTCACTGTATATAGAAAATACTTTATCCACTAAATATAATCCCCTGCAATTATTTGCATTACAGTGCAGCACCAAATGAATGCAGCACAAAATGAATGCTTAATGTCACTTCAGTATTACTCAGTGAAAAAGACACAACAACAATAAAATGGCACAATGACAAACTTGCTTATATTGAACATCAAACTTTTATCAACAAAACAAATAGGACATATGGCATAGGATTCCCCCCTTGTAACACTGATAAAGGAAGGTGTTTGGATTTTCCTCTAAATTTAAAATAAATGCTTAGTTTGTGGTTCGTTAGTATTAATGAAAATACATCAATAATAAAATAGTACAATGATAAATTCACTTATATTAAACATCAGACTTTTATTAACAAAATCGATAAGAAGAATGATATGCTATACGCACATTGTAACAAATAAATAAAATATCTTTGGATTGCTTAGTTTGTGGCTCATTATTATTTTGAATGGAAAACACAACAACAATAGAACAAAGACAAACTTAATTATATTAAACAAATAACTATTTTTTTCATAACTTTTAGCCTCTGGGATCATCCTGTCATTGCACCTTTCTTTAGTCATGTGAATCCTGTGGCTCAACTTACCTCAGTATCTCCAATTTACACTTTATATTCTTCAGTCCAGTGCAGAGCAGCTTCACTCCTGAATCCTGCAGATTATTATTGTTCATATTCAGCTCTTTCAGATTGGTGTCTGATCCAAGAACTGCAGCCAGAGCTGAACAGCTTTTGTCTGTTAAGTTACAATCATTTAACCTACAATAAATCACAACACAGAATTAGATGGGACACATACAATACATTTTCTATATACAAATATTAAATACATTTTCCATTATTCTTTTTTACATAAACACCATGCAATGCATACAAACAGCATTCATCTTCAAAAACTATTTCCAGTAGATTAGTATTTTTTATTCAGTGACAAATTTCCTAGATAAAATGAAGCATGTCTGAAAAAAAATATTTATGTTGAGATTTATAGCTATAGGATTTCTTCTCTTTTTCTGTCACCTGATGGAGTTTGGGTTTTTGCCACTATTGCCTCTGGCTTCCTTAGTTGGAGACAATTAATATTCAACAATATTATTGACTTGACTGCACTGACACTATTAGATGAGACAGTTCACACTTTTATGGCAAGTTAAAGGCCTTTGACTATAATTCTAAAAATGCCTTCATTCATATGTACATGTCTTTTTGATATAAAATCTTTAATGATTTAAGTAAAGCTAAGATTACTTAAACCTAAGAAATTGTATTTGTTTTTAATATTTCAAGATTAAGTTTAACCGATGGCTGATGCCGATATCTTAGAAAGCAGGGTGATCAATAGGTGATATATCATTAATTTAAAGATAGTAAAAAACAATTACTGAAATTCAGTTTATAGTTATTTTACTTATTTGCTCAATTAGAAAAAATATATAAAAAAAAGATTTTGAACTTGATAAAAAAGTAAACTTTTTTGTAGAAAAAACATCAAATATGATACAACAGGCTTTTGATAAATGTTTATTTGTAAATCTCTCGATCTGCATATTACATTAATGGGGAGCTCCCAACGGAGCCAGAGGGAGGAAGGGAAGAGGCGAAGCCAGAGGAGTGTAGTGTCGAGGCGAGGGCAGGGCAAAGAATGACCAATGTGGAGCTGGGGGGACAAGGGAGCCCGGCAGAGCTAGTGGACTGATGGGCCACGGTGGAGCTGAGGGAGGTAGGAGCCAAGGTTGAGCTGATGGACTGACAGGTTGAGGTGGAGTCCTGGTCGCGGAGGTTGGAGTGTGAACCCGTGGGCTCACCTCACTTAAGGCTCAGGCGGTGAGGCGGCAGCCATCTTGGCTGAGGGCTCGACAGGCATGACGTGAAGAAGCCTTGGGTCAGGCTGTGTTCTGAATCGGGGCGCGACGCTCTCCAGACACCTATTGACGGTCTCTTTCCAGTCCAATCCTGTGGTGTCTGGGAGGTTGCTATGGTGATGGAAAGTTCCCGATCCAGAACAGGATCCTTAGGGTTTCGTTGTCCAGAGCGCTGGTGGCGGCAAGATAGATCTCTCCTGAGCCAGGACGATCATTCTTGCCCTATCGTCCATTTTGGGCGGGCCAATCTTCTGTCATGGTGTGGTGCAGGCAGAAGATGAAGGAGAATCAAAAGTTCCAATGCAAACTTTTACTCAACAATATAAATAATACAGGTACATAGAAGACGGGCAGAACACACACTAAATACGTGTGACATGGTTCACACACACTAAATCCGACGGAGATCGGACAAAGGACTGACTGAACAGAATGGAACTTAAATACAAACACAGATAACACTGATTAACAGAACACACTTTCGATAGATGACGATTAGTGGTCGACCGATATTTTTTTTTTTTTTTTTTTATGCCGATATCTTAGAGCAGGATGGCCGATGGCCGATATTTTTATTATATACTTTATATTTAATTTAATCAATATTTTATAAATTATAAATAAATTAGAAAACGAATCTTTAAAATAAACATGCTTATACTTTAGATGGCAACTTCTTGAATCTGCAGTCCTATTACAGTATTTTTCACCAATAAAATAATTGTTAAAAAATATATGAATATGTGAATAAAAAGGAAGTAAACACTGTAACGGCACTCAGTAATCTGGTAATTTTGTGCGCACTGGTAATTATATTTTTTCAAATAAAGACAAGGTAATGCTAATATTACACACAGCACACAGTGAAAACGATATGAATATGACACAGTGGGCAACTGGATATAGCACAGCATATTTTAAAATGAAGGATTTGAAGTTTTTCGATCACGTCTCTTGTGAAGCTGATCTTCTGTTCGCATTCACTCACTTCTCACGGACCGACCGTCACTCGCCGTAACACGTTTATGCAGGCTACAAATGCACACTTAACAAGATATCACAGCTGGATTCCATTAAATCTGCAAGGTTTCTTATATTAAATGTTTATTAGATATTCAGAGATTTGTTTAAATGATGTAGATGCGCATTTGCTGAATGTTGACGGTAAATGAGAAAGTATTTTAGCCTGATTGTTTGCCTTTTCTGTTACAAATTATATAAAAGCAACGCTTTACTTTTTCGCATACCATTTACTTTCTTTGTTTAACAGTCCTGTCTAACAAAGTATTAGATATCACTGACAGAGATCATAAACTAATGAAGATGGAGAATGAGAGTGAGTGCTGTGTGATCAGGCGCTGCTGTTCCCTTTCAAAAGCTACAATCGATGCTCCGCTGCTTAGCGCATTGGGAATGTCTTAAATCGTGACCAGCTATGAATATTGTGTGTGAACACGTCAATAGAATTGACCCGGAGGTAATGTAGCCTCGGTCGATGACGTCATCGGTGCTCAACCGCGATACAAGACATAGATGAGCCACAGGTGCATCGTCAGGTCTTTTGTCTTCAGAGGCCATACTGTGCATGTGTGCATCAACTCTCTCTCTATCTCTCTATATCTGCTACAGATCTTTGCTAGGAGTTAGTTTTGTCAGGCAGTGTGCAGAAATCGAATTTTCTCTTTACGCCAACAAAAAAAGTTTATAAGTAAAAAAAAAAATGAGTCAACAAAACCGTAAACCTTGTGTTCCTCCGTGTTCTCATCCTATGGCAGAAAAGGATACACACAATTACTGTTTTGTTTGGGGGAGGAGCACGCGGCTCTTGCGTTGGAGCAGGGCGAGTGCGAGCATTGTGAGCTGCTCACAGTTAAAATGCTGCATGCTCGCCTTAGCTACTTCCAATCCACACCCACATTACCATACTGGGGCTCCCGCATGGATCTGGCTGACGAGCAAGAGACGGCTCCATTCCTATCGCTTGCTCAGTCACCAGATCCACATGTTTCCTCACATGATCTCGAAGTGCGAAAACTTCGAGCAGCCTACCCTTTGAGCGTTCCTCCCGCGAAAGTAAATCTGTCGCAGAATTGCTCGAGGTAGTTACTCGCGTGGTGGCCAGGTTACAGCTTGACTGGCCACGCGAACAAGAGACCCCCAAACAATCTAAGCTAGAGGATAGGTTTCTGTCCGGTGGCAGGGGGGAGGGACCAAAACATCAGTCTCTCCCCTTTTTCGAGGACCTCCATGACAAACTATCAAAGTCATGGAGTAAACCATATACTTCCGGTGTCTTTGTGCCCTCAACGTCGACTTTTTCGACTATTGTGGGTGCGAAGTCGCGGGGGATACGGAGATGCCGCAGGTTGAAGAGACACTCGCAGGCTATTTCTCGCCTGGGTCGGCATCTTCGTTAAAGAGACCTACCCTCCCCACGAAGCCATGTAGAACAACTTCAGCGCTCGTGGGTAAAGCTTATCAAGCTGCAGGTCAGGCTGGTGCTGCCCTGCGCACTATGGCAGTTTTACAGGCGTACCAGGCTGACCTGTTATAGCAACACCCTATAATAGCAAGCTCCGTATTTTGTTGCTTTCGATAATAAGCAAGGTGTAATCTTTCAAATTCTGTCTATTTGATCACGAATTCAAACAATAAATGCCGTTTTGGCGCTCTTTGATGTGGCGTGACAGATCACTGTACATTTAAAGCGGCAGCACGGAGCGCAAGTAAACGCGATTCTCTTCCTCAGTTACAGAATAAACATGAATGGACACCTGAAGGTATGTTAAAAGATACAGTATACTTACTGAAAGGCATCATAACTTGTGTAATCAATCAATCAGTGTTTCAGCAGCGGAAAGACGCCAATAAAACATCTTAGTTTGTCTTAGTTTGTCACATAGCATTATATTTACCTCAGACAAGTCATTCAGTGCCCACAGCTTGTTGGTTCCTAAATGAACTCTTGCACTAAATAAATGCACTATATTAGCCTATATAATATAATAATAATAATAATAATAAGTTTATTTTATATAGCGCCTTTCTCAAACCCAAGGTCGCTTTACATAGTAGGAAGGCAAGGAAACACAACAACAACAACCAAAACAATACAACAAGACAAGTTATCTATATGAAGTTATGAGTTAGGTGTGGAGAAGTGATCGTTAAACAAAAAGGTCTTGAGATGTGCTTTAAAGAGGGAAAGAGAAGTACAGTCTCGAAGAGGTTGTGGGAGGCGGTTCCAGAGTTTGGGGGCCAAGGCACTGAAGGACCTGCCACCCAGGGTGGAGAGTCTGGAGCGGGGGATAGCCAAGAGATTTTGGTCAGAGGATCTGAGTGAGCGGGAAGGAGTGTAAGGGATCAGGAGGTCACGGATGTAGGGGGGAGCAAGGTTGTGGAGTGCTTTGAAGGTGAGTAGTAATACTTTGTATTTGATCCGGGACGGAACCGGTAGCCAGTGGAGTTGGTGGAGAATAGGGGTGATATGTGCTGATCGTCTGGTATGGGTGAGGAGCCTGGCTGCTGAGTTTTGAATATATTGTAGCCTTTGAAGTGATTTAGCAGGGAGACCAAGGAAAAGTGAGTTGCAGTAGTCTAGACGGGACATAATAAAGGAGTTAACCAAAATCTGAGCATCACTAACAGAGAGGAAGGGTTGGAGGCGAGCAATGTTGCGGAGGTGAAAGAAGGCAGTCTTAGTGAGTGATTTGATATGAGGATCAAAGCTAAGGGAGGAGTCAAGCAGAATGCCAAGGTTTTTAACAACAGGGGTAGAGTGAACAGGTGAACCATCAATGTTGAGAGTGAAGCTGGGAGATTTGGAGAGGATGCTTTTAGGGCCAATCAGGAGAATTTCGGTTTTATCTGTGTTGAGTTTGAGAAAATTGTTTTGCATCCATAATTTTAAGTCAGAAAGGCAGTCAGTGAGGGAGCATGGTGGTGGGTCAGAGGGAGAGGGAGTGGTAAGATAGAGTTGGATGTCATCTGCATAACAGTGGAAGTTAAGACCGTGGCTGCGTATGATCTGCCCAATAGGGAGGATGTATATGAGAAAAAGTAGGGGCCCAAGTACAGAACCCTGGGGAACACCACGAGTGACAGAGGACTTGGAAGACTGATGTGAACCCAATGTTACAAATTGCTTTCTGTTGGAGAGGTAAGACTGAAACCAAGTGAGTGCTGTGCCAGAAACACCAATAGCAGACAGACGGGCAATTAGAACATTGTGGTTGATGGTATCGAAAGCAGCACTAAGGTCAAGGAGGATGAGAATGTTAAGTGAACCAGAGTCAGCAGACAGGAGGAGGTCATTAACTATACGTAGAAGAGCAGTCTCTGTACTGTGACATGAACGGAAGCCAGATTGAAAAGACTCGTACAGGTCATGGTGATTAAGAAAAGTGTGAAGTTGAGAAGCCACCACTCTTTCCATTACCTTGGCCAGAAAGGGGAGGTTGGAGATAGGGCGGTAGTTTGATAGTGATGTTGGGTCGCAGTCCGGTTTTTTTGAGGATGGGTGTGACTGCAGCAGTCTTGAGGGCAGCAGGCACAACACCAGAGTTCAGGCAGGTATTTACAATCAGTGCAATGGG
This sequence comes from Rutilus rutilus, assembly GCA_021464565.1. Taxonomy (NCBI): domain Eukaryota; kingdom Metazoa; phylum Chordata; class Actinopteri; order Cypriniformes; family Leuciscidae; genus Rutilus; species Rutilus rutilus. The sequence continues at coordinate 47,661,286 of JAJAQA010000004.1, forward strand.
TTCAGATAAGGATGTGTTGCAGGCTTTAAGTAGAGGGGTGGGGGCAGGGTCAAGCTGACACGATGAAGAGTTTGATTTATTAATAATGTCAGTGATAGTGAGGGAGTCAATAGCGGTGAAATGGGAGAGCTTAGGACCCAGAGAGGGGGGAGATGAAGAGAGAGAGATAGCATTGTGGTTGAAGCGGTGGTAAATTTGGCTAATTTTGTCATCAAAGAAGTGTAAGAAAGCCTGACACTGCTCAGGGGTCTTAGGACAGGCAGTGACAGGTGGTTTGAGGAGTTTGTCCACAGTCCTGAAAAGGGTTTTAGGCCTGGTCATGGAGGACGTTATGAGTAATGAGTAATAGTTTGAACGGGCAGCATTGAGGGCATCCCTATATGTCAGAGTATGTTCGGTGTAAAGCATGGAGTGAATTGTAAGGCCAGTTTTCTTATATAGCCGTTCAAGGCGGCGGCCAGAGGCCTTAAGTTTCCTGAGCTCAGGGGTGAACCAGGGGCAAGTACGGTTAGCTGGTATAAGCCTAGTCCTGACAGGGGCTAAGCTATCAAGCAGGCTGGTCAGGGTGCCATTGTACGTAGCAACTAAGTCATCCGCGGACGAGAGCTCGTCAAGGTCCAATAGTGGTGAGGCCTCTAAAGAGGCAGCAAACATGCTGTGGTTTATTGGCCTGATGTTACGACATGTGATAGTTGTTTTTTCTGAGGATGGAGGAGGAGTGATCATATGAAAACGGCATTCAATAAGCTTATGGTCAGAGACACCTGAGATGGAACCAGAGACAGAGATGTCATTTAGACCAGAAGAGCAGAGCAGATCCAAAGTGTGGCCGTGAGTGTGAGTAGGAAAGTCAACATGCTGTGTCAAACTAAAACAGTCCAATACAGAGTTAAACTCTGAGGTGTATGAACAATTTGTATCCACATGAATGTTAAAATCCCCTAACATAATCATAGCAGAACAAAGAGATGAAATAACAGTGAGAAGTTCATTCAATTCAGACAGAAAATTTACAGATGGTTTAGGGGGGCGATAGATTAGCAATAGCAGAAGGGGTATGGTTGAAACAACCTTCACAGCAATATATTCAAAGGATGTCACTTCAAATGGCCTAAGTTCTTTAACAGTCAGATCTGAGCGGTACACTACAGCCAACCCACCTCCTCTCCCTACAGATCTGGGTTTGGATAAGTAGCAGTAGCCAGGGGGAGTCAGCATGTTTAAATTAATGTAGTCACCGGGTTTTTGCCAGGTCTCAGAGAGACAAAAAAAATCACATTTTTTGTCCACAATGATATCGTTTATTAGGGCCGTTTTGTTTGAGATTGAGCGCACATTTAGGTGGTCAATGTTAAAGTTCTGACATGATGACGAGGCAGGAGGAGGCAGCCTAGGGGGGTGACGAAGGTTGTCAAAGTTAATTCCCCTGTTCTTTGGCTGGTATCGTCGACAACGGTCGGGCGTGTAAACAGTTGGAATTTGAGCATCATGTTCATAGATGAGAGTCGGTTCCCTTTTGAAACGATGAGCGTAACGCGGACGACGAATAATTCCAAGCGAGCAGCAGTGTTTGTACAGCGTCGGGTCCAGGGGGGCGTGGCAGCGAAAAAGTTTGAGAGTAGCAGGGGTGTAAACAGGCTCCATTGCCAAATTACAAAAAACACATATGCACAGCATAAAGCAAGCTGAGAGGACATTAATCCAGCTGCCAGCGAGAAACATGATATCGACACAGTAAAGTTGCCACAAGCAACACCGAGAAACACCACGCTAATGCTACATGTTAGCCAACCAGGCTCACAACACAACCCAATCCGCAATGTAATCAGCGCAGTTTAGTACACCAACCACAGAACAGACTGGGGACAACAACGAGGCAAGCGGGTAGAAACACACTTACCTCAGCGGCAGTCACTGTGAGGGGAGAGAGGAAGAAAGCTCATGCAGGGAAAAAGCAGGCGTACCGGGCAGTGGCAAACAGAACTGGAGGAGCAATGTAGCAGAGTTTGTAGCAAAGTTTGTAGCATTAATCCACGGATTGATACAACAGCATCAAGCAACAATGCTTCAGCGACAGAGCAGACAGATTCGGCGAGAAGAGATGCAGTAGTCCACTAGACTTCGGTGGTAAATGACATAGAGAAGGAATCCAGCGACAGCAGGGAAGGAGAGACTCCCGGTGAGCAGCGGCAGACACACACGCACAGCGTTCACTCAACCGGAAACGCCGTAAAATATATTTTACTTAACATGTTAATGATTGATATCTTGATTATTTAATGTAGCCTATGTTTTAAATATCTGTCATGAAAATGACAGCAACTGTGTACATATTTATATTTCAATAACAAATTAGAGTAGAAAACGGAGTTAACCCTCTGGGGACCAAGCTGTTTTTGGGGCCCTTGAGATGTTCTGACATGCTCTGACATTTGTGCTTTTTTCAGTTATTTATAAACATGTTAATGGCAAAGGTGTAAATTCACTCTATATAGCACAAACAGGCCTACCATAATATGCGAGCAACATGTATGTAGATGTTTGTATTTTTAAGAGAATAATGTTTATGCGTGGTTATTTAAAAAAATAAAAATGAAAGTTGCTGAAATAAGACCACAAAACTCATACAAAATATGTGCCCACAAGACTTTTGACTAATGGATGTTTTCTCTTCGAGTTCTAGCTTCAAAATTATGTGAAAATAGTCTTGCTTTATCGTTCACAAAAAAAATACATTGATTTAAATGGTGTAAAACAGGTTTTGCTTGGAAAGCCAATATGCGAGGGGGAGGAGTAGTTTACACCTTAGTCCCACCCACTCTGCATAATGACTCTGCATTATTAGCCATTCATTCAGGTGTGACACTGACTGAGCCACAATGCAAGGACAAAATATATATTTAGAAGAAGACTTATATTGACCATTTAAGATTTTGCTTACATCTATCTTGTAAATATGTTTTGCTATTTTATTAAAAAGGTTACAATTACAACAATAATTACAATTTCAGCAATATTTCTGCAAAAAAGTACTCTTTCTTTGTAAAAAAAAAAAAAAAAAAAAAGATTATAGGCCTACATTTTATCATTTGTATTCATCAGTTTGAATATAGCCAACATTGGAACATCTTAGTCTATGACTTTATTTTTGACAAAATAGTATTTTATATATATGAGCAGAAAACCTTATTTGATGTGACAGTATATTCTACAGTAAAAACTGTACCCAAATCTAGTCAAAAAAATGTTGTCTTTCATACTTCGCCTGACTGTAACGTTGTTTTTATGAAATACATTTACATTTACATTTAGTCATTTAGCAGACGCTTTTATCCAAAGCGACTTACAAATTAGGACTAAATAAAGCGAGCCATCATGAAGAGGCAAAAACAACAACAACGCAAGAAGTGCTCAGAATACAAAGTTCAGGCATTATTCAGAGTAGCATAAGTCTGATAAGTGATGATTCAAAGGAATTTTTTTTTTATTTTTATTTTTTATTTTTTTATGAGGTTAAGTGCTCACGGAAGAGATGGGTTTTCAGCTGTTTTTTGAATGTTGCCAGTGATTCTGCATTCCGGATGAGGCCGGGGAGAGCGTTCCACCAGCATGGAGCTGTGAATGAGAATGTTCTGGAAAGTGATTTTGTGGCTCTCTGTGATGGAACCACGAGACGTCGCTCGTTGATCGATCGTAGGCGTCTGGTAGGGATGTAGACTCGTAAGAGTGAGTGAAAATAGTAGGGAGCTGAGCCTGTGATAGATCTGTAAGCAAGCGTCAATGCCTTGAATTTGATGCGAGCAGCGAGAGGTAGCCAGTGCAGAGAGATGAACAGAGGAGTGATGTGGGCCCTCTTGGGCTCGTTGAAGACAAGACGAGCTGCAGCATTTTGGATCATCTGTAGAGGTTTTGTTGCACATGCTGGAAGTCCGGCCAAAAGAGCATTACAGTAGTCAAGCCTAGAGATGACCAGGGCCTGGACGAGAAGTTGTGTTGCATTCTCAGTTAGGAAAGGCCTGATCTTCCTGATGTTGTGCAGTGCAAACCTGCATGATCGAGCTGTCTTTGAAATGTGATCTGTGAAGGACAGCTGGTCATCAAGCGTTACTCCGAGATTTCTGACCGACCTTGATGGGGTGATTGATGATGACTCTAGCTGGATGGTGAAGTCGTGTTGTATAGACGGATTGGCAGGGAGGATGAGAAGCTCAGTCTTTGCCAGGTTGAGTATTTGTTTGTATTACAGCAGATACTTCCTGGTTCCCAAGAAGGATGGGGGGTTGCGTCCAATCTTAGCTCTTCGAGGCTTAAACCGTACAGTCAAAGTGCTCAAGTTCAAGATGTTAACAGTCAAGACGGTCATGTTGCAAATTCAACATCACGATTGGTTCATCACGATCAATCTGAAGGACGCGTATTTTCACATAGAAATATTGCCACAACACAGGAAGTTCCTGAGGTTCACTTTCGGGGGCGAAGCGTACCAATTTCGGGTTCTTCCATTCGGCCTAGACTTGTCACCCCGCACATACACAAAATGCATGGATGCAGCACTGGCCCCATTACGACTCAGGGCATTCGCATTTTGAATTACATCGACAATTGGTTAATACTAGCACAATCACAAGAGTTGGCGCTTCAACACAGAGACATCGTGTTGGCTCATCTAGTTTCTCTAGGGTTGAGACTCAACACCAAGAAAAGTGTTCTTTCTCCTGCCCAGAGAACGACTTATCTCAGGATCGTTTGGGATTCGATCACGAGGCAGGCACAACTGTCTCCCGCTCGAATCGAGACCATTCGGCAGACCATGAGCAAAGTCAGGCTAGGCCAAGATACATAAGCAAAGAGGCTGAAATATTTTCTCCTTCAGTTGAGAGGTTGTCATGTCCTAGTGCGGGTGGACAACACAGCGGCAGTCTCTTATCGATTGCTCGGACTCGGATCGATTGCTCCTGTCTGCCTCGCTGCCTGCTGTGAGTGTGTTTGCTTCGTTGCTGTAAGCTCCGTCTTAGCCTCGTATTTCTTTTTTTGAACCATCATTTACTACAATTTGTAGTTGTTTATACTAAATACAGCTTACCCAACATCTCAGATTGACATCGCTAGCTTCCGTTACTACTAACACAACACGCTAATTCGCTACTGCTAGCCTGTTAACGCGCCACCCGTGCGCTCAGCTGTTTTATTTATTTATTTTCGCTCGCGCCTTTGAGTTCATAAAAGCTCAGGTAAGTAATAATCAGTCAACAAACACGGTGAGTAATGTCTTGTCCTGTTATTGTCACCTGCACTTCATGTCACATGTTTAGCATAGACTTCTCTGTTGGCAATGTAGGATTTATATGTGATAAATGTAAGGAGACAGTTAGGCTGACAGAGAAGATTTCAGAATTAGAGACACGCATCCAAACTTTAATTGAGGATAGTAAGAGTGCTAGAGCTTTAGATACTATTTTGGATGCGCCTAGCATAGTGAACTCTTTACATGATTCGGTTCCAGCTGAAGTAGAGCCTGTGCAGCCGGGCAAATGGGTGACAGTGAGGGATCGCTCTAGTCGCGGATCAAAAAAACACTCTTCCGTTCCGATTACCACAACAAATCGATTTGCCCCGCTCAGTGAAACACCCAATGAGAATTCTGTTGATTGTGCCCTAGTAATTGGTGATTCGATCACACGGAACGTGAAAATAGAGACACCAGCGAACATAGTCACATGTTTGCCGGGAGCCAGAGCGCCTGACATCAAAGCAAATTTAAAAGTGCTGGCTAATGCTAATCGTAAATTCTCTAAGATCATTATTCATGTCGGCACTAATGATGTTCGACTCCGCCAGTCGGAGATCACCAAAATTAATATTAAAGAGGTGTGTGAACTTGCAAGTACGATGTCAGGCACTGTAATTTGCTCTGGCCCCCTTCCTGTTCGCAGGAGTGATGAGATAGTTAGTAGATTGTGTTCACTGAATCGCTGGCTGTCTGAGTGGTGTCCGTGCAATAATATAGAATTCATAGACAATTGGAAAAGTTTTTGGGGCAAACCTGACCTGTTGAAAAGAGATGGTATTCATCCCTCCTGGGATGGTGCTGCTCTTCTATCTAGTAATATGGCTCATAGTCTTAGAGCTCAAACATGACAAATTGGGCACCAGGTCAGGAAGCAGACAGACTGGCTAAACCAACCGTCTGCTAGCGGCCTCGCGTCACCCAGGTCAGATAAATCCCATCACATAGAGCCTCTTTCACCTAGCTATCATCATATAGAGACTGTGTCTGTTCCCCGATTTTGGAAATCCAAAAAATGTTTAAACCTATCTAAGGTTAAAAATTTAATTGATGTTCAACAAATAAAAAACAGCTATAATACAGATGAGCAAATGCTAAAGCTTGGGTTGCTGAATATTCGATCGCTTACTTCAAAAGCACTCATTGTTAATGATATGATTTCAGATAATAACCTAGATGTGCTGTGTTTGACAGAAACCTGGCTAAAACCAAGCGATTACATTACTTATGAGTCCACCCCGCAAGACTACTGTTATAAACATGAACCTCGTCTTAAACGCAAAGGGGGTGGTGTTGCTGTAATTTATAGTAATATTTTCAAAACCACTAAGAAATCAAGTTTCGAATATAATTCTTTTGAAGTGTTAGTGCTTAATGTAAAAATATATAGTATAAATGATAAATCACGTTTGAGATTTGTGCTGGCTACTGTATACAGGCCACCAGGGCACCATACAGACTTTATCAAAGAATTTGCGGACTTTCTATCAGAGTTAGTATTGGCTGCAGATAAAGTACTAATTGTTGGAGATTTTAATATACACATCGATAATGAAAAAGATGCATTGGGTTTGGCATTTAAAGACATTGTAAACTCAATTGGAGTTAGACAACACGTGTCAGGACCTACTCATCGTCGTAATCATACTCTAGATCTAATATTATCACATGGAATAGATGTTGATGCCGTTGAAATTCTGCAGCAGAGCGATGACATCTCAGATCATTATCTAGTCTCGTGTAAATTACATTTAGCCAAGGCTGCAAAGCCGACTCCGTGTTACAAATATGTTAGACCTATCACTTCTGCTACTAAAGATTGCTTTATTAATAATCTTCCTGATCAGTTTCATCATTTTAGCATCCCGGATAGCTTAGAAAAACTTGATATTGCAACAGAAACTTTTAACTCTCTCTTTTCCAGCACTTTAGACACAGTTGCTCCTTTGCGCTTAAAGAAGATTAAAGAAAATAATCCAACACCGTGGTACAACGAGCACACTCGGGCCCTTAAGAGAGCAGCCAGAAAAATGGAGCGCAACTGGAAGAAAACAAAATTAGAGGTATTTCGCATTTCATGGAAAGAGAGCTCGATTGCTTACAGAGAGGCTTTAAAAGCTGCTAGATCTGCTTATTTTTCAAACCTATTAGAAGAAAATAAACATAATCCTAGGTATTTATTTGAAACAGTGGCTAAACTAACGAAAAAGAAAGCTTCAAACACAGAAGGTTCCAAGCAGCACAGCAGTAATGACTTTATGAACTTCTTCACTTATAAGATTGATAATATCAGGGATAAAATTATAACTATGCAACCGTCTACTACAGTATCGCATCAGGCAGTGCATTGTAGTCTTCCTGAGGAAAAATTTGATTCATTCATTGCTATAGGAGAGGAAGAATTTACTAAACTCGTTAAATCATCTAAATCTACAACATGTATGTTAGACCCTATACCGACTAAGCTACTGAAAGAGATGCTTCCAGAGGTCATAGATCCTCTTCTTAATATCATTAATTCCTCTTTGTCTCTAGGATACGTACCAAAAAACTTTAAGCTGGCTATGATTAAACCGCTTGTTAAAAAAATGCAACTTGATCCTTCAGAATTAGTCAATTACAGGCCGATCTCGAATCTACCTTTTCTGTCAAAGAAACTAGAAAAGGCAGTATCTTCACAACTATGTTCCTTTCTAGAAAGAAATGATATCTGCGAGGATTTTCAGTCTGGATTTAGACCATACCATAGTACTGAGACAGCTCTCGTTAGAGTAACAAATGATTTGCTCTTATCATCCGATCGTGGTTGTGTCTCTCTATTAGTGTTACTCGATCTTAGTGCTGCGTTTGACACCATTGACCACAACATTCTTTTAAATAGACTAGAAAACTATGTTGGCATTAGTGGAATTGCACTAGCATGGTTTAAATCATACTTATCTGACCGTTATCAGTTTGTAGCAGTAAATGAAGAGATGTCTTATCAATCACAAGTTCAGTATGGCGTACCACAGGGCTCAGTACTAGGACCGCTGCTGTTCACTCTGTACATGCTACCATTAGGAGATATCATTAGGAAACATGGAATTAGCTTCCACTGTTATGCCGACGATACTCAGCTCTATATTTCTTCAAAACCTAACGAAACTTACCAATTCACTAAATTAACAGAATGCATAGCTGATATAAAAAATTGGATGACTCGTAATTTCCTACTTCTAAATTCTGAAAAAACAGAGATTCTAATTATTGGACAAAATGTTGTAATTCTCTACTGGGTGGTTGACCTGCACGCTTAATAAACAAACTACAGCTAGTTCAAAACGCAGCAGCTCGAGTTCTTACCAGAACCAGGAAGTATGAGCATATTAGCCCGGTTCTGTCAAAACTACACTGGCTCCCTATTAAACATCGCATCAATTTTAAAATATTGCTGATTACTTACAAAGCACTAAATGGTTTAGCTCCGCAGTACTTGAGCGAGCTCTTAACGCATTATACTCCTTCACGTCTATTGCGATCTCAAAATTCCGGCCAGTTGATAATACCTAGAATATCAAAATCAACTGCTGACGGTAGATCCTTTTCCTATTTAGCACCAAAACTTTGGAACAGCCTTCCTACCATTGTCCGGGAAGCAGACACACTCTGTCAGTTCAAATCTAGATTAAAGACACATCTCTTTGACATAGCGTTCACATAATACATTATAGACTTCTATAATTCAATATTAGGCTGCATAGATTAGGTCAGCTGGAACCGAGAACACTTCCCATAAATCCTGATGTACTTGTTACATCATGAGAAGAATGGCATCTACGCTAATTTTAGTGTCTTTGTTTATCCCAAGGTTTTCCCGCAGCCTGCCGGATCCAGGCCGTTTCCAGATCTGATGAAGGACCTTCGCCTGGATCCGATGTCAACGCAGTGCTGAAGTGCCAACTAGTCTCTCCCTATGGAGGATCCCTTTCCCACTCTACAGATAACGCGTCGTCGGGAAAACTCAATTTGCGTATCCACCCCGAATTGATAAAATAAAATAAAATTCTGAATCAAAACTATAAGGAAACACCAGTAATTTGTTTAGGTTTGGTTTGTAGGGAATTCCAAACCTGCACACATATATTCAAACGCACATAACTATGGAACCCGTTCTTAATGCGCATCTGAACGCCATCAGCGTTTCTCACAGGTTCGCGTTTAAAGTCTGTGTAGAGAGAATGGTGTCGTCTTGGCGGCCCTAATTTAAAAACAAATGATCGTTGCGACGGAAGCGAATCAATCAAAACTAACTTTAGCTGGAAAATAACTTAATTAAAGAACCGCTATAAAGCCAAAACAATCTTACGTTAAATTATACATTTATCTCTGTAAAGCTGCTTTGAGACAATCTACATTGTTAAAAGCGCTATATAAATGAAAATGACTTGACTTGACTTGACTCTTATATAAATCACCAGGGAGGTCTGCGCTCACGCAATCTGAACAGAATAAGCAAGGCAGATTTTTCTCTGGCCCCAGGACAAGTTCCTGTCACTCAGGGCAGTATACATTCCAGTGCATCTGAATGTGGGAGCAGATTTACTGTCCAGACAGAAACTACCGATGGGGGAATGGAAACTCCACCAGGAAGTAGTGAAACAGATTTGGACCAGATTTAACAAAGCGGAGGTGGACCTCTTCGCCTCCCATCAGACAGCGCAATGTCCCCTCTATTTCTCTCTGAGTCACCTAGCCCGCCTGGGTCTGGATGCGATGGCACACACATGGCCCAAAATGCACCTGTATGCGTTTCCTCCAGTTTCTCTGCTCCCGGGAGTGCTAGACAGAGTTCGCCAACAAGGGTCTTGCCTCTTACTGATAGCGCAACGTTGGCCGAACAGAGTATGGTTCTCGGAGATAATATCTCTCCTCGACGGCTCGCCATGGCCGATTCTGGAGAGGAAGGACCTTCTGTCTCAGGCGGAGGGCACGATAATCCATCCCAGGCCCGATCTGTGGAATCTTGCTAGGGCTTCCTCCACTAGAAAGAGTTACTCCAGCAAATGGAATGTTTTTGAAAGGTGGTTTGTTGTACACAATGTAGATCCGGTCAACTGCCAGATTACTTCAGTTCTGGACTTCATGCAGGAGAAGATATCAACAGGCACATGCCCCGCCACTCTCAAGGTTTATGTGGCCGCTCTTTCGGCTTGCCACGCCTTGGTTGACAGGGTGCCACTCGGGAGAAATCCTCTGCTCGCTCATGTCATTCGTGGGGCCAGACGACTGAGGCCTCCAGTAAGAACCAAGATCCATTCATGGGACTTAGCTATAGTCCTCGAGGGTCTGGTTGAGGCCCCCTTTGAACCTGTAGAATCAGTGTTTGACAAACTTCTGACTCTAAAAATGTTTTTTCTTATGGCAATAACTTCTTTGAAAAGAATTGAGGATATGCAGGCTCTGTCCATCTCGTCATCCTGCTTAGACTTTGCCCCAGGAATGGTGAAAGTGATTTTGCATCCTCATCCTGACTACCTGCCTAATGTTCCTTTCTCGACTGTACATCCTGTCACTCTCAAGGCCTTCTGTCCTCCGACATTCATAACGCCGGAGCGGAGCGATCTCACAGACTGTGTCCAGTCCGTGCTCTTCAGGCTTACATCCAACGCACTAGCCAGTGGCGTAAGTCAGAGCAACTGTTATGGGGGTAGTAACAAAGAGGCCGCTGCCACCAAGCAGACCATGTCTCATTGGATCAGGGATGCTATTGCTCCTGCCTATGAGGCGTGCGGTCAAGCTCTGCCAATAGGTCTTAGGGCTCATTCCACCAGGGGGTCGCCTCCTCTAGTGCTTTGGCAAGGGGTGCCCCCTTACAACTTGTTTGTGATGCGGCAGGCTGGTCCTCTCCGCACACATTCATAACATTTTATAGTTTGGATTTTCATGCTACTCCGGGCTCTCACGTCCTTGAGTCGATGTCACAAGCTAATGTCTGAGGCCTTCTTGCATTCTTGTGAGCCCACCTGCACAACCGTAGGGGTCCAGACACTTTCAAGCATGGTGGCGTGGGCATTCTTGTTCCCAATGCGCTAAGCAGCGCAGCATCGATTATAGCTTTTGAAAGGGAACGTTCCAGGTTACTTGACTGTAACCCTGTTCCCTGAAAAAGCGGAACGAGATGCTGCGCTACTTTGCTGTGCTGAAGATGTCCCGGGACTTCTCTTCAGACAAAAGACCTGACGATACACCTGTGGCTCATCTATTTATAGCCTTGTGTCACGGGTGCACGCCGATGACGTCATCGACCAAGGCTATATTACCTCCGGGTCAATTCTATTGACGTGTTACACACTATATTCACAGCAGGTCACAATTAAAGACGGTCCCAATGCGCTAAGCAGCGCAGCATCTCGTTCCGCTTTTTCAGGGAACAGGGTTACAGTCAAGTAACCCGGAACGTTCTCTTCTCAGGCGCTGGTGTTCTCAGCGGCCCCCGTCAAAATAAAAGTCCCGCTTCCAACACATCAGCCAATCAGAAAAGTTATCGGCCGATGCCAATATTTAAAAAATGCCAAATATCGGCTGATAAATAATTCTATATAACTCATAAAAGTCTGGTGTATCACAGTGATACAAAACAATCATGCAAATATTTTATATTTTATCTAAAGGTTTGATAAATTGTATACACAAAAAAAAAAATTCAGACTTTTGTTTCATATGTCAGGCTTTACAGGGATACGTTCATGTTCATGATGAGGAATCACTATAGAGTAATGTAGATAAGGATATTTTTCAGATGAGAGCAAAACATGACAAAATTTATTAAAAAACTTACAGAGCTCTTCTGGAGGTTTTGATGACTGCCGATAATCTAATGAGACACTCGTCTGATCTCTTGAATTTCTGAAGCTCGAACTCCTCCAGCTCTTCCTCTGATGTCAACAACACAAAGACTAAAGCAGACCACTGGGCAGGTGAAAGGTCACCAGATGAGAGACTTCCTTTGCTAAGGTGGGTCTGAATCTCTTTCACCAGAGTTTGGTCGTTCAGTTCATTCAGACAGTAGAACAGATTGATGGATCTCTCTGCAGGAAGATCATCTTCTAATTTCTGCTTGATGTACTGAAGAACTTCTTCCTTGTTGCTCTGGTCATTGCCGTCTTGCTGTGTCAATAGACCTCGTAAGAGTCGTCGATTGGACTGAAGTGACAGACCGAGGAGGAAGCGAAGGAAAAGGTCCAGGTGTCCATTGTCACTCTTGAGCGTCTTGTCCACTGCAGTCTTGAGAAAATCAATCATGCTTTCATTTCTGTTTTCCTGTTCTGTAGACTCATGATCAAACACACTTGTCTTGTTGATGTCTAGAAACAGATGTGCATAAAGGGCAGCAATAAACTCTTGAATGCTCAAGTGAACAAAGCAGTACATGGTACCAAGAACAATCCCTGTTTCCTCCTTAAAGATCTGGGTACACATGCCTGAGTACACTGATGCCTTATAGACGTCAATACCACAGGCTACCAGGTCTGTGTCATAGAAGACCAGGTTGCTTCTTTCCAGCTGATGAAACGCCAGTTTCCCCAGTGAAAGGATGGCGTCTATATCCCAGGAAACATCTGGTGTGTATTCTCCATCATACTTTCGGCGGCTCTGCTGGATCTGGAAGCGGAGAAAGTGTGTGTACATCTGTGTCAGAGTCTTGGGAGTGGCTTCTGTGTTTGATTCCTGCAGTGTTTTAGAGATTTCATCAGCCTCTGTGTTTTTCACATCATTATTTCTTTTCTCCTCCAGAATGTTCTGGAGAACCGTGGCTGAAATCCAGCAGAAGACTGGGATGTGGCACATGATAAAGAGACTCTTTGATTGTTTAATGTGATCTAGGATTGTGTTGGCCAGATTATCATCTGTGAATCTTTTTTTGAAGTACTCTTGCTTTTGTGCGTCACTGAATCCTCGTATCTCTGTCAGCCGGTCGATACAGTCAGGAGGAATCTTACTGGCAGCTGCTGGTCTGGTGGTGATCCAGATGAGAGCAGAAGGAAGCAGATTTCCCTTCATGAGGTTCGTTAGGAGAACATCCAGAGAGGCTGGTGACGATACATCACACCACGTCTCATTACAATCAAACTTCAGAGGAAGGCGACATTCATCCAGTCCATCAAGGATGAACAGCACTTTGAATTGATTCCTTCTTGTAAGGTTCAGTCCTTTTGTCTCTGGGAAAAATTGAGTTATAAGGTCCATCAAACTTGGTTTTTCTTTCTCCATTAAGTTCATCTCTCTGAATGGAAGAGGAAATATGAAGCTGATATCTTGATTTTCTTTTCCTTCAGCCCAGTCCAGAACAAACTTTTGCACAGAGACTGATTTCCCGATGCCAGCGACTCCTTTTGTCAGTACAGTTCGGATCTCCTCATCTTGTTCAGGAGCTTCAAACAAATGTGTGCATTCAATCTGTATCTCTTGTGCTTCATGACGCCTGGAAGCAACTTCAATCTGTCTCACCTCATGTTCAGTATTGACCAGTTCACTGCCACCCTGAGTGATATAGAGATCTGTGTAGATGTTATTCAGAAGTGTGGAGTCACCTTGCTTCGCAATTCCTTCAAACACACATTGATACTTCTTTTTTAGGCCACATTTCAGCTGAGGAATGAAGAACAGCTCATCTAAACACAGGAACAGAAAATAGATAGTTTTAGTCTTCATTTACTCTCCAACATTTATAAGACACAATCAGACAGATGATCATGAGTCTCTTACCTTCTAGAGCATCAGCAGCTTCATCTCGCTTCATCTCTCTCAGGTAATGTAGTGTGAGATCAAGAGCTGATTCTTTGATACTGGATCTGTTCTCAATAAAGTCCTTCACAAAATGTTGTGTGTTCTCTTTTTGTAATATTTTCTTAAACTTCTCCAGTTCGTTCTTCAGAAATGTGATTATTTTGCTCTCAAGATCCTACAAACAAAAGTAAGAAAAAAAGACACAATTTAAACCAAATCTACATTTGGTCAGCACAATTTATTCAATAACTATAATATCTATAAAAAATCCAGTTAAAAGACTAACATGTTAACCAGCTGTTATTTGTAACAAATAGAAAAAAAAAAAAAAAATATATATATATATATATATATATATATATATATATATATAAGTGCTTCAAAGGAAAAATAGTAATCTAAAGGAATTACATTAAATTTGTTTTTTTTTCAATAACATATTTGTTGTTGTAAATATTAAACATTTATAAAAATGTGTTTTCCTACCTGGAAGATTCCTAGAAGATTGTCTTTGAAATTCTCGTTGTTCCTGTGAGTCTGAACGTCTGAGTCTAATGTCTCATATTGAAGCCTGTAATCAAATAAATAAAATAAATACTGATTTTCCGGGCAAAATATCACAGAAAGAGAAAAAGCATTTGCTGTGAATACTCTGATAAATATTTGATTGGATTAATGATAAATATTGGATCTAAAATGTTTCATGATTGGAATTCACTGATACAACTTTTAAACACAGTCAATCTGTGACAAAAAAAATTAGAAACTCATGAAATACCTTTTATTAGATGATGGTATTTTCTCACTGAAGTTTGGTGGTATTCCTTCTTTAGACCGATCACTCTTCAGAGACTCAGAGCTGGACACATGTGAGCCTGATCTTACACTGATGACACAAAGAACAGAGAGAAAACACTTTACTACAGGAGATACTTTAGTCTCATTTGAAAAGGTTTAATGTTGCAAATAGTAATTAAATGCAGTATAGCTGTACATTTGTTCATTTATGACTACAGTCAGATGGATAAATATATACATGTTTAGTTTCATGATCTATTTTTCATAGTGTATTTGTGCCTCCTTGTGGCTGCCTGTGTAATTGTGTTACTGGAATGAGTTTCATAAGGTTCCCAGGAATTGAGTTTTATTGTGACTTATTGTTTAATTGAGTCAAATTCAATCACATAAACCACTGTGGGCAAATAATGCAACCCTATAATGTAATGTAAACACACAAAATACCTTTTATTAGATGATGGTGTTTTCTCACTGAAGTCTGGTAATTCTCTATCTTTAGACCGATCACTCTTCAGAGACATCTTCCTGATCTTACACTGATGACACAAAGAACAGAGAGAGAGAGAAAACACTTTAGTAAAGGAGGATCAACTGTGTCTGAAACACATCTGTGTCTTTATCTAATCCTCCACAGAAATACACACACTCACACAATTTACTGTTTTATAGTTGACCCCTCTGAGGTCGGCAAACGCGCCCCCGCGTTTTGCTGGATTTTCTTCACATTGTTGCACAATAAACTTAAATTACTCCGTCATTTATGGTCATACAGAAAAAAGAAATATGAAAAAAGAATCTGTGATATTTCTAATTTTGTATGTGTCCACTTACAATCAAATCAAAACATTGTGCTTTTGTAAAATAAAGAAAATAAACAGGGTGTGCTTTCTGCCTCTCCGCCTCGCTGAACTTTTTTTTCTTGAGCACATCTATAAACTGAAACAAAACTCAGCGAATACTATTCACACATTTATGAGCCATATACCTTTATAAACATTTAAGTGTGTACTTTTAAATGATCGGATTCACACTGAAAACAAATATTCTCTGTTTAAAGGTCCCGTATTATGCCCATTTTCACAAGATTTAAAATAAGTCTCTGATGTCCCCAGAGTGTGTATGTGAAGTTTCAGCTCAAAATACCCAACAGATAATTTTTTACAGCATGTTTAAATTGTCATTTTTTGGGGCTCAGAAAAACGCGCTGTTTTAGTGTGTGCCCTTTAAATGCAAATAAGCTGCTGCTGGGCGACCCAGGGGGCGGAGCTTCATGAGCTCGCGCTCAGTCTCTCAGGACAATTGCATCTCACGGAATGATGATAATATCAGAAACTCTCAGTAACAGTGTTCATTTCGAGTCGGACAATAATGCCTACAGAGTCAGAGTGCTGTATAGAGATGGAACAGGTATAGTTTAGTAGTTTAATTACGGTTATTATAACGTATTTGTCATCTGCTTGTATGTATCAATTATTTATTAATAGCCTACAAGTCTGCTGTTTCGGACCAGGTCCGAATGATGATCAAACATATACTGATGAGTTTAATAAAGTTTATTGTACATCACACAAAAGATGAAGCATCAGTTTTACTTCAGAAAATCACTGTAAGAGCTGAGTAAACACAGTAAGTTATAAGAAGTGCGCAAGTACATAAACGAATTTCGGTAGAGTTGAGGGAGCATTCCTGTAGGCGGAGGTTAGTCAAAAAACTGTTCTACTGACGTCATTAAAGAAGGAAGTAGAGGGATGTAGTCCAAACGGGCCGTTCGATGTAGGCGACTTCTGTTAAATAAAATATCTCGCTTGGCATTGAACTTTGAGCTTTATAATTTTACAGATATTATTTATACTCTAACAACAACATTACACACTAACTAAAGTTTGAAACATGGGATCACGAAGAACGGGACCTTTAAGTAATATGTATAAAACCAACAAGATGTCCAGCTTCTCAAACGCTTGCTCATTATTTTTAATTCGACCACGCCCACGAGTGCAAAAGTACGGTGGTCGAGAGAGCTCAACGCGCTGCAACTGAAGAAAACACATGCAAATAGAAAAACACCAGCAAATTAAGAAAACATCTTCATCAGTTTCACAACACATGTGTGCTCCATATACTCACAACACAACCAAATACAGAAACGCGCTGCAAAAGTTCACAACACAAACAAATACAAAAACGCGCTGCAAAAGTTCACAACACAAACAAATACAAAAACGCGCTGCAAATAGAACAGAACACAACGGAAATGTTTCCGGGGAACCCAATAAGTGACGGACCCGGCTGGGACGTGCTAACAGCTGTCTACTTTTATTATTATTTAATTGTTTTGCAAAACATACAGAGATGTCACGTTTATGACATACAACTTTGTATACAATATACAAAATGTATTTACAATATGTTCAATGTCATAAGAATACTAAAAAGAACAATGAACTGAAGACTAAAATAAATAAATAAAAAAAGAGAGCGAAAAAGAACATGAGGGAAAGACATTAATCTATACATCAGTTACATTGTACACATTTTGTCATGTTATGTTAAAATAAGTTTCATAAGAAATGTTAGAATGCAGCTAGGGTCCAAATATGAGACGGCAAGTTTTAAAGTTGATACACTCACACACAGATATAACGCATATTTTAAAAACTTTGTTGTATAAAATGTATATTTATTTGCAACCGTTATGTTAACAGCAATAATACTATATTTCTGGTAAGAACAGCTGTTCAGCTGATGGACGCGCGCTGCGTTGTCATGGGAACATCCCAGGTGAAAATAATGAGGAAATTACGTTGTCTTTCGTTGCTCCCTTCATCAACATTATGGCACACAAGTGCCCCGCTCCCTCCAAAGTGCCCAATTCAAGGGCTGCCGTCTGCCCTTTTAAGAGAGTAGGGCATAGGTAAAGCTCACGAGCAATAAGCACGTCCCAGCCGGGTCCGTCACTTATTGGGTTCCCCGGAAACATTTCCGTTGTGTTCTGTCCTATTTGCAGCGCGTTTCTGTATTTGTTTGTGTTGTGAACTTTTGCAGCGCGTTTCTGTATTTGGTTGTGTTGTGAACTTTTGCAGCGCGTTTCTGTATTTGGTTGTGTTGTGAGTATTTGGAGCACACATGTGTTGTGAAACTGATGAAGATGTTTTCTTAATTTGCAGGTGTTTTTTTTATTTGCATGTGTTTTCTTCAGTTGCAGCGCGTTGAGCTCTCTCGGCCACCGTACAAAAGAGATTTGACATGCAAATCGTCCACATGGAACGCGAACGCACTCGTTACCTCAAAAACAAAGCACCAAAAAACTTCACAAGTCTCTGCTTTTCGTCGAGTTTGGAAGACACGCCGTGAGCTTACATTGGATTTACCTCAGAAGAAGAAGAACGCGATTTGAAGACAAGAAAGATGTAAGGTAAGAAATTCTTAATTATTAGTTTATGTTATTGTTGCATAAACTTCACATTGCAGTTGAACTGTTGCTAGATATAAGGTGAATATTATAATATTTAGACCCGTGTTTACTTTTACTGTGTTTGTGGATATCTGCTTAATGGTAACCATAATGTTTCATATTTTGGAGCGCGCTCACCGTTTGAATGTATCATATTTTGGAGCGCGCTGTGGGTTTGAAAAGCAAAACGCACCAAACAAAGGCTTCATGGTTTTACTCTAATCTCATTTCATATCATCATAACGAATGGAAACATTTGAAGTAACATGATAATCAATATATTTTTCTCTAACATAGTTGTTACTGAAATCTTTTGGAAGATTTATAGGCTATTATTATTATTTTATGCAGCATCATTATACATTGTTGGAAACATTTGTGTGTGTATTCTGTGAATTTTAAAAAGCAATTTTAACCAGAAAAAATCTAGTCCCAAAATCGTGCAGCCCTATAGGTTTTCTTGATATCAGTATGTTCACAGGTTTTTATATATATATATATATATATATATATATATATTTTTTTTTTTTTTTTTATAACAGGGACCAGATGCCCCACGGATGAGTCCTGCTGACTTCAACATTCACATGAGTCTCTGTACATGAACATGGTAAAGTGAAAATCAAACACCTTGGAAATGAAAGGTATGTATAATGTTTTTAGGGATGGCACAAAAGTTTCTGTCTTTGAATCATTGTTTTCAATAATGTGCTTTTTTGTCATTTGTTGTGTATCTTTGGATTATGTTGTGTTGTAAATAAATCCAAACAATCTAAAAGCCATTCTTTTTTAATTCTCCTCATTCTTTGTGCAAGGTTGCTCAGAATGATAGGGCCTGATAGCTCCTAATAGGGCCATTAGGGGAGGGTCTTTGTCTTTCTCAGGTGTGAAATCCATACATATTAATGATGTGATCACGCCTCTTCGCATAAAGCTTTCTTACAGAAAACACGTCTTACAAATTTTAAATCAATATATTGTCTTATCTGAATGAGCAGTCAGGATGATTTTCACATAGTTTTGGAGCAAATATTCTAGGCTATGTGATACAATTTTCAAAAGTCTTGTGAAGAAATAATCAGTATGGGTTTCATGGCCTTATTTCAGTGACATTTTTTTTTTTTTGTATTTTCACAAACCACGCATAAATGTCATTATCTCAAAACTACAAACTTTTACATACAAGCTGCTGATATATTATTGTAGCAGAGTTTGTGCTAAATACAGTGTAATCAGACTTTAGCCATGACAATTTCACAAGTAACAGAAATAAGCACAAATGTCAGAGCATGTCAGAACACCTCCAGGGCCAGAAAACAGCTCAGACCCCAGAGGGTTAACTACTATTTTATTTACTGGCTCACATTATTATAACGATTTCTTTAATATACATGAGTGAGATTAAATATTTAAAAAAATACTTAACTCTAATTTAAGAGAACATGTCAAGTTTTTGTTTATTGACAGAAATAGAGAGCAGAAATGTCTGTGCGACACAGTTTTGTTAGCATACTTGAATTAAACTAAGTGTATAGTTGTTTCCTAATGTCTGCCAATCATTTTATGATCTAAAAACCAAAGTCATTTATTTGGATTAATTCAGCATCTAGAAGGTTATTAACAAATTATTATCTATGATATTTTCTATGGAGCAAACAGGGATTTATAGACAATGTCGGAGTTAATTTAAGAAGTTAAAAATTGAAGTTGTGAAAAACATGTGCAAATATAGAACAATGCTTAAAGTTTTGTTATTGACAGGGAAACACAAAGTCCAGTGGAGTTTAAACTGATGAAAACAGACGCAGTCTTACCTGTGTTTCTCTGAGAGACTCATCTGAGAGAGAGAGTCCTTTCCTCTTTCCTCTGACATGAGTTTCTGAAAACACTCAATCCTTCAGCATCACCTGGAAATGACACAATTTTACACAGATGAAGAACATCTTATTTAAGACAATAATGAAGAATGCTGAGTTATCATCAACAACAGCAACATCAAAAACTATCTATAAAATAAAGTGAGTTACAGACAAATATATTGCCATGTAAAATAACCGAATGGTCTTAATCATTTCTGATTGTTTAATGAGTTTAACTGACTCTAAATATAAATTCATTGGGGAAAAGCAATTGTGTTTAAAACTTTGAGTGGGAAAATTTAACCTGATTTGTTATATTCTCTATTACAGTTTAATATCATTTTACAATCATATTTACCCAATCTTTATTAATTATTGAATTGTTTGCCATTTAATCATTACTTCAAGTTCACAGTGATTTCATTACTTTTAAATTATCCTAAAATAACTGATTGAGTAAAAGTAACCTAATTATAATAGGCATACTTTATAACTACTAATCATAATTGCTATGAACTGAAATATTCAGATTAATAATATCAGATTGTTGTTCATTGCCGTTAGGCTTCATCTGTCTGTCTACTGTAAATGTCTGCTTCAAAAATACTTTCGATTTCACATCACAAAAACAACAGCCTAAAACGGAAGAGGAAATGGGAGAAAACATTGAAAAACATGTTTGTTTTAAATAAACCTTTCTCAATAAAACTTAATGTTTTAACTTCAAAAGATTGTAATTTCTGGCAGATTCTTAAGAACAGTAGCAGAAGAACAGCCTTCTGTAACTTCACATTTAAATCTCGCTTAATATACAGTATGAAGTTCCTAATAATTACAAATGACTTTAAAGGAGAATGTATTAAAAAGGAGAATGTATTAAACTTACTTGCAGTCTTGTCCACTAAGAAGAGAATTTATAAGTATTTTAAACTATTTTTAACGCTTGTTGTCATTGTGATGAATGCATTGACACAAACGCTCGATGGATTGTGAACAGTATCCTGTTACACAGAAATGGCCGCGAGTGTTATTAGTGAGCAACAGGTTTAGGTTTCAGCAGTTTTACTTTCGTTTTCCTCTTCTTCGTGTGTTTTACAGGAGGGTTTGGAACAGCTGAACAGTTGCACACCGACACCTACTACTGTTTAAAACCTCTTAAATAGACATTTCAACAGTGCATCTGTTATATTCCCTGTTTCTGGACTATTATCTAAGATGCTGGATATTGTAAATGATTGACATCCTGAGGTTTGTATTTATTATACATTCAATCTTTTTATTTTGTATTTGGACACAAATGATTCATGATTCAAAAATAGAGCTGGATATGGCCAAAAATATCATCATAATTTGTTTGTTCACAATTTAACTCCACAGAGTAAGCTACCTTTTAATTTAGGGCCCAACATTTTTATTTTATTTTTTCCCTAAAGTTTGTTTTTTTATTATATTTTTCTGGATTCTATGTTTTATGATTTTTTTTTATTTCTTTTTTTATATACTTTATTTTAAAGGATTTTTCAAGTAAAAACACAGAACAAACAACACTGGCTCGGACTACACACACACACACACACACACACACACAAAAATAATAAAAAATAATAATAATAAAAGGTACATAAAGGTATATTAATAAAAAGCTGCACAGCAGACTAGGTGCCCAGAAGGGATATGCAGCCTAGACCTTAGAGAAGTCTTTGGGGGCCGACTGAGCTGTTAACTTGTCCAAATACCCAAGAAATGGACCCCAAACAGCAGAAAAGTTTTCAATAGAATCAATCCTCAAAAGTCGAAGTCTTTCCATCTGTATGACAGAGATCATATCCATAATCCACATCTGGAAGGAAGGGGGTGAGGGTGACTTCCAGTTCTTAAGCACAAGTCTCTTAGCCACGACCATACCCAGCATTAAGGACTGTTTCAATGCACCTGAAAGGCAAGAGGTGCGCTGTGAGAGGCCGAAGATGGCAAGTTCAGCATCCGGTGGAAGAGGCTTATTGTAAGCCTTGGAGTACCAGTCAAAAATACTTGACCAAAATCCAGACAATAAAGGGCAAAACCAAAAAGCATGAGAAGCTGTATCCTCTGCCACCTTACACCTGTCACACATTGGTGAAACGGAGGGGAAAATTTTATGCAATTTAGCTTTGGTTTAATGTAAGCGGTGAATAACTTTGAACTGGATCAGTTGGTGTCTGCTATTGACTGAACAAGCATGCATCGTAGCCAAGCACCTGTCCCACGTGTCATCGGAGAGCTCAACTCCTAGATCTTCCTCCCAGGCCTCCTTAAATCTTACAGTAGGGGCTGAGAGACAACTTCCAAATAAAGAAACAAATTTAGAAATAAGACGTACAGAGCCAGGAGGATTGAAAAAAACATCGAAAAAGACATGTTTCTCTGGGAGGAGTTCAAAATTACAAATTTTTGACTTCACGTAATGTCTGATTTGTAAATAAGGCAAATCAAATTTCTCTCTTAACTGATTAAAAGATGCAAACCGTCCCTCAATATAAAGATCTTTAATGGAACCCAAACCTTTTTCCCTCCAGACATGATAAGTTCTATCAGACCATGGGGGTAAAAAGGACTGATTGTAACAAACTGGCGTATGAACAGAGGTCTCTGGCAGGGCCAGAACTTTTCTCACTTGATTTAAAATTGAGTCTCCCACAAGGGGGACTCAGGGGTCTGATTACCTGGTACCTCCTTCAGCCAGAACATTAAAGCCCTAATATTGGCAGCCCAATAATAATTTTTGAATACTGGCATACCCAGACCACCCAAAGACTTGGATTTTTGTAGATGACTCTTAGAAATCAGGTGGGTCTTATAATTCCAAAAATAAGACAGGATTATAGAATCCAGTTCCTTAAAGAAAGCAGAGTTAAGAAAAATAGGGATATTTTGACACAGATATAGGAATCTAGGAAGAGAAACCATTTTAATTGAATTTATACGGCCAATCATAGACAAAGGTAAAATTTTCCAATTCCCTATGTTACTTTTGAGCTTAGAAAGAAACTCCACAAAATTTAACTTAAATATTAATTTGGGATCTTTGGGGATTGTCAGTCCAAGATACGTGAAATGATCCCTAACTATCTTAAATGGCATATTCTCCAAAAAACCAGGGCTGTAAGTGTCAGAGAGAGGCATAAAGTTACTCTTTGACCAATTAATGGTATATCCCGATAGTCTCCCAAAAGAAGTAATTCAATCTAAGAGAATGGGAACTGATCTCTCAGAGTTCTGCAAATATAATATTATATCGTCAGCATACAGGCTAATAAGAGCTTCCCTGCCCCCCACTTCAAGACCTGTAATATCTGTATGACGCCTTATACTTAGGGCGAGAGGCTCTATCGCAATGGCAAAAAGTGCAGGTGAGAGGGGACAACCCTGTTGCACTGAACGCTGCAAGGGAAATCTAGGCGACCTGTCTGTGTTAGTTAAAACTGAACACATTGGCCTGGCGTATATTAATCTGACCCAAGATATAAATGCCTCGCCAAACCCAAAACGCTGTAATGACGCAAACATATAAGGCCATTCGACCTGATCAAAAGCTTTCTGCGCATCCAAGGACAGGATAGCTGCCCCATTTGCTTTTGTATGATTGGCGTATATTGTGTTGAGAAGGCGACGTACATTCGAGAAAGAGAATCTGCCAGGGATAAATCCAGTCTGGTCAGGGTGAATGATAGAGGGTAGATGTTTGTTAAGCCGAATAGCTAACGCTTTAGTAATTACTTTTCTATCAAAATTCTGAAGTGCAATTGGCCTATAGCTGGCTGGGTCAGTTTCATCCTTATTTTTCTTTAGAATAAGAGAGATATTGGCTTCGTACAATGAACTAGCCAATTTTTTTTCTTTTTTAGAACAGATTATCATTCTTAGGAGGAGCGGGGCAAGGATATCACAAAATCGTTAAAAAAATTCAGCACAGAATCCATCTGGCCCAGCCGCCTTCCCATTTGGAAATGACTTCACAGCATTGATTATCTCCTCCAAAGTAAAGTCAGAATCCAAGTCGGCCCTAGCATCGTCGTCAAGCTTAGGAATTTCAAGAGAGTCGAAAAAATCCGTTAGATCAGAATGAGTGGCTATATTATCAGAAGTATAAAGTTGATTGTAAAAATCCTTAAAGCGAGCATTAATGTCCTTGGGGTTAGTTAACAGGATTCCCTCTTTAGACTTAATGCTATAAATCGACCTGGAAGCCTGAATCCTTTTGAGCTGTCGCGCCAAGAGCCTATCAGGCTTATCCCGTTTCAAAGTGTCTCTGCCTCATTTTCAAGAAAAGGTTATTTATTTGACCACCAAGAATGCCGCTGTACTCATACTTGAGCTTCATTATTTTGTTATAATCGTCAGATGATTTTGACTTCTGATATGCCAATTCAAGCATAGGAAGAATAGTTTGTATCTCTAAAAGCCGCCTATCTTTTTCCTTTTTAGAAGCAGATTCATAAGAAATGATATGCCCACGTATAACCACTTTTAAAGTCTCCCAAAGAGTAGAATCTGACACCTCCCCATTATCATTAAACTGTTTTATGATTTAATACAAATGTATCATCAAATATATTGTCTGTATATGAAGGCTATCAACAGATGGCGCTAATCTGACTTCAAAAAATGGATTTTAAAAGGCCTAGTCTCTATATTAATCTGAAAAACTGCATTAATTGAAAAAAAAATATGTTTTTTTTAATTAACCATAATTATTGCATAAATATTAATAAGTACCATCAAATCCTCCCAAAATAAAAAAATATTACTGAACAAAAATAAATTGCATTGGTTTTACTGGGGTGGAGGAAGTTTAATTTTTAGGTGTCCGGTCACTTCTGACCGAGAAGATAACATAAGGTGCAACCAAATGCAGCATGAGAGGAGGCCTATATATACTTTGGGCCCTATTTTAACGATCTGAAACGCAAGTGTCAAAGCGCAAAGCGCAAGTAACTTTGTGGGCGGGTCTCGGCGGTGTTGCTATTTTCCCGGCGGGATAAATGACTCTTGCGCCGGGCGCAAATCTAAAAGGGGTTGGTCTGAAGTAGCTTCATTATTCATAGGTGTGGTTTGGGCGTAACGTGAAATAAACCAATCAGAGCATCATCTCACATTCCCTTTAAGAGCAGACGCACTTTTTCCTTGGCGTATTGCTATTATAACGGCGGATTTGTCAGGCGCGCGTCAAGAGCGGTTCACAGCCGAGGAGACCAACGCTCTCGTCACGGCCGTAAAAGAGATAGAAGTGACATTGGGGATGGGAGAAACACACCCAAATTAGCTTCGGTTAAACAGGCATATAATAATGTGGGTAAATGTGTAAGCTAGATGTATGCTTTTATAATAAATTATTATATTTATAATAAATTTTCTATCTATCTATCTATCTATCTATCTATCTATCTATCTATCGTTTGTAATAATATGATTTGCAAAAATGAAAACTGCTGCTTCTGTGTAGATTAGAGAATCACAGTGTATGAGCGTTGTGCACTCTATACATTATGGTCAAGCATGCGCCCTTAAAATAGCATAATGAACAACGCGCAACGCGCCACTGACTTTAGACTAGGTTTTTTCTGGCCAGTGGCGCAATTGTTTTATGGAACAGTAAAATAGCACCAGAGAACGTTTGCGCCGGAACACGCCTCCTTTTTTGCGCTGAACCGCCCAGGGAGCGCAAGTTCATTCCCTAGTTTAGCGACGTGCTTCTGTGGAGGGAAAAGCGCGCTTTGCGCGGGTGCAAAATAGGAATGAAACATGCGTCGGTGTACAAAGTCAATTGCGCTGGGTGCAAGATAGGGCCCTTTGTGTGTGTGTGTGTGTGTGTGTGTGTAACAGAGGTATTTTTCTCTATGGGACTTTTATTATGACGGGTTTTTCTTTCTCCGGCGTGTCCGCGGGAGGCAATTTTTTTTTTTTTTTTTTTGCAGGGTGGTAGGGGAAGACTCATGAATATTCATTAAGGAACTCATCCCTGATTGGCTCGCCGTGACACATCGCCTCCATGACAACAGACACATTTAAGGAGGTAAGGTCTCATTTGATATTTGATTATTTGATCAGACATATGTGATTCCTCTTATAATAACCTTTTAATGGCTTAGTATTTAACAACCAATTTAATTAATAGTGAGTTAACCCTTATGTCTCCGTTCGCTCTATTGTTGTTTAAAATTTAAAAAGGTAAAAGAAGATAATTTTTTTTTTAAAGAGGTAAAAATGTTAAATCGGTTCTTATCAAGTTTTATTTCAATGTTTTCTCGTGAAATCAAGTAAATTGACAGTAATATGCTCTCATTCATATATATATATATATATATATATATATATATATATATATATTAGGGGTGTAACGGTTCACAAAATTCACGGTTCGGTTCGATACGATACACTTGTGTCATGGTTCGGTTCAGTACGGTTCGGTACGTTTTTGATACAGCAAAAAGAAAGAAATGGCAGAGAAATTTCCTTGATTTATTTTTCTTTATTCTTTTTTTTATTATCATAAAGTATGATATTTTTTTACTTTGAGCAATTCTAGAGCTATAATTGACTCTTCTTAGGAGCATATAAAACAAAACAGCTCTTTGGAAAAAAAATTAATGTAATATTGTAGTAGTTATAAACAAAGGTTTATTTTAGTTAAGATTAACATTTGAGGGCAGCAACTATTCATAATGTCAAAATAAAACCGACGTTATGTTACCTGAAGGCATTATAGCCTTCTATTCCTGCCAAACTTCCATGGTTGCAGTTAGTGTTACTACAGTAAATCCATGGTGAATGTTGCTGATCTGTGGACACTGGATAGTTCATTCATGGCACAATGTTTCTTCCTGGTTTCCACGTCAGCGCTGTTTGATCCGTTAATAACGGAGAAATGTGAATGTTTCTCACTAGATCTCGCAGTGATGTTATTACTTCTGTGGTGAATTCAAATGCTTTCTTCACTGGATCTCTTATTAGCGCTTTGTGGAAACACAAAGGCCAAATCCCTTTAATCATCCATCACAATGAGTAAAACCACAGAATATAGTTCTGATGCGTAGCAAAAGATTGTTGAATTTCACAAAATAGAAAGTGGCTGTAAGACAATAGCTAAAGAATTGAAAATCCCCATTTTGACCATCAGGGCAATAATTAAGAAGTTCCAATCAACTAAAGATGTTACGAATCTGCCAGGAAGAGGACGTGTGTCTATACTGTCTTAATGCACGGCGAGGATGAAAGTTTGAGTGGCCAAAGACTCTTCAAGGATCACAGATGAAGAATTGCAGAGATTAGTTTAGTCTTGGGGTAAGAAAGCCAAAAAAAAAAAAAAAAAAAAAAACCTACATCCCCACATGTTGTTTGGGAGGGTTTCAAGAAAAATCCTCCTCGCTCCTCCAGAAACAAACTCCAGCAAATTTAATTGTCAGACATGACTGGACCTTCAAACGGCACAGGGTTCTGTGGTCAGATGAGACTAAAAAAATAGCTTTTTGGCAGCAAACACACTAGATGGGTTTGGTGAACACAAGGATAACATTTAATATTCCGTTGGATCTTTAATGTTGTGGGCATATTTTTCTGCTGGAGGTCCTGGACTTCTTGTTCAGATATATGGCATCGTGGATTCTATCAAATATCAACAGATAAAAAATCAAAACCTGATGCCTTCTGCTAGAAATCTTATAATGGGCCGTGGTTGGATCTTCCATCAGGACAACGATCCAAAACAAACATCAAAATCAACACAAAAATTTGTTGCGGAGCACAAAATGAAGCTTCAGCAAAGACCGTCCCAGTCCCCTGACCGGATGAGTAGGCTGAACTGAAGAGAAGAAGCACAAACATGGATCTGGGAATCTGAAGGATCTGGAGAGATTCTGTATGGAGGAATGGTCTCTGATCTCTTGTCAGGTGTTCTCCAAACTCATCAGGCATTATAGGAGAAGACTCAGAGCTGGTATCTTGTCAAAAGGAGATTGCAAAAAGTATTTAATAAAAGGGTGCCAATAATTGTGGCCAACGTGTTTTGGAGAAAAACATTTATTTATTTTATAATGTGATTTCCCCCCCACATTCAATTCTTTTACTTAAATGAAAGGTTAGAATTTTGCAATTTTTTTGAATGAAAGATCAAAAGGATAAACGATGCAGATTTATTTTTTACAGCCAGTTTTGCTTATATTTACCAGGGGTGCCATTAATTGTGGAGGGCACTGTATATATATATGGAATGTTCGGCGTGGCACGTAAGGAACCTTGTGAACTTTTTGCAGCTGGTGAGAAAGCCAGTGATTGTTTTCAAGTGTCCATATTTTTATTTTTCCATTCAAGAGTCCATTCTGTTCTGTGTCTAGAAGTGGCGAGCATAATGGCAAGATTTATTAAAGCTTGCAACATTGAGGAGATGGAGCTGTGGGAGGTTAGATGTAGATGGATAAGAATAAAACATTTATTAACTTAAACTTAAACATAATAAACTTTTTTTTGTATTTTACATTTTGTTTTTTCTTTACAGTATTACAGCAAATGCCTAACAATACTTGCAAGGATACATTATAAATAATTATAAGTTAAAAGGATATATTAAGAGGAATATAGAGCCAGGGCCGGCCCGAGGCATAAGCGAACTAAGCGGCTGCTTGGGGCCCCCTCGCCACCAGGGGGCCCCCAAGCGAGTTTTTATTTTATTATTATAATTTTTTACATATTAATTAAATTAAACAAGTGACATAAATTAATGAATGGATTAATAATTCAAGACAAGAAAATTCTGATTTAATGATCAATATACCTGCCTTCAACTGCTGCTGTGTCTGCCAGTGTTTGAGTCATATGCGCATAACCTCGCGTGCATAGAAAATTCGTGCGCAAAGTCACGGTAATGTTAAGCCATTTCACACAAATTTGATTTGATCAATGATTTATCCTTTAAATTTAATGATATTCAGAACAGAACAAGAATAAAAAAATAACTATAAACAAGCCAAAACGAAATAATTTAAAGCGAAAGTGAAAGCGAATCTCTCTCATTAGAATCAAAATGTTTCAACATTCGCGATGGATTTGGATGGTAAACTATTCTTTATAATAGGCTTCTTTGTACTTCACCCACGTTCCAATATCGAGGGAAAAAATCATCCTCTTCACAAGCGCAAAAATGTGCTTGAAATCCAATATCGAGGGAAAAAATCGTTCTCTTCACATGCGCAAAAATGTGCTTGGAAACCAATATCGAGGGAAAAAATCATCCTCTTCACAAGCGCAAAAATGTGCTTGAAATCCAATATCGAGGGAAAAAATCGTTCTCTTCACAAGCGCAAAAATGTGCTTGAAATCCAATATCGAGGGAAAAAATCGTTCTCTTCACATGCGCAAAAATGTGCTTGGAAACATCACAGTGGAGCGGTTTAGGCTACGCAGCGCTGAATGGTACGAATTGTAGGCTACTACTGACTATTTAAAAAGAGCAGTGTAATTTTTATATGTTAGTTTGACTATTATTATATTTTATTACGGCTATAACGAACAGGCTGCGATGTCAAGATTGCAGTGCTGGAATATGTTTTGTGTGTGTGTGTGTGTGTGAGGCGCGGGCGCGATCGAACAGTGGAAACATAAATATACTCCGTCATGTTCATATAAGACATCATTCAAACTGCAAAGGGTTGCAAAACGTTGGAGGATATTTTGCAAATCATTTTTTTTTTATGTTTTTGGACAGTTTGTTTTCAGAAGTTTCAAAGAGTTAGTAAAAGAGTAAAGAAAAAGTTAAAACATTTTTATTTAAGTATCTATTTTTTATTAAGTAGGCTATTTATTTTGTATTAATACATAACCTCATTGTATTAATTTATAATGTAACATTATAGAGTGACATTGTGTCAATAATCGTCAAGCACAGGTGACTCCGCGTGGTGGGAGGGGGCCCCCAAATCAAATTCTGCTTAGGGCCCCCAAAAGGCTCGGGCCGGCACTGCATACGCATAACGCTTCGGCATGTTTCCCTCGCTCGAAAGCTTGCCAGACCTCCCGCGCCTAGTTACGGTTGCTAAGCCACGATTGGCCTGTGGCGGTTTTCGGGCGTGGCTTAGCGAAGGGTCAATTGAAATATAATAATTTCACTGAACTCTGATTGTTTTCTCTTCTGTTCCACTTTACCGAGTAGATGAAGATAGATGAGGAGTGACTGGGAAGGGCGATGCAGAACAAGCGGGATGTGCCCATTCATCAGCAAGCATGTCGGGAGCTAATAACACACACAAATGTGTGATTCAAACATTCATCACTGCTCTGTAGGAGGTGCAGTCTGATCCACAGAAGAGTCTCACTGCTGTCTATGAGGAGAAATAAATGTGTAAATGTGTTTCATAAAGGTGGAAGAGACTCAGACTTCACAGTTAAATAAAGCAGCGTGTGTGTTAGCATGCGTTTTAGAAACGTGATATTGAATGATCAGTGTTGGTTTAGTATAATAATTATTTATAATATAAATAATATAATAATTATTATTATAAATATATAGTTTTGGAATTGGGAATATATTGTTGATTATGATTTGTATATTTCAGTGATATTTTATGTGAAGTTGTACATGTATTTTTTTTTTTTTTGTAAATTTTTTTGTGTAAAATCTATGTTTTGGAATACATATATATATATATTTGACTCTGATCAGTTTCACTTTAGTACATTGTTATATTATATATACACACACACACACAACACCGGTCAAAAGTTTTAGAACGGTAAGATTTTTAATGTTTTTAAAAGAAGTGTCTTCTGCTCACCAAGGCTGCATTTATTTAATTAAAAATACAAACAAAAACAGTAATATTGTGAAATATTATTCCAATGTAAAACAGCTGTTTTCTATGTGAATATACAGTAAAGTGTAATTTATTCCTGTGATCAAAGCATCATTACTCCAGTCTTCAGTGTCACATGATCCTTCACAAATCACTCTAATATGATGATTTGATGCTCAAGAAACATTTATTATTATTACGTGTGTGTGTGTGTGTGTGTATGTATATATATATATATATATATATATATATATATATATATATATATATAGTTACATCCCTTTTAGATTTAGATAGGGGTAAGGGAGTATAACATTTAAAGATGAGTGTGTAACTCGATATGAAGAACAGGGCAATAAAAGGAAAAAGATCTGCTCAAAAGTATTTATTTTTACAGTGCCAAAAGTGAAAGAATGAAGAGACAATAGTGTTTACAATATTTCATTTATATTTAATATTTAAAGTTTACAATATTTACACAGACAATGAGGAAAACAACAAGACAAATAACAATACTAAACTAAAACAGTCAAAGGTGGGAAGGCGAGCTCGAGAGATGCCAAATAAAATAAATAAATGAAACAGAACAAACTAGCTATAAGATTAATTCTATAAAGATTAAAACATGTAGAAAAGAAAAGTCTTCGCCTAACCAAACTACACTGACTACAATATAACACAAATGACAGGGTGTGGCGCTCTCCTAAACCTGTGTGTGTAATACAACTCAAGATGTCCTGTGGTGTGCAATGCATGTCCTGCTCCCTCCTTCCCAGCCTCACACACACCGTGATGACTGAACAAGGATGAACAGTAGAACACACAGAAACACTTCACAACCACTATACGACAATTGATCAACTCACACGATAGACACACAGAAATCAGCGACAGCGAGCCAAACAAAGACAAATGCCAAAGTGAGCAGAAAGCTGGGAAGAGATACGGGTATTAGAGGAAGGGGGTGTAATGTGATTGGATGGGTGAACCGGGACGTCATCATCCTTCAGGAGGACTAACAGGCTGTAGATCGATCCAGTGAACATCTGTAACACACACACACACACACACACACACACACACACACACACACACACACAACAACAACAACAACAAACTACCCACATCTCCCTATTGCAACACTCTAAATACGTACACGTACGTAACAATATATATATATATATTTTTTTTTTACATGTGTTGTGTTTTTTTTTTTTGGGGGGTGAGATATGTCCTCTATATCTAACAATTTCTTCTCTCTTGTGACTATTCTACATTACGTAATCAGGTGATTGTCACATGACTAACTAATTGTTGTTTAAAAGGACTTAATTTCAATAAGTACTTGCTTAACGAGCGCTAAAAGAGTAGGTACTATATAGCCTGATCTCGTTAAGTATGAATGCGAGCCGTACGTCATCCGCCATGTTGACGTTATCATGTGACCTACAACGTTATCACAAGCGCAACAACTTAAAAAAACTTAAATCAACCCTAAATGTATTGGTTAAACTACAATCACAAAATAAATGGGCACTTGATTCTTCAACAAAACCACAAAATGATCAAGTTTCATCAATATCAAGATATTTACAGATAGATGAATTAAAGCTGTCGCTCATATCTTTTATTTTAACCCTATAATGTGACTCACAGTTTTATCCTTAAATATATATAATTTTTTATTACGAAAACCCAAAATCATCATCTCTTGAATATGTTATTAATTTCTTTATTTTATATGCAAAATGTTTCACCCACAAGCAAAAGTGGCTTAAATCTCATTTATGTTTAACTCGTTTCATCCCTCAGGTTTATAAATGATAAACTTTTTTTTTAATGTATTATGATCAATTATTCAAATATATTTAACTTTGTCATTGTGCTTTTTCCCCTGTGTATATAATCTCATACTATGATGAACGCAAACCCATGATATTTATGTTTTCTTATTTTGTTTTGTCTATTGTCATTATGATTGTTCATTAAAGAACTGGAATCTTTCCCTGATCTTGTATGTAACTATAAGTTATGAGTGACAGGTTCACTAACACTTGATAACATCAGTAACTCACCAGCCTAGACAAAGAGTATAGAAGCCCAAGAGGCGAAACTCAATAGAACGCCCCATAGCAACAGTTGCCCCCATGACTTGACGGCGCGGCCGCCATTATGGACTGAAAACTGAAGGAAAACGCCGAAAAATAAAGGGAGTCAATGGCACTGAAAAACTTAAAATAACAAAAACTTAACATAGCTTAATTTTTTCTGGCCGTCATATCTAAATATGAAAACAATTTAATATACATTAATGAGGATGACCGACGTTAAATGACGTTAAATGACAGAAAATATACGTATATGTGTTGGTTAGGAAAATAGTATTTTGGGACAAAATATTACTATAAAAGTACTATAAGACTACTATAGAAATACTATAGCGGCTCTAGGATATTATAGAGGTATTACAGAACATAACATACTTCTGTGATGTTCTGTATAGCCTCTCTATAATATTTTTAAGCTGCTATAGTAGTCTTATCGTACTTATGTAGTATGTCCCAAATTACTATAGTATTCCTATAAGATTACTATAATATTTTGTCCCAAAATACTATAAATATGAAAACAATAATAATAAAAAACATTTATTTTGTCCCAAAATACTATAAGATTCCTTAGTACTTTTTAGTAAGGGTATCCCCACCGAATCGGCTTCATTAGCCTACCACTTACGGTTTGCAAAGATACAATTATAAAATTACTGCAAAACTTTAATCTATCAATATTTATGTTCTATTATGCATTTTCCTTGTTATATGACTAACAGAAATTCATGAAATAATATATGTTCGCTTGTCTATAGGCAGATACACAGTAATTAGATATAAGTAATAAGATATTTATTCAAATTTTGATTTTGAAATTAGTAAACATCACCATATATATGATTTGGAATTTTTTTTTTATAAATAAACATTTCTAAAGACAGTTAATATTTTACACAGTGAACGTTTCAATGGCAAGAAAAAAAAAAAACTATGAATGTCCTATTACAGGCGGAAAGGTACAAAAAAGATGTGCAATCTAGCAGTGCACACATGAACTATTAACACATACTAAAATGGATTTTGCCATTGACTGGCGCTAACGATTCCAGCAGCTTTCAGTCCATAATGGCGGATTCGCCTCCGCAGCGCCATCTACAGACTGTTACCCATAACACAACAGAGTTTCGCCTCTTGGGCTTCTATACTCTTTGGCCTAGAGCAGTTCTCCTCAGCGTGTGTAATGTGTGTAATGTGTGTAATGTCTGCACAGAGGAGACGGCCGGCTGCTCCACGATCTCGCCTTTGGAGAAAACTGATGATTTTATACTCCAAAAATGTAAATATCCCTCCTTAAAAATAAAGATTACCCCGGAAAGAATTGCATTGCTAGCCCACCCCAACACTTACACACCATTATAATGATAAATGCTGACCAATACTTAATTATATTACTTTTCTAACTGAAAATTATATATTTTAGTAAAACAAAATGTCATTTGTTTTGTCATATGACATGACATAGATATGCATGAATACACATTAAATAAATGCAGTGAACATATCTCAGTTTTCAATTAATGCATAAATTAATGAAATAATTATATTTTATTTACTCACAATAAGAAAGATGAATAAATGAGTAAAAGAATGAATAAAAGTAACCATCACAATAAACAAATGCATGGGTCTAATGACAGAAGTGAGAGGGGGAGAGGATTTTTCACGAGTGATGATATTACTGTGCGAGTCGAAGCGCTCCCAGTGTTATTCCTTTTTACCCGCTTAGAAAAGCGCCACGTTTTATTTTGTGTCACCATACTTGGTCGTGTAACTACTCGTGTAACTGTATTTAAATAGGGAAACCATGGAGGTGTTTGGTCGCTTCTAACTTAATCTCTGTTTGGATCCTAATGAATGAACTGGGCTAAGCTAAGCGCTAGCAAAGTGTCGCCGCGCGCCAGAGCGATTGAGTGCACACACTGAGACGAGAGAGGTATGTGTCAACTCGTCTTAGTTAAGGGGATAACACAGTTTAATATGAAGAAACGGTGGAGTGTTCCTTTAATAGTGCTGGCAAATGTCCCACACTAACTGAATCCTATTGCTTGATTGTCATTAGTAATGAATGGAGCCACATTTGAAATGGTTGCTTTTGTTACTGGCTCAATCGTGTCCATCATCACATTTTTCTTGCTCACTGTCACGTTTCTGAAGCGTGGTGCAGGCAGAAGGCAAGACGAAGAAGATCAATTCAAACAGACTTTATTAATACAAGGAAAACCTAAACCAAACTCAGAACTAACCTTAACGAGAACCGACAAGAAGCGAAGGCAGAAATATACTGGGAGAAACAAAGAGCACTAATTAGGTAACAGCTGGAAACAATGACTAATCAAATTGGAAGCCATGGTGACGAATAAAAGAGCTAACTCAGACAGGGTGATGGTGACATCAGAAAATACAGTCCAAACACAATGACCTGTTACACCCACAGATCAGTCTCTCTAAACCACAACAGCCTCACAACATCTCCATGACCAGACCAACATCATCAATGAGAATCTGATCTTAAAAGACAAACTGACGCTCTCTCATCAGACAGACTTACCACTTTCTTTTAAAAAGCAGGGTAAAACACCACCGAAACAAACAATATTTATCATTTATTCACGTTTTCAAAACTCTTCACACAGTTCTCCTAACCAACTTTCATCTTGGTATGTCAGTTTATTTAAAATGATACAAAAAGTTTATTTAAAGTTTATTTCAGTTTATTTAAAATGATACCATCATACCAAAATGCACTAAAACTATGGGAGTAAAATCATGCCAAATGTTTTTGAAAAAAAAAAAAAAGCTTGTTGAATTGCACTTATTGAAAAAATATGCATTGCATTAACGTGCTTGCATTTTAATGCATTGTATTTTCAGGGCTTGCATATTTATGGGCTGAAATTCAACATGGTTGTATATTTAAGCTGTGAATATTTAAATTCAAAACATTTCACACATTTTCTTTATTAAAAATTCAATCATCCATATTCACCTTTCAGATATCACTTCTAAAATATTCCTTCTGTTTAAAAATACAACCTATAATATTCAACAGGCAATCTTTGGTCTATTTTATTCTGCTTTACAAATTCACTTCTACAAATTCAGTGGTTCATATTCGACAGAAAATTCAACATTTCACATCCGGTAATTGCAGGAAAAGCAGTAGTGCAGGAGTGTGTGTCGATGCATAATCTTCCTCTGCTGTTAGTCGGCTGACCAGTAGGTGGTGTAAACGCGTGTTGATGAAGACCAGAGCATCAGTCCCCAGACAGCAACATGGTTTCGGCCCACATCTGGAACACGTGGATTCCAAACAGTCCAGATGTGGGCCGGATCTGGGCCGACACTATGTTGCTACCTGCGTGAAGTTGGCCCCCCAACCCAACGCAAAACGTCGTCAAACTATGCTCAATCGTTTGTGCTGGTTTGTGCTGTAAAAAGTTTTGTTTGTGCTGTTTCGTTTTTTTAGATATTAAAAGAATATTTTTAGGTCATTCTGAGGTCACTCAGCCCCCCCACATGCTCCAAATTCACCCAAAATAGTCTAGTTCGTTTGTGCTCCGTTGAGACAGAATGAGAGAGAATTATAGACAGAGCTGAATTTTCTGTATCATTAGACCTACTCCAGTTTTCAATTTCACATGATTCTTTAGAAATCATAGTAAAATGTTGATTGTATGCTCAATTATTATTGGTGCTCAGTTAAGAAAGGTTCTTAATTTTGATCAATGTTGATAAACTTTTTATTAATTTCTTACGTCCTAAATACAGTTGCACATGTGACCCATGGTCGTTTTTTTAATACTAAAAGGCAACTTTGTGCAACTGTAATCAGCATTTCATAGCTAAATTAGTAATATAAGTGTTATTAATGAGGTTTCTGTTCAATAACAAGTCTTAGCTCTCTTGAATGTTGTACAATTATTCTTGAAGCTACTAATATTGTAACTGACAGTTTTAAAACAATGTATACTTACATTGGCCAGAAATTTGGATTAGTAACGACTTTTGTAGTTTGATTTATATCGACCTTTTCTCCACTAACTCTACAGCATTTTATACAAGAGCATTCTTGAACAGAAGTGTCACTTGTCCCTAGTGGTGGCAGTGAAGTGTAGCAGATGAGACTCGTAAAAATAAAAATAAAATACAATCAGGAGAGACTGAAGTGAAGATAATTGTTTATTGAACAAATTATGTGATGACAGAACGTCTTCGTCAATTCTACTTTAAAAGTGTGCTCACCTCGAGGATAGTTTTGCTGTTCTCTTGCCCAAAAATGCTGAAGTTACATTAAACTACGACTTGATGGCACACGCGCACAAATCCATTTTGCTCAGAGAGAAAGAGAGTGGCAGAAAAAAAAATTCTGACATAATGTCTGAACAACATGACGTTTTTAATAAACACTACAGGGACTACAAAAACACTTATAAGAAGTTGATGTTCTATTAAATCATCTTTATCAGCATCTAACATTTTAGAGATTGAATAAATGACAAACCCGAAATAAAATGCTCCTACATCGTAGGCTAGGCTACTCCGAGCCGGCCCGAGGCATAAGCGAATTAAGCGGCTGCTTAGGGCCCCCTGGCCACCCAATCGAGTTTTTTTTTTTTTTTTTACATATTAATTCATTTAAACAAGTGACATGAATGAATTAATGACTAATTCAAGACAAGAAAATTCTGATTTCATGATCAATATACCTGCCTACAACTGCTGTGGTGTCTGCCAGTGTTTGAGTCATGCGCATAACCTCGCGTGCATATTCGTGCGCAGTCACGGTAATGTTAAGCCATGTCACACAAATTTGATTTGATCAGTGATTGATGATTGACATTTAAATTAATGATTTATCCTTTAAATTTAATAATATTCAGAACAGAACAAGAATAAGGCTCACGTATCTCTCTCTCATTAGAATCAAAATGTTTCAACATTTGCGATGTATTTGGATTGTAAACTATTCTTTATTATAGCCTTTCTACTTAACTCACGTTCCAATATCGACGGAAAAAATCCTCATCCTCTTCACACGCGCAAAAAAGTGCTTGGAAACATCCCAGTGGAGCGGAGCTTACACTGAATGGTACAAATTGTACTACTGACTATTTAAACAGAGCAGCGTAATTTTTATAGGTTGACTATTTTATTATTATATTTTATTTCGGCTACAATGAACAGGCTGCGATGTCAATATTACAATGCTGGAATGTTGTGTGTGTGTGTGTGTGTGTGTGTGTGTGTGTGTGTGTGTGTGTGTATGTGTGTGTGAGGCGCGGGCGCGATCAAACAGTGGAAACATAAAAACATACTCCATCATGTTCATACAAGACATCATTCAAACTGCAAATTGTTGCAAAACGTTGGAGGATATTTTGCAAATAATTTATTTAATGTGTTTTGTGACAATTTGTTTTCAGAAGTTTCAAAGAGTTAGTAAAAGAGTAAAGAAAAACTTAAAACTTTTGGTAACACTTTACAATAATAGTACATGAATAATCATGTACTAATACCTGAATTAATAATTACTTTACTATCAACTAATGATGAGTTAAGACATGTACTAATGAGGAACTAACCTTAACTACGACATGAGTCATATGAATTCCTGCATGAATATACCATCTTAACTACACGTTAGTACATGCTTGTTAATTAATGTATTAGTTAACATTTCGGGTTTAAACTAAATCAAACATGTTCCAGATCAGAAGAAAGATGTACTAAAAGGGCACAATGCAAAATTGTTCATAAATTTGACACCAGCAACTGTCACAAACATCAGTGAATGACACTAGATGTCTTGCAATGTTTACATTTAACCTTACTCATTGAACACACAATGATGCATTCATCATTAAAAACGATTTAATCTCATTCTGTTTTAAGTGATTCCACTGCTGCCATCAAGAGTGAAATACCTACACTAACATGCAGATGCAATTTTCAAAATTAAAATCAGTGTTAGCACAGATGATGGTTATGTGGTTATTTTATGGATTGGTTTACTGTCTTTATATCATAATGCAGTCGGATGTTAGTCAGTTAGGGTTCTTGCTCTTCTTTTGGGACACTAAATGTGTCCATTTTCTAGAGAAAGTTTGATTTAGTTTACCCCGAAATGTTAATTAATACATTAATTAACAAGCATGTACTAACGTGTAGTTAAGATGGTATATTCATGCAGGAATTCATATGACTCATGTCGTATTTAAGGTTAGTTCCTCATTAGTAAATGTCTTAACTCATCATTAGTTCATAGTAAAGTAATTATTAATTCAGGTATTAGTACATGATAATTCATGTACTAGGCCTATCTATTTTGTATTTTGTATTTATTTTGTATTAATACATAACCTCATTGTATTCATTTATAATGTAACATTATATTGTGACATTTGTGTCAAAAATCGTCAAACAGGTGACTCCGCGTGGTGGGAGGGGGCCCCCAAATCAAATTCTGCTTAGGGCCCCCAAAAGGCTCGGGCCGGCACTGTATAGAGCAAACTATTATCTCTTGGTCAGGCTTTTTATTCTACTAAAGGCTCTCCCCTCTTGCCAAGGGAGACTGGGTGTTACCTCAAGTCAAAGGGCATGAACTACCCCTTCCCCCACAGCTGCTGTATACTGTTGTAGCAACAATGGGTTGTACATTAATATTAATATTAGCTCAAATGATCTATAGGGAATTTTAATAATCATGAATATGATTAATATTTTGCATATTACAGTTATATTAATTTATCGCAGCTGAACTAGATTGATATATGAATGATTACCATAACGGGTTATGGTTCGTCATTAATACATCAATCGTCTTATTTCAGCTCGAAGTTATGGGATAACTTTACTGGAATTAATTTAGCTATCAAACAATCTGTTTGTCCCGCAAACATTAAACGTAAGATTAACTTAACTCTCAAGGAAAATTATCCTTCTTACAAACACAAGAAAGAGTATCCCTTCCAGGCCTTGAAAGAAAACAACTCTCTGGGTTTGTAAGATTAGGTTACTTAAATCGTATCAAGATAAAGCATATAGCTAAGATCGAACATTTCAGTGACTTCGGAACATGGGCAATTAAAACAGAGTCAATCAAGGACATATGGAATTTAATAATTGGACTAATACATCGAACTAAGGAATATATCAAACTACACAATACACACGGATTATATGTCTATGTACATAAAATACAGTTAAACAATACAAGATAAAGCATAACAGTGAGAGAGAGAATAAAATGATCAGAATTAGAGAAAGATAGAATGACAGAAAAGGATGGGAGAAAGGATGAGAGAGAGAGAGAAGGATGCGAGATGAGATCGGAAGTGTAAGCAAAAATCTGCGATCAAAGATCGCAGTAGCCTATGGCAAACATCACAGACAGTAACCCTTGAGAGACCACAAAGAAATCACATTTAAAAGTTCAATTCAATAATCGATACTTGCATATGGTTCTCTTTGTATGAGGAAGGAAGGCAGAGTCCTGCGTGTGTCTTTAAAAGCAGCGTGAGTCGTCTGAGGGGAGGCGTGCGCGTGCTGTGTCTTCCATGCGAGCGCAGGAGGTTCAAAGAGTCTCTTTCTTTGAGGTGAAGTTGCCAGTAATGATTCAGGCTAAGTTCATTCAGCTCGTGAATGAACAGAGGCGAATTGGAAAAACAAAACTAGACTATAGAAAAGAAAATAAATAAAAGAGAAGAGAAGCAGGCCGAAGCCAGTCCGGACTTGGGTTTTCCAAAGTTTTTGGAGGAGGGAGAAGTGAGAGAGAATTGAAGGTTTGGACTTTTTATCAGTGTCCCGTGTACGCCTCCTTTTTCGTGAAGGACGAATCAGCAGCAGGAAGATTGTCTTGGTGTGTTAATGCTGCCCGACCCTCGTGTGGAATCACGAGGGGGCAAAATATGATATTATGCTCGGGGAATTAAAACGCATGGAACCATAACGTTTATCACAGTCTCTTATCAAAAATCTCCTTCGTCGTGCAAAGGGGATTAAAACAATACTAAGGACGAATATTGACAAAGATAGCAACATAGAGATACATTATTTTGGTTGAACAAAGGCACTTTGAAATTACCTTACTGTAATCCAAAAACACAACTATTCTAATATCACACTGGTGAACATGCAAATCACCCGGAACCCTCTTTATACAGTTGTAATAGTTGGTAAAATGAAATTTTACTAGTGGAAGTCCAAATATTGCAATGTGCGTGTGTGTGTGTTAGAATGTCGCGTTGGAATGTTGCGCCCCCCCGTTGTCTCTCTTGCATAGGGCTGGATGAGCTTGGTGGTCAAATTTTATGACCAATGGTCAATGAGATCGGGTTACGGGATGCGATTCTACTGGGAGAACATTCTTCAAAAATACATGTAAGAGCCGAACACTCGAAGATCATAACTATATGATCAAAACAACATTAATCACACATACATACAGGAAGTTCAGATACAAGTCTGAGTTACATAAATTGAAAGGATATTAAGTTAAACACAAAGGATGTTTGTGTGTGTGTGTGTGTGTGTATGTATGTGTGTGTGTGTGTCATTCAGAATTCAGGCTGCTTTTGTGAACTCTTGTCCTTTCCCCCACCCTTTCGGGGGGGGGGGGGGGGGGGGGGGGGGGGGGGGGGTCAGGATGTGAGTCCCGTGAGTTGGCGAGATTTGAGTCAAGGGACCAGGTCGACCCTTTTGCTCAACGCTCGGCTTGTTATAAATGTGTCATGTGCCAGGGAGGCCCTAGCCCGAGCGGCGCCCCCGCTGGTCAACATGCCCCAAGGGGATCGTAAACAGAATGCTCTTTGTTTACTCAAATGGGGAAACGAGCTGTATTTTGCAAATCAGGAGTCGCCAATTCAGAACATCTGGCCGGATGGACTGTCAGTATCGTTACACTGTTACAGAACTTAGGGTACCTTTAGCCACACTTCTGTTTGACACCGCTCACTCCAAAGTTCACCAACAACAACCAAGGCAGAGACAGGTAGAAAGAGAAGCCATTTTTGAAGATGACCTCCAGAAAGAGGAGCAATATTTGGCTTCACTTTGATGAGGCTGGACCCCAGAAAGCAAAGTGCAAGCTTTGCAACAATATTTTATCAGGCCAAGGAGGAACAACTTCAAATTTTAGAAGACATCTTCAGACAAAACATCCAGCTGCATTGCTTGTGCAAGTAAGGCAAGAATCTACATAATCTGCATCAGCCTCAAGTAGTAGTGCTTCTACGGCTGCTGTCTCCTCTGTTACGGCCTCTACTGCGTCCTCATCTGGCACCAGTGTCCAAAAGACGAGACAAAGTAAGATGACAAGCTTTGTGAGGACACCAATTGGCCCTGTCAAACAAAGCAAAGTGGATGAGGAGTTATCTAAAATGATTGCACTGGATTTTCAACCTTTTTCAATCGTCAGTGACACTGGATTCAGAAGATTCTAGAAGGCAATTGATCCATCATACATTTTACCGAACCGAAAGACTATATCAAACACTCTGATGCCACAGCTCTACAGCAGAATTAAAGAAGAGGTGAAGGTGAAAGTCAGCAATGCCTCTGCTGTGTGTCTGACGACTGATACCTGGATGTCACGGACAACTACACGTTTTATGGCAGTCACTTGTCATTTTATCGCTGAACATTTTACTCTTTCATCACCTCTTCTTGACTGCTTTTCATTCACTGAACGACATACTGCTGAAGAGTGGGAATCTCAAACAAAGTGGTTGCTTGTGTTACTGACAATGCCAGCAACATGAAAGCAGCTTTCCGGAAAGCTGAATGGAAGCACTTGCCATGCTTTGCCCACACATTGAATCTGATTGTGAGGCAAAGCTTAAAACACATTCAAGGGATAGTGACAAAAGTCAAGAGTGTTGATGAGTTTGTCAACAGAAGCACTGTTGCAACAGAAAGACTAAAGGCAACTGTTACGTGCTTAAAGATGTTTAAATGGGATGATAACGCAACATTTATGTGAGATGTAATTGTTGCTATGTATGAAGTGGCAGAAACAACCAAGAGCAACACCGAGGTAACATTTACATTATGTTTATTTGTGAGGACAGAAGAGGTTACAGCAAAGAAAAAATACTAGAAATAGAAAAAGAAACAAAACAAGAGTGTCACCAAATTAATAAAATAATCAAAACCAAATTCCCATAACTATTAACCCAACCTCTAAACTATCTACCAAAAGAAAAATGCAGAAATAAAACCGAGTTCTTCAGCGTATGTCGACGCCTTAAATAAACTACGCTGGTTAAAATAAAAATACAATTAATGGCGGTCACTCTTCAACTAACACAGAAAACATCCTACCTACCGATGTTACAAAGGTTCTCGGATCAATCAGGCAAATGGCTTACAGATGGATGCGCTCCAACAATCAATAAAGCTGCTTACAATTGAATCAACAACACGTAGGTTTTTCTACCAAACAGAAACATATAAATGAAGTTAGAGCTTCCTACCAAGTGGTTTATTACAACACAGTGTGTTTTCCTTTGCCTATCAGCGTGCAATACAAGAATACTACACACCCCTGCATCATCATCATCACAACGACGACAACAAAACCACATCAAACAATTCATTAAAGGTTGTAAACTGGTTGTTCGGCTCGACTAGGGACACAGGTGTTGAGTGAGGTCTGATGCTGATCCCTCACTACACATCATGGTGAACAGGGCCTTTAATCTGCCAGCACGCCAGCGGATTGGTCGCGCCGATCATAACGTCAAGCACCCTGACTTCACAGGTACGATGGACAGCCAGACGATCCAATGATCGCAACCTAACAAAGGAGTTTACAAATACAGAAGAGAAAGAACAAAATACACAGGGTTCCTGCAGGTTTCAGTAAGTCAAATTTAAGACCTTTTTAAGACATTTTAAGACCAAAAAGATTGAAATTTAAGACCTACACGGCGCATAACCCAAAAAAAATTAATTAAAAGAATTCTGAAAAAAATATTTTTATTTCAATGAATTCAGTAATTGAAAAAGCATTAATTTAATTTACAGACAAAGCAATCACATTAGTAACCTTCCACACCCAACAACATGCCAAATGCCCAAAACCTTAGGCCTAAAATGAAAATAGGCTAATACAAACTTGCCCTCTAATAGAATATATTTCATCTCATATTTATTTACATTATGAAGCAGCATATTAATAGCCTAATAGAGATTGAACAGGCTAAGAGATTATTTTAGAAAATTGTAGTTTGCATAATATACTCTAAAAACACATAATTATAGCTGATTTTAGTTGATCATAACTAGAGATGAAATGGCATGAACATTTATTTTCACGATTATTATGAAATCAATTTACCGAGTTTGTCGAAACCCCGCAAATAACAAATAAAATGATCAATATGCAAGTTGTTTACATAAACATCAAAATACTATTAAAAATGATGGCCAGATTTTAAAGGAGTGTCTTGCAACATGTTATCTACTAATATGTACAAGTTCAAATAAAGTTTTTACAAAAATGGTTTTATAAAAAGATAAACCTCACATTTCAGCCTTTAAATATTTTTTTATAAAAAGAATGAGTCAAAAAATATTAATTACTGACATTTACAATGCACATCCGCTTATCTAATATTATTAATAACATTTGGTCTGATTTTCCTGTGGCGTCTGTCGTTGCTAAGCAACCATACAACGCACTCTCCACAGCAACAAGGAAGATGTTGTCCATCTGGCTGTGGG
Source organism: Rutilus rutilus (assembly GCA_021464565.1). Taxonomy (NCBI): domain Eukaryota; kingdom Metazoa; phylum Chordata; class Actinopteri; order Cypriniformes; family Leuciscidae; genus Rutilus; species Rutilus rutilus. Next base: position 47,706,108 of record JAJAQA010000004.1, read on the forward strand.
CGGAAAAAAAAATTGCGCACTGCTTCAATAGCGCTTGCCGCATGCCCACATTTTAATAAACTTGAGCACGCAAAAAGACGCGGTATGTGAACTGCCTGTTGGCGAGCGACCTCATATCAAGCCCCGGGCTTCTGGTAGCACGCGAGCGAGCTCCGCTTTGTAGGCTAACTTGTGGTGTGTTGAAGACATCACGTGTTCACAGTCCTGTGCACTGTGACCCGGGGCTGCGTTGCATTCTCAATTATTGGTTCCGCCACTCTTTATACTACGTTATTTAATCAAAATAATCGTGGTTGACAAATGAAACTTTTGAGGAAAAATACAATACGGAGAAGTTACATACAGCACAATTTTTAAGACCCAGACATCAAAATTCAAGACTTTTTAAAGACTTTTTAAGGTATTATTTCCACATTAATAAATTCAATACTTTTAAGGCTTTTTAAGACCCCGCGGGAACCCTGAATACAAAACACACGAGGAACGTAACAGCAACACAAAAACAAATGGGCCTTGAAGAGCTGTGTCAGGATAGAGACAAGGAGATCGGAGGTAAGTGAATCCAAACACAGCTTTATTTACAGGTGGCAATAGTGCAAGGTGAGTATACGATGATTTCAGGTGCAGATACTGTGAAGATCACTCGGTGCATGGTTGACAACAGGTAATCCAGATAATTTCAAGAGTAGGGTAATCACACAGTCTCAGTAATCCTTTCTTTTCTCTCTTTTAGGTATGATCAGGGCAACTGGATCAAATCTCGGACATGGAAGCTCATGAGAGAACAGGATCTCAGGAATCAGATGGTAGATCTGGAGACAGCAGAACAATATCACAAAGGTTAGTTTGAGTCAGGTAAGTAGACCGAAATCTCAGGCGGCTCAGCGATATCAGGGTTTTCAGGATACGGGAAGAATGGTCAGTTCCTGTTGGAGGCTTGACAAAGACTGAACTCACAGTGAGAGTTTTATGAGTTGGCTGATGACTGTGCTGATTGGGAACAGGTGCGGGTGATTATTAATCCGGAGAGAGTGAGTGCAGGTGCGCCAAAGAGGATCCTGGGTAATGTAGTGCAGAGACAGACAGTGAACGTGACAAGCTGAGGTTCAAGCCGGATGCAATTACAAAATGGAACTCCACAATTGCACTGGTAAACCCCAGCCTTCCAACCCTGACACTTGACCAATTGGGCATGATTAACCCCCTGGGGTCGACAATCGCGCCAGCGCGATAGGCTCGCTTTTTTTCTTATCAGTGCAAAAGAGATTCAAAATACTCTGTTGACTTTGATATTGCATACAAGTTTCATACATCAATCGATCCTGTTAAGTGTGTATTTTTTTTGTGTATACTCACAATAAAAACAACGTGTTGTGCTTTTTGCCAAATAAAGAAAAATAAACATGATGTGAGTTCTGCCTTCTCTCTGTCAGTGAACTCCATTCTGAAACGCGTCCAAAAATGAACTGTAACTCAGCGAATACTCAGTCAAACAGGCATACAGACACACAGGCATGAAGCTTGAATTCTCTTCTTTTAAATTAAGTAATTTTTATAAAAAACAAATATTCACAGTTTATGTAATATGTTTGAAAAGAGAGAGATGTCAGTCGTTCTCATCTCAGCTCATTATGTTTAAATTGTGACCCCGCCCACGGAGAGCGTGCGCTATTCAAACGCAAATAATCTGAGGCATCCATGCACACCTGTGAAACGCCCACATCAGCAGGATAACACACACCGCGAGTTCACTTTCAGACTCATGTACTTTACGACGCTGTGAGGAATAATACTATCTTAATAATAATCCTGGAAAATTTACCTCAGAAGTGTTGGAAGTTTCATTTCAAGGAGCAACGGATCCAGCTGAGGAATAGGTCAGTTCTATATTTGCTTTGTTCTAATCGCAATAGTGTCTGTACGCAAAAAGACTGTTTAAATATGAATCGTGTTTCTGTGTGTGAATGAATGAATGCACAGATGCGCGCTGTTGTGGAGCTACTACAGCTGGTGTGACACCCTGTATGTAAAGTCACAGGAATAATTAATAATTTTTTTCCTCTTTCAATGTCTTTGATTGTTTTATTGTGTTGATGATATTGTTTCAATTAGTGTCATTATGCTGCATTTGTTATGCGTAATACCCTCATGTGGACAGTAGGGGGAGACAAGGTGCTGATCAGAGACTATGTGGGTAACTATGAGTCGCCGCAAAGAAGCCGCCATTATGAGAGCGACTCTGTTATTGAAAGCAGCACGATCTTGTCTGACTCATTGTTTGTTCAAACAGGTGGGTGAAATTGATCACCAAGGACTTAAAACATGAAACAATATGTGGTCCCACTTTATATTAAGTGGCCCTAATACCTGTGAACTTACATGGTAACTACATGTGTACATAGTATGTAACTACAGCGTAAGTACACACTGATACATAGTATGTACAGCTGTAATATTTGTGTACCTACACATATGTAACAACTCACGGAATGGTATGCGTAAGTACAAATGTGTAACAGTACATTGGTAACAACACTTTTTTCACTTCAGTAAGTACACGTGTAACAGGAATTATGTAACTACATTTTGTAACAACAATATGTATTTAATCAAGTTCTTCCAATTCCACATGGAATCAATACTGCAGTTACCCAGTTAACACAGAACGTTCCCCTAATGTTATTTTTTGGTTATTTTTTTGGGAACCAAATACTTACGTTAGGGGAACGTTCTTTTTTGGTTTTATTTTTATGTAACAATAAAATAACGTTCCCAGAACGTTGCTGGGTGGTTACCATAAAAAATAACGTTCTGGGAACCATAAACTAACATTCTGAGAATGTTCTGGGTACCAAAAACTAACGTTATGGGAACCAAAAATTGTTAGCTGGGTACCAGTTTGGGATACACTGAAACTATATGTAAACCAGGATGATTCCTATGTTTATACCATGACTGGCAGGACTAATGTTGAATTACAGTGTACTTACATGGTAACTCCTCAGCAACGGTAAACAATATAAAGTCTAAAAAGGTCATCCTTACTGTATTATTTAAAACACTGTATTTACAGTGTACTTACATGGTAACTCCTCAGAAACTGTCCATTTAATATAAAGTGTAAAACGGTCGGTCCTTACTATGTAATATGCAAAACACAAACGTCTGTGCAACACTGTATTAACAGTGTACTTACGTGGTAACTCCTCAGGAACTGTCCACTTAATATAAAGTGTAAAACGGCCATAACCTACTATGTGATATGCAAAACCCAAACCTCTGTGAAACACTGTATTTACAGTGTACTTAAACCCAAACCTCTGTGAAACACTGTATTAATAGTGTACTTAAACCCAAACCTCTGTGAAACACTGTATTTACAGTTTACTTGAACCCAAACCTCTGTGAAACACTGTATTAACAGTGTACTTACATGGTAACTCCTCAGGAACTGTCCACTTAATATAAAGTGTAAAACGGTCATAACCTACTGTGTAATATGCAAAACCCAAACCTCTGTGAAACACTGTATTTACAGTGTACTTAAACCCAAACCTCCGTGAAACACTGTATTAACAGTGTACTTACATGGTAACTCCTCAGGAACTGTCCACTTAATATAAAGTGTAAAACGGCCATAACCTACTATGTGATATGCAAAACCCAAACCTCTGTGAAACACTGTATTTACAGTGTAATTAAACCCAAACCTCTGTGAAACACTGTATTAACAGTGTACTTACATGGTAACTCCTCAGGAACTGTCCACTTAATATAAAGTGTAAAACGGTCATAACCTACTGTGTAATATGCAAAACCCAAACCTCTGTGAAACACTGTATTTACAGTTTACTTAAACCCAAACCTCTGTGAAACACTGTATTTACAGTGTACTTAAACCCAAACCTCCGTGAAACACTGTATTAACAGTGTATTTACAAGGTAACTCCTCAGGAACTGTCCACTTAATATAAAGTGTAAAACGGCCATAACCTACTATGTGATATGCAAAACCCAAACCTCTGTGAAACACTGTATTTACAGTGTACTTAAACCCAAACCTCTGTGAAACACTGTATTAACAGTGTACTTACATGGTAACTCCTCAGGAACTGTCCACTTAATATAAAGTGTAAAACGGTCGGTCATAACCTACTGTGTAATATGCAAAACCCAAACCTCTGTGAAACACTGTATTTACAGTGTATTTAAACCCAAACCTCTGTGAAACACTGTATTAACAGTGTACTTACATGGTAACTCCTTAGGAACTGTCCACTTAATATAAAGTGTAAAACGGTCATAACCTACTGTGTAATATGCAAAACCCAAACCTCTGTGAAACACTGTATTTACAGTGTACTTAAACCCAAACCTCTGTGAAACACTGTATTTACAGTGTACTTACATGGTAACTCCTTAGGAACTGTCCACTTAATATAAAGTGTAAAACGGTCATAACCTACTGTGTAATATGCAAAACCCAAACCTCTGTGAAACACTGTATTTACAGTGTACTTAAACCCAAACCTCTGTGAAACACTGTATTTACAGTGTACTTAAACCCAAACCTCTGTGAAACACTGTATTAACAGTGTACTTACATGGTAACTCCTCAGGAACTGTTCACTTAATATAAAGTGTAAAACGGTCATAACCTACTATGTGATATGCAAAATCCAAACCTCTGTGTAACACTGTATTAACAGTGTACTTACATGGTAACTCTTCAGGAACTGTCCACTTAATATAAAGTGTAAAACAGTCATAACCTACTGTGTAATATGAAAAACCCAAACTTCGGTGCAACACTGTATTTACAGTGTACTTACATGGTAACTCTTCAGAAACTGTCCACCTAATATAAAGTGTAAAACGGTCATAACCTACTGTGTAATATGCAAAACCCAAACCTCTGTGAAACACTGTATTTACAGTGTACTTACATGGTAACTCTTCAGGAACTGTCCACTTAATGTAAAGTGTAAAACGGTCATAACCTACTGTGTAATATGCAAAACCCAAACTTCGGTGCAACACTGTATTTACAAAGTATTTACATGGTAACTCCTCAGGAACTTAATATAAAGTGTGAAATACTTGATACCAACCACAATTTACTGTATATGTACATTAATGTATGTATATTAACATTATAATAGTAACCCAAACCTCATTTCTAAATACTCAATTTAATGTGGCATTTAAAATGTAGCAAGCATTGCAATCGCAGTTAAACTGTGTACACTACACATGAACAGAAGACCGTAATTGGTAAATCTTTAAAAGTGCTATGCAGTAATATCCCAGAATCTATCAAAGCATAACTATCACATTCATACAGTATTTCATAGTTTACTATCCACTATGTAACCTTGTTTTGCAAATACTCCTAAGATACAAGGCAGAAATGGTTTGCATGGCATAGCCAAATTTACGAATCTGAAAAAAGGTCACAGCCAAGTTAAAAAAAAGAGGTCATCTAGAAAATAAAAAAATCATGCATTTTCAGCTGATATAACTTTAATTAAATCTAAACCTGTATGCTTTTCTAATATCATGGATCAACTGTGCCAAAGCACCTTTCCTATTTCTTCTTCCCAGCCAGTAGTGCCACTGGATGAATTTCAAGTGTTCTTTTAACAGTTTTTTAGTTTTGTTACCCCTGAATCTTGATACCTGTGCCTTGATGGCTAGCCAGGCCCGTTCAATATGTTGTGTGTGGCAGCCAGTTTGGGGATCAACAAAATTTTTACTGTGGTTTACAGTTAGGTGTTTGTATCCTTGTGGTTGTAGCGCATTCAGATATGCCCTCCAATTGTCACTGTAAACAGCTGACCCCCTTCTGATGTGCCGTTTGATGATGGGCATCAATGTGGTCCTGGAACGGTCCTTTACCATCTTTAAGACTGGTAGGCGGCGAGCTCCTTTAACCTCCATCATCCCAAACACCCAGCCTTTTTTTCTCTGCCAAGTAGTACGACAGCGGCCACGATTAAACTGAAAATGCATAAACACAAGAAACATAACAAATGTTAACAGCAGTTAAACCTGGATTGTGTTTGATAAAACATACACTTGGATTCTGATCTCCCCATGAGCATTTGGGGGTCATTCAAGCCATTCCTCAGCACACATGAATATAGATGGCGATATCACTTCTTTATAGCAGAAATAAACTGCTGCAGAAAAAGTTAGGTGCCATGCAAAATGTAATGTGTACTTGCATTACTTATCACAAATGTATTGGAGTAAAAATGACTTTTACTTGTTCAAAAATGTAGTCAATAGAGAGTAAAAGTTGCTAATATTTGATACTCAGTACAACTGCAAAGTATACTTAAGTACAGTAACTAATTACATTTACTCAGATACTTTACACCTCTGAGGAGAACTTATTGTTCAGCTATTGGCACATCATTCAATCATGTCTTTTGATTGCATGTGGTATTTTGATGTGATATTAACACTGGAAGTATTAGTGAATGACGCTTTAACCAAATTTAGTATTTCAACATGGTAAAAAACGAACTTTTTGTATTTCTCATGTCAGATGTACCTTTCTCTTGTGAGCGAACTTAGACTCATCTATGGCCACAAACTTCTGTCTTGACTTCCCGCCAACTCTAAGACCTGTTTTTCTTTTCAGTTTACTCAATGCATTAATGCAAACCTGTAAAAAATATGTGGATATTAGTACAAACAAAATTAATTACAGTTCAATTAGCTGAGCAATGTAGTACTGAAGAGTTATTCAATTTAAGCTACCTTCCTGAGCAATTTGTTCATTCTGGACAATGTTGTTGATGTTTTGGCAACACAGTCTTCCATCAAATCAATTTGTCTTAGATGTAGACCCTGTGAAAACCTTTAAAGAAAATAATTTTAATTAATAAAAAACAATAACCAAAATGTAATGATGTACAAAAAAGATGATTAGAAATAAATATTAATTTAGAGGGCCCCTATTATGGATTTTTGAAAATGACCTTTCATGTAGTGTGTAACATAGCTACAAGTGAATGAAAACATCCTGCAAAGCTTTATCTGAAAGTGCACCGTATATAAAGTTATTGTCTTTGAAAAGTAAGAGTCGACTCTGAATCAGTGAAATTCGCTAAGAGATGACGTCAAGACGAACATTATTATTATATTGCCCGCCCACTTATTGCGTGCGCACACAGCAGGGAAAACTCAAACCAGCAGCTGATTTCTGTGGACACTGGACAGCATCATGTTGAGAAGGCGGCGCTGTGCTCTATAATGTGAAGGTAAAGACAGTTTTATTTCACTGCCCAAGGACGAGCATGTGAAGAATCAGTGGTTAAAGTTCATCTTTACCATGATATCACAGGAGTATAATCATAAACTTTTGCTGTGTTCCCTTTATTTTACTGAAGACTGCTTCTCAAATCTCTGAGATAAAGGCAGGATTCGCAAACCGCTTGCTTTTAAAAGATGGTTTTCAAAATACTTAGTTTTGAGTTCACTTGTTAATGCTGATGGGGAGGATTTACAGTTGCAACATCTCATAATGTAGGCTACCTCAAACTGAGTAGTGTATCACTGAGAAATGTTCTGGTTTGGGCTGAATGACTAGCTCTTCCAGTGTTTCATCATTGCATTCGCGCTCGGATTGATATGGTCAAATCGACGTCATTGTTTGTTACTGTGTTTAGTTTACATTGTAGGAAGCCTCAGGACACAGAGCGGTAAACCAATCACAAGATACTGCGCTGTCTGGCCAATCAGAGCAGAGTATCTCACGGAAAGGAGGGATTGAGATTGAATCATTTGAGGAGTCATTTGAGAATCATAAATCAAAATTTGATGATGTGCAAATGTATATTATGAAGAAATTAAAGTTTTTGATGCATAAACGTTGTAGGAGACTCCACAACAGCATTAAGAAACTTTAAAATAGCATAATAGTGGCCTTTTAAACAGTAATACATGTTCTTAAAAAAAGTTATTTTAGGTAGTAATAGCTGAGTCTTAGTTGTTTTAGGTAATACACAAGTTAAAACCGATGGGTAATATGGAGTAGCCTAGGTGGAATGTCATTGCAAACTTCTATAACACATTAATGTGGAGAGTTGTACATTAAATCTTGAATAGTGAGTTATTTTCCTACTTTTGGAGATGACATTGGTGAGCATTTGCAAGATGAATTACAAATTTTGCTTGCAAAAACTATGTAACCACACTAACTAGCTATGTTATTGTTACAGGTGAAACTCGAAAACCTAGAATATTAGTTTTAAACATAAAAAGTTTATTTATTTCAACTTAAAAGGTGAAACTAATATATACTTTTCACATCCAAAGTGAAATATTTTAAGCCATTATTTGTTATAATTTTGATGATTATGGCTTATACAATGAAAACCTTTTCACAATATACTAATTTTGAATTTGGGGCCACAATCATCAAAATTAACACTATATTTTACCGTGTCCTTAATTGTTACATATGTTACTTGTACTTACAATAGTATTAACAGTTAATTATGCATAATTACATGTAACCAACCAACCAAACCCAACTACCCTAACTCTAAGTGCATGCACTTAATTAATATTACTCAGTACTTAAATATATAATTGCACTGTAACAATGACACCGTAAAATAAAGTTTAACCAGTGCCTGGCTACTATACGTTACCTGTATATGTATTCCATCCACTTAACCAGAGGAACCCTCGAGTTATTAAACAGTGATCCATTGCGAATGGAGAGTGTAATTCTGCGATGCGTGTTTCTTCGACATGTCCTAAGAAAACAGTGCAAAATATTAGTAAATCTAAGAAGCAAGTTGCTTAAAATTATGTTAACGTTAACTAGGCTATCCAAATAACGAATTAAACTGGGTGCCTGCCTAAAGTTACTTACCATATATAACCATCACGTCCACTGTGTGTTGTAATTCGCATGTTTTTTCCACATCGGCGACAACTTGGTGCCTTGCACAGCAAGCCTTTCTTCTGTAGCCATTTTATTATTCGTTTTCTGTGTTTTCCACTACTGCATAGACGTATTAACTTATTTAATTGCCTTGAACACATAGCCATCTATATAGATTTATTTACTTTCCGAGTTGAAATTTTTGGCGCCGTGCTGGTAAATGGCTGCCTACAATGAAACGTGACAGTTGTCCCATGACGTAAGTTAGTTTTGATTGGCCTGTTGCATTCTGAACCGCCAACTTGATCCCTATCAGGACTCGTCAGGAGTATGAATTTCAATCGACGACAGCAAACAGTTAGCTTTTTTGCGCCCTCCTCATTTGTATTGCAGAAATCCTCTTACTAACCTAACTTTACATCCAGTAACGTTATGCCACGAAAGAAAGGTGTTTCTCTGAAGAGGAACTGCCTCCAACGCAGCGCACCTGATACCATGGACCTCTTGGACAAAGGTAACTTAACATGTCGGCTTTTCTTATAAGCTAATGTTAGCTAGTAGTACCACTAGGATGATGATTTATTTTACACTTAGTTTGCGGTGTTGAACATTATTACCAATCAAACATGTTTCTGATGAACGCAATGTCCAATCAGAGACATTTTAATTCGTCATCGCGTCATGAGGGTTGCATGCGCTTTTACTGACTAAATTATGAATTCTCTCTTATTAGCCTATCATAAACAACAGAAAAATACAGAAAAGATGCAAGAGATTCATTTTGAGTAACTTGCATTAGACTGAAGTCATGGACTGCCTCAGTGTTTTTTGATTGCTTTCTAATATTCCAAGTTCAATAACCATTTTGTTTTTCATGCTAGTGCTACTAGTACTACAGTATATTTCAATGTTGTCTTTATTTCTAATCCAAAAAAAGCAGTAGGCCTAAACAATTTCATTAACTGTTCTTAGCTTTGTTTTTTCTGTAGTCAGAATATGCTTTTTCCTCCACCAATAAATGAATAATCGTCATTAAAATTTCAAGAGCAATAATCAACCATAATTATTTTGTCTTAATATTGCAGCTTTACCTCTATATTGACTTATAGAATATAATGACTGAATGATTTTTTTACAGGCTATTTATCTTATGCAATGTAAATGTACATGAGCATCATTAAACAGTATGTGTAAATAAACATAAATGCCATGTCAGATGCAGCTTATGTTCCACCTTTGCAGTGTAAAAATAGCTTTAGTTGATGGTGGCAGTAACAGTTTGTAGAATTGTGATTGAATAAAGTAATTGGTTAAATTGAAGTATTTGAAAAACACAGATACACAGGTTTTAAAGGTGGTATCAGTGATTTCAGGCCCAAAAAAATATGATCACATTCATCTAATCTTTCCTAACGATCCGCTAGCTGCCAGCCCCATCAGCATGCCGTCAAAAAAACGCGTCTCTGTAGGCAGCCTTGGCTCTGAGATCTGCACACAAAAACAATTGGTTTCACCAACCACTCAAAACCAAAACAAATAGTGTTCCAACCAATCACCGACAGGGGGAGGGTGTTGTGAGTTTTTGAGCCAGCTTCTTCTTCAGCTCTGACTTCCGTGCACAAGCACAAAACCTCACAACACCCTCCCCCTGTCGGTGATTGGTTGGAACACTATTTGTTTTGGATTTGAGTGGTTGGTGAAACCAATTGTTTTTGTGTGCAGATCTCAGAGCCTAGGCTGCCTACAGAGACGCGTTTTTTTGACGGCATGCTTATGGGGCTGGCAGCTAGCGGATCGTTAGGAAAGATTAGATGAATGTGATAAAAATATTTTTGGGCTTGAAATCACTGATACCACCTTTAATAAGGTAAAACTGCCCTCTATACAGTGCTTGTCAAATTTATTACACCTCCGGCACCTGTCAAAATAAAGAGAATGTATTGTCGGAGTCTGTCAAAATTTTTTTTTAAACTAAAAATATTATTGTAATTTATTATGCAAATAACTAAGTGAACAAATATTTTTTAATCACTCAAAATAACCAAAAAACTTAATGTTTTGTATGGCCTACTCCGGTCTTGATAACAGTTTGCATTCTTCCTGGCATTTTTATGTACTTTTCCACAGCCTCTGTTGTTATTGACTTCCAAATAGTTTCTAGTTGTTCCCAAAGACTTGCTTTTCATAAAATATTTTGTGCGGTCTTTGAATCCACTAAATCCCAAATTTGTTTGTAAAATTATTATATTTAAGCTTTAGAAACACTACTGTGTCCTGGTGTGGATTAACTATTACAGAAACATAAAAATATATATTTTGGTAATCGCCAACACTGTTAGTTTAGGGCAGCTATGGTGAAAACCTTACATTACACACACACACAAATATATATAAATTTGATTATCATTGACTACAGTTTTGGAACACTGAGCCATGCTAGGCTAAGCCTTTTCACGTTAAGTGTTGACGAATGTCCCTGATGCAACATTGCATCAGTTTGGCTACATTTGTCAGACGATAACATTATCCTTTTATGTTTTTACAAGATGATCCGGCCCAGCAAATAGATGAAGAACACCAAGGTAAAGAAGACGGCGACAATGACTTTTCTATTGTTGAAGTGGCACCTCCAGAAGCAGGTGAGTTTGTATTTACTTAATGGGGAACTAAACAGGGCTGTGTTTCCCAAAAGCATTGTAAGCCTAAGTTGATCATAGAGACCATTGGTGGCAATTGTTCTACGATCAACTTAGGCTTACGATGCTTTTGGGAAATGCAGCCCAGGTTGTATGCATTTTGAATTTGAGATCAGCTGCTCTAGCTGAGGTCTTGTCCACTTTTTCTGTCACCAATGTATGACAAGTAGTTCTGTCAACGTTAAAGGACAATTCCGGTGAAAAATGAACCTAGGGGTAATTAACACATGGTTACCGAGTCGATCGTTCTCTGGGATGTGTTTTCATGATAATCGAATGTAAAGAGTTTTATCTCTAAAAACAGATTAGCTTATAACGCTAGTATATGGGGCACAGAATAAGTAAAAGTAAATCGCTAGTTAATACCACTAACAAGGCTCAAAATAGCCTCACACTCCCTACATGCAAACCGAAGCATTGAGAACTTTGTAAGTGTACAGACAGTTTAATAAGAAGATACTTTATAAAGACAGTACATTACGCGTATACAGACAGGAGCCATCTTGGAAAACAGTCTCGACTAGTCGAGCCACGAACGCCGTGCTAAGTGAGGTGAACTGTGACTTAGAATCTCATATGGTCCGTTGTTTCCGGAAGAAAGCACTGAATGCAACAGAGAAAATAAATAAATAAAAATAATTTAGATTTCACAAACGTAATTCCTATCGACCAGCTCACTCACTTTTGTTTTCCAAGATGGTGTTAATTACCCCTAGGTTCATTTTTCACCAGAATTGTCCTTTAACACGATTTAATTAAATTTTTGTCCAGCTTTAACGCAATTAATGCAGCATCCGTTATTTCTGTCATCCTTTAGTGTTATACGATCACGCTCTTATTCACGCAAATGGTTTTAACCATTCATGGGCGACAAGACAAAAAAGAACATCCTGACAAACACACACAACACAACACTCAGAAAGACTTGCGCGCCAGTATCGTGCTTGAACGAACAATAACACACACATTTATACCAAAATGTTTGTTTTGTCGAGGAACAGTCTTAAATGAGTTAAATAAAATCTAAAGAGTAAAGAGTACAGTAGTGAGAGAATGAGATGCGTGAGATCCTGTCAGCAGATGCAAGTCTTAGTGACAGCAGCCTCTATTTCTGTCTGTCAGTAAAGTTAACCGAAGAACAAAGGGAACAGAGAAAATTACTCATTGCTCTTGACTAAAGAACGCTTGTAGCGTAATAAGGATTCATCTATTTTTAATTTATGCAGTGCGGTGTTTTTATAACCTTATTCAATTCTTGTATATGATAGACAGGAAAGGTACAGGTAAATATGACATTTATTATGTTTTTAAGTGAGAATTATTTTAAGTTCACTTAAATTAAAAATTATAGTTTTTGAAGCCTGACAAATGTTTAAAATTTGGACAAAAAGTTTTCATCAAAACATCAGTATATATTACTAATATCAGTGATACTGGCATTCATGTATGAAAACTGTGATACCGCTGATTTTCAATTACTTGTTCATAAAAAAAAAATCTGTTGTTGATATTACATTGTTTTTAAAGGAGGACATGAGGAGTCTTCCTCCTTGGAGGAAAAAGACAAGCTGATGGTCATGGCCCAGGCAATAAAGGCACTTGAAGAGGAACGAGATTTTCTCCGTCAAACTGTCCTAAAACTCTCAAGTAAGAAACATATATCTGTTTTGCTCTATTGACTGTTTTATTAAAGAATTTAGTAATTACTGATAGTGATTTTTTTTTTTTTACTTCCACATCAATCATGAAATGCTGATTACTTCTCTAAGCATGTTTGACTTTTTGTCTACTGTGTTATTGTGTTCTTAGACAGAGGGGCAAAAAAGAAAGCTAAGAAAATCTTGGACTCAAGCACTGAATCCAGCACCAGTGGCACTGATGAGGAGTCCCTGAGTTCTTGCTCCTCTTCAGAGTCATCTGATAGCAACATTCCTCGGAAGAGGAAAAGAGGTCATAAAAAGAAGACCAAGAGTGCTACCAGGTCAAATACGAAGCACAGCTCACGTGGTAAGCGCATGTTCTGTTTTTGGATCTCATCTTTCTGTTGATGTGTATTTACTCCATATAACACATTGCACATATTGGTTATCAGTCTCCCTGACTACAATTGGTACTGATATCATCCCTGAAAAAATCAGTTGACCCCTAGTTTTGATGTATTTCCAATATTGTTAGAACATTAACATATTTAGAAAATGTCTGAGAAATGCAAACATGATTTGTATGATTTGTAGGAAACTAATTGTAAAAAATGCTAGCAGTTCAAGAGCACCAAGATTTTTTTTATATGTTTGTGTGGTGTGTGTTTTTAACTGGAAATTGATCAATTTGATGCAAGTCTTGTTTTTTCTGGTTTTAATTTTGTTATTCTTTCTACAGCAACAACCCCAGAAGATGTACTGAAGCGGTACAATAAAGTTCTTCGCGCCTTCAAGAAAGAAGGGAGTATCAGTAAGGCATGCACCAAAGTCGGGGTTGACCGAAATACACTGGCATTAACAGCTGTTGTGGCTGAAATACAGCTTGTTGATCCAGAGTTTTACCGAAGCATCTCAAAGTTCAGAGTCAAGGAGGAGAAACTCTGCGACTTTGCAAAGAGGTGCCTGCAGTCACTGACAGCAGACCTAAGGTCTGACATAGAAAAATCCAAAAAAGAGCGTAAGCTGCTACCAATAAAATATAAATTGAGATAGAAAGACAAAACCTCCAATCCACTTATTTAATTATGTTTAGACGTTATTGTTAAGGTACATTTTGTAATTCACGCCAGTTCACTGTGCTACACTGTGATGTTCCTTAAACCATGACCAAAATTGTCAAATTAACCTCAGTTACCATTTCAGAACAATAATTAATATCAAGAATTATACAATGCTGTTCTAGTGTTAACCCAGCTGCAAGTACACTGAAGTTTTGCTTCAGAATCTGTTAAACTATTGAGTTTAATGTGTTAATAAACATTGTTTAGCTTTACTACATTTCCCCCCTCTTTTTTGCAGTCCTCTATACTTGATTTATCGAGAAGTAATCAAGGTTTAATACTTGGACATTTTACCCATGCAATTGTTAAATTACTTTCAAGTGGGAAGTTCCTATGAAATTATCATGTAACAACACTGATGGTACACAACATTGACCCTAACAATTACACTTTATATTAAGTGGACAGTTCCTGAGGAGTTACCATGCAAGTACACAGTTAATACAGTGTTGCACCAAAGTTTGGGTTTTGCATATTACACAGTAAGGGATGACCGTTTTACACTTTACATTAAGTGGACAGTTCCTGAAGAGTTACCATGTAAGTACACTGTAAATACAGTGTTTCACAGAGGTTTGGGTTTTGCATATTACATAGTAAGGGACGACCATTTTACACTTTATATTAAGTGGACAGTTCCTGAGGAGTTACCATGTAAGTACACTGTAAATACAGTGTTTCACAGAGGTTTGGGTTTTGCATATTACACAGTAGGTTATGACCGTTTTACACTTTATATTAAGTGGACAGTTCCTGAAGAGTTACCATGTAAGTACACTGTTAATACAGTGTTTCACAGAGGTTTGGGTTTAAGTACACTGTAAATACAGTGTTTCACAGAGGTTTGGGTTTTGCATATTACACAGTAGGTTATGACCGTTTTACACTTTATATTAAGTGGACGGTTCCTGAGGAGTTACCATGTAAGTACACTGTAAATACAGTGTTGCACCGAAGTTTGGGTTTTGCATATTACACAGTAGGTTATGACCGTTTTACACTTTATATTAAGTGGACAGTTCCTGAAGAGTTACCATGTAAGTACACTGTTAATACAGTGTTTCACAGAGGTTTGGGTTTTGCATATTACACAGTAGGTTATGACCGTTTTACACTTTATATTAAGTGGACAGTTCCTGAAGAGTTACCATGTAAGTACACTGTTAATACAGTGTTTCACAGAGGTTTGGGTTTTACATATTACACAGTAGGTTATGACCGTTTTACACTTTATATTAAGTGGACAGTTCCTGAGGAGTTACCATGTAAGTACACTGTAAATACAGTGTTTCACAGAGGTTTGGGTTTTGCATATTACACAGTAGGTTATGACCGTTTTACACTTTATATTAAGTGGACAGTTCCTGAATAGTTACCATGTAAGTACACTGTTAATACAGTGTTTCACAGAGGTTTGGGTTTTGCATATTACACAGTAGGTTATGACCGTTTTACACTTTATATTAAGTGGACAGTTCCTGAAGAGTTACCATGTAAGTACACTGTTAATACAGTGTTTCACAGAGGTTTGGGTTTTGCATATTACACAGTAGGTTATGACCGTTTTACACTTTATATTAAGTGGACAGTTCCTGAAGAGTTACCATGTAAGTACACTGTTAATACAGTGTTTCACAGAGGTTTGGGTTTTACATATTACACAGTAGGTTATGACCGTTTTACACTTTATATTAAGTGGACAGTTCCTGAGGAGTTACCATGTAAGTACACTGTAAATACAGTGTTTCACAGAGGTTTGGGTTTTGCACATTACACAGTAGGTTATGACCGTTTTACACTTTATATTAAGTGGACAGTTCCTGAGGAGTTACCATGTAAGTACACTGTAAATACAGTGTTGCACCGAAGTTTGGGTTTTGCATATTACACAGTAGGTTATGACCGACCTTTTTACACTTTATATTAAGTGGACAGTTCCTGAAGAGTTACCATGTAAGTACACTGTTAATACAGTGTTTCACAGAGGTTTGGGTTTAGTACACTGTTAATACAGTGTTTCACAGAGATTTGGGTTTAAGTACACTGTAAATACAGTGTTTCACAGAGGTTTGGGTTTTGCATATTACACAGTAGGTTATGACCGTTTTACACTTTATATTAAGTGGACAGTTCCTGAGGAGTTACCATGTAAGTACACTGTAAATACAGTGTTGCACCGAAGTTTGGGTTTTGCATATTACACAGTAGGTTATGACCGTTTTACACTTTACATTAAGTGGACAGTTCCTGAAGAGTTACCATGTAAGTACACTGTTAAAGGGATAGTTCACTTTGAAATTAATTTTTGATATGTTTTAGCTTACCTCAAGGGCATCCAAGATGTAGGTGTCTTTGTTTCCGCAGTAGTTTCAATTTTGATATTTTTAGGTCAAACCGTTCTTGTCTGTCAGTCATATAATGCAGGTCTGTGGTCACTGTCTCAAAACACAAGCACAGAGTCCAAATTAAAACAATTCCCCATCGTCCAAATGAAACAATTCCCCATCATAAGTACACATTGATGGCCTAAGACACGAAACGAGCGGTTTGTGTGAGAAAACGAACAGTATTTATATAGTTTTTAGCTCTTGAAAACAGCACACGTCCAAATGGTCTGACGGCGCGGGCGAGTATAGATGTATACATAGATGTCGCCTTGGCTACTGCAGTTCATTGGAACGAAACCGTAGCAAAGCGACATCTAGTGTATATATCTATGCGGGTATAGATGTATACACTAGATGTCGCCTTCGCTACTGCAGTTCATTGGAACGAAACCGTAGCCAAGGCGACATCTATGTATACATCTATACTCGCCCGCGCCGTCAGACCATTTGGACGTGTGCTGTTTTCAAGAGCTAAAAACTATATAAATACTGTTCGTTTTCTCACACAAACCGCTCGTTTCGTGTCTTAGGCCATCAATGTGTACTTATGATGGGGAATTGTTTCATTTGGACGATGGGGAATTGTTTTAATTTGGACTCTGTGCTTGTGTTTTGAGACAGTGACCACAGACCTGCATTATATGACTGACAGACAAGAACGGTTTGACCTAAAAATATCAAAATTGAAACTACTGCGGAAACAAAGACACCTACATCTTGGATGCCCTTGAGGTAAGCTAAAACATATCAAAAATTAATTTCAAAGTGAACTATCCCTTTAATACAGTGTTTTACAGAGGTTTGGGTTTAAGTACACTGTAAATACAGTGATGCACCGAAGTTTGGGTTTTGCTTATCACATAGTAGGTTATGACCGACCGTTTTACACTTTATATTAAGTGGACAGTTTCTGAGGAGTTACCATGTAAGTACACTGTAAATAGGCCTACAGTGTTTTAAATAATACAGTAAGGATGACCTTTTTAGACTTTATATTGTTTACCGTTGCTGAGGAGTTACCATGTAAGTACACTGTAATTCAACATTAGTCCTGCCAGTCATGGTATAAACATAGGAATCATCCTGGTTTACATATAGTTTCAGTGTATCCCAAACTGGTAACTGCAGTATTGGATTCCATGTGGAATTGGAAGAACTTGATTAAATACATATTGTTGTTACAAAATGTAGTTACATAATTCCTGTTACACGTGTACTTACTGAAGTGAAAAAAGTGTTGTTACCAATGTACTGTTACACATTTGTACTTACGCATACCATTCCGTGAGTTGTTACATATGTGTAGGTACACAAATATTACAGCTGTACATACTATGTATCAGTGTGTACTTACTCTGTAGTTACATACTATGTACACATGTAGTTACCATGTAAGTTCACAGGTATTAGGGCCACTTAATATAAAGTGGGACCCAATAGGTCAATAACATGTTTATGTTGTCTGAGGAGGATAATATACCGTTCCTGAGTAATGTTAAGATGTCAAAACAAGACAGTGTTATGTTTATGAGAATGCCGTTTCATTCGCGGATGACCCGCGCTAGGCCTGGTATTGATCTTATAAAAACTGAATGGTTAGAGGCTCCAACACACTGAATATCCCAAGTAATATCATGTTCATTGTTTATAGTATATAGAGCTATGTATTGATAAACTGTCAGGTGTATATATATATATTTATATATATAATCTTTGAATATATTATATATATATATGGAGTTTTTGAATATTATATACTATCATACTGTAGATATTTGTACAATATATGTTTTAATTATCTTTCTTCTAAATAAGTAAAACGGCTGTATCCATTAGTTCAGTTTTGTTTAGATAACAAGTAGTTTATAAATGTTTATGAGAGTGACTCTGTTATTGAAAGCAGCACGATCTTGTCTGACAAATTGTTTGTTCAAACAGAAACTTTACTGCAGCACCGCCAGTCGGACGACGGGCGTGCTACACTGGCAAAAATACTGTTTAAAAATGAATCACATTTTTGTGTGTGAATGAATGAACAGCTTTTATCAAACTCTACTGCTATACTGAGATGAGGAAAAACTGTTTCTACGATGCATCGCGATGCAGACGAAGACGATTTGGTATCGGTTCAGTAATAGACCATTGTCATGAATCAGACCTCTGTGGCTCTCTCTGATGGGCACCGGAGAGCACCCTCACCTGAATATTGACTTTCCTGGACTCCATTTCCCATGCACCCCGTACAGAGACTAATTACCCGCACAGGTGTTTTCCATTATTTGCTCTACTTAAGCAGCATTCACACTCATACTGATTGCGAAGTCTTGTTTTGCCCTGGCTGACATTTCTAAGCATTTACCTGGATATCCTGTGACTCTTCTGTGTATGACCTTGGATTGTTTGACTTCTGTTGATTCTCTGCCGCCTGCCCTTGTGACCTTCAGTGTTGTGCGTGAACGAGTTCAAAAGAACGCGTTCATTGAACACGCTCATTTTTTCGTGAACGTTGAACTGAACGCAACACATTTTTTAATAAAGAACTTGAACGTGAATTAGTTCACATTATGTGTCATGAACGGCAGACATCACTGTAAATGAACGTTGGAATTTGTTTTCCATTGAAAACTGAGTGACATCTGTTTTCTCTTTTGAAACGCAACGAGAGAAAGTTCCTCCCTCCTGTATCCATAGCAACGCAACGCCGCGTAGCAGGCAACGACGAGAGCGCGGAGGGCTAGAGGAGCGAGAGACAGACCAAAGACGAGAGTGAGGGAAAGCGCTGCAATTTAAAAAAAAATGGCTAGTGGAAGTGATGGCACGGAGACGGACACCGATTCTCCTTATGAACATTTAAAACAATTTTACACTCTTGCAAACCAAGACCCCGACGGCAAAAATCTTACCTTTCTGTGTAAGATATGTCCACCTGCGCAGCAAAAACAAGTTAGGACATCAACAACGTCCTTCTCGAATTTGAAACGGCACATTGAGTTAAAACATCCATCCAGTGTAAATGCATATATGCACGCCCTCGAGGGTCATAAGGGAGGAAAGGGAAAAAAGACCCCCTGCCAACCCCAAACGCAAATGACACTGCCAGCAGCCTTCAAGAGGTCCGTGGTGGTCTCACAGGAGCAGGTAGATAAACTGACTATCGACTACATTGTGGAAGATTTACAACCTCTAAGCAAAGTTGAGAAACCCTCGTTCATCAGACTAGTGACAGGTTTGCAACCAACCAGACATGTGCCTTCAAGAAAGCAAGTGCAGGGACTACTGAATAGAGAATTTAAGGAGGTTATCAATAAATTAAAAAGTGAACTTGCCGAGCTTGATTTTGTTTGCACAACAGCTGATTGCTGGTCAGCTGTCAACAAGGGATTCATGGGCATTACAGTTCATTGGCTTGACAAACATGATCCATCACTCAGGAAATCAGCTGCACTTGCATGCCGTCGTGTCAGGGGGTCACACACATATGATGTACTGGCAAAAGTACTGGCAGAGGTGTACAAGGAATTTAAAATCCAGAACAAAATTGTGTGCACAGTGACAGACAATGCCTCAAATTTTGTTAAGGCATTTAACTGTTTTGGAGAGGGTGTTGCTATTACAGCTGCGGCTGCAGCTGCTGATGAAACAGTGGAAGAGGCTTCTGTCCAGGCAATTGACAGTTTGGATGATGGTGATGGTGATGATGATGATGATGATGGGCTTGAGCCAGCACCCCTCTCAGCGTTAGAGGATCCCTGCCTCCCCCCTCACAGAAGGTGCATGGCCCACACCTTAAATCTTGTTGCTGCCGACACAAAGAATGTAACTGACAGGCAGTACAACACACTGGCGAGGCCTGTGTTTTCCAAAGCATGCGCTCTGTGGAACAGAGTTAAACGGAGCTCAAAAGCCTCAGATTTGGTTGAGGAAAAGCTAAAGATTGGCTTTGTCACTCCAAATAACACACGATGGAACTCAATGTTCCTCTCCATGCAGCGCCTGAGTCACATAGCCACATTGACTCCACAGGCCAGCGACCTGATAGCGCCAGGTGATCCAGCTCCTGAATATGACAGGCTGCTTCTGCACAACGTCTGTGATGAGTTCGGCCTTCGGCGGTTTTCCCCACAGGAGATTGATTTCATCCATAACTTTGTGAGTGTGATGCATCCCTTAGCCGCTGCACTAAACATTCTTCAAGGGGAGAAAAACACATTCCTTGGGTACCTGGTGCCTACAATTGTGCAGCTGAAAAATGACTTGAGAGGGCTGCTGGATGAGAGCTCAAAGCCTACAGCTACAGAAGGTCTGGCTGCATGTCGTCCTCTCATCCAAACCATGATTCAGGCAATCTGCAAAAGATTGGATGACAGGCTTGAAGAAAAAGAGAACATCCTGGCAGCTGTACTACTCCCAATGTTCAAGTTGGACTGGGTGTCGGATGACATTCAGCGCTTGCAGTACAGAGTGATGCTGAAGCAAGAAGTGCAATCTATCTCTGTGGTGGAGTCTGAACAAGCGCAAACCTCTGCAACAGAGAGAAAAAGCAGTGCTTCCTCCTTTTTTAAATTCAGTCGAAGCCCAGTAACAGTCACCAAGTCCGAGGTGGACATGTACCTGGATGCCCCAACTGCTGACAACTTCAATGAGTACACAGTCCTACCCAAGCTGAAAAAGCTGTTTGTGAAGTACAACACAGCAATCCCGTCAAGTGCTCCAGTGGAGAGGCTGTTCAGCACTGGTGGCCAGATATTTAGGCCCAGGAGAAACCGATTGGGAGATGCCAACTTCGAAAAACAGTTGGTGTTGAATGCAAACAAAAAACTCTTTGGACTGACCTGAGGGGAGAAAGAAGTATCCAGGGGGTGGGGTTCAGTTTTCAGTTCGCACTAGTGTAACCATGTTCCTGTAGATCATGTCCCCAGCACTGAATTGAAAAGGTCACCAACTACTGTATGAAAGTTGAAGTTACCTACCTAAAGTTGCATAAAGTTCCATCTTACACAAAGTTACATCTTAAAAATCACTGTTTCAACCATAAAGATACGCAGTTTCCTTAAAAATAAAGTTTTTTGTGCCTTTGAGTTTTGCCTTCATTACCTTCATTCAAGAGTTTTGCTCATTTCATACACACACATATGTATATATAATATCATATATAGCAAATAATATATACATATTTCATATTATATATTCTTTTTTTAATTAAATGCTGGTAGATTTCATTGCACTAAGTATAGAACTGGTCTACCTTGTCTGTACTGCTGCAAGTTTCATCACCTGGTAAGAAACCCACAATTGCAGTGTCATGAGCAAATGTCTACAATGAGCAGCTTCAAAGAACGTATAGTGATTTCTAGCTCGTAGTGTGAAAAAAAGTATTTATTTGAATATCTCACGAAAAAAGTAAAATGAACTGAACTTTGAACTAGTTCAGAATTAAAATTGTGAACTTTGAACGTGAACTGTTCACTTTGAGCATGTATGAACTGAACTTGAACTAGTTCAGAAAAGCTGTGAACTGGCACAACACTGGTGACCTTGCTTTCTGGAACCTTGACTGCCTTGCTGCCTTGCTGCCTGCCCTGACTTTTGCCCGGTATCGTTTTTGTTTCTGCTCTGCCTCTGATATTCCTGCCACTGTTGTTTTGAACATTGTCTGTTTGACTCTGATCTTGATTAGTAAAGTTTATCTGCAAATGGATCCACATGCTTCTGACCCATCATTACACCATAACTGATTATAATGTACTGACGCTTTTCTGATGTCATTTGTCGCATACGTGTTTTGTTGCGGTAGCATACAATGGCAGAGGGAGGCGAGACGCGAGTGCGAGAAAATAAAAAATGCTCCAATGCACATTTCGGCTTTTATGAACAACCTGGTAAGCACGACCTGCAGAAGACACGCACTGTGTGTGCTCATGTCACGCACAAATAGAATATGCAGGAGGTAATACCACTAACTTCATAAACCACGTTAGCCGTTTTCAACCCGAGCTGTTAACGCCTGGCAGAGTCTGACTGTTTTAGAGATGTGCAGATGAGCTCCAACGCCGAATCCGCAGCCAAAAATAAATCATCCACCCGCCCCAATAACTTTCTCTGATTTAAGTATCCGCACCCGATGGTCAAATTACAATTATTCTGTGTTACGCGTGATTATAAATGGATGATCATTACCTTCAACAGCGGATTCGGCGATGGTTGATGCGCGCATCTCTATGGTAACATAATACTGATTAATGCGCGCTGCTTTTAAATGAACATTTCTTTAAAACAAAATGTATTTGACAGATTTTCCTTTTCTTAATGGCATAAGCAAGCTTTACTCCCTTGAAACTTGAACTGGAATGTCACTGTTTCTGTCACTGCGACTTCCTGAACAGGCGAGCACGTGCGCACACATCACTTTTGAAGTCAAATTTAAAATTGAGGATGCAGTGCATCGCGATGCATTGTGATATCGAATTGAACTGAATTGATGACATGATAATCGTAATCGAACCGAACCGTGAGACCCGTGTAGGTTCACACCCCTTATATATATATATATATATATTTTTTTTTTTGTCCTTGCATTCTTTCTTGTGGCTCAGTCACACACCTGAATGAAAGGCTCAATATGTATGCAGCCTCATTATGCGGGTCGTTGTCTTCTCAGGTGTGAATCACGCCCACCCGCATATTGCCTTTCCAAACAAAAAGTGTCTTACAAAATTTAAATCAATGTATTGTTTTATGTGAATGATTAGGCAGGATGATTTTCACATCATTTTGAAGAAAGAACTCTAGGCGACAAAATGCATTATTCAGAAGTCTTGTGGACACATATTTAGTATGTGTTTTGTGGCCTTATTTCAGAAATTTTAGTTTTTAGTTTTTTCAATAACTATGCATAAACATTATTTGCTCAAAAATACAAACATGTACATACATGTTGCTCACATATTATGGTAGCCCTGTTTGTGTTAAATAGAGTGTAATTATACCTTTGCCATTAATGTTTATAAGCAACTGAAAAAAACACAAATGTAAGGGCATGTCAGAACATCTCAAGGACCCCAAAAACACCTTAGGCCCCAGAGGGTTAAGGATGTTTGTGAGATTTTGAAGAAGTCACTGTTGAAATTAGTGGTGAAAGGTATGTATAATTTAAAGCGGGGCTCAGTAACTTCGGGATTTCTTCGCTGTATTCTCGCTTTTTGCTCGCAGGTTTCTCTCTAGAGCTCCCCCCACAACTTCGGAATAGATATTTGACAACACTGTTGTAAAAACCTGTTGGCTATTCTCAGACACCAGAGGCTAGCAGATCAACGACATCAAATCAAAAGGGGTATTTTTTAAAACGTCTTCTTCATTCGGGTTCGAACAGCGTGAGGGAGCACAATAATGACGGCGTTTTAGCAGATTTATTTTGGCCGTAAAGCAATTGTTTACATCGCGAGACCTGATATCACGCGAGACTTCCTGACGCGGCGGCCGGCGGCCCGCCGCCCCAAAGTTGCAAGTGCGTATTTTCCGCTCACGGGCACCAGGGGGGGGCGAAACGACCACCATTCAACCCAAAATAAGTAATATAACCATTCCAATGACTCCGAAGCTGTTCAGTTAAGGTAAAAAAAGTTACTTAGTTCACCTTTAATTTAACCATAGAACTGCTTCCACTAGTGAAATATTTAAAATAAGAGTATGATTTTGTCATATTTCAATCATCTTTTTTTCCCTTCTCATAAACAATGTTAACTTATTTGATTTGACTTAATGAAGTTTTATGTAACAAAGTTCGGGAGGAGCATGTTCAGGTAATCATCCAATCAGCACAAGAAGAAGCCAGTAAAAATAAAGCCTTCCCTTACCTCCTGTCTCATGACAAATTTCTCAGCATCCCGCCACCACCACATCACCTCACATTCAGATGGGTCTGCTCATAGATACCCATGATCTATACATTCATAGGGGGGAGTACTCTGGGGTCGGGCCGAATTCCGAGCTCGGAGCCCATTTGTTACTGCATCCAAGGTCATTTTGATTGCAAGGGGACAGCAAAAAGTTGTCCAGCGATTGCGGTGTGCTGCATCTTACCATGCCCCAGTTATTTCAATGATGGACTCACTGGCTGAGGACATGCAAAATCGCTTCCACAACATCGTCTGCTTTCTGAGGCTACCCTGCTTGACACCTGATTTAAGCAAAGGACCTTTCGTGATGCAGCAGCTGCAGATGAAGCTGCCAAAAGTATACAGTAACTGCAGCTGCTGCAAGGGTTTGGTCCAGTGAAGAAGAGCAAACTCAAGCTGAGCGCACAACCCTCCCAGCTCCTCCTTCATCTGAACAGCAGTCTTCAATCTGGGAGGATTTTGATGAGAGAGTGGTTGATGCAGTCAGCATCAGCAACCCAACATCCACTGCAGTGGCAGCAATGAGAGGGTATCTTGCAGGACCTTGATTCAAAGAAATAAAAAACCAACTGACCTGGTGGAAAGCAAGGCAGGCAGTATATTAAGGGTTAACAGCAATGATGAGAAGGAGACTTTGCATACTAACTACATCTGTGCCATACTAACAGGTCAGATTATTTCAGAAAGACGAAACAGACTGAGTCCAAACAAACCCACGCACAAAATGCAAACCTACGCACATAACACAACGCACCAAAGAGAGGGTCAGTTGACGAAGTTGCATACTTGTGTATCTTTTATTGTCTTTTCGCTGCTAACAAAAATATGTTCTAAGAACGTTGTGGGAACGTTTATTTGAAATGTTCTAAAAATGTTGAAATGTCCAGTTTGCTAAACGTTGCTGGAATGGTATTTTAATGTTAGAAAAACATTGCTGGAACGTTAGCATAATGTTGATGGAATGTTATCTTAAGGTTAGCATAACGTTGCTGGAACGTTAGCACAACATTGCTGGAACATTCTTTAGGTTAGCATAACGTTCATGGAATGTTATCTTAAGGTTAGCATAATGTTTATGGAATGTTATCTTAAGGTTTGCATAACGTTGCTGGAACATTATCTTAAGGTTAGCATAACGTTGCTGGAACATTAGCACAACATTGCTGGAACATTCTTAAGGTTAGCATAACGTTAATGGAATGTTATCTTAAGGTTAGCATAATGTTTATGGAACGTTATCTTAAGGTTAGCATAACGTTGCTGGAACGTTATCTTAAGGTTAGCATAACGTTCATGGAATGTTATCTTAAGGTTAGCATAATGTTCATGGAACATTATCTTAAGGTTTGCATAACGTTGGTGGAACGTTATCTTAAGGTTAGCATAACATTGTCGGAACGTTAGCACAACATTGCTGGAACATTCATAAAGGTTAGCTTAACGTTCATGGAATGTTATCTTAAGGTTAGCATAACATTGCTGGAACATTAGCATAACGTTGCTGGAACGTTATCTTAAGGTTAGCATAACGTTGCCAGAACATTAGCACAACATTGCTGGAACAATCTTAAGGTTAGCATAACGCTCATGGAATGTTATCTTAAGGTTAGCATAACGTTCATGCAACATTATCTTAAGGTTAGCATTACATTGCCAGAACATTGGCATAACATTGCTGGAACATTAGCATAACGTTGCTGGAACATCATCTTAAGGTAAGCATAATGTTCCTGCAACGTTCTTTCCCCCAAAATGTTATTAACAATACAACATTCAAAGAACATTAAAATGTCCACTTTCTTTCAAGTTAAAATGTTATTTTAAGGTTAGAAAAAAAAAATTCCGCACCATTCGTCCAACTTTATTTTTTATTAACACAACCATGTGAATTATAAGCGCACACTTTTACAGCACATCAAAAAGTAGAACATTTCATATGATTATCATACATTTTAAACGCTACATTATAGCTTAAAAAACAACAAATATTTTCATATAAACATTTAGGCCTAAATGAAATGAAAACGGTGTTTAAGGGTTAGTTCACCAAAAAAAATTGTCAGTAATCACTCTCCCTCATGTTATTCTAACCCCGTAAGACTCAGAACACAAATGAAGATATTTTTGATGAAATCTGAGAGCTGGCTCACTCCTCTACTAAAAGCGACCTGAGATTGAATGCATTGAAAAGCCCTCGCGCTACTCATATACTGGGAGAGAGATAAGACAATTGAGCTGCATGATTCATCTTTAAAACAATGTGATCTCGATTCAAACGGAAGACCCGCCTCTCCATTCATTCGATTCGAGTTGATTTTTTTTTTTCAACTGAAACAAAACTCAGCGAATACTTGTCACATATTTATGAGCCATATACCTTTATAAACATTTAAGTGTGTACTTTTAAATGATTGGATTCAAACTGAAAACAAATATTCTCTGTTTAAGTAATTTGTATAAAACCAACAAGATGTCCAGCTTCTCAAACGCTTCCTAATTAGTTTTAATTTGACCACGCCTACTCGCGCAAAAGATATTCACATGCAAATCTCCACATGGAACGCGAACGCGCTCATTACCTCAAAAACAAAACCCTTCATCAGTCTCTGCTTTTCGTCGAGATTGAAAGACGCGTTGTGAGCTTACATTGGCTTTACCCCAGAAGAAGAACGCGATTTGAAGACAAGAAAGATAAGGTAAGAAATTCTTACATATTAGTTTGTTATTGTTGCATAAATTTCACATTGCAGTTGAACTGTTGCTAGATATATGGTGAATATTATAATATTTAGATCCGTGTTTACGGTTACTGTGTTTGTGGATATCTGCTCAAACGTAGATATGTATATGGTAACCATAATGTTTTATATTTGAGCGCGATCGCGTTTGAATGTATCACATTTTGGATCGCGATCGCATTTGAATGTATCATATTTTGGAAAAGCAAAACGCTCCAAACGGCTTCATGTTTTTACTATTATCTCATTTCATATCATCATAACGAATGGAAACATTTGAAGTAACATGATAATCAATATATTTTTCTCTAGCTTAGTTACTGAAATCTTTTGGAAGATTTATATAGGCTGCTATATTGTTATTATTGTATGCAGCACTGTGCATAGCCTATACCTACAAGGCACAACAAACCTGGTGTTCATTATATAATATATTGTTGGAAACATTTGTGTGTGTGTGTGTGTGTGTGTATTCTGTGAATTTTAAAAAGCAATTTTAACCAGAAAAATCTAAAAATGTATTCCCAAAATCGTTTCTCTTGATATCAGTATGTTCACTTTTTTTTTTTTTCAGGACCCAGATGCCACTGAGTCCTGCTGACTTCAACATTCACAGTACATGTCTCTGTACATGAACATGTTTAAGTGAAAATCAAACACCTTGGAAATGAAAGGTATGTACAATGTTTTTAGGAATGGCACAAAGGTCTCTTTCTTTGGATCATGTTGTGTTGTAAATAAATCCAAACAATCTAAAAGCCATTCTTTTCTAAATCTCCTCATTCTTTGTGCAAGGTTGGTCAGAATGATGGGCCCTGATAAACTCCTAATAGGGCCATTAGGGAGTGTCTTTGTCTTTCTCAGGTATAAAAAGCTTACATATTAATGAGGTGATCCGCCCCTCCCGCATAAAGCTTTATCACTAGGGTGACCACCTGCTAATAAGCCCAAGGGGGGACAATGGGTATGTTTCTGAGGGACAATGTGGGACACTGCCTGGCGCGGCGGTGCCCCACTGGCAGACTCACTGATAGTGGTTTACCCATTTCTAGCACATACCACCTTGCATAGTATTAATAATGCCCTATTCTCCTAAACGTGTAATTTTTGATGTATGCTCATGAATAGGCCAACCAATGTGTTTTTTTTCTAAATAAAGATTCATAATATTTTGAACATTCAATGAGCAAATATTCTAGGCTACGTCATACAATTTTCAAAAGTCTTGTGAAGAAATAATCAGTATGGGTTTCATGACCTTATTTCAGTGAGAATTGTTTTTTGTATTTTCACAAACCACGCATAAATGTCATTATCTCAAAACTACAAACTTTTACACACATGCTGCTGATATATTATTGTAGCAGAGTTTGTGCTGAATACAGTGTAATTAGACTTTAGCCATGAAAGTGTCACAAGTAACAGAAATAACCACAAATGTCAGAGCATGTCAGAACACCTCCAGGGCCCAGAAAACAGCTCAGACCTCAGAGGGTTAACCTTTTGAGCGGTACGGTCTCATATATGAGATTTGTATGTCTGTGCCCATGAGAGTACGGTGCAGTGCCACATTTAGATGTTCAGTGACGTCGCATAACTGCCAGATTCAAACTGTGCTTTCGCGCGTTGGCTGGCGCTGAGCCAGAGTCAGACGCGTTCAGCGCTGTTATGGCACAACTAAGCAGTGTTTTCAACCTCATAATGTTTATTTTAGGTTTCAGATATTTAAATACACATAAGCACGATTAAAACAATACATTTGGAGTTTGTAAAACACACAATGATGTCTGTGGAAGCAGCAATAACAATCTATTCAAATATAATTTGCCGACATGTGTGTTATTCATATCAGACAAACATAGTGGAAGTAACTATAAAGTTTACTCTATTCTTCTCAGTTCACCGGCCACTTTCTTGCATTTATTTCGGAGAAACTGATGAATTCACGTGCTGTAAATCCAACTGACAGGACAACATTGCGGCGCCCATCTCATTATAGATCAAGATTAAAGGTTTTTAAACAACCAAATACACTCACTTACACGTGTTTGAGAATCGGAATATCAGATATGCTAGTTGATGACATGGTAAGCAAGTTTGTGAATATTTTGAATAAAAAAGGAAAAGTGAAATAAAAGCGACACATCTGTCATACAGTTTTATTGTGGCTGCGGTGTATCGAGTGACGCGTCGCCATGGAAACATTAAAGGGAACGTTCGCGAAAAAACTCACTCGGGGGCTGGGCGTGTCAGTTAGAATATTTTAAACTTGTGCGTGAAAGGGTTAAAGAAAAGATGGAAAATAAATATTTGTGTGTGCTGTAAAGTGCTTATCGGAAGGAAATGAATCAAGGAAATGAATAGTGGAATAAAGTCGTTATTTTTGTTTGTTTTTGCGCACAAAAAGTATTCTCATCGCTTGATATACTTAAGATTGAGCCACTGTAGTCACTTGGACTATATTAATGATCTCTTTAATAACTTTTCTGGGCCAGCAAGTTTGGGCCACCTAGCAGCCTATGGAGGAGTGAGACAAGGCTCAGATTTCATCAAAGATATCATAATTTGTGTTCCGAAGATGAACGAAGGTCTTACGCGGTTTGAACAACATGAGGGTGAGTAATTACTGACAGAATTTTCATTTTTGGGTGAACTATCCCTTTAAACACTTCAAAGACTTTTGAAACTGCATTGATTTTTTACTTAAAAACGATGGTCACCAATGAAGTCCGTTGTTAGAAGAAAAATCCAGAAATGTTTTCCTCAAAAAACATAATTTCTCTCCCACTGAGGAAAGAAAGACATGGATATTTTGGATGGCACTGGGGTGAGTAAACTATTGGGAAGTTTCATTTTGGGGTGAACTAATCCTTTAAGGGGTTGGAACAACATTAGGGTGTATAATTACTGACAGAATATACATTTTTGGGTGAACTAACCCTTAAATATAAGTAGTGTGGGGGTGCCAAACTAGCACTGTGGTCCAGTCTCTTCGTGCTGTGGGCCAGTCTCTTCATGCCCCTTTTGGAAAGTGAACAGATTGACTGATGTTACTAATGGTGATTTATTATTTCATAAACATTTAATAATAACAGTGTGACTACTCCATAAATGTTAACCCTTAAGTTATTTAGGCTGTGCTTTGAGTACAATAAATATTAAACCACACAAGATTAAAATGTAGTTTACAAATGTTAGGCTATACAATGGAAAGGTTCAATAACACATTGTAAAGGATTAGCTACACCTGAAAATGAAAACTTCTATCATTGAGGGGAAAATAAGATAACGTGCATCAAAATTATTTACCTGCTAAACTTTTCTAATTTGTACTAATTTGCCATACTATGGAAGTAGGAATATAATACTTTCAATTGTATGACAATAGCAGCATTGAGAAAGGTCTTCTGAAGCTATTATAATACAATTATAAAAAATCTATAAACCAGGGCTTGGCATTAACCCTGGTCTTGTAAGTTACTTGTCCTTTGGACAAATAAATCGTTCATTCACTTGTAAAAAAAAATAAAAAAAATAAAAAAAAGCAGCCTGTTCAGGAATATATATAGACCATTTCAAGGACGTAAACAATAACAAACGCGTTGGAATGCTACTGCGCATGTCTGGCCCTGAAGCACTTCCGGTGGCGCCATTTTTAAACCACAGAGCTGTCAAAACAAAATGACTAGCACATACTTTTTAAGTCTAGCTAAAACAGAACAGTTAAGATATTTAAAAAAAATTCAAATCGGCGATAGCGTGGAATTACCGGACCCTTTAAATAAGACGCTGAGGCGACAACTATTCACTCAGAACGTAAAACATTTACCTTAAGTGTCGTATCCAGACGTGTACCATTATCTGGTTGAGACCGAGTGTGTTTACACGAGAGAAGCGGTCAAGGCATATCGTAGCCTAGATGCTTACAACTACTTCCTTAGTGGAAAAGTTGGAAACATTTGTTCCTACATAGTGGACGATGTTTGTATTGTATTTGGTGAAGTTGGAGCAAGTCAGACATTGTCAAAAACGTAGGCCTACTCTGCGTGGTTCGTTGCTAAGGTGACCGGGGAGGTTATTAGTGGGCATTGCACTTGCATGGCTGGGTAAATATGTCTATTCAAATAATAAATCACATTGCTAATCCTCTAGTAAACGAATTATTGTGTTCTATTATTACCTTTTGCATAGTTAATTATTTCATACGTTTGGAAATATTTGTGGTTAGGTTAGGTGAAGTGTGTAGCCATGTTGCTGCGATCCTGGTTGCTGTGGAACAGTGTGTTAGAGATGGTTTGAATGCTCCATCTGTGACATCTGAGACCTGCATGTGGTCACGAATAAACAAGAAGGTGCATTCAATTCAATTCTGGCTAATGTGTTTTTGTTGTTGTTCTAATTCATATTAAATAAAAATTCTAATTCTGATCACATCCCTTATGAAAATGATCTATGGTTTTACTGCAAATAGAAAACATGGTTATTGTAGTTAAACCATGGTAACCACAAAATTAACCATAGTTTAACAATGGCAATTATAATAAAACTGTGGTTATACAAATGAGTATCATAAAACGAAACAAAAGCATGGCTACTAGACTTGGTTAATAACCATAGTTAATTTTCATAAGGGGTGTGTTGCTGCTTTTATGTAAAAGTAGATACTTGCAGTAAATGTATAATCCCACTTTGTTTTAGATTGATCCAAAACCAATAGCAGACATAGACTTTTCCAAGCCTGTCAGACAAAGAGCAATTCAGAGTAGGGAGCTCATCTTACCCACTGTAGTCACACCGGTCTCACCAAGCATGCTTTTTAAGTCATTGATGGTAAGGAATTTGCAGAAACCTGATGACAATATATGCAAAACACATGTTCCTATATAGTTTGCATGGATAAGTCACATACATGAATACATATACATACACTTGTATCTAACTATATCTGTGAAATAAATAAAAACCATAAGAACACATTTCATGTTTTCCCATACACATACAGTATATGTGTGTGTGCATTTGTATGGATTGAATCGTCAAATAGGAACTTTAAGGACAAAGCAGGTCATAGAAAAGTAGTTATGATTTTGACTAGTTACTAGATTGTTAATATTGTGTTACTAATTTCTTCCTGTGTAGTTATTCATTAACGAAGGAACCATATTCTAAAGTGTTACCAAATAACGTAAACCAAATGCAATACAGATATGTAACTATACCGTCAACAGCATATACATTTCACTCTTAACATGTTTTTTAGAAAATTATCTGGATTGAGAGAAATAAATTTGACTATGACTTAATGTGATTCTAATTTCAGAATGAGATCCCAGACTGTGCACTGTTTACCACTATAACTGTAGGTAGTGATACAGACACTGCATCTGAGGGAGAGCAGGAGAACACAGACAGGGTTGATGTTCTGACTACAGCTGAGGCAGATTCTAGTGAGGAATCACATGTAGCAGTTTCGGGTGACACACCTTGTACCAACAGCACTGTAGTCAAGTCAAGTCAAGTCATCTTCATTTATATAGCGCTTTTAACAACGTAGATTGTTTCAAAGCAGCTTCACAGAGATAAGCGTATAATTTAAGGTAACAGAGATTGTTTTGGCTTTATAGCAGAGTTAAGTTATTTTCCATCTAAAGTTAGTTTTGATTGATTTGCTTCCGTCGCAACGATCATTTGTTATTAAATTAGGGGCCGCTAAGACGACACCATTCCCTCTACACAGACTTTAAACGCGAACCTGTGAGAAACGCTGATGGCGTTCACATGCGCATTTAGAATGGGTTCTATAGTTATGTGCATTTGAAAATACGCAGGTTTGGAATTCCCTACAAGCCAAGCCTAAACAAAGTACTTGTCTTTCCTTATAAATTTTGATAAAGAATT
Organism: Rutilus rutilus; assembly: GCA_021464565.1. Classification (NCBI taxonomy): domain Eukaryota; kingdom Metazoa; phylum Chordata; class Actinopteri; order Cypriniformes; family Leuciscidae; genus Rutilus; species Rutilus rutilus. The sequence continues at coordinate 47,739,388 of JAJAQA010000004.1, forward strand.
TTATTTTATTTTGTTGCTTTGGGGTAGGAACGCGAAACAAATTTTCCCGACAGCGCCTTATCTGTATAGTGGTAGAGGGATCCTCCATAGGGAGAGACTAGTTGGCACTTCAGCACTGCGTTGTCATCGGTCCAGGCGAAGGTCCTTCGTCACATCTGGATACGGCCTGGATCCAGCAGGCTGCAGGAAAACCTTGGGATAAACACAGACACTAAAATTAGCGTAGATGCCATTCTTCTCATGATGTAACGAGTACATCAGGAGTTATGGGAAGTGTTCCTGGTTCCGGCTGACTTAATCTATGCAGCCTAACATTAAATTATAGAAGTCTATAATGTATTATGTGAATGCTAGGTCAAAGAGATGTGTTTTTAGTCTAGCTTTGAACTGACAGAGTGTGTCTGCTTCCCGGACAATGGTAGGAAGACTGTTCCAGAGTTTTGGTGCTAAATAGGAAAAGGATTTACCGCCAGCAGTCGATTTTGATATTCTAGGTATTATCAACTGGCCGGAATTTTGAGATCGCAATAGACGTGAAGGACTATAATGCGTTAAGAGCTCACTCAAGTACTGCGGAGCTAAACCATTTAGTCCTTTGTAAGTAATCAGCAATATTTTAAAATTGATGCGATGTTTAATAGGGAGCCAATGCAGTTTTGACAGAACTGGGCTAATATGGTCATACTTCCTGGTTCTGGTAAGAACTCGAGCTGCTGCGTTTTGAACCAGCTGTAGTTTGTTTATTAAGCGTGCAGGGCAACCACCCAGTAGAGCTGTAACGACTATGGCTCGATGGGTAAAAATGGACTTTTAATTTATATACTAATTAAAAGTGAAAACACTTTCTAAGTCCCACAGACTTGGCAGACTCTGTAACTGAACCCCTTTTACGACTCACTTCCCCCTCTCCACAGTGTGAGCTTCAAAGACATTACTGACATTCCGATCTCAACAGAAAACCCGCTCTGAATCACACACACACCAAACCACTCTGAAACTCCTAAAACACAAGTTACACACACGCATGAATCATTATCAAAATGTTTTTATGTAGTTTTCTTGTCTATGGGATGTGATGGGATAAATTGAGATATTTATGCCCTTCTGCAGATGTAATGGACACGTGTGTTTATACATTTGAGATGTATCTGTTTCATTAACTGATATTAATGTCGGGTATGATATCCTACGGATCGTAATGAGCTTCTTTATACAGAAATATAAACTATATTCCGCACAAATGTTTATATTTCTAGACATAATGTGGTATTAAAGTTTTAATGCATTTTTCTGTGTACGATCAGAAGAGGCGTTCCTTCACAAACAATGAAACGCTCCCGCCTCAGAACCGAAAGATTCCATTGGGTCCCGTCATGAAACAGGGCGTTACCCCGCGCTGCTTTAAAAACCACAACACAAGCAGACGCCTCTCTCTCTCTCTGCGCTCATACTCTCTCACCCTCGGGACTCCGAACTCTGAACTCTGCACTCTCACCCCTCCCTGCACCAAGGGCAGCGGAGCGGGAAAAGGCACCGGGCCTTCATCCAAACCAACCGCGGATGTAGAAATCCAGTCTCGTCCTGTAACCAAGTTTTCTCGCCCTTCCCGCACCGGGAAGAGACTTCCGTACCTCTCGGTAATGTTACGATCAGTAAGTTTTAAGAACTTCACGCGAAACGCAAGCCTACAAATCGATGAGACACGGTCCAGCCAAGATACGCACGTGGTCCCGAAGCCCAGCTTCACACAGACAAAGGAACAGAATCGCAAGTAACGTATCAAATGATCTCTCTCGAAGCGGCTTTCACAGTTGTCTCTTAAAAGGTTCTGTTTGTGAATTACCATACTTTCTCCCTCACTTTCTTCCTATTTTCATTCTGATCAAGTCATGTTTATGTTTGTTTGTTTAAACGTTCGTGTGTCTTGTGTAATTTTACGTACGTAGATTAGCCTATATTACTTCCTATATGCATATAATCCTTTGTGTGTCATTTTTGATTAAATAAATCTTTTATACTTTGACTGACTCAGTGTTACAATCCCACCAATGTAATTGTCAATGAAATTGCGATAAGATCTGGCTACTAGCTCTTTATTTTGATTCATAAACCCAGCAATTTGCATCCACGGCCAGGAGAGAATTTGTCTGAGGTTTGATAATATAAATATTCCTTCTTAACGGGTAAAATCAAAGTATTCGCTGGTCGAATGACTGATGAGAGACCAGTTATAGAACGAAATATTTTTGATAATTAGCAGGTAATGTAATAGCATATGTGAAATTTATGAATTATGACTATGAGTTATGATTTTAATATTTCCCCAAATTTGAATATTGCTCGAGCTAATATTTCATATATGACCTAATTACGATTGTTACCTATAATTGTTACAGAGCATTACAATAATCTAGCCTTGAGGTCATGAACGCATGAACTAATTGTTCCGCATTTGTCAATGAGAGCATATGGCGTAATTTAGATATATTTTTAAGATGGAAAAAGGCAGTTTTACAGATACTAGACACGTGACTTTCAAATGAAAGATTGGTATCAAAGAGCACACCCAGGTTCCTAACCGACGACGCAGACTTAACAGAGCAGCCATCGAGTGTTAGACAGTATTCTAGGTTATTACGTGAGGAAGTTTTTTGTCCAATAATTAGAAACTCTGTTTTTTCAGAGTTAAGAAGTAGGAAATTACGAGTCATCCAATTTTTTATATCCGCTATGCATTCCGTTAATTTTGTGAATTGATAAGTTTCGTTAGGTTTTGAAGAAATATACAGCTGAGTATCGTCAGCATAACAGTGAAAGCTAATTCCATGTTTCCTAATGATATCTCCTAATGGTAGCATGTACAGAGTGAACAGCAGCGGTCCTAGTACTGAGCCTTGTGGTACGCCATACTGAACTTGTGATCGATGAGACATCTCATCATTTACTGCTACAAACTGATAACGGTCAGATAAGTATGATTTAAACCATGCTAGTGCATTTCCCATAATGCCAACATAATGTTCTAATCTATTTAAAAGAACGTTGTGGTCAATGGTGTCAAATGCAGCACTAAGATCGAGTAACACTAATAGAGAGATACAACCACGATCGGATGATAAGAGCAAATAATTTGTGACTCTAACGAGAGCTGTCTCTGTACTATGGTACGGTCTGAATCCGGACTGGAAATTCTCGCAGATATCATTTCTTTCAAGAAAGGAACACAGTTGTGAGGATACTGCCTTTTCTAATATCTTTGACATAAAAGGTAGATTCGAGATCGGCCTGTAATTGACTAATTCTGTAGGATCAAGTTGCGTTTTTTTAACAAGCGGTTTAATCATAGCCAGCTTAAAGTTTTTTGGTACGTATCCTAGAGACAAAGATGAATTAATGATATTAAGAAGAGGATCTATGACCTCTGGAAGCATCTCTTTCAGTAGCTTAGTCGGTATAGGGTCTAACATACATGTTGTCGATTTAGATGATTTAACGAGTTTAGTAAATTCTTCCTCTCCAATAGCAACGAATGAATCAAATTTTTCCTCAGGGAGACTACAATGCACTGCCTTATCCGATACTGTAGTAGACGGTTGCATAGTTATAATTTTGTCCCTGAAATTATCAATCTTATAAGTGAAGAAGTTCATAAAATCATTACTGCTGTGTTGCTTGGAAACTTCGGTGCTTGAAGCTTTATTTTTCGTTAGTTTAGCCACCGTTTCAAATAAATACCTAGGATTATGTTTATTTTCTTCTAATAGGGTTGAAAAATAAGCAGATCTAGCAGCTTTTAAGGCCTCTCTGTAAGCAATCGAGCTCTCTTTCCATGAAATGCGAAATACCTCTAGTTTTGTTTTCTTCCAGTTGCGCTCCATTTTTCTGGCTGCTCTCTTAAGTGCCTGAGTGTGCTCGTTGTACCACGGCGTTGGACTATTTTCTTTAATCTTCTTTAAGCGCAACGGAGCAACTGTGTCTAAAGTGCTGGAAAAGAGAGAGTTAAACGTTTCTGTTGTAATATCAAGTTCTTCTAAGCTATCTGGGATGCTGAGATGATGAAACTGATCAGGAAGATTATTAATAAAGCAATCTTTAGTGGCAGAAGTGATAGGTCTCACATATTTGAAACACGGAGTTGGCTTTACAGCCTTGGCTAAGTGCAAATTACACAAGACTAGATAATGATCTGAGATGTCATCGCTCTGCTGCAGAATTTCAACGGCATCAACATCTATTTCGTGTGATAATATTAGATCTAGAGTATGATTACGACGATGAGTAGGTCCTGACACGTGTTGTCTAACTCCAATTGAATTTACAATGTCTTTAAATGCCAATCCCAATGCATCTTTTTCATTATCGATGTGTATATTAAAATCACCAACAATTAGTACTTTATCTGCAGTCAATATTAATTCTGATAGAAAGTCCGCAAATTCTTTGATAAAGTCTGTATGGTGCCCTGGTGGCCTGTATACAGTAGCCAGCACAAATCTCAAACGTGATTTATTGTTTACACTATATATTTTTACATTAAGCACCAATGCTTCAAAAGAATTATATTTAAAACTTGATTTCTTAGTGGTTTTGAAACTATTACCATAAATTACAGCAACACCACCCCCTTTGCGTTTCAGACGAGGCTCATGTTTATAACAGTAATCTTGCGGGGTTGATTCATTTAAAGTAATGTAATCGTTTGGTTTTAGCCAGGTTTCTGTCAAACACAGCACATCTAGGTTATTATCTGAAATCATATCATTAACAATGAGTACTTTTGAAGTAAGCGATCGAATATTCAGCAACCCAAGCTTTAGCATTTGCTCGTCTGTATTATAGCTGTTTTTTATTTGTTGAACATCAATTACATTTTTAACCTTAGATGGGTTAAAACGTTTTTTGGATTTCCAAATTCGGGGAACAGACACAATCTCTATACGATGATAGCTAGGTAAAAGAGGCTCTATGTGATGGGATTTATCTGTCCTGGGTGACGCAAGGCCGCTAGCAGACAGTCGGTTTAGCCAGTCTGTCTGCTTCCTGACCTGAGCCCCAGATTGTCATGTTTGAGCTCTAAGACTATGAGCCATTTTACTAGAGAGAAGAGCAGCACCATCCCAGGAGGGATGAATACTAGGGGTGGGACGATACAGGTACCTCACGATTTAATTCTGTGGCGATATGTGGTCCACGATATGATAATATCACGATTCGCGATATCTACGATATTCAATATATTGGAAGAAATTTCATCAACGATATATCACGATATATGTGACTGAAAAGAAAAAGAAGGAATAAGGAAATAAGGAAATTTTATGCATTTATTAATGCCAACATTTCCAACATTGTGCAAAGAAATATGCATTTGCATAATAACTCACTGCCTCCTGGTCTTAAATGTAAACACTGTACATCTAGACAGATAAAAGTGCATGAACATTACAAAACAACATGAACATTAACATGTGTGAACTATAATACTGAAACGTCAGTAGCGAACGAGGTGCATTTGCAGATTCGTAGTGTTGTTGTTATATTTTATCTTTGCAAAGCAGTTCTTGCAGATTGCATAGTCTTTATCCAGTGCCTTTCCGTCGACTGTCTCGTAAAACCCTTTAGAGTGGAAACTAGCGGGTGGGTCTTTGATTCGTTTTTAGCGCAATTTTCCACCGGACAAAATTGCGATTGTTAACTCATGATTTCTGTTCTGTCTGTGCGCACCAATCTTGTACTTCTATCTACTCCTCAACCAGACCACCTAGAGACTTCGGGTTTTCGGCATTATGTTAAGGAAGGTCTAATCTCGGGAACACACAAAAAAAATCCAGGAAAAGATTTACTATCTCTTAGTGTTGTGATCCCATGAGGTGAGAAAATTGCGCTAAAACACTCACCGAGTTTTTATTACTTGTTTATTGTTTTCCGCCATTTTTCTTGCTTCTCTTTTTTTCTGCAGTTCTCTGTTGTTGTTAGTTAACTTGTTTTCTTCACCGGCCACTGTTTGCGCCACTTTACCCCTATTTACTCGAACAGCGCCCCCCGCAAACAGAATGGTAGATATTGGGTAGTGACAGTGACACTGACAACGGGTAAATTAATCATTTTGTGTTGTAATAAAATATCGATATTGGGCGTTAGTGTATCGATTATTTATTGCGACAGAGAGCACAACAATATATTGCAATATCGATTTTTTTTCCCACCCCTAATGAATACCATTTCTTTTCAACAGGTCAGGTTTGCCCCAAAAACTTTTCCAATTGTCTATGAATTCTATATTATTAAGCGGACACCACTTAGACAGCCAACCGTTAAGCGAACACAATCTACTAACTATCTCATCACTCCTGCGAACAGGAAGGGGGCCAGAGCAGATTACAGTGCCTGACATCGTACTTGCAAGTTCACACACCTCTTTAATATTAATTTTGGTGATCTCCGACTGGCGGAGTCGAACATCATTAGTGCCGACATGAATAATGATCTTAGAGAATTTACGATTAGCATTAGCCAGCACTTTTAAATTTGCTTTGATGTCAGGCGCTCTGGCTCCCGGCAAACATGTGACTATGGTGGTTGGTGTCTCTATTTTCACGTTCCGTGTAATAGAATCGCCAATAACTAGGGCACAATCATTCTCAGTGGGTGTTTCACTGAGCGGGGCAAATCGATTTGTTATGGTAATCGGAACGGAAGAGTGGTTTTTAGATCCGCGACTAGAGCGATCCCTCATTGTCACCCATTGGCCCGGCTGCACAGGCTCTACTTCAGCCGGAACCGACTCATGTAAAGTGTTCACTATGCTATGCGCATCCAAAACATCTGAAGCTCTAGCACTCTTACTATCCTCAATTAAAGTTTGGATGCGTGTTTCTAATTCTGAAATCTTCTCTGTCAACCTAACTGTCTTCTTACATTTATCACATACAAATCCTATATTGCCGACAGAGAAGTCTATGCTAAACATGTGACATGAAGTGCAGGTGACAATAACAGGACAAGACATTACTCACCGTGTTTGTTGAGTGATTCTTACTCACCTGAGCTTTTATGAACTCAAAGGCGCGAGCGTGCGAGAGAAAAATAAATAAATAAAAATAGCTGAGCGCACAGGTGGTGCGTTAGCAGGCTAGCGAATTACTAGCGTGTTGTGCTAGTAGTAACGGAAGCTAGCGATGTCAGGTTAATCTGAGATGTTGGGTAAGCTGTATTTAGTAGTAGTATAAACTAGAAATTGTAGTAAATGATGGTTCAAAACAAGGAAATACGAGGCTAAGACGGAGCTTACAGCACCGAAGCAAACACACTCACAGCAGGCAGCGAGGCAGACAGGAGCAAATGCAAATGCAACTGTAGATGCAACAATCTTGCCAAAGCCCCTTACACAGCTTTTTGATGAAAAGCACAGTTTATTGTCACAAGTTGAACTACAAAATGAGCTAGATAAAATCATGCAAACCATCCCTACTTACTTTAATGACCTGAATTGTAAGCACCTCCAAGAAAGTACAATGGGTCAGTCCTCTTGTGAACAGTGGTTTGAGCAGAGACAGGGCAGAATCACCGCTAGCCACTTTAATGAAGTATTAAGAAGCAAGACAAGTCAAGCTAGCGTGACATCTAAAATCATGGGCTACACATCCAGCAGAAATGTACCAGCCTTAGCTTGGGGAAAGAATAATGAACAGCTAGCTAGAGAAGCATTTACTTCAAACCAGATGACTTGTCATGACAGCTTGATAGTGGAAGAAATAGGGTTAGTAGTAAATCCAAAGTTTCCTCATTTAGGAGCCAGCCCAGATGGAATAGTCCATTGCAAGTGCTGCCCAAGTGCAACACTTGAAATAAAATGCCCCTTTAAGTATGCAAATATGTCCATAACTGATGCCATCAAGAGCAAAGATTTCTGTCTGGGTAAAAACTTTGAGCTTAAACAGAACCATGCATACTATGCACAAGTTCAGGGGCAAATGGCAGTGTGTGAACTTGAAACATCTTTTTTTGTCATTTGGACAACAGAAGACTGCCACATTCAGAAAGTAGAGTTCTCTAAAGAGTACTGGGCTCAGATCAGAACAAAACTGGACCTCTTCTACAGACAGCACATTCTTACAGAAATTTGCACACACAAACTGAAGAAACAATTTCTGATCGCAGAGACTTCTTGTTTGTGTAAAAGCAGGTCTAAAACATCAGTCACACAGTGCTCTGTCTGTCACAAGGTGTTTCACCTGAGATGTCTAGGCTTAAAAAGGCACCCTGGTGAGCAATGGTTTTGTTCAGTGTGTTCACCGTAATCCAAATAAATGTGAAATCATACCCAGCCTTGCAAGTAATTTGTTAAAATTGTTATTTTAGTAATTGTAATACATTCAATAAATTGCAGGACAACAAATGTTCTCATTAACAAACAAATGTTTAATAATTGTAGATAGTTAGAAAAAAAATAATAAAGATCAAACATAAATCCAATAGAAATCTATATACAACATATATACAACCATAAACAAATCCAATAGAAATCTATATACAATATATACACATAATTCTGTACACAATCATTCAATAACAAAATAAAAGGTTTTCAACCACTTGTCAGTGTCTCATGTATTTTTTTTTTTTTTACTGAATTAATGACTTGTCCAAATTAGATAATGCAGAACAAACCAAAATAATTTTATCTACAGTTGCCACTGTGTCTTTTGATCTTCGCTTCACCAAGTTTATGGGGAGTGTATGTCTTAAAATGCTGTACTTTTTAATTCGACCAATAGCTCTTTCCACATGAATCCTCAACCTTGACATTTGCCGTGACACAGACACTTCTCGTCCTGAAAGCTGTGTCTTTCCACGGGTTGAAGCTGGTATGAGTAGCTGGACTCCTTTTGCAGCAAAATACTCAGGGAAACTGAACCCTCTGTCAGCCATGACAATGTCTCCCTCTTCCAAAAGATCAATTAAACCAGATGATTTTGTGATTGTTTTGTCACTGGCTCTACCACCCCAAGACTTGGAAAGGAAAGTGATTGACCCTGTTGGACTGATGCCAACCAGGAATTTGATGGTGTTGTGGGACTTATAGTTGGAGTATGTCATTGATCTTGCACTGAGTGATGTTGGTCGGTCAATAAAAATCTCGCTGCAGTCTATGATACACCTCACTGAATTGAATGGGGGGCTTTTGAACAGGGCAGGAAGATTCTTTTTAATCTCTTCCCTAGAAGGCCAATGAATTAGAGCGCTGAAACGCTGTGTCATCACATTCAACCAGTCATGAAATATTGCAGAGATTGTTGCACAACTGCAATGAAACCTGAAGGCAAGATCTTTATGAGTGAGGCCAAGTCTCAGTTTCATTAAGACTAAGTAAAACTGGAGAGGTGTTGGAGGACTCTGTGTTCTCGGACTCCAAGCAGTGGTGAGATATGTCAAAAGGGCAAAAAACACTTTGGATGAGCGAAGGCCAGTGTAGAAGTGAATGATTTGATCATTGTTTAAATCCACATCAGTTTTCAGTTGTTTCCTCTCATGGGTTAGAGTTTGTACCTTTGAATCTACGCTTCTCACTTGCTCTTTGTAAGATGTGTTCAGTTTCTGCATATCTTCAATATCACTCATAGTGAGATCTGTTCCAACACACATATCATTGAAGGACTTAACTTGTGTTACATTTATGTCCATGTCCTGCACTTCCTCAATAGGCTGAACTCCAATGCTCATCTCAGAGACCTCTGATGCTCGTCTCAGAGACCTCTGATATCGGTCCATTTTTCTGGAGGTGTCAGGTCTGTGAGGAAGCTTTGATGGTATGTAATCTGGATTTAGAGGATCATCTGATGGCTTTCCTAAAGACACAAGTAGAAAAACATTATTGGGATAGGTTATATATTTTACACATCACTGGTTGAAGATAGATGACAAAGACCAAGAGCATTTTAATGTAATCATCAATAAACTAGCTAGCTATCAGTATGACCACTGCATACTGCACTAACACTTTAAAAAGGGTCTTGTATTAGTAATATTTTAGGTAGCATGAACAAACGATTAACATTTTACAGCAAGTCTAATACATCTACAATTCTTCATAATGTACAGCTTTTGTTAGTGGCCTATGGCAAAATCGGGTTAAAACTTTAAATCACACAATAATTAAGAATAGAATAGAATAGAATCGGGCATTTATATAGCGCTTTCATATGTACTACTGTACACCCAAAGCGCTTTACAATCATGTCAGGGGATCTCTCCTCAACCACCACCAGTGTGCAGCATCCACTTGGATGATGCGACGGCAGCCACAGTACAACGGCGCCAGTGCGCTCACCACACACCAGCTATAGGTGGAGAGAGGAGAGAGAGTGATAGAGCCAATTCAATGTAAGGGGATTATTAGGAGGCCATGATTGGTAAGGGCCAATGGTGTGTGGCCATGACACCGGGGTTACCCCTACTCTTTACGAGAAATGCCATGGGATTTTTAATGACCACAGAGAGTCAGGACCTCGGTTTAACGTCTCATCCGAAGGACGGTGCTCATTGACAGTATAGTGTCCCCATCACTACACTGGGGCGTTAGGACCCACACAGACCACAGGGTGAGCACCCCCTGCTGGCCTCACTAACACCTCTTCCAGCAGCAACCTGGTGTTCTCAGGAGGTCTCCCATCCAGGTACTAACCAGACTCAACCCTGCTTAGCTTCAGTGGGCAACCAGTCTTGGGCTACAGGGTGATATGGCTGCTGGCCATTTTAAAAACAGATTTGTAATAAAAGTATATTACTTTAATATTTAATATAGGATGATTTGACTGCTTTTATTGCTCTCTTCATTTGTAAGTTGCTTTGGATAAAAGCGTCTGCTAAATGATTAAATGTACATGTGTCATGATTCCTGTCTTGTGTTCCCCTTGTCTTGTGTGGACTTGTTATTTCCTGTTCTGTGCCATGTTTTGTAGTCCTTTGTAGTTTTCTAGTTTATTAGTCTTCCCAGGTGTTTCTAATTAGCCACACCCCCTTGTTATCTTGTTTAGCTTGTTGGTCCCTGTGTATTTATAGCCCTTGTGTTTCACTTGTTACTCTGTCAGTTGTTGTACGTGTAATGGTTGTATCTCTTTATGATTCCCAAGGTTTTGTTCTTTTGTTCTTTGAGTTCTGTGTTCTCTGTTTTGTGTTACTTTATTAAATCACCCTGCGTTTAGATCCTCGTCTTCGTCTGTCTTCCTCAGCATCATTACAATATGTTTAAATTAACCAGGTTAATGAGCAATGAAAAAATAGCCATACTGTTATTGTTTAATGCATTAGTGCATGTTGGAATTAACATTAAACAAGCTTAATAAGTGATGAACATTTTTGTTTATCGTTATATTTTGTGAAATAATGCAGTTAGCTAATGTTACACAATAAAACATTATTGTAAATTATTAATGTTATGCACTGCTGTCAGCTGAATGGATAGCTAGACAACTAATGTATGGCTACTTTCCTAATTACAGCCCACAGAACATTTAGAAATGAAACGGAAATAAAAATCTGGCCTTTTCACTGCAAACGTATCAAAACGCTAACGTTAGCTATTTAACGTTACATGCTATCTATGAAAACAATGACGGGGCCAAACTGCTAGCTCAAATAATGATTCATCATACTTAACTAGTTAACGTATAGAAATACAAATTATTTAATGACAAAAATGTCGTTTACTTACCAGAGATAAAATGTGTGCTGCATATCCTAGAGTTGCTAGTTGGTATCCAGCCATCTCTCTTCACTGCCGCAATCCAGGCGTCACGTTGGTTTTTGTTTTTCAGAAATCTAAACGCTTTGATTTCCGAAAGCAAGTTAGTTCCGGGCCTGAGAGAACAGCCAACAACCGAACAGCACGCTCCTAATTTAAATTTTGACATGTTTTATCGAATGAATAAGAAAATAATCGAACAATTGCCATAAAAAAAAAAAAACGCCTCACGTCTGTTGTTTTGAATGTGCGCGATAACTAACCGGAACCGTCTGAGGGCCAAACACGTCACTTCCTTCCATCTACAAATAGCCGTTGAAATGGTCTATATATATATATTTTTTTTAAGTAACGTAAGGTTATTAATTTGTGTGTAACGTATGTGTGTGTGTGTGTGTGTGTGTGTGTGTGCGGCTGAATGCTTAAATTAAAAGAGCACATAGTAGCCTATAAAACGGTGATTCAACTGACTTGAAACTTAACGTTAACAGTTAAGTTAACTTTACGTTACCTGTGAATTAAGCGGTTGCGTGACATTCATGTTAATACTAGGCATAAATGGCATTATAAAACCCCAATTTGCCCTCCAGGTGGGCATTCCGTCACGTGAAAACTATTAATTAACCATCCAGTGAATACTTTTAAGTTAATTACTTTTAAGATAATTTAGTTTACTTCCAATCACATTGAAAAATTGCCAGCAAAACCTTTACAAAACCTCTAATCAACACATAAGATTAAAAGCCTAAACTTTACAGCTAAAGTATAATCAACCTAACCTTACCTCTAAGTTAGTTAACGTTAGCCTAAAAGTTGAGATGCTAACTGACTTTTCCCGAAGACACTAAACCATTTCTATAAAGTAAATATTCAACGGAAGCGTGTCATTTACATGAAAGAATGTGTCAGAAACATTTGTATGTACTATTTGTGTAATTTTGGTGACTAAACTTACCTGAAATTAGCGAAGACAACAGTGAGAGACGGAGCTGCTGCTTGTCGTCAGTTGAGCTCCCTGCCCGTTTCTATAGTAACTCCAGTTCAAATCTGGTTCAAATGCAACTCGAGTGCGCGCGCCAATTAAAAGACGTAGAGGTCATGCATCATTTACATAAAAGAAGAATTGATGGAGGGAATTATTTGATAATCAGATAAAATATCATGAAATGTGAGGTTAACATTAAGTGTATAGGCTAGTGGCCACTACCAAACTAGACCCCGAAGCCGCCGCCAGGCGCCGCCATTTGCGCCATTTAGAATTTCAGCCGCCGCCAGCCAATAATTTCTTAAGCCAAATTGAGCCGCCATCTGATAAAGTTTGGCTGAGCCGGCTAGAATTATTTGCATCAAATAATAATTCTATCACATAGAGACATACACACACGAAATATATAAACAATACACGATATCTATTTTCCCACTGGATTCATAACAGCACAGTCTTGTGCTCGTTGCTACGATACACAGAGACTCACAGTGAATTGACGACCAATTAAAATTGCTCGTTTTCCGTACAGAAGAAGCGATGCATTTTTTTTCTCGCACTGAGGTGAAATGGCGGAAAGAAGCAAGCAAGGTAATTTTGATCTCACTTCTCACATACTTTCCTAATTCCTACTTATTTTTTTTTTTAACTTAGGCCTAACCAGACTTTTGTTAAATCTTCAGGGCACGGTTGCACAAACACCTGAATCAAAGATTGATGTTATGAACCAAATATTCTGGAACGGAGAGATTTATAGCACTGAACGTGATATTACTGCAGTAACAAACCACCGTTTCTAATTCACGACGCATGCTTCAGTGTACATTGAAGTGAAATGTGCAAAACTTTGTCCAAAATAATACTGATAACAGTGTGTGTTTATATTCTTTCTTTCTTTCTTTCTTTTATTTATTTATTAAGCACTTTTACACAACTTGTCATTGAACAAAGTGCTGTACAAACACATAAACAATCATAACAACATACATCATTAACACCACAAAAAATAAAATAAAAATGAAATGAAATAAACCCCTGTTTGATAAACCTACAAATGTAACTATACCCCATTGAATGCTAGAGCTAGGAGGTATTCCTTAAGCTTATGTTTAAAAACAGTAAAAGTACATTCCAGTCTGATAGAAAGGGGTAAGTCATTCCACAGTTTTGGAGCTATCGCTACAAAAGCTCGATCTCCACTTCTCCGCTTTGTTCTGGGAGTCGTTAAAACCAGCTGGTCAGCTGACCTCAAGGACCGTTTGGGTTCGTATTTCTTAATAAGATTTACCAGATACAATGGAGCCATACCATGCAGTGATTTATAAACAAAAATTAAAATTTTAAAATTGATTCTGTAGTCAATTGGTAACCAATTTAAAGAGCTCAATACTGGGGTAATGTGGTCTCGCTTACGAGTACCCGTCAAAAGTCTCGCAGCGGCGTTTTGAACTAATTGTAAGCGATTAATCAGTGTTTTATTTATGCCGACATATAACGCATTGCAATAATCTAGTCTTGTAAATATAAATGCATGAATGAGCTTTTCAAGATCACGAGTGGACAGAAATGGTTTCACTTTCGCTAATAATTTCAAATGATAGAAACAAGACTTAACGACAGAATAAATCTGTCTCTCAAACCTGAGATCACTGTCGAAAAGAACACCTAAATTTCGGACCAATGGCTTACAAAAGGGAGCTAAATCACCCAGATCATCAAGAGTATTTGGAACTCCAAACCACACAACTTCAGTTTTCTCTTCATTTAATTTTAAAAAATTTAAAGATAACCATGACTTAATGTCATGTATACAATTTCGCAACAACTCTATTTGATTTTTACTGTTTTTTTTCAGAGGGAGATAAATTTGCATATCATCTGCATAAAAGTGAAAGGGTATTCCATGTTTGCTAAAAATTGACCCAAGGGGTAGCAGATACAAGGAAAACAAAATTGGACCAAGAATGGACCCCTGTGGAACCCCACTAAGCAGAGATGCAGGTTGTGAACTATCTCGACCAATATTTACCGAAAAGGTTCTGTTAAAAAGAAAAGACTTAAACCATGCAAGCGCTGTACCTTGAATTCCTACTGCATTTTCTAAACGTGAGAGTAGAATGTTGTGGTCAATGGTATCAAACGCAGCGCTAAGGTCTAATAAAACAAGAACTGCTGAAGACCCTGAGTCGACTGCAGTCAATAAGTCATTTAAAACCCTGATCAAGGCAGACTCAGTACTGTGAAAAGCCCTAAAACCTGACTGAAAAACTTCAAAGATGTCGTTCTGAATCAAAAAGCTATTTATTTGATTCAAAACGACCTTCTCCAAAACCTTGGACAAAAAAGGTAACTTCGAGATTGGCCGGTAGTTTGATACGACAGCAGGGTCCAAATGAGTTTTTTTCAAAAGGGGCTGAACAAGAGCGTATTTAAAGTGTTTAGGAACAACTCCAGTTAAAAGACTATTGTTTATAATGACTAAAATATATTAAGGCGAGACACGGCAGGCAAACACATCGTTTTTGTTTTACTGGTCAATTTTGAGATTTTTGGATATTTGTCTTCAATAACATGTCTTCTTTCAGACTTGTGGTGGAAAAAAAAGTCCGAAATACACATTTAGGTCTTTATTTTACTACACTTCGTCTGTTTGCGTCTGTAGATTTCTCATAAATTCAACAAAAGTTTGCGTTCTTAATCAACATACTTCTCCGCGATCTCTTCCTTCCGTCACCCTCTCATCACATGCACCGTTAGGAAGCGCTCTCTCTTCTGTGCAATCCTGTCAGATCCAAATATGGTCATTTCCTTTTTATCAGCAACCGTGAAAGTAAAAAAGACTGAATGCGCGATCTCATTGGCTGATGATGATAAATCTTTAAAGCCCGTTTTCTCAAAATGACCTTTCTCTCATACTCCAAGTCCGAAATCTCCACTTCAGTAGTATCTAGTTATATTATGAAGACATTTACCGGGGGATTTGTAAATATATTATTCCTAGCCTGATATATATAACATTTTATTCCAAAAAACATGGCTTCAGCCATTTGCAGCTATGAAAAGTTTGGCGGCTGCAGCAGCCATTTAGGTTTTGGCTGAGCCGGCTAGCCAGCCAATAACTTCATCAGCCAGCCATTATTCTCAAAACAAATGGCTTCGGGCTCTATACCAAACTGTAAACGGAATGAGTATATGAAGCATGAGTGTAAAACAATGTTTACAAAATCATTTATATAATAGGTTATAATAGGCTATAGTATAATGTAATATATAATAGCCTATAATATTATATCGCTTTATAAATGGTTAACGTGGTGTTGAAATAAAATTGCAAAAACATTTACTAAAAACTAAACATGATATAAGGCATGAACATATTTTGTGAAATATACACAATATTAACATATTTACAGATGTAACATGAGGAACAATTTAAAAGATTTATGTTCAATGTATTTTGAAATAATATATTTTCAAAATGTATTTCAATATATTTAACAGTGCTTCACATGTGAATAGCATATCTAGCTATACATCTATCTATAAATTATGGGAAGGTCTGTCTGGCTGTCTGTCTGTTAACAACATTTTCAAACTTGACAGGTTTTTTGCTACGGGCACAAGTAAGTGCAGTGTAAAGTTCGACGTTGTTTGGATTAGAAATGTAAAATATATTGGTAAATATATTGGTAAAAGAAGGTAATTGTTTAAAAATAAACATTCTGGCATAAACACTCTGTCAGCTACACTGTTTACTTCTGAATATTGTTTTTTATTCACAGCTTTTCTTGGAGTTCACTGTGTAGCCTGCTCCCTGAATCATGTAGTTAAATTTTCCTTGGTGCTTTCTTCCATGCATAAATAAAAATGTCACTGAACTTTTGCTGTGTAATTGTAACAATGAGCACTCAAACACACCAAAACAACAATTATTAAAAACACACACAAAAACTGATTTTGCACGGGCACTTTGTCATCATTTGTAGTAGCCTATTCACACACTGTTTGCTCAAGCATAGCGTTTTCTCTGAGTTCACTGTGTAGCCTGCTCCCTGAATCGTCACGCTTAGGGTAGAGTGGGGGAAAACGCCCCCCTTAAGGAAAATGTGACATTATTACAGTGAAACAAAACATAAATGTGACTAGAATTGCCATCCCGGTTTTGAGTGACTATGGCAGGAGTTATTCACCAAATATTAAAATTGCTCAGCCTTCATAATTAATTAGTATTTTCACTGAAAATATTTTTGTACAAAGGGGGCGTTTTGCCCCAGCGGTGGGGTTTTACCCCTCAGCGTAGGGGGCGTTTTACCCCACAAGTTTTTTTAAATATAATTATATTCCTTATAAATAATATATGATCTCAAACTACAGACTTCACTATTCATCTATCATACATCACTGCGATATCCTGCAGAACAATATTCTCTTAAACACTTATTTACTAATATCTGAAAATTATAGCATTTACCATGTAATCCTCTTCTCTTCAAATGTGTCGCTGGTATCAGCTTCTCCGTAGAGATTTGTATATCCCCGTTATCAACGTAGTGCATAGCAACAGTAAAAATGTATCTTGACTACTTTTAGTGGTTATTTTGGGAAAATCAGGTGGGGGGCGTTTTACCCCAGGGGGGCGTTTTCCCCCACTCTACCCTACTCATTTGTGGATGTTCTGAATCTGTAAGTCAGCTATGCTCTTTACTTATGAATATTATATTTCATTCTGGTGTGCTTAACGTTATCACTGTGTAATAGTAGCTTATGCTATTCACCAACTAAACATATACGATTCAATGCGTTCACAATTCTCTTTCACGGGCATCATTTGTAGTAGCCTATTCACAAACTGTTTTTACTCAAGCGTAGCGTTTTCTCTGAGTTCACTGTGTAGTCTGCTCCCTGCATCGTGTTGTTCAATTTTCCACATTTATTTTATGTCATTATTTCAGGATCAGTATTTGCTTTCTACCATACACAAATAAAAATGTCACTGAACTTTTGCTGTGTAATTGTAACAAGGAGCACTCAAACACACCAAACCAACAATTACTAAAAACACTCAAAAAAACTGATTTTGCACATGTGCTTTTGATCTTTTCACCAAGTTCTTTTAAGATTTCACTTATGGAGGAATCTTCTTTGGGGCGTCTAAAATTACAATAACAGAAAATAAATCTTTCAGAACATGTTTCGATGGACAGCAATAATCCAACTATTCATCTGATTAGACGGCTATTATCAAGACTGTAAACAAATGTTCATAAACCCAAAGGCAATACTTACAAGTAAAAATATCCAACCCAGATACCATCAACTTTTCCCATTTTAGTTGCAGTACATACAACATGCATTTACTCTGATCACAACTTCTAAACCATGAGTAATATATGCTAAAGACATAAGCTAAATTGTTAGGCTCTTTATATTGGTTACATTATGTCAAAATCCCATCTCAGAAATGTGTAGTAAAAAGTCTCCTAATTAAAAAAGCTCCTACTTCATGTTAACTAACCGACCTTGATTTGAGAAAGACTCACTCCTCCAGATGATGTTATCAAAAGTTCAGTAAAATTATTGCTTTAATTTAGCATAATGCACTTATGTCTGGTTCTCATACTGGAAATAATGGCTGTGTACAGTTCTTTGTCTTCATCTTCATCTAATGAGTCATTTATGAGGTTAATGTAAGTTGAGGTGGGGCTGTTTGATTGTGGTGTTTCTTGTTGGCTGCTGGAAGAGGCTTGGGCATTTGTTGATGGTTGTTCAACATGTTGTGTTGAAATGGATATTGCCATGGCATGGGACTCTGTTGCGGGTCGCTCCGCTGTTGAGGTTTTAGCACTTGCTGAAACTGTTCTTTGCATGACTTTGAGGACTGTGATGGCCACTCATCATCTGTACACCTGTCTCTACCTCCTCTTCCACACAGTTCTCTTTAGAATCTGAGCTTTCTCCATACACAGACTATAAACACAAGTTAGCAGCAGTTAAACTTTTGATTTTGATTACATATGTGTGAAGTTAATGCCAAAATGTAGGACAAATTGAACTACTAACCTTTTGGAAATACACTTAATTATAAAGTAAATAATACTTTATGATTTAAATTAATTCAGTTTAATGGCTTACTTGAAGAGGCTCTGGTGGTCTCAAATAAACAGAAGCTCGTTTGAAAACCTCATGAATCATGTTGTTGTCGAGCTTCTGGCCTTCATGGAAAGTAGGAGCAACACGTTTGTTGCTGCAAGGCAAGAGGATTTCCAGACTGACAGCCAAAAATATTACAAGAGTAAAACTTTGATAATGTTTAATAAAATGTGATTAAACACTTGAGGCTAAAGACAACAGTTCTAGCATGAGATCAAGCTTGGCATTTTAAAACCTTAACTAATCCTAAAAAATTATACACACCTGCATATGCACAATTACAAACCAACTTACCCCAGCTTACCCCACACCACAGGGAGTTTTCCCTTTAAATGTCTAATGGATTTTATTCATGACTGTTCTGTAGTCCCACGCTTTATCAAACTCAAAAGCACTTATTATGTGGCCCTTTTCATACAACTTCTGCTTCGTCCTCTGCTTGACCACTTTGTTTTCTTTGGGGTGTGTCAGTAGAATTATATCTTTATTATAAATTCTATGATATGGTGGTTTTGGCCTAAAAAAAAAAAAAAAGACAAATAAATTGTGAAATGTCATATAAGTGCTATTAGTTGCTGTAACCCCTCCTCTTGTCTGCCAGAAACTGTCCAGACACAAAGAAGAGGATGGCCACTGTGAATGTTGGTAATTGTGTAAATAAAGGATCTTACACACACACACACACACACACACACACACACACACATAGGTGACTTGTGTTTTTGTTGTTGCACCATATTACAGTTCATGTCAACAGTACAAAAACCACTATAGCTGCCAATACGAAAATTAACCAGGTTTTTAATAAAAAAAATAAAAAATTTAAAAAATGGTCACTATAGTTAAATCATGGTAACCACAAATAATGACTTTGCTACAGTATTCATAGTTTAATCATGGTACTTGTAGTACAACTGTGGTAATGCAAATGGTAATCTGCCAAAAATAAAGGTGACTACACTTATATAAAACTACTACTATAATAAAGCCATGGTTAATTTTCGTCAAGTTGCATCAGCCTGCCAAAGAAAACAACAACAATTTAAATAAACAAAACACAAATATACGGTACACACCTCTTTCCTTTGGAGTTGGGCCTCCAGCTGCTGTATCGTCTCGCTATGAAACGGGCGTCTGGTTCTCTGATGCTGGTGTGCTCAGTAAAGTTATGTGCTGTGGGATGTTTGTGTTTCTAGCTTCCACATTGTATCGCGTGGGTCGAAACAATGCTCCAATTTCTGAATCAATCAGAGTCTGACAAGCTGAAGACTGGAATCTACAGAATTAGCGATCGTATTGATCAAGACTGGAGAACAAAGAAGATTTCTCTACATATTCACAGCATCGGCAGCAGCTGTACTATCTGCCATGACTGCTCGCTAGATTCCCAATAAACCGCGCTTCAGTTTCCAAATGTGATCAGCATGTTAAAGACTGGCTCTACTATGCTTCTCTCACAGAAGTGTGTGTTGTTGAGTCTCACAGGTTCAGTACAGACTCTATAAAGCATCAGTGTGTGTTCAGCATGTTAAAGACTCGCTCTACTATGCTTCTCTCACAGGAGTGTGTGTTGTTGAGTCTCACAGGTTCAGTTCAGACTCTATAAAGCATCAGTGTGTGTTCAGCATGTTAAAGACTCGCTCTACTATGCTTCTCTCACAGGAGTGTGTGTTGTTGAGTCTCACAGGAGTGTGTGTTGTTGAGTCTGACTGCAGTGATGAGGGACATGATGGATGGCAGAGACAGGTGAAGGTGGGAACGGTGGTCAGCTGATTCATCAGAATAAACACACAGAATGAGAACCGCTGTGTTGAGATGGCAGTGAGATGTGGGGTTCACTGCCAGGAAATGATTGTTAGGACAATAAGTTTGAATAAAGCTTTGTTTCGTGTGTTGTTGACTTGTATATGCATGTATATGGTTATTTTTATTAATTCTTTTACTCATTTATTCATGTTTCTTATTGTCAGTTAATAGAATATAATTATTTCATTAATTTAGGCATTAATTCGTTGCTAGACTGAAAACTGAGACGTGTTCACTGCATTTATTTAGTGTGTATTCATGCATATCTGTCATATGACAAAACAATTTACATTTTGTTTGTTTTACTAAAATATATAATTGTCAGTTAAAAAAGTAATATAATTAAGTATTGGTCAGCATTTATCATTATAATTGTGTGTAAGTGTTGGGGTGGGCTAGCAATGCAATGCTTTCTGGGGTAATCTTTATTTTTAAGGAGGGATATTTAAATTTTTGGAGTATAAAATCACCAGTTTTCTCCAAAGGCGAGAACTTGAAACAGCCGCCCGTCTCCTCTGTGCAGACATTACACACATTACACACATTACAAACGCTGAGGAGAAGGCTGTCTAGGCTGTCGAGTTACTGATGTTATGAAGTGTTAGTGCACCTGTCGCTCATAACTTATGTAAGCAATAAGTTAGGAGAGGCTGTGCTGTATCGTGAATAAGCAACGGCTGAAGGGTGTTGTTAGCCTGCAACCCCTTCAGCCGTTACTTATTCACGATACATCACTTGCCTCGAGTATCTTATTGCTTTTATAAAACGGTTGCTACACAATACAAATATTAAAGCTGAAAAATATTTATCTATGCAACTTCCATGAAGTAAAATCACTAAAAGCATTCCTTCCGCTGGAAAAAATAGTCCCTTACTGTAAACAGCAACAGAAGTTACATACATTATTTCGCCAATAGATGGCGGCAAAGACTGTCTTATGAATGAGTCAGTCGGTAGAGAAGACTTTTATATTGAAAAGACTCAAACTTGTTTTCACGGAGAAGGAAGATGGAATTGACAGATGACTAACGTTATAGGCACGGGAAAACCCTTAACTGTTAAAAGATATCGCAGCGGACATTCTGTGTCTTTCGTCACTCATGACATTGCATGTGACGGTGATCCGGAAGCTATAAAAGGACATCGGAACATAGCCGCGTCAGCTTTTGAAGGGTCGAAGCAAGTCGTTCTCAGGAGCGCGAAAAGTGTGGCCGAGGGATGCAGCGTCTCGTTCCCTACTCAGGGAACGAGGGTTACAACAGTAACCCGAGACGTTCCCTTTCGTAAGGGAACTCCCGCTGCATCGATACTCGACGCTTTGGGGAACGAATACCCACGCCGCTACACTGAGAGACCCCGCCCTGGTGTGAAGCAATCTGGCACACTCAAGACATGAGAACTTGTGAACCTGGTGTAGAGGGCAGATCCAGACTGTAATGTTTTATGAAGGTGTGTGGGGAGGCCCAGCCAGCGGCATCACAGACCTCTTGAAGAGAAACCCCTGCTAGCAAGGCTCTAGAGGATGCCACTCCTCTAGTTGGTGAGCTTTTATCAGGAGAGGTGAAGGCAGATTGCGCACCTCGTAAGATGAAGAAATAGCCTCTACTATCCACTTGCTAATAGTCTGTTTGGAGACCGGGGAGCCCTTCTTGGATAACCGAAAACACACAAACAGCTGGTCCGACTTCCTCCAGCCCGAGGTCCTATGAACATACGCCTCAAGAGCCCGGACCGGGCATAACAAGTGTAATTTAGCTTGATCAGCCAACACATTCGGTGGAGGATGAAAGCCTGAAGGATTATAGACCGTGCCACATTCGTGGACCTTAGGCACGTAGCCAGGTCTAGGGTGGAGAATGGCTCTCACTCTGCCAGGAGCGAACTCGAGGCAAGAGGGAGCCACAGATAGCGCCTGCAGGTCGCCAACTCGTTTCAGGGAAGTAATAGCGAGCAGGAAGGCTACCTTAAAGGATAAAAATTTCTCAGACACCTTATCCAGGGGTTCGAAGGGTGCCAGGGATAACCCTTCGAGGACAACTGCCAGGTCCCACGTGGGGACCCTAGGCTGGATGGCAGGCCTTATCCTCCTGGCTCCACGAAGGAAACGAATTATGAGTGGGTGTGTCCCCAGCGTGCCCACCCTTAAAGGCATGTGGAAGGCTGATAAAGCCGCCACATAGACCTTAAGCGTGGAGAGGGAGAGCCCGTCAGAGAAATGATTCTGGAGGAACTCCAGTACTGAAGCCACTGAGCAGTTAACTGGGTCCAACTGACGTTCTCTGCACCATGAAATGAAAATTTTCCATTTAAATGCATAAAGTTTCCTCATGGAGGGGGCTCTAGAGTTTAGAATGGTCTCAACAACCTCGGTTGAGAGACCATAATTTGTGAATTGGTCCCCCTCAGGGGTCAATCCAGCAGCTTCTTGGGCTTCAGCCAAGGGAGAAATATCATGACCTTGGACCGAGGAGAGAGGACCATCCTGATTTACCGCGGAAGGCCTGTGAAGAGAGCCCAGATGTTTGGAAGCCATATTCGGGCCAGTCAGTACGGGGCTACTAAGAGTAAGCTGATCCCGTACTGCCGAACCCTTTTGTACTTAGAACCCCCGGGGGCAGAACAATCGGGGAAAACATACACAGACGTGGCCTCAACCATGTCTGTATCATGATATCCAGACCCAGCGGAGCTGGAAGAGCACGGGAGAGGTGGCGCAGAAGGTGGCCGTCCGCATGAAGGTGAATCGGGACCACCTCCGACACACCGACCTCCATCCCGGCTAAAGCCAACTTGGGGTGGAGTTTGAAATCCCCGGGCTGCAGCCCCTGCCTCGACAGGATGACTGCCCCCTCTTTGATCAGAGAGACCACCGACGTATTGTCTATCAAAAATAGAACCTGATGGCCTCTCTGAAATTTTCTCAGACCCTGTGTTTCCAACACAGGTTCTAGGAGGAGAAACCATAACTTCCTCCCCATGATCAGAAAACGAGGGCATATACGCGTAACTTTGGTCATGCAGAGTGGGTTCCCTCTCGGGAAAAACCCATTGGTCCTGAGCCACTACTACAGGGCCCCCACGTACAGCAGGCCAAAGAATAGTATGTTGAACACTGCTGCCAGCGAGCCCACATTTTGATAAGGTAATTTAGTGGTGGCCTGGCATAGCTTGATATTCATGACTATGGTCAGGAAAGTGAATGTCCGAGCTGGAGACAATTGTGCCTGCATCGTGACTATAACCTACACCCCCAGGAATCGGTTTCTCTGAAGAGGCACTAGTGATTTTTCCCAGACTCTGAGCCATATTCCCGAGCACCTCACGAGACACAGAACAACACCTCGGTGTTGAACCGTCTGCTCTAGTAGTCAATGGACGGGAATGAGGATGCCCTGAAGACTCCATGGAGCTAGGACAGTGACCATGCATTCCGAGGAGGTGTGGGGATACAATACTAGGCCGAATGGAAGAATCCAGAACTGATGCGCTTTTCCCCCAAAAGCGGATCTCGGAAACTTCCTGTGATGGGGTTAGAAGGGAATGAGGAGTTAAGGAGCTTGTGGATCTATCTCGACAGACCAGTCCTCAGAGCTGGTCTGACTGACAGTCGGTCTCTTGAATCTAAACCCCCTCGGAGGTTGATCCAGTGCCATGAGATCCAAAACAAGGCCTAGCTCCCCTCCCCTCACAGGAACTATGAAGTACCGGCTGTAGAACCCGGGCTCCCGTAACCAAGGAAGAGCCCACTTTGGGGTTTCCTGTGTTAAGAGGAACTAGACTTCCTGTTCCAAGAACCGACCCTGCTCGGGGCTGGCCGACATGTGAACCACCCTTAGTAGATAATATTTGTATATTAGCTCCACTGTAAGCAGGACCCCCTAGGCTATATTTTGAAGACCCCTCGGGGTGACTAAATATGCCATTATGGGGACCAGTCCCTCAAGACTGGCCTCGGCTATAAATTTCCAAATGGCTTCGGTGACCTGAAGCAGCTAACTGGCAGGAACTAACCGAAATATGCTCTCTACAGACCTCCTGAGAGGCGGCGAACTCGACAGGGCCGCAACGTTTTCGGGCAGATACTGCGATTTGTGTTCACTGGAAGCCGATGTGTCCCGAAGCGCCATCGGCGGCAGGAAGCAAACATCGATTTCCTAAGGGCTGCATAAGGGGGCGAGACTCCTGTACTCGCTCTCCTGGGGGAACGCCCATAAGGGTCCGCGTGTTACAAGACCTCTTAGTTGAAGCCATCTTAGCCCGAGAGACAGTCCTCAGACCTGTCTTTGGTATAGAGGGCTTCATACGAGAATGTTTCTTCTGGCCCCAAGCCTTATACGGTGGGGGCACGAGAGGAAACCTTCTTAAAATATGAGGAGATGGAGGCTGTCCCATGAGGCTGCCCCCTGGCAGCAACCCCATGAGACCTGGACTGACAACCGGGGATAGCTGATTGTCGCTCTGTCTCCTGAAGCCTCTTGACAACGGTTCTTGCCGTTGTCAGAAGGCGAATGGGGGGCATCGAGAAGGAAAGCCCTGTCTTCCTCCCCGATCCTCAAGTGATTAAGCCATAAATGTCTCTCTGAGACGACTAGTGCTGCCATAGAATGGCCAATAGCACGGGCCATTTCTTTAATAATACGGAGAGATAAGTCAGCTACTCTACGAAATTCAGTAATACCGTTGAGTGAGACCTCCCAGTTATCATCCACCTTCTTGAGGAGGTCAGCCTGGTATGCCTGTAATAACCCCATCATGTGTAGGCATGCACCGGCTCGACCCACCGCCATATATGCTTTCCCTAACAAATTCGATGTACGAGATTTGGAGGAAAGTGTCTGAGCTATCAGGGGTGACGCAATGTCGGGGAGAAAATATTTCGCAAAATATTCCTCAACCCGAGGCATCACCTCATAACCATTTTCATTAGATTCCCTAATGGATGAGCAAATATATACATGGGGGGGGAAATAATTTTCCACGATCTCGATACCTCAGTATGGAGATCAGTGAAAAAGGGAAGGCTCTGACACGAAGATTGTGACTGGGTCTGCAGGAAGCGCTCATCCATTTTATTTCTCTTAGTCGCTTCCTGCTTCTTATATGGCCATTCAACACTTAATTTAACCACTGCCTTAGTTACAACCTCCAGCAACTACTCACTAACGGGAATATGGGGTGGCGAATCCCCATATCCATGTGATTCAGTGTTGATAATATTTAACTCCTCGGAGCCAGATAAATCAAACTCTGTTTCTTTAACACGGTCGGAAGAAGCCGCAGCGCGGGCTTCCGAACCGTGCGCGAGACCAGTGGAGCTGGTTAATAAACACTGAGAAAGGGTCGTAACCGTCTCAGTATTATGTGCCAGCCCCACGTGCGAATCCCATGCATACAAGTGGCGCGCTGCCTCAACAGACGCGGGACCTGATGCACTGGGAACGCGAGCCTGATCTAATTGATCGAACAAGCTAAAATGGGAGCGGAGGTTTTTAATAGACTAGCTGAAAACTGAAAACAGTTTGCACAGACAGCACCCTCGAGCACCGCCCGTGCATGCTCCACTCCCAGACAAACAACACAGAACGAGTGCGTGTCATCCTTGCTCAAATAGCATGGGCAAAGGGACGCACACCGCCTGAGTCGTTTCTCTATATTCGCCATATATATATTGAGATAGACAGACAACACCAAATAAGACGATACAGTCACACAGAACGCTTGCTGAAGACAGAAAGCTGACGCGGCTATGTTCTGATGTCCTTTTATAGCTTCCGGATCACCGTCACATGCAACGTCACGAGTGACAAAAGACACAGCACCAATCAAGATTGGAGTAGTTCCATTACAGACTTCAGACCCATCATGCCGGAGGCATTCCCCAAAGCATCGAGTATCGATCCAGCGGGAGTTCCCTTACGAAAGGGAACATAAATATCATGGGTTTGCGTGCATCATAGTATGTGATTATATACACTGGGGAAAAAGCCCAATGACAAGGTTAAATATATTTGAATAATTTATCATAATACATCATTTTTTTTATAAATCTGAGGGATGAAACGAGTTAAACACAAATGAGATTTAAGACACTTTTGCTTGTGGGTGAAACGTTTTGCATATAAAATAAAGAAATTAATAACATATTCAAGAGATGACGATTTTGGGTTTTCGTAATAAAAAATAATATCTTTAAGGATAAAACTGTGGGTCACATTACAGGGTTAAAATATAAGAACTTAAATCAACCCTAAATGTATTGGTTATACTACAATCACAAAATAAATGGGCACTTGATTCTTCAACAAAACCACAAAATGAGCAAGTTTCATCAATATCAAGATATTTACAGATAGATGAATTAAAGCTGTCGCTCATTATCTTTTAAGTTGTTGCGCTTGTGATAACGTTGTAGGTCACATGATAACGTCAACATGGCGGATAATGTATGGCTAGCATTCATACTTAACGAGATCAGGCTATATAGTACCTACTCTTTTAGTGCTCGCTAAGTAAGTACTTATTGAAATTAATTCCTTTTAAACAACAATTAGTTAGTCATGTGACAATCAACTGATTACGTAATGTAGAATAGTCACAAGAAAGAAGAAATTGTTAGATAAAAATTGAGGACATATCTCACCAAAAAAATACACAACACAACATATGTATAAAAAAAAAACACACAAAAAAAAAACTTTCTCTCTCTCTCTATATACATATATATAATATACCAATGCACTAAAGTGCAACAGATCCGAGTCAAAAATGTATTCTAAAACATAGATTGTACATAAAAATCTATAAATAATATTTTTTTATATAAGACATGTACAACTTCACATAAAATATAAATGAAATATACAAATCAGAATCAACAATATATTCCCAAATTTTTTAATGAATTATATTATTTATATTATAAATAATTATTATACATACTAAACCAACATTGATCATTCAATATCAATGTTACTAAAACTCATGTTAACACACGCTGCTTTATTTAATTGAGAAGTCTGAGTCTCTTCCACCTTTATGAAACACATTTACACATTTATTTCTCATAGACAGTAGTGAGACTCTTCTGTGGATCACCTGATGGTTTCTGCTCTTCTCATGATGATTACACTACAATATAACACATCTATCAGATGTTTGTTGTTTGATCTTAATCTACACTGTAAAGTGGAAAAGAATAGAAAACAATTAGAGTTCAGTGGAACAAAGTGCAAATTATTATATTTCAATTACATGGTTTTTTTTAGTAAAAATAAGTTAAATTGAATTCCTGTAATCAGATTAATTACCGACTTTACATGGATAGATTGCATAGATATTTGTGTTTTAAATATAATAGATGTAAAGCATGAATCATGTTCATATGTTTGTCTGTGTGTGTCGGTGCGACTCCTATTGAGTCTCTGTAAAGGAGGAACTAATGAGTGTACGCCGTATGGAATAAACCACAGGGAGCAAATACAAATGTTATTTTGAGTTCAAACACAAACCTTTAGTTAAAGCAGTTTGTCCTCTAGTTTAAACATGTTTGTAGGCTCTTAGTAAATAACTGAGAGTAAAGTAAGTGTAAAGTAGTGTGACGTGTTGCTTGTCACAGTAAAAACACACTAGAGACAGAGACATTTCTCATGTGAGCTGGACGCTGTGAGCTGAAGCTGGAACTGCACTGATTTTAGCAGGAGTGCAGCGTTTCCTACAATCTGACCAAGTCTGTTTTCACACTGAAATGATTCACTTCTACTGGCACAGTTAATAAAGCAGGTGTTGATATATAAAGCTGTGACAGTGAGCTTTTGTTCTCTTTCCTCCTTTGTGTTAAACATTTCAATAACTCAATAACCCTTTGTTGCAATAAAGCTTAATGATAATTTCCTTTCACGAATGTTTGAAAGGTTTGTTCATATATCAGGTAAATGAAGTTCCCTTTCGTGGTCACTCCGAGTTACATCGGATGACGACGATTGGGGTTTCGCTTAGAAGCCTATCACCTTTGAGTATATAAAACGAGCCAATGGCAATGAAATGCCATGGGTCTGCGGAATTTGCATAGCGTATCTCCGCCCACCGCAGGGGTATATAAGGAAGTACGCTGGCAACATGCAGATATGTTTTCGCTTCGGAGCCAAGAACTTCTCCACTCCACGCAAGCCAAAAAATCCTGAGTTATCCTTCTCAATCCTTCGAGACGAGCGAGCTCTCCGGTGTTGGTGTGACGGCGATTTCAGCGAGTGCACACTACCCTGCTGATCTGGTCAGTGATCTGACAGTTAGTGTGATTTCTCCCTGTTCGCTTCAACATCCGCGGAGTTTCCTCTCTCAAAAAGAGCATTGCACGTGGCACGTCTTTTTAAAGATGCCTCGCCCGTGCACTTCTGGTTGTGGTCACGATGTATTCTTTGCTGATGGGCACAATCTCTGCTTAGCGTGTTTGGGCATTGATCACGCTAAAGCAGCGTTCGTGGATGACTCATGTTCTCACTGCGGGAACATGACCATCTCCATGCTGCGGTCGAGACTCAATGAGCTCACCAGAGCGAGAGTCCCCCTACCCACACCCCGATCTACTGACTCCTCGAGAGCTAGTACTTCGGCTGGTGGCCGGGGTGACCTGAGGGTGACTGTGTGGGACATACCGCCGACACGTCCACGGTCCACACAAGTCAAGTCAAGTCAAGTATATTTGTATAGCGCTTTTCACAATACAGATTGTATCAAAGCAGCTTCACAGTATTAAATTAAAATAATACAACAAGGTTTGTTTCTAGTGGAATTTATTGATAAAATCAAATTAGATATCCCCAGAATATCCCCAACTGAGCAAGCCAAAGGCAACAGTGGCAAGGAACCGAAAAACTCCATCAAGTGACCTAATAGTGTCCTAAAACTCCATCAGGTGACCCAATGGAGAAAAAAAAACCTTGGGAGAACCCAGGCTCAGTCGGGGGCCAGTTCTCCTCTGGCGTTTATTAACTAGAGGCCGGATTGTAATTTGAACTGTAAGATTAAAAATATTATATGAATGCCTGGCTGAAGAGATGCGACTTTAATCTAGTTTTAAACTGGGAGAGCGAGTCTGAGCAACGAACAGTATCAGGAAGGCTATTCCAGAGTTTTGGAGCTAAATGTGAAAATGCTCTCCCTCCTTTGGTGGTTCTGGATATCCTAGGTATGACCAAAAGCCTTGAATTTAGTGATCTTAAAGAGCGCGATGGATTATAGGGCGATAGAAGATCCGTTAAATATACTGGAGCTAAGCCGTTTAGGGCTTTATAAGTCAGTAGCAATACCTTGTAATTAATACGGAACTTTATAGGTAACCAATGCAGTGATGATAAAATCGGTGTTATATGATCATATTTTCTTGATCTAGTAAGAACTCTAGCGGCGGCATTTTGGACTAACTGTAGCTTGTTAATTGAGGATGCAGGACAACCGGCTAATAAAGCATTACAGTAATCTAGTCTCGAGGTCATGAATGCATGAACTAACTTTTCTGCATCAGAAACTGATAGCATATTACGTAGCTTAGCAATGTTTCTAAGGTGGAAAAAGGCGGTTTTTGTAACATATGAAATATGATTTTTGAAAGACAGGTTGCAATCGAGTATAACACCCAGGTCTTTTACTGTAGAGGATAAAGTAACAGGACATCCTACTATATTAAAGTTGTATTGCGAGAGGTTTTGTGGGCGGTTTTTTGAACCGATAAGTAGTACCTCTGTTTTGTCTGGATTTAATAAAAGAAAATTACGCGTCATCCAATCTTTAAAAGACTTAAAAAAATTTGAGAAAAGAGAAGCTGTAGCTGAGTTAAATGAACGAGCTAAAACGTAAGAAGGGGGAGGGACAGAGGGAGGACTGTAGCTAGAAAATTCTAATTCAATCAGAAAGTGATCGGAGATGGCAACATTAGTGATATCAAGTTTGTCGCCTGATATCCCTGATGACAGAACAAGGTCCAATGTGTGTCCCTTGATATGAGTAGAGCCACAAATTGATTGAGTGAGGTTAAAAGAGTCAAGTAACGCTAAAAATGCATTCACCATCGGCTTAGTTGGGCAACAGACATGAATATTAAAATCACCAAGAATCAGCATCTTGTCAGACTGAATGGCCAAAGCAGACAGAAGGTCAGAGAAATCATGTATGAAGCAGCCAGTAGCTTTAGGTGATCTGTAGACCAGTGCATATAATGTTTGCAGTGTTTGCAGACAATTTGCAAGTATAAACAGTTGAACTTCAAAAGAGGAGTAGTTTTTTACAGGAAGGATTTTGCATTTGAATATATTTTTAAAAACTGTAGCTAGGCCACCACCACGGTCAGAGATCCTTGGGGAATTTAGGAAACCCCACTGAGGAGGACATAATTCGGTGAAAGGGGATAAATCACCAGTACGAAGCCAAGTTTCAGTCACAAATAAAATGTCCAACTCATGCGATGTGATAATGTCATTTAGAATGAATGTCTTATTAGCTACAGACCGGGCATTTATGAGAGCAAATTTAACTGGCAAAGATCGAGTTGTTGAACTAGTAGAGACATGTCCATTAAAACAAAGTGAACGGAGACACGCCGAATCCACTCCACCACGGGAAAGGACGGTCTTGGCCGAGATGGAACGAGAAGCCAAGCGCAGAGGAATCTGAGTCAATGGAAGTTCGCAAACAGGCGACGAAAGCAGGATAAGATTCCGATAGTCGATACAGCAGAGCGATGCCTAGGCGAGGAGCCACCGGCCTGCATAGAGACAACTGTGGGGATGGTACCATCAGAGTTCCCGGGATTTGTAAGGAAAATGCGACGGCTTCCTCAATGCACATAACGGGGTCGCGGGCGAGAAATGCCCAGGGCGGTGCACAGCTTGTACACCTTAGCAGGCAGACGAAGAGATGGCGACATAAAGTCACGGAGTTCTTTCATAGAGTATGTTAGAGACATATTCTGCTGCGACATATTAAAAAAGTCACAGGTGGAAGTAACAATACACAGTATCCATAGAATGGTGAGAGTCGGAAACGGACGCATTTTTACTCCACATGAACCTCTGGCACCCCTGGACTCACAGCCAGATTGAAAACATCAGTAGCCAACTGCCCAAACAGAAAAACCACAGCGTACAGCAGTGAGGAAGGGGAAACTTACACACGCACACGCCAAGGGATGATCTGCTCATCGGGGCAGTCGATGGCTCAAGTTGGGCTGGGCGAAAAAGTACGCCCGGGCTGTCCAAGATTGTAGGTGACACTGCATGAAAAGACTCAAATCCGGCAAAATACGGGCATGGTAAACTCCTGTGTAATTTGATGTTTGCCGGATGTATGCGGGAAAAAGCGGATCAGAGTAACATGGAACAGTATATTTCCAGATAAACCTGGAAACCTCACATATGCGGACATATACAGGAATCCGTGAAATTTAACGGACATATACAGCTGAAACACTGCTGGGTGTGAGAGGACTGACAACGGTTAGGTGTGAAGACCTTTCATATGTTAATGACTGACACTAAAGGTGCTGGCTGTTCTCAGAGGGAGGGGTGGCCAGGGAGGACTTCAGGGTTGAGAATTATCTCTGGATTACTATAGGCTAAAGCAAACAAGCTTTTTGTACAGAAAAATAAATAAATTCTTAAGGACCTGAAACACAAAACCGACGTCAAAGAACTAGCAATGACTAAAGCCGACTCTAGGGTTGGCTCACGTCGCCTGTGTCAGGGCCTTAAAACCACTGCATGAAAAAAAGTCTCTTAATCAAATATTTTTTATAAAAACAGGACAAAATAAACACCCAGTCTGAACATATACGTTCACAAAAACATCTGAATATTTAATGAAATAAACAAAGGAATTTAATTAGTGCTGGGAAAAAATTAATCGCATCCAAAATAAAAGTTTGTGTTTGCATAATATATGTGTGTGTACTGTGTATAATTATTCTGTAAATACACACATATGCATGTATTTATTTAAGAAATATCTGCATGTATATACTGTATATACATTTATACACAATTTATATTATATATAAATATAAATAATTTAATAAAAAAAAAAAAAAATCTTAAATATATACATGCATATGTGTGTATTTATATATACAAAATAATTATATACAGTACACGCACATATATTATGCAAACACAAACTTTTATTTTGGATGCGATTAATCGCGATTAATTTTTTTCCCAGCAATAAATTTAATGGAACAAATAAAGAAAAATGAACCAAACATTTCAGAATATCTCAAATTTTATTGTGAAGTTTTACAAATTGCAGACAACAACAATTGTCACCTTTTTTACAATTGGCTTTTAGCTTGCTTAGTTGGGGAAATTTAATTTAATATTCAACAATATTATTGATCTGCCTGCGTTGACACTATTATATGAGATCTGAGCTGAGCTGGACGATGACATCACGGTTTTCTCCAAAGTGGCTATATATATCCACATTTAAATTTATTTATTTATTTATACAACAAAATGAATCACCAGTGAACTGACTTAAGCTGGACTGTGAAGCTATTTTCTTCTGGAAACAAACTGTCTTGCATTACTTTCCTGTTATCTCTGTAAAGCTACTTTGAAACAATCTGTATTGTAAAAAGCGCTGTATAAATAAAGGTGACTTGATATTTATTAAAAAGGTAGAAGGAACCTGAGCTTTTCTACTCCACTGAATTGAAGACCGAGGTCACTACAGTTAAAATCTCTTGCTGATTTAATCCACCTTTAAACTATTAATGTCTATGAACAAATAGCCTATGTATTTTTATGTTTGTGTGCCTCAGCGTTTCTGAGTGAACACCGCTGGTTTACTCACTATTTTAAAGTGTACTGTCGATCACGTGATATGACGTCATGACGTGCAGCTGACGTTACCTGAAAAATCTGTCCAAGATGGCTACCCTCTTGAGCGACTTGTATCAAGAATGAAACAACTTGTAAGTAAACCAAAACACTTCAAAACTACTTTGCTTGTTGTAATATTGTAAGAATATCATATTACACGTGATATTTGACTTAGACGAGGCTATTTTTAAGTTGCAAGCGCGGTGCCGCGGGCGCGATTGCCGTCAGTCCGCCTGCTAGTTACAGATAATATCCTGTGTACTGTTAATGTCGTGGCAGGGCAATAATGTTAACGTTAGTCAATAACTCTTTTCAGCAAGCGATAGTCCTTCTGTTTTTGAGTGTGTTGCTGCTGTTTGTGTTAAGCGCCCTGCTCTGGCAAGTTCAATGTGATGTTATCTACATGCTGATGCACCCAAATGAGCTAGTGGCTAACGTTAGCAGTTACGTTAACTTTTACTCAAACAAAGTTAAGGTTATGGACATAATAGTTACCGAATGAACTATGCAAGTTTTTATTAAACCCTTTACAAACGTCTTTTCATTATAGGTTTAAGTGGAAGGAGTGCAGTGAGCATCCCCAAAATCAAGGTGACTCAAATGTTAATTTAGTCTGTAACTATTTTTCACCATTTCTTTTATTTGGAGCCTAATTCATTAGCATCAATCAAACGTCTCTTAAAAATTAAATATCTTGCTGTCTGTTTTTGTGTGCATGTGCAGACCTACATTGTCACCAGAGAGCAACTTTATCGGTAAGTTACATTAACTTGAAATTTTGTATCATTAATTTGTCATTAAAGAGGTTGATTGCATAATTTGACTGGTTTCATATTGATTGTTTTATCTGTGCAGGTGAAGGACTTCTTGGGGAAATGGCCGGCTCTTCGGATTGAATCACAGGTAAAACAGACTCACTTCTCTTTTCTGCCACTCTTCACACATATTTCACTGCCAAATTTTTTATATGTATCACATTCAAGTGGAACAGCAAATGCCACTATTCACTGTGTGTAAGAACTATAACTTTGCATGTGACCATATTGCTCAACAATGTATTTTAACGGAACATGTTGCATCACAAATGTGTTTTCTGTTGCAAATCGAGTATTAGTCTTTTTATATAATTATTTTTGTTTGTTTTTGTAGCTTTGTGCTAAGTTCCAACGCATCACAAACGTCAACATACGGAACCAGTTCTATGCTGTGCTTGACCAACACACACCTGCACTGGTGGCCTTGTATAGGCAGAAGGCGGCACGAACCGGTAAGATATCAGAGGCGCTGCGTGACATCTTAAAGACTTATGAACTGATATGTTTTGTCTCTTATGTTTACTGTGATGGCCAACTTATTCAAACTGAAAATTCAGTTTTGTGGTTCTTGCAGATTGTGAATCCATTTAAACGCTTTTTAATTTCAAACTTTACAGGAACCCGTAAAGCGCCTCCATAATTCAGAGAACAACCCACACAAATACGATCCACAAACCGGGTAAGACTGCGTATTGTATACTGTAAATGTTAGTTTAATCTAACACTATATGGATTTGAAATACTAAAACTGAATTTCATTAATGATGCCTGCAACTTTTTCCCCCAGAATAAATTCATCACATAACCTGGCTGTGACCACTTATCTCTTCGAAGAATTAAGGACAACTTTTACAGACGTTGACCCTGAATGTGCAAAAGGTCATCTTAAAGATGTTGTAATCATTTTAATGTCCTCTGTTTTACTTAGTTTTATTGGCATTACATTTATTTATGATTTATTTAACAGGTTGCAAGACGTATTTTGAGACTTTGCGGAGGAAGTATTCTTTGGCTCAGCCTGAAAAGGCCAAGAAAAGAAACACTATGAAGAACACTGCAAAGAACCGTCAACGAAAGAGACGGGTAAGTTAAGAAACTGGTTAAGCAGTTGTTGTTTTTTTCTTCTTCGGAATGTAACTGTCCTCCTCTCTGTGTTTTAGTGGTTAAATTACTGTCATGTTTTGCAGTTGCTGGAGACCATGTCCAGTGTTGTACTAACCCAACACATAAAGGGAACTGTGGAAGACTGCAACAATAGAACTGATGTCTGATGAAAATGCTGTTGTTGATGGAAGGCCAGTGTGGATGGTGAGGTCTCCACCAAACAGAACCACAGAGTTATCTGCTCTCTGCCAGGTACTACAAACCAGACTAGAGGCTAACCCACGCTACGTCACACCACCAGTGCATCATGGCAGTTTGAAAAAATTTATATTTACATATATACACTTTAATTTCTATATTTATTTATTGATCTCGTTTTATATTGTATACTTTGTATATTTGTTCCTTTTTGATGTGCATGTTGCTGATCTCCACGTTTTGTATTTTATTCCTTTACACCTTTGTTAACATTTCTTTTTCCCCATTCATTTTAATGTATGTTTATAATGTTCTTTGGAATGTTCATGTTATATTTGTTTTTGTTCCTTTACATTTTCATCCCCTCAAATATTTTTGTTCCCCCATTCCTTTTTAATGCTTGTTTATAATGCTCTTTGTAATGTTTTATTTACCTTAATAAAAATGTCAGACTTTCTCATTGTTCTTTGTGTGTGTTTTTAAAATTATATTTGAATGTATTAAAATTGGGGGAAGGGGGGTTTAGTGTATACTGAGCAATATCTGCATAGCTGGCCTATAACCAATCAAATCACTGTGCGATAAGGCCTAGGGTGGGTTATGTTCTAAAAGTAACCAATCAAATCACTTTCCTGGGTTTTCAGTGTATCCTGTCCTCCAATTGTGGTCTGGGTAATGGGAGTGGTTTTAAAAGAAAAGGACCAATAGGGGGGAAGGCCAAAAGGTGCATAAAGGTGTGAAAATGTTCTCTTGAAAAAACCTTTGAGGGATTACTTGCCATGGCAACAAATGGCTGTAGCACGGGAGTATACGTCCACAACATACATCCGATTTGGTATCATTTCGGATGTATACGGATATATACAGACCCATGGAATTTGAGCTATCCGGCCAGTATACTCCCGGATTCTTCCGAATTCCAGCAGTGTATACAGGAGTATACTGGTCCGGATACACCTCTTTTCATGCAGTGATAACAACAGCTGTCCTGAGGCTTCCTACACTGTAAACTAAACAGTAACGAACAATGACGTTGATTTTACCATATCAATCCGAACGCGAGTCCAATAATGAAACACTGGAAGAACTAGTTATTCAACCCGAACCTCCATCACAAGGATGACTCAAGCAGGACGTTTCTCAGTGATACACTGCATTAATAGACACAGTTATAGATAATCCTGGCCCATAAACTGATTAGCATAGATATTTAAAGGGTTAGTTCAGCCAAAAATGAAAATTCTGTCAGTAATTACTCACCCTCATGTTGTTCCAACCCCGTAAGACCTTCGTTCATCTTCGGAACACAAATTAAGATATGTTTGATTAAATCTGAGAGCTGGATCACTCCTCCATAGGCTTCTAAGGGATTGGAACTTGCTGGCCCAGAAAATGTATTAAAGACATTGTTAATATAGTCCAAGTGACTACAGTAGCTCAATCTTAAGTTTATAAAGCGACGAAAATACTTTTTGTGCGCAAAAAAACACAAAAA
This sequence comes from Rutilus rutilus, assembly GCA_021464565.1. Taxonomy (NCBI): domain Eukaryota; kingdom Metazoa; phylum Chordata; class Actinopteri; order Cypriniformes; family Leuciscidae; genus Rutilus; species Rutilus rutilus. The sequence goes on from JAJAQA010000004.1 coordinate 47,776,553, forward strand.
TAACGACTTTATTCCACTATTCATTTCCTTTTCTCTGGGCCTCGAGTTAGTTCACGTAGTGTAACTGCGCAGTGCTTCTGTGTTGTACGTGAATAGTGGAATAAAGTCGTTATTTTCGTCGCTTTATATACTTAAGATTGAGCCTCTGGAGTCACTTGGACTATATTAACGATGTCTTTAATAACTTTTCTGGGCCAGCAAGTTTCAGTCCCTTAGAAGCCTATGGAGGAGTGATCCAGCTCTCAGATTTAATCAAAAATATCTTAATTGTTCCGAAGATGAACGAAGGTCTTACGGGGTTGGAACAACATGAGGGTGAGTAATTACTGACAGAATTTTCATTTTTTGGTGAACTAACCCTTTAAATAAGACAGTGATAATGTGAGTTAGCTAGTTAGCAGGAGACCAACACAATATAAAACTCAAATCTAAGTATTTAGAACACCATCTTTCAAGAGCAAGTGGTTTGCGAATCCTGCATTGAACTCCGAGATTTGAGAAGCTGTCGTCAGTGAAATAAAGGGAACACAGCAAAAGATTAGGATTATACTGCTATGATATCATGGTAAAGATGAACTTTAACCACTGATTCTTCACATGCTCATCCTTGGGCAGTGAAAATAAAACTGGCTTTACCGTCACATTGTAGAGCACAGTGTCTTCTCAACATGATGCTATCCAGCATCCACAGGGATCAACTGTAGTGTTTGAAGGGTTTCAAGTTTTCCCTGGTGTCGGCAAAATGTTAATGTTTCATCTTGACGTCACAACTAAATGGCTTATGACTCGTTTGAAAAACGATTAGGCCTCAGAGGCCTCGTTTACACTGCAGGTCTTGATGCCCAATTCTGATTTGTTGGCTATATATTAGATTTTTTTTTTTTTTTTTTTTTGACCGTCGGTTTACACGTTCTTTCAATTGTGACCCATATCCGATTCATGTGTTTACAATTGCCATACTATCTGAAACAATGTGCATGCTTAAAGGGTTAAATTATCTTACACAGTTGGACGAACGCGAAATATGCTTGATGCTAGCTCTGCGATATATGCGAAATTCGCCAAACATCACCATGATTATGAGGCGGAGGAGGACGAAAAGTGCCATCATTGCAGTGCACGCATATGCTTCATTTATTGTGTGTGAGAGAGATCTCAGGACTGGTAGGGAGCATATTGTGGCGAGCTTTAAAGGGATACTCCACTTTTTTCGGAAATATGCTCATTTTACATCTCCCCCAGAGTTAAACAGTTGAGTTTTACCGTTTTAGAATCCATTCAGCCGAACTCCGGGTCTGACGGTACCACTTTTAGCATAGCTTAGCATAGATCATTGATTCTGATGAGTCCAGTAGCATTTCTTTCAAAATGACCAAAGAGTTTCAATATTTTTGCTATTTAAAACTTGACTCTTCTCTAGTTAAACCGTGTACTAAGATCGACGGAAAATGAAAAGTTGCGATTTTCTAAGCCTATATGGCTAGGAACTACTCTCATTCCAGCGTAATAATCAAGGAACTGTGCGGCTGTACCATGGGTGCAGCAGGCGTAATGATATGACGCAGCGCCTGAAAATAGGTCTAATAGGTTAGACAAACTCAGTCCCGGTCACGTTGGAAGAAGTTACCGAGCTGGGGACTATTTTCAGGCGCTGCGTCATATCATTACGCCTGCTGCACCCATGGTACGGCCGCACAGTTCCTTGATTATTACGCCGGAATGAGAGTAGTTCCTAGCCATATAGGCTTAGAAAATCGCAACTTTTCATTTTCCATCGATCTTAGTACACGGTTTAACTAGAGAAGAGTCAAGTTTTAAATAGAAAAAATATTGAAACTCTTTGGTCATTTTGAAAGAAATGCTACTGGACTCATCAGAATCAATGATCTATGCTAAGCTATGCTAAAAGTGGTACCGTCAGACCCGGAGTTCGGCTGAATGGATTCTAAAACGGTAAAACTCAACTGTTTAACTCTGGGGGAGTTGTAAAATGAGCTTATTTCCGAAAAAAGTGGAGTATCCCTTTAACGAGAAGCAGTGAGTCCGAAATTTTAGGATGAGCAAGCCAACCTTTGATATGTTGTGTCAACGTTTGTCCACATTCCTTTCCTACGACGACACAACGTTTCGACAGGCCATCCGTCCCTTTGCAGACGCGCATCGGGGTTTCCCTCGTCATTAAACCGCGGAGAAGTAGCCTAATGCCTCAGAAAATCCGATCAGCCTGTTTACTTGACAGTCGCATTGGCACATATCCGATTTATTTCCACATATGAATGAGGCCTGAAACCGATCTTGAAATATCTGAATGCATGTGTTTTTTTTCCTGTTTACACTGTCATAGAACACATCCGATCTGTGTCACACATGAGCAAAAAATCTGAATTGGGTCACATTTCACTTGTAAACGAGGCCATAGAGCTGTTACACACTACATGAAAGGTCATTTTCAGAAATCCATAATAGGGGCACTTTAATTTTCCTTTTTTGTAATTTTGTAATTATTTTAATTCCTTACTGTGTAAAGCACTTTTAATTGCCAAAGTGTATGACGTGCTATATAAATAAAACTGCCTTGCCTAATGTTGCATCACAATAAATAAATAAAATGGATGTAATTGATTGTGAGAGTGAATAAAGAATATGCTGATGTACATGGACTCAAGTTGCTTTTTGGGAATTTATTAAATTCAATAGCATTCATGTAAAATATAAATAATAAAAGTGTAAAATGGGCATCTTACTGTCAAATGTAATTGCGGTAAGGGCATCTTACTGTAAAATTAAAATGAAATTGCGGTAAGGGCATCTTACTGTAAAATGTAATTGCGGTAAGGGCATCTTACTGTAAAATTAAATTGCGGTAAGGGCATCTTACTGTAAAATTAAATTGCGGTAAGGGCATCATACCGTAAGACACATTTACAGTAAGCTACCGTAAAGGGGAACTTACGGTAACTTACTGGCAATAGTGCTGCCAGTAAGTTACCGCAAAAATACGATAAAATGTCTAACAGTGTACCTCCTCTTCCACACAGTTCTCTTCAGAATCTGAGCTTTCTCCATACACAGACTACAAACACAAGTTAGCTGTAGTCAGACTTTTGATCAGTGCTATCTAGTGTTACATTTGTGTGAAGTTACTGCCAAAATGTAGGACAAATTAAACTATCAACCTTTTGGAAATACACTTAATTATAAAGTAAATAATTCTTTATGATTTAAATTAATTCAGTTTAATGGCTTATACTTACTTGAAGAGGCTCTGATGGTCTCAAATAAACAGAAGCTTGTTTGAAAACCTCATGAATCATGTTGCCGTCGAGCTTCTGGCCTTCATGGACTGTAGGAGCAACACGTTTGTTGCCGCAAGAGGATTTCCAGACAGACAGCCACAAATATCACAAGAGTAAAACTTTGATAATGTTTTATAAAATTTGATTAAACACTTGAGGCTAAACACAACAGTTCTAGCATGAGATCAAGCTTGGCATTTTAAAACCTTAACTAATCCTAAAGAATTGTACACACCTGCATATGCACGATTACAAACCAACTTACCCCAGCTTACCCCACACCACAGGGAGTTTCCCTTTAAATGCTGCATGGATTTTATTCATGACTGTTCTGTAGTCCCACGCTTTAGCAAACTCAAAAGCACTTATTATGTGGCCCTTTTCATACAACTTCTGCTTCGTCCTCTGCTTGACCACTTTGTTTTCTTTGGGGTGTGTCAGTAGAATTATATCTTTATTATAAATCCTATGATATGATGGTTTTGGCCTGAAAATAAAAAAAGACAAATAAATTGTTAATTGTCATATAAGTGCTATTAGTTGCTGTAACCCCTCCTCTTGCCTGCCAGAAACTGTCAAGACACAAAGAAGAGGATGGCCACTGTGAATGTTGGTAATTGTGTAACTAAGAGATCTTACACACACACACACACACACACACACACACACACAGGTGCTAAACTAAAGAACTAAACTTCCAGTTGCAATGAAACGACTTCCGGACACACTAAAAATGTTTTTGCTCTCTCACACACGAGAATGTTTGAAAGTGCAGTGTCTGTGTGCAGGAACAACAGTACGAGGGCAATTATTACAGGGTTTAATGCAAGGAGTTTCTATGTAACCGCATGTGTCTCATATATATGCACAAATATATTGAGTGTTTCACATGTGTTTCGTCTCATCCAGCCTCCCATATTAAAGACTCGCTCTACTATGCTTCTCTCACAGGAGTGTGTGTTGTTGAGTCTCACAGGAGTGTGTTGTTGAGTCTCACAGGTTCAGTTCAGACTCTATAAAGCATCAGTGTGTGTTCAGCGTGTTAAAGACTCGCTCTACTATGCTTCTCTCACAGGAGTGTGCACTGTTAAAAATTACCTGTACATTTTACAGTAAAATACTGGCAGCAGGGTTGCCAGCCAATTACTGTATTTTTTACAGTAGCGTTTCTGTAATTTAATTTACAGAATTTTACTGTATTCTCTGATTACAGTAAATTTTGAATTGTTGTATTTTTTTACAGTAAGCTACAGAATCTCTGTATTTGCTATATCTAGAGGAAGTATGTAAAATGGAGTGTATACAATATATTTTCCTGATTTCTGAATATTAATGACTGGCAGCTGAATTTTAAATGTAAATTATTTATCAACTGCATAAGCTTTAAACAATTGTTTTTAAATACATAAAATGTTGTATAATGCACAACTTAATTCCCCTATTACTTCACAAAACAAAAAAATAATTCAACATACTAATCTTGAAAAACAGGTAAAAATTGATTTAATTTATATCTTTAAAATCTGCATGAAAAAAAGTCATAAAACAGTGTATTTTGTATTATTTTGATTTCATTTTTATTTACAAAATTGTATTTTCATACATTTAAAACCACTAGTTGACCAACATGATCATAATAAAAAACACAAAGACACAGATGAATTTTCACCACTTCATTACCAGACAAACATGTCCAAACAACAAGGCCCCAAGTGAGTCCAACAAACTTCTGATCAAAAATGGAGAACAATTCAGCTCCAGAATGCTGTTCCATCACAGGATGCAAAGAGTGGCTAGAAACATTGAAAAGAACAAAGAGGACAATATATTAGATATATTACAAAACATAATGATACAGTCAGAGACAGATGACAGAGACAGTGATTTTCCGGAATAAGAGAGTGCGTTCACACACAACCCGTAAAAATCTCGTAAAGACACGTGACATCGATGTGACTTTAATGTCTCAGCAGCGTCTTCAGTTTGCTTATGAGCTGCGATCTCTCTCGAGAAACCACACTTGTGCATTTTTTTCTCTGATTCGATCATAAACTTGCGCATTACGTACCGTTTCACAGCTGGCGAACGATCCCGGCTTCAGCGTCATCACTGCGACACGGCATTATTACGGCTTTTGTTCACACAGCGCGCGTTCCGAGACTGAACACGGGAATGTTTCTAGGTCCCCAACCCGGCATCGATGCCGGCATCAATCCCGGGTCGTGTCTGCGTTCACACAGAAGGCACTCTGGCAATTTCCCAGCAATTTGCCAGGATCATCGCGCTGTGTGAAAGGGGCTATAGAGACAGATAGAGAATATTAAAAGGTTACAATTAAAGAAAAATAGATCTGTGTGTTTACTACTTACATTTCTGAAATTCCACTGTTAATCCATCACTTTGCTGGGCAGAGTGGCAACATGTGGGTTCACTGCAACCCGTTTCTTCTGTACCATTTGCCCTGTCGTTTTAGATGGCAATTTTCCTCTCAGCTTCTTTGTTCCTCTTTCCGGATTAATACAAAGCGCCTAAAGGGTCAGGAAACAGACAATAATTAAGATTGGTTTTAAGTTTTTGAGGCTTGTAATCATGTTTTTGAAATTGGACCATATATTAGAGCAGTGTTTCTCAACTCAAGTCATGACCTCCCAGGAAGTTTTAAATGTCCACTAATTAAAACACCTGATTTAACTCAATTAGCTTGCTAGTGTTAAAGAGGGAGACATCTAAATCATTCGCCCTAAAAATTCTCTCTTCTCGAGTTGAGAAACATTGTGTTAAAGGCCTCAACAGATAATATATCTATAAAAGGCAAGTTCTGATACTGAATACATGTGAAAAATGCAGGTACTGAGGTTTTTAAGAATTCAATCATTACCTTTGAATGAACTCCAAGGTACAGACTGCCTCCTCCTGATAATATGCTGTGAACAGTATGGCAAGACCAGACAGGAAGCTGGGCTGAAAGCCCTCCTCACACACAACTTGGCCTTCCAGTGTCCACTTGTCAAAGTGTCTCCTAAAACAATACAACATGTGACAATAGTTATTTTTAACTATACCATTTTTATTTTTCAGCTTTTTACATTTAAACTATATTTTAGTATTCCGAGTGCAGGAACTTTTAAATAAAGTTAACAACGGCATTACAAACAAACAATAGGCAAATTTCACACAGAGTAGGCTACAGCTAAAAAAACACATTCGTACTGAAATGTAAGCCAACTAGGGATATTTACCCTAACTTATTACAGCATCATTCACAATTTATATGAAACACATCTCCGTGAGTCTGACGCAAAGATTTAGCAACGCCGTTTTAATTTCGGCGCCCATTTTAACAGATGACTTGATTTTGATTTGATTTACACCATAAAATAATCACGACGAAGTGTGCTGATCAACACGAAGCTCGTGTGAATACCCACTGTTGTCTTTAAAGCATGTAATTCTTAACATAGGAGCCTATAGATTTTCTGCCCATAGCCGCTGTAGCGCCGGGGTGAGAAGTGTAATACTACCGCGTCCGTGCTGCTGAAGCCCGGCGCAAGTCTCCTTCGCGCCCCGCGGTCGGAGGATGCGTGATCCGGGGTTACCATATGAACCGCGAATATAACGTTACCTTCATAGTCTACGAGTTACCAAACATGAAAAATAAGAAACTGAAATAATAAGTCACTTACCACAGAGTTGTGAAGCACGTTTTGCGCTACCCGAAAGTCGACGACACGACCGTTGAAGATCACAATGCCTCTGACGATTTGAAATTTACAGCAATATTCTTTATTTTGAATTAAACCGCCTAGCGACCCCAGAATGCATTGCAGTTTACAGCAATATGCTGTATTATTAGAAAACAGCCAGCTGCTGTAAAATAATGCTGTAATTTTTACAGCAATTCATTACAGTGTGTGTTGTTGAGTCTCACAGGTTCAGTTCAGACTCTATAAAGCATCAGTGTGTGTTCAGCATGTTAAAGACTCGCTCTACTATGCTTCTCTCACAGGAGTGTGTGTTGTTGAGTCTCACAGGTTCAATTCAGACTCTATAAAGCATCAGTGTGTGTTCATGTTAAAGACTCGCTCTACTATGCTTCTCTCACAGGAGTGTGTGTTGTTGAGTCTCACAGGAGTGTGTGTGTTGAGTCTCACAGGAGTGTGTGTTGTTGAGTCTCACAGGTTCAGTTCAGACTCTATAAAGCATCAGTGTGTGTTCATGTTAAAGACTCGCTCTACTATGCTTCTCTCACAGGAGTGTGTGTTGAGTCTCACAGGAGTGTGTGTTGTTGAGTCTCACAGGTTCAGTACAGACTCTATAAAGCATCAGTGTGTGTTCAGCATGTTAAAGACTCGCTCTACTATGCTTCTCTCACAGGAGTGTGTGTTGTTGAGTCTCACAGGAGTGTGTGTTGTTGAGTCTCACAGGAGTGTGTGTTGTTGAGTCTCACAGGTTCAGTTCAGACTCTATAAAGCATCAATGTGTGTTCATGTTTAAGACTCGCTCTACTATGCTTCTCTCACAGGAGTGTGTGTTGTTGAGTCTCACAGGAGTGTGTGTTGTTGAGTCTCACAGGAGTGTGTGTGTGTTGAGTCTCACAGGAGTGTGTGTGTTGAGTCTCACAGGAGTGTGTGTGTTGAGTCTCACAGGTTCAATTCAGACTCTATAAAGCATCAATGTGTGTTCATGTTTAAGACTCGCTCTACTATGCTTCTCTCACAGGAGTGTGTGTTGTTGAGTCTCACAGGAGTGTGTGTTGTTGAGTCTCACAGGTTCAGTACAGACTCTATAAAGCATCAGTGTGTGTTCAGCATGTTATAGACTCGCTCTACTATGCTTCTCTCACAGGAGTGTGTGTTGTTGAGTCTCACAGGAGTGTGTGTGTTGAGTCTCACAGGAGTGTGTGTTGTTGAGTCTCACAGGTTCAGTTCAGACTCTATAAAGCATCAGTGTGTGTTCATGTTAAAGACTCGCTCTACTATGCTTCTCTCACAGGAGTGTGTGTTGAGTCTCACAGGAGTGTGTGTTGTTGAGTCTCACAGGTTCAGTACAGACTCTATAAAGCATCAGTGTGTGTTCAGCATGTTAAAGACTCGCTCTACTATGCTTCTCTCACAGGAGTGTGTGTTGTTGAGTCTCACAGGAGTGTGTGTTGTTGAGTCTCACAGGAGTGTGTGTTGTTGAGTCTCACAGGTTCAATTCAGACTCTATAAAGCATCAATGTGTGTTCATGTTTAAGACTCGCTCTACTATGCTTCTCTCACAGGAGTGTGTGTTGTTGAGTCTCACAGGAGTGTGTGTTGTTGAGTCTCACAGGTTCAGTACAGACTCTATAAAGCATCAGTGTGTGTTCAGCATGTTATAGACTCGCTCTACTATGCTTCTCTCACAGGAGTGTGTGTTGTTGAGTCTCATGTGGCACTAGTGTGAATAGGTCTTTAAAAAAAAAAAACGAAAGTGAGAGATTAGCATACATTTATATTCAGAGTAATCTATTCAGACTAAATGTTTGTGCTTGTGTTTAAAGCCTGTGTTAGACTCCTGTTTGGTTACTTTAATAAGAGATCTGCAAGAAGGGTATTGATTTATGTGTATACAGCGGTGTAAATTATCCAAACCGCTAGGGGGAGCTCTCGCTAAGATCTGCTCCAGAACGCGTAATATAGCAGTTAAAGGCAGGGTAGGTAGGAATGGTCTAAAAAACTTCTTTTTCAAATTTGTTTAAACTTTATGTACATATCAATACATAATTAAAATGTAAGTACTCTGAAAAAGAAAGTATAAAAATCGAGTGTCTGTAGACCTCTCACGACTGTTTTAAAGACAGCTCATTATTTCCATTCACTCCACCCCCTCCCTTCTGGGCTCCTTCCAAAGCCACGCCCCCAAAACACATGAACGCGCGACTCCAACCGCTGAGCTGAAGACGCATTATTTACCTGAGAGAAGCAGAGAGGAAGGAGCACAGTGCATGTAGTGACATCATGTCAGAATCACATGTAATAAAAAAATCTAACGCTAATTGCTTATGAATATAAACAAATAAGATGTATTTTAGTACTCACTATCAAGCTAGCATATTGATATTGGTAAATTTAAAATATATATTTTTTGATTCGCTAACGAGCTAGTTATATAAGCTAAAACAGGTTGCATTGATACACTTTTTTACATTACCATCAGTTACATTGTGATGAAGATGAATTTCGTGTAAGATTCATAACATATATGGTGTTCTGCATGTAGGGGTGGGAGATATTGACAAAAATGAATATCTCGATATTTTTTTCCAATATCTAGATATCGATATTCAGGCGATATTTTTGCCATCCTTCAAAGAAATGTGAGCAAACTGGCAAAGAAGGTCCAGTTGGTCTTTTGACTTGCTGCATTTGACCTATATTATTCTAGGCTATAGAAAAAAACAATAAAGGAGCTAACTAAACAGAATCTGTGGCAGCCCCTACTTTTTCCACTTACAAAAAAACAACAAAAAAAAAACCTTAACTAGGCACTTCTTGCAACAGTGATTATTAAATCAAACAACAATATTGTTGATGATCAATTCAAAGTAAAAAAAAAAAAAAACATTTTCAAAACGGTATAAATCCATTCATTTTTTCCCCCAAAACGCTATAAATCCATCTTTTTTTTTTTCTTTTTTTTTATGGTTTGTCTTTTTAAAAAAGTTTTTTGTCTTTTTTTTCTTCGTGTTTGCATTTATGAGGAAAAAACAATATTACTTGACAGTTCTCCATTATGGACGCGAGCGCTCTGAAAGCTGCACTAAGACTTTCAAACTTTAACGGCAGTGTGGGCGGCAGTGGCTCAGTGGTTCATGTAGATTGTCTACAAACCGGAAGGTTGGTGGTTCAATCCCCGGTTCCACCTGACCAAGTGTCGAGGTGTCCTTGAGCAAGACACCTAACCCCAGCTGCTCCCGACGAGCTGGATCGCCTTGCATGGCTGACACCGCCGTCGGTGTATGAATGAGTGAGTGAATGGGTGAATGTGAGGCAATATTGTAAAGCGCTTTGGTGGCCATTGGGTCTTTGAAAGCGCTATATAAATGCAGTCCATTTACCATTTAACAGAGAGAGACCTCAAAACAGAAAGCACAAAGCCTTTCTTTAAAACGAATTTCGTTTTGTATTAATTGTATCTTAATTTTAATATATATATTTTTTTCATTAATTCATTAATATTTTCATTCCTGGATTAAATACATAAAGTAAATATAGGCTATCAATCACAACATAAGGTGCTTGAACTGGAGATTATATCATCGTGAACCGAACCGTAGCCTCGCCTCACAGGCCTAAAAAATGTGGAATATATTTACAGAAATCTGGTTCTAAACAAAACCATCCAAAACAAAATAAAACTATGTAGCCTAATAAATGTGCATTTCTCCGGTGCATGCGTTCACTAGCCTACTGCGAAGATCGCGAGTCAAATATCGTCAACTTCATCTTTGCAGCCGACACAGAAATTAATAAACAATTAAAATGTCTTATTGCAATATTTTACACATTCATAATCATTACTTTTGCTGGTTCTTTGAGGCAGCTTTTTAGGTTTATGGCGTTTTGGAAAAGAGCTCTTCACGTGCAAACACCGTTTCACCAAGGCACAGCAGCACTTCAGCACATAAGAACAAAAAGAGAAAAAGCACGGACTTACTAATTACGAAACTTTGATGTGGTTGAACAGGTGAAACTGTCACAAACTCCTCTGCAACTCAAACCTTCTCAGTACGAGTTATGAAGGAAGAGAACAGCATTACAGTTTTCAGCGCGTCCTCCTCTGATTGCTGTGTTGTGACTGGAAAAGTGCGTGCAGGAGCACATGCGCAAAATGTAGGTTTGTAAAATGTCCTTTTGTAAAATAAAAATAATTTTAGGGCGAAGCAGAGGAGGTCGTGCAAGAGGCCGTGGCGTGCAACTAGGGTCCGAGGAAGTAGAGGCTGAGGACGGGGTGGTCGCTGGAAAGCTACGCAGATATTGACACACGTTTTATTTCTTTGTTTATCCAAAGACTTTTTGTTCATTACCTTTTCTTGTACTGTCTTTTTTTTTTTGCCTTGTTTGCCTTCGCTAACTGCATGCCGGTAATGTGAATTTTGATTGCTCTTTCTCTGCCATTGTTTTGCTATTCCTAGGTTCCGTGCCTCTTGAATTCCTCAAATCAAACGTGCGCGCGCAAGTGGGCAGATCCCGTGGCAAAAGGGTGGTTGCCATGGTTGCGAGAGAGAGTGACAGTCGCCTAAGCCAATCCTTTGATTCGTCCCGAATCGAAATAATGAGCTGTGTTTAATACAGATTAAACGGTCTAGAGTCACTTGATTTTTATACTCTTTTTTTCAGAGTACTTACATTTTAATTATGTATTGATATATATAGAAAGTTTTAACAAATTTGGATCTTTTATTTTTATAAAGTCCTACCTACCCTGCCTTTAATGCAGAGACGAGCAGATAGCTAACACACAGAATTGAGACGCTCCACTTGTGATCATAGACAGTAAAAGAAATGGACACAGCGACCCCATTGGAACTCAATTGAGACAAGTGAAGCCCATTTTTAGCGATTTTTAGCACTTCCTTTCCTGACGCGCAGACTCAAACCGAGCAAAGCGTTACACGGACCATGTGAGCAACCCGTCTGTCTTCTAGTAGCTGTGCCAAGAGAAATCTGAATCATTCCCTTCCGAATCTTGCAGAGACGGAGAGTGTGAGTAGGAGCTGTCCGTGAGCAGGAGCAGGAGAAACTTTTGCTAGGTATTCTGGTAAATTATATTGTCATTTTGCCTCCACGTCCCCCCGATTGCCCGCGAGCTTCTCCTCCCGTCCATACGGTAATCTCTCTACTGTGCGACAGAGAGTCGCGTGGCTGTGACGCAATCGTTAGCCTACTTTTACAAAAACTGCTTCTAACGGGCCATAACATTAGCTATGGAGCCTTTAATACATTGTCGTGTTTCTTTAGAAATAAATAATGGACAAATGGAGTCTTCAAACGCCTCAGATGTAAAGTTATTCGCTGTCAAAGTGACGCCAAAATGAATGGGAGTCAATGGAATGCTAACAGCAGGTGAAGTTCTGCTACAAGATGGTGGCACGCGGCCGGCTTCAACTTCCGGTCGACTTCCTTGCCGCCTGCTTGTGATTGACATTGGATCTGATATCTGTCTTGCAGGTAAGATTAACTCAGTTTATTACGGATAAAAGGGGTTCATGAACCGTTATATCTTTAGTATTTTGTTGTGTGAAGTAAGTTTTGAGCACAAAAACTGTATTGTCATTACTCGTGAATAGAACATGATCAGAAACAACAGTAATATGCTTCTCTTACAGGAGTGTGTGTGTTGAGTCTCACAGGAGTGTGTGTGTTGAGTCTCACAGGAGTGTGTGTGTGTTGAGTCTCACAGGAGTGTGTGTGTTGAGTCTCACAGGAGTGTGTGTGTTGAGTCTCACAGGTTCAATTCAGACTCTATAAAGCATCAGTGTGTGTTCATGTTAAAGACTCGCTCTACTATACTTCTCTCACAGGAGTGTGTGTTGTTGAGTCTCACAGGAGTGTGTGTTGTTGAGTCTCACAGGTTCAGTACAGACTCTATAAAGCATCAGTGTGTGTTCATGTTAAAGACTCGCTCTACTATACTTCTCTCACAGGAGTGTGTGTTGTTGAGTCTCACAGGAGTGTGTGTTGTTGAGTCTCACAGGAGTGTGTTGTTGATTCTCACAGGTTCAGTTCAGACTCTATAAAGCATCAGTGTGTGTTCAGCGTGTTAAAGACTCGCTCTACTATGCTTCTCTCACAGGAGTGTGTTGTTGAGTCTCACAGGAGTGTGTGTGTTGAGTCTCACAGGTTCAATTCAGACTCTATAAAGCATCAGTGTGTGTTCATGTTAAAGACTCGCTCTACTATACTTCTCTCACAGGAGTGTGTGTTGTTGAGTCTCACAGGAGTGTGTTGTTGATTCTCACAGGTTCAGTTCAGACTCTATAAAGCATCAGTGTGTGTTCAGCGTGTTAAAGACTCGCTCTACTATGCTTCTCTCACAGGAGTGTGTTGTTGAGTCTCACAGGAGTGTGTGTGTTGAGTCTCACAGGTTCAATTCAGACTCTATAAAGCATCAGTGTGTGTTCAGCGTGTTAAAGACTCGCTCTACTATGCTTCTCTCACAGGAGTGTGTTGTTGAGTCTCACAGGAGTGTGTTGTTGATTCTCACAGGTTCAATTCAGACTCTATAAAGCATCAGTGTGTGTTCAGCATGTTAAAGACTCGCTCTACTATGCTTCTCTCACAGGAGTGTGTGTTGTTGAGTCTCACAGGAGTGTGTGTTGTTGAGTCTCACAGGTTCAATTCAGACTCTATAAAGCATCAGTGTGTGTTCATGTTAAAGACTCGCTCTACTATACTTCTCTCACAGGAGTGTGTGTTGTTGAGTCTCACAGGAGTGTGTTGTTGATTCTCACAGGTTCAATTCAGACTCTATAAAGCATCAGTGTGTGTTCAGCATGTTAAAGACTCGCTCTACTATGCTTCTCTCACAGGAGTGTGTGTTGTTGAGTCTCACAGGAGTGTGTGTTGTTGAGTCTCACAGGTTCAGTACAGACTCTATAAAGCATCAGTGTGTGTTCAGCATGTTAAAGACTCGCTCTACTATGCTTCTCTCACAGGAGTGTGTTGTTGAGTCTCACAGGTTCAATTCAGACTCTATAAAGCATCAGTGTGTGTTCAGCATGTTAAAGACTCGCTCTACTATGCTTCTCTCACAGGAGTGTGTGTTGTTGAGTCTCACAGGTTCAGTTCAGACTCCTATAAAGCATCAGTGTGTGTTCAGCATGTTAAAGACTCGCTCTACTATGCTTTTCTCACAGGAGTGTGTGTTGTTGAGTCTCACAGGAGTGTGTGTTGTTGAGTCTCACAGGAGTGTGTGTTGTTGAGTCTGACTGCAGTGATGAGGGACATGATGGACGGCAGAGACAGGTGAAGCTGGGAACGGTGGTCAGCTGATTCATCAGAATAAACACACAGAATGAGAACCGCTGTGTTGAGATGGCAGTGAGATGTGGGGTTCACCACCTGGAAATATGTGATTGTTAGAACAATAAGTTTGAATAAAGCTTTGTTTGGTGTTGTTGCATTTGTTTATTGTGATGGTTACTTTTATTCATTCTTTTACTCATTTATTCATGTTTCTTATTGTGAGTAAATAAAATAGAATTATTTAATTAATTTATGCATTAATTGAAAACTGAGATGTGTTCACTGCATTTATTTAATGTGTATTCATGCATATCTATGTCATATGACAACAAATGACATTTTGTTTTACTAAAATATATAATTTTCAGTTAAAAAGTAATATAATTAAGTACTGGTCAGCATTTATCATTATAATTGTGTGTAAGTGTTGGGGTGGGCTAGCAATGCAATTCTTTCTGGGGTAATCTTTATTTTTAAGGAGGGATATTTACATTTTTGGAGTATAAAATCATCAGTTTTCTCCAAAGGCGAGATCTTGGAGCAGCCGCCGTCTCCTCTGTGCAGACATTACACACATTACACACATTACACACGCTGAGGAGAACTGCTCTAGGCTGGCGAGTTACTGGTGTTATCAAGTGTTAGTGCACCTGTCACTCATAACTTATAGTTACACACAAGATCAGGGAAAGATTCCAGTTCTTTAACAATGAACAATCATAATGACAATAGACAAAACAAACTAAGAAAACATAAATATCATGGGTTTGTGTGCATCATAGTATGAGATTATATACACAGGGGAAAAAGCACAATGACAAAGTTGAATATATTTGAATAATTGATCATAATACATTAAAAAAAAAGTGTATCATTTATAAACCTGAGGGATGAAACGAGTTAAACATAAATGAGATTTAAGCCACTTTTGCTTGGGTGAAACATTTTGCATCTAAAATAAAGAAATTAACAACATATTCAAGAGATGACGATTTTGAGTTTTCGTAATAAAAAATATCTTTAAGGATAAAACTGTGGGCATTATAGGGTTAAAATATAAGAACTTAAATCAACCCTAAATGTATTGGTTATACTACAATCATAAAATAAATGGGCACTTGATTCTTCAACAAAACCACAAAATGATCAAGTTTCATCAATATCAAGATATTTACAGATAGATGAATAAAAGCTATCGTTCATATCTTTAAGTTGTTGCGCTTGTGATAACGTTGTAGGTCACATGATAACGTCAACATGTCGGATGACGTACGGCTCGCATTCATACTTGACGAGATCAGGCTATATAGTACCTACTCTTTTAGCGCTTGTTAAGCAAGTACTTACTGAAATGAAGTCCTTTTAAACAACAATTAGTTAGTCATGTGACAATTATTTTTGCAATCACCTGATTACGTAATGTAGAATAGTCACAAGAGAGAAGAAATTGTTAGATAAATATAGAGGACATATCTCACCAAAGAAAATACACAACACAACATAATATGCGAAAAAAAAAAAAAAATAATTTATATATATATATATATATATATAATATTGCACTCTAAATATGTACACATACGTAACAATATATATATATATATATATATATATATATATATATATATATATATATATATATAGAAACAACAACTAAATGCACTGTGTTTTCAAATTAAAATAATATTTAAAAAAAAATTAAATATTGTTATTTGTCTCAATAATACAAGAGTTAAAAATAAATGTCATATTTACCTGTGCCTGTCTAACAGGTAGACCTAGGACATATACCGAAATTGAATAAAGTTATCAAACTGTACTGCATACATTATAAATTAAATATAGACTAATCCTTATTATAGCAAAAATAAAATAAAATAAAAACTTTAGTCAACAGCAGTGAGGCATTTTCTCTGTTTTTTTGTTCTTTGATTAACTTTACTGACAGAAAGCTTTATTGGCTGCTGTCTCTTTAAAGGGTCATGAAACCCTAAACCAAATTTTCTGAGATTTTAACAGAGGTATGTGTGTTGAACACCACTGAAGACAATGTTAGCATCTGTTAGATTTTATAGTAGGGGGAAAATGGTTAAATTTGAGTTTTTTCCCGCTATTTTCATCTTCCGGGTTTAAAATCTTCATCGTGTCCGTATCACAGGCAGTGACGTGGCAGAGCACTATAGTACTCTGATGACTCATCGGGGGTGGGGGGGTCAGTTAGCTGACAGTTAACAGACAGTTAGCCGCTCCCAATTACACCAATTCAGACTCTGTGAGTACATACTAACCAGACACTTTGCATGAAATGTATAGCTAATAATAATATTCTGTTAAATTCCTCAACCTTTATTTAGGAAGAAGCAGATTTGGCTGACATTCTGAGATCATTCCAGAAAGACCACCTTGACACTCAAAATTGTGCCATTGTTGTTGCAAGACGGTCAAAAATTCTTCACAGTGCCTGTCAAGCTCTGTCAAAGTCCTACTTTGCTTGCAACAGAACTCCACAGATTGAGTTTGTTGGAGAGTCTGCTGAAGATCATGGTGGGCCACAAAGAGAGTTCTTTAGGTTGGTATAAACACTTGTACTGCTAGACTGGGGGTACAAATGTTGCATCTTCAAAAACTGAAACAAAATATTAAGGGCTAAACTCATGGATACAAGTCAGACTTGTGAGGTATGATACTAGGGATAATCAGCTTGGGGGAAGTTTTCTGTTCTGAGAGTTACAGTACATTTTTATAGTACAATTAACTTTTATCTCAAAGATCCAGAAATATTGAATTTCTAATATTCAGAAATGCTCAAACTAAAATAAATGTACTTATTCTGTGTACTAGTACTACAGTTCGTCCACAGACATTTTTACTTGGTATATACATTTTAAACTAATTCTAACTTTATTTGAAGTAATAAACTGAAACAACTAGTAATAGACTGTAAAAAATTGTCGTGATTTTAATGGTAAAAGACTGTAAAAATGCTACAGTGAAAAACTGTTAATTGGTTAACAGAAAGTTTCCGTACTCTATACGGTAAATAACTGTGATAGATCTAATGGTACATTTAATGTAATTTTACTGTACAATACCATTAAATTTACAGTTTTTGAAAGTGAAAAAGAACAACTCATTGTATAATTTACAGTGAAAAAACGTAAATTGACATTCCCACAATTCCCTGCGTGACACTTCACATTTGATCTATTTTTGTTAAAATAACTGTTTCTTCATAGTTTTCTTAGTTTGTTCTAATCAGTTATGTACAGTAGGGTTTTATGTTACATTTAATGTTGTTAAATTAATGTTTATTGCATTTTTAAAATGTCATGTGTGTTACCATGATGGTGTTTAATGTTTGTGTGAAAGACTGTGCAGCTTCTATAATATTAGTATTACATTTCCTGTGGAAGAGCTGCTTGTGATGAGTTTTGATTGATCATATGACTCTCACCACTGCTGTGATTGTTGGTTATCAGTGTATTACAATGGTACAAAACAGATATTAATACTTCAATAGGACGTTAAATTCACATTATAGCTGATAATGAATTACAGTTTATTACTGTAAATTTTAAGTTAAGTCTGTAAAACCAATAACGTTGCTAACGTATTTTTGACGGTAAAGTACTGGCAACCACAGCTGCCGTTTTTTACCGTAAAAATCACGGTTTAATTTTTTTACAGTGTAGAATACTTTGAGTTGAAAATGTATATAATGTTATAACAAATATAATTTTCCTTCCATCAGGCTCTTAATGATCGAGTGACAGTCAGCACTTTTTTTTGCCTACAACCAGTCAGCCTTAGAACAGAACCGGTTTTACACGTGTGGGAAACTCATTGCTTGGTCACTGATTCATGGAGGCCCAGGCATTAAAGCCCTTCATCCGGCTTTGTATTTGTTGATGTGTGGACAGGAAGGGCAGTTGGATAGGTTTGATTTTCATGACTTGCCAGATGATGAAGTGCAGTTAAAGTTGCAACAGGTAGCCTATTATCACCTATATGTTTAACCTGATGAACAATTAAATGGTAATCTAATATTGTCTAAAACTGGTCTTTTTAGATCAAGCAGTGCAAAAGTGTGGGAGACCTAATTTCACTGAAGGCCTCTCTTGGAGACTGGATTGCAGAATGTGGGGTACCCTCGATCTACAATGCTGGCCTTCCTGAAATGCCCAGAGTTTACAGCCTGCTCATTAAACACTTTATTTATCTTAGGTAAAAGAAGCCAACATATCTTAAGTCAATATCAAACTGCAATGTAGTAATCAAACCTAAAACAATTTTATAACAGTGCAGTTAAACGTAAATAAACAGCTTTATCTTGATTGTTATCTGTTTGTTACCCCAGGCCTGCTAGCATGATTTCACAGTTTAAGGCAGGAATGAATTCATGTGGATCAATTTGGCAGACAGTGGAAAACAACTGGATGGCATTCAAGCCTCTGTTCACTAACACTCAGAAGCCACTGACGAGAAGTGAGTTCAAAGACCTTCTTGTTGTGAATTGGAGTGATGAAGGCAGCAACCACAGACAGATTGAAGAGGACACCATCTTTGCTTGGGAATGTTTACTCAACAGCATTCAGGGTAGGTTGTAATATAATTAATGTATTTTAATTTATAATGTTGGTTTAAGAGCTTGGTTATTTCACTTGGGCCTGGATACATAAACAGGGTTCAGATCAGGGGTGGGGAACGTTGATCCTGGATGGCTATTGTCCTGCAGAGTTTAGCTCCAACCCTGAAAAAAACCTGAAGACCTTGATTAGCTTTAGGTGTGTTTAATTAGGGTTGGAGCTAAACTCTGCAGGACAACGGCCCTCCAGGATTAACGTTCCCCACCCCTGGTTTAGATAAAGCCAGGATTAGGCCTTTGTTCCTTTAGGGCATTTAAGTAGATTTAATAAATGTGTCTTAGAAAAGAAAAAATACTGTTGTGCATCTTCAGACAAAACAATGACACTGACATATTTTAAGAGATGTAAGTTTGAGTTGCTTTCAATTAAAACAGCTCAAACATTTAGTCCAGGGCTAGGCTTAAACCTTGTCTATGAAACCGGGAATTGATGTTTTATCATGTGATTAACAGAAAAAGAGACCTCTCTGCTGTTTGAGAATCTTCTGACATTCGTGACCGGTGCTGATGCTGTCCCTCCTCTTGGCTTTCCCAAAAAAGCTGAAATTGACTTTTACACTCCAGAAGATGGATGCCGGAGACTGCCTTATGCATCAACTTGCTCAATGGTGCTTTTCCTTCCAAGAGGGGTACTTGATGAATCAGAGTTAGAAAACCTGCTGATAGATGCAGTAAAAGGCTCAGTTGGGTTTGGAAAAATGTAGATCTGGTATAATATTCTGAATCTTGCTCTTGATCATGTTCTTGATCATGCTGCCATGGTTTTCCAAATGTTCAATATATTAGAGTAATAGTTGACCTCAAAATGAAAATTATCCCATAATTTATTCACCCTCAAGTCATCCTAGTTGTTTATGACTTTCTTCTTTCAGTCCAACACAATTCTATTAATATTAAATCAAATTCTTAATAAAAATAAGAAAGTCCTGTACAACTAGGATGACTTGAGGGTGAGAAAATTATGGGATAATTTTCATTCTGGGGTTAACTATTCTTTACAAATATAGACATGTTTGTCCAAAGGCTATAGTTCACCTCTAACGAAAATTGACATTTTTCAATTCAGTTTTAACTTTAAAAATGAGTTGTAGTGACTGTTCTGATAAAAAAATACTACATTTGCCTGAAAGTACAAAAACATTTCAATAGTTTATTGTTACACAATTTACAGAGGACATACTGAGAACACAACTGTATTCGTCTATAAAATACTTGGACTAAATTGACTGTTTTATGGATTCATTTTACTAACCTAAAAGGTTCAAAATATATCTAATGGATTTTGAAAATCACAGTATAAAATTAAAGTTTGTATCTGAATTCTTGTGTCATGTGTGTAAATGTGTATTATGTGTAGCGTGATGATATATAGTTAAATACAAATAAGTAGTGCTGTATTCCATAGTTTCCATCATCTGATAAGGGATCCAGCAATGTTTGAAGGTTATCAGTATCTGCAACACTAACTCTTAAAGTGCTTCCTGGAACTGTGATGGCCCGTGTGTCAGTCTCATATTCCCCTACAAAGTCAATGCCATAGTCTTCTATGTCAGATGCATTAAGGACAAGGTTTGGCTCAATAATCATACCAGAATTCCACAATGCCAGTGGACTCATGGCACCCTCCGTTCTTAGATTGTGATAATTCCATTGTCTGACAAACTCATCACAGGACCGCTGAATTCTCCCAAGAAAGACATAAGGTCCATAAGTGCATCTCATTTTCTGGGTGTAGAATGTCCACATGCTCCATGTATTGAAACAGCTGCCTATAAAAGTCCGATACAACCCTGTTTACATCCCCCAGAGACGCTCAGCGCTTTGGTTGTGCACACTTCTTCCCACAATAAAACTTCCTCGGTCTGCGCCTCTTCTTTCTATCATGTACTGTGCAACATGTACATTTTCCATACCTCTGTCTCCCCTTACTCTTAAAGGTAAACCAAACTGAGAGACACCGTGTTGAAAAAATGACAGTACTGTGTTGGCACGATTGTTTGTGGCACATCTCAAATAAATAATCGTTCTGCTGAATCCATCGATGCAGCCGTGAAGAACAAATCTCCATGAAATCAGTTTGTGGTTAGAGTCAATATGCCTTTAAAATAAATAAAAAGAGGATTAATTTGACAGTTGAAGAAATTGAAGCATAGGTACCGTGTAGAGATAACTCTTTAAGGTAATAATTGCAGGTTACCTCTTTTTACAGTGAATAAAAAAACATGATTTTATAATCAAGCTCTTGGCTGCCCAGAACTGCAATTCAACTTAATACTTACATAAATGTAAACGGCATCATTTGTCAGGCAACTTTTATGATTAACAACCAATTATTTATTGGTTGTTAATCATAAACGTTGCCTGAAAAATTGTTGTTTATAAATGAAATTGAGACAAATACTGGTAGGCTACATGCCGCAATATGAACAATTTAAATATATATATATATATATATATATATATATATATTCTTGATATTGATTTGTCAGTGGTACAATATTTCATTGTAGTTTACATAAATGATTTGATCCTCTCACATTGTACACTCTTCTTCTAATGAGCCGTCTTCTTCAAATCAAAGTTCCTGCTGGGTCCATAAGACGGATCCTCTCTCTAACCCGATGCCTTTGGACTCTAAACCCCCTTCCTCTAATGCTTCCTTGAAATTAAACAAAGAAAATGAAAACATAAAAATAAAATACATTTCTGAAATATAATTTATAAAAATTTTATTGAAAACAGATTATTTTAAAATAGTATGTGCAGCCTACCTTGTACTACCGTATTTTCCGCACTATAAGGCGCACCGGATTATAAGGCGCACCTTCAATGAATGGCCTATTTTAGAACTGTTTTCATATATAGGGCGCACCGGATTATAAGGTGCATAGAATAGAAGATACTGCAGTCAAACGTTTGACTGGGTTCCCAGCTAGAATTTTTTTGTTCTAAAAATGTTCTAAGAACATTAGCATGTATTGTTCTATAAATGTTTTCAGCGGCTAGTTTTATTTTTGTTCTTAGAATGTTCTTTTAAAAGTTTGGAGAACATTCTTTAAAAACATTTTTTAAATGTTTAGCGATAACATTCTTATAACATTATTCTCTAACGTTCTTAGAAAGTTTTCAGCAGCTAGTTTTATTTTTGTTGCCAGAATGTTCTTTTAAAAGTTTGGAGAACATTCTTTAAAAACATTATTAAAATGTTTAGTAGTAACATTTTTATAACATTATTCTCTAACGTTCTTAAAACGTTTTCAGCGGGTAGTTTTATTTTTGTTCCCAGAATTTTTTCTTTAAATGTTTAGAGAACATTTTCTAAAAACATTATTAAAATGTTTAGTAGTAAAAATTTTATAACATTATTCTCTAACGTTCTTATAATGTTTTTAACGTGTAGTTTTATTTTTGTTCCCAGAATGTTCTTATAAATGTTCGGATAACAATTTTTTAAAAACATTATTAAAATGTTTAGTAATAACGTTCTTATAACATTATTCTCTAACATTCATAGAACGTTTTCAGCGGGTAGTTTTATTTTTGTTCCCAGAATGTTTTTTTAAATGTATAGAGAACATTTTTTTTAAAACGTTTTTAAAATGTTTAGTAATAACATTCTTATAACATTATTCTCTAACGTTCTTATAATGTTGTAAGCGGATAGTTTTATTTTTGTTCCCAGAATGTTCTTTTAAATGTTCGGATAACATTAGGCTATTTAAAAACATTATTAAAATGTTTAGGTGTAACATTCTTACAACATTATTCTCTAACGTTCTTAGAAAGTTTTCAGGGGGTGTTTTTATTTTTGTTCCCAAAATGTTCTCTTAAACATAAAAAATGCTTAGCTATAACATTGTTAAAACATACAATTTTATTAATCTCTAAAATAAAACAAAAATCTAACAGGATTATGAATGGCATCCACATAAATTATTAGAAGTTCTGTGTACAGTAGATGCCCAACATTACATGAAGAACTCAGTAAAGTCCAATGTGCAATCACACGTCTTGACTGCTGTTTGCTCAGAGCGCTCATCATCAGTATTTGGTTGTCTTGGTTCTTGCAGAAAAAGAATAAAGTCATCTGCATTAATAGGTGTTCTACTGTTCTTCTCTTCTTGTTTTTCAGCTGCTATCCCAGTTAGCAGAATTGAGCTCCATTCTCTGTGTGCATGGTAGAGTTTTTACTCATGGCCTATAAAAGAAGATCATGCAACAGTGTAAACAAAAAGAATACAAATACATATTACATATTAAGATCACAAGCAGTATTAACTTTGAAAACTTTCAAAATTAGCCAGCCTAATTATTAATCAGAAATAAATTAGATTAGTTTATTTAAAAGTATAAATACGATACCTTATGAGTATCTATTTTGTTTTTGTAATTTAAAACATATACTTAATCCATTATATACATGTTAATAACACAACTAGAGGCTAAATTATTTTAACAAACTACAAACTTGGCTTGAGAAGTGTGAACCTTGAACTCAGGTCACCTTGAGCACAGCTGCAGCATGTCACAGCACTGCCCACGATGCTTTTGCTCTGATGTAACAGCTCATTTTCATCAGTTATATTGTCTATGGATTGTTACATTTCTTACAGATTTCTGCTTGTTTTAAATCAGATACAGATAAAGTAGAACTGCATTTGAATGCATTGGCGATGGAACAATTTCTAGTGTGATTTAATCATACCTGTGAATCGTCTCTTTGCTATTAGCTAAGCTGTAAGTTTTAGTTACTTCAAAAGCAGAAAGAAATATATGCTATAACTTCTGTTTCTACGCAGTTTCTTATTGAGAAATCACAGGACAGTGTTGACACTAACCTTCTGTGCTCCAGTAGGTTTCTGTGTGCGCACAATCTGCATGTTAAATGTGAGCTACTGTCTGTGCATATGAAAGCTTGTTTCCGCCATGGAATACAATTTTTAAAAAAGGTAATTGCGACTCACAATTCAAACTTTTTTTTCTCAGAAGTGCGAGATATAAACTCGCAATTGGCTGTTTGAAAGTCAGAATCACAGGATAAATTAGTAAAACCTGAGAAAAAAAAAGCAATTCTGGCTTATTTTGTTTTTGCTGTCTTTTCTATATGAGCACATTAATGCAATTCATACAGCCGCTCTGAGAGTCACTTCAGCAGCATTTTAGCTTCATTTGAGAAAAACTATCATCATATCATAAAACACAGAGAGACTCAAAGGTCTACATGGCAATCCGTCAAATAAAAGTTTGGGTTAACCTTTGAAGAAAGTTTTGCTTAAATCATTACATTTTAAATAATTGGTTATAGCAATTTAATTAATTATTATTAATTATTTTCAATAATCAATCAACATAATCAATTTAACAATTTATTATTATAATTTTTTTTTTTACTAATTATCAAAATAAAACAGTTCTACAAAGCTATTATTACAAGAGCATGTGATCAGAGCAGGTAATTCTACCATTGTTGCCAGCATGACTATACCAGCTCAGTAGGGCTATTTCACAGAAGTCTACTATTGAGAAAATTCACGTTATTTGACTTTGCTTTTCCAGTGCATGATCGGTACATGATTGGAGCGTTTGGGCCGTTAACGACAGAGCAGAACACGCAGCGCAAACACAGAGCAGAACATTGAGCAAAGAGCTCAATGTTTGCTCAGTGTTGTGTGTGTGTGTGTGTCAGTGCGCCGACACACACACACGGAATGGAGAGCGCGGCGCGAAAAAGACCCGCTCATGAAAGCTGCGCGAGAATAAAACCTGATCGCCGAACACGGCGGGGCGGGACGGCATATTTTGCAGCCTTTTCCGCAACAGGAAGTCATTAAAACGAGGCAAAAAAAGCGCTGCGTTTATTGCGTTATTTTTTTTTTACTCGTTATGCATCTCAAATTAATCGCAAAGATTAATGTGTTAATTCCCCCAGCCCTACCATATTTATAACTTTATCGACTTAAATAACTAGCTTCCAGCAGACATCCATATGCAAGTCAAATTACTCCAAAAGAGTTACATAGTCAACGCATCGATACGCATACGCGCCTGCAAGGCTACGCATCGCTACACTTCGGCCGCCATTATGCATCTATGCGTAGCAAAAGGTGTCGTCCCAGTTTTTGATACGCGACACACCATTGTATGCAATACTATGCGTTGTTGGTGTGGGCAAAACTGCAAGTTGCTTGCGTCCGACGTGTAGACTATAAAAGGCTCTTGTCGATGTATGACGTAGGAGTAGCATAAGCTTTGATGGCTCTCGCGGTTCAAACAAACAGGGCTAGGCAATAAATTCAAGCTCCTCCCACATTTCTCTTTATCTGATTCTCTTTAATGATAATTTTTTCTAAAAATCTCTGTGGAAAGAAAGTCAGATATAAATCTGGCATGAGGGAGATTAAAAGATATCATTTTTATTTTGGAGTGCATTGTGCCTTTAAAATTGACTACGGTTTTATAAAATGCAGTGGATACTTACTAGTGATGGACTTGTTTCTCTGTTGGTGCCTGTTCTGCTCCGTGAATATTGTTCCAATGCTTGATCTTAAGAAAATTTAAAAAGTGTGTTAATGTGTGTTAAAACAGCTCATCCAAAAAATAGTTTTCTCGTTATTTACCGGTACTCCATGTTGTTCCAAAACTGTATGAATTTATTTTGTATAACCTTAATTAAGATATCTTGAGAAATTACTTCACTGTTTTGTTTTTTTTCCATAAAACGGGTTCCAATGTTGTTTTATTCCCAACATTCTTGTGTTTCACAGAAGCAAGTCATACAGGTTTGAAAATAATTTCATTTTGAAAGGACATTTATGTTATGTATAAAGACACAATGTTCTCAGTTCACTCATTGTAAAGCTCCTATATGCTGAGGTTTATTTAATTTTTTTCAAAATGTTGCAAGTAAAATGTTCTAATTGTGTTAACTCGTCACATTAGAAAAACGTTTTATAAAGAACATTCAACATCTCATCTCTCAATGATATCCTCAAAACATTTTCCTAATGTGACAGTCACAGAGAGAATGTTCTTCTTTCGTTTTTATGAAACATTGGGACAATGTTATATTGAGATCATTGTACAACTTTAACTTAAGCAACATTCCCAAAATATGCTCAAAATGTTGCAAGTAGAATGTTCTTCTTTTGTTATCATGAAACATTGGGACAATGTTAATGTGTGTTAACAGACTACTGATCTGGGTGACAGGACAATTTTTTATGTTTTCCTTTAAGTGTTAGGCTATATAAATCTGGAGAACTCTTACTAACATTAACCATGGTTTTGCTACACTAACTAAATGGTAATAAATTATTGTAATCAATCCACCATAAAAACATTGTTTCTACACTTTACTATAATAAAAATCATGGTTAATTTAGCAAAGGACCCTGGGAACATGTCCCAAAAAGAACAGCTCATCCAAAAAATAGTTTTATCGTTATTTACCGGTACTCCATGTTGTTCCAAAACTGTATGAATTTATTTTGTATAACCTTAATTAAGATATCTTGAGAAATTACTTCTCTGTTTTGTTTTTTTCCATAAAATGGGTTCCAATGTTGTTTTATTCCCAACATTCTTGTGTTTCACAGAAGCAAGTCATACAGGTTTGAAAATAATTTCATTTTGAAAGGACATTTATGTTTGGGTCAGCTATAGGCCCATAAACTCATATCAAGAAGACAGGTAAAATACTGTCTGGAGGGTTTGGACCAGTGTGCCTTTGAGCAGAGTTTACATGTTCTGCCTCTATTTCACGTGTATTTTACTATGACAATACTCACCACAACTGAAGATCGTGTGGCTGGATAATATTTATTCCCAAAATTCCTGGATAACGGGAAACACACACAGCAAAATTATTAGCTAACGTTATTTGTATTTACTTACTAAAAGAGACATTTGCAAAAGCTTGCAAAATTTTACTCACCAGCTCAAAAACATATTATTTATGATGATGACTCATCATTTTGACTGTAGGCCGATATCCCGCGATCAACAATATTCAAAAACCTAGTTTTCATAGTGTGGTTCGAGTTCCTCTCTGTATAAAGACACAATGTTCTCAGTTCACTCATTGTAAAGCTCCTATTTTATTTATTTTTATCAAAAACTAAGTTAGCTGACAATATTTACACATGCTTAGCCTGAAACATTGACATAATGTCGATATTGCTCTAATAGCATTTAAAATTAGCTTCTCAATTTAACACACTATATTTTGATGTAGCAGAATGTATTTTTATATAAAAAAAAAGTTATTTACCTTCCGCAGATTGCAATATGTCCGTTACACGTACGTTGTTAAAATTCGTTGTCCATTTACATCCCGCAACTCGCTCAAAATAAAAATGTAACAGTACGATGCAAAATAATCCATGTTTTAAACAATGTAAAAGCCACAGAACCGAAGGAGGCTAGTACTGAAGATCCCGAGCAGCAGCAGCACACACACACACACACACACACACACACACACACACACACACACACACACACACACACACACACACGCACGCACACACACACACACACACTCACTCACTCACTCACTCACTCTAACAGACGAATATTCAAACTTGACCAGTAAAAGGCGCGCATAGCTGCCATTGGCCAGATTCCTGGATGACAGTCTGAATAACCAATCATGCTCAAAACAACTCGAAGAGACAGCCAATAATGTGGTAACATTGCAATTACAGGAAAAGATGACATGTTTTAAAAGAAAGAATATGAAAAAAACGTGCACGTGCTATTTATTTAGTTGTATTTGTAAGCTGGCTGTTATATTTAATCAATTGGTTAAATGGTGTCTTCATTGCAGTGCATGATAAAAAAAAAAAACTTACAATAGCATATAAATAATAAAAATAAAAATAAATAACATAAATAATATATACCATATATAACAAAATTATATTTACCACTGCTCTGCCAAACAGCAGTTTAAAAGAGCAAACATATTATATATTAAACAGAGCAAACATTGCATATGTAGGCTATTCATATACAATTCTGTATACCTACCTACATGAAAAACTAATGGATTGGTGTCATGGACTACGTTTACATGCAGCCAATAACCCGTTCAAAACCAGGATATTAGCAATAACCCGGTCGCGCACGGCCATGTAAACACCGGCAAAAACCCGGATATGCTCATATCCCGGTTTTTAAAAACCCGGATATTACCCCTGGGGTACCCCTTTTCTAACCCGAATATTTGGTCATGTAAACGCGTATCGGCATATCCCCATCAAAAGGAACATTGATTTGTGTTCTGCGCATGTTCTATTCGCAAGGAATCTTGGTCTTTTGAGTAGAGACGGCGTATACAGAAACCCGCGTGCAGTATACCGGAAGTAAACAAGAAGTACAGGTTAACATGGCGAGACGCAGCACAGCAACACACTTTTGGAGCGAGAAGGAAAGCGCAAACAAAGGCGATCGCTATCTGCCCCGAACTATTCATTATCCGCGTGCTGCTGCTGTTGTTGTTGTCTTTGGATACAGGAAGAAGAATTGGAAATGACGCATATTGCGTCTTAAGGTTGTCCGTACGTCCTGACGCTAACCGTGCGTCGCCGTTTACATCGGGATATTCCCAACTGATTACAAATTCCATGTATACAGGAGTAACTCTCTCTGCTCACGCATGTAAACGGGTTATTCCGAATGTTTCAGAAACCCAAATAGTGACCCTAACCCGACCATAACCCGGATATTGGCTGCATGTAAACGTAGTCACAGTGACATTAGAGTTACATTCATGTGACCCATAATGATCCTTTTGCACTTTAACAAAATATTGACCTTTCCTTTAGAAACACTCTTATGCCTAATAATGTCAACTTGCTTTTCACCCTGTGTGGCAGTGTTACACAACCTGTTGGTTTAGGGTTAATCCTCTGTCCAACACAACACTTTGCTAACATTGGCATAATTCTATACAAGTTGCAACATATACCCCTGGTTTCACAGGCAAGGTTTAAGCCCGTAGTCCCAGACTAAAATGCACGTTTGAGCTGTTTTACCTGAAAGCAACTTGCACTGACATATCTTAAAATATGTCGGTGCCATTATTTTGTCTCAAGATGCACACCAGTAATGTTTCTTTTTTCTTTGGCACATTTTTAAAAGCTAATTAAATGCACTAAGGCCTAATCCTGGCTTAATCTAAACTCTGTGAAACCGGGTCTGGGTTAGAAATTAAGGGTTAAGGTTAACCCTAACCCTAACCCTTGTCTACAGACTTTTATTTAACAGCATGGATAGACTCCAAGGTGTTGACTGCAGTGGTTAGGCCTTTAGCGTTGATACAGGACAAATAACTTCTCACTGTGACAGTCTGTAATGTATTTTAGCAAAGAGTGTTTGTATGGATTGTCCCTAATTAAGCTAGAGCTATTGGTGCATTCAAGCCATGTCATAAAGATCGTATTTACAAGTTGAACGCCACCACAATGATGAGAATATGAGTAGGAAGCTCAGGATTTTCTTTAACCCTGATCTTGAAGAGTTAGGGGTGTGTCAGTGGGAAACATTGTGGGATACCACTATACTTAGGTATTCAGCAGTGACAATGAAGTAAGCTAATGCCTGCACAAAATATGATAGCATTATAATATAACAGTATAATATGTGATGATAAAGTTTACAGTGGCTTCATTAATATAAAACATTAAAAAAATTGTAAAACCTCATGAATACAAACTTCCCAGGAGGACGTAAACGCACCATATGTTCCATCGTGAACCCTGTTGGCCTGCTGTCTGACCAGCAAGCTCAATTTAACAATAATTGTGTAGTTTGATTGCTAAATGTTACATTTAAAATGTTCTAGTTTTGTTAACACGTCACAATACAAGAACGTTTTTTTAAAAACACTCATCATCTCAGGTCTCAGTGATATCCTCAAAACATTTTACGAACGTTGTTTTGATAATGTTCTGATAATGTTCCTTCTCTGTTATTATGGAACATTGTGCCAATGTTTTACTGAGAACATTATATAATCTGTTATCTCAACAACATCCTCAAAACATCCTTAAAATGTTGCAATTAAAATGTTCTAATTGTGTTAACACATAACATTACAAGAACGTTTTATAAAGAACATTCAACATCTCATTTCTCAATGATATCCTCAAAACATTTTCCTAATGTGACAGAGAGAATGTTCTTCTTTTGTTTTTATGAAACATTGGGACAATGTTATATTGAGATCATTGTACAAACTTTAACTTTAGCAACATTCCCAAAATATGCTCAAAATGTTGCAAGTAGAATGTTCTTCTTTTGTTATCATGAAATATTGGGACAATGTTATATTGAGATCATTGTACAAACTTTAACTTTAGCAACATTCCAGAAATATGCTCAAAATGTTGCAAGAAGAATGTTCTTCTTTTGTTATCATGAAACATTGGGACAATGTTATTTTGAGATTATTGTACAAACATTAACTTTAACAACATTCCCAAAATATTCTCAAAATGTTGCAAATAAAAAGTTATAATTTAGTTAACTTGTCACATTAAAAGAACGTTTTATAAAGAACATTCGACATCTCATTTCTCAATGATATCCTCAAAACATTTTCCTAACGTGACAGAAAGAACGTTCTTCTTTTGTTATGATGAAACATTAAGACAATGTTATTTTGAGATCATTGTACAAACTTTAACTTTAACAACATTCCCAAAATATTCTCAAAATGTTGCAAATAAAATGTTATAATTTTGTTAACTCGTAACATTAGAAGAACGTTTTATAAAGAACATTAAACATCTCATCTCTCAATGATATCCTCAAAATATTTTCCTAACGTGACAGAGAGAACGTTTTTCTTTTGTTATAATGAAACATAGGGACAATGATATTTTGAGATCATAGTACAACTTGTTACTTCAGAAACATTCCCAAAACATCTTTTGAATGTTGCAGTTAAAATGTTATATCTTAGTTTTCATATAACGTTATAGGAACATTTTTTTAAATGAGAAAACATCCTTAAAATGTTCGGTAAACATTACATTCAAATGTTTTCTTTAGAACATTAACCAAACTTGTAGGGAATGTTAGCGAAAGTTCTGAGAACGTTCCCTGCTAGCTGCGAGCAGCTTTTCTGACATAAGTAAAGAAACAAGATGGCGCCGCGGATGGCTGCTTCGGTTCTGTACACAGTACACAACGCACAAATATGTACATAAGTCTTCTATTTCAGATGTATACCACAATATCATTATTACTGTTTACTTTATTTATGTTTTTTCCTTAGTCTCATTTAAATGCCTGTTCTCATGTCATATATGTATGTATGTTCCAAGAGCTCCTGTAAAAACCACAACAAATTCCTCGTGTGTTTGCGCACACTTGACGAATAAAGCTTATTTTGATTCTGATAATTGTGACACAATTTTGTAATTAATATTTTTTACTGCACATGGCAATTAATTCACTGAGCATAGCAACATGTGCCATTGGCTTCTGTGCGTCAGATGCCACGTCACTTAATGTATCTAATTAAACTGTTTTCCTACATCTGACTCATTTAGTAGGGTGAACCTCTAAGGTTGTTGCTATAGTAGTAATAGTTTCTGATGACCAATTCAGAAAATGTAGATTGCTTTGGAATAATGTTTTTATTTCAAATGAACTTTATGCACAAATGCACATACCTTTGCTGTTTTCTTTGGATTAGCTCGTAATCCAGCGGCTTCCATGCGTGAAGTTTTGAAGAGAACCTTTAGAATTAGAAGCAGTTGACAAGTAAACAGTGTACTGAAATGTGTGTGTGTGTGTGTGTGTGTGTGTGTGTGTGTGTGTGTGTGTGTGTGTGTGTGTGTGTGTGTGTGTGTGTGTGTGTGTGTGTGCGTGTGCGTGTGCGTGTGTGTGTGTGTGTGAGAGCATACATATGTTTTCTTGAAACTGATTCAAATTCTGTAAATGTCTTTGAGACTTGTATTCAGTGACAACTCCTGAGTAATTGTTTTGGTTTAAAGTATTTTTGTAATGTTTCTTAAATGTATTGGAATACCAAAACAGTCTTATAGTTTACTACAGATCAGCAGTGACCACCAAATTGTCATTAATGTCATTGAAAGCTGCTGTGGTCTTGTAGATTATGCTTAGTATTTCCTAGGTGTTTTTATTTGAATGCAAAATATATAACAGACATTTGTTTTATTTGTTATTTATCATATACAGACAACCTTAACTGAGCTTCACTATGATGAGACCCTATACCAGATAGAGTTAGAGTCTCAAAGCAGCAAATCACAGGTAAATGCATGGATTATGGATTCACTGTAAAAAAATAAAAAATAAAAATCCCCACTCTTAATCAGATTCTGGGAATGCCTTATTGGCTATTTTAAGGTACTGGATGAAACAATCCATAATTGCTGTAACTATATGTGGCGAGAGAGTGGTATTACAGGTATAACGAATTCCGACTACGCCACCCGGGGAATTTCGCCCCGGGGAATATGGACAACACTCAAATTATTATTATTAGGTCACTCAGGTTCACTTCTCTCTAATAAGGTAGGCAGAAACGTGGATATGAAAATGTACAAAAGTTTTATTAATACAGAGTTTAATTTAAAGCAGAAGGAGAAATCACATTAAAAAAAAAGGCAACCGGGAGCTATGCTGGCAAGGTTGAGTAAACAAAACAACAAACACATTAAGTAAACAAAAACAAACACATCCACAACCTTTTCTTTACTAATACACTGGTTACAAAGACACAACAAAAAAAAAACACACAAACTGACAGGGCTGAGGTAAGCCACGGGAGGAGGGATCACTAAACTAATTCACCGAAGCACACTCACACACACCATCAACAACTTCAAAAGTGTCACATGGCAAACGTTCGGAGAGAACACCACCACCACAAGAGATCCTCCACCCGTGGGGCCCCAGCACCTGCAAGGAAATCACAAAAAGAATAATTAATAACCAAACTTCAAATACTAACTGCAATAAGCCACAGTTGGATGGTGTTTAGGGTATAGTCACAAGCAGATAGTAAGAAAAACAATTAATAAATAAATCACAAATAGCATACAAAGGTGTAAACAACAAAAACCACAAATAAATAACTCAATTCCCGCAATGGGCTCGCAAAACAGATGGTTAGGTGCTCTGATTTTAGACACTAATAAGCGTCGCCTCAAAGGTTCAGTAGATCATCAATAAAACCAGACAGCAACGATCCTCTTCGTCAGTGGAGTGACATGATCTTCTCCCAGATGGCAGCGAGGGAACAACAGGTTTGTAACGTGAACTGTAGTGTGGCACTATAGTGTGAATAGTCATTAAAAACGAAAGTGAGAGATTAGCATACATTTATATTCAGAGTAATCTATTCAGACTAAATGTTTGTGCTTGTGTTTAAAGCCTGTCTTAGAATCCTGTTTGGTTACTTTAATAAGAGATCTGCAAGAAGGGTATTGATTTACGTGTATACAGCGGTGTAAATGATCCCAAACCGCTAGGGGGAGCTCTCGCTAAGATCTGCTCCAGAACGCGTAATACGCTGATTTCACGCAGCCGTTATTTTGAAATCGAAAGCGAGGCTCCGGTGGGAAGAAAACCGGAAGTGTCGCCTTTAATCACAGGAGAGTCGTGCACTGTAAAAAATGATTGATGCAAAAAGTTGTACAAATGAGGAAATACATGTTGGCTCAACATAATGGTTGTGACAAAAACGAAAAATATGTTTGGCCAATGATTGCATGATTTCCATGACTGAACTACAAAATATTCATCAAGAGAAAATAAATAATTGTGTTCACAGAATGTTTAACGTTGCACAAAAAATATTATGTTGGCCGAGCAAGAGGGAACAGCGTCAATCGTCTGAGCATGCGCAAAGAAGTTCTACCACACAGCAAAATCTCTGGTGTTAAGGACTCTTAGAGTAAAGAGTTAATTTTCTGGTGTTGAATTTCAAGGGATTAACACTGCTAGTGTAAACCGCAACCTCTGGCTGGTGTAAATATGTAGAGTTACTAAATTTACACTGAGAGAGTGTTATTAGTTACATCCGGGACATTTACGCGCTGGGTGCGACTAAACGACCTGAAACTTTTTTCACAGACGCCATTTTCTTTGACTCGCGAAGCAAGGCATACGAGGAGGGAAAACGCAGATATTAAGTGTTTTATCGCATTTATATATGCATTTTATTACAATATTTATGTGCTGTGAACGGCTAAACCGTTCTCAGAGAGGCATTTTTGTTGATGCGCGATGCTGAGCAGACCAGACCAGACCAGGATGAGGTTGCTTTTAAACAGAGAAACGACGAAAGTAAGTGTTTTATCTAATTTACAATATGTATTTATAGATGAATTGAAATGCTCTGCGTGCTTAAACGAGCCGAAACCTTTCTCAAAGGAGACATCTTTGACTCAATACGGAGCTGACGACGAGAAGGTTTTCTTGAAACGTTAACAGGGAAAACACCGAAAGTGAGTTAAGAGTTTTTAACCTAATTTACAACATGTATTTCATGGCATTATATTGTTTTATAACAATATTTATGTGATGTGCGTGCCTAAACCTTTCTCACAGACTAACTTGCACCCTGCATCTTCTTTGACTCGTGACGCAGTGCAGACACGGAGTTTGCTTTTAAAGGTGAAAACAGAGTAAGTGTTTTAACTCATTTACAATACGTATTTTACAATGTTATTTTGTTTTATGACAATATTTGTGATGTGCAAATATCATAATGTATTCATCCTCAAACTATCTTTTACTCTCGTTTGCCAGCACACCTATCTTAACTGAAACCTAACGTTAACTGAAAAACAAATTTTCTTAGAATGTGTAACTTAAGTAATTCTTTAAGATTAAATGTTTATGAAAATGTATTTATCAGATTCAATTTTGGTTGATGTTTGGATTCTTTCATGTTTAAATGTATTGATTTTGCTATTTGTGTTTGCTAGTGAGGGTCAGATTTTACAGATAATATATGAGATAATGTGCATACATAACAAAATAATCATAGCTTTGTTGCTATTTGGTATAACTAGATTTTTTGTGTGTCATACCACTCATTTTGAATTTGTCCAGTCAAATTACTTTACAAAAGTATCCCCCCCCCCCCCCCCCCCTCCCCTCCTTTTCCTTAAATAAAATTAGTTTTCAAACCAATTGTTTTCATGATCTGACTGCTAGATGTTTTCTTGCTTTTTAATTTTAGACTCAACTGACTGGGAAATCTCTGCCCATCACCTGCCTCCAACATCACAAAGCCACAAGAAAGGGAAAAAGATTCTTCCATCAGACTATTTTTTAGTGAGATTTCTTAAGGTGCGTGTCTAAATTTATTCCTAAAGGGTTAGTTTACCTACAAATGGAAATTATGTCATTACTTACCCTCATCTCGTTCCAAACATGTAAGACTTTCTTTCATCTTCACAACACAAATGAGGATATTTTTAATGAAATCTGAGAGCTTCCTGTCCCTCCATTGACAGTCTACGCAAATACCACTTTCAAGCCCCAGAAAGGTGTAAAGGTACATCATTAAAGTACTCCATGTGACTCCAGTGGTTTAACATACATTTTATTAAACTACACAAGTGCTGTGTTTGCAGCAACAAAACATTTACCACTTAATTTATAAAATATTAATTTCCAACATGCGTTGTTAAGTGAGCGTGCATCGAAAATTAATAATTTGTAAAAAAAAAGTTGAGATTTTTAAAAAAAAGTTTTTTTGTTTTTTTCGTGCAAACAAAGCACTCTCTAAAAAAATTGAGGTTAAACCACTAAGTCACATTGATTACTTATGGTTTCCTTTATACCTTTCTGTGGCTTTGGAGGTGATAGTTGAATAGGCTGTCGATGAAGGGACAGAAATTTCTTAGATTTTATAAAAAAATATATCTTAAGTGTTCCGAAGATGAGCAAAACTCTTACTGGTTTGGAACAACATAAGGGTGAATAATTAATGACAGAATTACATTTTTGGATGAATTAAGTCTTTAATTTACTTAGAAATCAGTAAATTCAAGTCTTAATCTAACCAAAATAGTTTATTGTTTGAGTCACGAAAGTCTAAGATGATTGAACTTTTTCCACCATAAACTTGCTGTATTTATAAAACACAAATAGTATTAATTGTAATTGGTCTGGCTTTGTGTTGTCTAGGGAACCAGCAGTCCAGGATTTTGAGAAAGTTGGATCTGCACAGCCTTTCCTGCTCTGTGAAACAACTAGGCACAACTTTACTGTTAGCAACTGGACACAACTGATCCACTCATATCCTGCAACTATTTTTCATCTGTTGAATGTTGTTGCTGTACTGTTGCAAAGTCGAAGGTATTGACTCAACTTCACTGACACAGAACTTACATTCACTGACATGTACAGGACTTGAAGTATTAGATAGACCATTTGATGAGCAGCTTTCATATAATTCTGATGACAGAAATGGCTTTGCCTTCATTTATTTTAAAAGTTATCCTATGATGTAAAGGGACTTGTTCGTTAATAAAAACTAGTTTGTTAAAACAACTGTTTGCATTTTGCCTTTATTTTTAACTTTATAATGAACAGAATTCAACTATGATCCCAGACTAAGGTTACATTTTAACTTTCTGGATTGTTTTGATGTGCATTCAATGTTGTCAATAGGTTAAATGCTTTGCTTTTATTTCTGAAAAGATTCCTTTTGTCAAAAAGCACCTCTTATAAATACAAACTCAATTTGAGTCAAATTTAACAGTCCTGAAATGTATAAATTGATTCCCAATAGTATTACAAATCAATACAGATCAATTCTACAAGAGTTGCATTTTATGTTAAACTTTACATCTTATGTAGTGTTAATATGGCAACAACTCGGTAGTGTTCAAAGAAAAACACATTTGGTGTTAAATTTTGACACTACACACTGGTATTGGGTAAATTCAACACTAACAAGCAGAATCACTGAAGGAGAAAATCACAAATTGTAAGTTACCATTATGGTGATGGGTGTTTGCTTTTGTTGGGCTCTTGACCATGTTTGACTGAGTTTCATTTTGTAAAGCAGATATTTGTTTTTCCAGTACAGCTATTGACTAAGAGTGATATGCCATGCTATTTTATTAGCATGACAGGCAAGTTCATATGGATTTCAATAAATACATAAAATGTACTTAATCAGAGCATAGTGTGTAATTTATTTGAAATAACGAAAAATAGACTTTTAGGCCAACATGAAATATTTAATTAATACAACATTTTATTTCAATTTGAGTCTGCTTGTTGGCCCAACAAGCTATGTTTAGTCAACAGAAAATGTTTAATTGACACAACATTCTATTTCAAGTTCAGTCTACATGCAGGGGTAGTCAGCACAACACAAAAAAGTTGGTTTCTGCAACTTAAATTGGGCCAACTAAAAATTTTAGGTGCAACGGGTCACTAGAAATTTTTATGTTGGAGAGGCATATTTTTTTTTACAGTGTGAATGCGATGGCGTATTGTTGTGTTTAATGATGTTGTGTCAATTCTAAAACTGTATACATTTCTTTCATACTTTAGACAGTGAAATTCATTTATAAATAAAATAATTTTTTTATATAATTCAGAAAGTAAAAAAAGAAGCAGGAATGAACTATATACATATCCTATATTGGATATTACCATCCAAAAGTGTAAATTGCGGCAGCAGCTTCAGGTTGGTAGTCCAAAGGCATTGTTGTTTATCTTTACTTCCGGGTTTTTTTTTATTTATTTATTTTTTTTATTAAACTTTCAAAAAAGCTTATAGACATATCAAATATATGCATCAAACATAAGACAAACAGAAAATGGGGAAAGCATATAACAGATCTTACATTGTACAGAGTAAAACATTAAATTCTACAAATTATTCTTTTCAATATAAGAGACGTTTTTATGCACTTCTTATTTCCAGTGATTGAGTTCAATGAGTCATAGAATATTTTAAGATCCTTACAGAAAAAAATAAAGGAGGGTGTTATAGACATTACTTTAGGTTTATGTATATGAAACTTCCCAAGAAGAATTATTAACTTTAATGTGTTATCAATTATATCTGAGCCAGTATTGCAGTCCAAGAATAATATCATAGCCTCGTCAATTCTAATTATTTTGTAGAATGTATCAAAAACCATCATAGATACCTGCTTCCAAAAGTCTTCAGAATATTTACAATTACAAAACATATGTATGAGAGTTTCAGATTCAAGATCACAAAAACAACATTGTGGTGAGAAATCTTTTTTAAACTTATTAAGAAATGCGTTACATGGATAATACCTGTGTAGTATTTTAAAATGAATTTCCTTGACCTTATTTGGCAGTAAAAATGTATTACTTGCTGACCAGATTGTCTCAGTTGAAGGTATAGAAGAAAAAATTTGTTTCCATTTCTGAATTGCTTTTGGGTAACAGCTGATATCTTGATTAAGACACTTTCTGATGTAAGAGTTATTACACTTCATATCCAAAATATTAACACCTCCTATAATAAGTTTAGGAGTCTGCCGTAACACTGAGTTGTAACTGAGATGTGCTTTCACAAGCTGAAGCAATTTAATGGAGATATTTTTAACAACCATATTGTAATCTCTACATGTAGATTCAATACCTGAGATAGCAAGAAATTGTTCATAAGTATAAAACTCACCATTACAATTTAGTAAGTCGGAAATAAAAATAATTCCTTCATCAAACCATTCTTTTTTATATATACTTTTTCTTTTAGATAATACATTTTGGTTATTCCATATTATACAAGAGTGTGGGGAGAAATTATGTTTAAAGGCTATTTTCCATGCATCTAGTGACTGCTTGTGAAAATTAGATAATTTGATGGGAAGTTTACTACATTTGAAGTCACATGATAATAAAAAGTTTAATCCTCCACACTTTTCAAAAAACAAATTGGGGATGTAAAACCATATAGAGTTATTATGGGCCAAGCAATGTTTTATCCAGTTGATTTTAAAAATAGTATTAAGAGTACTGAAATCAAGAACGTTAAGCCCACCCTCTGAAAGAGTTCTGATAATCGTTTTTCGCTTTATATATTCAGTTCTGTTTTTCCAAATGAACTTAAATATGGCCCTATCAATATCTGAGCACATTTTAGAGCTAACATACAAGGAGAGAGCCGGATATACCAGCCTCGACACTCCCTCAGCCTTAGAAAGCAGAACACGTCCATGGATAGACAGATTTCTCTGAGACCAGCAATTAAAAACCATTTTTGCTTTATGTAAACACGTAGAAAAATTATTTTCAACTCTTTCATGTGGACATTTATTGATTATAATACCAAGATACCTAACCTTTTCCTTTACCTTAATTCCACATATATCTGGGATAGCAGAATGATGAATTGTCATAATCTCTGATTTACTCTGATTAACAGAAAGGCCAGAGGCATCTGAAAAAAGTTTTAATGCCTCTAATATAATGGGGACCTGTCTTTTATCC
This sequence comes from Rutilus rutilus, assembly GCA_021464565.1. Classification (NCBI taxonomy): domain Eukaryota; kingdom Metazoa; phylum Chordata; class Actinopteri; order Cypriniformes; family Leuciscidae; genus Rutilus; species Rutilus rutilus. The sequence goes on from JAJAQA010000004.1 coordinate 47,815,969, forward strand.
TTCAGGAAGATGCATGTATCATCTGCCAGTTGACTGGTTAAAATAGTTCGGTCTTCTATTTGGATCCCTTCAATATTCGAACAATTCACTATATAAAGGTTGAGAAGCTCTGCAACCAACAAAAACAAAAACGGAGAAATAGGGCAGCCTTGCCTGATGCCTCTCTCAATGACAAACCGTGGTGAAGTCCCACTAGACAAGGATACATTACTATTGATGTCTTTATACAGGGTCTGTACAGTTTTCAGAAATTTTGGACCAAAGCCAAATCGTCCTAAAGCATCATACATGAAGGCATGCTCTACTGTATCGAATGCCTTGTAGAAATCTAGGAACAAGATAAGTGCATCATCATTAACCAACTCAGAGTAATCTAAAAGATCCAAAACAAGACGAATATTGTTTGAAATGTGTCGACCTTTCATGAAGCCAGATTGTGTGAGAGAGATAACTTCTTCTAAACAGGGTTTTAGTCTCCTAGCGAATACTGCAGCTAATATTTTGAAATCAGAATTAAGCAACGTTATAGGGCGCCAATTATCTAAAAATGTTTTATCTTTATTTGGTTTTGGGATTAAGGTAATAAGACCTTGCTTCATCGATGCGGATAATTCCCCTTGATCTAAACATTCTTTAAAAAAAATTAAAATCAAATATTTAATATCACTCCAAAATGATCGATAAAATTCAAATGGTAACCCGTCAGGGCCCGGACTCTTATTAAGTGGGGTCTTAGTAATTATAATGTCCAGTTCTTCCACAGTTATCTCTCCCTCACAAACAGCATGACTATCTTCACTTATAGATTAAATAAATGGCTCCACCTTCAAGAAAAATGTATTAGAAATTTCAGAATGAAAAGACGACGTATAAAGTTGCTGGTAAAAGTCAGATACAAACTTTGAAATTTTGCCTTCATCAGAAGTCAAATTACCATTTATATTTAGGGTTGAAATCCTTTTTAACTCACCTTGTCTTTTTTCTAAATTAAAAAAATAGGTAACACTTTATATTACGACCCGCAAACAACTGCGTAAGTAAACCGAAATTACGGTGTACGTTTCTGTAATTATAGTGTACTTCCGTGTAGGTATAAGGGAACAATATGTTAAGTTTTGGGTAATAAAGGGGTAACAAGCAGATATACAACCTGCAAAGAACTTCGTAAGTAAACCGAAATTACGGTGTCCGTTTCTGTAATTATAGTGTACCTCCGTGTAGGTATAAGGGAACAATATGTTAAGTTTTGGGTAATAAAGGGGTACAACCATACAAGCAAATTATTTATAATGTAATTATTTTAAAACTAACAGGTACCTATTCTGTTAATATTCCAGGCAAAAATTGTACATCTGTTGTATATAAAAGTTTTTATCACATTTCTGGCAAAATATGTTCTTGTGCAATTTAGATACAGGGTAATTTTGACATATGTGGATTGTAAATTAAACTTATATATAAAATAATATACACTGCTCAAAAAAATTAAGGGAACACTTAAACAACACAATGTAACTCCAAGTCAATCACACTTCTGTGAAATCAAACTGTCCACTTAGGAAGCAACACTGATTGACAATCAATTTCACATGCTGTTGTGCGAATGGAATAGACGACCGGTGAAAATTATAGGCAATTAGCAAGACACCCCCAATAAAGGAGTGGTTCTGCAGGTGGTGACCACAGACCACTTCTCAGTTCCTATGCTTTCTGGCTGATGTTTTGGTCACTTTTGAATGCTGGCGGTGCTTTCACTCTAGTGGTAGCATGAGACGGAGTCTACAACCCACACAAGTGGCTCAGGTAGTGCAGCTCATCCAGGATGGCACATCAATGCGAGCTGTGGCAAGAAGGTTTGCTGTGTCTGTCAGCATAGTGTCCAGAGCATGGAGGCGCTACCAGGAGACAGGCCAGTACATCAGGAGACGTGGAGGAGGCCGTAGGAGGGCAACAACCCAGCAGCAGGACCGCTACCTCCGCCTTTTTGCAAGGAGGAGCAGGAGGAACACTGCCAGAGCCCTGCAAAATGACCTCCAGTAGGCCACAAATGTGCATGTGTCTGCTCAAACGGTCAGAAACAGACTCCATGAGGGTGGTATGAGGGCCCAACGTCCACAGGTGGGGGTTGTGCTTACAGCCCAACACCGTGCAGGACGTTTGGCATTTGCCAGAGAACACCAAGATTGGCAAATTCGCCACTGGCGCCCTGTGCTCTTCACAGATGAAAGCAGGCAGCAGAACGTTGTCCATGGCGTCTCCAGACTCTGTCACGTCTGTCACATGTGCTCAGTGTGAACCTGCTTTCATCTGGTATGAAACAAGGGGGTAACAAGCTCCACTTTAATTTACAGCCCGCAGGAGTTACACTTACCCTGTAAATACACAGTTGAAACGGGTAACAAACACTACTTACTATGTAACAATACAAAACAACACTATTTGCACAGTAATTACAGAGAAAGGTACTCTTATTAAAAAAACAAAACAAAAAAACTTTTAAAAGGATAGTTCACTTTGAAATTAATTTTTGATATGTTTTAGCTTACCTCAAGGGCATCCAAGATGTAGGTGTCTTGAATCCGTGTATCATTCGTTCAGTCGTTTTTTAATTTAATATTGAAAGTAGAAAAATGAGAAAACAGTTCCTTTTTCGATGTTCATTTTTTCCAAAACAACGAAAAACAAGAATTCAGCTTGATTTTTCGTTTTTCGTTCTGAAGTAGAAAAATGTATAAACAGCTGGAATATTTGATTTCTACACGTAGGCGGGAATGAAACGCCCCTTTCCTTTGATTTGTCAGCCGAAGATCAAACTGTCCCGTCATCAGTTCTTCCTCAGTTCTGCACTGCAGAATAAGAGTCCTCGCGTTGTGATTCTTAACGCGTTTATTGCAACTACATTTCATCTTTTTTTTTTCATCAAATAACCAGACTAACATGGCTCGACACAACCCGTACTGGGGAAAACACTAGACAGGGCTTTCTTCTGTGTAGACCAGGAGTTCTCAAGTGCCAGGGGTTTGCTATTTTCCTATTTCCAAACTGTAAAGTCACGTTTATTTATTTGTTTATTTATTTTTATCATGAACCACGCTGTGTTTTATTCTTAAGTGACTATATAATGCATTTTACTTCAAATAATCTAAATGTTGACTTTGAAAAGTAGGCGCGTCAGAAGGCTATTCACTCTATTTTGGTTCATTTGTGGTGTGCGCCAGAAAGATGTTCAAGGAGACTGAGACGCGCTAAAGCAGCGCATCATGTTGTTTTCTTTATTTTCCAAAGGCATGACATTTTGTAGTCATTTTGAATGTACACAAATAAAAATATAAATGTTACTGTTTCGAATGACAGATTATTAAACGACAGAATATTATTATTTCCCCTGCTGAGCAACAAATCCAAGTGATGTCGCCGGCGCATCGCTCGCTCACACAGCATCTCTATCAGTTCACTTCTGGCATGGCTAACATCGCAGCCTGTTCATTATTAAAATAAAACACAGTCAACCAAACATATAAAAAGTTATTCTGCTTAATTTAATTGGTCTGTTGTACAATATAAAGGCTGTGCCGCACAGTAGGCTACTTGCTGTTATTCCAAACTCATTTCCCTTGCTGTGAAGATGATGATTTAGCATATACGTGTATTGGGACTCGACTTAAGTATAAAGCCTTCTTTACATTACTAGTTAGCATCCAAATATTACATTGCAAATATAGAAACTTTGGACCGAATGAGAGATGCGCGAAACCAACGTCGGTACAGTTGCAGTTTCGATTCAAATAAATTCGTTTAGGCTTGGCGTTTAAAATTGGCTAAATGTTGTTTATAATAAAGGACAAAATAGGCTATTTTTATAAGCTATTAGGCTATATTTTTATTGTACGTGGCTACTTATTTTTCATTCTTGTTGTTTTCTGAATAGGCCTACCATTCATTTAAGGATTTGACATAGGCTAGTAAGGGGAAGTAAAATACGCATAGACATAGCCTATATGTTATTAATAGTGTTTATAATGTTAATGTTGCATTTTATTTACCGATCTTTGACACTATTTCTGAATAGGCTAATAATAAAATGCGTTTGTTTCCCTCTCAACATGACCCGGTGCGCTGCGATACAAGCGCACATCTTTGAGATATAAATGAATACATTTTAATAAAACACAAGGCCTACATTATAAAACTCAGAAGAGTATGTATTTTAATATCTCTGTTGTTCTCTGTTCTCCGGTTGTTAGTCAGTCTGAATGTCATGCGTTTACGTTAATATAGACATATTGTACATGCATTATTCTTTTCTTTTTGTATTAGTGTTAAAAATATTAAATTTACAACTAATTATATTGATTTATATCTTCATTTATTATTTAAAAAAAAAATTATTGGGCGAGGGCGACCATGTAGGCTAACAGCCGTCATTTAGGCTACCTGCATACCTAGCTGATGCAAAGCGTAGGTGAATTTATATCTACACAGAAGAAAGCCCTGTCTAGTGTTTTCCCCAGTACGGGTTGTGTCGAGCCATGTTAGTCTGGTTATTTGATGAAAAAAAGATGAAATGTAGTTGCAATAAACGGGTTAAGAATCACAACGCGAGGACTCTTATTCTGCAGTGCAGAACTGAGGAAGAACTGATGACGGGACAGTTTGATCTTCGGCTGACAAATCAAAGGAAAGGGGCGTTTCATTCCCGCCCACGTGTAAAATACCAATATTCCAGCTGTTTATACATTTTTCTACCTAAGAACGAAAAACGAAAAATCAAGCTGAATTCTTGGTTTCGTTGGTTTGGAAAAAATGAAAATCGAAAAAGTAACTGTTTTCTCATTTTTCTACTTTCAATATTAAACTAAAAAACGACTGAACGAATGATACACGGATTGTCTTTGTTTCCACAGTAGTTTCAATTTTGATATTTTTAGGTCAAACCGTTCTTGTCTGTCAGTCATATAATGCAGGTCTATGGTCACTGGCTCAAAACACAAGCACAGAGTCCAAATTAAAACAATTCCCCATCGTCCAAATGAAACAATTCCCCATCATAAGTACACATTGATGGCCTAAGACACGAAACGAGCGGTTTGTGTGAGAAAACGAACAGTATTTATATCGTTGTTATCTCTTGAAAACAGCACACGTCCAAATGATCTGACGGCGCGGGCGGGTATAGATATATACATAGATGTCGCCTTGGCTACGGTTTCGTTCCAATGAACTGCAGTAGCCAAGGCGACATCTATGTATATATCTATACCCGCCCGCGCCGTCAGAAATCAGCTGTTTATAAAATTGTTTCAGATTCAATTTGTATCATACTGTGCTTACATACAGCCATATATATATATATATATATATATATATACATATACATATATATATAAGTTTAATTTACAACCCACAGATGTCAAAATTACCCTGTAACTAAATTGCACAAGAACATATTTTGCCAGAAATGTGATAAAAACTTTTATATACAACAGATGTACAATTTTTGCCTGGAATATATTAACAGAATAGGTACCTGTTAGTTTTAAAATAATTACATTATAAATAATTTGCTTGTATATCTGGTTGTACCCCTTTATTACCCAAAACTTAACATATTGTTCCCTTATACCTACACGGAGGTACACTATAATTACAGAAACGTACACCGTAATTTCGGTTTACTTACAAAGTTCTTTGCAGGTTGTATATCTGCTTGTTACCCCTTTATTACCCCAAACTTAACATATTGTTCCCTTATACCTACACGGAAGTACACTATAATTACAGAAACGTACACCGTAATTTCGGTTTACTTACGCAGTTGTTTGCGGGTCGTAATATAAAGTGTTACCAAAAAATATGTAGAATTCTTTTCTCCAAATTCTAGCCATTTTGCCCTTGATCTGATGAATGCACCTTTGGCCTTTTCTGCATAAAGAACATCAAGAGTTTCCTTCAATAAATACAACTTCTCCTTGTCCTGTTCACTGGGAGATGACAAACATAAAATATTATTAATTTCCTTTATGATTGCTGAGCTTCTCGACTCCTTTGCCTTAGAAAGTTGTTTACCAAACTGTATAGAAAAGTTTCGGCACTCATATTTAAAAAGTTCCCACTTTGCAATAGCAGAGTCTGAATTAACTTTACATTTTTCGATAATATTCTTAATGCCTGAACAATATGAAGGAAGTTGCAAAAACGAAGTATTCATTTTCCAGTATCCTGGTCGTCTCTGGAAACGATTACGAACCTCAGATATTTCAAGATCAATACAGGCATGATCAGTTAGAGGGGCAGGAGAAATAGTACAGGAGCTATTAAAAGAACCTAGGCAGTCAGATATAAGCCAAAGGTCTATTCTAGATTTTTGTGACATGTCTGCTTTAAACCATGTAAATGACGAGATACTGTTTCCATGGACGTGTCTGTAAGCATCCAACAAAGAAAGGCTGCTACAAAAATCATTTATAACTAAATTAAGGCGATTAACATTAAGTCTTGGGGGGAATCTATCTAAATGCAGATCAGGGGCTTCGTTGAAATCCCCTCCCACAATAAACGTTGCTGAAGGAAATTTCAAATTTAAAGCAAGTAATTTTGTAGATAAAGTTTGGAAAAGAGTATGGTTTAAGTTAGAGCTGTTAAAGCCATATACGTTACATAAAATAATAACAGCTTCTCCAGACTGAACAACAGCTATTATCCATCTGCCCTCCAAAGAGAAGTGTGACTCAAGAATTTTACCACTGAAGTTATGGTTAAATAAAATTACAACTCCACCTGAATGAGTAGACCCATGTGAAAATAAAGTTTTACCTCCCCACTGTGTTGACCAAAAGGACTCATCATTAACACTAGAATGAGTTTCTTGTAGAAAATAAATATCTCTTCTTTTAGAATTACAAAATAACTTCCGGGGTTTTTCCGAGCCTCACTTTCGATTTCAAAATGGTGGCTGCGTGAAATCAGTGTATATAGCAGGGGGGCAGGGATTTGTATTATTTTGAAGGTACCCCCGGGCGCCGCCATTGGCTAGCGGAACCCCACCTGCTGTTAGCATCCCATTGACTCCCATTCATTTTGGCGTCACTTTGACAGCGAATAACTTCACATCTGAGGCGTTTAAAGACTCCATTTGTCCATTATTTATTTCTAAAGAAACACGACAATGTATAAAAGGCTCCATTACCTTGTAGCTTACGTTATGGCCCTGTAGAAGCAGTTTTTGTAAAAGTAGGCTAACGATTGCGTCACAGCCACGCGACTCTCTGTCGCACAGTAGGAAATTACCGTATGGACAGGAGGAGAAGCTCGCAAGCAATCGGGAGGACATCGGGGCAAAATGACAAAGTAATTAATCAGAACACCTACAAAAAGTTTCTCCTGCTCCAAGATCATGGACAGCTCCTATACTCACGCTCTCCGTCTCTGCGAGTTTCGGAAGGTAATGATTCAGATTGATCTTGGCACAGCCACTAGAAGACAGACGGTTTGCTCACGTCACATCTACGTCGTCGAGCTCAGTTTGAGTCTGCGCAGTACGCTGGACCCCCAGGAAGTAAGAGTTTCTAATTGGCTTCACTTTGTCTCCGTTGAATCCAATGGGGTCGCTGTGTCCATTTCTTTTACTGTCTATGGTATATAGCAGTTAATGCTGAGACCAGCAGATAGCTAACACACAGAATTGAGACGCTCCACTTGTGATTGACATTTAATCTGATATCTGTCTTGCAGGATTGCATACCAACAATTTCCTTTATTAAATGTGTTGCACCAGAAATGACGCCTGCTCCTTTCTATATGTGTAACAATAGCAACAGCAGAAAAGGCTACACCACAACCGAGACCAGAGAGCAGCAAGGAGTCAACAGGGCTATAACAGCTTTTTATAGCGCCAGCAGGAAAAACAAATTGCTCGGACGAGAGGGAAAATCCTGAGCCAAATACAAAGAAAAACACCACTAAGATTTATGCCTCAATTGCTAAATGTTCAGCTCGTAACTACAGTTATATGCACAATAACACTTACCGGAAGGGGACGATGCATTCACACAATGTGCTTGTCCTTTCACAGGCACGGATACTCAGAAATCATGCGATCCGCCATTCAGCTGGACTACAGGGACACTGCACGTAACTCAAAACAATCAACCGATCCTAAACCCCCAAGCGAAAACAAACAATACGCTTTCCACAAACAGTTCGCACATACCTGAAAAGCAAGCGGCCAGCGAATGCACCCACTGCGACAAGCTGAGAGAAACCGGAGGGGAAAGACAGGCTAAACACAACACTAATCGTCAGTCCCGTACATACAAGAAACTAAAAACAAAAATTACTATATGTTAACGCACATACCTACAGCCACCGTCAACAACGGAAGAAGGAGTCGGACGTGACGCATCCCAGGCTATAGCCAACCAGCTCTTAAATAGGAGGGATTCCCTGCTGATAGGTGTTCACTAATGTCAATCATCTCATTCATTCGGTTACATATAATTCAAATAAAAAAACCAGTCTGCCCTAGCCTGGAAATCCAGACCTAAATCTGAAAGATTAATGGTCTGGCATCAACTAATGAAAATCGGCCAGCTCGAGGGGCGGCACCAAGCATGCATTTGAAAATCTCACTTCACGCATTTGGATAACACTACGACCAATCACAACAAGTTATCACTTAGCTAGCAGCGGAGCTAACTGGTAGATTAGACTCTTACCGTATCCGGTCAGCAAAACAGCAAAAAAAACCTTCTTGCAAAGGAACGATTCGATCGCCGTCTTCTGTTCCTCTTTTAGAGAAAAGGTCTAAATCTTTCTTGTAGCGGCCAAAGCCGTTTCAAACAAATGGTGTTCATCCATAGCCATCTTACAATGTTTACTAATGACTTTGACGTCGCAGCGCTGTCGTCATCTCGCCTCTGGCCCGCCTATATCAGATAACCCGCTGTGATTGGTGCAGCTCAGATACAAGGGCATATTTAATGAGCATCATTACTGGACACCAGAGTAACTTGCTGAGCAAATTCAACTTGTGCTCTCGCGAGAACTCTGGATTACCAGGGAAAGTCTGCCCCACAGCATGTTCAAAAATCAAAATAAGCATTAAAAACTGTAAGCAAGAAAACAAAAATCACACACACACACATATTTATATATATATATAGTGATATTTCTTTCATGAGATAATTTACCTAAAAATAAGTATTGACTAATCTAATGCATGCTATTAATATAAACATGGAAAAATAACTACCTACAAATCTCTGTGCATGTCTTTTTTAGGAGCCGTATAACGGTGATGAGTTGCTGTATCCTGGATCATCTCTTAGCAAAGGCCAGAGTTTGCTGCTGTTGATGTCATATGTGTTACGACATAATCTAACAGGAGTTGCCTTAGAACATCTTCTAAACATTTTTTAATGAACATTTTCCAGGATTGGTACCAGAAACCGTATACCTGTTTAACAAATCATATGGTGAGTTTGGTCATTATGAACCTCATTTTTACTGTGTGTCATGTTGTAACTACTTAGGAACAAGAGAGAAAAGCCTGATGCATTGTCCAAGGCAGCATTTGATGCAGATGCTAATCTGAAAAAAATGGCTTTCTAGTATTGAGCTTGTCATCACAGCTCAAAGACATTCTTGAAAATCCAAGTTTAACTTTGTCAAGGCACACTACAGCTGAGAAAGATGTACTGAATGACATACAGTGTGGAGCTGAATATAGAAAATTGAGAGAAAATGGCCAATTAGGTGATTGTGATTGTGTGAGATGTCTACTTTTGTATATGTCCACTTACTATCAAATCAAAACATTGTGCTTTTGTAAAATAAAGAAAATAAACGGGCTGTGCTTTCTACGGAAGAGGATTAGGGCCAAGCAATAATACAAAAATAAAACCATTTAGAGATTTAAGTCGTTATAATGCGAAATTAAACTCGTTAAATTTCGAGAGAAAAAAGTCGAAATACAATCTTGAGAATAAACTCATTACATTTCGAGAATAAAGTCGTTGTGTTTCGAGAAAAAAAGTCGAAATGAAATGTTGAGAATAACGTTTAGACTTTTCAGTAACAAAGAAATACTATCAACTTTAGCTAATTATGATGCTAATAATAATTAGCATTAGTTCAGCTCAATCTGTTGTAGAAGAGAGACTTATGGCAGGTGAGCTTCTTAATTTCAATTTTATATATATATATATATATATATATATATATATATATATATATATATATATATATATATATGTATATATATATGTGACAGAGTGGTACAATTGTGAAACCAACCTTTTACCAGTAAAGAAATCCGACTACGCCACCCTAGAAATTAACTCTAGGGAACAATGCTCAAAAAGCACACAGGTTCGGTTCCCCCATAAAAGTAAGCAAGAGACGTGGGTGAAGTATCAAAAGTACAAATGTTTATTAATACAAGAATGTTTTTAAAATAGACACTAAAATGTCAAAAGAACAGCATGAGACCCCACTTTAAATTAAGGAAAACAAAATTACAAAAAGAATGAATGTGGGCAATGACAAAATCAATTTTAAATATGAAAACAAAATAAAGTAATCAGCAGGGCTGAGGCTCCCATCGGCAGAAACAAAATGGAGTCTGGTTTTACAAGAGCACACTTCCACGCACACACCAAAGTGCACTCAAATCACACTACCACACACTTGAAGTGGTACACAGCACGCAATAAAGAAGAACCACCACCACAAGAAGGAAGATCCGTTCACCCGTGGGACCCCCAGTTCCTGCAGACAAACAAAAATAATAAACTATAACAAAATCAAAATTAAACACGATTAGCTCCACATACAATATAAACAAATAATAATGACGGATGAAGCAACTCCAACAAAACAAAAGGTATCAATATCACATGAAACAAAGGAAAACGTTGGAAAAATCAAATAAACTCACGAGGAAATACAAAGCAACTTGAAGTCCGATGTAAACAGGAAACAAATCAAGTTGCGTTAATAAAGGAAAAAAAATAACAAAAATAGGCAACACAATATTTCTATAACACAATAACCGAAAGAAAAATCAAACTTTCTCCCACAAAAGTATAAACAAGAAAACGAAACTAAATCAAAAGAAAAGAAACAAAACAATTATTTTCTCTCAATAAAATGAGATCGTCGTATTCTCCATGCTGATACTCGAACAGAAAACAGCCACTACACACAATCGGAACCAGACAAACAGTCCCCTTTCAACAACGATGGTGTGGTGTCTGCTCGACAGTACCGCAGGACTGCAGGAATGTGAGCAAAACGTCCACAGCGCAAAGCTGAAGACAGCAGCAACGCAGAAAATCCGATATAATATAAAATAGATCGGGATGAAAAGAGAGTGAACGAGAGGGAGAACCCTATAACGAACACAGAGAAACGTTACTAATAATGATACTTGCGCTTTTACGAATTATAATTACATTTAAAACACCTACCGTCAAGGTATAACCCAAAATAGAAAATGTACAGGCACAGGTCTCTTAATCAGCCCACCGATAACAATGGCCCAGATAGCAAAGGAGTCCGTGGCGGACCCGCCCTCAAGCCGCCAGATCCGCCTGACTGTCAGATTCGTTTTCGCTGCGCTAACAGGATCAGCCCCGCCTCCAGGATCGGCCCCGCCTGCGGTTTTAATCGGCGGACCCAGAACGAATCACATACGGATCCGCACTTCGGACGCGCCTTTTAACGTTTGGACTACAGCACGTCACCAAGAGCCGATATATCAGTCGAGAATATGTTTGCTGTGACACGGTTGTGTTGAACCCTCTTTTGAGTAAGTATATTGATTTATTGATATATTGCGACATTCACAGTAAACATTGTTTTTTTAATTTACTGTATACTAATGATTGTAATGTAATATTAGGACAACTTTAGAATGTTCACTTAACGTCAATGGTTTAGCGCTAGCTTCTAGCTAGCTGTGCATTATTTAGTTTTCATTTTGCCAATTTTGGTCTCATGTGTCTGCCATCCTCTTATGAAAATTAAGTTACGGCATTTTAATCACTGTTTGAGTCGGTTCAGACAACTATGCCGCCTATTTGAACGTCAAACTCAAAAGTGCGGGCTAAGTTACATTGAAACCATACCTCGAACATAAACATTTCTTGTGTCGTCTGGGGTCTAATAAACAGTAACGTTAACGTTAAGTTAAATTAATCAAATTCAGTGTCCACACTGCTATGTATTTTCCAATAAGCTGTACGTTAACTTGTTAGTCATATATTTCACGGGACTGTGTGAGTGCGGATTTCATGTCACGGCTTTCGTCGCTGTTTGTCACTTTACCTATAGGCAAATATATTATATATATTATAATATATTATATACAATATATTGTTGTTATTTGTTTGCCATAACTTCGCGAGTGACGACGTCTTGTCACTGTTAGTTGCTCGATGGAGCGGATGACATTTCGCTTGAGTTCAGTAGCTAACGTTAGAGCAGACAGCTCTGCAGAGTCGTGTAATTACGACTTTATGACTTCTCATAAACAGCGGAAGGACACCTAATGACTTTTATATTAATTACATTTATATAGCATATACGCTTTTATTCAAAGCGACTTACAAATGAGAACAATAAAATCAGTTAGACTAACAATATACAAGTGTTATGACCTTTCTCAATTAAATTTGTGTTCCGAGAGGTCTCGTATTACGGCGGGAAAACTCCTTTTCTCGAGAATATTGAAGCAAATTTTTTTGTGACGCAGTAAAGTTGCGGTCTAGAGTCTAGAGCGGTCATTGGCTGTGCTGCAGCAAATGCTGCACGAACCTATGGCGAGGCGGCTCAGACGCTTGAGCCAATCAGGGCACTTCCCGCCCTGGCACGTCAGAGACCGCCTAAATATATTTTCAACCACCTCCCCAATATCTGAGTAAAGTAAGATTTAATACTGTTTCGGGTAATTATTTTATATTATATTAAGTGTGTGTGTGTGTGTGTGTGTGTGTGTGTGTGTGTGTGTGTGTGTGTGTGTGTGTGTGTGTTGTTTCAGCTTACAGTTCGTTCAAGTGTTACCAGTCTGATCTACGGTTTCATCTCCGAATATCTGAGTAAAGTAAGATTTAATACTTTTCCAACTTGATTTAGCCAGATATTTAGTCAAATACTGACACTGGTCCCCACTACAGCATTTAACACTGTACTGGTTTGGTTAGTTTAGTTCATTTTAGTTTACATCATGACAAATATATTTTCAACCACCTCTCCATGTCATGTTGTTTCGGGTAATTATTTTATATTATATTAAGTGTGTGTGTGTGTGTGTGTGTGTGTTGTTTCAGCTTACAGTTCGTTCAAGTGTTACCAGTCTGATCCAGAGTTTCATCTCTGAATATCTGAGTAAAGTAAGATTTAATACTTTTCCAACTTGATTTAGCCAGATATTTAGTCAAAAACTGACACTGGTCCCCACTACAGCATTTAACACTGTACTGGTTTGGTTAGGTTGAGTTTATTTTGGTTTACATCATGACAAATATATTTTCAACCACCTCTCCATGTCATGTTGTTTCGGGTAATTATTTAATATCATATTAAGTGTGTGTGTGTGTGTGTGTGTGTGTGTGTGTGTGTGTGTGTGTGTGTGTGTGTGTGTGTGTGTGTTGTTTCAGCTTACAGTTCGTTCAAGTGTTACCAGTCTGATCCAGAGTTTCATCTCTGAATATCTGAGTAAAGTAAGATTTAATACTTTTCCAACTTGATTTAGCCAGATATTTAGTCAAATACTGACACTGGTCCCCACTACAGCATTTAACACTGTACTGGTTTGGTTAGGTTGAGTTTATTTTGGTTTACATCATGACAAATATATTTTCAACCACCTCTCCATGTCATGTTGTTTCGGGTAATTATTTTATATTATATTAAGTGTGTGTGTGTGTGTGTGTGTGTTGTTTCAGCTTACAGTTCGTTCAAGTGTTACCAGTCTGATCCAGAGTTTCATCTCCGAATATCTGAGTAAAGTAAGATTTAATACTTTTCCAACTTGATTTAGCCAGATATTTTGTCAAAAACTGACACTGGTCCCCACTACAGCATTTAACACTGTACTGGTTTGGTTAGGTTGAGTTTATTTTGGTTTACATCATGACAAATATATTTTCAACCACCTCTCCATGTCATGTTGTTTCGGGTAATTATTTAATATCATATTAAGAGACTGTGTGTGTGTGTGTGTGTGTGTGTGTGTGTGTGTGTGTGTGTGTGTGTGTGTGTGTGTGTGTGTGTGTGTGTGTGTTGTTTCAGCTTACAGTTCGTTCAAGTGTTACCAGTCTGATCCAGAGTTTCATCTCTGAATATCTGAGTAAAGTAAGATTTAATACTTTTCCAACTTGATTTAGCCAGATATTTAGTCAAATACTGACACTGGTCCCCACTACAGCATTTAACACTGTACTGGTTTGGTTAGTTTAGTTCATTTTGGTTTACATCATGACAAATATATTTTCAACCACCTCTCCATGTCATGTTGTTTCGGGTAATTATTTTATATTATATTAAGTATGTGTGTGTGTGTGTGTGTGTGTGTGTTGTTTCAGCTTACAGTTCGTTCAAGTGTTACCAGTCTGATCCAGAGTTTCATCTCTGAATATCTGAGTAAAGTAAGATTTAATACTTTTCCAACTTGATTTAGCCAGATATTTAGTCAAATACTGACACTGGTCCCCACTACAGCATTTAACACTGTACTGGTTTGGTTAGTTTAGTTCATTTTAGTTTACATCATGACAAATATATTTTCAACCACCTCTCCATGTCATGTTGTTTCGGGTAATTATTTTATATTATATTAAGTATGTGTGTCTGTGTGTGTGTGTGTTGTTTCAGCTTACAGTTCGTTCAAGTGTTACCAGTCTGATCCAGAGTTTCATCTCCGAATATCTGAGTAAAGTAAGATTTAATACTTTTCCAACTTGATTTAGCCAGATATTTAGTCAAATACTGACACTGGTCCCCACTACAGCATTTAACACTGTACTGGTTTGGTTAGGTTGAGTTTATTTTGGTTTACATCATGACAAATATATTTTCAACCACCTCTCCATGTCATGTTGTTTCGGGTAATTATTTTATATTATATTAAGTGTGTGTGTGTGTGTGTGTGTGTGTGTGTGTGTGTGTGTGTGTGTGTGTTGTTTCAGCTTACAGTTCGTTCAAGTGTTACCAGTCTGATCTACGGTTTCATCTCCGAATATCTGAGTAAAGTAAGATTTTATACTTTTCCAACTTGATTTAGCCAGATATTTAGTCAAAAACTGACACTGGTCCCCACTACAGCATTTAACACTGTACTGGTTTGGTTAGTTTAGTTCATTTTAGTTTACATCATGACAAATATATTTTCAACCACCTCTCCATGTCATGTTGTTTCGGGTAATTATTTTATATTATATTAAGTGTGTGTGTGTGTGTGTGTGTGTGTGTGTTGTTTCAGCTTACAGTTCGTTCAAGTGTTACCAGTCTGATCCAGAGTTTCATCTCCGAATATCTGAGTAAAGTAAGATTTAATACTTTTCCAACTTGATTTAGCCAGATATTTAGTCAAAAACTGACACTGGTCCCCACTACAGCATTTAACACTGTACTGGTTTGGTTAGGTTGAGTTTATTTTGGTTTACATCATGACAAATATATTTTCAACCACCTCTCCATGTCATGTTGTTTCGGGTAATTATTTTATATTATATTAAGTATGTGTGTGTGTGTGTGTGTGTGTGTGTGTGTGTGTGTGTGTGTGTGTGTGTGTTGTTTCAGCTTACAGTTCGTTCAAGTGTTACCAGTCTGATCCAGAGTTTCATCTCCGAATATCTGAGTAAAGTAAGATTTAATACTTTTCCAACTTGATTTAGCCAGATATTTAGTCAAATACTGACACTGGTCCCCACTACAGCATTTAACACTGTACTGGTTTGGTTAGTTTAGTTCATTTTAGTTTACATCATGACAAATATATTTTCAACCACCTCTCCATGTCATGTTGTTTCGGGTAATTATTTTATATTATATTAAGTATGTGTGTGTGTGTGTGTGTGTGTGTGTGTGTTGTTTCAGCTTACAGTTCGTTCAAGTGTTACCAGTCTGATCCAGAGTTTCATCTCTGAATATCTGAGTAAAGTAAGATTTAATACTTTTCCAACTTGATTTAGCCAGATATTTAGTCAAAAACTGACACTGGTCCCCACTACAGCATTTAACACTGTACTGGTTTGGTTAGTTTAGTTCATTTTGGTTTACATCATGACAAATATATTTTCAACCACCTCTCCATGTCATGTTGTTTCGGGTAATTATTTTATATTATATTAAGTATGTGTGTGTGTGTGTGTGTGTGTGTGTTGTTTCAGCTTACAGTTCGTTCAAGTGTTACCAGTCTGATCCAGAGTTTCATCTCTGAATATCTGAGTAAAGTAAGATTTAATACTTTTCCAACTTGATTTAGCCAGATATTTAGTCAAAAACTGACACTGGTCCCCACTACAGCATTTAACACTGTACTGGTTTGGTTAGGTTGAGTTTATTTTGGTTTACATCATGACAAATATATTTTCAACCACCTCTCCATGTCATGTTGTTTCGGGTAATTATTTTATATTATATTAAGTATGTGTGTGTGTGTGTGTGTGTGTGTTGTTTCAGCTTACAGTTCGTTCAAGTGTTACCAGTCTGATCCAGAGTTTCATCTCCGAATATCTGAGTAAAGTAAGATTTAATACTTTTCCAACTTGATTTAGCCAGATATTTAGTCAAAAACTGACACTGGTCCCCACCACAGCATTTAACACTGTACTGGTTTGGTTAGTTTAGTTCATTTTAGTTTACATCATGACAAATATATTTTCAACCACCTCTCCATGTCATGTTGTTTCGGGTAATTATTTTATATTATATTAAGTATGTGTGTGTGTGTGTGTGTGTGTGTTGTTTCAGCTTACAGTTCGTTCAAGTGTTACCAGTCTGATCCAGAGTTTCATCTCTGAATATCTGAGTAAAGTAAGATTTAATACTTTTCCAACTTGATTTAGCCAGATATTTAGTCAAAAACTGACACTGGTCCCCACTACAGCATTTAACACTGTACTGGTTTGGTTAGGTTGAGTTTATTTTGGTTTACATCATGACAAATATATTTTCAACCACCTCTCCATGTCATGTTGTTTCGGGTAATTATTTTATATTATATTAAGTATGTGTGTGTGTGTGTGTGTGTGTGTGTGTGTGTGTGTGTGTGTTGTTTCAGCTTACAGTTCGTTCAAGTGTTACCAGTCTGATCCAGAGTTTCATCTCCGAATATCTGAGTAAAGTAAGATTTAATACTTTTCCAACTTGATTTAGCCAGATATTTAGTCAAAAACTGACACTGGTCCCCACTACAGCATTTAACACTGTACTGGTTTGGTTAGGTTGAGTTTATTTTGGTTTACATCATGACAAATATATTTTCAACCACCTCTCCATGTCATGTTGTTTCGGGTAATTATTTTATATTATATTAAGTGTGTGTGTGTGTGTGTGTGTGTTGTTTCAGCTTACAGTTCGTTCAAGTGTTACCAGTCTGATCCAGAGTTTCATCTCCGAATATCTGAGTAAAGTAAGATTTAATACTTTTCCAACTTGATTTAGCCAGATATTTAGTCAAATACTGACACTGGTCCCCACCACAGCATTTAACACTGTACTGGTTGTCGAGCCCTGCTGTGTAATTATTTGTGAAAAAACACAGCAAATTTAGTTCTTTTCCACAACTCACTGTTACAATCTGTATTTTGTGTTTCTGTAACGTTTCTTTTAGATAAAATGAATAGAAAAACTGTACCTGTCTCCAGCTCCACCTTAAGACGGAGGACCCATGTAGACGTAGATAAACGACTTAAACAAATTAGGGATGACTGCACAAATTTGACTGACTTTCAAAGGACAACAGATAGGGAACTTGTATATGTCAATAGAACGTTTGTTGAAGACAGTACAGACAATCCAACTGAAACTGGACTAGACTTTAGTGAGGAGGAAGGTGGCATGGAGGAAGGTGGCATGGAGGTAGATGCAGACATACAGGAGGGTTTCGTGGTTGGCAGCTGTGATAGGCCGATTCAGACATCTGATTCAGAACATTCCGATAATGAACTGTCTGAGACATTTTCACTCTCTGACAGCATTTCCAACTGGGCCATACACTTTGGAATTTCTTTGGTTGCTTTGACAGCACTATTGTGCATTCTTCGCGTTTGCCATCCTGATCTTCCAAAGGATGCTAGAACCCTCCTTAGGACTAAGACAAAGTACTCTATCATAGAAAGAGCTGGGGGACAGTACCACTATTTTGGTATTCTGACATCACTTCGAAGTACTCTGTCTAAACACATACACACACTTGCAGACAATTTATGTTTGAAGTTACAAATTAACATCGATGGACTTCCTTTGTTCAAGAGCTCTAGTCTGCAACTGTGGCCCATTCTTGGACTGCTACTGAGTGTTCCTATGAAAGAACCAGTAGTGATCGGTTTATTCTGTGGATCAAAGAAACCAAGCTCAGCAAAAGAGTTTCTTGAAGATTTTGTAACTGAGTTACAACTTCTTGAAAAAGGCTTTGACCTAGAGGGTAAGACATTGAAGCTTGAGCTGGATACAGTCATTTGTGACACACCAGCCAGGTCCTTTGTTAAAAACACAAAGAACCATAATGGCTACCATGGTTGTGACAAATGTTCTCAGCCTGGTAAATACATTAACAGACGCATGACATACCCATGTACAGACTATGCTCTAAGGACAGATGATACATTTGACAGCATGATTGATGAGGTTCATCATCATGAGGGGCCACATCCATTTAATGGCAGTAGTGTTGGCATGGTTTCACAATTCCCTCTAGATTATATGCATTTGGTTTGTTTAGGTGTGGTTAGGCGTTTGTTGAACATTTGGCTCAGGGGTCCTCTGAATTTCAGAGTACCTGCAAACATAATTGAGAAAATGTCCACTAAACTGGTAGAAATGCGTCCCTATATTCCTGTGGAGTTTGCTCGAAAGCCCAGATCACTGAGGGAATTAGATCGCTGGAAGGCCACTGAATTGAGGCAGTTTCTGCTGTACACAGGACCTGTAGTATTAAGTACCTTTCTGGACCGAAATATGTACAACAATTTCATGCTACTCTTCTCTGGTATTGCTATTTTAGTAAGTCCTAGACTATCCTGCCATACACAGTATGCTCGCACCTTGCTTAGATCTTTTGTTTCACACTTTGGGGAAATATATGGCAAAGATCAACTTGTGTATAATGTACATGCTTTGGTCCATCTAGCAGATGAAGTACAACGACATGGTTGTCTTGACTCATTTTCTGCATTCCCCTATGAAAGTTACCTACACAAGATAAAAAGGCTTGTCAGAAAACCAGACTTTCCCCTTGCCCAAATTATTCGTCGATTGTCTGAGATGAGAATTACTGACACTCCTTTAAATGGTGCCTCTTTTAAAAAACAACACTTTGTTGGGCCACTTGTAGATGGATTGTCAGTGAAAGCACAGTATGGTGAGATGGCCTGTGACAAGTGGACTGTTAAAGTTTCAACCGGGAATAATGTCTTTGTCATTGGAAATGAGATTTGCATGATACATAACATTGTGGAATGCAGTGATGGAGTCTACGTAGTGTACAAAGAGTTTTCAGAGAAGTCTTTGTTCTTCACTTACCCATTCAATTCTGACTATCTGAATATCCATACAATTTCAGAAACTTTGGATATACTCAAGTGTGTTAAAGCTTCAGAGCTTGTCCAAAAATGTGTTGTTTTACCTCATAGGGATGGTTTTGTGGCCATACCCTTATTTCATACATTTTAGGAATATCTCCACAGGTCAAAGTTTTAGTTCACCCAAAAATTACAAATATTTTACAAATATTTTAAGATCATTTACTCACTCTCATTTTTTTTTTTCATTATTGGGTGAACTAAAACTTTTAAGGTTAAAGAGGCTTATCAGTTTTTCTTTTTTTATATAATTACCAGTTAAAAGGTAAAGGCATTTACTGGGGAGAATGATAGTTTTAGTTTTAGCTCTTGTGTTCTAATATTAGCTGTAAGAATTGATGCGGTTGCACATTAGTTTTGATGACAGGTGTTAATGTAGAATTAGGACCAGATGCAATGACAAAAAAATGACATTACCATGCATCATCACAAACACTGCACTCTGAAGCTGGATAACAATTAACTGTAAGTACTTTACTTAACTGTAAGTTGCTTGTTCAATGTGTTCAAAGTCATGTTTGTTTATATAGCAATTTATACAATACATATTGTTTCAAAGCAACTTCACAGTAAGTTGACAGTTCATTGTTGATCCAATTGAGTTCAATAAGGCCACATTTACACTGCATGTCTTGATGCCCAATTCCGATTTGTTGACCATATCTGAATTTCTTTAATTTTTTGGACCAGCTTCTTTAATTTGAAAGTGACCATGCACTTGGTGAAATAACCCAAGGTAGATGTACTGACCTGTTATTGAAACAGGAAGTTAAATTTATCTGGTGCTGTTTGTTATTTCCTTCTCGTTAAAGGATGTTTCACTTAATTGAGTTCCTGCTAAACAAAACCGTAGCAGTGGTGCCACAAAATTGGTACAATGATGGAGTTATCTATTGGCCAAGCTACAAAAGTGATGAGAGAGTGAACAGGGCAGCGAAAAATTCTGAAGAACCTGGACCTGACTGGAAAAAATATGATGCCAGAGTTATTAAATCATGTGGTATGCTATTTTCCTTTTAAATAATCTAAATGTAAGCAAATATCAAAGTATTTTGCCAATATTTTATATGGGAAGAAAATCCTTTTAATTATATTGTCTCATATTGTTCTGTTGTCTATAGTTCTGTTCTTTTTTACTCTATTAATTTGAAGGTCTACTGAAGTTTAACATGTAGGCTATTTAATTTTCAGATGACTACTTTGTGGCGCGACAACTATTGAAGAAAGCACTAAATTGCAACACATCGGATCTACAGTCTGAAGAGGAAGAGGAGGACATTCGGCCAAAAAGAAGGACAAAGCCGATGTTAGTATACGTATATTGTCTTTTTATTTTACATTAACTTTTTGGCCTCTATATTTTCTCAAAAACATTATTTAGTGTTATGATATGATGAACCCGACAACCACCACACGTAAAGCCAGCTGAAATAGAGTTAAATGGACAGTATGTTTTCTGGTTTCTCAGAGAAACCATTCTCAACCAATTACATTGATTTACAACTTAAGTTCTTAGGCCAGTGAAAATGTTTATGTAATTACATTTACATTTGGCAGACGTTTTTATCCAAAGCAACTTACATTGCATTTCAAGGTACACATTTGCATTCCCATCAGTTCTTGCTTTCCCTGGGAATCAAACCCATGACCTTAGCATTGCAAGCACCAACACTCTACTGTTTGAGCTACAGGAAGGCTTTACATTTATTATTATTATTAATAAGAATAATTAATAAGATGTTTGTTTTTTTCCACCCTAATTTATAGTCATTTCTTGGGAGACTCTGATGAGAGCGAAGAGGAAGTTGCTCATAAAAAGAGAGGCAAACTTTTAGCACCACCACCTTTTATCCCAAGTAGCGGCACAGCTGCTCCACCTCCACCTATTTCTCCACCTCCACCTATTTCTCCACCTCCACCTATTTCACCGCCTCCACCCATTTCACCTCCTCACTGTTCTGAAAGACCAGCAGAAGAGCAAACCCCTTCTGCAAGCAGGGTCTACAGACCTACCTGGCGGGGGGGAAGATGTGGATCAGACAATATTGCCTGCTCTGGTGAGCAATACGTCATTGGATACAAGACTCAAATAGTTCATTTTGTCAGCTTTTTTATGTTTATGCATACTTAGTTGTTTTTTTGATGCATTTATGTCAAATTTACTATTTAACTTTTATCATATTTAGTCAACCTTATCCTGTTTTTGTTTAGTTCTTTTTTTTAGTCAACTAAACTTATGGGCATTAATCTAGTTTTATTCAATGAAAACTTTTTCTGTATAATGGTTAAAATTAGAATAACTTAATCAATCATTTAGGTGAGCTTCTTTTTGTGTTCTCTGATCAATGTTTATATGTGATTAAAATCCTAAATTAAATTCTTTAAGGAGTCTGTTAAAAAAAAAATTATATATATATATATATCATCTGTTCAGTGAACTGTGCCTTAATGATTTGACAGAATTAAATTTATTTATATATTACAAACTTTTTTCTTTCTTTTTTACAGCTGCAGAAGTCCACATATTAAGCCTGCTGGAACTAATAAAGCATCAACAAGAGCAACTTATAACTAAAGTAAATTACTTGACGAGCAAGTTGAATCCAGCAGGCCAAGGCATGGAAATGCCTGAAAACCCAGTTGTGTTTCCATTAACATCCATGACAGAGGTTGAGAATTTTGAGGAATGGCTCAAAAATCCTGCAAATAATCAACCGAAGTTTAGTGTGGTGAGTCTTTTTTCCCAATCTCATTAAGATAAGTTTACATTACATAGTGTTTTACTGTTAAAGTATGTTGATATTTCCTAATTTTGTTCAGAGTCGATTCTTTCTTTTGGGAGAAAATAACTTTATTTATCATACATTTACAACTTTGTAGAATGTTTACATTTCACAAACAGCTATGTATTTTACACATTGCATGAAAGGGAATATTTAAAAGCCATAATAGGAGCACTTTAAAATGACCTTGGGATGTGAATGACCTTGGGATTTTGTTATAGTTAATTATTTTGAATGTTTAGCAAAATATTTTTATCAGCCATTTTATAAATGTTTTGAATGGTCTTCCAGCCAATCAGAAAGTCTTATTCTTATGCCTATAATAAATGACAGATTTTTGTTACATTTTAGATTTCCTCCCTGGCAACTATTGGGGGCCATGACACAAAACGTGTCACATGGAACATCCTTTCCCACATGTTCCATGACGATGTTGGGAGGAGGATCAACTGGAAGGGCATGAATGGGAAAAAATCATTCAACCAGATGGAGTCAAAGAAGTTACTCCTGTGTAAGTAAATGTATAAAGTATTGTCTGGCTAAAAAAGGTCAAACTTATCCCTTGAAGGTACACTGTCACGTTTTTGTTTCAAATTTAAAAAATGAATTAATCTCCTCTCCACCAGTAAGCTGGTGTGTGGTGGGCGTTCTGGCGCAATATGGCTGCCGTCGCATCATCCAAGTGGATGCTGCACATTGGTGGTGGTTGAGGAGTTTCCCCCCTTCCATATGTGAAAGCACTTTGAGTACATAGAAAAGCGCTATATAAATGTAACACATTATTATTATTATTATTACTATTACTACAATACACCTATAATAAAAGTTTATATTCTGACTATTTTAGACAGCGCAGGATGCCAACCGTTGTGAAGTATCGTAATGTTCTACCGCAAAAGATCCATACGGTTCATTAACCGCTACTGCACCATAAGTTACAGTGTACCTAAAAATGTCAGATTGTACACTTTTGTTTTAAAGCAACACCAAGGAACTTTTCCTCTGCGGTCGCCCTACAGGTTGGAAGCGGAATTGTCCATTGCCGCTGTCGTAAATAATTTAGCCCACCGTATCCTACCGTCGCACGCATGCAGATTGTCACATGGTATGATGGAATGCTGTTTATCCAGCACCGGCTTTGGAATGAACGATGTCCACAGACAAGGTAGAGTATGATGGAATGATTTTATGAAAGTATGATGTATTGCGACATCAGAAACGAAGAAAAACAAAATAATGACTATTGTAACGCTTGACGTAAAGCAAGTCAAATTTGTAGTTTTCTTTTGTCCTATTAGAACTACAGAAACGCGACCCGGTTTGGCAATCTTGCACAGCGTGGTTATGATTTTGGAAATATTATTTTAAGTTAAAAAAATGGATTATGTCTATCCTCTAAAAAACAACAACCAGCTTCAATGTGATTTCATGACATTTAATGAAATGCTTGTGTATTACAGGTGCTGTGAGAAAGAGCCATGTCTCCCGTGCCGCCACCAATGACGAAATTACTAAACATGTAATCCGGTGGTTCAACTTGGCATCAGATAGGGGAAGCTCAAGGAGCCGTCCCTCCTGTCAGGAAAACCGTGACCCAACAGTAGTGACCCAACAGTAGTGACCCAAACAGTAGTGACCCAACAGTAGTGACCCAAACAGTAGTGACCCAACAGTAGTGACCCAAACAGTAGTGTAATCTTTTAACTAAATAAAATTATGTTCTTGGTACAATTCATGGTTGATTTTTTTTTTCTCTAATGTCTATTCAATGTATACACGAATAAAAAAAATAGTAAATACATTTATAGTCTGTAATAGCCTATTTTTATTGTTACTGGCTAAAATGATTCATGTTTAATGGTTTCATGTTTTATTCATATTAATAAAGGCAGATACATTAATAACTATTCAAGCTTTTATAGAGCAATCCAGTCTATCTAATGTTTGTCCACCATTAGATTTTAAATATCTGTAGCTATAGTTTTGGCCAGATAATTGGGATGTGAAAGGTTTCCTGACCGAAATAAACGGGTCCAGATCGGATCCGTGGCGAATACGCTGCTTCATAAACGGGTCCAGATCGGATCCGCGGCGGATACGCTGCTTTATCAGCGGATACGGTTAGGGTCTGCCGCGGATCTGGTCTGGATCCGCAATCCTTATCTGTTCCGGATCCGTTGCGCTGTGCAAGTGGACTCCATTCCGGACCCGTTTTGCGGATCCGTTCCGGAGCTTGTGGTACCTCCGCGGCGGATCCGGTCTGGAGTCAGTTTGCTATCTGGGGGGGTACAGGAAACCATACCTAAACAGCGTGTGGAAGTGTCAACAGCACAACAATGGTAGTACAATATGAGTTTATACAAATGCACATGCACACACACATACCTGAGAGGCAACCGGTTACTAGATCCACTAAAGCCGCGCCGAAAACACACCGACACCCGGACAAATTGACACTTTAAATTTACAAAAAAATGCTTTAAAAGACCAACCAGTTTTAAAATTACCCCCGTTACAGCACAGCACAGCACAGCACAGCACAGCACAGCACAGCACCGCACCGCACCGCACCGCACGCTTACCTGTAACCACCGTAAACACGGGCACTAAAGGGGAAAGTCGGACGTGACGCCCCACGGCCAACAACAACTCAGCCCTTATATTACGGACACTGATCGCTGATAGGCAAATCCGGCTGTCAATCACCTAATCTCATTACATTCATATATATATATATATATTTTTTTTTATTAAAAACAGGTTAACTAGTTTACATAAAAGGTACTAATATATAAAACAAAAATAAAAGTAAATCAAAACCAAACCGTTTACAAGCTTTAACTGCAGGAGGCGCAATGGCAAGGCATCTAACACCGGAGAGGCCGTCCTCGGTGAATCAGCGTCTGACTGGACACAATCTTTCCAGTCCTTTTAAAGTCCATCAACTTTTTGACATCTTCAGAAATCCCCTTGAAGATTCAAATTTCATCGTTTAATGTTGTTTTTAGTATTATTATTACTATACTTTTTATATACATTCATAATCACTTGTACTCATTGTATTTTGTGAAGATGTGGGAGAAAGAGAGACTTTGGGACTTTGTGTGCTGAGTTAGAGACTGGAATGTGCAGTGTTTTTCCACCAGCATAGCATGAGGATATACATTTCAACGTTAATGGAAACTTAAATAAGCCAAATTAAATTGAATTTTTTTTTTATTTTTTTTATACTATGTCTTATATTCATTGGCAAAACCATAGGTTCCTTAAACAACACAGTTCTTTTTTGCAGTTACAGTCATTGTCTCTAATCATCAGGCAGACTTAGAACTTTTATATAAAGGAAAAAGTCTTACCTTAATGACTTAGACCAATGCCTGGATTATGCAATCCTGTTCTTCGTGACGCCAAATTGTTGATTTAAAAATCTTGCTTTCCCCTGTTGTTTAATTTCATGGAAACAGACACCAGTGATTTTGCCAAGAGATCTCTTATTTATTTGGTTTATAAGACATAGGAGGAAGAGACAATGGACCAAGGGAAGGTCTAATTCAGCTTCTCAGTCATCTTCTTTACATTTCCATCTCTTCCTGATTTTCGGACAAAAGGGCTTGGTTTTTATACTACTGACCAAGGAAAAAACTATATCACCATAGGAACACATACATTCAGCAGAAGAACATATGGTTCTCTGAAAAGTAAACCTCTAAAGTTATTTGATATGCTGGGATTGAGAAGGATCTTTTTTAGAAAAAAGACCATCTAGTCAAAAATTTGGGAGAATTAGCTGTAAGACGGTAAAACTATAGATATTTGCTGGTTGTCACTGTTTGGTGAGGGATATGGCGGGACTGTAAAAACGAAGGCAGAGTAATCCCTAAAGTATACCCCCCAGCAAACACGCGACGTCAGATAGACGTTCAGATCATGTCTGTATAACGTCCGTCAGTTCAGAACCACTTTTGTACGTCCTGTGGACGTACAAAACAGGTTCAAAATTTTAACGTCTGACTAGGACCCCCCCTATGGACGTCTGTGGACGTGCAAAACAGGTTCAAAATCTGAACGTCTAACTAGGACCCCCTATGGACGTCTGTGGACGTGCAAATCTGGTTAAATATCTGAACGTCTGACTAGGGACTCTTTTGGACGTCTGTGGACGTGCAAAACAGGTTCAAAATCTGAACGTCTAACTAGGACCCCCTATGGACGTCTGTGGACATGCAAAACTGGTTCAAAATCTGAACGTCTGACTAGGACCCCCTATGGACGTCTGTGGACGTTCAAAACTGGTTCACTATCTGAACGTCTGACTAGGGACTCTTTTGGACGTCTGTGGACGAGCAAAACAGGTTCACTATCTGAACGTCTGACTAGGGACTCTTTTGGAGGTCTGTGGACGTGCAAAACAGGTTCAAAATCTGAACGTCTGACTAGAACCCCCTATGGACGTCTGTGGACGTGCAAAACTGGTTCACTATCTGAACGTCTGACTAGGGACTCTTTTGGAGGTCTGTGGACATGCAAAACAGGTTCAAAATCTGAACGTCTGACTAGGGACTCTTTTTGACGTCTGTGGACGTGCAAAACAGGTTACAAATCTGAACGTCTGACTAGGACCCCCTATGGACGTCTGTGGACGTGCAAAACTGGTTCACTATCTGAACGTCTGAATAGGGACTTTTTTTACGTCTGTGGACGTGCAAAACTGGTTCAAAATCTGAACGTCTGACTAGGGACTCTTTTGGACGTCTGTGGACGTGCAAAACAGGTTCAAAATCTGAACGTCTAACTAGGACCCCCTATGGACGTCTGTGGACATGCAAAACTGGTTCAAAATCTGAACGTCTGACTAGGACCCCCTATGGACGTCTGTGGACGTTCAAAACTGGTTCACTATCTGAACGTCTGACTAGGGACTCTTTTGGACGTCTGTGGACGTGCAAAACAGGTTCACTATCTGAACGTCTGACTAGGGACTCTTTTGGAGGTCTGTGGACGTGCAAAACAGGTTCAAAATCTGAACGTCTGACTAGAACCCCCTATGGACGTCTGTGGACGTGCAAAACTGGTTCACTATCTGAACGTCTGACTAGGGACTCTTTTGGAGGTCTGTGGACGTGCAAAACAGGTTCAAAATCTGAACGTCTGACTAGGGACTCTTTTTGACGTCTGTGGACGTGCAAAACAGGTTAAAAATCTGAACGTCTGACTAGGACCCCCTATGGACGTCTGTGGACGTGCAAAACTGGTTCACTATCTGAACGTCTGAATAGGGACTTTTTTTACGTCTGTGGACGTGCAAAACTGGTTCAAAATCTGAACGTCTGACTAGGGACTCTTTTTGACGTCTGTGGACGTGCAAAACAGGTTCAAAATCTGAACGTCTGACTAGAACCCCCTATGGACGTCTGTGGACGTGCAAAACTGGTTCACTATCTGAACGTCTGAATAGGGACTTTTTTTTACGTCTGTAGACGTGCAAAACTGGTTAAATATCTGAACGTCTGAATAGGGACTTTTTTGGACGTCTGTGGACGTGCGAAACTGGTTCAATATTTGAACGTCTGAATAGGGACTTTTTTGGACGTCTGTGGACGTGCAAAACTGGTTCAAAAATTAAACGTCTGACTAGGGACTCTTTTGGACGTCTGTGGACGTGCGAAACTGGTTCAAAATCTTAACGTCTGACTAGGGACACTTTTGGACGTCTGTGGACGTGCAAAACTGGTTCAATATCTGAACGTCTGACTAGGGACTCTTTTTGACGACGTGCAAAACAGGTTCAAAATCTGAATGTCTGACTAGGGACTCTTTTGGAGGTCTATGGACGTGCAAAACTGGTTTGCCTTGCCTTGCCTATGGACATGCAAAACTGGTTCAATATTTAAACGTCTGACTAGGGACTCTTTTGGACGTCTGTGGACGTGCAAAACTGGTTAAATATCTGAACGTCTGACTAGGGACTCTTTTGGAGGTCTATGGACGTGCAAAACTGGTTCAATATTTAAACGTCTGACTAGGGACTCTTTTGGCCGTCTGTGGACGTGCAAAACAGGTTCAAAATCTGAACGTCTGACTAGGACCCCCTATGAACGTCTGAGGACATGCAAAATGGGTTCAAAATCTGAAAGTCTGACTAGGGACTCTTTTGGACGTCTGTGGAATGAATCAATTATTTACAATTTCTTTAATTTATATGGATTAAGAAATGGAAACTGTGAAATTTCTGAAATTTATTTATTTTGGAAGAATGTGAGCTCAAACTTGCACATTCAGTGCATGCACATTTCCAGCATTAAAAGCAATTCAGTAGAATTACAACCCACTATCAAGTGGTGCAGAGCACGATTCACGATTATCTGGATCTTGCACATATGGTTGAGCCCACAAAGGGCCTAAAATATTACAGATTTATATTGAAAATGTTGGAGTGGTATGTGTATTTTTGTTTTTGTAAAAACTCCTAATTTAATGTTGATTTAGCACATATACTGCAGTTATTAGTTTGACCATGTCCTGATGTCATTGGAGGACACAGAATCCTTTACGGATGAACAAATATAGCAAATATGTGTGAGATTAGGGTTAGGGTAACCCTAATCCTACTTCAAAATATTTAGTCAGGTCCGAATCTTCAAGATTGTGTAACCCTGTAGGCATTTTTGAGGAAAAGTTGTTATACCACATTTTTAGAAAGTTCAATGTCTCCTGAATAAGGATCCACCGTATAACATTGAAATAAGGGTCCCATTTTCTTGTAATTGTTCTTGATACAATAGGTGCATTATTCACAGCCGAAACACTACAGGTGGATAGGGTAAAATTTTAAAGTTATAGATATCACCATAAAACCTTTCCAGTTTTTCACTTACATAGAGACAGACATTTTTTGTATTACAAGTTTTCTGAAATGTCATGTTTACATATGCAAATGAGGCATACCAGTATATATATATATATATCGTCACCTTCCTAAAATAATTGCCTAAGTCATTTTTTCAAGTTTCTCAGAAAACACAAAAAACTGAACCAATAATTGAATATATGATATTTATTGATAATGTCACTCAAAAAGGTTATGGCAGAAGATGACTATTGACATACTAATAACAATGTATGTCAATTATGTAACGTAACAGGAATAAATGACTTAGGCAGATTTTTGAACATGCCTTTGTGACTTAGGCAATTTTAGATGTTCACCTCTGTCAACAATAAAACACTAACAAACAAACTAAACATCATTCTGAGGAGGCATGTGCATCTCCTCACTTCTACCTCCAGCTCTTCTTTGCTGGGTTCTTGCCTGATGCCTATTGATGTGGCAAATTATCAAAGTAGTGATGACACTCAACAGGCATGATGTGTTTCACTGACTGGAGGTCGTGGAACTTTCTCTCTTTGATTGGCAGAGCACATGGAAACATTCTTATCCATAGTATCGGCTCTTTTGGCACCTGCACCCTCTGTGGCAGTTCTTCCCACACAGAGTCCCCCGAAAAGGAAAGCTTGAAATGGA
Source organism: Rutilus rutilus (assembly GCA_021464565.1). NCBI lineage: Eukaryota > Metazoa > Chordata > Actinopteri > Cypriniformes > Leuciscidae > Rutilus > Rutilus rutilus. The sequence continues at coordinate 47,846,079 of JAJAQA010000004.1, forward strand.
CCTTGCCTTCACTGCCATACTGAATAGCCCGCAAATGATGCACAGTCGGATCTCCAGCCTTTTTGCCTGGTCTGATGCTAGTGAAGTAAGATCCATTCATTTTCAGGAATTCATCATGCTTTTGCACCTTCACATGGTAAGGTGATGGGTTGATTCTTGCAGTCTGGAGTATGATGACGTAGTCTCTCGGTGTAAAGACATCCGTAACTATTTTGCGTTCAATAGTACTATGCATGCTGTCACACTCCATCTGTGTGTGGCCTGCAACAAGGTATTTCTGTGTTATTAGTACCCCATATTTCCTCGCAAGCTCAGAGAATGCATTCGCCACACCTGCACTGCGGTTCTGATAACCGCAACCGTCGCTCCACACTATGATTTCTTTGAGTTCTGGATGGTCTTTGATCACACCTTCAAAATGGCGATATTGAAGATGTGCAAATACCTCGCTACTCAGGTCACCCTCCGATTCGTCCCAAATGTAGCAGTATCCTTCTTTTGATCTCAAGTCGAAGAGGATAAAGTTATGGACCTGCAGTTTCGTTTTGTAATACAGGCTGCTGGCTTGGGTTTTTGGACACAGCAGCACAGCTTGCAAGTCCATTGTCCAAACGGACTTCTCATTATTCGCAGAATCCTTGTCACAGGATTTCTCTTGCCTCGCTTCATCTTTCTGGGTGACATGTGCATCATATTCGGCCTGACTGATATTCCCATGCTTGAATGAAACACAAACATCACACTGATCTTTTCGCGGAATAAATACAGAATAGTTCTCTTCATGGAATACATCTGTGAAATATCGTATTCCAACGGCCCTCACTTCAGTAGTTGCAGCTGCTTGTTGATATTCCCGATGTAGTTGGGAGATAGTTGTGCCTGGGTGAAGGAACTTCTTGTGTTTGTAAGTCTCTGTGCTTCTGCAGTAGTGTGAATCAACAGTGGGCAGGTCCCTCAACCAGTCCTTAAGGAAATCCTTGACATCAGCTTCAAGCTTTGCATGCTTGCCACTCATAGGTCCAGATTTAGACAGAGGCACTGCTGCTTGTTCGTCATGGTCGATGGTGTCTTTGTTCAGCCAGTCTGTAATGGTTCTTTCAGGGACACCAAGTGTAGATGAAAAAAGGGCCTTGCACACTTTGAGAATCGTTCCATCTTGAAGCTTCAGTTGGTAGGACAATGATGAATTGCGTCGGGAACCCTCACCAACTTTATTTTGCTTGATGTTAACCTTTGTGACCAAAGTGGTGACGTATAATCGACGTTCTTCCCAGGTGTTCATTGCCCAAATCTTCTGAAATATCCACTGCTGCTGCTCTTCTGTAAGGACTTGGCAGTCTCGAGTTGAGACTCGCTGACAGAACTTCAAGCTGCAGGGAGGACCCATAGCCTTTGCACTTATTTCTTTGCCACCTTTGCTGTTGTATGATATTCCTTTGAGACGTTTCTCCTTGGATTCATTTTGTTTCCATGTTCCCATACTAAGGCATTTATTTCTTTTCCTTTTGACCATTTTGTTTAAAGCAACATCCTCATCCTCATCCTGCTGTTCTGGAGTTGTTGCCACCATGGTTAGGCTGTCTTCATTTTCAGGGGCAGAGGACTCATCACAGGATGGGGTATAGTCTGGATCTCTTATGACATCATCAGATATGTCCTCTTCATTGTGTGAATGTATCTGCTTGGCATCTTCAACAACATCAATGGGAGTGTTTAAGGTATTTTCGTCTCCATTTTCTGTTACATAATCTACATAATCTAGGATTAGAGTTATGGTCTCGATGTCATTTCTCCTGCCTGCTCTTGACCTGCTATTGACCTGATTGTCAAGTGCATCTCCTACAAAAAGAAAAAAACATTTCAACCCTTTGAGGTGTACGGTCACAAATGTGTGATCATTCTGAAAAACATTAATTGTCTTGTGGTCAGAGGTGGGTAGTAACGAAGTACATTTACTTAAGTATTTATTTGGGATTTTTTTACTTTTAAGAGCAGATTTAAATGTGGGTACTTTTACTTTAACTCGAGTACATTTCCAATAAAAAAAACTGTTCTTTTACATTGGGCAACGTTCCTCTCGTTACTTTATTTTAACCAAATAAGTTGTTAAATGCGTAGTTTATTCCAAGCGCGCTGTGTCTTTTTTTTTCTGGGCATGAGCGATGCTCAATTCACAAATGAATCACTCTTTTGAGTCGATTCTGTTCAAATACTTTTTTCTGGGCACGAGCGATACTCAATTGACAAACGATTCACTCTTTTGTGTCGATTCTGTTCAAAGACTTAATCAAATAAGTTGGCATAACTGTCTGAATCGGTTCGCGAATCAGTTTGAATGATTTGTTCGGTTTCCTGCACGCACTGAATCTGAAGCGGTTTCACACTCGGACTCGTAACAGGACGATTTAAGAACATCAAGCGTCCGACTGTACTGGCCGTGGACCTACAGTACAGTCAAGTGAAAGCAAATCTGCAAATTAATTATTTTGTTTGCCAGCGATGAAGATCTTTATTAGTTGAACATCTTCGTAAGCTGTCTGTGAATGAATGATTCCACAGGACAATACATTCGATTTCATTTCATTCAGGTAATGCATTTTACAACCAAACAGATTATATACACATAATTTCTAGCTGTTTGATTACAATACGGTAGCCTATTCAAATCTTCCTATATTAGATCATGTAATGTGGAAACAATTAGACAAAAACTGTAGATGAAATATTGTTTAAATAGACAGAAAAGAGCTAACAGAAAGCCTAATGCTAGCTTCATTGACTTAGCTATTTTTATTGACTAAAATGCTGACTAAAAAGACTCAATAAAAAGACAAAAAACTATGCAATATTTATAGTCTAGCCTATATTATAGTAAACCTCATCACTTACCAATAGGGGGTGAGCCTTGAATCATGGAAATAACTTCAGAGGTTGAGTAGCTTTTCGATCTTCTTGATGCACCTGCCATCTTGAAAAGCTTGTAAAATTGCTTGTAAAATTGCCTAAGTCTCATTGCCTTTTGACTTAGGCAAAATAAAACGGCCTAAGTCACACACTTGACATAGGCGATTATACTATAGGGGTAGAATTGCATGATCTGTTCAACTTAGGATGTGGGTGATTTTACCAGAGGTGGCCAGCATCATGAGAAGATGACTTATGCAAAAAAATCATTTTTGTCAAAAAATGTCAAAAATAATTTTGTCAATTATTTTAGGAAGGTGACGATATATATAATTCGAGGGGCAGGCATACCAGTACGCGGTTCCCCCTTTCGGGCTAGCCCTGTCTCCTCACGTCTTCACGAAGGTTGTCGAGGCAGCCCTTGTTCCTCTCGACGACTGGCTGATCCTAGCTCACTCTCGAGACAAGGTTTGCGAACACAGGGACCTAGTGCTCCGGCACCTAGCTTGTCTGGGCCTCCGGGTCAACTGGGAGAAGAGCAAACTCTGCTCCGTGCAGAGGATCTCTTTTCTCGGTATGGAAATCGACTCGGTCGCCATGTGCGCGCAGCTTACGAGCAAGCGCGCGCAGTCACTGCTAACTTGCCTTCGTCAGTTCGAGGGCAAGAGTGCGGTTCCACTGAAACTATTTCAGAGGCTCCTGGGGCATATGGTATCCGCAGCCGCAGTAACGTCGCTCGGTTTGCTTCATATGAGACCGCTTCGCGATCAAGTCCCGAGGTGGGCATGGCAACACGGCACGCTCCGAGTCCCAGTGACTTCGACCTGCCGTCAGACCTTCACCCCGTGGATGAACCTCAGTTTTCTATGGGCTGGAGTGCCCATAGAACGAGTTTCCTGGCATGTTGTTATATCAACAGATGCCTCCACAATGGGCTGGGGCGTTGTGCGTTGCTCAGGGGTCAGCACGTATTAGTCCGATCAGACAATACCGCCACAGTAGCGTACATCAACCGAGAAGGTGGTCTGCGCTCCCATCGTATGTCGCAACTCGCCCGCCACCTCCTCAAATGGAGTCAGAAGCATCTGAGGTCGCTTCGAGCCATTTATATCCCGGGAGACCTGAACCGTGCAAGATCAGGGAGGACGAGGAACAGGTAATTTTGGTTGCCCTGTATTGGCACAACCGCACCTGGTTCCAAGAACTAGTACTCCTCGCGACAGCACCTCCCTGGCCAATTCCTCTGAGAAAGAACCTGCTTTCTCAGGGACGGGGCACCCAATGGCACCCTCGTCCCGATCTTTGAAATCTCCATGTGTGGTTCCAGGACGGGACGAGGCAGGTTTGAGTACCCTACCACCAGCGGTGGTGGCTACCATCACTTCCGTAGAGCATCGTCCACGAGACATGCCTATGCGTTGAAGTGGAACCTCTTCGTCAACTGGTGTTCTTCTAAACTTCAAGAACCCACGAAAGGCCCGATCAGTGTCGTGCTTTCCTTCCTGCAAGAAGGGTTGGAGCGAAGGCTGTCTCCCTCCACCCTGAAAGTGTATGGTGCCGCCATTGCCACACATCATGATGCAGTTGATGGTAAGTCCATTGGAAAGCACGACCTGATCATCAGTTTCCTGAGAGGAGGGAGGAGACTGAATCCTCCTCGCCCTCCTCTCGTTCCCTCTTGGGACCTCTCAGTGGTTTTAACTGCTCTGCAGAGTGCTCCCTTTGAGCCTCTGCAATCAGTGGAGCTTAAGTTCCTGTCAATGAAGACAGCGCTCCTGGTTGCATTGGCCTCCATCAAGAGGGTAGGGGACCTGCAGGCATTTTCGGTTGACGAAGCGTGCCTGGAATTTGGACCGGCTAACTCTTACATGATCCTGAGACCCCGGCCTGGATATGTGCCCAAGGTTCCCACCACATCCTTTCGAGACCAGGTGGTGAACCTGCAAGCGCTGCCCTCGGAGGAGGCAGACCCAGCCTTGGCACTGCTCTGTCCAGTACGCACCCTCCATGCTTACGTAGACAGAACGCAGTGTTTCAGGACTTCAGACCAGCTCTTTGTCTGTCATGGTGGGAAGCTGAAGGGAAAGGCTCTCTCCCAGCAAAGGTTGTCTCACTGGATAGTGGACGCCATTACTTTGGCTTACCAGCAGCAAGGTCGACCATGCCCCCTTGGTGTGACGGCCCACTCCGTCCGGAGTGTGGCATCCTCTTGGGCTCTAGCGCATGGCGCCTCACTAACAGACATCTGCAGAGCTTCAGGCTGGGCGACACCTAACACGGCCTCTGGGCGACCCCCACGTATGTAGTCCACTGTAAGCCTCTCTGAGCATGTGTCTTTCCCTCGGCAAGCCACCTTGCCACCCCTGGGTTTGAAATATTCCACCTGCGGCTGGACACCCCAGTGATTCTCAATATGCAGCCCCCTGGGGTCATGTGTATTCCAAGTTCCCCCCTTCGGGCTGGGCATAATTGCATATTTCCACTGATATATGCTTCCCAGTGTACCTTGGTACCTTGGCATAATTCCAGCAGCCATTAAAAACAGTCCCTTTCATGTTAATGTTGTTTTTTCATTGTTTACATGTTTAAATATTCTGAGAATGCATAGTTTAGTTATAATGTTTAATGTTTAAACTGCAATAAATGCATTAAAACGTTTTGTTGTTTTTTTGTTGTTTTTTTGGCAGCCATTTTGTTTTTATTGTTTATGCCAAAACAGTGATGTTTACAACTTGTTATACGGCAGAAATGGATTCAGCACCTAAAAATCATATAGAAACAACACTTGAAGTACTTTTCCTCAAAAATGCCTACTGCATCTTATCCAGGGCTATTTTTCTATGTTGGGACTTGACTAATTTAAATATACCGCAAATTAGGAAAATCAGAAGCTAAATCTATAATAATGAAAGAAGTTATGAGAATCATGCAGGAACAATAATAGAGGAAACATGAATACTGGTTTATGTAATAGTTGCAGGTACCTGATCAACATAGCATTGTTAAGATGTGAATATGATAGTCAAGAGGGTTAGGGTTAGGGTTGTTAACCCTAGCACAAAATACAGCAAAGTTATACAGAAAGTTACAGCAAGTAGGAAGCTATAATCGATAATAAGAAAGAAGTTATGAGAATGTGGCAGGAATAGAGGAAGGGACTCTCAGGTTGGGGTAAGGGTATGCAGAAAGAGGAAACCATCAAGATTTTGGTTAGGACACACTGCAAACTCTGCACCTGATCAGCAGTGTTGTGCAATAAATATGATAGCAGTAGTCAAGAGAAAAATTTAGGACATGGAAGAGACTTGCATATTGCAATACTTGCATTAAGCGCTAGCACTTGCATATTTGCATAGCATTTGCATATTGTTTATCTGCTTCTGTTGTTCTCATTTGTAAGTTGCTTGGATAAAAGGGTCAGCTAAATTAATGTAAATGTAAATGAGACTTATTAAAAGAAATGTTAAATAAATCGTTATTTATTTGAGTTTCTGAGAGCTACCAAGCTGGATAATATATACACACTACCGGTCAAAAGTTTTAGATCGGTAAGATTTTTAATGTTTTTAAAAGAAGTATCTTCTGCTCACCAAGGCTGCATTTATTTGATTAAAAATACAAACAAAAACAGTCATATTGTGAAATATTATTACAATTTAAAACAGCTGTTTTCTATGTGAATATAATAGTTGTGTAATTTATTCCTGTGATCAAAGCTGAATTTTCAGCAGATACTCCAGTCTTCAGCGACACATACTTCAGAAATCATTCTAATATGATAATTTGATGCTCAAGAAACATTTATGATTAATATCAATGTTGAAAACAGTTTTATTTTATTTTTTTTATTTCATGATCCTATGATGAATAGAAAGTTCAAAAGAACAGCATTATCTGAAATTTAAAGCTTTTGTAACATTAAACACTACCCTTCAAAAGTTTGGGGTCAGTAAGAATTTTAATTTTATTTTTGGGGGAAAGAAATAAAATAAATCAATACTTTTCATCAAGGATGAGTTAAACTAATCAAACGTTACAGTAAAGACATTTATAATGTTAGAAAATATTCTATTTTAAATAAATGCTGTTCTTTTGAACTTTCTATTCATCAAAGAATTTTGAAAAAAAAAATGTACACAACTGTTTTCAACATTGAAAATAATAATGAATGTTTTTTGAGCATAAAATCAGCATATTAGAGTGATTTCTGAAGGATCATGTGACATTGAAGACTGGAGTAATGATGTTGAAAATTCAGCTTTCATCTGAGGAATAAATGACATTTTAAAATATATTGAAGTAGAAAACAGTCATTTTATATTTTCATAATATTTCACAATGATACTTCTTTTTTTATTTTTTATAAAATAAATGCAGCCTTGGTGAGCAGAAAACTTATTTTAAAAACATAAAAAATCGTACCGATCTAAAACTTTTGACCAGTAGTGTATATATTTAGAAAATATTATTATGAAAATTATTATTTTCATAATAATAATAATAATAATAGCATAAGCATGATCATTCATAAACTGGGGGTGGCACGGTGGCATCGTGGCGCACTAAAACAGTTTGCGACCATATAGTTTGCGGCATTTTGCGACCACCGTTGCATACAGACTAAGAAATGTGGGAAAAAATAAAAAAATAATCGAAACAAACCTTTGTGCTTAAACATCTGACCCTCCGTTAAGTTTTTTTCTGGAGCACATGTCTAATCTTTAACAAAACTCAGCAAACAGAGGCATTTAAGCAATATATCTTTATAATATAGCCTAAGTGTCTACTTTTAAATGATCGAATTCTAAACTAATATAAATATTTCTGTTTATGTAATTTGTATAAAAAGAGAGAGATGTCCGTCGTTCTCTCATCTGCTAACGTAGGCCTAATATGTGAACACGTGAAGAGCGCGCGCTTTTCAAGCAAATGTTCTGAGGCAATCCATGAAAACCTGTCAAAAACATATAAAATTTAATCAGATTCATGTACTTTATGTCGTCTTGTGACGATATTAGGTATACTTATTGCGTAATAGTAAGTTAATATAATGTTAATCTTGGAAAAATCGACATCAGAAGTGGATTTTCACTTCGAGGAGCATTGGATCCAGCTGTGAATAGTAAGTTATTCTTATGTGCTAAATTGTTCTAATCGCTGAAATGTCTGAAAAAACGCAAAATGTGTGTTTAAATATAAAATCACGACATTTAAATATGTATTTGTAAGCAATGTATAACTGCAAATTAAAATGTATGCTCTATATTAAAGTCCACATGAATTCAAAATTGACCGTATTTACTTTGTTTGCCTAAATTGTTAGTTTTGTGGTGAACAATTCATCCATGCAAGTCAATCCACACAAAAATTTTTTTTGGCTTTGTAATCTTTAATCAAAATCTGAAAATGCCCCTCCTCTCTGCATTGGAGGACCTTCCCTGTATGTTTGACGGCTTGGTTTGGGAAACGCTTAACCACTCCCCTCAAACCGTTAGTCTGCTATGAGCGAGAGATGGAGAGGAGGAGCGCTAGAGTAAAACCCTGCCCTCTGTTCAATATACCTTTTCACTGGCAAATACGTCACAACACTGGAGAAAAGTCGTTTGCAACTTCCGGTTCACGCGGACTTTAATGTATAATAAAAATCATATGTTACAGACGAAATATGTTTAGACAATTTTCGTTTACTAGTTTTGGGTAGATTATAATTTTTTTTTTACTGTAAACTAGACTAAATATACTATATATTTAGTCTAGTTTAAAGTAAAAATTGTATAATCTATCCAAAACTAGTAAACGAAAATTGTCTAAATATTTGTCAAAAATAGACAAACAGTTTTGGATAGATTATAATTTTTTTTACTGTTAACTAGACTATATATATAGTCTTTTGTCAAAAATAAAGTAGGTAACGTTTGTTCCAATTCAAATCCTTTGAAATATGTATGATAAAATGTATGCTTTTACAAAGAAAGATTACACTTGAAATATTGTTAAAATTTTAATTTTGTTTGACTTATATGTGAAAACTAATAAAATGGCAAAACATTTATATTATAAACAAAATCTTATCCATTAAATTATTTTTTTATTGTGTTTTATTAGTGACGAATTTGGGGAGAGAATAAATATTCCAAAACTTTATGAAAATACAGTATGAGAATTAACTGTGTGTCCTCTTAGCTAAAATGTTTTTTGAAATACTCTTAGAAAAAGTCTTAAATGATATGCCCATTCATTTTAAGAGTTTATCCTAAATTGGCACATTTTTAGTCATAAGATATTTTTTTTAATACGACCCCTGATCTGTATATTTCTGTATATAAAATAGTTGTAGAATTTGAAATATTCTTTCTCTTTTTTAGGTTGAAGCAATAAAGACAGAAAAAAAAGAGGTAAGTTTATGTTGAAGCAAAAAACCTTTATCATATGTTGTTTCTCAAACGAAATCAATTGTACTAGGAACTAGTTTGGTTTGAGCACAAACTAGGGCTGCTCGATTATGTAAAAAATCATAATCACAATTATTTTGGTCAGTATTGAAACCACTATTATGTATCTCAAATACATTAAGGCCCAGTTCCAGGAATGCACTAATGTTGTTGGTAGTACCAGTTTGCAACAATTATTAGTTAACACTAAGTTGTTAACACTCCGGAATAGGGATGGGACAATTACCGTTTTCACTATAAACCACAATAAAATGTATTGACTGTTAGTAATATTGTTTAAAATTGAATTATCATTAAAGGGATACTCCACTTTTTTTTTGGAAATAGGCTCATTTTACAACTCCCCCAGAGTTAAACAGTGGACCCTTACCGTTTTTGAATCCATTCAGCCGATCTCCGGGTCTTTATAAGAATGTCACATTGACTGGTCCCATTGACTTCCATAGTATATCTTTTTTCCTATTATGGAAGTCAATGGGACTAAAAACTGTCTGGTTACTGACATTCTTCTAAAGACCTGGAGATCGGCTGAATGGATTCGAAAGCGGTAAAAATCAACTGTTTAACACAGCTATAATTTCAATTTATTCATATAGCCTACATCATTGCGTGTTTTACGTGACATCTGCATGTTAATTCCATTTGCATGACTGGATTCGAGGATGCGCTCTGCAAACGGGACATACCTATATCTGCATGGATGGTCTATGTTTCCTCGTTTTAGAGCCACATTGCGTCCACATTTTCAGCAAATTGGATATCTAACCATGCGTTTTTCCTACATCTAAAGTATATTCACATAGCCTAGCCTACTGGCCATGGTTCGCTTCATAATAATTAGAGGGCGTTTCTCTTCCAGCTGAGTCAGCATCTTTTGCACGTTTGTTCTCCCGCCCTTCAATCAATGTAGCAGTTTCCGGAGCGCGATTTTTTTGGTGTTTTTTTTTTTTTTTTCAAACTTTGTAAATTATTATAATATAAATATTTTTTTTTACTCCGTAACAGATGTGATTTAAAATGTAGCGATGTACAATACTTCAAACAAAACGTAAAATTACAGATTTTAAAAACTACTTGAAAAAAAAACTACTCAATTACGTAACGCGAGTAAATGTAATTTGTTACTTTCCACCTCTGCCAAGAAGGCAGCACATAGATGATACACATTAACAGACAACAAGCAACAAACAGACAGGGATGCATAGAAATATAAAAAAATACAGAAACAAATGTTTTAACATTCAAGCTGAGAGAGTTATGGCTTCGGAAGGGGCGGATGTGCGCGTGTCATCCAGAACACAAGCCAAAATAAGAGTGTTCTTGCAAAAAAAGAACATATACTAGAACATACTATTTTGGTGTTTGTTGGGAGCCAATATTGAAATTCAATTAATTGCACAGCCCTAGCTGAAACCCCTCTTCATCATTAAGGCCTCAGTATACTTCTGCGTCGGACCTACGCCGGAGCCTATACGCCGTAGGCAACGTGTTGGTTTTAATTTATACTTCTGTGTCGTTGTCCGCGTTGACGCGCACCTAGGGAGCATGAAACCCCGAGGGAGGGGTTCTGGCAGACCAATCACAGCGCTTGTGTCCGCGTAGAATTGACGCGTTGTTACATTTTTGGAGAGGTGCACGTCAGGGTACGCCGTAGGGTACGCACGCTACACACAGCCTACGACGTAGCTACGGCGGCAGTTCGACGCAGAAGCATAAAACAGGCTTTACACCAACAAGTACTGATGACTGATTTTTGTTTTAATTTTAAAATAAAGTGTAATCAATCAAATTTATGCTATAGTCCAACTACGTCACGTAAACCTTGACTAATGCATGACTCTTTCAGTGACATTCTAAATACATAGATTTAGAGCTTTGAGAACTGTTGGCATAGCAAAACATTTTATTGTGAGTAAGGACATTTCAGAATCGAATTCAGGATCAAACTATGTATTACAGATGGCTTATTTAAAAGCATGGTGCAAAAGGAAGGCAGAGATGGATCAGTTCCTGCATTCTGACAGTGATGATGACCATGAAAGTCAGAGATCAGTTAAAGATAGATCAACCTGTGGCTTACATAACCAGGCTGACAGTGCAAGCAGTTTTGAATGCATTTATTCAGCAACTGAAAGTTCAACAACAGATGAATCAGACTTTGACACTGATGTAGAGAATGCGTCTTCTGATTCAGAAAAAGAAGTTCTAAATGATGATGCTGAATTGGATGTTCCCGATTTAGAAGAGAACTTAAAGGGGTGGTATAATGCCCTTTTCACATGATGTAAAATATATCTCTGATGTCCCCAGAGTGTGTGTGTGAAGTTTTAGCTCAAAATACTCCACAGATATTTTTATATAGCATGTTAAAGTTGTCAATTTTTGAGGGTGAGCAAAAACGCACCGTTTTGTGCCTGGCCCTTTAAATGCAAATGAGCTGCTGCAGGGGGCGGAGCTTCAAGAGCTCGTGTGTGTTAGCAGCTGCAATTACCTCACGCAGACACACTAAAATGATAGAAACTGTTCTGCCTTTAATGTTAAAACGGAGTCAGACAAAGATGGAGAAACTCAAGAAGAAGTGACAACATGTAGAATGCAACAGGACGTCTCTGAATGGTTAGTTGATGAATTTATGTTGCTGATGTGGAGTTAACTATCTTCAATTAGCATATTCTGTCATGATAATCTATAAATCGCTCATATAGGAAATGTTGTGAGATGCCTACAGAGTGACATGCTATTGCATGTGAAAAGATGGATGCTACAGTTTGAGCTGACTCACAAATGTACTCTTATACAACAACTTTTCCTCTTCTCAACATGGACTGCGTGTTCCCGGGGGCGGGGTTTATGTATATTTTAGGGTTAGTGATGTCACTAACCCTGGAGGAATGTCGTGTAGTCCCTTCCAGCCATTTGTTGTAGTCCTTTTCTTTAAAAGCAAATATCTCCCTTTGCTTTGAACTTTAAGCATTGTAACTTTGCAGGTGTTGTTTATGCTCAAACAGCAACATTACACACTAACTAAAGTTAGAAAAGTGAAATCATAATCAACCACCCCTTTAAGACAATGGTCTACAAAGAACAAAACCACACAAAGATCCTTAAATGAATTACTGACAATATTAAGAAAGCAAGGACACCTGCTACCAAAGGATGCAAGAACACTCCTTGCTACACCACGAGCCGTAGGATCTAAGACAAAATGTGGTGGGCAATATATTTATTATGGGTTAGAAAAGGGGATTTGCCATTTACTAACTCAGACAATGACTTTCAGACATGATCATGATTCAATAAACCTCAGCATCAATATTGATGGTGTCCCACTCTTTAAAAGCAGCAAAGTCCAGTTCTGGCCAATACTTGCGAAGTTTCACAACTTTGAGCCATTTGTGGTAGCTCTCTTTTGTGGAGACAAGAAACCGTATCCTCTTGAAGAATATCTTGATGATTTTTTGATGGAGTGTAAACATCTCACAGACAATGGTATAATTCACGAAGAGAAGAGCTACACAGTTAATATTCAAGCATTGATCTGTGACGCACCAGCAAGAGCTTATCTGAAGCGCATTAAGAATCATAATGCCTATCACAGTTGTGAGAGATGCATCACCAAAGGTGCTTATGTCACAAGAAGAGTGGTATTCAATGAACAGGGGTGCCCCTTACGAACAGATGAAGCTTTCAGTGCAGTAGAGTACAATAACCATCAAATAGGAACCAGCCCCTTCATTGCTGCTGGAATTTCTTGTGTTAGCTCATTTGTCTTGGACTATATGCATATGGTCAACTTGGGAGTAGTTCGACGGATGTTAATATTCTTGACTCGGGGCCCAACACTTTGCCGCTTATCTGTAAGGCAAAAGGAACAAATATCGCAAAAGCTAAATGGACTAAGAGGAAAAATGCCTAGTGAATTTGCTCGGCAGCCCCGCGGCCTAGAAGAGCTGGACAGGTGGAAGGCCACAGAATTTCGGCGGTTTTTGTTGTATACTGGACCAGTTGTATTGAAGAATGTGTTATCTCCTGAAAGATACTACCATTTCCTGTCTTTGACAGTAGCCATGTCAATTATGTTGGACTCTGATGAGAGCACTCGCAATGCATACCTTCAATATGCCCATGAACTCATCTCACACTTTGTCATCCGCTGTGCTGACCTGTACGGAAAGTATTTTTCAGTATACAATGTACATGGACTGATTCACCTTCATGAGGATGTCCGCCACTTCAATTGCTCATTGAATGACATTTCTGGTTTCCCTTTTGAAAACCATCTCCAACAAATAAAGAAAAATGTACGGAGTGGGAAAAATCCCCTTGCGCAGGTGACCAGGCGATTATCAGAGATTGAATATGCAAACGCTAGCAAGAGCAAAACACAGACTGAAGCACGGCCCAGAATGTTTGTTTCTACAAAGGAAAAGGACAGTTGTTTTCTCTTGCGAGGTGAAAGATTTGCTTTTATCAGAGAAAGAAGAGGAGATGGGATTGTGTTATGCGATGTCCTGCACCAGCGTAACACATCAGCGTTGTTTGAAAAGCCATGCAGTTCAAAACTGCTAAATATAGTCTACACAAGAAATGGACGAGGCAGGATGAAAAGACGACAACTGCTTGAAACTGATCTGCTCCGCAAGGTGGCCTGCCTCCCTCATGAAAATGGTGGTTCTGTCCTCATACCTCTCCTCCATGGTATAGAACACAGAATTTGAAGGTTGGCAGTTTTATCTTAATTAACCTCTTTGTAGATTTACCATTCTATATTTTGTTATAACTGAGTTCAGAACACTTAAAGGTGGATTCAACAATGTTAGAAATTGGGCAGAAGCAGTAAGGTACATATATACTCACAATAATGCGGTGTGGTGGAGGAGAATTATATATGTTATATATAATCCATTTCTGGTGGCATTTGTGTTTGTTTGTAGCAGTTTCATAGATAAGTGGTGTGGAAAAGTGCTAACACTTTATGAATGTGCTTTTACTTGCCAGATCATGGTGTATGCCAGGGCTGTGTGGGTGGAGCATGGCAAGGAAGTGGAGGGAACTGCCCCAGACAACTGGATTGATGTCGACAACAAAACTATTAGATGGCTAAAAAAAGGGGAAAAGGCAGCTTTCCTCAATCAACACCCCCCTCAGGATGACTGGATGACATTCACCTTGGTGAAGCGTAAAATGACCTCTGGTAAGTTTTTGCAAATTATCTAATGAGATTCATTCCTCTGTCAAAATAAAAATTGTAAGGCAAAACTGTCAGGTGAGCACCCTTATCAAGATGCTAGCACTATGGTCATTTTTATTGTAATTGTAGTGTCTGTCTGTAACCTGTGACGCATGGACGTTAACATTCATGAATGTGATGATTATGACATGACGAGCTGTGTTGAGGAGGAGGAAGAAAATGAGGAAGTACAAGGAAGGAAAAAGACCAAACGCAAGTTTGATGACTATATTCTCGGTATGCTTCTATGATAATTGTTCAGAATCAAATTCTATACACTGAATTCATTTGAGGCACTCTAGTTTTAGGTCACTTAAAAAAAAAAGTAAATGTTAATTTGTACAATTACAGAATCTGACGATTTGGAGGAAGAAGAGAACGTGACTGGTAGTGATTTCCCAAGCTGTTAACATTGCACACCTATGTAGTTCTTATAGAATTGCAATGTTTTAATATTACAAATGCTTTTTTTATGACTGGTACTCCCATTTATTTAATAAACTGCATCTGTCTAGGTGCCATTATCAAGGCGCCCTCTTTTCCCATTCCCTATTCCTCCGAATGCAATTCACTGTGGCAAGAGTGTAAATGTTCTAAAGTAGCAGCCATGTTATAGTGCATATTTTTAACAACTGGTTTTAAGATTCTGAGCTTCATGGTTGACCTTAATTTATTCTCTATCAAGTATCATCATGGCTAAAAGTATATAGGTCTTTTTGCACTGACTGCTGAGTACAGCAGAGGCACACAACTCGCTACAAGAGCAATATCCATATTACGAACAATAATGTAATAGACACATTTTGTCTTTTAGATTATGACACGCCCATCCAAAGATCCTCTGGGAGGTCTTTCTCAGAGCAATCCTCTGCACATGAAGCCAGTACAGGGCCTTGTAGGGACCTACGATTTCCAATGTCCATGGCAAGTAAGTACTGAAGTGTTCGAGCTGGTATCAAAAACTATAAAAATGAATTGAACAGGACATACAGCATTAGTAGGTCTAACTTTGAACATCTGTTTAAGGATAACAGTAGCATAATTTTCTAATTGGCTTCTTGTCAGCAGTTTAAACCGACATGGAGACTTTCACATTATGTGGTTATTTTTGTTTTCAGAATTTCAAAAAAAAGTTTTGACAAAGCTAGTTGACATCCACCTCGAGGTGAGAAGGCTGGGGAGAAGTGAGCCTCCCCAGTCGTCTGCCCACATTGAGCAGCTAGAAACGATGGACGAGTTTAAAAGAGAGGAGGAACGCCTCAAAGATAAAGATGCCTTTGAGTCCCTGGTATGCACAATCTAGAAGTGATATAATTTTATGCACCATTTAATTTATAAATATTATTCTGTGGTATATAAGTCAGAACTTGTTATAGGCTATTGTTTTTCTAACATGTCAGGAATGTTACACCCTCTCTTTAAAGGTGCTTCAACTCAGCAGAATTGGAGGGAGAGATCTGAGAGATGGAATACATAAAATTTTAGACAGGTATTTTTAACAAGATCCCTACATATAGGAACATGTTACATGCAGAACACTAAAACGTGTTACATTTATTGTCACAGTTTGCTGGTCGACGGAGGATGTGACGCATCTTAACCAACTTATACTATACACTTTATTCACTAGACCACTGTCCGAAACAAGAAAGCTGTAAAAAAAAAAAAAAATGGCACTCTCACCCATGCGTTCCTGTAGATTACCACACACGTGTCATTTCTAAATGGTGAATTTGTTTCCTCAGGCTCTTCACCAACCGGCTAATGTCGAGTTTTAACATGAAGGGGAAGGGGAAGAAGCAAAAACTGCCTCTAGAATCAACCAAAACATTTGAAGCAATTAAAGGTACACAGCAGTTTCCCACGTCATTTAAGTTTAACACTAACTCACTTGTTTTCACTACCCCAACATATTCTAGTGTCAGTGTTAGCAAAAATATTGCAGTCTTACACCTTCCTAACATACAGTGAAGCGAGTTTACAGAACCAATCTTCAGTCAGGTGTATGCTGCCATATACCACACCAGTCACCATGGGTCTGTGCAGTATTGCCACTTAGTTGATATTTGACAGGAGGAATAAGGAACTTCTCACCTGGATGTTTTCACATAAAAATATTGTATGTGAAGTCATTGCAATGTAACACTGGTTTTCTATATATATATATATATATATATATATATATATATATATATATATAAAGATTTATATATTTTTTTGTTTTTGTTCCACTCTTGCAGCGGCTGTCTTGAAATGGGACGCAAATGCGACTGAGGCTACAATCAAGCTCCATGCCGCAGACCACCTAAAGCATGCGCCGGGAAGGAAGGGAGGGGGAGGGCACACGGTTTTAAATATTCCATAATTTAGGGGATATTATTTTAATTTTTTTGTTCACTTGCCGTTTAAGTAATTAAATAAATTTTATTTATTAATCAGCCTGTTCAGCGCTGAGAAGAATGGGAGGGGGAGGGCATACAGGGGTGGTGAAATTTTGTGTAGTTAAGTGTAAATTATATATATTTTTGTTCACTTGCTTTTTGTTCATTGTTTCAAATTTGTTTTAGTAATCAGCCTGTTCAGATTTTTTTTTTAAATCATTAAAGATGTAAAAAAAAAAATTGGCATTTCAAACTATTTTTTTATTTTTTTGTCCTTTTTAATAGATCAGATGTCATTTATTTCCAATAAGGATACTAAAATGTATTTGCATATCAGGTGCGGGGACAGGTCATTTATTTACAATTTTAAAGCAGTAGTGCACACTGCTTTCACTATGACTCGAGTGAGTTTTATTGTATACCATGTGGTCATCCAACCTTGTAACCTGATGAAGGTTTGATGACCAAAACATGGTTTAATAAAGCTAATAGGGTTAGAGGATAAGACAGGCCTCATTAACAATTAAAATAATACAGTTGATTTGTGACATCTGAAATCAAGAAATGTGTCAACAAATTGTGTGAATGTCCTCTAGACATCTGTAGGTGACATTGAAATGACTTAAAAACTTTTATTTAGAACCCTGTAAAGATGTTGGACGTCAATAATGATAATTTAAAAAGTTCAATGTGTACGTCAATAGTGAACGTTATAAAGACGTCTAAAAAAGACGTTGCAAAAACTTTCATTCTGGCTCCTCAGTGGACATCTTCTGAACGTTCACTTTTTATGTCACTTGGACGTCCATAGTTAACGTTCAAAAGACGTCTAAAAAGACGTTCGTTCTGGCTCCTCAGTGGACATCTTCTGAACGTTCACTTTTTATGTCACTTGGACGTCCATAGTTAACGTTCAAAAGACGTCTAAAAAAGACGTTCGTTCTGGCTCTTCAGTGGACGTCTTTTGAACGTTCGCGTTTTATGTCACTTGGACGTCCATAGTTAACGTTCAAAAGACGTCTAAAAAAGACGTTCGTTCTGGCTCTTCAGTGGACGTCTTTTGAACGTTCGCGTTTTATGTCACTTGGACGTAAACGGTGAACGTCAAAAAGACGTCTAAAAAAGACGTTGCAAAAACTTTCATTCTGGCTCCTCAGTGGACGTCTTCTGAACGTTCACTTTTTATGTCACTTGGACGTCAATAGTTAACGTTCAAAAGACGTCTAAAAAAGACGTTCAAGCTGACTCTTTTTGGACGTCTTTTGAACGTTCACTTTTTATGTCACTTGGACGTCAACATTGAACGTCAAAAAGACGTCTAAAAAAGACGTTCAAGCTGACTCTTTTTGGACGTCTTTTGAACGTTCACTTTTTATGTCACTTGGACGTCAACATTGAACGTCAAAAAGACGTCTAAAAAAGACGTTGCAAAAACTTTCATTCTGGCTACTCAGTGGACGTCTTCTGAACGTTCGACAAAGACGTTGTAATGACGTCGTTTGGACGTGTTTGTGCTCATCACGGAAGATTCATACTCGAGGCGAGGAGGTGAAACACAAGCAAAGCTCGATTGACATGAGTGGTTAAAGTGTGGTGAGTCTGTTTAAAACGATGGCAGGTAAAACTCTAAAGCACTCTAAAGCACGTAAACACTGGAGTAATACGAGTTAAAAATAGTTAGGATCGCGTGCATTCCAACTTTGACCGTAAAGCTGTTCAAATATTTGAGGATACTGATCCGAGTAAGATTAAAGAAAGAAAAAAAAGGAAAAAGAAAACAAGAAATTAATCTGAGAGAAAATCCACAAATATTTAAAAAAAATAATAAAAAACTGTTTCAAGTTAATTGGAAACTAAACAAAATACTGAAAAACATTGAAGTTAACTTTTCTTTAAAATTTTCTTTTGTTCTGTGAAGTGAAAGAGAGGGAGAGAGAGTGAGGCAGCCCCTCCCTTCAGAATTGCTCCATACCTTCACACACATACATGCACATATGCATACATACACATACATAGGCTTGCAGTTCTGAGCACACACACATAATATACAGAGAGAGCGAGAGAGAAGCAGAGTACCATAGCCCCACCCTTACAGAAATACACTCACACTCACAGACACACAGCCCTGCTGTTTGAGCACAGGCACAGAGTGATAAAACTTTGCAAGATGGCAGAAAGACTGTAACAGCAGAACAATTTCGGCTTGGTACCTTGAAAGAAAGAGCAAGAAACAAGCTAAGCTTTTGAAAAAAGGACTTGACATAAATGCAAATATCGATGCACAGTTATACTGGTTCGAGTCTCAAAAAGACAAAATAAAATCACAAGCATTTCCAATACTGGCAGCTCATTGGATTGTAAAGCAAGGTGGAATTTGTTGTGATATAAATGGCGGTCCAGTTCCACTTGCTGAAGCAATGAAGCCTCAAATTGAAGCATTTAATAAGTTGAACAAAATCATGTCTATTAAATGTTCAGATGGAGAAAATACAACCAATGATGATTCGTTTGATCCAGATTGGACAAATATAATAACTGAAGCGGAAAGAAAATATTCACAACCACCAGTGAAATCCGCAACCACAGTAACGCCTCCTCCTTATAACCCAATTTATTCAACTTTGCCTGAACAATATACAAGTTCATCTAAACCTCTGACACAGCCTCAAGCTTTGAGATCAAATGGAGGTCCAGTTGACAAGATGTACATTGCATCTGCACAAGCAGCTCCAATAATAACAAGATCTAAATCAGCCCAGCCAAACAGAGACATGTTGCGATGTACACCAGCTCGTAATTATGGATCTGACTGGGATGATGAGACAAGAGATGACGACATGATCACAGTTGACAAGATCGGTCCTGAATTTTCTTCACCTGTTGTTAAAAGGGAAGACTTACAATCTGAAATGATGACAGAAGAGAGACCATTCACACCAGGAGAACGTCAATCCATTCTCACAGCCTTCCCTCCTCTGAAGAGACAAGATCCAAACACAGAGTTTTGGCGAGAATTAGACTCTCTGGTTGAAGCACATCAAATGACATTAAAAGACATACACACCATTGTGAAAGCTAAAATCCCAAGAGACAGATGGGAACGCTTGCCAGCTTCGATAACCACAGCCCAATGGATAAATTTGTGGGTTGATGACCAGGGGCGACCCCTGGGTCTTTGGCAAACATTAGATCTGTTTCGAAGAGAAATCCAAGAAATCTTGGGAAGTGGAAAAATTCCATTCACATTAGTGACATTGATTAAGCAAAAGGATGATGAATCTCCAGATGAATATGCTCTGCGTAAGTGGAATGCTTACGAGAGATGGGCTCTCTGTGCTAAGAAACAACCGGACAGAGATGATGTACAGTTCACTGACACACTTGTGGATGGACTTAGTACAAAATACCAACAAGCCTTATCACTTGGAGTCAATCCAGGTGAGACATATGATCAAATTATGCAATGGGCTGGCCGCTTAGAGATGGCTACGAGATCAAACAATGAAGAAGGAAACAAGCCAAATCGAAGAGGAGTGGCAACAGTTCAATACAACATAGACACAGAGAGGTGGTTGAAGATTTGCAGCAACTGTGGAAAGCGTGGTCACTTAATAAAAGATTGTTGGGCTAAAGGAGGTGGAGCAGAAGGTCAAGGTCCATCATTTAAACAAGTCAGTTTGCAAAAGCATAATGAAACCTCTCAAGGGAAGACGTGGACAGAAGCACAAGTTTGTCAGCTCATTGAGGGAATTATGTGTAACTGATGACTGGAGGAGCAATGATTCTACCTCTTGATGCACCGCTACCTGCGGCAACAGGAGGAGATTCTACTTTGTTCCAAGAGAAGTTACGACACTATTTCACAATGCTGGACAAAGCTACCAAAGACAATAATAAGAAAGTGCGAGAAGCTCAACAGCAATGGATGAAAACACACCACTGCTGATATTCCACACATTCCTGAGTTAGGCAGTTTTGTTATGGTCAAAATTATTGCTAGGAAAGGTTTAGAGTCTAGATAGTAGGGATCATATGAGATACTCTTTACAACTGATGCAAGTGGTATCATTAGTCACAAGTAAAACCTTGCTTAGTGAATGAACAAAATAATGATGGCTAATGGTCTGAGATTGAGCACTGTTCATGCGTTAGTTTTAAGATTGGGAACAAAGAAGTGATGTTTAATTATTTCTCTGCTTCCATTTCAGGAATCAAGTTCATTGACATTGATTAGAGATGGTTGCACGTTATTTTCGATACAAGACATATTGATAGAACCAAGAATTGGAAATTCTGTGTGAAATAGGAGATTTTACACATGCTACACTACATACAAAACACAACCTCACAAACAATGAACTTACTGACTTTCAACCCCGAGGGATAGGATCTTTTAATATTAACGTTTATTTTAGTTTGTTGTTTTGGCCAGGAACTTGAGGAGTTAAGTAATTAACGAGTCAAGGCACTGGCAGAAGACTTATTAGTTTTTCTTTTCTTAGATGATTGGGGTTCATTTTTAAATACATACACATAGATGTTAAATGACACATAGTTTGCGGGGCCATAACATGGGCTGGGGTTCTTGTTGTTTTGTCCTTTGTTTTGTTTCTTTTCTGTTTCTATTCTTCTGTCTCTATGTTTGTCTTGGTCTGTTTGTACTTTCCTTCACTATCGCTTCATTAGGTGGCCACTGATGGAGTGATGGTGTGGAACTGACTGACGTAGTTCCAGAGGAGGGACTGAAGATTCAAATTTCATCGTTTAATGTTGTTTTTAGTATTATTATTACTATACTTTTTATATACATTCATAATCACTTGTACTCATTGTATTTTGTGAAGATGTGGGAGAAAGAGAGACTTTGGGACTTTTGTGCTGAGTTAGAGACTGGAATGTGCAGTGTTTTTCCACCAGCATAGCATGAGGATATACATTTCAACGTTAATGGAAACCATATGTTCTTCTGCTGAATGTATGTGTTCCTATGGTGATGTAGTTTTTTTTCCTTGGTCAGTAGTATAAAAACCAAGCCCTTTTGTCCGAATATCAGGAAGAGATGGAAATGTAAAGAAGATGACTGAGAAGCTGAATTAAGACCTTCGCTTGGTCCATTGTCTCTTCCTCCTATGTCTTATAAACCAAATAAATAAGAGATCTCTTGGCAAAATCACTGGTGTCTGTTTCCATGAAATCAAACAACAGGGGAAAGCAAGATTTTTAAATCAACAGTTTCGGTGGTCTTTTACCCTGCTTTTTAAAAGAAAGTGGTAAGTCTGTCTGATGAGAGAGCGTCAGTTTGTCTTTTAAGGTCAGATTCTCATTGATGATGTTGGTCTGGTCATGGAGATGTTGTGAGGCTGTTGTGGTTTAGAGAGACTGATCTGTGGGTGTAACAGGTCATTGTGTTTGGACTGTATTTTCTGATTTCACCATCGTCTGCGGGCGTTTTTCCACTGGGTTCGTTTGCTGCGGTCCGAACCCAAGTGCGCTAGTTGGTCTGGTTTCACACTCAATTAGTTGTATCGAACCCAGGTGCGTTTGCGCCTGCCACTCATGGTTGTCGTGTGTGAGGAAACAATGATATCGACAGTGATACGCATGCGCGGGATACTATACTTCTTGAACAAGCGCGCACCCGAGTCCGTGTTGCTTGCACATTAACGCGAACCGCGCCACGGTTCGGGAGCAACCGAGCTCAGACCACCTCCTCCAGGTAGTCTCGGGTTCGGTACTCTAGTGCGCACCCGGGTCCGATGACAGCGTTCACATTAGCGATTTTTCATGCGAACCGTGCCCCGGTCTGCACTAAACTGCAAGTGTGAAAGCGCCCTGAGTTAGCTCTTTTATTTGTCACCATGGTTTCCAATTTGATCAGTCATTGTTTTCAGCTGTTACCTAATTAGTGCTCTTTGTTTTCTCCCAGTATATATCTGCCTGTGTTTCTTGTTGGTTCTCGTTAAGGTTAGTTCTGAGTTTGGTTTAGGTTTTCCTTGTATTAATAAAGTCTGTTTGAATTGATCTTCTTCGTCTTGCCTTCTGCCTGCACCACGCTTCAGAAACGTGACAGTGAGCAAGAGAAATGTGATGGTCGACACGATTGAGCCTGTAACAAAAGCAACCATTTCAAATGTGGCTCCATTCAATACTAATGACAATCATGCACAAGAGTTCAGTTAGTGTGTGACATTTGCCAGCAAGATGGTTCAACTGGACTTGATTTTTCAATTGTTCATTGCATTTACAGCAGGATTCATCAGATTTGTTTGTCATAGTCTTAATGTGAGCTATATGTGTCACGTTTCTCATGTGTTTATGTTCTGTTTGGACTCTTATTTTGATAGTTGTGTTCTCATTGCCACTTTCTGTGTTTACATCCTGTGTTGTATTGGTCTCCAGGGTTTTTGATTATTCATCATGCAGGTTTCTTAGCGTGCAGAAGTTATTTCCTTCTGTGGTTGTTATTGTGCAAAATAAGTATTCTACTTCACACTCTTTGCTAGATACGACCATGACAATATGGTTGGCTTTTGACTTAAACGTTTGCAGTTCATTTAAAACTTTATATCAGTCGGATATATGGTTCAACAGGTGTTTAAAACTGATGCAACCAAGGTTATGTGAGCATTAACTTAACCCTTTGGGGTCGATAAATGTGCCAACGCGTTTTGCTGGATTTTCTTCACATAGTAGCAAAATAGACTTAAAATACACTGTTATTTATGGTCATACAGATAAAAGCCAACTGTAAACCAAACTGTAACTCTAACCCAAACAGTAAAAGGTCAAAACAAAACATTGTTCTTTTGTAAAATAAAGAGAATAAACAGGGTGTGCTTTCTGCCTCTCCGTCTCTGTGAACTTTTTTTCTGGAGCAAGTCTCTAAACTGAAACAAGACTCAACGAATACTTGTCACACAGACATGAGCAATATATCTTTATAAACATTTAAGTGTTTAAAATTTAACTACTTTAAAATGATCTAATTCAGAACGAAAACACACATTCTCTGTTTATGTGATCTGTATGAAAAGAGAGGGATGTCCGTCGTTCTCATGTCAGCTCATTATCTACTAATGTGAACACACCTACGGATAATCCATGCAAACAGAGTCAACGCCCACATCAACTCGATGAAACACATCAAGTTAAACCAGATTTATGTACTTTACGTCGTTTTGGGACGCTGTGAGGGATAATAATAGTGAAATAATAATGATAATAATCCTGGAATAATTTACCTCAGAAGAAGTGCTGGTTTCAGTTTAATTTCGAGGAGCATCGGATCCAGCTGAGGATTGTGAACAGTAAGTTCTTTATTCTTAAGTCCTTTATTCTAATCGCAATATGAAACAGTGTCTGTAAACCGCATGTTATGAGCTTTTGTTTACTACATGCACTTATATTAGTAGACATGCTATTTTTACATGTACACATTGAATAGTTTGGCTTTTCCCAAACTATATTGCTATACTGAGATGAGTGAAATCAATTGAAATATGTTGAAATAAAATGTCTTTGCATAACCAATGTATTAAACTGCAAATTAAAATGTATATGCCCTATATTAATATAACAGAAACAATTTGTTACTGGCTGTAATGTCTGGGTTGTAGTTGAAGGCACAAGATGACGATGAGGGGTAAACAGTCTTTTACTGATTAAACTCAGGCAGGACAGACACAACCACGTCTAACATTAACGAGAACCGACAAGCATATGAACATAACGGAGTATAAATACACAGGATGAAATGAGGAAACTAACTAGACACAGGTGGAGGGAGATTAACTAATCAGGGATTAACAAGTACACTCTAAAAAGTTTATGATTTAAATTTTTGGTGAAACATTTTTACACTCCAAAAAATTTTGTAAATTTTACAGCTGTGAAATCAATGAAATATACTATATGAATTGAGTAAATGCAAGTAAAAAAAATTAATTAAATCTGAGTAACTGCATCTGGTACATTAACAAATAAAATTTAGTAGAAATAATTTAACATTTAAACATTTAAAAAACAATATTTGAGTAATATTAACTGTTTTTATTTATGAGTAATATTAACTGTTTTAATTTATGAAACAGTGCACAGTTCTGAGGACATTTTATCATCCAAATTAATTATATTCATTATCATTGGGAATAAAGTTGTGTGTTTTATGCAAGGCGTGTCAATCAAAAGACAGGCGCGACTCTCGTTTAGGTGTCACATTACACCTCTGTATGTTGTTGTGCATTAATTAAAATGATTTAAAGCACAGTAATGATTTTATAGATAAAATAAAAAATACACAAAGCTGAATTTCACAGAGGAAATGCACCAATTCTGCCCCGCTGAGAAGAGAATAGAGAACTGTTCTGGACTGGAGAGAGTTCAAACTAAACCGTTGAGTTATCGTCAGAGGGCGGGGGAGGGGTGCATTGTTTTAATTGAGGTAACTTACTTAATTTCTTAAGAGTGTGTTAAATATATTAATAATATTGAATTAAGTAATATATTTGATTCTTGAAACAGATCAGTTTAATTCTCCATTCTCAAATATTTTGATAGAAATTTCACAAATATATTAAGTGTATTATAAATAAGTAATTGGTTAGTCAAATGTACAGCAGGCTGATGTTTTTATTGAAGGAGAAAAACTCATGGTTGTGTCCAATTTTAATTACCTTGGTATTATTTTAGATTCTAATTTAACTTTTAAAAAGCATGTTAAAAAGGTGTCTAATACCATCAGATATAATTTGGCTAACTTCAGACACATAAGGCCATATTTAACCACAGAGGCAGCCAAACTTTTTATGCATGCCATGATTTTTTTCCCACATATCATATTGTTTTACAAGCTGGTCCCAAGCAAATTTGACAACTCTTAAACCAATAGAAACCCTTTATAAGCAAACTTTAAAAATATTAGATCAAAAACCTATCAGCTATCACCACTGCAATATTAATACTAAATATAACTTATTCAATTTTGACAGTTTCTTACATTATCTAGATGCATGTCACATTTTCAAAATTTTACATGGGCTTGCACCTCCACCACTGGGTGAATTTATACAACAGAAGAACAGCAGTGGCATGGCAACTAGGGCAGCTACCAGGGGAGACTGTGTTGTACCGTATATGTTACGGCGTCCTGCCCTGATGTTTCTCCGTGAACTCAGCTCCGTGCGCTCTCCTCTGAACTGTAGTGCCATGCATACTTCAGATTAGTATGGATTGTTTCACCCTGATTATCCCCGCACCTGATCTGAATGAGCTCTGGTCCCAAAGCTATATATACGCCTTGTTATCTCGGCGCCCTTTGCGAAGTATTGTCTCACTGTGAATGTCCGAGCGTTTTCTGGTTTTTCCTGTCAGACCCTGCCTTTGAACCTTGCCTGTTACTAACTACTCTGATTGTCTGCAGCCTGCCCCGTGACCATTGACCGTACCTGGATTCTGATTCTCGCCGCCTGCCCTGACCTTAAGCCTGTCCCCGGATTCCGTTACCAGCTGCCAGCCCTGAACCAAGCCTGTCTCTGACCCTGAGTTTCTGCCGACTGCCCTGAGTGCCAGCCTGCTCCTTTTCAAGCATTACTGCCTTTTGTGTTTGTATTATTATTGAAACGTTTATGTTTGGAAGAGCCCAGCTAACAGGGAACGTTCTCAGAACATTGGCTAACGTTCTCTGAAAGTTCTCTAAAAGTTATCAAAAACGTTCTTGCTGTAACGTTATTATAACATTGTGCCAACGTTAAATGTCATTGATAAACGTTCTAAAAACATTAGCATTAAAACGTTATTCTTACGTTGTTAGTGGAACGTTTTAAAAACGTTATTATGTAAAAAAAAAAATTAAGTAAAAGTTATCTCAAAGTTACCAAAGTAACGTTGTGCCAACATGTCATTGATAAACGTTTTAAAAATGTTATTATGTTAAAAAAATATATATATTAGTCATTACAAATTAGTTATACAACTTTTTATTCTGCAAATCAACTTCAGAAACATAATTTGAAAATCCAGTGACACAACTAATGACACAATGCACTGACATTTAACTATTTCATTAAAATATTTTTTATGGTCAGAAAAAAAAAACTGAATATAAAAGAATAATGTACAGGAAAATAGCAGTATTCATTTCAGTTGAGTGCATTTTGCTTGTTGTATGAATTAGAAACTTTTATCACAATGCTGATTAACTTAGATAAAAGTTCTCTCAAAGTTACCAAAGTAACGTTGTGCCAACATGTCATTGATAAACGTTATTCTTACTTGTTAGTGGAACGTATTAAAAACGTTACTAAATTAAAACAAATATTAGTAATTACAAATTAGTCATACAGCTTTTATCTTCTGCAAATTCAGAAACATAATTTGTATATACAGTGACACAATGCACTGATTTTTTGGGGGGTTAAAATATTTATTAAAATATTTTTATTAGTTTAGACAAAAATCCCAGATATAAAATAATTATTTATTCAACAGGAAATAATTCAAAAACTACAGTCAATTATAAATTTGGTTGTACCTCTAAAAAAAAAAAAAAAAAAAAAAAATGCAACTAGCGTTTTTAATAACTTTTGCAATTACAGTCAAAGAGAAAACAGGGAATGTGTTATATCCATAGACTGTAGTTTTATCTGATCATTCCCCACATCCGAACGACCTATTACCTAAAATGGGCGTGGTTTTGCAGCGCACGGCATGACCCGTCAATCAAACACAGCGTCAGCGGGACAAGACGTCAGACACGGAGACGACAGCTTTTAGGTAAGTTGGTTGAATTTGGCGTGTTGTATGAATCAAATACTTGTATCAGTGCTAATTAACTTAGTTTTGCAGCAGTTGCTACTGTTTTAATAAAGTTAACTAGATCATCAGTTTGCATGAAATGTCTTGAGTAACGTAAACTGCTCCCGCAGTCCACAGAGCAGTTAACAACACTACACAAATATGTAGTTACTGAAGAATAAACGCGAAATTACATTGATGTCTTTATTTAGATTCACCTTTTCCAGTGTCCTTGTTCGCTTTTTCAATATAGCTAAACTGATTTGAATTTGAACACGTTCTTGAGATTCAAAAGTTTATCGGCTAACGTTAGCTCAATTAACGTTAGCTTAGCTAACTTATGGCCCGGGTATTTCCACCTCCAGTTATCTGTTTCATGTGTCAAGTTCGTCATATTGAAATCTGTAACTTATTTGTAATTTTATCGTGTAAGTTGTCCACAGTGTTTGCAGTTTTACAGGTTATAACAAGCTCCTATGTGACATTTAAAAAAGGAAGGATATCCCCAGGCTCCTCTTAAATTTGATATTTGGATCGAGCACTTGACAACAGTAATGGACCCTTTTCACAGACTGTAATTACACGTTTTAACAACCATCAGTATCGTAAATTGTGCTAGTTTATAATATACAGTGTATGGAAGGCCATATTTTCAATTCCTCCAGGCAGCTATTTTTGGGAAAGTGCTATCTATTTGAATTGGATAATTTTGAAATATCAAAAACTGCGTTAAATAACACATTTCACTGAGAACAACACTGTTTGCCTCTCTTGCTCAAATTGCGTTAAAATTTGTATTTTTGGCTTGGTGCAGTTGTAGGCCGAGTTTCTATGGTAACCGGCGCCTCTGGCGTTGCAGTGATGCAGAGCCATTGAAAGAGACTTGCAACAACTTTGATCTCGTGGTCACGTGGTTCATGTAGCTCTCAAAAGAGAGCCTAAGGTCATGGGACCTTAATTTGGAAAAATATTGTATGGTAGCCAATGGCGAGAGACAACCACTGATCTATATAGATCAGTGGAGACAACAAATATTTTGATCTCGTTTGAATTGTGCCCTGAATTACACATATGATGTTTGTCAATTTAAAAGATAAATTTTAAAGTCAAGAAAGTCGCAGTTTGATGTAAAACTGTTGAGGTATAAGACTGTGAAAATACGTAATTACAAAGACTACAAACCCAAAAGGCGCACATGTGACGTCATACCTTTTCTCTCAATGAATGAAGCTAACTTTACTGAAGCTAATGTCTGTCATTTTTTTCTATAGTCTTACGTTATAATCGTAACGTTACGCCGTCATGCCTGAGTGTTTTGTACCAGACTGCACACATACGAGCAACGGATGGTGACGTACATATAGTGCGAGACGAGAGATGTAGTTCATTGAGCGATTTTCACAATTATCTTTTAAATTGACAAACATCATATGTGTAATTCAGGGCACAGTTCAGACAGAATAAAAAGATAAGTTGTCTCTTGCCATTGACTTCCATACATATTTTTTCCGAAATAAGGTCCCATGAGCCGGAAGCGGAGGGGGACTTAGGCTCTCTATAGTGCGAAACAACTGCGCTCAATGTTTTTAAATGGTTTAAGCAGGATAGACAGCAGTTTCATTATATTCGCAGCAATTTCTGCTAAATATTAACGCATAATATGCATTGATTACTAAGAGGACCACATTAACTGGGGCATTTTATTCTGGGGAGTGATGGAGAGACAACATTAATGTTTTTCTTGAGTTTAACCCTCGTGTTTTCCTATATGATAATTGGGTAACACACTCAAGTGACCAAACACCTTAAGTGTACCTTTTCATCAGTTCAATAAATGTACTATATTTTAGTTCAATAATTATTTAATATTTTAAGCTTTTTTTTGTTACTTAATAATATTTGTGCAATAATTATGATCCATTAATGACCATTTAAAATATTTTTTATTTAAGCAAAGTTATCATTAGATTGCAGTTTTGGGGTGTGGCACAGCTCATTAATGCAATTTAAACTTTAAGAGTGCATTAAAATAGAAACAATACAAAGTCCTTGAGCATGAAAAGCAATATAAATTCAAGACAAGAGCAGAGAGCTTGTCTCGTATCTTCATGTTTTCTCCCAATATTCCAAAGCAGATTAAACTTTTTGTAAATTGTCAGAAAATCTAATTAGATATTCTGCATGAGCAAGTACAGCATCCCAGTGCTTTTATACTAATCTCACCACACTTTAATACAACACTGTTTTATTTTCTCCCTGCAGTGTCTCCAGAGATCCTCTCAGGGTCCAGTCCAGTCCAGTCCAGTCCAGTGTGCCGGAAGTTGAAGCTGATATGATTGTGGATAATGTCATTTAAAATGTTATTATTATTTTTTTAGCTTGCTGATAGGTTAGGGTTAAGTAAAGAGGTAGTTTTAGTTTTGTTTCATGTTTAATTATTTTGAAGTTTAATCAGTTTGTTCTATGTTTTAGTCCAGGTTTATTTTCATGTTAATTTCATATTTCGATTTAAAGTCGGTTTCAATTGTATCTGTATCTTGAAATAAACTACACTTTGGTTCACTTCAGCTCGCCTTCAGTGGACTACATTACACATAGACATGATTCATGGGTCTTTTTGATTTTAATTATCTTTCTAGATCTTTTGTCTTAATTTTAAAATCTGAAAGTTCTTAATAAGGTGCTTTCATAAAATGATTGTCATATATACATTATATGCAAAAACATTAAGAATGTTTAAATGTTTAAACAAGTGAATGGAATGTTTTAAGAACGTTTTTCATAATCTTAGAAAAACATTAAGAGAACGTTTATATAACGGGAGAATTGAACGTTCTAATAACGTTTGAATAACGTTCTTATAACCAAGGAATAACGTTAATACAACGTTTATGTAACAAGATAATTGAACGTTCTAATAAGGTTTTGAATAATGTTCTCATAACCAAGCAATTACATTAATACAACGTTTTATAACAAGATAATTAAACGTTCTAATAACATTTTTAATAACGTTCTTATAACTAAGAAATAACGTTAATACAACGTCTAAAAAACTGGACGCTTTGAACGTTCCTAGAACATTCAGAAATAAAGTTTTTATAACTTAATGGGAACGTTATGGAAACGTTCTTATTACCTAAGAATTGAATGTTCTAATAACGTTTGAATAATGTTCTTATAACCAAGCAAGAACGTTAATACAACGTTTATATAACAGGAGAATTGAACGTTCTAATAACGTTTTGAATAACGTTCTTATAACTAAGAAATAACGTTAATACAACGTCTAAAAAACTGGACGCTTTGAACGTTCCTAGAACATTCAGAAATAAAGTTTTTATAACTTAATGGGAACGTTATGGTAATGTTCTTATAACCTAAGAATTGAATGTTCCAATAACGTTTGAACAACGTTCTTATAACCAAGCAAGAACGTTAATACAACGTTTATATAACAGGAGAATTGAACGTTCTGATAACGTTTTGAATAACGTTCTTATAACTAAGAAATAACGTTAATACAACGTCTAAAAAACTGGACGCTTTGAACGTTTCTAGAACATTCAGAAATAACGTTTTTATAACTTAATGGGAACGTTACGGAAACGTTCTTATAACCTAAAATTGTTAGCTGGGAGACTGTTCATTAAATTGTTGCACATGGATCCGTCTCTCACGTCTGCTTCATCACAGTATAGACGCAGTAAGTTTGGCCAAACAGTCTTCTCAGTACGGGCTTCAAATTATTGGAACTGTCTCCCTACTGAACTCAGAGAGAGCACCAGCTATTTATCATTTAAATTTACACTAAAGAAATGGATTAAAAACACTCAAAACTGCAACCATTAATAGTTGGTTTACCTTATCTTAGGTACTGCCCTTCTTTGTATTGTACTTATTATCTATTTATTTTCTTAATTTGTTTTCTGTTTTTCATGTATTCTTTTTGTACTATGATGCTGTGTTGACCTGCCAAGGGACTACACACTCAAAAAAATTATTTTAGCTCTTTGTTCAATTTATTTAATTAAAATGAGCACATACAACACAACTCTTCATAGAAATCATTCCAGCTTAATTTCATTAAGTGTAATCAATGTAATTTAAAAAAAATTAGATTAACCAAAAAATTTTTAATTGAGTCAACATGAATATTTTTCGTTCATCTTAAACCGAATATACGTCATCAACGGAACGGAAACTTTGACGCATGCGCAGATCATCAGAAGCAGAACAGTGACAGGTAAGTGATCATTTTAATCTATCACCATCCATATACATTTGTAAATTATTTAACAAATAAATGTGCTTTATTGGCATCTTGTTGCATACCAGAAAGAAAATGTACTTTCAGTATGAAAAATTGCTGGTAATAGTGTCGTTTTGTAGATGACGTTAGTTTCAGCTAATGTTACATGTGGTGCAGTCAAAAATATGCAATATTCAAATTCAATCATTCATTTTTTACTAAAAGTAACATATAGCATGATGAATCTCGATGTATAATAGGAACAGTGGACAGAAAACCCTGTCAATGTATTCAGTGCCGTGATAATGTAACTTATGCTATCAAGGGCATTCCAGTGAACGTTGAAAGAAAACGAGGTCAGATTGACGTATCCAAGCATTTAATATATGATAACGTATCGTAATGCAAACGACACAGGGTCTGAAATGAAAGGGGGTTGTAGCAAACAATCCACCTAATTAAACAAGATGCATCACAAATTGAAGGTAAAGGGGCAAAACATTCCCCACACAAATGAAACTACAGTTGTTGCGATTAAAGTGAGATGAGACGTGATTGAGAAATGTTAATTCACGGCATTAATTTAGATCTGCACACGTTTATGTTTGTGTGTGTGTTTTCGTGCAGAGTTTGGAATCGAGGAATTGACTCCAAAAGAGT
The DNA here is from genome assembly GCA_021464565.1 of Rutilus rutilus. Lineage (NCBI taxonomy): Eukaryota > Metazoa > Chordata > Actinopteri > Cypriniformes > Leuciscidae > Rutilus > Rutilus rutilus. Next base: position 47,878,749 of record JAJAQA010000004.1, read on the forward strand.
CGATTCCTTGACGCTGAATAGCCTCAGAGTCAGGATCGATTCCAGTACAGGAATCGACTCGCGCTGTCGACTCTGTTGCTGTGTCAGAAATAAATGAATCGAGGAATTTAGACACTGGCGTATTTCAGCGCGTCAGAGAGCTGTCACAGAAACGTTGTCATGCATTTATCCTAACGTTAAATCGATTACTTTAGAAATAGTTAACTGTAATAATGACTATAGTTTATACCCATGACATTAGTTTAAATTGTCATATAAATACAATAAATATAGATTTGGTTTTCCATGCTTAATGTTATGTTCATAATCAAACTAACCATAAATCATAAAAAACTTACATCAAGCATAAACATATCAATAAGAGTACATTATATTTAACTCTTCTGTCCAAGCACTGTTTAAGACAATGATCATGTGCATCACATGACCATTATAATAAGATGAATTCATTGAAGAATGCCTTCTTCCTTGTTTATTTAATTCTGAAATAATTGTCTATAGACTTCAGAAAACAGCGCGTGATTCCTCTTGTGCTTGATGCCTAACTCAACTTAAAATACATGCAAAAGTTAAACTTTTACTCTATGTGTCACGGTAGATGTATTCTCTGTTCCTTCTAGTCTTGTGTTTATGTTGTTATGTGAGCGCGTGTGTTGTGGGCGTGAGTGTATGACATCACTTGATCCGCTCCAGCTGATCATCATTACATCACCAGCTGCAAGCAATATCACGACTCCATAAATACTTACCGCTGTTCTATCATCCTTGTCAGATCGTTGTTTGATGTCGTTCGTGTTGGTGTTCCCGGTGTCCAGTTCCTGCCTTGTGTTCCTGTTCCAAGTCTTCGTTGTGGATTCATCTGTCGTCTCACCGTCACCTTCACTGCACGTCTTCACGGATCCTGACCATCGAAGTCCCTGCGTCACTATTCACCACCTGCTTGTACTGCTGCCTTTATGTTTTCAAATAAACCACTTGCAATTGCTTCCTGTCTCGTATCCAGTCATTATGACAGAACGATCTGACCGCGGAATGGAAGCAGCGAGCGCGTCTTCAGGATCGTTGGAAGAATTCATTCATCACAGCATCCGGAGAATGGACTCACAGCAGCAAGAGATCGGTGACACGGGTCACGCAGTACAAGCCTTGGTGACGCAGGTGTCCGAGCTCACCCAGCAGATCCAACGCATTCAGACTCCTGCTGCGCCGCCCACACCGGCTGTTCCTCCCACACCACCAGCGAGAGCCGCCCAGTCAGAGCCCCGCCTACCTGTACCAGAGCCTTACTCAGGTGAACCAGCTTTTTGTAGAGCATTTTTGACGCGCTCTTCAATGCACTTTGCTCTTCAACCACAGACTTTCAACACGGAACAGGCCAGAGTGGCGTTTGTGCTAACGTTGCTGACTGGGAGGGCGGCTCTTTGGGGAACGGCGGTGTGGGAGAACCAGAACCCATGCTGCGCCTCGTTCCAGACCCTCGCCGCCGAGATGAAGAATGTGTTCGACCGGGCGGTCTCGGGGAGAGAGGCCGCTAGAACATTGGCGGATCTTCGGCAAGGAGAAAGATCAGTTTCCGATTATTCAATCGAGTTTCGGATCTTGGCGGCGGAGTGCGGATGGAACGAGGAGGCGCAGTGGGATATGTTCCTGCATGGGCTGGCTGACCACGTCCAGAGGGAGATCTACGCCTTGGATCTGCCCACTACACTGACTGGTCTCATTGATCTTGCTCTGCGTAGAGTAAACTTGAGGCTACTATCGGGTGGGATCTCCGCCAGGAAGACCTCATCCACGACTACATCTAGCTCCACGCTCCTCCCGGTAAGACTAAGATGGTCAGTCCACCAGCACGACTGTCGAGCACTTCTGGATTCTGGGGCGGAAGGTAATTTTATGGACCACACTTTTGCACAGCAGCTTCAGATTCCCCTCAAACCCCTCACACACAGAATCGCAGTCCACTCACTCAATGGACAAGAACTCCCCACTATTTCTCTCTCCACTCAAGACTTAACTCTCATCACTCCGGGCAACCATTCTGAGACTATTTCATTCTACATCATGGATTCACCTCTGGCACCTGTCGTCCTAGGACACCCCTGGCTCATCCAACATAACCCCCGAGTGGACTGGCATCATAAAGCCGTACTGGAGTGGAGCAAGGAGTGTCATGTGTCTGCCTGTTCGTCTGTGCCTGTTTCTGTTTTTCAGGAGGAAGCAGGGGATTTGTCTAACGTGCCCGCAGAGTATCTGGACCTGAAGGAGGTGTTCAGTGAGTCTCGTGCTGCTTCTCTCCCTCCGCATCGTCCCTATGACTGTGCTATAGATTTACTGCCAGGTAAGTCTCCGCCTAAGGGCAAGTTATATTCACTCTCTATCCCTGAGAGGGAGGCTATGGAGAAATATATTTCTGATTCTCTAGCAACCAAGTTCATTCGCCCTTCCTCTTCTCCAGCGGGGGCGGGGTTCTTTTTTGTGGGGAAGAAGGACGGTTCTCTGCGACCTTGTATTGATTACCGAGGGTTGAATAACATCACGGTAAAGAATACGTATCCTTTGCCGTTGATGTCTTCAGCTTTCGAGAGGTTGCAGGGAGCGTCCATCTTCACAAAATTGGATTTGCGTAACGCTTATCATTTGGTTCGCATTAGGGAGGGGGATGAGTGGAAAACTGCCTTTAACACCCCCAGGGGGCACTTTGAATATTTGGTCATGCCCTTCGGGCTGTCCAACTCCCCGGCAGTTTTCCAGGCATTGGTCAATGACGTGTTGCGAGATATGATCGATCAGTTCATATATGTCTACCTGGACGACATATTGATTTTTTCTTCTTCTCTCCAGGAACATGTGCAACACGTCCGACGAGTGCTTCAGAGGTTGCTAGAGAATGGGCTTTTTGTCAAGGCGGAGAAATGCGATTTTCATGCACAGTCAGTTCCTTTCCTTGGGTACATCGTGTCGTCTGAAGGTATGCGGATGGACCCTGAGAAGATTAAGGCTGTGGTAGATTGGCCAAGCCCGGATTCTCGCAAGGTCCTGCAGATGTTCCTGGCCTTCGCCAACTTCTATCGGCGTTTTATTCGCAATTTCAGCCAACTAGTCGCACCTCTGACTGCCTTGACCTCTCCCAGAACGACGTTCAGGTGGTCAAACACAGCCGAGGCTGTGTTTACCAAACTGAAAGGCCGCTTTGTTTCAGCCCCCATCCTTGTCGCCCCTGATTCTTCACGTCAGTTCGTGGTGGAGGTCAACGCGTCAGAGGTGGGAGTAGGTGCAGTGTTGTCCCAACGCTCCCCTATAGACGACAAGATGCATCCCTGCGCGTTTTTTTCTCACCGGTTGTCCCCGGCAGAACGCAATTACGACATTGATAACAGAGAGTTGTTGGCAGTTAAGTTAGCGTTGGAGGAATGGCACCACTGGTTAGAAGGGTCGGGGGTACCTTTTATCGTCTGGACTATTTTTATTTGGTTTGGAGCAATAAATAATTGTATCATCTGCATAAAGATGAATGTCACATTCTGAACAGCATAGTGGTAAGTCATTAATAAAAATGGAAAATAACAAAGGCCCAAGCGAAGAACCCTGAGGTATGCCTTTATCTACACCTGTAAAATTCGACTGACTGCCCCTGAAGGACACACACTGGCGGCGATGATGGAAATATGAGTTAAACCACAGAAGAGATGAACGGGAAAGGCCAATTGAATATAATTTATCCAGGAGCAGATAGTGATCAACTAAATCAAATGCTTTTGTAAGATCTAAGAAGATGGCACCAGTACACATATTGTTATTAAAACTAGAAAAAATATCATTTGTAAATTTCAAAAGAGCAGTGGTAGTAGAGAAGTGTTTCCTGAAACCTGACTGGCATTGAGATAGTAAATTGTTATGAGAGAGATAGCTAGATAATTGATTAAAGATTATTTTCTCAAAAATTTTCACAATACTATTAATTATTGAGATAGGTCTATAATTGTTCATATTTTGGGTGTCCCCTCCTTTATGCAATGGAATGACTTTGGTACACTTCCATGCCAAAGGCACTACATGGGTTAGAAATGACAGATTGAAAAGATCAGCCAATAGAGAGGATAGGACATGTGAAGAAAGTTTGATAAACTTACCCTCAATGCCGTCAGGGCCAGGTCCACTGGTAGATGATAGCTTGCTAATGGCCAACTGGACATCAGCTGAGCTAACCTGTCGGAATGTGAAAGAACTATCGTAGAGCTGAGAATTAACAGTCGGCTCTGGGTGAAAGAGCGATGACTGTACCTGCGGTGTTTGGGAGAAATGTGAACTAAATGCATTGGAGATCACTGCTGGATCATTAACAATTTCATTATTGATTGTCATATTACTCGTGGTACTGTTAGACTTACCAAGTAAGGTATTCATTTTTTTCCAAAAATGTTTAGGATTACTGAAGTCATTTGACAAACTATTTCTATAGTAATTGGCTTTGGCATTTCTTGTTTGGGTGGTGCACGTGTTTCGTAGCCGTTTGTATTCCTCCCAATCCCTACGAAGTTTTGAATTTTTGTGTTTATTCCATGCCCTATCCCTCTGCTTAAACAGACTGATAAGATCCCCATTTACCCAAGGCAAATGATGACCTTTGACCTTAATAGTTGTCCATGGGGCATGCTTATCAATAACTTGCACAAATTCTGTATAAAAGAAATTCCAAGCAGCTTCCGCATCAGGAATTAGGCTAAGTCTATTCCAATTTATCCCTCTCACATCATTTATAAATAAATCACTGTTAAATAATTTCATGTCACGGATCCTAATATATTTCGGAGAAAGATGGGGAGATGAAATTTTCCAAATGCAATATATGATAGAGTGGTCGCTGAAACAATCCGAGAGAACACCAGATTTTATTATTCTGTTGGGGTGTGTGACTAATATCCAGTCAAGAAGAGATTTACAACTTGGACTGATTCTTGTTGGCTCTTTAATAATTTGTGTCAAATTTGATCCATTGAACATGTTACGTTCCGTGAGAGTACAAGGATCAGTCCAGTTTAAATTGAAGTCCCCCAACAGAATAATTTCTGATGAGTCACCAAACGATGAAACAGTGGCTAGGATGTTTTGAACAGATTCTAGCTTTGGAGATGTTGGTGGGCGATATATATTGCCATTTATTAATTGTTTATTTACATGTAGGGTAACCTTAACAAAGATTCCTTCAAAAAGCTCAGGTTTCACTTTAGGAGTAATTACTTGTGATTTCAAATTTAATGAAATGTAAGTGTAAATGTAAGTAACCTATATATAATGTAGTTGTCCAATTTAACATTGGAGTCTGCTGTATTTTCATTTAGCCAGGTTTCAGACAATGTTATAATATTGGGATTATTATAAACAAGCCATGCCCTTAATTGATTAATTTTAGGAACTAAACTGCGAATGTTTAAATGAATTACATGAAGACCTTTACCCATTGATTACAGTTTGAAAAGCAAATACTAAAATAAAGCAAACTGGACATGTCTGATTTACAATAATGATAGTGATTGGGGTAAGGTGAATATGAGAGCAAACCAACATACAAACCACACACACACACACACACACACACAAAAAAAAAAACTTGCATTGAAACAAAGCAAAAATGTCAACAAATCAAAAACTGTTCTTTGCTCGCTCCCCTAAATACTACTGAGCTTAATCAATCATATTACTTTATTATATTTTCCTTGAGAAAAAAACATAAACAAATAAATAAATCCACAACAAAATTTTTACGAGTTAAATCTCAGTATGAAAGAACAACAAAACAGCGTGCTATTACCAACTAAAATTAGCAAGCCTCCAATCCATAAAAAGACAGATAATTAATCAGAAAATCAAAATCAGGTCACACCTGTAAACGTCTCTTAACCTTGAATGGAATGACATCAAGCACTAAACAGCACGTCATACCGTACATACGGAAGTAAACAATACTAGCATGACAACAGTCATGGCAAACGTGAAGTCTAATCTTCCGAATTGAGTGAGTCAAAGGAGTCAATAAACCTAGACGCCTCACTTGGCTCGGTAAACACATTTTGGTTGAATCCTCTTGTCAACTTGATGGTGGCTGGATATAACAGGAAAGCTTGAAATCCCAAGGTCCGAGCCCTGTTCATTATAGGGAAGCACAGACGTCTGCGCCGAGCGGTGACATCGCTATAATCTGTAGTAAAGCGAATTGCTTGGCCGTCTACTGTCACCGGTGATTTCCTTGCAAATCCTAAAATCCGATCTCTGTCAGTGAAGCGAAGACAGTTCAGGATCATGGTCCACGGAGGAGCAGGAGCCTTGCGCGGGGGACCAATACGATGTGCTCGCGTGAGCTCCGGCGGGCTGCTTTCCAATTCAGGGAACCATTTGAGAAAATTACGCACCAGGTAAGCCAAGGCCTGATCTTCTTCAACTCCTTCTTTCAAGTTTATAATTCGGAGATTGTTCCTCCTACTCCGGTCTTCCATCGAAGCAAGTTTCAGTTGAAGTTTCACAATGGTGTCATTATGTTCAGTAGAAACTTCCTCTACTCGCTTCATTCGTGTTTGTAGAGAAGTTGTAATCTTGCGCTGAGAATCCAAGTCTTTAGAATGTTGATCAAGTGTTATTTTGATAGAATCCAGCTGATTTTCCAAACGTTCAAAACGATCACTGGCCTTTTTTATCAGCTTCAGCAAAAAACTTTTGCAGAGTTTCTTCCAGAGACGCAATAGACAGTCCGCCGCACTTTACGTAAGATTACGGTCTGACGTTATCCAGTGGGGTCATAGCTCCAACGTGGCTTGCCATCCAGGAGTTAATCGCACTAGTTTTTTAGTCAGGCAACGATTCTGGTGGCCACGTATGGCTCGTGACATTCACGATTTTGTTTTGGCTTGCTCGGTTTGTGTCACTGGTAAGACTTCCAATCGACCTCCAGATGGGTTACTTCAACCGCTGTCGGTTCCTTCGAGACCCTGGTCCCATATCGCTCTAGATTTCATTACCGCCCTCCCAGCCTCTCAGGGGAACACAGTCGTTTTGACTGTGGTGGACCGGTTCTCGAAGGCAGCCCATTTTGTTCCCTTACCCAAATTACCCTCAGCTAAGGAGACAGCGGTTGCGGTCGTAGACCACGTCTTTCGTTTACATGGCCTCCCGATTGACGTGGTCTCCGACAGGGGACCCCAGTTCGTGTCCAAATTTTGGCGAGAGTTTTGTAGATTACTGGGGGCGACGGTTAGTCTGTCCTCAGGGTTTCATCCTCAGAGCAATGGTCAAACCGAGAGAGCCAACCAGGATTTGGAGAGAGTGTTGCGATGTTTGGTATCCAAGAATCCTTCCTCATGGAGCCAACAACTTTCTATGGTGGAGTACGCTCACAACACGTTGCCAGTGTCGGCCACGGGCCTTTCTCCATTTGAGGGTAGTGTAGGTTACCAGCCACCTATTTTTCCCAGTCTGGAATCCGAGGTTGCGGTTCCCTCCACTCACGCCTTTGTTCAGAGGTGTCACCGTACCTGGAATAGAGCCCGCGAGACTCTACTCCAAGTGGGGGCGCGCACCAAGGCCAAGGCCGATCGCCACAGGTCAAAGCCTCCCGTATACGTCGTGGGTCAAAAAGTGTGGCTTTCAACCAAGAACATTCCTTTGCGCACCGTCTCTAATAAACTTGCACCCAAATTTATTGGCCCGTTTACTGTCACCAAGATCATTAGTCCGGTGGCAGTCCGCCTCAAGTTACCTCCAGCGTGCAGGAGGGTCCATCCCGCCTTTCATGTGTCTAAAATTAAGCCCGTGTTTCGTTCTCACATTAATCCGCCTGTCCCGGTTCCTCCCCCACCGCGACTCGTAGATGGGGAGACCACATATTCGGTTAATCGTATTCTGGACTCTAGGCGGAGGGGACGCGGATTTCAGTACTTGGTGGACTGGGAAGGTTACGGTCCGGAGGAGAGAAGTTGGGTACCTGCTAGAGACATCCTGGATCACTCCCTTATCGATGATTACAATCGACAGGTAGGGGAGCCTGGGAACGCCAGGAGGCGTTCTTAGGAGGAGGGGTACTGTCACGGTAGATGTATTCTCTGTTCCTTCTAGTCTTGTGTTTATGTTGTTATGTGAGCGCGTGTGTTGTGGGCGTGAGTGTATGACATCACTTGATCCGCTCCAGCTGATCATCATTACATCACCAGCTGCAAGCAATATCACGACTCGATAAATACTTACCGCTGTTCTATCATCCTTGTCAGATCGTTGTTTGATGTCGTTCGTGTTGGTGTTCCCGGTGTCCAGTTCCTGCCTTGTGTTCCTGTTCCAAGTCTTCGTTGTGGATTCATCTGTCGTCTCACCGTCACCTTCACTGCACGTCTTCACGGATCCTGACCATCGAAGTCCCTGCGTCACTATTCACCACCTGCTTGTACTGCTGCCTTTGTGTTTTCAAATAAACCACTTCCAATTGCTTCCTGTCTCGTATCCAGTCATTATGACACTATGATGGTAAAACTTTGCAATTAATACGTGAATCATGCATTCTGAACCGGGGTAAAGCTGCCTGTACGGATCACGGATCAACTACGATCCCTATACTTGGCATTGCACATCATGTGATGTGACTATCACAGATGTGCACATCATGATATCGATGCCAAAACTTTATATTGTGCAGCCCTATTTGGACAGTGACCTCTAAAAGTCACTGCCTACAAAGGTAGACAAAGTCGATTCCAAAAAACCTGTTGTTTGCGAAATTGATTTTTTTATTTTATTTACAACCCTGATTATGACTTGTTTCCTGTTTTTCTATTTTAGATTTGAGTACACTGTCATCATCACAAACCATTGTTATAACCAAAGATTTGTAATTGACTAGAGGTAAGTGCAAATTCATTATGTAGTTATAGTCCAAAGCGATCTATTTTTTTTTTCTATTTTTTTTATTTTTTTATTGTTCTCTTCTTTTTCAGTGCATGTGGAAGTGTAGAGAGTGAACCGTTGTAGAATCCACTAGGTCTCGGTTGCTTAAACATTATAGACTAAATCATAGGCATTATACTTGTAGCAGGCGTTATCCATGTCCATATTTGGCTTGCCCTAGTACCTTCAAAACATGGAATAGCCTTTACATACATTTAAGTAGAGACCACAAAACACACACATCACAAGAACAAATTCCCTTGTCAACATTTAATTGCCCTGTATGTGCACGTAGTAATCTTGCATCTGAAAGGGAATTTTTTCTGCATTTGAATACCCATTTACGGAGTAATGAGACAGTCCAGTGTGTATTTATTGGTTGTAGTTTTCAGACAAATATATATGCAACTTATCAGTCTCACAAGAACAGAAAGCATAATCCACATTCAGTCAAAGATTTCAAGCCTGGTGTAGTTAAACCTGCAGGGAAATCTCAGGATTTGCAAGATGACATTTTGGAGGATGACGACACGTAGACATGTAGATGCAACAGTCAGTATTAATCAAAGCAGTGTTTCTGAAGTATTAGACTTGTCAAAAATAATTCTGACAAATCTTGCTGCAGCATTGTTGAAATTAGAGCATGTTAGTCATGTGCCAGCTACTGTAGTCAAGAATTTTTAGAGGAATTGCATTTTTTGCAAACATCTGCATCGGTGCCCCTCTCGATTAAAAATATTCAGGACGTGTTGCAGAGCCATAACATTATTGTTGATAAAGCAGTTGTACAGGAAATTGCTTCAGCAGCCTCAGCATCTAACACTTTGTTCAAAGCTATTGGCCAGGGTGGACCTCTTAACTCTGAATACCACCGCAATAAGTATTACAAAGACAATTTTCATGTTGTAGAACCAATTGAATACATTTTTGGTTTAAAAGAAAACACAACCTATCAGTATATCCCCATTCTACAATCTTTGCAGTGTAAGGCTGCTGCCAGTATGTCTGGCCGACCCCTCGATGGAACAAAAGGCCCCCCTGGACATTAACACTTGAACTATCTCCTGCATATGTAACAGGGATTTCGAGATGCAGCACACAGTGCAGTTCACACTCCACACACACTATCTCCCCCTCATCCCCCCTCCTCCTCACCTGAAATACACTGAAAACCTATGCAATGTAAAGTATGTACAAGAAGTATCTATACATGTTTGATATCATTTAAAGTGTCTCAGTGCGCCTGGTGAAAATGGTCTCATTCTCCCAACCATAATGAAAGTTAAAAGTGATGTATCCTCTCAAGGTGTTTCCCTCCCCCAGGTCCTCCATTCAGACCGTACCTCCTGTATGTAATACAAGAACCTATTCAAAATACAAATTCTGATCTCCCAGTGTGAATCCCTGAATAGGGAACCAAAATCTAATTATAATGATAGACGGCCATTTGGTAAGAATATTGAATTATCTGGGTATATAAGGAAAAGTTGCAGAAAGTTCGAGGAGTCTGTAGGTTGACTGCCCACACAACCGCATGTGTGTATTTTTCGTTACCAGGTAATAATCTTTACAAATTCTTCGATTCCTGAATTGTTATTATGTTATGATTAACTGATGATTTTATTCTTGCGAATTGGATTTTGAATTATTGCTTCATTACCTGGTCAATAAATTGTAAACGTTTGATTTTATTCTGACTGACTCTGAGATTGTTTCCACTCTTATAGATTATAGGATCCGTATATTTCCACAAGCCTGCGCTAGACATTAGTGACGACTAATACTTGATTATCAGATTCAAGTGTACTTGAATGAGGGGAGCGAGTTATTTCCGTCCAGAATTAGCGGATGCTATTTGATCAACCTGGATTCGGGTGCGTTCCATAACCTCTGTTCTCATTTAAATGTTCCTTTAGATACGTGTACGTGGTTATACCACGGGCTTGACTAAACTAAAGCCATTTTAAGAAGAGTAAGTTGATCGACTAACGTCTTTTATGGTGGTCATGACCTCTACTAAAGTGAAACAATTTGATTAAGTTCCTGAGGTGGCATTCAAGGGGGCTATGTAAGTGTCTGTTATTTTGTACGTGTGAATACGGCAAATCTCAGATGTTTAGCCAATTACCTCTGTTTTGAGAAATCAGACTGGCGAGATTGTGTCGTGCATCCGAAGGACTGCTAAGCGATATAGTTTCCTAAATCTAAACGGGTAAACTATAATCAGAGTTAAAAGAATAATCAGATATTCGTTCACGTTTAATGGTACACAGATATCATTAAAACCTTTTCATTTATGGAGTCAGATGAAACGAGCTATTGCATGTAAGAAAATATATTGCATTTAATCTTGTTGTGTTGCGCAAAAGGAAAGACAGTAACGCGCAGAGAAACCTTCCCCGTATTATTGGAGACCTCCATTGGACCAATTAGACGGGCTTACAAAGTGGTGACCCCGCCTCCGTGATCTCGCAACAGACGAGCAACGTCTTTCCAGCGCGACATTCAACTTGAACTCTGCTGCCCGGAACATGAGGTTTGAACTCCTTCCCATCTATCTCCAGCTGCTGTGGTAAGTTGATTTTTTTGCCTTTTAGAGTTGAGGGAAAAACTGTTTTGTACATCACATATAGACACATTTGTAGTACGGGTCGGTATACCCTTTAGACCGGAACCGAAAAATCCGGTGGGCAAAGAATTAGACGGGAAACATGTCTTTTCAGGGAAATCACAACAGCGCAGATGTAGAGATAATGGAGATTCTAGGCGTGCAGTTGAAAAAACTCCTTGTTCGGTTAAGCGACAAGGGATTACAATTAAGCTGGAGTAACAACGAAATATTATCCTGGTATTCTGCCGAGGGTGCGAAGCTAAAATCAAAATCAAAATACAAAAAGATTCCCGCTGCAATTGTTTATTTGCTTCGTCGTAACGACCTCATGACCATAGTCGAAAACGAACGAACAATAGCAGATATTAAAGAAATCGAAAGAGCGCGTTCTGACGAACTGTACAAGTTAAGAACACAAGTCGAAGCGTTTGCGTACGAACAACAGGGGTGGGCTAGACAGCGCGAAGAAATGGCAACAAACATTGATCAAATTCAAAGAAAACTTCAAACTGGCAGTAATTACATATCTGCTCTCGAAGATTGCTGCGATAAATCAGGTTTCCCAGTAGCCGCGGTTAAACAAGCAGCACTGGAAGAAACCTTTGAGCTAAATGCTAACCATGATAGCGATGACGACGCGTTACTAACGTTACACAAGCCACGGAGAGAAACTCGTAACCGAGCTCTTGTGAGTCTGTGGCCCGAACAACCAAACTTGCGAAGCCCAGTTAAGACTCGAACAAAATCGATTGATTTGCCACAAAAATCAGTTAGAGTCGCCGTGCTTAAAACCATGACAAACGCAGATGATGAAATCACAACAATCAGCCGGCCGTTAACATGCGAAGAATGTTCAAGACATAAACAGGTCGTAGGAATGCTGCCGCGAAAAGGGCCGTTTCAACCCTACTGGGAAGCATTGATGTTACAGGCCAGCGTGTACAAATTAGAAACTCGAGATGTGTGGCAAATCGCTCTACTCACCATACCTGATGAGATTAGATCAAAGCTTACCGCAAACATGAAATCTGGCGACATAATGAACCGAGTCGAAAATGAAACCAACGAAGCTATCTACGAGCGTCTAAAACAGGCATTATTAAACGTTAGGGGACCGACGCATATTGATTGGAGCAAAATCTTAGAAATAAAACAAACCGGTAACGAGTCATTTGAAACGTACGCTGAACGGTTATGGGTAACATACAGAGAACACTCAGGGCTTGAAGAGATAGACCGCAACCATGACGCATTACTGCAAATTTTAAAGACCAATGCCGGCATTCCCGTTCAGAAGGCTTTGGCAAATGGCGTCGACCCGGCCGAAAACACGTTCCAAGCTATAGTAGACTGGGGTACAAGAATAGAAAACAGATTTTACAAAACCAAACCCCGCAATATTGCGTCCGCACAATGGTTAACAGAAGGGAACAGTCCAGGCAAATTTAACCAAAGATCTCCAAGCAAAACGCCATGCCACTATTGCAAAAAAATTGGCCATTTCATGAGAGATTGCAAAAAGAGGGAGAGAGATTTAAAAGATCTAGCCGATCATTGCCAAAAATCGCCATCTAGCGGAAACGCAAACTTATACAAACAGTTCACCAATTTCATTGCCGAGTATCAAAAACAACAAAGCCAAAATGGCGCGGCCCACAACACGACCGGAACAACTGAAAAATACTATCACCAATAGGGATACGTGGCCTCCATCGCCGTAGGGAGCATAATTAAGAGCGGAAACCGAATAAAAATAAGAGCTAATTTAGGAGGCCGGTTAGCGGACGTACTTATTGATTCTGGCGCATCTTGCTCCTGTACCGACATTAAATTTCCTTTAACCAACGAAACCATTCAGGTAAAAGGCATCGGCGATACGTTAATGATTGCGACAAAAACACAGCCAATTGAACTCGATTTAGGCGTGACTGTTTTGAAAGAACCTCTCTGGTATTTACCTGATAACAGTGAAGGGACTGTGCTGGGAATGGACATTATGCGAAAGTATGGTTTTGTAATTCACTGCTTTGAAAAGCAAATTGAGTTGAAAACAGACAAAACAGTAAAAAAATGCCTACCAAAAAACACAACAAGCATTATGTCCATATCCACACCAGATCCCGTTCATCAGATGTTGAACAAACACGATTACATTTGGGCTACAAATGAACATGATTGCGGCCTCATTGACTTTGTTGTGTGCATTGAGGGGGAGCCCCCTCCCCCACAAAAACAATACCGCATCAAACCAGAAGCCGAGTCAGCTGTTCATGAAATTGTACAGCAACTTGAAATCAGAGGAATAGTCCGTCGTTGTAGTTCGACCACAAACTCTCCGTGTTTACCAGTACCAAAATCGAACGGTAAATGGCGTCTTTGTATTGATTATCAGCGTCTCAACAAAGTTTTGCCCAAGGCTACACCTATAGTGGCAAATCCGTCTACGTTATTATCGCAGATTTCAACACAAGCGTCCTGGTTTACAGTGCTCGACGTAAAGAACGGTTTCTGGTCCATTCCAATCAAACGCGCTGATCAGTGGAAATTGGCCTTCACTGTGAATCAAATCCAGTATACTTGGGAGAGAATGCCACAAGGCCTCCATAACAGTCCTGCGATTTTTCACAGAGCATTAGAAGACACGCTTAATCCATTGACAGGGACCGGAAACGTGATCCACTACGTTGATGATATACTTATTGCGACTGAGGGATCATTTGATGATCATTTGCTGCTCGTTGATGAGGTACTGCTAACGCTCGGTAAAGCTGGCTTCAAATTAAACAAAGAGAAAGCTCAAATCGCACAAAACGAGGTCCAGTACCTGGGTTATACGATAACGCAAAGCCACCGAGCATTAACCGATGATAGGCGGAAATGCATTGCTGAACTTCCCCGACCGCACACGCTGAACGCGTTACAGAAAGTACTGGGAACAGCAAACTACTTAAGAGATTTCATTCCAGACTTTGCGAACGTCGTCACGCCATTGTATTCCCTCTTAAAAGGAAAATCAAAGCCCTCTGACGTCCTTGAATGGTCAGAGGAACACGAAAAAGCTTTTACGAGTCTAAAAGAAAATTTGTGCAGTGCTCCCGCACTCGGTCTGCCTAACCCTAAAAAAGCTTTCCACCTACAGGTGGACGCAAATGAAAACACTCTAAGTGGCGTTTTAGCTCAGGAACATGGGGGAAAATTGCGTCCGATCGCCTATTACAGCCGAAAAAAATCCACGGTCGAACAGGGATTCGACCCATGCACTCAGCACGTGCTGGCGGTTCACTGGATGTTAACAGCAACTGAACCAATTGTAGGTTTTCAACCTATTGTTGCGCATACAGTGCACACGCCAGTACAAATGCTGTTGCAGGGCCGAATAAAAGGCGTGTCGTCGCAAAGGTTAGCAAGATGGCTAGCAGACATACAGGCACGTGACATCACAACAGTGAACGACCGAATATTACCTCATTTATTGGGAGATGTAGAGGGCAACCCACACACATGCGAAACCAAACCGGAAGCCCAGAGCCCAGTTCATGACCAAGAACTTCCAAATCAGACACGAGTGTACATTGATGGTTCCCGATATTGGCATGATGGCAAATTCCACTCAGGTTGTGCGGTGTGGGCTCCTCACTCTCCCAATTCAGACACTAACCAATTGCTAATCAAACTATCCGAAAACACATCTGCGCAAGAAGCTGAACTTATTGCATTACTCGAAGCAATCAGATCACATCACGAGCCGCTGTGTGTATACACTGATAGCCGATACGCATTTGGTGCAGTCCATGATTTTATGGCACAGTGGCAGTTGAGAAAATTCCTCACATCTGCCGGAACGCCAATAAAACATTTTAACATCATAACTTCAATTTGGCAGGAAGTCAAAGCACGCAATTCCACACTCTCCGTCGTCAAAGTGCGCGCACATATCAGCAAAAATCCAGATGAACATGAGAAAAACAATAACATTGCAGATCAATTAGCCAAATTAGCAGCACAAAAGGGAGATAAATGGCAGCCTGACAGACTGATTGTTTCTGCTGTGAGTGCATTTCAGACTGCTCCTATTGACTTGAAACAGTACCAGCAAGAACTGTGGAGTTCTGATGGAGAGCTGACACCGCACCTGCAGCAGGACCAACTAGTCAAGGTCACTGAAGGCATGATTTTGAGAGACGATAAATACATCGTTCCAGAAGCCCTCCAGAAACCAGTGATAAAGTTGTACCATGATTATGCACATGTATCAGCTCCCAAAACACAACAGCTGATACAAAAGAACTTCTGGTGGCCACAAATGGCATCAGACATTCAAAGATGGTGTGACACATGCATCGTATGTGCAACCATTAACCAAGGTAAGCCTGGCCGCACAAAACTGTGTAGACCAGAGCCACCCAAAGGACCTTGGGAGTCACTGCAATTCGATTTTATAGGTCCACTACCCAGTGCCAAGGGCGGGTATCGTTATTGCCTTGTGATAATTGACAAATTTTCAAAATGGGTGGAAGCGATTCCCACTCGCAATAACAGTGCAAACACAGTGGCACGTGTGGTAGCGAACCAACTCCTCCCACTCTGGGGCGCACCCATCCAAATTGAATCCGATCAGGGAACACACTTCACAGGTCAGGTGATGAAAAACATATGCCAGATGCTGAACATCAAACAAAGATTCCACGTTCCGTACAGGCCGCAGAGCTCTGGTATGGTGGAACGTGTTAACCGAACCATAAAAGAAAGCATCTCGAAACAGGTTGCACAACACAAGAACCAATGGATTGATGCTCTGCCCACAGTTCTAACAATACTGCGGGCAACTCCTTCAAAAGCCACAGGTATCAGTCCATTCGAACTCATGACTGGAAGAGTCATGAAGCTGCCCATCGACCCAGAAATTACCCCAGCAGACCTGGGGCCTCTCGTGGTCGCAACTCAACAGTCTGTGTTGAAACAATTACGAGAAAGGCTGGAAGTACTACATGCACATGCCGCTCTGAAACAACAGCAATCAGACCTAACAAATGATGCACAATTCAACCCAAACTCTGAGGTGAAATTCTCAGAAGGAGACATGGTAATGATACGTGTTTTTGTGAAGCAAGGTGCATTCACACCCAGATGGCATGGCCCATATGAGATAAAAGCTGTATGCAACAGCTGTGTGGCCACGACCATAAAAGGGAAACTGCGATGGTATCACATGTCTCAGTGCAAATCATTTAAAGGTACACAGAATAAATAAATAACTGTCACTGTCTTCTCTTCCTGCCTTCCAGGTCGACTGCAGCGATCCCATGGAGGCCGGATGAAAGAAAAGTGTCCGGGCCCACGTGCATCAGACTGGGCCAAAGGGTTTCACTCACACACAACCTGAAATGTGGGAGGTGGGTGTGGAAATACTCCAAGGGGCCTTTCACACCAAAAATCACAGTCGCACCCAAAGAGACAGCTACATGGCCTCCCGGTATAGTACCGGATCCAAATTGCACACCACAAATTTGCTGTAGTTCAGGTAGCACCCACCCACCTTCAGAAAACATTTCAGGATACACTCGAGCACCAAAATTCATGCACAACCTCACTGCCTGGTATCAACTTAAAATAGATTCAGGTGAAACAATAGGTGACATGAACACTCTACACGAAAACAACAACAATGGCATAGACCCAAAATTGTGCTATAATGTTAAAAATTTGGAACCTGCAACATATAGGTGCACACATACAGAAACACACAATGACACACACATGAGATTCACAGAATTAATGTTCGATCTCACATCTTACACACCTAATGAGCAAAAACCAAAAACATTTGTGTGGACCAACCGAAAGGAAGGAACGTATTGTGTCGGAAAATGTTCACATAGCATAGACAATTTCACCAATCCACACAACTGTTCATGGACTGTTACATATTGTTTTAATTTGACCACCTGCGGATACACTAAACCCAAAAAGTGTCCGGAATTGCACTCAATTCCTCCTGGTGGACTGATTAGAGGAAACATCAACAAAACTTTATTACATGACGTAAATTTGGTAATGACACATGTGACATACAACATTTCAAACATACTCTCTGCCTATACAAAACATTGCAATGCTAATGATGAGTCATATGCATGGCTACAGTCACGAATCGATGATTTAATTTCTGATTACAAAGACAGACTTGCCGTCCAAATTCCACCTGCTCGCTCAAAACGAGACTTGCTAGGCAGTATAGCTGGCTTGTTCGGATCAATTAATTCAGCAGCCAACACCTATAAAATAACCAAACAATCCCAATTCTCCACATGGTTGACAGATCAGATGGCCACTGGTTTTCAACACATCACCAATAGCAATGATAACATTATCAAAGCGGTTCGTTCCGAGGCGCAGGCGCTTCTAACTATTAGCCACACATTGTTCAATCAGACCCGTACCATCGAACGTGACTTAGCCTGCAGATCATATGCACAAGATTTGTTCACTGCAACAAGACAAGAAATTTTAGACCTTCGTCTTCACAAGACCCCGAGACATGTTTTGAATGATCTAATTGAGGTTTTGGATTTGCATAGATGGTTCTCTTCAGAAAAAATGAAAAATGTCAAATATTCAGAACTGTTATCCACAATTATGATGTATACTGGAAACGAATGTATTGGTTGCATTGGATTTTTTGCCACTTTTCCTTTAATCCACCCAGATCAAGTTTATCCAAATTCCACTACTATTCGCTCTATTGGAGTGGTAGTTAAAGATCAGGTAATTAAATGGGATCACCTCACTGGATACATGACTTTGAAGGGTACTGAGACCTTGTTTACCAGTCGCACTTGTTGTCATGAAACTCATAATTATGTTGTCTGTACGTGTAACACATTGCAGCCTTTCTCTTCCAATGATAGCAAACTCATAAATGTTGAATCGTTGCATGGCCATTCAAATGCTGTTCAGGTGTCTCATACACAGTGGTGCATCGTCAGTGAGATGAATTCATTCACCTATGGAGGGCTGACCTGTCCTGCTAATCACTCCTTTTGCTTGGAGGTGACAGAGGATTTTTCTATGGGCCAGATCGACATCCTCGGAAGGATGCCAACGGACGCTGAGGTCTCCCCATGGTGGGACGACACCTTCTATGAACACGGAACACAAGCTTTGGTCGACACGATGGACCTGGTACAGAACGTAATTCTCCAAACAGAGTACCACCTCTCTCAAGCGCAAGTAGAGACAAACTTGGCGCGAAAGACTGCACAGATCCTGTCTAGCTCATCTACCCGATCAGCACAGACTGCATATACCTGGTGGGACTGGGTACTTCGAGGTTGTGCGGTTGGAAGCGCACTCATCTTCTCCTTCACGCTCTTCCAATGTTGCTACTTCCGACACCTTATCAGATCGGTGAAAGCATCCACCAACACTATCTTGACTCTCAGCCCCTTAAAGCTGCCCACCTTACAACGACTGAAATGACACCGCAGGAAACCCTGTGAGTGGCCCACGGTGCCAAACGGGGGAACTGTAAGGCTGCTGCCAGTATGTCTGGCCGACCCCTCGATGGAACAAAAGGCCCCCCTGGACATTAACACTTGAACTATCTCCTGCATATGTAACAGGGATTTCGAGATGCAGCACACAGTGCAGTTCACACTCCACACACACTATCTCCCCCTCATCCCCCCTCCTCCTCACCTGAAATACACTGAAAACCTATGCAATGTAAAGTATGTACAAGAAGTATCTATACATGTTTGATATCATTTAAAGTGTCTCAGTGCGCCTGGTGAAAATGGTCTCATTCTCCCAACCATAATGAAAGTTAAAAGTGATGTATCCTCTCAAGGTGTTTCCCTCCCCCAGGTCCTCCATTCAGACCGTACCTCCTGTATGTAAAACAAGAACCTATTCAAAATACAAATTCTGATCTCCCAGTGTGAATCCCTGAATAGGGAACCAAAATCTAATTATAATGATAGACGGCCATTTGGTAAGAATATTGAATTATCTGGGTATATAAGGAAAAGGTGCAGAAAGTTCGAGGAGTCTGTAGGTTGACTGCCCACACAACCGCATGTGTGTATTTTTCGTTACCAGGTAATAATCTTTACAAATTCTTCGATTCCTGAATTGTTATTATGTTATGATTAACTGATGATTTTATTCTTGCGAATTGGATTTTGAATTATTGCTTCATTACCTGGTCAATAAATTGTAAACGTTTGATTTTATTCTGACTGACTCTGAGATTGTTTCCACTCTTATAGATTATAGGATCCGTATATTTCCACAAGCCTGCGCTAGACATTAGTGACGACTAATACTTGATTATCAGATTCAAGTGTACTTGAATGAGGGGAGTGAGTTATTTCCGTCCAGAATTAGCGGATGCTATTTGATCAACCTGGATTCGGGTGCGTTCCATAACCTCTGTTCTCATTTAAATGTTCCTTTAGATACGTGTACGTGGTTATACCACGGGCTTGACTAAACTAAAGCCATTTTAAGAAGAGTAAGTTGATCGACTAACGTCTTTTATGGTGGTCATGACCTCTACTAAAGTGAAACAATTTGATTAAGTTCCTGAGGTGGCATTCAAGGGGGCTATGTAAGTGTCTGTTATTTTGTACGTGTGAATACGGCAAATCTCAGATGTTTAGCCAATTACCTCTGTTTTGAGAAATCAGACTGGCGAGATTGTGTCATGCATCCGAAGGACTGCTAAGCGATATAGTTTCCTAAATCTAAACGGGTAAACTATAATCAGAGTTAAAAGAATAATCAGATATTCGTTCACGTTTAATGGTACACAGATATCATTAAAACCTTTTCATTTATGGAGTCAGATGAAACGAGCTATTGCATGTAAGAAAATATATTGCATTTAATCTTGTTGTGTTGCGCAAAAGGAAAGACAGTAACGCGCAGAGAAACCTTCCCCGTATTATTGGAGACCTCCATTGGACCAATTAGACGGGCTTACAGCAGCAAATCTAATGTAGTGGACAGCATTGTACAGAACCACAGAGTTCAGCTGCACAGTGAAAATTTTAAAGAATACAGAACTTTTCAGGACGGCAAAGTTTACAAAGAGAAAAAATTCTCAGGGGAGGAGTTGAGACTGTCTTTAAGTTTATATGTGGACGATTTCGAAATTTGCAATCCCCTTGGTACCTCAAGGAAAATACACAAACTCTGTGCTATTTATTGGATTTTAAACAATCTACCGTTGTTCTACCTGGATCACATTCAGCTTTGTCTAATATTTACTTAGCAGTGCTTTGTAAAACTGATGATGTGAAGAAATTTGGGTACCACAGAGTTCTGGAACCTCTCATTGAAGATTTGTGTACTCTTGAGCAACATGGAGTCTTTGTTTCTCAGTTGGGTAAATTCCTCAAAGGTGATCTTAATTTTGTAGTAGCAGATAACCTTGGAGCGGGCTTAGCATGGGATAGTAGGCTTTATTGAAAACTTTTCTGGAGAATATTTCTGTCGATTTTGCTTAGCGAAACGCTCAGATATTCAAACAAATGAGGTCCGCTCTGGTTCTTTTGTACAAAGGTCAAAAGAAGTTCATGAATCTCATGTGAAGCTGGCTCAGCAGACAAATGCTCCCTCCTTTGGTGTTAAAAAAGAGTGTGTATTCACAAAGCATCTTGAACACTTCTGTGTTACCTCTGAGTATCCACCAGATATCCCATACACAAAAGAAATATATTTTCTGGATATGTTTTGGAATATATGCACATATTTGAAATTGGCCCAATAAATATA
This sequence comes from Rutilus rutilus, assembly GCA_021464565.1. Lineage (NCBI taxonomy): Eukaryota > Metazoa > Chordata > Actinopteri > Cypriniformes > Leuciscidae > Rutilus > Rutilus rutilus. The sequence continues at coordinate 47,900,062 of JAJAQA010000004.1, forward strand.
TTTCATACTTATATTTCATATATTTTTGTTATATTTCAGAATATATTTCAATGTATTTTTTTCTGTACGGGTCCCCAAAATATATGTGGCATATATTCCAAATACATTGAAATATATTCTGAAATATAACAAAAATATATGAAATATAAGTATGAAATATATTTATTGGGCCAATTTCAAATATTTGCATATATTCCAAAACATATCCAGAAAATATATTTCAAATATAATTCTTTTGTGTATGGGATTTTGCACGATCTTTTGGAGGGAATCGTGCCAATTGACCTTGCACAGTGCCTTGCTGTTCTTGTATCCAAAAAATATTTCACTGTAGAAAATCTCAACAAAATCATTGTTAAATTTCCTTATGGAACAGATAAGACAAACAAACCAAATGTGATACCACATAACATTTCAAGCAAAAAAAAACATAGGAGGCAATGGGCATGAAAATTGGACATTGTTAAAGTCCCTGTAAAGTCAAAATTAAGTATGGGTTCTGAGTTTGTCACACCACAGAAAAATGTGTTATTAGCCACCCAGCCAAATTTGAATGATAAAAAAAGCCGGCAAGTACATAAAATAAGCGATCAAAATCTTGAAAAAATGAGCAGTAGTCTCTGCTCTCAAACGCTGGGGGCGTGTCCGCTGGCTGCGCTGAAACCATGCCCACTCGCGGGAAAGCTGCCGTCGCCACACTCAACTGTCACAGCTACAGCCGGAATGGATGCTCCTAGCAGCTTAATTTGTTTTACAAAGCCATACATGTTCGAGCCTGGACTACCTACTATAATTATAACATAAGCACACAAGGCAACTTACACTCATTGGTGGGCACGCACTGCCGATGATGGCACCAGTTGTCGGCGCGACGGGAGGATGATCGCCGAGGTGGGAGATAGTCGGTTCGGCCACATTCACCAGTAACAGCGGATTATCAGTGAATGAATCCCAGTTGTCTCCGACGAAAGTTTATAAAGCTATCCTGTGTAAAATGATCACTACAGAGGCGGGTTTTGGCGGTGATCCTCAGCTGTCCATCAAGGTGGCTCTTCACAAAATTAATCCACCTCTTGTTGATATGATAGTTTTTCGGAAATTTAAATAAGGACACCGATCTGTTTTGTACGTGATCGCATCCAGGTAATATGCATTTCCGTGACGAAGGCATAGCTATCTAGCAAACTGTAGGATGTAGTAGTAACTAATAGTATTGACAGTAACTCGCGATTGAGTTGCAAACTGATGTGAATGGGCTCCAGTGCGTCATCAAGTAGGGGCGTGTCCAGGAGCTCAGGGGCTCCAGTGCGTCATCAAGTAGGGGCGTGTCCAGGAGCTCAGGGGCTCCAGTGCGTCATCGAGCCCCCGTTTTAGCCCCGCCCAAAAAATCCGGAACACAGCAACGGTGAAAAACTGTTTAACGGTCTAACTCCACAATTCAGTACTTCACAGTTCACAGTCTTTGTAATATGATTTAGCAATACATTTCTAACATTTATAATGTGTTTAGAATTTTTTTTTAGAATTGCCTTTACAGGGACTTTAAGGTTGCTACCATTGATGGTAGGTCATTTGATTCCAGAGGACGAACTGGCATGGCAAGTTCTTTTGGATTTAAAGGACATTGTGGAACTTGCTGTTGCTAGGTTTCACACAGACGACACACTTGCATATTTTGAATTCTGTTGCGACCCAAACATCATTTTGTGGAGCACTACCCTGAGCTCACAAAGCTATATGGTCCACTTGTAGGGCAGTGGACCATGCATTTTGAAGCTAAGCACAGCTTCTTCAAGCAGGTCTCACACCATACAAAATGCTTTAAGAATGTGCCACTGTCATTAGCAGTGAAACACCAGCTGATGATTTCTTACTACATGAGGCCTTGTAGCCTACAGAAGCCTGACTTTGAAGTCCATGATGTATCAACTGTTTCAGTTGATATTTTGAATCAAGCAGCTGCTGAGAGAATTAAGTTTAAGTATCCAAGTACAAGTGAAGTACACCTGACCAAAAAAGTGATCAGTAAGGGTGTTGAGTTCAGAATTGGAATGATAGTAGCACAAGGCTCTACAAGTGGGCTGCCAGACTTTTGTGAGATCCTTCAAATCTGCTTGGTTCAGGAAAGGTTGTGCTTCATCGTGAAAAGGCTGTCATCATGGTACAGAGAACACTACCGTGCCTTTGAAATACTTGCTACACGTGATATCACCTTGCTTGAAGTTGCTGATTTACCTGATCCATATCCTTTGGCAGCTTACTCCATTGAATCTATGAGGATGGTTACTTTGAAACGGTTCCTGACCGTGACAGGTTTGTTGTCCAGCAGTCATACTTTTCCCTTGTAGTACTACATGTTCGTTCTGCCCAAGCAATGCTAATGGGCGATTTCCCTTTTTGTTAGGTTCAACTTTATAGGCTGCTTTACATAATCATTGTGTAAAAATGTCCATGGCTCTGCAAAACATTTCCTTTTTTGTGGCCTGTGCGTGGCCATGTAATAATGTTATAAACATTGTAATTTTTCTATGTATTGTTCAGATTTAAATTATGTTACTAAATTGGTTTCATATATGTGGTTGACACTAAAACATGGTCTTGTCTTTTACAGATTAGGGTAAGAAAGGAAATGGCATCATTCAAACTCCGGATAATATGGGGAAATGACAATTCACAGAGGCTCATTTTCAGTGATGGCATGCCAGCATCTCTGAATGCACTCTCCAAAAAGATTGAAAATGAATGTGGCCTCCAAGGGCAGGAATTTCGACTTCAATATATGGATAAAGACTTCAATGAGTTCATGAACTTGACATCAGTCTCTGACCTCAATGACAAAGACACAGTCAGCTCCAGTTCCTTCAGCCATATGCCTGCTTAGTCCACTCCTCTTGCCCATTCCCTTTCTTCTGACTCCTGTGATGCTGATACTGAGAACTCATCTGCAGACACAGACATTTTGTCGTCTTCTGAGTCCACATCAGCAAGGTCATCATTATGGCCAACACCTTTCATTCTACCTCGTTTCCCTTATGATGTGCAATTGAAACTGGAACAGGGCAACTCAGCATTCAGGACTGATGGTAAATTTTGCATTCCTGACCCCAAACTCAAGTCAGGTATCCTTAATGCTTTGGCAGAGGAAATAATTAACTACAAGGCATATCCATCTGACAGCGAGTTCAGTGATGTGGCAGAAGCATTGGTAGCCAAACATCCATGCCAGGTTCAAGGTTCTGTCAGCGGCTACAGTGGATGGAAGATGAGTTTAAAGTATAAACTTGCAAACTACAGGAGCAGATTGAGAAGCCTGGGATGCCCTGAAGTTACAGTAAATGCCCTTAAGCACAAACCAGAAGGAACGTCCAGCCCTGCCTATGGGATAAAAAAGCATAAGAAGGCAGAAGTGAACTACTGTCCAGGATTTCCTGCAGGTGAAACAGCAGAAAGCCAGGAAAAGATGAGGGTGGATCTTCTTGCTGAACTGAAGAAAAGAAACAATAATGAAACTGTGAGGAAGATGATGGACATGACTTTTGCATACAGAAGGCATGAGATTGTCCATGATTCCCCTTTAGGCGCAGCCTTCAAAAGCAGATGGCCTGCTCTTTTTCAAGTGCGCGAGGTAAGTGATTTGATGTTTCCTTTCTATCAGAGCTGTCCTGTAGTCTATGCTGCATAGCCCATAAACAAGACCTCTCTATGTCTTTAGATAAATGCTGAATTTCGTCGGATCACAACCGTTCCTTTACAATCCAAGTTCCTGTCACAACTGGATCGGTTTTCTGATGATCTGTTAAAGATGTTTACCAAAAGGGGTGGAGTAGTCAATAAAATGATTCAGGATGTGATGGTGCAATGTCTCAGGTTATATTGTTTTTATTTGTTTGTTTTACTGAATTGCTTTCTTCTACAACAAGCTATTTTTGTAGTGCTCTGTAATGCATAAGGGCTTATGTGTATTGTATAGGAGGGTGTTATGTAAATTAAATGTACATCACCAACACTAAACAAATCTTAAATAAAATGTATCATTATGTCTGTATTCTCAGAATGGCACCATAGAGACCAAGCGAGAGTGCATTCTCAAGGGGCTATGCATCTACCTGAATGAAGATCCACATAATCTGGTGAAGGAGTATTTGGTGAGTTGGAGTTCTCTTTCATCAAAAGCAAATAATCACTAATAACGAACTTGAACGTGCAAAAGACGCGACATGAACGGAGCCTAAAACGGTTTGGTTTGTTTAAAAGCAGAGCCTCTTTCTTATGATAAATATTTTATCCAGAAATGCATACAACAAAATATTTTGGAGACCATTAAAGTTGTGTGAAAATGATAAAAAACACTGGCTGGCAACTTTATTTAAAAAAGTTGGTAGGGAGAGTTAAGATAAGTAGTAAATACACTGCAGCGCTTCCAGGTTCTACGGCAGAACGCTGGCTCACCATTGGGTGATGCTGTTCCCGTGAGCACCATGGCACCTGTGTGTGATTCTGACGAAGGAGCTAGCCAATAATGAGGTGGAGTTCTGACGTAGAACCTGGAAGCACTACAGTGTATTTACTACATCCAGTGTAGGAGACTTTGATTATTTTACAGGACAGATTGGCCAATTAGAACATGCTGTATACAGCATATTTTCTGGAAGTCTTCATTTTTTTATATGTAATATAATTTAATTGTATTTATTTTTTATTCCCGAAGGATGTTGACTCTGAGAGCGCAGAGGCGGACATCAAGGAGACAGTAATGGGAATCTATGTGGTAAAGCATGAATTTGCAGAGGCAACAGAAGACCCTGAAGATGTCGGCATTGTGCTGGAAGGTGTGGAGGTACTCTCTGGTTTAGGTAATGTAGCAATGGCTACAGCCATGCTACTTGGACTGATTTACTCTTTAAATCTTACCTACCCAAAAGAGCTCCGTTATACATTGGAAGTGCTCCAGAAGGTAATCCTGGAGCTAGACTCCAATAAGTTGTCTGGAAAAGCACAGGCGCTGAAGACAAAACTGTTCACTTAGATGTTTACCTTTGTGTTCATGGTTAAGTTATATGTGAATGTTTGAATTTTTCTGAGCAGAAGTATTTTATTTTTCTAAATTTGTAATTGCTCATGTTTCATTTAATATTTTCTGAGCAGACGTGATTTTAAGTTTCTCAATTGGATTTCAATTCTTTTAATTGGCATTCTCATGTAAGCATATGAACAAAAGGAAATGCTGGTTTATACTTGATTGCATGTTGCATTGGCATTTTTGCACTGTGAGCAGAGCACTGTGATTTTGTTTCTTCTTGATCACTCATATAACTGGCAGTCTTGTGTTTAGAGTTAGGAACAAAAGGAAATGCTGGATTACATTCTTTAGCATTGTGTTCTTGTTGCATTGGCATTTTTTGCACTGTGAGCAGAGGTGTTCAAGTCTCTATCACTCATTTAATTGCTTGTTATCTCATGTTTACAGTAATAAACAAGAAAATGCTGGATTATATTCTTTAGCATACTCATGTTCTTGTTGCTTTGGCATTTTTGCACTGTGAGCAGAGGTGATCAAGTCTCTATCACTCATTTAACACTAGAAGTCCCAGAGATTTGTAACCCTCCTTTAGCCAAGTGGATGCTAACTGGTTAGTCTTTTGGCTATCATTAGCATCAATTCATGTGTAAATGTGGTCATTACCTGAGCAATCAGCAGGGGGGTTGGGGGTGTGTGTGTGAATGGTTGCTGGTGGCTTGTTTGTATGTGTGGGGGAGGGAGGGCTGCTAAAAGCAGAGAACTTGATTGACCATGTCTCACATTGGCACGTAGGGTCTTGCCCAGGTGTAAACAGGTATGAATTAGCACATCTAATTGCATGCAGCTTGCTCTCAAATGAGAGGTAATTCCTTTTGTGCTGAGGTGGATACAATCTCACTGCACATAGCCTACTACTTCAGTGCCCTCAAGAATTCTGTGGTGTACGAACCTCCTCTCCAAGAAAAGAAAATGCAGACAAGACTCACCACTCGGCAGGCCTTGGAAATGATCCTGAGTGAAGTAAACCCTTGTGACTCAGATGGAGAAGACATAGAACTTCAGCCGGATTCGGACTCAGAGCTGTCTGATCTGTCTTCAGGTTAAGTTTCATTTCATATTATTTCCTATTTCATTTCAAACCAGTAAGTGGAAAACACCAAAAAAGCAGAGTGGAGTGACATAAATATTTACTCTGCCTTTTTTGTATTGTCCACTTTTTTGTTTGTATTACTTAGCAGACATTCACTGCCATCTGAAGTGCAAAACATTATTAGTTGTTTCTTTGCTTTAGTTGTATCTTTTTATTCAGGAAGATATTTCAGACATTATTCCGATACAGAGAAGGAGATACTGGAATTATTATTAGTATCTATGCATGCATTTGTGATATCATTTGACTTTTCCATCGCTCACAATTTGAATTTGTTCACACTGCAGATGAGGAGACTGCTCCTCAACCAAAAAAGAGAGCCCGTTTGGGGACTGACCTGACAGAGACAGCGAAAGATGGCACAGTGTGGCGTGAAGAACAGGTGGGGACGCGTCTCCCTTTCACCCCAATAAAAGCGTACGCTGCAGATGGAGAGCCAACGGCTAAGGCCAGGAAAAGTATCTCGAGTCGCCTTCAGAGTTTCCTGTGTTTCATCACTCTTGACATGCTTCATAGCATTCAAGAATGGACTATTCAACATGCACAGGAAACGGAGCATGTTCATTGGTTCATGGCCCTCCCTGAACTAATGGCATTTATTGCAATTGTCATCTTGCGGGGGCTTGCCAAGGTTCCATCACTACGTGACTGCTGGTCAGCAAACCTGGGAAACCCACATATCATTGGAACAATGCCGTGAAACTGCTTCCAAGACATCATGCGACACCTACGCTTTGATGACAGGTCCACCCGGAGTGATCGAGCAAAGACTGATAAGTTTGCTGCAATTTCCAGTGTGTGGGGATCATTTGTCACCAATTGCATCACGTCCTACAACCCTGGTCTACATATCACCGTTGATGAACAGCTTTTCCCGTCAAAGACTCGCTGCTGTTTCCTGCAGTATATTGCAACTAAACCTGACAAGTTTGGGATCAAGTTTTGGGTGGCTTGCGACCTAAAATCCAAGTACATTTGTAATGTCCTCCCATATCTTGGCAAGGACCCTAGTCGTCCCAGTGGAGAGAGACTGTCTGAAAATGTAGTGATGAGGCTGATGGAACCATTCCTAGACAAGGGCAGAAATGTTACCACGGACAATTTCTTCACATCGCTGTCACTTGCGCATAAACTTCTTAGCCGGAAAACCACCATCCTCGGCACAGTCAACAAGATTCGTTCTATGTTTATGTGTTTCTAATTTTTAGAATTAACACCGCCAAGTGTGTCATTGTGTCATTGTGTGTAAAAGTGCTATGAAAATAACAATTTATCTTATTTATTAGGTGTTTTCAACCACTGCTGCTACGCTGACGGCGTATGCGCCCAAACGGAAGAAGACCGTCTACATTCTTAGCAGCGTGCACAGCGTGATTCAGACTGATAATACCACCAAAAGGAAGCCAAACACTGTCACCCTTTACAACACCTCAAAGTGCGGCGTGGATGTGATGGACCAGATGGTGCGGGAGTACACTGTCCGCACAGGGACACGGCGCTGGCCAGTTGCCGTGTTCTATAACATGATTGACATGGCAGCACTGAATGCACATGTGCTGTATCAAGCATGCACCGGAAGGCAGGAAAGACGGGTGGACTTCCTGGTGGAGCTTGCAAGAGAGTTGGCTAACTCTCATATGTGTGCGAAGAAGGCAAGAAAAGAACAATTGCTTCGGACACAACCCTCCACACCTAGCCTTGGAAAAAGAGCCATGTTTCAGGTCAAACACCAATGCAAGAACAATCATGCCACTGTGCGATGTGTTCACTGCTACAGATACACATGTGGTAAATGCAGACGGGAGATACCATGGCAGTGCCAGGATTGTGAGTGATTGCTGGAATGTACTCACTCACTTTTTAATATTATTTGTAAATATGTGTACAAATGGTTGGTTTCTTTTTTATTTTATTTTGTACTGTTTTTATCAATAAATCTCAGCAACAAAGGAAAAAAAAAAAACATGTGTGTTGATTTCTCCCTAAGATGGCAAAGTGAAACACAAGTTTTCTTGAAGTGGCTCAGCATGGCCCCACATCGTTTACATAACAAAAGCAACCGTTCACAGCTGATTAAGGATATTAGCCTAAAGCCTTCCAGCCCATCGGCTGTCCTGCGGGTTTTATAGGTAGAAAAGCCAAATGGCTGCTCTCTGGGACTTCTAGTGTTAATTGCTATCTCATGTTTACAGTAATAAACAAAAGAAAATGCTGTTATATTCTCTTGTGTGCTCATGTTTTATTTACATTGTCATTTTTTAACTTAGTGAATGTTTCTATTGCCTTGTTTGCAAAACGTATTGAACATATATTTTTTTTTTTTTTTTTTTTTTTTTTATATGGACATAGCAATAACATTGGACGAACCAGATGCATTGTGTAAAGTGTTATAGCACATGTGCTAATTTTCAACACCTGTCCATAGGAGGCTTTTACAACAGTTAAAATCACATTGTTAAACAAAACAAAACACATTTTACACATGGGAACAACTTTGCCCCAATTTTAACCACTGTTTGAGCTCTCTAGTAAAGATTTTAATATTGTTCTGCAATTTGAGTCCAGTGGGGAGAGAGTTCCACAGTATAGCCCCTCTGAAGGAGAAGCTAGACTGTCCAAAAGATTTCTTAAATTTTGGGAGCACACAATCCCCACTAACTGAGGCTCTGGTGGAAGGTCTAAGAGAGCCTGACGCCTCTCCATGAGGCCAGAGAACAGTGGTGACACACAGTTGTTCAAACATTTAAAAGTCAATTTCAAAATACTAAAATTTACAAAATTTTCAAAAGTAAAAAGCTTGTGCTTTTGTATAATATTACAATGATGCCATCTCATTGCTTTCTTGTCAAATATCTTAATTGCCTGTTTATACAGAGAAGTAACTGGTTTCAGAGTGGACACTGATGTTTGTGACCATGCTGTAACACAGTATGACAAATGTGAAAAAACCAATACATGCATAAACAATAAAGCCGCATGATGTGACAACTCTCCTCTAATAAAACGAAAACAGTTCAGATTTGATTTGACTTTCCTACAAACATGGTTTACTTGACTTTGAAACTTCAGGTGTTTATCCAAGATTATGCCCAAGTATTTTGTTTCATGAACTTCATGAATGGGTTCATGATCTAAATGAACCTCAAAGATGCTGTCAGGGGACCTCCGGTTGATAGAAAAACACATTGAGAAAGTTTTCTGTATGTTTAGAGTTAAATGAGACATAAGCCATCTTGAGATGTTATGTAAAGCCTGTGTTAACTGCTGCCCAGCCAGTGCAGTTGTTTTTGCTGACACATGAATAACTGTGTCGTCAGCATAAAGCTGGCAATTTACACCTTGACAGCAATCTGGGAGATCATTTATATACAGTGAAAACAATAACGGTCCTAGAACTGACCCTTGAGGCACTCCTAAGTCATTTAGTCTCAGGTTGGATTTAACGGTTCCTTCTTTCACACATTGTTCTCTACCCTCCAGGTAGGACTTAAACCATAACAGAGCTGCAGCTGAAAATTGAAATTGCTGTAATTTCTTCAATAAGATACAATGGTCCACTGTGTCGAAGGCCTTCTTCAGATCTAAAAACACAGCGCCTACGACATTCCCTTTGTCCAGTGAACCTTTGATCTGTTCCAACAAGAAGCAGTTGGCAGTTTCTGTGCTGTGTTTTTGTCTGAACCCAAACTGCTGGGGATACAACAATTGGTTATTTTCAAGATGTTCTATTAATTGCTCAGCCACAATTTTTTCCAGCACTTTGGAAACGACAGGAAGAATGGAAATCGGCCTGTAATTACAGGCTTGGTCTTTATCGCCTGACTTATAGATTGGAGTGATTACAGCAATCTTCCAGCTTTGTGGGAAAGTGTTTGTTTGTATTGACAAGTTTACAAGGTAAGTAATAGGATCGAGTAAACTGCTTAAATGTTTTTTAATTAGAGCTGCATTAAGATAATGTATGTCTCTTGATGTAGAATTTTTCATATTGACAATAATTTTCCTTACTTTGTCATGCGAAACTTCTCTAATTTTTAAAAGATCTGTACTGCGAAGCTGGACTTTGTTCTCAAAAGGTAATTTTCCCTTGAAAGATTTAGCTAGATCGTAAACTGATTCAACAAAAAAATTGTTGAATTCGTTAGCAATTGACTGGTTGTCATTAACGTAATTATCATCAATTTTAAGGTGATCTGTCATTTGATAGTTTTTGTCAATTTGTTTATATGTTGCCATAGTTTGGAGCTGCTTCCATTTGCGTCTTCTATCATTTTTATAAAATATTTTGTTTTTGCTTTGCGTAGCTCACTTGTAACTTTGTTCCTGAGATTAGTGAAAATTAGATGGTCAGTATTATTCCTAGATTTTAAAGACTTTTTAAGTGCAAGGTCACGCTTTTTAGCTATTAACCAAATATCTTTGTTGAACCACGGAAGAGAATACTTTCTTGGTTTTCTTATCCAGGTTTTTGTATACTTATTTATTACATCATTTAGTTTAGTGACAAATTTGGATGCACTCAAATTTAAATCAGTCTCAGCAGTAATACTATTCCAATTAATTTGGTTTAACTCGTTTTCAAAGGAATTTCTTTTTGCTTTAGGAATTCCTGTTGTTTCCATTTTGTTCTCTCCTTTATTATGATTAATGAAACGCTTTTTAGTTAACTTTCTGACAACTAATGTCATGTTATGATCAGTAAGCCCTGTGATCAGATTATAAGTTTTAGTTATTCTTTCTGGTCTATTTACAAAAATCAAATCAATCAATGTTTCACTGTGTCTGGTAATTCTAGTAGGTTTGTTTATCATTTGTTTATATCTGAACTTATCCATCAAAGATTTCAGCTTTGTTCTGCTATTGTTTTTCTCCTGCCAGTTTATATTGAAATCACCCATAATTATACATTCAGTACAATTGTCAATATTCAATAGAAGACTCTTAAAATCATCATCGAAATTTGCTCCATGTGAAGGTGGATTGTAAATGACTATTAATTTAAATTTCATTGTCGAAGACAAAATTACATTTAGCCCCAGGCATTCCAGTTTCACATCAATGTTAACTTTCTCACACTTAAATATTTCTTTAATGTATAATAACACACCCCCACCCCTTCCTTGATCCCTATCTCTCCTATAACACTTAAAGCCAGGTATGTTAATTAGGTCTGTAGGAGTGGATGGATTCAGCCAACTTTCAGTCACACACAAGTAATCTAGGTTAGAGTCAGTTAACAGTCTATTAATTTGATCTATTTTTGGTAAAATACTCCTTATATTAATGTGTCCTCCCAAAATCCCCCTTGGTTTTGTTTGAGGATTCCAAATAATCTGGGCATGATTTACAGTTTGGAAGATCTTCAGCTCTTTCTGCTTGAGTGCTGCCCGATTAGGATTTTTGGACCTTGTGAGTTGCCGTCGTTGTTTACATTCGGCATCTATTGTAATGCATGCGCCGTGTAGATCAAGACTCACCACACTGTCCGAATCCGGGCTACAGACACCGGTGCTCTGAGACTCTGTTGCTGGAACTGGATGACACACTCCAACGCTCCGCTCCCCACCGCGATCAAGGCCCCGCATCTGCTGCGGCTCCAGCACGGCAGCACCAGCAACCGCTCCATCCATCCCGCCGACGGATGCACTCAGATGTCCCGATGCCCCAACGGACTCAGCAACAGGAAAAAGCACGTCAACTGTATCCACTTGTGAGACGTGATGACCCATCATCTCACCCACATTTTTAGTCAGAGAGAGTACATTTGTTGTCACATTAACTCCCGGAAGTGAATCGTTAGCTTGGTACTGCTGTTCAGAGATGTATTGGGGTACATCAACTTTATGTAGAGGCCCGGGATTTAGGTGTACATCTCCCGACAGAAGTAGCAACAACATTAGAGTTTTAATTACTCTTGGAGGAGCATGTTTCTGCTTGTTCATGCAGTTGCGTTGGTTCAGTCTTTTGGATGCCTGTGCTTCATTGGCAGCAAAGGTGTGAGAGAAGATGGTAGCATAGCCAAAACCAAAAAAAATAGTTTGGCTTTCTCACCCCGAATGCCAAATGGATCCTGATCAGCAGCACGGTTAATATTTTCACCCGATTTAGTTGGTACATCGCATATGAACAGGACAGACATAAATGCCAAAACGCAACAGGTAGCTAAGACTGCAATATGGTTGTTGTACACATGTTTGCAGTTTCTCTTTTGTTTGAGAAAGCATTTGTAGATATCATATAAAGCATTGTACCAAAACCTTAAAATACCAATTGTAAGCTGGTTGGGAACTGTATAAGCGGCAATATATCCCGATTTACGTTCGTGAGTGGAGCCTCCCAAACCACTCACAGCAGCCGCCGCCATCTTCTTCTATTGACTTTCTTCATAGTAGACTAACCTCACGTAGATAAGTAATATTTATTGTTACTATGTAAAAAGTGGTTTTACTTGAACACAAGTATTTCACTTTCATTGGAAGTAACTAGAGTCAAGTTAGCTAAAATTATAATGTTGGCAATTTTATCTAGTAGGCAGGACAAAAATGTATGTTGTTGACATGGCTTTGTTAGATATATTAGACATGACACAATTAAATGTAGTTAACAGGGCATTATTTTTTAGAGTAGGCATGGCAAAATTAGACATAGTTAACCTGAAAATATTTTCTCTATTAGGCCATCCTTAAAAATATTTTGGTTTGCCGTAACAGCAAAAAAAAAAAAAAAAAAAAAAAAAAGGTCGGTAGGTCGGTCTATATATTTTTTTTCGAGATTCGATGTAAAAAAAAAAAGTACAATTTTGGTCAAATTTGCATATCGGGACTTCACTGACAGTTTTCCAGAACTTCGTGCCAAGTGACTTTTTTCACAAATGGTATGACTACTTCTGAAATGTTTTGTGACAATTTTTTAAATTTTTTAGGGGGGGTTTTGTCACCTTGTCACACTTGTGGTGTTCCCGGTCAAAAATGACCGGCCTATAAAAAATAGCTTATAAATCACTCATTATACCATATTTTCACCCAATCTTGGATTCAATCTTTTTGTCAACTTGTTCTCTTTCAATTAGGACTGGTTTTATATTTCTATTTGCATCTGATTAATTGTAGGCCTCATTTATTTGAGAGTAGGCATCTCAATTTTTGAGTAAAAAAAAAAACATTATTTTTGAATAATTTTGGAAAAAGAAAAGAAAATCTGAAGAAAATTGGCACTGTTGATCACACTAGTCTACTTTAATTTTTCACCAGGAATTTTGTTTTGAAAAACTTTTATTTTGTACAATATGGCACAGAGTTACACTTGTGGTGTTCCACTGGGCCATTGAGGGCCATTGTGGGCCATTGTTTCAATTGGCCATTGAAAGTGAATGGGAGAGACCAATGCATCCAATGAATGGAACAACACAAAATATGTATCATTTTAAAGCTTAGAATCTCAGCTTTTTAATGCATCTAATCACTTTGATCAACTCTTAACGACTGCTGAGTTATCACTCTAAAACTGAGCGTACCCCCTGCTCGTAACTTCATGAAACATGCTCAGATTGTGGAAAATGACACATCATTATTTACAGCAGATGCTTACAATTAAAATGAGTCCATACTCAACATAATCCATCACTCAGAACTAAAGATATTCCTCATGGAGTTCTAACACAAAAAAATACCACAGACGCACAGACTCACGTAGCCAATCAAGGTAGCCTAGACTTGGCCTTTTTACTCGTATCTTCATGAAACATACATCGATCATGAAAAATGGCACATCGTTATTTACAGCAGGAGCTCACGATTAAAAAGAGCCCAAACTCAATATATTCCATCAATCAGATCTAAAGATATTCCTCATGGCGTTCTAACACAGAAAATACCACAGACGCATCTAGCCAAGTATATACTCATGAAGCACTCGCGTTTGGTTTTCGCTCATAACTTCACGAAGCATGCACAGATCGTAGAAAATTATTTTCAGCAGACTATCATGATTAAAAACAGCCCAAACTCAGCATAATCCATCACTCAGATCTAAAGATATTCCTAATGGAGTTGTAACACACAAACCCCAACAGGCGCACACAGAGCCTTGAATATAGATGTAGCCTAGCACTTATGTTGCGTTTTAACTCATAACTCAATGAAGCATGCATAAATTGTGGAAAATGGCACATCATTATTTACATGAGATTGTTAAGATTAAAAAGAGCCCAAACTCACCATAATCCATCACTCAGATCTAAAGATATTCCTCATGGACTTCTAACACATGTCTCTCCCATTCACTTTCAATGGCCAACTGAAACAATGGCCCTCAATGGCCCAGTGGAACACCACAAGAGTAACTCTGTGCCATTTTGTACAAAATAAAAGTTTTTCAAAACAAAATTCCTTGTGAAACATTAAAGTAGACTAGTGTGATCAACAGTGCCAATTTTCTTCAGATTTTATTTAATTTTTCCAAAATTATTCAAAAATGTTTTGTTTTTTACTCAAAAAATTAGATGCCTACTATCAAATAAATGAGGCCTATGAATAATCAGATGCAAATATAAATATAAAACCAGTCCTAATTGAAAGAGAACAAGTGGACAAAAAGATTGAATCCAAGATTGGGTGAAAATATGGTATAATGAGTGATTTATAAGCTATTTTTTATAGGCCGGTCATTTTTGACCGGGAACACCACAAGTGTGACTATGTGCCATATTTTTTACACAACAAAAGTTTCAAAACAAAATCCCTGGTGAAATATTAGAGTAGACTAGTGTGATCAACAGTAGGCATTTTTTTTTTTTTTTTTTTTTTCATATTTCCAAATTTACTCATAAATTATTTGTTTTTTACTCAAAAAATGAGATGCCTACTCTCAGATAAATGAGGCCCATGATTAATCAGATGCAAACAGAAATATAAAACCAGTCCTGATTGAAAGAGAACAAGTTGACAAAAAGATTGAATCCAAGATTGGGTGAAAATATGGTATAATGAGTGATTTATAAGCTATTTTTTATAGGCCGGTCATTTTTGACCGGGAACACCACAGGTGTTATAGGGTTTTGAACACCACATGAGGGTTAAAAGTGTACATTTCATGCTTTTTTATATAGGCCTATATATATGTCTCAGGTCTGTGAGGCAAGTAGCTTATACGCTGAGTTTCGGTTCATTTAAGAGACCAGCTCCAGTTCACGTGCCGGCGACTCCGTGTCCTGATTATATTGCCTTATTTAGCCTACCTCTTATTTATTAAATACAGGAAATTGGTTGATTAAACATTGATCAAAATTAAGATACAATTAATACAAAACGAAATTCACTTTAAAGACAGACTTTCTACAAAAACAAACTTAATGAAGTGGTTAAAATCATGTCTGCCCACTCCATTTGTCTTCCGATATTTTCGGGATCATCTCATCTTATTCATGCTATTCACTTTTCATATAATCAACATGAAATTTAAAAAATATATATTATTTTATTTAAACATGAATATGAAACTAAATCATTTTTTAATGACTGCGGGCTACAACACAGGCCTATTAGACAGTAGCCTACAGAGAAATTTACTGTCGGAGCGTTGCCGGTGAGCATGTGGGGGGAGAGATACAATTTTCGATCAATCATCGAATTTTATTTTGCTTGATATGCCCATTCTTAATATTTGGTGTTTTAAATGCCTGTTTGAGATCTCTGTGAAGTTTTAATAGTGCCGCTTTCAGAGCGGTCACGTCCGTAACATGTTTCTTCCTCATAAATGCGAACACAAAAAATAAAATAAAAATGAATAGGCTATTATGTTCTGTGGAGAGCCGATCCCTCTTCATCCGGTGGGTATATTAGCCTACTTTTGGTTTGCGCAGTGTAATTCATAGAATTAGCCTACTAAAACATATTTTTCGTGGATCTGAGTGTCGCGATTTTGCTTTGATTTCGCTTAGCCCTACAGCCTACACAGCCCTTATAATCATAGATGACGCCACGGGTTTTTATTTAAAAGAAAGAGCGTAGCCTACATTTGTAGCCTATGTAGGCCTATTCACAATAAAATATAATTAACATCATTTTATTGCAGTTGTATTAGTTGTTTGAAGAGTAAAAAAAAATCGGTCGGTCTTAACGCAAGTTTACAATCGGCAAGTCGGTCGGACTAAAAGGGAAAAAAAAAAATTATTTGGGTCGGACCTAAATTGACTGGGTCGGTCGGGTTACGGCAAACAAGAATATTTTTAAGGATGGCCTTAGGGATGGCAAAACTTTATCTAGTAGGAATGACACAATTTTTTTTAGAAGTCTTGACTAAATGAATTCAAGTTCATACAACACGATTACAACAAATCATATCAAACAAATTAGATCTTGTTGGAACAATGTAATTAAATTTCGTGGAAAACCTTTCCTTAATTTAATTAAGTTCGTTCAACAAAAATTTTTTTTTAAGTGCAGATGAAAATTAGCTCTCTAGCTAACTCTGGTTACATACGTAACCGAGACGTTCCCTTTCGTTGTCACTCCGAGTTACGTCGGATGACGACGAATGGGGTTCCCAGTGTAATCACGCCACCTCTCGACTGTCTTCCAGTGCCCTGCGTAAGTCTGAGCTCCCTGTCGTGAGACTGGCACGGACGAAGGACTCCTACTTAACACAGGAATACCAAGGTACACTGGGAAGCATATCTCAGTGGAAATATGCAATCATGCCCAACCCGAAGGGGGGGACTTGGAATACACATATGACCCCGAAGGGCTGCATACGGAGTAACACTGGGTAGTCCAGCCGCAGGTGGATTATTTCAACCCCAGGGGTGGCAAGGTGGCTTGCCAAGGGAAAGACACATGCTCAAAGAGGCTTACAGTGGAATACACATGTGGGGGTCACCCGGAGGGGAACCATGCACATGGAGGCACCTAGCCAAGCGCGAAAGCTGCCGGTGGCATAACTCTGGCGTTGACGTCAACAGTGCTGGAGGAGACTCAGGGCTTATGAGGCTCACCTGAGGAAATATCCCACGTATCCCGTCCGTGGAGAGAAATGGCGAGCAAGCGAAGACACCTGAGCAGAAACTAGCACCGGCTAGTTGAAGCGAGTACATGAGAAGAAACTGGCTCCACTCGGAGATTGTAGAATCTCGCGAATGTGTTAGGTGTCGCCCAGCCTGCAGCTCTGCAGATGTCTGTTAGCGAGGCGCCATGCGCTAGAGCCCAAGAGGATGCCACACTCCGAGTGGAATGGGCCGTCACACCAAGGGGGCACGGTCGATCTCGCTGCTGGTAAGCCAAAGCAATGGCGTCCACTATCCAGTGAGACAACCTTTGCTTAGAGAGAGCCTTTCCCTTCAGCTTCCCACCATGACAGACAAAGAGCTGGTCTGAGGTCCTGAAACACTGCGTTCTGTCTACGTAAGCACGGAGTGCGCGTACTGGACAGAGCAGTGCCAAGGCTGGGTCTGCCTCCTCCAAAGGCAGCGCTTGCAGGTTCACCACCTGGTCTCGAAAGGGTGTGGTGGGAACCTTGGGCACATATCCAGGCCGGGGTCTCAGGATCACGTGAGAGTTAGCCGGCCCGAATTCCAGGCACGCTTCATCAACCGAAAATGCCTGCAGGTCTCCTACCCTCTTGATGGAGGCCAATGCAACTTAAGCTCCACTGATTGCAGAGGCTCAAGGGGAGCACTCTGCAGGGCAGTTAAAACCACTGAGAGGTCCCAAGAGGGTACGAGGGGAGGACGAGAAGGATTCAGTCTCCTCCCTCAGGAACCTGACGATCAGGTCGTGCTTTCCTAAGGACTTACCATCAACTGCGTCGTGATGTGCGGCAATGGCGGCAACATACACTTTCAGGGTGGAGGGAGACAGCCTTCGCTCCAACCCTTCTTGCAGGAAGGAAAGCACGACACTGATTGGGCATTTCGTGGGTTCTAGATTTTTAGAAGAACACCAGTTGACGAAGAGGTTCCACTTCAACGCATAGACATGTCTCGTGGACGATGCTCTAGCGGAAGTGATGGTAGCCACCACCGCTGGTGGTAGGGTACTCAAACCTACCTCGTCCCGTCCAGGAGCCACACGTGGAGGTTCCACAGATCGGGACGAGGGTGCCATAAGGTGCCCCGTCCCTGAGAAAGCAGGTCCATCCTCAGGGGAATAGGCCAGGGAGGTGCTGTCGCGAGGAGTACTAGTTCTGGGAACCAGGTGCGGTTGTGCCAATACGGGGCAACCAAAATTACCTGCTCCTCGTCCTCCCTGATCTTGCGCAAGGTCTGCGCAAGAAGGCTCACTGGGGGAAACGCATACTTGCGGAGGCCCCGCGGCCAGCTGTGCGCCAGTGCATCCGTGCCGAGCGTGCCCTCGGTCAGGGAATAAAACAGGTCGCAATGGGACGAGTCGTGGGAGGCAAACAGGTCTACCTGTGCGTCCCCGAACTGATCCCAAATCAGCTGAACCGCCTGGGGATGGAGTCTCCATTCTCCAGCGAGAGGCCGAAGCCGAGAAAGCTCGTGGGCTGCCTGGTTCAGGTCTCCCGGGAAATAAATGGCTCGAAGCGACCTCAGATGCTTCTGACTCCATATGAGGAGGTGGCGGGCGAGTTGCGACATACGGCGGGAGCGTAGACCACCTTGACGGTTGATGTACGCTACTGTGGCGGTATTGTCTGATCGGACTAGTACGTGTTGACCCTTGAGCAACACACGAAGCGGTGCAGGCCAAGGCGTACAGCCAGCAACTCGAGACAATTGACATGCCAAAGGCGCTGGGGTCCTGTCCAGGAGCCCGCGGCAGCATGTCCATTGCACATGGCACCCCAACCCGTGGCGGAGGCATCTGTTGATACAACAACATGCCTGGAAGCTCGTTCTAAGGGAACTCCGGCCCGTAGACAATTGAGGTTCGACCACGGGGGGAAGGTCTGATGGCAGGTCGGAGTCACTGGGACTCGGAGCGTGCCGTGTTGCCATGCTCACCTCTGGACTCGATCGCGAAGCCAAAGCTGAAGCGGTCTCATATGAAGCAAACCGAGCGGCGTTACTGCGGATGCCATATGCCCCAGGAGCCTCTGAAAAAGTTTCAGTGGGACCGCACTCTTGCCCTCGAACTGACGAAGACAAGTCAGCAGTGACTGCGTGCGCTCGCTCGTAAGCTGCGCGCACATGGCGACCGAGTCGAGCTCCATACTGAGAAAAGAGATCCTCTGCACGGGGCAGAGTTTGCTCTTCTCCCAGTTGACCCGAAGGCCCAGACGAGCTAGGTGCCGGAGCACAAGGTCCCTGTGTTCGCAAACCTGGTCTCTTAAGATAGTTCAGGATGCGAACCCCGTGTTCTCGTAGGGGAACAAGGGCTGCCTCGACGACCTTCGTGAAGACGCGAGGAGACAGGGCTAGCCCGAAAGGGACAACCGCGTACTGGTATGCCTGGCCCTCGAATGCAAACCGTAGGAACTGTCTGTGTCGAGGAAGAATGGAGACATGGAAGTAGGCGTCCTTCAGGTCTGGCGACAGAGGGGGATGAGAGGAGCATGGCCCGTGGGCGGGGCATGCTGTCATCCACAGCCTCTTGGGGCTTGGAGGAAGGGACATCAGTTCTTGAAACAAGAATTTTCCCCCGGCCCTCCACCAGGGGAAGGAGTGGCCCTGCTACAAGCTCCTGAGAAGAACTGAGCCCTAACCCCAAGCTGCCCGTCTCAGAAGTGCTGCTTAGCATGCGAAGCCACACCGCCAAAGAGCCCAGCCCGGGACATTAGAAAATGAACTCAGACACCTCCACATCAACCTGGCTAAGCCCATGTCTGGACCACACTAGTGGATATCACCTGACCCAGGATCACGCAGGTACTGGTGTCGCCTGAGCGAGGTCAGCAGTGTGCGTGGCGGAACAACCAGGCCGGGCATGGGAGGCATAGCGTCCCAGCATAGGGGTGTGGTTAGAGTTTCCGCGTTCTGCCAGGGTTGGCCAGGGAAGGACTAGCGTTCCACTGCGGTCGGTTCGGACAGAACTCCCGGGACAGCACTGCATCGAAGGCGCAAGCGACACACAGCACTGCATGACCGTGACACGATAGTGACAGGGAACATACAGACCATGATCGCTGTGCGATCGAAAGCAGCGAAGGCGGAGGACACCCGCGAGTCACGTGGACTCTCGCGGAGCGCAGGCGTCCTGATGCACGTCCGGGAGAAGCTTACAGCGCTCGGGGGGAGGGCGGGGCCACTCCAGCCGATGCTTTCAGCTGCCCGGGAAAGCATGGCTGACAGCTCTGGATCGGTCCCGGCAACGATGGCACTCCCGTGGGAGGCAACGCAGTCGAAACTTCATTTCCAGAGGAATCAAGCCCGCCTTGTGATGCTGTGAGTGCATGACACCATCCGCCAGAGCCCTGAATGTAACACTGGGTCCCCGAAAGAAACCAGGCACACACGGAAGCTCCACGGTTTGCGATGTGGAGGGGGTTGTGGCCCGAGGAATTGACTCGTCGGTTGTTGTGCCACACCGAACCCTCAGATCACCCTGGCCACCAGCCAAAATATCCCTTCTCGAGGAAGAGATAAATTGGGGTGTGGCAGAGGGGACTCTACTCACATGAAGATCATTGAGTCTCGATCTAACTTCTGGACATTAGGAAACACACACCAGACAAGTTTTTTACAGATTTTGATTACTCAGACGTTTTACTGGACATTCTCGTTGGAGGGGCAGCGGTGTTGTTAAAACGCGCGGTCAGACGCAAACGCGGGAAGCGCGCCGGCGCGCTGGTTAAACTCCGCGAGCGCGGCCTCCGCACTGCACTACCCAGTATTCATCTTGCGAATCTCCGATCTCTTCCTAACAAAATGAACGAACTTCTTCTCCTCACCCGCACTAACAAGGATTTTTTAAACTCCGCTGCTCTGTGCTTCACTGAAACCTGGCTGAGTGAAGCCATACCGGACAACGCACTACATCTGCCGGGCTTCCAGCTGTTCCGAGCGGATCGCATCGCGGAACTAACGGGGAAAACGAGAGGTGGTGGATTGTGTTTCTACATTAACGAAAGTTGGTGTTCAGATGTAACAACACTGAAGAAGATGTGCTCTCCTAATTTAGAGGCGCATTTCATAAACTGTAAACCTTTCTACTCGCCGCGGGAGTTTTCCTCATTCATTCTCGCGAATGTTTACATTCCTCCAGACGCGTGTGTGAGCGCGGCGCTACAACAGCTGGCTGAACATATAGCTGAAATGGAACAAAGGTACCCAGACTCTCTTTTAATCATTCTTGGGGATTTTAACAAAGCAAATCTCTCCCGTGAACTGCCAAAATACAGACAGCATGTTACATGTCCTACCAGAGACAGTAATATATTGGACCACTGTTACACCACGATAAAGAATGCGTATCACTCCGTCCCACGGGCAGCTTTGGGGCTCTCTGATCACTGTTTGGTTCATCTTATACCGACCTACAGGCAGAAACTGAAATCAGCTAAACCTGTATTAAGGACTGTAAAAAGATGGACCAACGAAGCAGAGCAGGATCTACAGGCCTGCTTCGATTGCACTGATTGGACTGTTTTTGAAGCTGCAGCCACCGATCTGGATGAGCTCACAGATACTGTAACATCATATATCAGTTTCTGTGAGGATACATGCATTCCTACCAGGACATTCTTATCATTCACTAATGATAAACCATGGTTTACTGGGAAACTCAAACAGCTTCGTCATGCCAAAGAGGATGCTTACAGAAGTGGGGATAAAATCTTGTATAACCAGGCCAGAAACAAACTGACAAAGGAGATCAGAGTTGCTAAAAGAAGCTACTCTGAAAAGCTGAAAAACCAGTTTTCAGCCAACGACCCGGCATCAGTCTGGAGAGGCCTGAGGAACATCACCAACTACAAGTCACCATCCCCCCCATCTGTGGAGAATCAACAACTGGCTGACACTCTCAATGCATTCTATTGCAGGTTTGAGAAGCCCAGACTCACACCTCACACCCGCCCTGATGTGCACTTCACACATCCACCATCACCTCCTGCAACCCCTCTCCTCCCCCCTTCTGCCATCCAACCTGAGCTTAAGGTCTGTGTGGAGGACGTGAGCAGAGTCTTCAAAAAACAGAAGACTAGGAAAGCTTCAGGCCCAGACGGCATCTCATCTGCTTGTCTAAAAGCCTGTGCTGACCAACTGGCCCCAGTCTTCACGCAGATCTTCAACAGATCATTGGAGCAGTGTGAAGTTCCCTGCTGCTTCAAACGCTCCACTATCATTCCGGTTCCCAAAAAAACAAAAATCACTGGACTTAATGACTACAGACCTGTCGCTCTCACGTCTGTGGTCATGAAGTCGTTTGAAAGACTGGTGTTGGCCTATCTGAAGGACATCACCGGACCCCTGATGGATCCCCTTCAGTTTGCTTACAGAGCAAACAGGTCTGTGGATGATGCAGTCAACATGGGACTGCACTATATCCTGCAACATCTTGACAGACCTGGGACTTATGCACGGATCTTATTTGTGGACTTCAGTTCGGCCTTCAATACCATCATCCCTGATCTTCTCACAGCCAAACTGACTCAGCTCTCCATGCCATCCACAATCTGTCAGTGGATCTCCAGCTTCCTGACGGACCGGCAGCAGCTAGTGAGACTGGGGAAACTCACATCCAGGACCCTCACCATCAGCACTGGCGCCCCCCAAGGGTGCGTTCTCTCCCCACTGCTCTTCTCCCTGTACACTAATGACTGCACTTCTAAAGACCCCTCTGTCAAGCTCCTGAAATTTGCAGACGACACCACTGTCATCGGTCTCATCCAAAATGGTGACGAGTCTGCTTACAGACTGGGGGTTGAACAGCTGGCTGTCTGGTGCAGTTATAACAACCTTGAGCTGAACACACTCAAAACAGTGGAGATGATCGTGGACTTCAGGAGAAACACCCCAGCACTCCCCCCTCTCACCATCATGAACAGCACTGTGGAAGCAGTGGAGTCATTCAGGTTCCTGGGCTCTACCATCTCCCAGGACCTGAAGTGGGCAAATCACATTGACTCCATTGTGAAAAAGGCCCAGCAGAGACTGTACTTCCTTCGCCAGCTGAAGAAGTTCAATCTGCCACAGGAGCTGCTGATCCAGTTCTACTCAGCCGTCATTGAGTCTGTTTTAAGCACTTCCATCACTGTCTGGTTTGGTTCAGCTACCAAATCGGACATCAGGAGACTACAACGGACAGTCCGGACTGCAGAGAGGATTATTGGTGCCCCCCTGCCAACCCTCCAGGACCTGTACTCTTCCAGAGTGAGGAAGAGAGCAGGTAAAATCATCACAGACTCCACTCACCCTGGACATCCCCTGTTTGAACTGTTACCGTCAGGACGGCGACACAGATCACTGGCCACAAGAACTTCCAGGCACAGGAACAGTTTCTTTCCACAGGCCATTTCCCTTCTGAACACTTAACATGCCCCCCAAAGCATATGCCTGTAAGTGCAATACTCCCACTGTCTAGTGCAATAAACTCAGGTGATATTTATATCTATATTATTCATACTACTCAAAATACTGTAAATATGTTTATAATCTGTAACATGCGCTAGACTCCCACTGTCTAGTGTAATATTCTCTAATTCAGGTGATATTTATATTATTCATACTACTCAAAATACTGTAAATATGTTCATAATCTGTAAATGTTTATTCAGACTAAACCCAACTGTGACCCTACTTTTTTACTTTTATACTATTTTTATTTATTTTTTATATATTTTCATTCTTAGAATTTGTATTACTATGTTCTTGTTGTATTTGTATTTGTATATGTGCACTGGAAGCTTCAGTACCAAGAAAAATTCCTTGTGGGTGCAAGCACACTTGGCAATAAAGCTCTTTCTGATTCTGATTCTGATTCTGATCTATAAACAACGCGATGGTCATGTTCCCGCAATGAAAACATGACTCATCAACGAGCGCTGCCGAGCGTGATTAAGCCCAACACGCAAAACAGCGCTCGCGACCGTTAGGCAGATGAATCACGCACACACATCCAGAAAATAGAAAATACACGGGCGAACCGTCTTGAAAAAGACGTGCCGCGTGCAGCTCTTTTAGAGAGTGGAAAAGCTCAGCAGAGTGCTGAAGCGCCCAGGGAGAAACACACTCACTGTCGGCAGATTACTGCACAAAACAGCAGCAGGAAATGCGATCTCGCTGGAACACGCCGTCACACCAACACACTGAAGAGCCGCTCGTCTCGAAGAGATTTGAGATGACACTCAGAAGGCTTGTGGAGTGAAGTACTGAACTTGGCTCCGAAGCAAAAACATATCTGCATGTTGCCGGCGTACTTCCTTATATACCCCCGGCGTGGGGCGGAGATACGCTATGCAAATTCCACAGACCCATGGCATTTCATGGCCATTGGCTCGTTTTATATACTCGAAGGTGAGAGGCTTTCTAAGCGAAACCCCATTCGTCGTCATCCGACGTAACTCGGAGTGACAACGAAAGGGAACTGTTGGATTTTTAGTCAATTATTTTGGAATGTTTAACTCAAACAATCAAGTAAACGATATTCAGAGATTTTATTAAGTTAATAAAGTTAAATATTACTGTAATATATACTAAGCCACAGAATAATTTTTGTAGAGGTGCAGACAAGACAGAACATAATTGAGACACAGACATAATATATGAATGTTTAGATAAGATTTCATTGACTAGTTATATATATTCATTTATTTTGTCCTCACATTCTTTCTTTTAGTTCCCTCTCACATACCTGACTGAAAGAAAGGCTGATAATGTAATGAGATCTTGGAGCAGCCGCCCGTCTCCTCTGTGCAGACATTACACACGCTGAGGAGAACTGTTCTAGGCTGTCGAGTTACTGATGTTTTGAAGTGTTAGTGCACCTGTCGCTCATAACTTATAGTTACATACAAGATCAGGGAAAGATACCAGTTCTTTAACAATGAACAATCATAATGACAATAGACAAAACAAAATAAGAAGACATAAATATCATGGGTTTGCGTGCATTATAGTATGTGATTATATGCACAGGGGGAAAAATCACAAAGACAAGGTTAAATATATTTGAATAATTTATCATAATACATAAAAAAAGTTTATTATTTATAAACCTGAGGGATGAAACGAGTTAAACATAAATGAGATTTAAGACACTTTTGCTTATGGGTAAAACATTTTGCATATAAAATAAAGAAATTAACAACATATTCAAGAGATGACGATTTTGGGTTTTTGTAATAAAAAATAATATCTTTAAGGATAAAACTGTGGGTCACATTATAGGGTTAAAATATAAGAACTTAAATCAGCCCTAAATGTATTGGTTATACTACAATCACAAAATAAATGGGCACTTGATTCTTCAACAAAACCACAAAATGAGCAAGTTTCATCAGTATCAAGATATTTACAGATAGATGAATTAAAGCTGTCGCTCATATCTTTTAAGTTGTTGCGCTTGTGATAACGTTGTAGGTCACATGATAACGTCAACATGGCGGATGATCTCCAGATTGCATTCATACTTAACGCGATCAGGCTATATAGTACCTAATCTTTTAGTGCTCGATAAGCAAGTACTTATTGAAATTAAGTGCCTACCCAGTGAATATGCGGTTTTGAACACAGCCAGGGTGTAGCAAACACACTCACAGTCCTTTTAAACAACAATTAGTTAATCATGTGACAATCACCTGCTTACGTAATGTAGAATAGTCACAAGAGATAACACACACACACACACACACACATATATATATATATATATATATATATATATATATTTTACATACATACATACATACATACATACATATATATATATAATATAACAATGCACTAAAGTGTAACAGATCAGAGTCAAAAATGTTTAAATGTTTAAAATCTATAAATACATTTTTTTTTTACCATAAAATATCAATAAAATATACAAATCAGAATCAACTATATATTCCCAATGCCAAAACTTGGATTTCACACTACACAAAATATATATTTATAATAGTGTCTATAATATAATCTATAAATATATTATTTATATTATAAATAATTATTATACATCCTAAACCAACACTGATCATTCAATATCACGTTTCTAAAATGCATGCTAACACACATGCTGCATTATTTAATTGTGAAGTCTGAGTCTCTTCCACATTTATGAAACACATTTACACATTTATTTCTCCTCATAGACAGTAGTGAGACTCTTCTGTGGATCACCTGATGGTTTCTGCTCCTCTCATGATCATTTCACACTACGATATAACACAACTATCAGAGTCTGGTAATTCATCTTCATCTACTCTGTAAAGTGGAACAGAAGAGAAAACA
This sequence comes from Rutilus rutilus, assembly GCA_021464565.1. Taxonomy (NCBI): domain Eukaryota; kingdom Metazoa; phylum Chordata; class Actinopteri; order Cypriniformes; family Leuciscidae; genus Rutilus; species Rutilus rutilus. The sequence continues at coordinate 47,926,564 of JAJAQA010000004.1, forward strand.
ATCAGTGTTCAGTGGAACAAAGTGCAAATTATTATATTTCAATTACATGTTTTTTTGAGTAAAAATAAGTTAAATTGAATTCCTGTAATCAGATTAATTACTGACTTTACATGGATAGATTGCATAGAAATTTGTGTTTCAAATATAATAGATGTAAAGCATGAATCATGTTCATATGTTTGTGTGTGTGTGTGTGTGTGTGTGTGTGTGTGTGTGTGTGTGTGTGTCGGTGCGACTCCTATTGAGTCTCTGTAAAGGAGAAACTAATGAGTGTACGGCGTATGGAATAAACCACAGAGCAAATACAAATGTTATTTTGAGTTCAAACACAAACCTTTAGTTAAAGCCGTTTGTCCTCTAGTTTAAACATGTTTGTAGGCTCTTAGTAAATCACTGAGAGTAAAGTAAGTGTAAAGTAGTGTGACGTGTTGCTTGTCACAGTAAAAACACACTAGAGACAGAGACATTTCTCATGTGAGCTGGACGCTGTGAGCTGAAGCTGGAACTGCACTGATTTTAGCAGGAGCGCAGCGTTTTCCTACAATCTGACCAAGTCTGTTTTCACACTTAAATGATTCACTTCTACTGACACAGTTAATAAAGCAGGTGTTGATGTATAAAGCTGAGACAGTGAGCTTTTGTTCTCTTTCCTCCTTTGTGTTAAACATTTCAATTACTTCACATTTTGTTCTCACACAAACCCTTTGTTGCAATAAAGCTTAATGATAATTTCCTTTCACGAATGTTTGAAAGGTTTGTTCACATATCAGAGGTAAATGAAGATCTCTTTAATATCTCAGTGATGTTTCCTCACCTCAGGACACAGTTTGAGTCTCGTAGCTCGTCTATGAGTCGCTGCTGTGAGTCTCCTATCTTATTGTAACTCAGATCAAGCTCTTTTAGAAACTGCAGTGCTTTTGAGTTAGTCAAAGACTGAGTTAAAGAAGAAACATCTGTAATGCCACAGCACTGTAGACTAGAAAGACACAAAGAGAGGAAGAGAGATTATCTTACAAACAAATCATGAATGTGAAGAATTTTACACAAATATAATGTGAACTCACTCATTGTGAGATATTGATAATAAAGTGTTTTAGTTTAAAAAACCCAGAAAGTGCACTGCTATAAACAATGAAACATAAGCCCTGCTGTCTTCAAATAAATAAACTTCAGTCACACTGTAATTGCTGTACAGTATAATGATACTAACTGTAGTTTCTCCAGCTTGAATTGTGGGTTCATCAGTAGATCACTGAGGTTTTTCACTCCAGAGTCTCCTAGTTTATTCTCACTCAGGTTCAGCTCTCTCAGGTGTGACGGGTTTGATTTCAGAGCTGAATCCACATCAGAACAATCTTCATCTGTCATATCACAGGAGATTAACCTACATTAGCAGAGAGAGAGAGCAGAAAATAAGACAGAAGAAAAGAAAACTCTTTATTCTGTAAAGTCACATCATCTTCATAAGCAAATAAAACAGAGAGAGGAAGAGAGATCTTCATCTTTATTTCACCAGATCACAAAATACTAAGTTTGCACAAATACGTTAAAGTGTTTTACTTTAAACTGTTGAAGTGATTTTAAGCATTTTGATTCTTATGTGAATGTGTCTGACCTCAATCTCTCCAGTTTACAGTGTGAATCCTTCAGTACGTCACATAAGTGCTTCACTCCTGTGTTTCCTAGTTTATTCCCACTCAGGTCCAGCTCTCTCAGGTGTGACGGGTTTGATTTCAGAGCTGAAGTCAGGATGAGACTCTGTTTCTCTGTAATACTGCAATAACTCAGACTGAAGACAGAGAAATAACAATAGTTCAAATCTATAATAATCATCTTATTGAAGAGCTACAGCAGCATATAGTTTCCAATAGTCTGTTTTAAAACCCAGTCACACTAGTTCTGTGTGCTGGAAGATACTGTTTCTTCTCTTTCATTTTTCTTATTTCTCTTCCTTATTTTCTGTTGAAAAAGCAGATTTCTGCATGTACACAATCAGTACATTGTATCAAATGCTGGAAATTAAACAATTACTAACTAGATAAAAAACACATAAAAATGTGAGCAATAGGGAAAACCCAGAAAGTGCACTGCTATAAACAATGAAACATAAGCCCTGCTGTCTTCAGATAAATAAACTTCAGTCACACTGTAATTGCTGTACAGTATAATGATACTAACTGTAGTTTCTCCAGTTTGAATTGTGGGTTCATCAGTAGATCACTGAGGTTTTTCACTCCTGAGTCTCCTAGTTTATTCCAGCTCAGGTTCAGTTCTCTCAGGTGTGACGGGTTTGATTTCAGAGCTGAAGTCACATCATAACAACCTTCATCTGTCATATCACAGTATCTTAAACTACATTAGCAGAGAGAAAGAAGAAAATAAGACAGAAGAAAAGAAAACTCTTTATTCTGTAAAGTCACATCATCTTCATAATCAAATAAAACAGACAGAGGAAGAGAGATCTTCATCTTTGTTTCACCAGATCACAAAATTCTAAGTTTGCACAAATACAATGTGAACTCAGACTCATTGTGAGATATTGAGTATAAAGTGTTTTAGTTTAAACTGTTGAAGTGATTTTAAGCATTTTGATTCTTGTATGTGAATGTGACTCACCTCAGTCTCTCCAGTTTACAGTGTGAATCCTTCAGTACGTCACATAAGTGCTTCACTCCTGTGTTTCCTAGTTTATTCCCGCTCAGGTTCAGCTCTCTCAGGTGTGACGGGTTTGATTTCAGAGCTGAAGTCAGGATGAGACTCTGTTTCTCTGTAATACTGCAATCACTCAGACTGAAGACAGAAAGAGAAAATGACTCAGATCTATGATGATCAACTAACGTGTTCATCTTCATCCAGCAGACTTTTACTGACAAATAAACAGGAATTTCAAGGTAAAGGTAACATGGAGAAAAACTACACATTGTTCATTTAAATATACTACCAACATTGTAACAAAACAAAGGTTGAAAGCGTTGATAGGGGTGGGAATCTCTAGGCACCGCACGATTCGATTCGATTACGATTCAAAGGGGAACGATTATCGATGCATCTTGAATTTACTTCCAATACTTCCTATATTAATTTTATTAATAAAACAAATGGAAGTGATTTGGCAAGTCAACTGTAATTTGCCATTTACATTTGCCAGCATATGTCCCAACATTGCAAAGAACCAACAGGAAAATAAATGTGTGCCAGTACTAGCAGAATACTTGTAGTAAAATCACAAACAGTTTTCGTTCAAAATATAGAATTATGTTCCAGCAGCTCTCATACAAACATAATGCTTGTGGACTTCCGCATATTCTGAATAATTAGTAACATACAAAGCCGCTCTTATACACAACTAAATAATAAAGAGTTATGACTTCAAATGTTTGCTGTATACCACAATCAAAAACAGCTTATACAAAAAAAGTGAATGAACATCTGCAGAGATCAGTCAAAGTGTAGATTTTTGTGACTGGCATTGCACTGATACACACTGTGACTGTGGAGGGCCGTATAACGTACGTATAACAGATCGGTTTACAGCATATTGATGTGAAAACTAAACAATACAGAAAGCAGCTCTCATACAAAAAATACTAAATAGGTCACAATGAAATTACCAACTTTCCATACGTTAGCTTTTAACGAAGAGGGTGCCATTCGAATTTGTCGCTCAGAACTCATGCGTCTCTGTTATGTGCGCGTCTCTGTTATGTGCACGCCACAGACTGTCCGCACACTGCACGTCCGCTTTAGAGTTCCGCCTTTTGCGTTCCGTCAATATTACGTTATTAGAGAAAAAAAAAGAAGAAAAAAAAAAAGATTTTTGACATTTATGAATCGATTCCGAATCGTCCAAGTCCGCATCGCGATGCCTCTTAGAATCGATTCTTTCCCCACCCCTACTCAGATCTATGATGATCAACTAGTGTGTTCATCTTCATCCAGCAGACTTTTGCTGACAAATAAACAGGGATCTATTTCGACCTCACTCAGACCATCACCACGGCCTTACCTTGAATGACGCCATTCTGCTAGCTCTCCTCGAGACCTAATGTAAACAATGTCAGATGATTGACCTCAAGTGGTTGGTTCCCTATAAAACATCCGGATGAACCGAACACTTCCTCTTTGCCTTTCTCGCCTCTTTAGAGACCGGTTTGGAGAAAATCCGCGTGTATACGCTGTTATTTGGAAATCTTTACCCATTCAATCCGTCACTATAGTGCAGGCGCCTGGTGCCCCTGAGGATTGCGGTAATTTTTTTCCTTTTTCTTCTATATTTCAGGTGAGTGGTTGGTATTATTTACATTACAAATTAACGGATTTGATTCATGTTAATATTTGTTTTGTAGGGATTGTATTCCGACGCTTAAGAAGCGTACGGATGTGGTGAGTAACTTTTTGCTCTATTTATTCACATCAGTTGAAAGGAGGTTTATTTGTTTGCCCGCTGATCTGCTGTTCGCAGCTAAGGGGACTCGGTCACCTGTCTTGATCTGTGCATTGGCGCATAGATAGGTGTTGCATAAAAAATAAAAAAATAAAGAAATTTAAAAATAAAAAAATATATATATATTTTGAATCAAGGAATTTAGTTATCACACTGACTCCACTGTTCGCAGCGACTCAGTGAAATTTAGTAGATATATATATATATGATTTTGATTGTGTATACACACATTTACATATCATTGGCAAACTCCTGTGCGCAGGAGTAGAGTATTCATATTTTTGTATGTTATCCGAGCTACAACTGTACGCAGCTGTCTAACAATCATGAGTCAACCTCTGTGCCATTATTGTCGTGCTACTATGCATCCTCGGGATGGACATCGCGAGTGTCCATCATGTCTGGGCATGGCCCATTTACTGGAGGACATTGAAAAACCATGCCCGGCCGCAGCTGAGTTCTCCCTACAAGAGAGGGTGCAAAGAGCTAGCCTTTTTGAACGGCCAGCTCATGATAGAGGTGCATCAGGATCAGTGGTTGATGCACGCTCTCTTAAAACATTTTTTTGAATGAATTTTTTTCATTTGTTAACATTAACTACATTAGTTAACACGAACTATTGATGGACAATACTATACAGCATTTGATAACCTTAAGTTTAAACATTTACTAATACATTTTTAAATACAAAAGTTTTCAGTTAACATTAGCAAATTCCCTGTGAACTAACATGAACAAAGAATATTTGTATAAACTAACATGATCAGATTAAGGAATAAAAGTATTTCCTTAAGCAGAAGACAATCAAACAAGTTTTGTAAAAGGTAGTTCATCTGCTTTAGTGCTGCACCGTGAGGCAGTGTCAGTGTATTTTATGGATGGCTCAGCTAAACAGGCCAATAAGAGACTATTAACCACTATTATTCCTTTTAATTATACTAATGTCTAATTAAAACGTCTACAAATGTATAAAACTGATCAGAGATCAGGTAAAACCCACAAACACTTGTTCAATCTCAGTGAATCTGCATGATTCATGAGTTCACAGAGATCATCGCCCCCAGTGGGGAACCTTTGACATTTCCAAATGTTTTGAAACAGTTATAACGTAACGAAGCCTCGTTTACTGAAATCACATGACTTTGGCAGTTTGATACACACTCCAAACCACTGATTCAAAACAAAAGATTCATAAAGGTTTCATAGCTTCATGAAGCGTGTTTCGAAAGCCCCCATCACTATCTTTCAGTCAACTTACCTTCAGTGGATCTTATTACAGCCAGATACTGATCACAGACTTTTAAAATGCACTTGTTCAGTTTTTACAAGTTACAGTATATGTTGCACCAAAATTAGATATTTGTGAAATACAAAGATTAAATTGAAAGTAGTTATGAACAGTTCTGATCCTGATGTCAGAAAAAAAAACATTGTTCTGCCTCTACAGTAACTGCAATAATTATTGACCCATGATCAAACTGTCTGTCTCAATCAAATATTTAAAGCTTCATATCACTTTTTAATTGTGTGTTTTTAATTGGCTGTTTAATTGTATTACTTTAAATTGTTGTGGCTCTGTGTGACGCTGAGTGAAAAAAATGCTTAAAAGTAATATTATAAATAAATGAGCAATACTCACGTCAGGGTGTTGAGCTGACAGTGTTTATCCTGCAGTAGAGCAGCGATCTGATTCACTCGTGTGTCTCCTAGTTCATGTTCACTCAGATTAAGCTCTCTCTGGAGTAACGGGTTTTCACCCACAACTCTATTCACATACTGACAGGCTTCCTCTGCAGCAGGACTCAAAAACCTGCAGAAGAGTCAATTCAGTTCTCAAATAAATGTCCATTGCATTAGAAAAATTAATGATTGATATATATATATATATATATATATAAGAAACTAGAGCGACACTCAGTCCTAAACCAAACTCATAAGAACAGAAACGTCTCACAGAGCAGAAGGGCAAAAGCTCACTAGATCATGATTATCAGTATGAATACAGAGTGTGAAATTAAGATCTTTCTGGCTTATAAGCAGGAGGAGTGAGAAACATCAGCACAGAGAAAATTGGCTTGTGAAACTGCATGTTTGTGAACATCTGGAGACTCATAGACCTGCTGTAGAGAGATGCAGTGAATCTGGGCTTGATGGAAAACTATTGTGTTCAGAAAACTATTTTAAACTAAAAACTAGAAAACTAAAAGGTAATCTACAATTAATAATGAGAAGTGTGCACGAAACATGTTAATAGCAGAACATATACTGACCCATAATGTCTATTTGACCTTTAGCTCGTATCACAACTAAACTGTGTTGACGATTATCATCATCATGACAGAACCTGCTGATCTGATCTTGATCATTTTGATGCAACAAATTGTCCAGCTTATTATATAACTAAAATAATATATTAGTTATGAATATTTAGCCTGTGTATAGCTAATTTAGTTAATTATTTGATCCCGTCTTACCTCAGTGTCTTCAGTTGACAGTCTGGATCCTGCAGTAAATCATTGAGCTGCTTCACTCCTGATTGTCCAGGATCATTGCCTGTGAGATCCAGCTCTATCAGGTGTGAAGGGTTTGATCTCAGAGCTGAAGCCAGAGCTTTATAACCTTCTTCTGTCATACTGCAGTTAGAGAGTCTAGAACAGAGAGGAAAACATTCAGCTGATTAATCAGTTAAACCTGAACAATATAAAACTGAATGATCGCTCTTCCAGTCGCCTCTACAATAAGGAAGCCCCTCTTTCTGGTGGTCTACGGCACATTCAGATGTGTTTCGCTGGCGTATTGCATGGATAAGTGCAGCGATTCCCCCCCGGGCGCTTCAGCATAAAGAGCATTTTCGCTAAAAGAGCATAACTGATGTTGAGCATCTTTTTAAAGATGCCTTTCTGTCCGTGTGTTTCTGGATGCGGTTGTTCCCTGTCCTCATCTGATGGCCACGATCTCACATGTCTGGGCCAAGAGTGTGCTGAGATAGTGTTTGTGGATGGTTCATGTCCTCACTGTGAGAACAGGACCATGTTGACCCTGCGGTCGTGACTGTCCTTCCTCATGAAGGCTAGAGTCTCTCTGCTGTTACCCAGCACTGCCTCTGCACAAAGCAGAGCCGCCAATATGGTTAACACTGTTGGAGACCTGAGGCTCACAGTGGGAGTGTTTCCCCGTGGTCCTCCCGCTCCACTGGCCTGTCGTGTGCTGTCGAGCTGCCGGGTGATGGTGTGGGGTGTTTGCTTTTCGAATCAACAATAAAGTTTAAAAAATACGACAGATGGACCGATGATGAGGTTCAGGCTTTATTAAGCTTATATGAGGAGGACAAAATCCAGCGGGAACTGGAAAGTCACACACAGTCCTACGCCACCGGACTAATTTGCCTAATCTGGAACAAGTACCTCATGGTACTTTAGACTGCGATGGAAACACAGACAGCAACAGGTCTGGGGGAAAAAAGATCCTGGGACAGATTGTTCTGGGTAATTTCAGTGGAAACACGGCTTTAGATAATCATCTTATTGAAGAGCTACAGCAGCATTTAGTTTCCAATAGTCTGTTTTAAAATCCAGTCACACTAGTTCTGTGTGCTGGAATAAACTGTTTTTTCTCTTTCATTTAAAGTATTTATTTGACATCTCTCTTCTTTATTCTCTGTTGAAAAGGCAGATTTCTGCATGTATACAATCAGTGCATTGTATCAAATGCTGGAAATTAAACAATTACTAACTAGATAAAAAACACAAAAATGTGAGCAATAGGGAAAACCCAGAAAGTGCACTGCTATAAACAATGAAACATAAGCCCTGCTGTCTTCAGATAAATGAACTTCAGTCACACTGTAATTGCTGTACAGTATAATTATACTAACTGTAGTTTCTCCAGCTTGAATTGTGGGTTCATCAGTAGATCACTGAGGTTTTTCACTCCAGAGTCTCCTAGTTTATTCCAGCTCAGGTCCAGCTCTCTCAGGTGTGACGGGTTTGATTTCAGAGCTGAAGTCACATCAGAACAACCTTCATCTGTCATATCACAGTATCTTAACCTACATTAGCAGAGAGAGCAGAAAATAAGACAGAAGAAAAGAAAACTCTTTATTCTGCAAAGTCACATCATCTTCATAAGCAAATAAAACAGACAGAGGAAGAGAGATCTTCATCTTTATTTCACCAGATCACAAAATACTAAGTTTGCACAAATACAATGTCAACTCAGACTCAATGTGAGATATTGAGTATAAAATGTTTTAGTTTAAACTGTTGAAGTGATTTTAAGCATTTTGATTCTTGTATGTGAATGTGACTGACCTCAATCTCTCCAGTTTACAGTGTGAATCCTTCAGTACGTCACATAAGTGCTTCACTCCTGAGTTTCCCAGTTTATTCTCACACAGGTTCAGTTCTCTCAGGTGTGACAGGTTTGATTTCAGAGCTGAAGTCAGGATGAGACTCTGTTTCTCTGTAATACTGCATCTATTCAGACTGAAGACAGAGAAAATGACTCAGATCTATGATGATCAACTAACGTGTTTAGCGTCATCTAGCAGACTTTTGCTGACAAATAAACAGGGATTTCAAGGTAAAGGTAACATGGAGAAAGACTACACTGTAACCGACTCCCTATCTACTCCTAGTGAGACATGCTACAAGATAATTTTGAGGGAGGGACTCACAGACCAAACTTGTTTTATGAATATAAAGAGTGTAAACAGCTCAAAGATAAACCTCAACACACCAATAGAAATGCTTTCAGTTTATATCAGACGACCCATACGAGTATATTTACATAGACACCACCCGGAAAACACTCAATATATAAGAACATAAACCCCAAAGATTCACACAAATGCAATAATGTCATTGTTGAGTAGCAATAGTAATAATAACTGATAACATTAGTTTTCCATTGTCCTGTGATCCATAGAGTACATTCACTGTTTCGTATCATAGAAGCAATTGTTCCATTTGCAGTAATGAAGAGGAATAGAATAATAGTCCCATGACCGAGGTGAAGCAGCAATTAGTAACAATCCACAATGACTCCAAATCCCAAATGAACGCAGTCAGGCTTTGAAGCCCCTGTCCATTAGGAACTCATGTTCCAGTTCGAATTTCAATCTTGAGCCTCCTCGACAAAAGGAATATAGATGATACTCAAAGAGTCCTTCTACAAACAAAACATACATACTAGCATTAACACGCTGGTTTCAAACGAACAACATCCGTAAAACCCAACAAACTAAATACAGTTTACAGTAGAAAATAACCACAGTTGACATAAATCAGACAAAGAAAACACTTACTTGGTTAAGCTTGAAACAATAGTTTCTTAACCTGGACTCTAAACAGCATGGGTGAACTACGAGAGAAGAACCATGCTTCCCTTTCCACCCCATAACCTGACTTCTTCTCCCACATGGTTATATACAAAGGAGCATGACACATAGAGCCCCCTACTGCATAGTAGTGGTATTACAAAAAAAACAGTAACCAAACTTTGGGTGGTTACAACACATTGTTCATTCAAATATAATCCCAGCATTGTAACAATAAAAAGGTTGAAAGCGTTGATCTATTTATGTTAGTATACACATTCATTTAATTTCATCTTTAAGGTTCTTTCATGTCAATGTTACCCTTGGTTTGCTCACTGTGTCAAATGTGATTATGTCGGTTGTTTTCAGACACATTGTCTACTTTCTAAAAAACTTTACAGTAAGGTTTCATTTGTTAACATTAACTACATTAGTTAACATGAACCAATGATGGACAATACTATACAGCATTTAATAACCTTAAGTTTAAACATTTACTAATACATTTTTAAATACAAAAGTTTTTTGTTAACATTAGCAAATCCTCTGTAAACTAACATGAACGAATAATTGTATAAACTAACATGATCAGATTAAGGAATAAAAGTATTTCCTTAAGCAGAAGACAATCAAACAAGTTTTGTAAAAGGTAGTTAATCTGCTTTAGTGCTGCACCGTGAGGCAGTGTCAGTGTATTTTATGGATGGCTCAGCTAAACAGGCCAATAAGAGACTATTTACCCTCTGGGGTCTAAGGTGTTTTTGGGGTCCTTGAGATGTTCTGACATGCCCTGACATTTGTGCTTTTTTCAGTTGCTTATAAACATATTAATGGCAAAGGTGTAATTACACTCTATTTAGCACAAACAGGGCTACCATAATATATGAGTAACATGAATGTACATGTTTGCATTTTTGAGAGAATAATGTTTATGCATGGTTATTGAAAAAACGTTTCTGAAATAAGGCCACAAAACACATACTAAATATGTGTCAATACGACTTTTGACTAATGGATGTTGTCGCCTAGAGTTTTTTCTTCAAAATGATGTAAAAATCACCCTGCCTAATCATTCACATAACACAATACATTGATTTAAATTTTGCAAAACACTTTCTGTTTGGAAAGGCAATATGCGAGTGGGCGTCAACTGTAGCACAAAGCAGATGGTCAGTTGCGCATTTGATTAAATTACTGGATTCCAATCAACAAACACAGGCTCTGTTCTTCTTGGACTGTGACACAGAGCAAATGGCGCCTACCATTTGTGTAAATCATTGATCTCTGATCTGAGAACACAGATCTCTTCCTGAGTAAACAAAAAACATTCTGTTTGACTGTCCGGCTAAGATTTGCGGACCAGCGAGGCGCCATTCTGGCTGGAGGTCCCGCTGAGCCTCCGGGGATTTCTCCAGCGCGTATAACACCTCACAACAAGCCACCATTGTTTTAACAAATGTTCGACCAAAGTCCACTGACTGTAAACTCATCAATTCAAGGCACGCACATACATACTGATTTCCCCTGAGGGGGGAGAACGCGAGTTCATCCAGCAGCCACCCAGCCGCGTGAACTGTGAATGACTTTGCACACCAACACACACACACACACACACACACACACACACACACACACACAGAAAGACTCGAACTCAGCCATAACCACGTGTGGTCAAAAATTACCCTTGTAAAATGTTGAAATGTATTCCTTGTTGTGTTTCATGGTCCCCAAACACAAATTACTATAACTATAAGCTTTATGATATATAATCTAACCTGATATGCGTATAATCATGAAAAATCATGTATCTTTGTGTTATTAGCTCACAGAATTATCATTTGTGGTATTGTTTTAATCAGAAGAACCCAACGGTGTTGAATCTTTAACACAAAGTACCAAAGGATGCGTTCTTCCATTAATACCCGTTTATAAATGTTTTATGACCGAGTTTATCTCTTCTGGACATCGTCCCAAGAGGCATGCACCTCGCGAACAAAGGACATTTTACCGCCACGCGTCCTCCCAAATGATTGTGTAGCGGATGAGCAGATCATTCATTTCATTTGGTTCTGAATTAATGAAATGTGGCTCATTGAATCTGAACACAAATGCACATTCCTTCTTGCTTTCACATTCTGAACCCCCGAATGCAAATCATTTGTGTTGGCTCCAGCTAGTCTGCAACAAATGGTCTTTCGCGACACTTTATGGCACCCTGGAGTATTACCAGAACAACATATACAGCTTCTTCTGCGAGCTTCGCAAACTTCAAAGAGATGACCAGAGAGATAACGAAACTCTCTATAGACATTCCATACACCCACACACAAAGAAACATCCTTTGTATGTAACCTAGGATAGAAAATATCCTTTTAATATATGTACCTTCCTATATGCATGTTTGGTTAGCCCTTTCATGCCATAGTTATGATTTTCTGATTTGTAACTTGGAAGTGTTTCTCCTAAGTAATGTTCTCAAATAGAAACATGGTCTTGTAACCTGACCCCCCTGCTATAGGATAACACTTTACAACACCCCCGGGAGACTGAGGAGTCATCCCACACACACATACATATACACACACACACACACACACACACACACACACACACACACACACACACACACACACACACCTTTGTGTGTAACTTAGGATAGGAATATCCTTTTAATATATGTACAATTCCATTATGCATGCGTGATTAGTTTTTGCTTTATAATAGAGGTGTAGTTTTCTAATGTGTAATCTTGAATCAAAAGTGTTTTAGTTTAAGAATGTCACCAACATTCTCTGGCAATTGCCTTCCCCCACTTTGTTTTTATTGCCCTAACGGAATGTCAAGCAAGCTGAGATTCTAGGAGAGGAGTAGGAATAAAGTGTTAATCCTACATTTTCGATATGTATAACCACTCAAGAAATGTATAAACAAGGATTTGATTTTCCCATATCAAATTTGTGTATCTGCAATTTTATTGTGTGTTAATCGAAACTTTAAATGTGTGTAATTCTGCAAATGAATGTAACTTTATGTTTCTTCTCCCTTTACCTGCCATTCTTGGTCTCTCTTTAACCGTCTTGTTTTGACTGAACCACTCATACATAGGAGATTACAGTAAAATGTATTGTTCTATGTGTACAATCTTTCTGGGTAGAAATGACAAAATTTTATACCATCATCAACTATGCAAATAAGTTCTCCTGACAACACCACAACTCACTCGAGTGGGTGTTTCCCCAGAGACAAAGGAAGCTTTCCCGCTTCAGATCTTTTGACGTTCATTGGTTGTTCACGCGAACAGAGGCGTCAACCCATCTTTTCCATAAAAGACCGACTGCGAGAAGATCCCTGGCTCCCTTTTCGGAAGCGTTCTCCATTTTCTCTCTTAATTTCTTTAAGTCTTTTCTTTATTTTCGTCTTCGGACTCTCCCTACGTTCAGTGAAGCGAACGCAGCCGGCATTCAACTCAAAGAAAAAGACTCTTTTGAAATTCCCACGACCGCGCTCAGCTTCTCTTCGAACACTTCGTCTGAGAGAATTTCTGGTTCCATGACTCCTTAGGAAGCTCTCATCTCCGTTTTTCTTTTCTTTACCAAGTTTTATTTTCATATTCGCCTCTCCCTCCATGAGTTGTTTCGTTGGTAACTTCACGTTCGGTGAACCTTTAAATCTTCCCGTGTGTCTGCTCGCCCCAAAGACACGATGAAACACGCCCAGGTCTAAAAAGAGCTCTTCCTCAGCAAATACAAAGAGAACCATACGCAAGTATTGATTTTTGATTAGATTGTTGTGATGTCTTGTTGTCTCTCTCAAAAGGTTACCTGGTCTGTGATTTGTGCCATATTGTGATCTCTCTCTGATCGCATTTTTTTTGCTTTCACTTTCGCTCGCTCATCCTCTCTCCCTCTCTCTCATTCTTTCTCATCTCTCTCATCCTCTGTTAACCCTCTGGGGACCAAGCTGTTTTTGGGGCCCTTGAGATGTTCTGACATGCTCTGACATTTGTGCTTTTTTCAGTTATTTATAAACATGTTAATGGCAAAGGTGTAAATTCACTCTATATAGCACAAACAGGCCTACCATAATATGCGAGCAACATGTATGTAGATGTTTGTATTTTAAAGAGAATAATGTTTATGCGTGGTTATTTAAAAAAATAAAAATGAAAGTTGCTGAAATAAGACCACAAAACTCATACAAAATATGTGCCCACAAGACTTTTGACTAATGGATGTTTTCTCTTCGAGTTCTAGCTTCAAAATTATGTGAAAATAGTCTTGCTTTATCGTTCACAAAAAAAAATACATTGATTTAAATGGTGTAAAACAGGTTTTGCTTGGAAAGCCAATATGCGAGGGGGAGGAGTAGTTTACACCTTAGATTACCCAGTCCCACCCACTCTGCATAATGACTCTGCATAATTAGCCATTCATTCAGGTGTGACACTGACTGAGCCACAATGCAAGGACAAAATAGCCTATATATTTAGAAGACTTATATTGACCATTTAAGATTTTGCTTACATCTTGTAAATATGTTTTGCTATTTTATTAAAAAGGTTACAATTACAACAATAATTACAATTTCAGCAATATTTCTGCAAAAAAAGTACTCTTTCTTTGTAAAAAAAAAAAAAAAGATTATAGGCCTACATTTTATCATATGTATTCATTAGTTTGAATATAGCCAACATTGGAACATCTTAGTCTATGACTTTATTTTTGACAAAATAGTATTTTATATATATGAGCAGAAAAGCTTATTTGATGTGACAGTATATTCTACAGTAAAAACTGTACCCAAATCTAGTCAACAAAATATTGTCTTTCATACTTCGCCTGACTGTAACGTTGTTTTTATGAAATATTAGGGCATAGCCTATAAATGTTAATTTGCAGTTTAATACGTTGCTTATACAAATACATTTTATTTCAACATATTTCAGTCGATTTTTACTCATCTCAGTAGGCTCTAGCAAAGCAGTTTATTCACACACAGACGCGCGATTCATATTTAGGCTAAACGGTCTTTACAAATATGTACCCTTCATTCATCTCACAGAAACGCGATTCATATTTAGGCTAAACAGTCTTTACAAATATGTACCCTTCATTCATCTCACAGAAACGCGATTCATATTTAGGCTAAACAGTCTTTACAAATATGTACCCTTCATTCATCTCACAGAAACGCAATTCATATTATAGAAACGCGATTCATCTTTTTGTTTACATAGGCCTACACTAACGTTATTCCATAACGTTATTCCACATTAACACTTGAGAAAGGATAACTTAGCCTACCTCACTCCTCAGCGGGATCTGCTCCTCATATCAGCACGGAAAATTTTCTCCATAAGGTAGGCTATATTATGCCTCTTTGTTTACAGTTGATGTGGGCGTTTCACAGACTGAAATGGTTCTCAGAATTTGCGTTTGAATAGCACGCGCTCTCCGGGGCGTGGTCAAATTACTGTGAATCATCTCGTAATGAGCTCGACTGGAGTCGCTCTCTTTTTATACAGATTACAGAAGCTGATAATATTTGTTTTTTATATAAATTACTTCATTTAAAAGCTGCGATCTCAAGCTTTATGCCCGTGGGTCTGTTTCCCTGTTTGACTGAATTTTCGCGGAGTTATAGATCATTTTCGAACGCGTTTCAAATGGGAGTTTACTGACAGAGAAAAGGCAGAAATAGCATCATGTTAGTTTTTCTTTATTTGTCAAAAAGCAAAACACTTTATTTTTATTGTGAGTATACAGAAAAAAAATAGAAACTGAACAGGATCGATTGATGTATTACACGAAAATGAAAGATCAAAATTAACAGAGCATTTTGTGTTTATTTTTCATTGCTAAAAAAAAAAACGAGCAAAACGCGCAGGCGCGTTTTTGGTCCCCAGAGGGTTAATTCGTGTTCTGTTTGTAATGTTTAACCGTATGTACATAGACATATAATCCGTGCATAGTGTGTAGTTCGTATATTCTGCAGTTTTACATTTATTAAAACGTCTCGGGTTACGTATGTAACCCTCGTTCCCTGAGTAGGGAACGAGACGCTGCATCGATACTCGATACTTTGGGGAATGCCCTCGGCATGACGCGTCTGAAGTCTACTATACAACTATTCCAATCTTGATTGGTGCAACGTCATTACGTCACGCGTGACGTCGCATGTGACGGTGATCCGGAAGCTATAAAACGGTCACAGGAACCAGGAAGTATTAGCTTCTAATTGGTCAAAGCAAGTCGTTCTCAGGGCGCGAAAAGTATGGCCGAGTGATGCAGCGTCTCGTTCCCTACTCAGGATTTATCCTCCAATCTACAGGAACATGGAGTTTGGGTGGGAATGTCCCTACATATACACCCCTAGAGGCTTGCGGAGGGCACTAAGGCCGCCACAGAGGCCCTAAGCATGAACGGGAGATCCCGTTAGAGAGTAGGATGGAACACCAGAACTGAAGCCAGTGGGCAGTAATAACACTGGGTTCGATGCCCTCCCTAACCTTAATGTTTAGTTCCTCGTAGAATGAGGTTCTAGAATGGCTGTCCTAACCACCTCAGTGGAAAGGCAACCTGATTATGGATGGGACCCCCTCAGGGGCCAGACCCATAGTCTCCATAACTCTGGTCTGGGATGAAATATTGCACCATCAGCCTGGGACAGAAGATCTCTCCTAACAGGAATTTTCCATGGAGGACTCTCCAGGAGACTATTAAGGTCCGAAAACCAAATTCGGGCCGGCCAGCACGGAGCTACAAGGAGTAGTCTCACTCCGTACCTCCTGACCCTTTCTAGAACCCCAGGGAGCAGAGCGATCAGGGGAAAAGCATACAGAAGTGACCTCGGCCACCTCTGTACCATGGCATCCAAACCCAAAGGAGCTGGATGTGAGAGAGAGTACCAGAGTGGGCAATGAGAGTTTTCATGAGAAGCGAACAGGTCAACCTCCGCCCGGCCAAACTTTCTCCATATAAGCTCAACCACTTCAGGGTGGAGCCGCCATTCCCCGGGCCTCAGCCCCTGCCTCGACAGGATGTCTGCTCCCATATTTTCAACCCCAGGAATATAAATGGATCTCACAGAGAGAAATTTGCCCTGGGACCAAAGAAGGATTTGATGCGCCAGTCTACAAAGAGGGCGAGATCTCAAACCTCCTTGGCGGTTGATATACGAGACCACCGACATATTGTCTGTCCTAACGAGAACATGATGGCCTCTGAGGTATACAAGGAAGTGCCTCAAGGCAAAGAATACCGCCAACATCTCCAAACAATTAATATGCAAAGAGAGATGATGGTCCTTCCAAGCACCTCGGGTGTAACGGCCCTCCATAACCGCACCCCAGCCCGTGAGGGACGCATCCGTGGTAAGAGTCCTTCTCTCACATGGTGCTCCCAAAACCGGACCTTGAGACAGGAACCCAGGTTTCTTCCACATGACCAGAGAACGAAGACATCTGTGCGTAACTCTGATCGTGCGAAAAGGGTTTCCCAGAGGAGAAAACCCCTTGTTCCTGAGCCACCACTGCAGGGCCCTCATATGAAGCAGACCAAAGGGAATTACCGTGGAAGCTGCAGCCATAAGACCCAAAATTCTCTGAAAATGTTTTACAGTGATAGCCTGGCCTAACCTGATACTCTTCATTGTGTTTAAAATGGTTTCAATACGAGCGGGAGACAACTGTGCCCGCATCGTGACTGAGTCCCACTCTACTCCCAGGAACGTAGTCCTCTGAAGAGGAGTCAATGAACTCTTCTTTACATTGAGTCTCAGCCCCAAGCACCTCAAATGGTTCAAAACAACATCTCGATGTTGAATTGCCAGTTCTTCCGACTGAGCTAAAATAAGCCAGTCATCTATATAATTCAGGATACGAATCCCCTGAAGTCTCAAAGGAGCAAGGGAAGCATCCATACATTTAGTGAAGGTGCGAGGGGATAAGGCTAGGCCGAACGGAAGAACTCTGTATTGATAAGCTTTACCCCCAAAAGCAAATCTAAGAAACTTCCTATGATGTGGGATGATGGAAACATGAAAATACGCATCCTTAAGATCTATCGTAACAAACCAGTCCTCAGATCTGATTTGTTGAACGATCATAGGTATAGTTAACATCTTGAATTTAAATCTCCTCAAAGATTTATTCAATACCCTAAGATCTATAATGGGACGCAACCCACCATCCTTTTTTGGAACTATGAAGTACCGGCTGTAGAACCCGGAATCCCTCTGCTCTAAGGGCACATATTCTATAGCCTCCTTAGCTAAGAGAGTCTGAACTTCATCTTCCATCACCTGAGCCTGATCAGGAGATACCAATGTGTGAATGACGCCACTAAACTTAGGTGGTCTAAATTGGAACTGGATTCTGTATCCCTTCTCGACTGTATTCAGGACCCACTGAGATATATTTTGAAGACCTTTCCAGGTGTCTAAATAATCTACTAAGGGAATCAGTCTCTCAGGACTGACCTCAGGTGCTATATTCACATCTGTATTTCTTTCCTTATTTTTGTATTTATTTTTATTATCGGTGACCTGAAGCAGTCTTCTGGCAGGAGCTAACCGAATCATTTTTTCTACAGGCCTCGTGAGAGGTAGCGAATGTCTTAGCCCACTAGATGTTATAAAAATATTCTGTGTGATACATTCGCTGGAACTCGATGCGTCCCGAGGCGCACTCGGCGGCGGGAAGCAACATCGATTTCCTGAGGGCTCCGCGGAGCGAAGTTTTAAAAAGCCCACGCGGAGGGGGATGCCCTCAGAGGCCTGGGTGTCCCGTCATGGCCTCTTAGCCGAGGCCTTCTTCGCCTGAATAACAGTCCTCAGATCTGTTTTCGGCTTAGAAGACCTCGACTGAGGGTGTTGCTTCTGCCTCCAGGCCCCTTGGGGGGGAGCACGAGAAGCAACACTCTCCTTCTGCCTCAGCAGGTGTGAGGAGCTGGCGGCGGCCTCGTGGGACTGCCCCCTGGCAGCAGACCCACGAGACCTGGAACGACGGCGGGGGATAAGCTCTTTAAATGCGGCTGACTGTCGTTTCGCCTCCTGAAACCTCTCGACGACCTGGTTGACTCCGTCGCCGAAAAGGCCAGAAGGCGAAACCGGGGCATCGAGGAGACAAGCCCTGTCCTTGTCCCCGATGCCCGACAGGTTCAGCCACAGGTGTCTCTCCGTAGCTACCAATGCTGCCATGGAGCGGCCGATGGCGCGGGCCGTCTCCTTGGTAGCACGGAGAGACAAGTCAACCACTCGACGCATCTCCCTGATGTCGTCGAAGGCGACCTCCCCGCTGTCGTCCACCTCTTTAAGGAGGTCGGCCTGGTATGCCTGCAACAGCCCCATCGTATGCAGACAACTACCAGCCCGACCTGCCGCCATATATGCCTTTCCCACCAAGGCCGATGTTGTACGGCAGGGCTTGGTGGGAAGCGTCGGAGCCCGCAGGGATGATGCAGCGTCAGGGGAGAGGTGCGACGCAAACGACTCTTCAACCCTGGGCATCATCCCATAGCCCTCCTCCCTAGCACCCAATATATTAGAATATAAATGAACATTGGGGCCAGATATACGTGAGGAGAAGGGCTTATTCCACGATCTCGACACCTCGGTGTGGAGATCGGGAAAAAATGGCAGGCTCCGACGTAGAGGCTGTGACCGAGGCTGCAGGAAGCGCTCATCGAGTTTGCTTTTTACTGTCGCTTCCTGCACCTCAGATGGCCAGTCAATTTTTAGTTTATCAACTGCTCTGGTCACAACCTCTAGCAGCTCCTCAAATGCGGGGGAATGGATAGATATTTGATTTTCACATTCCCCCGCGTCGATGCTCATACTCTCCAATTCCTCAGAACCAGAGAGTTCGAGCATCGGTCCCGCTACCGGGGCGGAAGAAGCCGCAGCGCGGGCTTCCGCACCCTGAGCGGAACTACGGGAACTAGCTTCAGAATGCTGAGAAAGGGCCGAAGCCGTCTCAGCATTCTCCACTAGATCCCGCTGCGATCCCCATGAATGCAGACGCCGCGCTGCCTCAACAGACGCGGGACCTGATCCACGAGGATCGCGGGGCTGGCCGGACTCATTAAACATAGCTCGCCGGGAGCGGAGCGTTCTCAGGGGCATGATTTCACAGTTAGCACAGACAGCGCCCTCGAGCGCTGCCTGTGCATGCTCCACTCCCAAACAAACTACACACAGCGAATGTGTGTCACCCTCGGCGAGAAAACGTGGGCAAGGGGACGCACATTGCCTAAACTGCTTTTTCTCGGCCATACTCATACCACTTTCAATCAAACGTGACAAACAACACCAAATAAGACAGACAAGTTGTACATAGAGCGCTTGCTGAAGACCAGAAGCTAATACTTCCTGGTTCCTGTGACCGTTTTATAGCTTCCGGATCACCGTCACATGCGACGTCACGCGTGACGTAATGACGTTGCACCAATCAAGATTGGAATAGTTGTATAGTAGACTTCAGACGCGTCATGCCGAGGGCATTCCCCAAAGTATCGAGTATCGATGCAGCGGGAGTTCCCTTTACGAAAGGGAACCCAATATTCCTGATTGATTCTGTCTGTCTGCTCATGTTACAAAGTCAATGATTTGTTGATCTTAGCTACATGCTTTATCTTGTTACGATTTAAGTAACCTAATTTTATAAACACAGAGAGTTTTTTTTTTTTCAAGGCCAGAAAAAATACTCTTTCTTGCGTTTGTAAGAAGGATAATCTTTCTTGAGAGTTGATAAGTTAATCTTACGCCGTTTGCTGGACAAACCGATTGTTTGATAACTAAATTAATTCCATTAAAGTTATCTCATAAACTCGATCTGAAATAAGACTCTTGATATATTAATGATGAACCATAACCCGTTGTGGTAGTCATTCATATACGATCGATCTATTTTCAGCTTCGATAAATTAATGTAACTGTAATATGCAATATATTAATCATATTCATGATTAATTATTAAAATTCCCTATAGATCATTTGAGCTAATGTTAATGATATACCCAGTGCGGTTACAATTGGTTCAGGCACGGGAGGAAGGTGTGACTGTGGCTCCTTCAAAACACGGCGCCATCACGTTCTACGCCAGAGAGAGATCCATCTTCTTCACTACAAGCTTTTCGTTTGTTTTCTAATTTCGTTTTATTCTAAGTCTTTTTCTTTTATCTACCTCAGTTTGAAATTTTTAATTCGTTCAGTGTATTCACGAACGAAACCAATTTAAGACTAAAACATCTTTTGGCAAAGTTTATATACGCATTGCAGCCGAGCTCTCGCATCATCATCTAACTCCGCCGGACAAAACCTCGACCACGTGGCTCCGAGCATTCTCCCAAACCAGCTGCACAAAGAGGGCCATATCAAAGCAAAGTAGGCTGCGGTCGGTAAGTTTTGATAAAGAAGTTGTGCATATAGTCCGCTGGACAGACAGATTGCTTGATAACTGAATCTGAACTCTATCCGAAATTTATCTTGATAATTGATATGATTTTACCGACCTATATTAATAGTTACTACGAGCAATCGTGTTAATTATTCATATACGGTGAGGTTTGACCTATTCCCTATTTGGGATAATTTAATTTGTGTATGCAATATAAATATTCATCATCTTATGAGTATTTCCCCTCATTTGAGTAATAGTTCCCTAAAACAAAGTCATTGCCGCTACACAACGATCCAACACCATCATGCATATTTAGTGGTTCACACCTGAGGAGACAATGGGGCCCGCATACTTAATGAGCCATTCATTCAGGTGTGTCACTGAGCCACAAAAAAGAGTGCAAGAGCAACAGTTGGACAGTTTTTTTTTCCACAAATTGTGCTTGCAAATTGGCCTATAATATCCAAGGAAAACATGTCTAGTAATTGTGCAGTTAATTCTCATACTGTATTTTCAGTTTTGGAATATTTATCCTCTCCCCAAATTTGTCACTAATAAAACACAATAAAAATTATTTAAAGAAAAGGCTTATATTTACCTTTTAATAGTTTGTTTACATCTACCTTGTAAATATATTTTTTTTATTAAAAAGGTTACAATTACAACAACAATTCAAGTGTAATCTTTCTTTGTAAAAACTAAAGTATACATTTTATCATACATATTTCAAAGTTAAGGATTCATTACTTGAATATAGCCTAGGCTACATTGGAATAAACACTATAACATATTATTTGATTACATTATTTTTGACAAAACATACTATATTTAACATATGAGCAAAAATTGGCAAACAAAAGCTTATTTGAGGTGGCAGATATTTTACAGTAAAAATGTATAATCCATCCAAAACTAATCAACGAAATGTTGTCTTTCATATGTCTGTAACATAGGTCTTTCGTTTTTATTATAAGAAATATAAATGTTAATTTGCAGTTTAATACGTTGCTTATACAAATACATTTTATTTCAACATATTTCAGTCGATTTTTAATCAGTATAGCAATACAGTTTGCTAAAAGCGAAACATTCATTCACACACAGAAACGCAATTCAAATTTAAACCGTCTTTTTGCCAGTTGTGGTAAACAGCGCGCATCTCTGCCGTTCATTCATTCACACACAGAAACGCAATTCACTTGAGAATGAAAAAAAAAACTTACCATTCCATAGCTCAGGATCCGTTGTCCTCGAAATACCAGCACTTCTGAGGTACATTTTCCATTATTTTTATTACGATAGTATTATTCCTCACAGCACCGCGAGACGGTGTAAACAAGTACAATGATCTGAATAAGCTTGATGTGTTTTCTCGAGCTGATATGGGGGCGTTCACAGGTTTGCAGGATTGCCTCAGTCATTTGCGTTTGAATCGCGCGCTCTCCGTGGGTGGGGTCAAATTAAAAATAATGAGCTGAGATGAGAATGACTGACATCTCTCTCTTTTCATACAGATTGCATAAACTGAGAATATTTGTTTTTTATAAAAAAATACTTCATTTAAAAGAAGAGAATTCAAGCTTCATGCCTGTGTGTCTGTATGCCTGTTTGACTGAGTATTCGCTGAGTTATGGTTCATTTTCAGACGCGTTTCAGAATGGACTTAACTGACAGAGAGAAGGCAGAACTCGCTTCGTGTTTATTTTTCTTTATTTGGCAAAAAGCACAACACTTTGTTTTTATTGTGAGTATTCACAAAAAAAATACACACTTAAAGGGATAGTTCACTTTGAAATTAATTTTTGGTATGTTTTAGCTTACCTCAAAGGCATCCAAGATGTAGGTGTCTTTTTTTCCGGAGTAGTTTCAATTTTGATATTTTTAGGTCAAACCGTTCTTGTCTGTCAGTCATATAATGCAGGTCTATGGTCACTGTCTCAAAACAGCATGCACAAAGTCCAAATTAAACAATTCCCCATCGTCCAAATTAAACAATTCCCCATCGTAAGTACACATTGATGGCTTAAGACACGAAACGAGCGGTTTGTGTGAGAAAACGAACAGTATTTATATAGTTTTTGTCCTCTTGTAAACACACACACCCAAATGATCAGAGGACGCGGGTGCTTCGGTCTGCGCAAGCGCCGGAAAGCGACGGAAAAGGTCAGAGGGCGCGGGCGCTTCGATCTGCGCAAGCGCCAGAAATTATCTCTCGCGCGTGTACGTCACTCATTGTTTACACAGAACAGAGATTGTAGGTAAGACGGCTAATCGAAATGGTTCTAATTTGCGCTTATCCAGGATGTTTAAACCGACGTAAAAGAAAACAATTTCGTATGCTCGCGCGAACTCATCCGGGAGTGGTGAGTTTTCACGAATTCCCAATTTATAATCCTTCCCTCTTGAAGTTCTGGTTGATCGCTCTTCGGCTGGATATCAACACACCCATAAACGTACTAAAGTTGAGGAGGGTCTGCAGCGATCATTTTTCCCCTGATGATTTTATAAACCAAGGAGAGGATCGCATAGTACTGACATCATCAGCTGTGCCTATGGTGTTTTCTCATCCAACGGAGGTATGTGAACAACGTCTTTGTATTTGTAAAGCTGGCATTACATGAAATGAGCAATACAATGTATTTCTGCACCATATATTTGGTAAGAATGGTTTTACATGAGAGAGTTATAAGATATGTTATAAGAAGAGAAGATATGTGTAGCCTATACTAAGCAGCTTCTAGTCAAACCAATGTGAAACTATGTGTACTACTCATAAGGGTGCAGTCAATGATACTACTACTACTACTAGCCTAATAATAATAATAATAATAGTAATAGACAGTGTGGATTCATGTTCGTGTAGCTCTACTTAGTGTTGACTTTGTAATGACAAGCAATATTTTTTTAGGAAAGCGTACAGGAACCATACCAGCCAACAGAACATGAGTCAGATGAAGAGCAAACAACAGAGTGCCTTGGTGCATAGTACATCGGACTAAAAGATGTTTAAATCTCTGTGTAAACAATGAGTGACGTACACGCGCGAGAGATAATTTCTGGCGCTTGCGCAGATCGAAGCGCCCGCGCCCTCTGACCTTTTCCGTCGCTTTCCGGTGCTTGCGCAGACCGAAGCACCCGCGTCCTCTGATCATTTGGGTGTGTGTGTTTACAAGAGGACAAAAACTATATAAATACTGTTCGTTTTCTCACACAAACCGCTCGTTTCGTGTCTTAAGCCATCAATGTGTACTTACGATGGGGAATTGTTTAATTTGGACGATGGGGAATTGTTTAATTTGGACTTTGTGCATGCTGTTTTGAGACAGTGACCATAGACCTGCATTATATGACTGACAGACAAGAACGGTTTGACCTAAAAATATAAAAATTGAAACTACTCCGGAAAAAAAGACACCTACATCTTGGATGCCTTTGAGGTAAGCTAAAACATACCAAAAATTAATTTCAAAGTGAACTATCCCTTTAACAGGATCGATTGGTATATGAAACTCCTATGGAAAATCAAAGTCAACAGAGTATTTATGAGTCTCTTTTACACTGATAAAAAAAAAGCGAGCTGGTATCGCCGGCGATACCGCCGACCCCAGGAGGTTAACTACTATTATTCCTTTTAATTATACTAATGTCTAATTAAAACATCTACAAATGTATAAAACTGATCAGCGATCAGGTAAAACCCTAAAACCCTTGTTCAATCTCAGTGAATCTGCATGATTTATGGGTTCACAGAGATCATCGCCCCCCAGTGGGGAACTATTGACATTTCCAAACGTTTCGAAACAGTTATGACGTAACAAAGCCTCGTTTACTGAAATCACGTGACTTTGGCAGTTTGATACACACTCCGAACCACTGATTCGAAGCAAAAGATTTGTAAAGGTTTCATAGCTTCATGAAGTGTGTTTCGAAAGCACCCATCACTAGCGTTCAGTCAACTTACCTTCAGTGAATCTTATTACAGGCAGATACTGATCACAGACTTTTAAAATCAACTTTTACAAGTTACAGTATATGCTGCACCAAAATTAGATATTTGTGAAATACAAAGATTAAAGGGATACTCCACTTTTTTTGGAAATAAGCTCATTTTACATCTCCCCCAGAGTTAAACAGTTGAGTTTTACCGTTTTAGAATCCATTCAGCCGATCTCCGGGTCTGACGGTACCACTTTTAGCATAGCTTAGCACAGATCATTGATTCTGATGAGTCCAGTAGCATTTCTTTCAAAATGACCAAAGAGTTTCAATATTTTTCCTATTTAAAACTTGACTCTTCTGTAGTTAAACCGAGTACTAAGATCGACGGAAAATGAAAAGTTGCGATTTTCTAAGCCTATATGGCTAGGAACTACTCTGATTCCAGCGTAATAATCAAGGAACTGTTTGGCTGTACCATGGGTGCAGCAGGCGTAGTGATATGACGCAGCGCCTGAAAATAGGTCTAATAGGTTAGACAAACTTAGTCCCGGTCACGTTGGAAGAAGTTACCGAGCTGGGGACTATTTTCAGGCGCTGCGTCATATCATTACGCCTGCTGCACCCATGGTACAGCCAAACAGTTCCTTGATTATTACGCTGGAATGAGAGTAGTTCCTAGCCATATAGGCTTAGAAAATCGCAACTTTTCATTTTCCGTCGATCTTAGTACACGGTTTAACTACAGAAGAGTCAAGTTTTAAATAGGAAAAATATTGAAACTCTTTGGTCATTTTGAAAGAAATGCTACTGGACTCATCAGAATCAATGATCTGTGCTAAGCTATGCTAAAAGTGGTACCGTCAGACCCGGAGTTCGGCTGAATGGATTCTAAAACGGTAAAACTCAACTGTTTAACTCTGGGGGAGTTGTAAAATGAGCTTATTTCCAAAAAAAGTGGAGTATCCCTTTAAATTGAAAGCAGTTATCAACAGTTCTGATCCTGATGTCAGAAAACAAACACTGTTCTGCCTCTACAGCAGGGGTGTCAAATTCAAACTGAGTAAGGGCCATGCTGAGGGTTGTGAATAAAATCAGGGGCCAGACATATATTTAGAGGATTTTTCATCAATTGAAATATAAGTGTATTAGTAACTTTATATAAAAAAAAAAACCCTCTCAATTCATGTTTCGTTTCGAAATGCCTTCTGAGATTACATTTGAAAACCGCTAGTGACTCTTGACATATGAGACACATTGGCATTTCTTTGTATTTACAGAATAAATATTCGGTTTCCCATCTTGCTTGGAATTGTCGATAGCCCATTCGAAGTCCACTTTACTTTTCTTTTTTAGTCATTATGCTAGCTTGTTTAAAGTCACATAGCATTCAGGCTACGTTGTTTACAGTTATGCTACAGGCTTTTGAATGCTTAAATATGATTGGTTGACGAACGTTCTTTGGTGCGCATTTTCAATGAAACGTTTTCAATCAAAAGTCCTTACAGCCAACAACAGCAAAATAACCAAATCTCAAAGCAATATGTGACCAAGCAAATAAATATTGCCTAGTAAACAGGATAAAAAAGACAATGAAGAGTTTGGTTCCAAAACGCAATAAACAAATTTTTTTTTAATAACAGAACCTGCAAAATTCAATATTGTATTTGGTCGGTATTGAAAAGTCACTTTTTAATTTGACGTAAAATGTGATATCCGACGTGTTATTCTGTCACGTTTTCTCCCTTTCTTTCCAAACCGCGACAAACGCCAGTCTCCTTTCTCTGCAGAATGCGATAAATGCGCTCACAGCACACCATTCCACGCATTACAGTAACGGCGGCGCTTTGAATACACCTGGCTTCCTAGTTTTCCGTATCTACTTTGTAATTTGTGGTCAACAAACAGACAAAAAAAAAGAATAAATTTGACGGCATTGATGAACCTGTGGTGGTTTCTGTGGTAGGGAAGAAACATAAGGCATCGAAATCTAATCATTTACATGAGGAGATTAAGAATATGAGGCACTCAGGAGGAGTAAAAATGCCGGTTGTTGCTTGTTCTCACACGACAGCATCAAACTTCTTTCACGCTGACACGCTGACCCCAGGGGATCTTTGGAAAACTTTCAATTTGTTTTACTCAAAGTCAACGGAAACCGAGCAGGACCAAGCCATTTTACAGCTGATCGCCATCAAAAAAGTTCCTAATCCGCGCTCTCAGATTTGTAAACCGTGCCTTCAGTTTTTGCAATCTGTACCCACAAATTCATAAATCGTGCCCACGCTTTCACAATCCGTTCCCACGAGTTTGTAAACTGTACTCACGGATTTGTGGCCCCCTTCAACCAGGCCACTTAGGTGCTGGATGCATTGCATTGTGTTTAAATTTTTTTTAATTGATAATTTCTTGAATTTTCTAAAAAACGACATTTTTAAAAAACTACAGTTTATTTGTGTAAATCACAATAACAAGAAAGCGTTGTGCTTTTTTGTAAAATAAAATAGAACAATTAGGCTATTTCATGATCTCCGTGAACTGGAGCGCGTCTCAAAAATGAACTGAAACAAAATATAGCCTACCTATATAAAGCTTGAAATGTCCACTTGTAAATGAACAAATTCGAATCGAAAGCAAATACCATCTGATTATGTAATCCGTATGAAAGGTGCATTTCTCTCTAATGGCGCATCCGCTTTACAGCGGAGATGGAGTTGTTTGCAGCTGACACTGACTGAGAAAACACTAGTTTATTAATAAACAATTAAAATGCCTTGTTATTTTTTCAGACACATTTATTATCATTAGCCTATAAATCACCTATAATTCTATATATTCCAGAGACATAGCTCTTCTCATTCAGCATCAGCACGGCGGTAAATATATAATTTCAGGGTTCTAATTTGGCCTTAGAAAACCATTAAAATCGACCTAATTTCCATATTAATTTGTGAATATTTTAAATGTTTAATAAATGAGCAAAACATCATAAACAAAAATAAAAATACGTCAATAGTTATTTTTTTTTGTGCAGCATTTGGTGTGTAGTTCAAATTCAAATTTTGGTGTTAGATTTTGGATTTTTAAAATAAAACAACCGTTCATTTTTCGTGTTTCGATTACTGATTAAAAAATTAAAAATGAATGGACGCAAAAGTACACAGACCTGATTCAATGGATTTACTGCATTTTGAGGGGAAATAAAATCCAGTTTTTATAATAAGTCTTTGAAAGTCAAAATCTGGATTTTAAATGTTTTATGTTATTATAACCTAATAATTCTATGTGAAAATTTGTAACAGAAAATAGTGGTTTTCATCTTGCCACTTTCTTGGTAAAGAAAACACATTTTTTACTCAAATTAATCAAAATGGATTTACTGCGATTTGGAACCAAACTCTTCATTCAATGTTTTTGCTACAAAATTACATTGTATTATGCATAGACAGCACATGCTCTCTCTTCCATCTAAACACACACACATATGGACACACAGTTTGTCAGCGCTGCTCTGAAGATTTTATCAGTAAAATAGTTTAACAACTTAAAAGCTACACGACATTTATCCTGGAGCGGATATACTTAGTCTCACTATAGGAGAACCGCTGCTGCAGAATACTGTTGAAGACACTTATTGGACAGTCACTTATCGAACACTTATCTCTCTCTTTCTCTCTCTGTCTATAACAGCATTAATCAGCAAATAATTCAATGGCCCGTCATCAATTATTCCTTACTTATTGCCGTATTCTCTGATAAAATTAGCGACTTGAGTGAAGAGCAACGGCACCACCTGCGTCTTAATGTTGTAATTATCACAGACGTATATTTTAACAGCGGACGGGCCACTATAAATTAATCACCAGAATTTGTTGGCGGGCCTGATTAAAAGTCGTGGTGGGGCGTGTTTGGCCGGCGGGCCTTGTTATTGACACATGTGCTTTACAGTAACTGAAATAATTACTGACCCATGATCAAACTGTCTGTCTGGAAATATTATCATTAGCTACAATTAAAACTAAAAGTAAAGTAATATGTGACCCGATCTGGCGAAATGAGTCGGAAGTCGCAACGTTCCATTTTAAGATATGGGCCGATTATGTGGAAAAACAATGAAATAATAGATTTTAAAAAAAAATTTTTTTTTTGCTAAATTTCAAAGAACAGACATTCAAAAATAATCTCCTAAAGTTTCGCAGCCCAGATAATTGAGTAAAGGTATTTAAATGACTATTAAAGTTGACAAAGTTTTACTAAATTCGCTGAAAATGAATATTGCTTTTCTCAACTCCTCTCATCACCTCTGAGCATTTCCCGGGAATCCCCTCAAACGTCTCTGCTATCCAAATATGGTGTTTCACGTTGTATAGGACCAATCAAAAAGCTTAGAAATGTACACAAACGCTGATCATTTGTCAATGGGAAGCCCCGTTTCGACTGACCGGCACGCGATTGGTCCAGCCATCCTCCTGTCAGACTCGTAGCGCTATGTGTAAACAAGTTAGCAGATCTCCTCAGAAAGACTAAATATTATTAATTTGAGAAATGTCGCTGTCAAAAGAGAGCAAAGTCGCCAAAAAGTCAGCAAAAGCGTTGAACTCACTAGAGGCTTCTAACCTAAGCTCTGCTGCTGGTCATCAAGAGTGGCTAAGGCTAGTCAGTGATTTTTTTGGATCTAGAGACGTGTCATTCTCTGATGACAGCGACAGCAGTGACAGCCCTGTGGTATTTATCGTGTATGGATGTGAGTGAGTGCAATTATTCTGTGAGTGTATTTATTTAAGGAGAATCCATTACAATGTGTTTGATTTATTTTAACCCAATATTTAACTGTTGGTATCTCCGTTATGAATGTGTTACACTGTTATTGTCAACTAGCCTACACAAAGATATTGCATAGGCTAACATTATTTTGTTCTCTGTTTCCTTGTCTCTCTGCCTCTCTCACTTTCTCTCTCTCTCTCTCTCTCTCACAGACACACACAGACACACACACAGAGAGAGAGAGACACACACACACACACACACACCCTCTCTCAAGGAAAACTGTAACACCTCTGTTCAATCTTTCTGATTTTAGTAAATGTTTGTAAAAGTGCCTTTTAAATTATTTATTAAAATAAAAACTTTAAAATAATTTGAGCTTCAGCCTGGTTTAATAGCATATATTAATGTCTTTGGTCAAATTAAGCTGTACAATAAATAGTTTATCCCTTTAAATGCAATGGATTTTTAAAGATATCAACAAAAAACAGGCAAAAAAACTTTAAAAGCGATTTTCTCAAGTTTTCAATTGGAAAAAGAGGACAGATGACCATAATTCAAATGTGTATATCTTTACAACCATTCAAGGTATGAATTTGAGTTGGATATCATTTGAAAGCTTATGGTCTCCTCTTTCCATTAATGCCAAAATCTCAGTTTTGAAATTTGGGTCACTGTGACTCATTTTGCTGGATCAGGTCACATATTATAAATAAATGAGCAATACTCACGTCAGTTTGTTGAGTTGACAGTGTTTATCCTGCAGTAGAGCAGCGATCTGATTCACTCGTGTGTCTCCTAGTTCATGTTCTCTCAGATTCAGCTCTCTCTGGAGTAACGGGTTTTTACCCACAACTCTATTCACATACTGACAGGCTTCCTCTGCAGCAGGACTCAAAAACCTGCAGAAGAGTTAATTCAGTTCTCAAATAAATGTCCAGCTTATTATATAACTAAAATAATATATTTGTTATTAATATTTAGCCTGCATATAGCTAATTTAGTTAACTATTTGATCCCATCTCACCTCAGCGTCTTCAGTTGACAGTCTGGATCCTGCAGTAAATCATTGAGCTGCTTCACTCCTGATTGTCCAGGATCATTTCCTGTGAGATCCAGCTCTATCAGGTGTGAAGGGTTTGATCTCATAGCTGAAGCCAGAGCTTTATAACCTTCTTCTGCCACACTGCAGTTAGAGAGTCTAGAACAGAGAGGAAAACATTCAGCTGATTAATCAGTTAAACCTGAACAATATAAATCTGAATGATCGCTCTACCAGTCGCCTCTACAATAAGGAAGCCCCTCTTTCTGGTGGTCTATGGCACATGTTGCCTTGGCTTTTGGCTTGCTTAGTTGGGGACATTTAATATTCAACAATATTATTGATCTGCCTTACTTAGGGTGGATGATGGCGCAATTTCTTCTAGAAACAAACTTTGTTGTATTATTTACATGTTATCACTGTGAAGATACTTTGATACAATGTGTATTGTAAAAAGCGCTATATAAATAAAGGTGACTTAACTTTACATTCAGTGGTGTTTCGCTGGCATATTGCATGGATAAGTGCAGCGATTCTCCCCATCCCCATCCCCATCCCCATCCCCATCCCCGGGTGCTTCAGCATAAAGAGCAGTTTCCCTAAAAGAGCAACATTGATGTTGAGCGTCTTTTTAAAGATGCCTTTCCGTCCATGTGTTTCTGGATGCAGTTGTTCCCTGTCCTCATCTGATGGCCACAATCTCACATGTCTGGGCCAAGAGTGTGCTGAGATAGTGTTTGTGGATGGTTCAAGTCCTCACTGTGAGAACAGGACCATGTTGACCATGCGGTTGTGACTGGCCTTCCTCGTGAAGGCTAGAGTCTCTCTGCTGTTACCCAGCACTGCCTCTGCACAAAGCAATATGGTTAACACTGTAGGAGACCTGAGGCTTACAGTGGGAGTGTTTCCCCGCGGTCCTCCCGCTCCACTGGCCTGTCGTGTGCCGTCGAGCTGCCGGGTGATGGTGCGGGGTGTTTGCTTTTCGAATCAACAAAGGAGTTTAAAAGATATGACTGATGGACCGACGATGAGGTTCAGGCTTTATTAAGCTTATATGAGGAGGACGAAATCCAGCAGGAACTGGAAAGCCAGACACAGTTCTACGTCACCGGACTAATTTGCCAAATCTTCACGGTACTTTAGACTGCGATGGAAACACAGACAGCAACAGGTCTGGGAGAAAAAGATCCTGGGACAGATTGTTCTGGGTAATTTCGGTGGAAACGCGGCTTTAGATGATCATCTTATTGAAGAGCTACAGCAGCATTTAGTTTCAAATAGTCTGTTTTAACCCCCTGAGGTCGGCTATCGCGCCGGCGCGATAGGCTCGTTTTTTTCCTTATCAGTGCAAAAAATAAAATAAAAAAAAATATTACTTTTTATCTTATATGCTTGTGTTATACAACAATCGATCCTGTTAAGTGTGTATTATTTTTGTGTATACTCACAATAAAAACAAAGTGTTGTGTTTTTTGCCAAATAAAGAAAAATAAACATGATGCGAGTTCTGCCTCCTCTCTGTCAGTGAAGTCCATTCTGAAACGCGTCCGAAAATGAACCATAACTCAGCGAATACTCAGTCAAACAGGCATACAGACACACAGGCATGAAGCTTGAATTCTCTTCTTTTAAATGAAATGATTTTTATTTAAAAAAATATTCTCTGTTTATGTAATCTTAATGAAAAGAGAGAGATGTTAGTCGTTCTCATCTCAGCTCATTACATTTTAATCTGCCCCGCCCACGGAGAGCGCGCGCTATTCAAACGCAAATGACTGAGGCGATCCGTGCAAACTGTGATATCAGTGTGATACCCCCATCTGTGATATCAGTGTGATACCCCCATATCAGCTCGAGAAAACACATCAAGCTTATTCAGATCATTGTGTCTCGCAGCGCTGTGAGGAATAATAATAATAATGGAAAATGTAACTCAGCTGGTGCTGGTATTTCGAGGAGCAACGGATGGAATACTGTAGCACGTTTTTTTCATTCTCAAGTAAATCGCGTTTCTGTGTGAATGAATGAATGAATGAACGGCAGAGATGCACTGTTTACCACAACTCGCAAAAAGACGGTTTAAATTTGAATTGCGTTTCTGTGTGTGAATGAATGATCTGCTTTTAGCAAACTATTTTGCTATACTGAGTAAAAATCGACTGAAATATGTTGAAATAAAATATATTTGTATAAGCAACGTATTAAACTGCAAATTAACATTTATATTCATTATAATAAAAACTAAAGACCTATGTTACAGACATATGAAAGACAACATTTCGTTGACTAGTTTTGGATAGATTACACATTTTTACTGTAAAATATCTGCCACCTCAAATAAGCTTTTGTTTGCCAGTTTTTGCTAATATGTTAAATATAGTATGTTTTGTCAATGTAGGCTATATTCAAAGTAATGAATCCTTAACTTTGAAATATGTATGATAAAATGTATACTTTAGTTTTTGCAAAGAAAGATTACGCTTGAATTGTTGTTGTTGTAATTGTAACCTTTTTAATAAAAAAAAAATATTTACAAGGTAGATGTAAACAAATTTTAAAAGGTAAATATAAGCCTTTTCTTTAAATAATTTTTATTGTGTTTTATTATTGACAAATTTGGGGAGAGGATAAATATTCCAAAACTGAAAATACAGTATGAGAATTAACTGCACAATTACTAGACATGTTTTCCTTGGATATTATACAATTTGCAAGCACAATTTGTGAAAAAAAAATAAAATAAAATTGAGATGCTTCCAACTGTGAACCAATTTGGTAGAATATACATATATATATTGCTCTTGCATTCCTTCTTGTGGCTATAGGTGACACACCTGAATGAAAGGCTCATTAAGTATGTGGGCCCCATTGTCTCCTCAGGTGTGAATCACTAAATATGCATGATGGTGTTGAATTGTTGACGCCCTTTGCGCATATGGCCTTTCCAAACAAAAAGTGTTTTACAAGATTTAAATCAATGTATTGTGTTATGTCAGTGATTAGGCAGGATGATTTTCACATCATTTTGAAGAAAAAACTCTAGGCAATAAAAGTCTTATTGCCACATATTTAGTATGTGTTTTGTGGCCTTATTTCAGAAACTTTAGTTTTTAGTTTTTTTCAATAACCATGCATAAACATTATTCTCTCAAAAATACAAACATGTACATGCATGTGGCTCACATATCATGCTAGCCCTGTTTGTGCTAAATAGAGTGTAATTACACCTTTGCCATTAATATGTTTATAAGCAACTGAAAAAAGCACAATTGTCAGGGCATGTCAGAACATCTCAAGGACCCCAAAAATCCCTCAGACTCCTGAGGGTTAAAAACCAGTCACACTAGTTCTGTGTGCTGGAAGACACTGTTCCCTTTCGTGGTCACTACAAGTTATGTCAGTGACGACGAATGGGGTTTCGCTTAGAAAGCCTCTCACCTTTGAGTATACAAAACGAGCCAATGGCAAGAAAATGCCATGGGTCTGCGGAATTTGCATTGCGTAAGTCCGCCCCACGTTGTGGGTATGTAAGGAAGTATGCTGGCAACAGATATGTTTTCGCTTCAGAGCCAAGAGTTTTCTTCACTCCTACAAGCCATTCTGAATCATCTTCACTCTACGAGACGAGCGGCTCTTCAGTGTTGGTGTGATGGCGCGTTCCAGCGAGATCTGCTGCTGGTCTGTGCAGTGATCTGCCGACAGTGTGTGTGTGTTTTTCCCTGGGCGCTTCAGCACTCTGTTGAGCTTTTTCCTCTCTCTAAAAGAGCTGCACGCGGCATGTCTTTTTCAAGACGACTCGCCCGTTTATTTACTGGATGTGGGCGTGTGATTCATCTGCCTAACGGTCACGAGCGCTGTTTTTACATGTTGGGCTTAATCACGCTCGGCAGCACTCGTGGATGAGTCATGTTTTCATTGCGGGAACATGACCATTGCAATGTTTATAGATCGAGACTCAATGATCTCCATGTGAGAGTCCCCTCTGCCACACCCCAATCTATCTCTTCCTCGAGAGGGGATACTTTGGCTGGTGGCCAGGGTGATCTGAGGGTTATGGTGTGGCTTAATTCCGACAAACTTTCCTCGGGCCACGCCCTCCTCCACATCGCAAACCGCGGGGCTTCCGTGTGTGCCTGCTTCCTCTCGGGGACCCAGTGTTTTCATTCTGGCTCCAGCAGGTGGTGTCATGTCACTCACAGCATCACAAGGCGGACTTGATTCCTCTGGAAATGAGGATTCGACTGCGTTAGTCGAGTCAGATCCAGAGCTGATGGCCATGCTTTCCCGGGCAGCTGAAAGCATCGGTTGGAGTGGCGCCGCCCTCCCCCCGAGCGCTGTAGGCTTACGATTGGTTCCTGGGCGCGTGTTGCTCTACAGCACTCGCTCCCAGTGCCTTTCTCCCGGACGTGCATTAGGATGCCTCCGGCTCGCGAGAGTCCCCGTGACTTGTCGTGGCCCACGGGCATCCTCCGCTGCATTCGATCGCGTGGCGATCATGGGCTGTATGTTCTCTGTCACTATCGTGGCACAGGCATGCAGTGCTGTGTGTTGCCTTCGCCTTCGAGGCAGTGCTGACTCGGGAGTTCTGTCAGACCAGGCCGCCATGGAACGCTGGTCCTTCCCTGGTCAACACTGACAGAACGTGGGAACTCGACCACGCCCCCACACAAGGACGCTATGCCCCACATGTCTGGGCTGGTCGATCCGCCACGCACACTACTGACCTCGCTCTACAGGCGACATCGGTACCTGCGTGATGCCTGAGCCAGGTGATGTCCACAGGTGTGGTCCAGGAATGGGCTCAGCCAGGTTTATGTGAGGGGGTCTGAGAATCCAGTACCCCCCTGCCCCAGGCTGGGCTCCTCGGCGGTGTGTCCTCAACCCCCCAGAAGCAGACTGAGGCCTTCTGCACCAATGGTCATCCGTCCGTGTGGTCTCCTTAGTCTGCTTCCTGCCGAGGCCGCTTCCCTGCGGCCCCTCCCCTCGAGCCTTCACTGGCCCCGAGCAGGAGAGGGTTGCGGAGGGCGGCACCGCCCGTCTCTGCCCCTTAGCCGGCTAAATGCCTGGCTAGGCAGCACTCTTGAGATGGGCGGCTTGCTCGGCGGTGTCGTTGAGGACTGCGCCCAACAGTCTTCAACCCTCTCCTGAAGTAAACTGAGGTCTTCTGCACCAACGGTCATCCGTCCGTGCGGTCTGCTTAGTATGCTTCCTGCCGAGGCCGCCTCCCAGTGGCTCCTCCCCTCGAGCCTTCACCAGCCCCGAGCAGAAGGAGGATGCAGGAGGGAGGCACTGCCCGTCTCCGCCCCTTAGCTGGCCAAACGCCGGGCTAAGCAGCACTCTTGAGACGGGCAGCTTGGAGTTAGGGCTCAGTTCTTTTAAGGAGCTGGTAGCAGGGCCACTCCTTCCCCCGGTGGAGGTCCGGGGGAGAATCTCTTGTTTCAAGAACCAATGCCCCTTTCTCCGAGCCCCAAGAGGCTGTGAATGACAGTGCGCGCCGCTCACGAGATTCGCCACCCTCGTCCCCCTCTGTCACCAGACCCCTGCCAGAGCACACCCCCGTGGAACGCTGGTCCTTCCCTGGCCTCCTCTGGCAGGACGCGGCTAATGACCGTGCCCCTGCACCGGGCCACTATACCACCCACGCCTGGGCCGGTCATTCCGCCTCGCTGCACCACCGAGGGTATGTCTGTGGTCTGCATGACCCCGCTGGTACAGTTCTTGGGAGCCTGGCTAGAGCTTCCCAGACTTTCCTGCTGGGTTGCAAGGACCATCAGGCTCGGCTACGTGATTCAGTTTGCGCTGTCTCCTCCCCGCTTCATGGGAGTCCGCTTCACTATGGTCGGTGGCAATGCCCCTGTCATGAGAGCGGAGGTAGCCACCCTACTGGCGAAGGGTGTGATCGAGACTGTCCCTCCAGCCAAAATGAAGTCTGGCTTCTACAGCCCCTACTTCATTGTACCAAAGAAATCCGAGGGGACCGATCCTAGACCTGCGCGTCTTGAACTGCTCCTTCACAGGCTGCCGTTCAAGATGCTCACAGCCAAACGCATCCTCCAGTGTGTGCGGCCACAGGATTGGTTTGCAGCGATCGACCTGAAGGATGCCTATTTCCATGTCTCCATTCTTCCTCGACACAGACCGTTCCTACGGTTTGCTTTCGAGGGGCGGGCATACCAGTACGTGGTTCTCCCTTTCGGGCTAGCCCTGTCTCCTCGCGTCTTCACGAAGGTTGTCCAGGCAGCCCTTGTTCCTCTTCGGGAACACGAGATTCGCATCCTGAACTATCTCAACGACTGGCTAATCCTAGCTCACTCTCGAGACCAGGTTTGCGAACACAGGGCCCTAGTGCTCTGGCACCTAGCTCGTCTGGGTCTTCGGGTCAACTGGGAGAAGAGCAAACTTTGCCCTGTTCAGAGGATCTCTTTTCTCGGTATGGAAATCGACTCGGTCGCCATGTGCGCGCAGCTTACGAGCGAGCATGCACACAGTCACTGCTGACTTGCCTCCGTCAATTCGAGGGCAAGAGTGCGGTTCCACTGAAACTATTTCAGAGGCTCCTGGGGCATATGGCATCCACAGCCGCAGTAACGCCGCTCGGATTGCTTCATATGAGACCGCTTCAGCTTTGGCTTCGCGATTGAGTCCAGAGGTGGGCATGGCAACACGTCACGCTCCGAGTCCCAGTGACTCCGACCTTCCGTCAGACCTTCACCCCGTGGATGAACCTCAGTTTTATACGGGCCGGAGTGCCCTTAGAACGAGTTTCCAGGCATGTTGTTGTATCAACAGATGCCTCCGCCACGGGCTGGGGCACCATGTGCAATGGACATGCTGCCGCGGGCTCCTGGACAGGACCCCAGCGCCTTTGGCATGTCAATTGCCTCGAGTTGCTGGCTGTACGTCTCGCCCTGCACCGCTTCCGTGCGTTGCTCAGGGGTCAGCACGTACTAGTCCGATCAAACAATACCGCAACAGTAGCGTGCATCAACCGACAAGGTGATCTGCGCTCCCGCCTTATGTTGCAACTATGCGTTGAAGTGGAACCTCTTCGTCAACTGGTGTTCTTCCCGACGTGAAGACCCCACGAAATGCCCGATCAGTGTCGTGCTTTACTTCCTGCAAGAAGGGTTGGAGCGAAGGCTGTCTCCCTCCACCCTGAAAGTGTATGTTGCCGCCATTGCCGCACATCATGATACACTTGAAGGTAAGTTTCTGGGAAAGCACGACTTGATCATCAGGTTCCTGAGAGGAGCGAGGAGACTGAATCCTCCTCGCCCTCCTCTTGTTCCCTCATGGGACTTCTCAGTGGTACTAACTGCCCTGCAGAGTGCTCCCTTTGAGCCTCTGCAATCAGTGGAGCTTAAGTTCCTGTCAATTAAGACAGCACTCCTGGTTGCATTGGCCTCCATCAAGATGGTAGGCGACCTGCAGGCATTTTCAGTTGACGAAGCGTGCCTGAAATTCGGGCCGGCTAACTCTCATGTGATCCTGAGACCCCCGGCCTGGATAATGCGCCCAAGGTTCCCACACACCCTTTCGAGACCAGACTGGCTGGACGACACCTAACACATTCGCGAGATTCTACAATCTCCGAGTGGAGCCAGTTTCTTCTCATTCAACCAGCCGGTACTAGATTCTGCTCAGGTGTCTTCGCTTGCTCGCCATTCCTCTCCACGGACGGTATACGTGCGATATTTTCCTCAGGTGAGCCTCATAAGCCCTGAGTTCCACCAGCACTGTTGACGTCAATGCCAGAGTTATGCCACCGCCAGCTTTCGCGCTTGGCTAGGTGCCTCCATGTGCATGGTTCCCCCTCTGGGCGGAATACACATGACCCCCACATGTGTATTTCCACTGTAAGCCTCTCTGAGCATGTGTCTTTCCCTCGGCAAGCCACCTTGCCACCCCTGGGGTTGAAATATTCCACCTGCGGCTGGACACCTCAGTGATACTCCATTTGCAGCCCCTCGGGGTCATATGTGTATTCCAAGTCCCCCCCTTCAGGTTGGGCATGATTGCATATTTCCGCTGAGATTTGCTTCCCAGTGTACTTTGGTATTCCTGTGTGAAGTAGGACTCCTTTGTCCGTGCTAGTTTCACGACAGGGAGCTCAGACTTACACAGGGCACTGGAAGACAGACGAGGTGGCGTGATTAGACTGGGGACCCCATTCGTCGTCACTGACGTAACTCGTAGTGACCATGAAAGGGTCCTTACATCTCCCTGCCACTTCCGCTGTACCGCTGGAATGCCGGAGTTCAGTCTCGGCTCCTCAGCGAAGAAACATATCTGCATGTTGCCAGCGTACTTCCTTATATACCCACGACGTGGGGCGGACTTACGCTATGCAAATTCCGCAGACCCATGGCATTTTCTTGCCATTGGCTCGTTTTGTATATTCGAAGGTGAGAGGCTTTCTAAGCAAAACCCCATTCATCGTCACTGACGTAACATCTCCATTCCCTACTCAGGGAACGAGGGTTACATACGTAACCGAGACGTTTATTCTCTTTCATTTTTAACTATTTATTTGACATCTCTCTTCTTTATTCTCTGTTTAAAAGTCAGATTTTTGCATGTACACAATCAGTACATTGTATCAAATGCTGGAAATTAAACAATTACTAACTAGATAAAAAACACATAAAATTGTGAGCAATAGGGAAAACCCAGAAAGTGCACTGCTATAAACAATGAAACATAAGCCCTGCTGTCTTCAAATAAATAAACTTCAGTCACACTGTAATTGCTGTACAGTATAATGATACTAACTGTAATTTCTCCAGCTTGAATTGTGGGTTCATCAGTAGATCACTGAGGTTTTTCACTCCTGAGTCTCCTAGTTTATTCCAGCTCAGGTTCAGCTCTCTCAGGTGTGACGGGTTTGATTTCAGAGCTGAAGTCACATCAGAACAACCTTCATCTGTCATATCACAGCAGCTTAAACTACATTAGCAGAGAGAGAGAAGAAAATAAGACAGAAGAAAAGAAAACTCTTTATTCTGTAAAGTCACATCATCTTCATAAGCAAATAAAACAGACAGAGGAAGAGAGATCTTCACCTTTATTTCACCAGATCACAAAATACTAAGTTTGCACAAATACAATGTGAACTCAGACTCACTGTGAGATATTGAGTATAAAGTGTTTTAGTTTAAACTGTTGAAGTGATTTTAAGCATTTTGATTCTTGTATGTCAATGTGACTGACCTCAATCTCTCCAGTTTACAGTGTGAACCCTTCAGTACGTCACATAAGTGCTTCACTCCTGAGTTTCCTAGTTTATTCTCACTCAGGTTCAGCTCTCTCAAGTGTGACGGGTTTGATTTCAGAGCTGAAGTCAGGATGAGACTCTGTTTCTCTGTAATACTGCATCTATTCAGACTGAAGACAGAAAGAGAAAATGACTCAGATCTATGATGATCAACTAGCGTGTTTAGCTTCATCCAGCAGACTTTTACTGACAAATAAACTGGGATATCAAGGTAAAGGTCACATGGAGAAAGACTACACATTGTTCATTTAAATATACTACCAACATTGTAACAATAACAAGGTTGCAAGTGTTGATCTATTTATGTTAGTATACACATTAATTTCATTTAATCTTTAAGGTTCTTTCATGTCAGTGTTACCCTTGGTTTGCTCACTGGGTCAAATGTGTTTATGTCGGTTGTTTTCAGACACATTGTCTACTTGCTAAAACTTTACAGTAAGGTTTCATTTGTTAACATTAACTACATTAGTTAACACGAACCAATGATGGACAATACTATACAGCATTTAATAACCTTAAGTTTAAACATTTACTAATACATTTTTAAATACAAAAGTTTTCAGTTAACATTAGCAAATCCCCTGTGAACTAACATGAAGAATGAAGAATTATATAAACTAACATGATCAGATTAAGGAATAAAAGTATTTCCTTAAGCAGAAGACAATCAAACAAGTTTTGTAAAAGGTAGTTCGTCTGCTTTAGTGCTGCACCGTGAGGCAGTGTCACTGTATTTTATGGATGGCTCAGCTAAACAGGCCAATAAGAGACTATTAACTACTATTACTCCTTTTAATTATACTAATGTCTAATTAAAACGTCTACAAATGTATAAAACTCTCAGAGATCAGGTAAAACCCACAAACCCTTGTTCAATCTCAGTGAATCTGCATGATTCATGGATTCACAGAGATCATCGCTCCCCCAGTGGTGAACCATTGACATTTCCAAACGTTCCCAAACAGTTATGATGTAACAAAGCCTTGTTTACTGAAATCACATGACTTTGGCAGTTTGATACACACTCCGAACCACTGATTCGAAACAAAAGATTCGTAAATGTTTCATAGCTTCATGAAGTGTGTTTTGAAAGCACCCATCACTAGCGTTCAGTCAACTTACCTTCAGTGGATCTTATTACAGGCAGATACTGATCACAGACTTTTAAAATGCACTTGTTAAATTTTTAAGTTACAGTATATGTTGCACCAAAATTAGATATTTGTGAAATACAAAGATTAAATTGAAAGCAGTTATGAACAGTTCTGATTCAGATGTCAGAAAAAAACATTGTTCTGCCTCTACAGTAACTGCAATAATTATTGACCCATGATCAAACTGTCTTAATCAAATATTTAAAGCTTCATATCACTTTTTAATTGTGTGTTTTTAATTGGCTGTTTAATTGTATTACTTTAAATTGCTGTGTGCTCTGTGTGACGCGGAGTGAAAAAATGCTTAAAAGTAATATTATAAATAAATGAGCAATACTCACGTCAGTGTGTTGAGTTGACAGTGTTTATCCTGCAGTAGAGCAGCGATCTGATTCATTCGTGTGTCTCCTAGTTCATGTTCACTCAGATTCAGCTCTCTCTGGAGTAACAGGTTTTTACCCACAACTCCATTCACATACTGACAGGCTTCCTCTGCAGCAGGACTCAAAAACCTGCAGAAAAGTCAATTAAGGTATCAAATAAATGTCCATTGCATTACAATAATGATTGATAGGATAAAAAAAACGTAATTTTTTTTTTAAAGCGAGACACTATAGGTGAATAGGGTAACATTTTTAACTAGCAGATATCAACATGACACTTTCCCAGTTGATTGTCTACATTAAGATGAAAAAAATGTATTACATGTTTTCTGTAATTTAATGTTTAAATATGCAAATTAGGCAATATCTAATTAAATATGCGCTAATTTGCATATATTTTAAAAAACTAAATCTGAATATTGGATAAAGCCAGGTTAAAAATTATTTTTCATTGTGTTCACATATTAGATGGGAAAAAAAATTACAGAGGGATTTATGGATATCTACTTTTGTTAACCTGTAAATAAGAATATACTGTCAATAGCCTTAAAAAAGTGATTTTCGCCATGTTTTTTAGCATAAAATGTTATATAAATCAGGCAAGGAATAATATATTTACAAATCCCTCTGTAAATGTCTTCATAATATAACTAGGTACAAGACTGGAAAG
Source organism: Rutilus rutilus (assembly GCA_021464565.1). Classification (NCBI taxonomy): domain Eukaryota; kingdom Metazoa; phylum Chordata; class Actinopteri; order Cypriniformes; family Leuciscidae; genus Rutilus; species Rutilus rutilus. The sequence continues at coordinate 47,968,949 of JAJAQA010000004.1, forward strand.
ATTGGTGTATATAGGTGCTACTGAAGTGGAGATTTCGGACTTGGAGTATGAGAGAAAAGTCATTTTGAGAAAACAGGCTTTAAAGATTTATCATCAGCCAATGAGATTGCGCATTCAGTCCTTTTACTTTCATGATTGGTTGCTGATAAAAAGGAAATGACCATATTTGGATCCGACAGTATTGTACAGGAGAGAGAGAGCTTTCCAGCGGTGCATGTGATGACAGGGTGCCGGCAGTGATCGCGGAGCAGCGGGAGGATTAAGAACGCCAACTTTTGTTGAATTTATGAGAAATCTACAGACGCAAACAGACAAAGTGTAGTAAAATAAAGACCTAAATGTCTTTTTTTTCACCACAAGTCTGAAAGAAGTCTGAGGACAAATATCCAAAAATCTCAAAATTGACCATTAAAAAAAAACTATGTTTTTGCCTGCCGTGTCTTGCCTTAAAGACAAGCTTAAGCTAGTTATTTAGACGTTAAATTGTTCTTTAAACATTTAAATACACAAACATATATATTATATATATATTAGAGATGCACGGTTGGCGGTTACAGCCACGGACTCCGCAGATAAACCACGGATCGAGCGGATGACATGACGAAAAATAATATTTTAATAAAATTCGGGCGGGTGGCGGGTGGTTCAAATGAAAAATATATGTATGTTAAATATTGTTATCTGACTATACCTACATCCAAAAAAAATCGAGCACATGTTGAAATAGTCAAATTTTCATCAGGCATTAATATGGCCTAGTCGAGTCTATGCAGACTGCTTGTTATTATCAGAGATGGCAACACCGGCGAAGGAGGTACGTGACAAACTCAAAAAAGGAGAATTTATTTGTTTTAAGTTTGTGGGGGTGACTGAGCCTATAAGGCTTCGCTACAATATGCCGTTTTTTTGTTTTTTTTCAACTGTTTGCCAAAACATGCGGCTATAGCCTATGCCTACTACATTAAGATATTTATTCATTTATTTTAATCATTTTTTTACTGCCTGTTGTTTCTTTTGGCATATAAAATAGACATTGTCTGATAGAGATATCAATAAAGGCTGTGTCGCAGAATTGGTGTTGTTTCCGATTTCTACAACCTCAATAACATCCACAGCAAAAAAAAAAAAAAGAAAGAAAAAGAAAATAGTCAGAAACCTGTGCCCATTAATTAAATGTGCAAGGCAAGCAGGTAAGGTTTTGGGGTTGTTATGGACAATTACAAATGTGAACATGCACTGTTGTGCGGTGGAATTTAATCGAATTTTGGAATGAATAGAGTCGGCGTTTCTTTAATATCGAGGCTCTATAGTTTATTATATGATTGTTAGGCCTGTTGTTGGTATAAAATAAATTGCACTGTGCCTGAAAAAGACGCGCTCTCCGCCTTCTTCCCGTGCATTCAAAATTAACAGGAGTCTTCAGAACAGGCTCGTCCTATAGTCGTCACCCTGACATGACAGTGTGTAGAGTTAATTAGCCTATAATGTAAATGACTTGTTATTTTATTCGAGCTTTTTATCTATTTGCTAAAAAATAAAGTGAAATAGGCATTCATTAGTAGTAGGCTAAATAGCAGCATGTTGAAATGATGTGCCAAAACGTGTTTTCTATTAGGCTACAATGAAAATATTGTACAGTAGCCTATCAGATAAGGTCAGGTTTGCAGAAGAGCGTTTAATTTAGGATATTTATTTATTTTTGTCCCTGTGCGCCGATCGGAGACGGAGTTCACTGCTGATATTTTGAGGTAAGAGCTTTCTAGTCTCGCGGCTGTCATCAGCAGCGCCTTGCAGCGCCTTGCATTGCTCAATCAGCAGATGGCGGGCGGGTGCGGTTTTGAAAATTGGTCAAAAACGTTAGTGTGGATGGATGGCGGACGGATGATGAGTTTTGTGATGCGGTTGTGGATGAAATAATAGCCCATCCACGCATATATAAATAAGAAACTAGAGCAACACTCAGTTCTAAAGCAAACTTATAAGAACAGAAATGTCTCACAGAGCAGAAGGGCAAAAGCTCACTAGATCATGATTTTCAGTGAGAATACAGAGTGTGAAATTAAGATATTTCTGTAGTAAAAAGATGATCCAAGGCACTCTTCTTCAGAATATTTAAAAAGTAGGGCTGTCAAACGATTAATCGCGATTAATCGCATCCAAAATAAAAGTTTGTTTTTACATAATACATGTGTGTGTACGGTGTATAATTATTTTCTATATATAAATACACACACATGCATGTATATATTTAAGAAATATTTGCATGTATATACTGTGTATATATATATTTATATTATATATCATTTATATTATATATAAATATTTTATATATAAATAACACAATTTTCTTAAATATATATATGCATGTGTGTGTATTTATATATAGAAAATAATTATACACCGTACACAGACATAAATTATGTAAACACAAACTTTTATTTTGGATGCGATTAATCGCGATTAATCATTTGACAGCCCTATGAAAAAGCCTTTATTTGACTGGCTATATCATAATAGAAAAATTAAAAAGACATGGGGAAAAAAAAACACAACCCACGCGTAGCGGCACAAACAGCCTTCTTCAGGCTTTTTAAATATTCTGAAGAAGAGTGCCTTGGATCATCTTTTTACTACATTCTATGAATTCCCGACCCCAAAGAGCATCTTCAAAAACGTTTTTTGAACTCCCTGAGTACCCTGGACATTTTTTTCTTTCTAAGATATTTCTGTCTTTTAAGCAGGAGGAGTGAGAAACATCAGCACAGAGAAAACTGGCCTTTGAAACTGCATGTTTGTGAACATCTGGAGACTCATAGACCTGCTGTAGAGAGATGCAGTGAATCTGGGCTTGATAGAAAAAACCTATTTCACTAAAAGGTTATCTAGAATTAATAATGAGAAGTGTGCACAAAACATGTTAATTATCAAGGTATACTCCTGAATATCAGCACATATACTGACCCATAATGTCTATTTGACCTGTAGCTCGTATCACAACTAAACTGTGTTGACGATTATCATCATCATGACAGAACCTGCAGCATCTGATATGATCTTGATCATTTTGATGCAACAAATTGTCCAGCTTATTATATAACTAAAATAATATATTAGTTATGAATATTTAGCCTGCATACAGCTAATTTAATTATTTGATCCCGTCTCACCTCAGTGTCTTCAGTTGACAGTCTGGATACTGCAGTAAATCATTGAGCTGCTTCACTCCTGATTGTCCAGGATCATTTCCTGTGAGATCCAGCTCTATCAGGTGTGAAGGGTTTGATCTCAGAGCTGAAGCCAGAGCTTTATAACCTTCTTCTGTCACACTGCAGTTAGAGAGTCTAGAACAGAGAGGAAAACATTCAGCTGATTAATCAGTTAAACCTGAACAATATAAATCTGAATGATCGCTCTTCCAGTCGCCTCTACAATAAGGAAGCCCCTCTTTCTGGTGGTCTACAGTACATTTAGTGGTGTTTCACTGGCGTATTGCATGGATAAGTGAAGCAATTCCCCCCTGGGCGCTTGAGCATAAAGAGCAGTTTCCCTAAAAGAGCAAAATTGGCGTTGAGCATATTTTTTAAAGATGCCTTTCCGTCCATTTGTTTCTGGATGCGGTTGTTCCCTGTCCTCATCTGATGGCCACAATCTCACATGTCTGGGCCAAGAGTGTGCTGAGATAGTGTTTGTGGATGGTTCATGTCCTCACTGTGAGAACAGGACCATGTTGACCCTGCGGTCTGGACTGTCCTTCCTTGTGAAGGCTAGAGTCTCTCTGCTGTAACCCAGCACTGCCTCTGCACAAAGCAGAGCCACCAATATGGTTAACACTGTAGGAGACCTGAGGCTCACACTGGGAGTGTTTCCCCGCGGTCCTCCCACTCCACTGGCTTGTCGTGTGCCGTCGAGCTGCCGGGTGATGGTGCGGGGTGTTTGCTATTCGAATCAACAATGGAGTTTGACAGATGGACCAACTATGAGGTTCAGGCTTTATTAAGCTTATATGAGGAGGACGAGATCCAGCGGGAACTGGAAAGTCACACATAGTCATACGTCATCGGACTAATTTGCCTAATCTCCACGGTACTTTAGACTGCGATGGAAACACAGACAGCAACAGGTCTGGGGGAAAAAGATCCTGGGACAGATTGTTCTGGGTAATTTCGGTGGAAACGCGGCTTTAGATGATCATCTTATTGAAGAGCTACAGCAGCATTTAGTTTCCAATAGTCTGTTTTAAAACCCAGTCACACTAGTTCTGTGTGCTGGAAGACACTGTTTCTTCTCTTTCATTTTTAACTGTTTATTTGACATCTCTCTTCTTTATTCTCTGTTGAAAGGGCAGATTTCTGCATGTACACAATCAGTACATTGTATCAAATGCTGGAAATTAAACAATTACTAAGTAGATAAAAAACATATAAAAATGTGAGCAATAGGGAAAACCCAGAAAGTGTACTGCTATAAACAATGAAACATAAGCCCTGCTGTCTTCAAATACATAAACTTCAGTCACACTGTAATTGCTGTACAGTATAATGATACTAACTGTAGTTTCTCCAGCTTGAATTGTGGGTTCATCAGTAGATCACTGAGGTTTTTCACTCCAGAGTCTTCTAGTTTATTCCAGCTCAGGTTCAGCTCTCTCAGGTGTGACGGGTTTGATTTCAGAGCTGAAGTCAAATCAGAACAACCTTCATCTGTCATATCACAGCATCTTAAACTACATTAGCAGAGAGAGAAGAAAATAAGACAGAAGAAAAGAAAACTCTTTATTCTGTAAAGTCACATAATCTTCATAAGCAAATAAAACAGACAAAGGAAGAGAGATCTTCATTTTTATTTCACCAGATCACAAAATACTAAGTTTGCACAAATACAATGTGAACTCAGACTCACTGTGAGATATTAAGTATAAAATGTTTTAGTTTAAACCAGGGGCGGTTCTAAGGTCAGTGGATATTCGGGGCTTTAGCCCAAACTAAAATTGGATATTTTTATTTAAAGGAATTAATTAATTATAAAAGCGATTTAAAGGAATAAAGAAAAAGAAAGGCTTATTGTATTAGTAAAATAATTGTAACTATTTGCAATAGGGGTGTAACGATACGTGTATTCGTATTGAACAGTTCAGTACGAGGCTTCCGGTTCGGTACGAGGCTTCCGGTTCGGTGTTTGGTACGCATTTTCAAACCGAATGGTTCGCTGGACCATTTTTCCTGCCGACCAAAATTTTCGTATTTCAAATGTAGGTGGGTCACGCGTGGCAAGTGCGCGCTCATAAAGTAAGAGATGCTGGTGCGACCACAACATTGTCCAACATCAAATGGCAAACGTAATGCAAGCGGAATGAAACTGATCTACTCGTTATTGTGTGGTTGACGGACCGTTTGTCAGTTTGGACCAAAGCAGCACGAGCCGATCTTGATCATGCGACACTGTTACTACACAGCGCTAAGAGATCCAGTAAAGAAAGCATTTGAATTCACCACTGAAGTAATAACATTGCTGCGAGATCTAGTGAGAAACATTCACATTCTCCGTTATTAACGGATCAAACATCATGTGGAAACCAGGAAGAAACATTGTGCCATGAATGAACTATCCAGTGTCCACAGATCAGCAACATTCACCATGGATTTACTGTAGTAACACTAACTGCAACCATGGAAGTTTGGCAGGAATAGTAGGCTATAATGCCTTCAAGTAACATTACGTCGGTTTTATTTTGACATTATGAATACATTTGCTGCCCTCAAATGTTAATCTGAACTAAAATAGACCTTTGTTTATAACTACTACAATATTAGGCTACATTTCATTTTTTCCAAGGAGCTGTTTTGTTTTATATGCTCATAAGAAGAGTCAATTATTATGGAAGCTTGTTTCCGCCACTGAATAATAAATAAATAATAATAATTGCGACTTTTTATCTCACAATTCTGACTTTTTTTCTCACAATTGCGATATATCAAGTCAGAATTGTGACTTTTTTTTACAGAATTGCGAGATATGTTGTCATAATTGTGAGATATAAAGTTGCAATTCTGAGAAATAAAGTCGCAATTGCGAGATATAAAGTCGCAATTGCGAGATATAAAGTCACAATTGCGAGATATAAAGTCGCAATTCTGAGAAATAAAGTCGCAATTGGGAGATATAAAGTCAGAATTGCATGATGTAAAGTCGCAATTGCGTGTTACAAAGTCAGAATTGTGAGACATAAACTATTCTGAGGTAAAACAAAAAAAAGTCTGTATTTTTTCCTTAGAATTGGACTTTATATCTCACAATTGTGAGTTTATATCTCACAATTCTGAGAAAAGATGTCAGAATTGCGAGATATAAACTCGCAATTATGTTATAAAGTCAGAATTGCGTAATATAAAGTCGCAATGGTGAGGAAAAAACTTTATAAGACACAATTGCGACTTTATTTCATGCAATTCTGACTTTATATCTCACATTTCTGACTTTATAACACGCAATTGCGACTATTTCACGCAATTCTGACTTTATATCTCGCAATTCTGACTTTATAACACGTAATTGCGACTTTGTTTCACGCTATTCTGACTTTATGTAAACTCGCAATTGTGAGATAAAAAGTCGCAACTGTCTTTTAAAATGTTTTATTTTGTGGCGGAAACAAGCTTCCATAAATTATAGCTCCATCATTGCTCAAAGTAAAAACTTTATTATGTTAGTTTTAATTTAAAAAAAACGTGAATTTTGTGAACCGTTACACCCCTAATTTGCAAATAATATTTTATTTTTAATTATGCATGCATTCTCTCTAAATGAATCAAGGAAATGATAGCATTTATAGTAATATTATAGTATTTTCTAGTGGTGTCAACAATAATCGATTCGGCGATGCATCGCAATGCGGGGCATGCACGATTCAGCATCGATGCGGCAAAGTGCCATAATCGATTATGTCACTGTTTTAGGGGTGTAACGGTACGCGTTTTCGTACTAAACCTTTCGGTACAAGGCACGCATTTTCAAACCGAACGGTTATTTCAAATGTAAGCGCGTCGCGAGCGCGCTCATAATGTAGACGCTGGCGCGACCACAACATCAAATGGCAAACGCAATGTAAGCGCGTCGCAAGCGCGCTCATAATGTAGACGCTGGCGCGACCACAACATCAAATGGCAAACGCAAAGTAAGCGGAACGAAACTGAGCTACTCATGACGGACTGTTTATCAGTTTGGACCAACGCAGCGCGAGCCGATCTTATACCACACAACGCTAAGAGATCCAGTAAAGAAAGCATTTGAACTCGCCACTAAAGTAATAACATCGCTGCGAGATCTAGTGAGAAACATTCACATTTCTCCATTATTAACGGATCAAACAGCGCTGACGTGGAAACCAGGAAGAAACATTGTGACATGAATGAACTATCCAGTGTCCACAGATCTGCAATATTCACCATGGATTTACTGTAGTAACACTAACTGCAACTTTGGAAGTTTGGCAGGAATAGTAGGCTATAATGCTTTCAAGTAACGTTATGTCGGATTTATTTCGAAATTATGAATAACATTGCTGCCCTCAAATGTTAATCTGAACTAAAATAAACATTTGTTTATAAGCACAAAATATTACATTAAATTTTTTCCAAGGAGCTGTTTTGTTTTATATGCTCCTAAGAAGAGTAAATTATAGCTCCATCATTGCTCAAAGAAAAAAAATGTCATACTTTATGATGTTAGTTCTAATAAAAAAATAAAATAAAATCAAGGAAATTTCTCTGGCATTTTTTTCTTTTTGCTGTATCGAAAACGTACCGAACCGTGACAAGTGTATCGTATTGAACCGAACCATGAATTTTGTGAACCGTTACACCCCTACACTGTTTATTTTCTGGCCTTGAGTTGGACAATAAAGTTGAAATTTAATTTCAAATGGTTCTCAAGCAGAGAGAAGATAAACATTTCTCATTCAAAGCACTGAAAGCAGTGATTTATGCTTTCTTTTTCAGGTTTGAAAATGCCATATCCAATACCCTGTACCATTAAATTTTATTTTATTTAATGACATTTATGTCAAAGATACAGGAGAGTGATAATACACACAAAGCAGCCAATAAAATCTGTTGTTCAATATCTGACTGCTTGTATTGTCTCATGACTGATGAAAATTTTGCCTTGTTGTGTGCAGTAGAATTTTGATGCATCGCAATGCATCGTAGAATCGAATTGAATCGAATCGTTACCTGGTGAATCGTAATCGAATCGAATCGTGAGGGCAGTACCAATGCACACCCCTAGTATTTTCAATTCAAAAAGAATTGAGTAATTTGCGTCATCGGATACTGTCGGTAGTTGAACATTTCTATTGTAAAACAGTCAAATATTAAATGTTTACCTACTTACATTTTACCAGGCATTCATTCACTTCTTTAATCATTTTGACATTGATGAGCTAGACCGCTGAACTTTTAGTCATCCTAACAACAAACAGAGCGGTGCGTAATGGAGCGCTTCAGAGCGCTTGTTTAATTGTTTTGCTTTATGAGAAAGACAAGGTAACAAAATATTCGGGGCTTTACTAAAAACATTCGTGGCTTAAGCCCCCTTAGCCCAGCCCTAACGCCGCCCCTGGTTTAAACTGTTGAAGTGATTTTAAGCATTTTGATTCTTGTATGTGAATGTGACTGACCTCAATCTTTCCAGTTTACAGTGTGAATCCTTCAGTACGGCACATAAGTGCTTCACTCCTGTGTTTCCTAGTTTATTCCAGCTCAGGTTCAGCTCTCTCAGGTGTGATGGGTTTGATTTCTGAGCTAAAGTCAGGATGAGACTCTGTTTCTCTGTAATACTGCATCTATTCAGACTGAAGACAGAAAGAGAAAATGACTCAGATCTATGATGATCAACTAGCGTGTTTAGCTTCATCCAGCAGACTTTTACTGACAAATAAACAGGGATATCAAGGTAAAGGTAACATGGAGAAAGACAACACATTGTTCATTTAAATATACTACCAACATTGTAACAATAAAAAGGTTGAAAGCGTTGGTCTATTTATGTTAGTATAGACAATCATTTCATTTAATCTTTAAGGTTCTTTCATGTCAATGTTACTCTTGGTTTGCTCACTGGGTCAAATGTGTTTATGATGGTTGTTTTCAGACACATTGTCTACTTGCTAAAACTTTACAGTAAGGTTTCATTTGTTAACATTAACTACATTAGTTAACATGAACCAATGATGGACAATACTATACAGCATTTAATAACCTCAAGTTTAAACATTTACTAATACATTTTTAAATATAAAAGTTTTCAGTTAACATTAGCAAATCCCCTGTGAACTAACATGAACAAAGTATAATTGTATAAACTAACATGATCAGATTAAGGAATAAAAGTATTTCCTAATAAAAGTATTTATATTAAAAGTAAGTTTTGTAAAAGGTAGTTAGTCTGCTTTAGTGCTGCATTGTGAGGCAGTGTCAGTGTATTTAATGGATGGCTCAGCTAAACAGGCCAATAAGAGACTATTAACTACTATTATTACTTTTAATTATACTAATGTCTAATTAAAACGTCTACAAACGTACAAAACTGATCAGAGATCAGGTAAAACCCACAGACACTTGTTCAATCTCAGTGAACCTGCATGATTTATGGGTTCACAGAGATCATTGCCCCCCCAGTGAGGAGATTAAGCAAATTAGGCACTCAGGAGGAGTAAAAATGCCGGCTGTTGCTTGTTCTCACACGACAGCATCAAACTTCTTTCACGCTGACACATTGACCCCAGGGGATCTTTTGAAAAACTTTCAATTGTTTTAAGTCAACGGAAACCGAGCAGGACCAAGCCATTTTACAGCTGATCGCCATCCAAAAAGTTCCTAATCCGCGCTCTCAGATTTGTAAACCGTGCCTTCAGTTTTTGCAATCTGTACCCACAAATTCATAAACCGTGCCCATGCTTTCACAATCCGTTCACACGGGTTTGTAAACTGTACTCACGGATCTGTGGCCCCCTTCAACCAGGCCACCTAGGTGCTGGATGCATTGCATTGTGTTTAAACTTTTTTTTTTTAATTGATAATTTCTTGAATTTTCTAAAAAACGACACTTTTAAAAAACGACAGTTTATTTGTGTAAACTCACAATAACAAGAAAGCGTTGTGCTTTTGTAAAATAAAAGAAAACAATTAGGCGATCTTTCATGATCTCCGTGAACTGGAGCGCGTCTCAAAAATGAACTGAAACAAAATATAGCCTACCTATATAAAGCTTGAAATGTCCACTTGTAAATGAACAAATTCGAATCGAAAGCAAATACCATCTGATTATGTAATCCGTATGAAAGGTGCATTTCTCTCTAATGGCGCATCCGCTTTACAGCGGAGATGGAGTGGTTTGCAGCCGACACTGATTGAGAAAACACTAGTTTATTAATAAACAATTAAAATGCCTCGTTATTTTTTCAGACACATTTATTATCATTAGCCTATAAATCACCTATAAATCACCTCCCTGTATGGTTCCAGAGACATGGCTCTTCTCCTTCAGCATCAGCACGGCGGTAAAAATATAATTTCCGGGTTGTAATTTGGCCTTAGAAAACCATTAAAATCGACCTCATTTCCATATTAATTTGTGAATATTTTAAATGTTTAATAAATGAGCAAAAAGTCATAAACAAAAATCTGAAAATACATCAATAGCTATTTTTTTGTGCAGCATTTGGTGTGTAGTTCAAGTTCAAATTCAAATTTTGGTGTTAAATTTTGGATTTTAAAAATACAACAACCGGTCATTTTTCATTTTTCAATTACTGGTTAAAAAAGGAAAAACGATTGGACGCAAAAGTACACGGACCTGATTCAATGAATTCATTTCATTTTGGAAAAAAAATGTCATGGATTTATTGCATTTTGGGTGAAAAAATTATCTGTTTTTATAATAAGTCTTTGAAAGTCAAAATCTGGATTTTAAATTATTATCTTATTATTACCTATGTCTTAATATTTTCTTATTATTGTATTCTATCTTATTATATCTTATTATATTCTATGTGAAAATTTGAAACAGAAAATAGTGGTTTTCATCTTGCCACTTTCTTGGTAAAGAAAACACATTTTTTATTCAAATTAATCAAAATGGATTTACTGCGATTTGGAACCAAACTCTTCATTTAATGTTTTTGCTACAAAATTAAGTTTTATTATGCAGAGACACATGCTCTCTCTCCCATCTAAACGCACACATATGGACACACACTCGCACAGTGTTGTCAGCGCTGCTCTGAAGATTTTATCAGTAAAATAGTTTAACAACTTAAAAGCTACAAGACATTTATCCTGGAGCGGATATACTTAGTCTCACTATAGGAGAACCGCTGCTGCCGAACACTGTTGAAGACACTTATCGGACAGTCACTTATCGAACACTTATCTCTCTCTCTCTCTCTCTCTCTCTCTCTCTCTCTCTCTCACTCACTCTCTCTCTCTCTCTGTCTATAACAGCATTAATCAGCTAATAATTCAATGGCCCCTCGTCAATTATTCCTTACTTATTGCCGTATTCTCTGATAAAATTAGCGACTTGAGTGAAGCCCGACAGCACCACCTGCGTCTTAATATTGTAATTGTCACAGACGTATATTTTAACAGAGGACGGGCCACTTTAAATTAATCACCAGAATTTGTTGGCGGGCCTGATTAAAAGTCGTGGCGGGCCGTGTTTGGCCGGCGGGCCTTGTTATTGACACATGCTCTACAGTAACTGAAATAATTACTGACCCATGATCAAACTGTCTGTCTGGAAATATTATCAACAGCTAACATTACAACTAATAGTAAAGTAATATTATAAATAAATGAGCAATACTCACGTCAGTGTGTTGAGTTGACAGTGTTTATCCTGCAGTAGAGAAGCGATCTGATTCGCTAGTGTGTCTCCTAGTTCATGTTCACTCAGATTCAGCTCTCTGTGGAGTAACGGGTTTTTACCCACAACTCTATTCACATACTGACAGGCTTCCTCTGCAGCAGGACTCAAAAACCTGCAGAAGAGTCAATTCAGTTCACAAATAAATGTCCAGCTTATTATATAACTAAAATAATATATTAGTTATGAATATTTTGCCTGCATATAGCTAATTTATTTAATTATTTGATCCTGTCTCACCTCAGTGTCTTCAGTTGACAGTCTGGATCCTGCAGTAAATCATTGAGCTCCTTCACTCCTGATTGTCCAGGATCATTTCCTGTGAGATCCAGCTCTATCAGGTGTGAAGGGTTTGATCTCAGAGCTGAAGCCAGAGCTTTATAACCTTCTTCTGTCACACTGCAGTTAGAGAGTCTAGAACAGAGAGGAAAACATTCAGCTGATTAATCAGTTAAACCTGAACAATGTAAACCTGAATGATCACTCTTCCAGTCGCCTCTACAATAAGGAAGCCGCTCTTTCTGGTGGTCTACAGCACATTCAGTGGTGTTTCACTGGCGTATTGCATGGATAAGTGCAGCGATTCCCCCCTGAGCGCTTTAGCATAAAGAGCAGTTTCCCTAAAAGAGCAAAATTGATGTTGAGCATCTTTTTAAAGATGCCTTTCCGTCCGTGTGTTTCTGGATGCGGTTGTTCCCTGTCCTCATCTGATGGCCACGATCTCACATGTCTGGGCCAAGAGTGTGCTGAGATAGTGTTTGTGGATGGTTCATGTCCTCACTGTGAGAACAGGACCATGTTGACACTGCGGTCGTGACTGTCCTTCCTCGTGAAGACTGGAGTCTCTCTGCTGTTACCCAGCACTGCCTCTGCACAAAGCAGAGCCGCCAATACGGTTAACACTGTAGGAGACCTGAGGCTCACAGTGGGAGTGTTTCCCGCGGTCCTCCCGCTCCACTGGCCGTCGAGCTGCCGGGTGATGGTGCGGGGTGTTTGCTATTTGAATCAACAATGGAGTTTAAAAAATACGACAGATGGACCGACGATGAGGTTCAGGCTTTATTAAGTTTATATGAGGACAAAATCCAGCGAGAACTGGAAAGTCGCACACAGTCCTACATCATCGGACTAATTTGCCTAATCTTCACGGTACTTTAGACTGCAATGGAAACACAGACAGCAACAGGTCTGGGGGAAAAAGATCCTGGGACAGATTGTTCTGGGTAATTTCGGTGGAAACGCGGCTTTAGATGATCATCTTATTGAAGATCTACAGCAGCATTTAGTTTCCAATAGTCTGTTTTAAAACCCAGTCACACTAGTTCTGTGTGCTGGAAAACACTGTTTTTTCTCTTTCATTTAAAGTATTTATTTGACGTGTCTCTTCTTTATTCTCTCTTAAAAAGGCAGATTTCTGCATGTACACAATCAGTACATTGTATCAAATGCTGGAAATTAAACAATAACTAACTAGATAAAAACACATAAAAATGAGCAATAGGGAAAACCCAGAAAGTTCACTGATATAAACAATGAAACATAAGCCCTGCTGTCTTCAAATAAATAAACTTCAGTCACACTGCAATTGCTGTAGAGTATAATGATACTAACTGTAGTTTCTCCAGCTTGAATTGTGGGTTCATCAGTAGATCACTGAGGTTTTTCACTCCAGAGTTTCCTAGTTTATTCCAGCTCAGGTTCAGCTCTCTCAGGTGTGATGGGTTTGATTTCAGAGCTGAAGTCACATCAGAACAACCTTCATCTGTCATATAACAGCAGCTTAAACTACATTAGCAGAGAGAGCAGAAAATAAGACAGAAGAAAAGAAAACTCTTTATTCTGCAAAGTCACATCATCTTCATAATCAAATAAAACAGACAGAGGAAGAGAGATCATCATCTTTATTTCACCAGATCACAAAATACTAAGTTTGCACAAATACAATGTGAACTCAGACTCATTGTGAGATATTGAGTATAAAATGTTTTAGTTTAAACTGTTGAAGTGATTTTAAGCATTTTGGTTCTTGTATGTGAATGTGACTGACCTCAATCTCTCCAGTTTACAGTGTGAATCCTTCAGTACAGCACAAAAGTGCTTCACTCCTGAGTCTCCTAGTTTATTCATGCTCAGGTTCAGCTCTCTCAGGTGTGATGGGTTTGATTTCAGAGCTGAAGTCAGGATGAGACTCTGTTTCTCTGTAATACTGCATCTATTCAGACTGAAGAGAGAAAGAGAAAATGACTCAGATCTATGATGATCAACTAACGTGTTCATCTTCATCCAGCAAACTTTTGCTGACAAATAAACAGGGATATCAAGGTAAAGGTAACATGGAGAAAGACTACATATTGTTCATTTTAAATATACTACCAACATTGTAACAATAAAAAGGTTGAAAGCGTTGATCTATTATGTTAGTATACATATTCATTTCATATAATCTTTAAGGTTCTGTCATGTCAATGTTACCCTTGGTTTGCTCACTGGGTCAAATGTGTTTATGTCGGTTGTTTTCAGACACATTGTCTACTTGCTAAAACTTTACAGTAAGGTTTCATTTGTTAACATTAACTACATTAGTTCACATGAACCAGTGATGGACAATAATATACAGCATTTAATAACCTTAAGTTTAAACATTTCCTAATACATTTTTAAATACAAAAGTTTTCAGTTAATATTAACAAATCCCCTGTGAACTAACATGAAGAAAGAATAATTGTATAAACTAACATGATCAGATTAAGGAATACAAGTATTTCCTTAAGCAGAAGACAATCAAACAAGTTTTGTAAAAGGTAGTTCATCTGCTTTAGTGCTGCACCGTGAGGCAGTGTCAGTGTATTTTATGGATGGCTCAGCTAAACAGGCCAATAAGAGACTATTAACTACTATTATTCCTTTAAATTATACTAATGTCTAATTAAAAAGTCTACAAATGAATAGAACTGACCAGAGATCAGGTAAAACCCACAGACACTTGTTCAATCTCAGTGAATCTGCATGATTTATGAGTTCACAGAGATCATCGCCCCCCAGTGGGGAACCATTGACATTTCCAAATGTTTTGAAATAGTTATGACGTAACGAAGCCTCGTTTATTGAAATCACGTGACTTTGGCAGTTTGATACGCACTCCGATCCACTGATTCGAAACAAAAGATTCGTAAAGGTTTCATAGCTTCATGAAGCGTGTTTCGAAAGCGCCCATCACTAGCGTTCAGTCAACTTACCTTCAGTGGATCTTATTACAGGCAGATACTGATCACAGACTTTTAAAATGCACTTATTTAAATTTGGACAAGTTACAGTATATGCTGCACCAAAATTAGATATTTGTGAAATACAAAGATTAAATTGAAAGCATTTATGAACAGTTCTGATCCTGATGTCAGAAAAAAACATTGTTCTGCCTCTACAGTAACTGCAATAATTATTGAACCATGATCAAACTGTCTGTCTTAATCATATATTTAAAGCTTCATATCACTTTTTAATTGTGTGTTTTTAATTAGCTGTTTAATTGTATTACTATAAATTGTTGTGGCTCTGTGTGACGCTGAGTGAAAAAATGCTTAAAAGTAATATTATAGGGGGACTTCCGGTATAGCCATGAAGGCATGAGGTCGAAGGAAGAAGGGCTCCCGACCTACACTTTCAAACTAAACTTCTTACACGCGATATAGCGTCAGTCATTGTTGATATACACGTTTAGAATATTGCTTGGTAAATTATGAGTCACACTAAGCAGAAGCAACCGCATCCCTCAGCCCCACCGACCACGAGAGCTACTGCTAGCATTGCTGGTAAGTTGGCAGCCATTGCCGCTACCTCCAATCTCGAAAAATAGGCCATGACGGAAACTTTTGAATCTGTCTCCATGGACCAGTTGATTTCTGAATTAACTAAACAGCGCATTAGTACCAGGGAAGACATTTCTGACTTGATTTGGGAATCTATCGGTCCTTTACAAAGCTCTGTCAATGCACTGAGAGAGACTGTGGATGGCTTTCAAAGCCGTTTGGCCGCGACAGAATCCCTGGTTGGGGAGAATGTCGAAAAGCTGACAGTGGCCGAAAATACAATTAAAACTTGGCGAAGGGTTAACCTGAGGATTGTGAACGTTCCGGAAGGGAGCGAAAACGGTCAAGATCCCGTTACGTTCATTGCCGAGATGCTGCTAGAGATGACGGGCATGGAGGTCTTCGACAAGCCACCAGCACTTGAGAGAGCGCATCGATCACCCGGTCAAAAGCCATCTGATGGCCGTAAACCACGTCCATTTGTGGTGTGCTTTCACAGGTTCCAAGAGAAGGAGCAATTACTGCGATGGGCAAGGCGGCATGAGGCGAAATACAAGGGGAATCCGGTCAGAATCTACCCAGATCTCAGCGCTATCCTGTCAAGGAAATGTGTGTCTTACAACGGCATTAAGCAATCACTCAACCAGAAGAGCATTCGATTTCAATTGCTCTACCCGGCTCATCTGAGAGTGACTTTTAATGAAGAAACTTTCATATTCAACACACCAGAGGAGGCGAAACAGTTCTACGATCAACGTATCAATGTTTAGGATTTCCTGGATTATTTATTTAACTATTTTCTTACATTCAAGGTCTCCCTTTTGAGAGAAGGATGACGGATAGTTATTTAATTTTTGTTGAAAAAGGTATAAACACTTTCATTTTTTTTCTGGCTTCGAAAATAGTTTGTTGTTCTAAACCTAACTTTCTTTTTCTTTTTTTTTTCTTTCTCTCTCTCTTTACTTGCCTGTCATGCAATGGAGACGTGGTCTTATTCATTATTCTTTTATAACCTAATGATTGATTAATGTGTGATTCAAATAGTACAGGAGGGTCTACCATTCGGTTCACTAGCTGGAACGTTAAAGGTATGAATGGGCCAGATAAAAGAGCTCGTATCTTTGCTCATCTTAAAAAATTGAATACTGAAATAGCATTCCTCCAAGAAACGCATTTACAGGCAGCAGATCATATGAGACTCAAAAAATCATGGATTGGTCAAGTCTTTCATTCCCACTTCAACAGTAAAGCAAGAGGAACAGCGATTTTAATACATAAGAAAGTACAGTTTTATCCTTTCAAATGTGTTTCAGATCCTCAGGGTCGTTTTGTTATTGTGACAGGCGATTTGTTTCACACCCCTGTTGCCCTGGTATGTGTCTACGCCCCCAATTGGGACGATGTTAATTTCATTTATAAAATTATCTCACTTTTACCCAACTTAAACTCACATCGATTAATTTTTGGCGGGGATCTGAATTGTGTTATTAACCCAATTCTAGATCGTTTGAATCCAAAAACCATGCTCCAGTCTAAAATGTCCCAAGCTCTCTCTACTTTCAAGGCACACACGGGCTGTCTGGATCCGTGGAGATTTTTATTCCCGCAAAAGAAAGAATTCTCTTATTTTTCCCCTGTCCATTCTTCATATTCAAGAATAGATTGTTTTTTTATAGATAAAACAATACTTCCTTCAGTGGAAAATACTCAATATTCAGCAATTATAATATCAGATCACGCACCATTACTTCTCGACCTACGTTTTATTCAGCATTGTACACAGCGCCCTACTTGGCGATTAACCCTCTGGGGTCTATGGTGTTTTTGGGGCCCTTGGGATGTTTTGACATGCCCTGACATTTGTGCTTTTTTCAGTTATTTATAAACATGTTAATGGCAAATGTGTAAATTCACTCTATATAGCACAAACATGGCTACCATAATATGTGAGCAACATGTATGTAGATGTTTGTATTTTTAAGAGAATAATGTTTATGCGTGGTTATTGAAAAAAAATAAAAATGAAAGTTGCTGAAATAAGACCACAAAACTCATACTAAATATGTGTCCACAAGACTTTTGACTAATGGATGTTGTCGCTTCGAGTTCTGGCTTCAAAATTATTTGAAAATAGTCTTGCTTTATCGTTCACAAAAAACAATACATTGATTTAACTGTGTAAGACTTGTGTTTTGCTTGTGTTTTGCTTGGAAAGCCAATATGCGAGGGGGGCGTGAACGAGGAGTGGTTAACACCTGAGAATAAAATGTCCCACCCATTATGCGTAATGACTTGCATAATGAGCCATTCATTCAGGTGTGACACTGAATGAGCCACAAGAATGAATGCAAGGACAAAAGATATATTTAGATGAAGACTTATATTGACCATTTAAGATTTTGCTTACATCTATCTTGTAAATATGTTTTGCTATTTTATTAAAAAGGTTACAACAATTATTACAATTTCAACAATATTTCAAGTGTACTCTTTTCTTTGTAAAAAAAAAGAAAAGATTATATGCCTACATTTTATCATATGTATTCATTAGTTTGAATAAAGCCAACATTGGAACAGCTAACATCTTAGTTGATGTCTTTATTTTTGACAAAAATAGTATATATATATATATATATATATATATATATATATATATATATATAGAACATATGAGCAGAAATTGCTAAACAAAAGCTTATTTGATGTGGCAGTATATTCTACAGTAAAAACTGTACCCAAATCTAGTCAACAAAATGTTGTCTTTCATATTTCGCCTGACTGTAATGTTGTTTTTATGAAATATTAGGGCATATAAATGTTAAAGGGATAGTTCACTTTGAAATTAATTTTTGATATGTTTTAGCTTACCTCAAGGGCATCCAAGATGTAGGTGTCTTTGTTTCCGCAGTAGTTTCAATTTTAATATTTTTAGGTCAAACCGTTCTTGTCTGTCAGTCATATAATGCATGTCGATGGTCACTGGCTCAAAACACAAGCACAGAGTCCAAATTAAAACAATTCCCCATCGTCCAAATGAAACAATTCCCCATCATAAGTACACATTGATGGCCTAAGACACGAAACGAGCGGTTTGTGTGAGAAAACGAACAGTATTTATATCGTTGTTATCGCTTGAAAACAGCACACGTCCAAATGATCTGACGGCGCGGGCGGGTATAGATATATACATAGATGTCGCCTTGGGTACTGCAGTTCATTGGAACGAAACCGTAGCCAAGCGACATCTAGTGCATATATCTATACCCGCCCACTGGCGGGTATAGATGTATACACTAGATGTCGCCTTCGCTACTGCAGTTCATTGGAACGAAACCGTAGCCAAGGCGACATCTATGTATATATCTATACCCGCCCGCGCCGTCAGATCATTTGGACGTGTGCTGTTTTCAAGCGATAACAACAATATAAATACTGTTCGTTTTCTCACACAAACCGCTCGTTTCGTGTCTTAGGCCATCAATGTGTACTTATGATGGGGAATTGTTTCATTTGGACGATGGGGAATTGTTTTAATTTGGACTCTGTGCTTGTGTTCTGAGACAGTGACCATAGACCTGCATTATATAACTGACAGACAAGAACGGTTTGACCTAAAAATATCAAAATTGAAACTACTGCGGAAACAAAGACACCTACATCTTGGATGCCCTTGAGGTAAGCTAAAACATATCAAAAATTAATTTCAAAGTGAACTATCCCTTTAACATATGAACACAAATTGGCAAACAAAAGCTTATTTGAGGTGGCAGATATTTTACAGTAAAAATGTATAATCTATCCAAAACTAATCAACGAAATGTTGTCTTTCATATGTCTGTAACATAGGTCTTTCGTTTTTTATTATAAGAAATATAAATGTTAATTTGAAGTTTAATACGTTGCTTATACAAATACATTTTATTTCAACATATTTCAGTCGATTTTTACTCAGTATAGCAATACAGTTTGCTAAAAGCGAAACATTCATTCACACACAGAAACGCAATTCAAATTTAAACCGTCTTTTGCGAGTTGTGGTAAACAGCGCGCATCTCTGCCGTTCATTCATTCACACACAGAAACGCGATTCACTTGAGAATGAAAAAAAAACTTACTACAGTATTCCATAGCTCAGGATCTGTTGCTCCTCGAAATACCAGCACTTCTGAGGTACATTTTCCATTATAGTATTATTCCTCACAGCGCCGTGAGATGGTGTAAATAAGTACAATGATCTGAATAAACTTGATGTGTTTTCTCGAGCTGATGTGGGCGTTCACAGTTTGCAGGATTGCCTCAGTCATTTGCGTTTGAATCGCGCGCGCTCTCCGTGGGCGGGGTCACATAGCTGAGATGAGAACGACTGACATCTCGCTCTTTTCATACAGATTGCATAAACTGAGAATATTTGTTTTTTCTAAAAATTACTTCATTTAAAAGAAGATAATTCAAGCTTCATGCCTGTGTGACTGTATGCCTGTTTGACTGAGTATTCGCTGAGTTATGGTTCATTTTCGGATGCGTTTCAGAATGGACTTAACTGACAGAGAGAAGGCAGAACTCGCTTCGTGTTTATTTTTCTTTATTTGGCAAAAAGCACAACACTTTGTTTTTATTGTGAGTATTCACAATAAAAATACACACTTAACAGGATCGATTGATGTATAACACAAGCATATAAGATAAAAATTAATATTAGTATTTTGATTCTTTTTTAATAAGGAAAAAAACGAGCCTATCGCGCCAGCGCGATAGCCGACCTCAGGGGATTAACCCTCTGGGGACCAAAAACGCGCCCGCACGTTTTGCTCTGTTTTTTTTTTTAGCTATGAAAATAAACACTAAATGCTCTGTTAATTTTGATCTTTCATTTTCGTGTAATACATCAATCGATCCTGTTCAGTTTCTATTTTTTTTCTGTATACTCACAATAAAAATAAAGTGTTTTGCTTTTTGACAAATAAAGAAAAATTAACATGATGCGATTTCTGCCTTCTCTCTGTCAGTAAACTCCCATTTGAAACACGTTCGAAAATGATCTATAACTCCGCGAAAATTCAGTCAAACAGGCAAACAGACCCACGGGCATAAAGCTTGAGATCACATCTTTTAAATGAAGTAATTTATATAAAAAACAAATATTCTCAGCTTCTGTAATCTGTATAAAAAGAGAGCGACTCCAGTCGAGCTCATTACGAGCCATTCAAAAGTAATTTGACCACTCCCCGGAGAGCGCGTGCTATTCAAATGCAAATTCTGAGAACCATTTCAGTCTGTGAAACGCCCCCACATCAGCTGTAAACAAAGCGCCGCGAGTGAGGCATAATATAGCCTACTTTATGGAGAAAAGTTTCCTCAGAACAGTGCTGATATGAGGAGCAATATCTCCTGATATGAGGAGCAGATCCCGCTGAGGAGTGAGGTAGGCTGTTTTCTTTTCTCAAGTGTTGATGTGGAATAACGTTATGGAATAACGTTAGTGTAGGCCTATGCAAACCGCAAAAAGATGAATCGCATTTCTATAATATGACTCGCCTTTCTGTGAGATGAATGAAGGGTACATATTTGTAAAGACTGTTTAGCCTAAATATGAATTGCGCGTCTGTGTGTGAAAGAATAAACTGCTTTGCTATAGCCTACTGAGATGAGTAAAAATCGACTGGAATATGTTGAAATAAAATGTATTTGTATAAGCAACGTATTAAACTGCAAATTAGCATTTATATGCCCTAATATTTCATAAAAACAAGGTTACAGTCAGTCACTTGTTGACTAGATTTGGGTTTTTAGGCTACTGTAGAATATACTGCCACATCAAATAAGCTTTTGTTTAGCAATTTCTGCTCATATCTAACATTATATATATAACTATATATATATATATATATAACTATATTATTGATATATATTATATATATTTATATATATTATATATATATATATTTGCTATATTCAAACTAATGAATACATATGATAAAATGTAGGCCTATAATCTTTTTTATTTTTATTTTTTACAAAGAAAGAGTACACTTGAAATATTGTTGAAATTGTAATTATTGTTGTAATTGTAACATTTTTAATAAAATAGCTTAACATATTTACAAGATAGATGTAAGCGAAATCTTAAATGGTCAATATAAGTCTTCTTCTAAATACATCTTTTGTCCTTGCATTGTGGCTCAGTCAGTGTCACACCTGAATGAATGGCTAATTATGCAGAGTCATTATGCAGAGTGGGTAGGACATTGTAATCTAAGGTGTAATCTACTCCTCCCCCTCGCATATTGCAAAACCTGTTTTACACCATTTAAATCAATGTATTTTTTTTTGTGAACGATAAAGCAAGACTATTTTCACATCATTTTGAAGCTAGAACTCAAAGGGATAACATCCATTAGTCAAAAGTCTTGTGGACACATATTTAATATGTGTTTTGTGGTCTTAATTCAGCAACTTTCATTTACATTTTTTCCAATAACCACGCATAAACATAATTCTCTTAAAAATACAAACATCTACATACACGTTGCTCGCATATTATGGTAGCCCTGTTTGTGCTATATAGAGTGAATTTACACCTTTGCCATTAACATGTTTATAAATAACTGAAAAAAGCACAAATGTCAGAGCATGTCAGAACATCTCAAGGACCCCAAAAACAGCTTGGTCCCCAGAGGGTTAAACTCTACTCTGTTGGCAGATAAAAATTTCCACAGACATATATCAGTGGCAATAGATAACTTCTTGCTCACAAATGATTCAGAAATGGTATCACCACTGACTTTATGGGAGACATTTAAAGTTGTCATCAGAGGTGAAATTATATCTTATTCTGTATCCAGCAATAAAAAGAGAAATGCAAAACTAAAACAACTAATTGATTCGATAGAAAAATTAGATCAACAACTCTCTCTATCCCCTTCTGAAGAACTGCTTAAAAAGAGAGTAGAAATTAAAGCATAATATGATCAGATATCAATTGAAAAAACTCAACAAAATCTGCTTTGGTCTAAAGGGAATTTTTATGAACATTATGAACATTTTATGAACATACACCATTTATTATCACATCAGATAAAGTGTCAATCAGCTTCCAGGTTAATTCCACAGATTTGCAACGCATCACAACAACTGACAGTGGATCCTAAAGAAATTAATGAAACTTTTAAAACATTTTATTCAAATTTATATACTTCAGAATTTCGTGGGGATATATCAGGCATGTCAACCTTTTTGAATGACCTGAATATCCAAACTATTAATCCAGATCATAAAGAAAGGTTAGAACAACCAATTGAGCGGCAAGAGATTTTAGATTCTATTAAAGCAATTCAAAATGGCAAAACCTCTGGCCCCGACGGTTATCCTGTCAAATTTTATAAAGCTTTTGCTCCAAAATTAGCCCCGCTTCTCCTGAGAATGTTTGAGAATTCTTTAAACAATACAGAATTGCCACAGTCTCTCACAGAAGCATTTCTTACACTCAGTCTGAAGCCTGGAAAAGATCCACTAGAGTGCAATTCCTACAGGCCAATCTCTTTGCTGAATGTTGATGTTAAAATTCTTGCCAAATTGTTGGCTTCTAGAATAGATACTGTTATACCAGAAATAATATCCCCAGATCAGACAGGCTTTATTAGGGGTCGCCACTCATTTACCAACATAAGGAGGCTTCTTGGTATTTTGTATTCTCCTGCATCCGGGGAGGTCCCAGAGGTGGTGGTATCCCTGGATGCAGAGAAGGCATTTGATAGAGTGGAGTGGAGATATCTATTCGCAATATTGGAAAAATTTGGTTTTGGTCCAAAATTTATATCCTGGGTCCAATTGCTGTATTCTAACCCTAAAGTATCTGTTATAACAAACAAAATACGTTCACAATTTTTTCCAATACTAAAGGGTACAAGACAGGGTTGCCCTTTAAGCCCTCTTCTTTTTGCATTAGCAATAGAGCCACTTTCCATTATGCTTAAATCCTTGCAGTCTATACAGGGCATTGATCGAATGGGGATGGAACACAGGGTTTCTTTATATGCGGATGACCTTCTGTTATACATTTCAAATCCAGTTGAAAACGTCCCAAAAATAGTGCAGAAACTATCCATTTTTGGCAGTTTTTCAGGATACAAACTTAACCTTTCTAAAAGTGAATGTTTCCCGATTAACCCTCTTGCTTTACAAATTAATGCTGCATCCCTCCCATTTCGCATCTCTCAATCTGGTTTAAAATATTTAGGAGTTCACATTACTCGTACTTTCTCAGGTTTATATGCAAAAAACTTTTTACCACTCATTAGTAATGTTAAGTCTGATCTTCAGAGATGGGATGCATTGCACTTGTCTCTAGCAGGCAGAGTAAATTGTATAAAAATGAACATCTTACCTAGATTCTTATACTTATTTCAGTCACTTCCAGTTTTTCTCCCAAAAACATTTTTCTGTTCCGTAAATAAACCCATATTATCATTCTTGTGGGGGGGGGAAGGAACCTTAGAATTCGTAAGGAGCTCCTCGAAAGGCAAAGGCCCCAGGGAGGCTTAGCTCTTCCTAATTTTATGGGCTACTACTGGGCTGCAAATCTTAAAAAAATTATTTGTTGGTATACTTCCCCTGAGGTTGATTGGTGTAAAGCGGAGGCAAATACTTGTATTTCTACACCGCTTTCTGCTCTAATAACAATGAAGCTACCATTCTCTCCCTCTAAATACTCATCGAGCCCAGTTGTACGTTCTACACTTAAAATATGGT
Source organism: Rutilus rutilus (assembly GCA_021464565.1). Taxonomy (NCBI): domain Eukaryota; kingdom Metazoa; phylum Chordata; class Actinopteri; order Cypriniformes; family Leuciscidae; genus Rutilus; species Rutilus rutilus. Next base: position 47,993,425 of record JAJAQA010000004.1, read on the forward strand.
CACAGTTTAGACAAAGGCATAAACTCAGTAACTCTTCTATGCTAAGCCCTCTCTGTAATAACCATTTGTTTCCTGCTGGTAAAATAGATCTCACGTATGCACAATGGCAGAAGGTAGACTTGGCCAGGTGTAGTGATTTTTATATAAACAACACATTTGCCAGTTTTAATGACCTCTCAGAGAAATTCCAATTGTCGCAGTCCAACCTATTCCGTTACTTCCAAGTCCGACATTTTGTTCAAACTCAGAGCTCAACTTTTCATGACTTGCCACCTACTTCACTATTAGATAAAATTCTACAATCTCCTACTTTTCTTAAAGGTCAAATTGCAGCAATATATAAGATGGTTATGTCCTCAAATAATGTTTTAATTGACAGAATAAGATGTGAGTGGGTAAAGGACATAGGAAGTGAAATACCTGACGAAATTTGGGATGAGGCTCTCAATAGAGTAAATGGATCAACAGCTTGTGCACGCCTCAGCCTTATACAACTTAAAGTCCTCCATCGTGCCTACTACACAAAATGTAGGCTTTCAAAAATTTACCCGAATGTTGATGATTTGTGTGATCGATGTAAAGGTGACAAGGTAGACTTTTTTCATATGTTTTGGGATTGTGAAAAGTTGAGTGACTATTGGACATTCATATTTAAAACATTAAATGAGGACCAGAACACAAAAATGACAAATAAAGTAAAAAAATGTTATTGCTTTTGCCATCTTATTAGCGAGAAGAAGAATATTATTGGAGTGGAAGTCAACAAGCCCGCCTAAAGCCTCAGTGTGGTTATGTGATCTAGTATCATACTTAAAATTAGAGAAAATTAAATATTTAATGAAAGGATCTGTCCAAATTTTTTATAAGAATTGGCAACCCATGATTGCATATTTTGAGAAGATGAAGACTCTCCCACCTATTGATCAATGTTTAATATTAATCATCATTTGGAGTTTTGTTTTATAATTGTGTACGGACCACGAATATGTCAGGAAGTTGTATTATTGACTATGTATTTGTGTATACATGTATATTTCTTATTGGTATTTTATATATAATAATTTTTACATATATATATTTATTTTTTTATTTATTTTATTGTTATTATGAGTATTATTATTTTCTTAATTTTTATTTTCTATTATTATTATTATTTTTATTATTATTATTATTTTCTTAATGTATGGTTAATTGTTTTGGCGGAAAGGGGGGGAAAGCTATAACTTAAATTGTATGAAACTTTCTGTTAATGCTTTGAAAAAGTTTATAAATAAATTATATATATATATATATATATATATATATATATAAAAAAGTAATATTATAAATAAATGAGCAATACTCACATCATTGTGTTGAGTTGACAGTGTTTATCCTGCAGTAGAGCAGTGATCTGATTCACTCGTGTGTCTCCTAGTTCATGTTCACTCAGATTCAGCTCTCTCTGGAGTAACGGGTTTTTACCCACAACTCTATTCACATACTGACAGGCTTCCTCTGCAGCAGGACTCACAAACCTGCAGAAGAGGCAATTCAGTTCTCAACTAAATGTCTGTTGCATTAAAAAAAAATATTGATACGATAAAAAAACATATACATATATATTTAAAAGAAACTAGAGCGACACTCAGTCGAAAAGAAAACTCATAAGAACAGAAACGTCTCACAGAGCAGAAGGGAAAAAGCTCACTAGATCATGGATTTCAGTATGAATACAGAGTGTGAAATTAAGATCGTTCTGGCTTTTAAGCAGGAGGAGTGAGAAACGTCAGCACAGAGAAAACTGGCTTGTGAAACTGCATGTTTGTGAACATCTGGAGACTCATAAACCTGATGTAGAGAGATGCAGTGAATCTGGCCTTCATGGAAAACTACTGTGTTCAGAAAACTATTTCACTAAAAGGTTATCTACAATTCATAATGAGAAAGGTGCACAAAAACATGTTAACTATCAAGGTATACTCCTGAATGGCAGCACATATACTGACCCATAATGTATATTTGACCTGTAGCTCATATCACAACTAAACTGTGTTGACGATTATCATCATCATGACAGAACCTGCAGCATCTGATCTGATCTTGATCATTTTAATGCAACAAATTGTCCAGCTTTTTGAATAGCTAAAATAATATATTAGTTATGAATATTTTGCCTGCATATAGCTAATTTAGTTAATTATGTGATCCCATCTCACCTCAGTGTCTTCAGTTGACAGTCTGGATCCTGTAGTAAATCATTGAGCTGCTTCACTCCTGATTGTCCAGGATCATTTCCTGTGAGATCCAGCTCTATCAGGTGTGAAGGGTTTGATCTCAGAGCTGAAGCCAGAGCTTTATAACCTTCTTCTGTCACACTGCAGTTAGAGAGTCTAGAACAGAGAGGAAAACATTCATGCTGATTAATCAGTTAAACCTGAACAATGTAAACCTGAATGATCGCTCTTCCAGTCGCCTCTACAATAAGGAAGCCCTTCTTTCTGGTGGTCTACGGCACATTCAGTGGTGTTTCACTGGTGTATTGCATGGATAAGTGCAGCGATTCCCCCCCGGGTGCTTCAGCATAAAGAGCAGTTTCCCTAAAAGAGAAAAACTGATGTTGAACGTCTTTTTAAAGATGACTTTCCGTCCGTGTGTTTCTGGATGCGGTTGTTCCCTGCCCTCATCTGATGGCCATGATCTCACATGTCTGGGCCAAGAGTGTGCTGAGATAGTGTTTGTGGATGGTTCATGTCCTCACTGTGAGAACAGGACCATGTTGACTCTGCGGTCGAGACTGTCCTTCCTCATGAAGTCTAGAGTTTCTCTGCTGTTACCCAGGACTGCCTCTGCACAAAGCAGAGCCACCAATATGGTTAACACTGTCGGAGACCTGAGGCTCACAGTGGGAGTGTTTTCCCAAGGTCCTCCCGCTCCACTGGCCTGTCGTGTGCTGTCGGGCTGCCGGATGATGGTGAGGGGTGTTTGCTTTTCGAATCAACAATGGAGTTTAAAAAATACGACAGATGGACCGACGATGAGGTTCAGGCTTTATTAAGCTTATATGAGGAGGACGAAATCCAGCGGGAACTGGAAAGTTACACACAGTCCTACATCACCGGAATAATTTGCCTAATCTTCACAGTACTTTAGACTGCGATGGAAATAAAGACAGCAAAAGGTCTGAGGGGGAAAAGATCCTGGGACAGATTGTTCTGGGTAATTTCGGTGGAAACGCGGATTTAGATGATCATCTTATTGAAGAGCTACAGCAGCATTTAGTTTCCAATAGTCTGTTTTAAAACCCAGTCACACTAGTTCTGTGTGCTGGAAGACACTGTTTCCTCTCTTTAATTTTTAACAATTTATTTGACATCTCTCTTCTTTATTCTCTGTTGAAAAGGCAGATTTTTGCATGTACACAATCAGTACATTGTATCAAATGCTGGAAATTAACCCTTTACCTGTCACCCCCCTTTTTGAGAATGGACATTAAAATGCACTATTCAATCTTAAATGGTTGTAATTCAAGAATGCTTTGGAGTATAGACCCAAGTTTGGTCTTGTTTTAAAGGGAAAGAATAGCAGATTATTACTGAAGTGAAATCAGTATAAAAAAGTTATGGAAGTTTAAATTTACATTAAATCAAATATAATTTATTTAATATTTTTCTTTTATATAAAATATATATTTTACAAAATATGTTTTACAAAAAAATTACTATAAAATCAAAGCCATATATCTAACCAAGTTGTGTTCCAAATTTGAAGTTGATATCACAAAAATTGAAGTTCCCATGAGATTTTGTTTAGGCGTATTACCAAAAATAGCCACCGGGTGCCATTGAATTCCATTGAATTTAACTGTATGCATTCTACCATAAAAAATGAATAAATTTCTGTCCAAATATCACTTCTGTCGCTAAATATGAAACCTTGAGACTCAGACCTTTCTGACAATATGTGTTTTGTCAAGATTAGAAAATATTTTGATCATAAATTATGAAACATGATGACGCCCAAAAGGGGAGGAGCCTGATAAAATAATTTACATTACGTTTCTATGGTAACACAATGTCCAATTTCAAAACAGTTTTCACAGGATAAATTCTGAGATCATAAGCTTTCAAATGATACCTAATTTATGATAACTACTAAAATGTGTGATGTAATAAAAAAGGAAATAAAAAAGATAATATTATATTTTAGAGGATAATATGTATATTATACTTTTTAGAGGATAATATTATTTTATATATTTTTTTTAGTGACAAATACTAGATTAAATGTTTTATTATGAACTTTTAGCATGAAAACCAAAGTTTCAATTATTAAAAGTGTGTGCGTTGACTTTTTGTGACAAACGCCAGAAACGCCTGTTATGATGTAGATTTTTTGAGGTGCGCTCTTGTCATAAATTCATCTATTTCTGTTCCTGCATAAATTGTAACAAAAAACAGTGCTGAAATATCTATTAAGGAGTCTTAGACCTTTCCAACAATATATAGTTTGTCATGATTAAATTAGGATTTAATTGTAATATAGTGAAGTAAATTTAGGTTGCCTGTATACGGGCAGGTGACAGTTAACAATTACTAACTAGATAAAAAACACAAAAATGTGAGCAATAGGAAAAACCCAGAAAGTGCACTGCTATAAACAATGAAACATAAGCCCTGCTGTCTTCAAATAAATAAACTTCAGTCACACTGTAATTGCTGTACAGTATAATGATACTAACTGTAGTTTCTCTAGCTTGAATTGTGGGTTCATCAGTAGATCACTGAGGTTTTTCACTCCAGAGTCTCCTAGTTTATTCCAGCTCAGGTTCAGCTCTCTCAGGTGTGATGGGTTTGATTTCAGAGCTGAAGTCACATCAGAACAACCTTCATCTGTCATATCACAGCATCTTAAACTACATTAGCAGAGAGAGAAGAAATATAAGACAGAAGAAAAGAAAACTCTTTATTCTGTAAAGTCAAATCATCTTCATAATCAAATTAAGAGAGAACTTCATCTTTATTTCACCAGATCACAAAATACTAACTTTGCACAAATACAATGTGAACTCAGACTCATTGTGAGATATTGAGTATAAAATGTTTTAGTTTAAACTGTTGAAGTAATTTTAAGCATTTTGATTCTTGTATGTGAATGTGACTGACCTCAATCTCTCCAGTTTACAGTGTAAATCCTTCAGTACATCACATAAGTGCTTCACTCCTGAGTCTCCTAGTTTATTCCAGCTCAGGTTCAGCTCTCTTAGGTGTGATGGGTTTGATTTCAGAGCTGAAGTCAGGATGAGACTCTGTTTCTCTGTAATACTGCATCTATTCAGACTGAAGACAGAAAGAGAAAATGACTCAGATCTATGATGATCAACTAACGTGTTCATCTTCATCCAGCAGACTTTTGCTGACAAATACACAGGGATATCAAGGTAAAGGTAACATGGAGAAAGACTACACATTGTTCATTTAAATATACTACCAACATTGTAACAATAAAAAGGTTGAAAGCATTGATCTATTTATGTTAGTATACACACTCATTTCTTTTAATCTTTAAGGTTCTTTTATGTCAATGTTACCCTTGGTTTGCTCACTGGGTCAAATGTGTTCATGTCGGTTGTTTTCAGACACATTTTCTACTTGCTAAAACTTTACAGTAAGGTTTCATTTGTTAACATTAACTACATTAGTTAACATGAACCAATGATGGACAATACTATACAGCATTTAATAACCTTAAGTTTAAACATTTCCTAATACATTTTTAAATACAAAAGTTTTCTGTTAACATTAGCAAATCCCCTGTGAACTAAAATGATCAGATTAAGGAATAAAAGTATTTCCTTAAGCAGAAGACCAGTGCCGGCCTGAGCCTTTTGGGGGCCCTAAGCAGAATTTGATTTGGGGGCCCCCTCCCACCATGCAGAGTCACCTGTGCTTGACGATTATTGACACAATGTCACGCTATAATGTTACATTATAAATTAATACAATGAGGTTATGTATTAATAGAAAATAAATACTTAATAAAAAATAGATACTTAAAAATGTTTTAACTTTTTCTTTACTCTTTTACTAACTCTTTGAAACTTCTGAAAACAAATGGTCACAAAACATATATGTTTTGTGACAATTTGTTTTGTCTAAAAAATGCTGGGTTGTTTTAACCCAATTTTGAGTCAAATATGGACTAACCCAAACGTTGGGTTAAAAATGCAATTTAAAAATGTTACCCAACGGCTGGGTTTGTCCATTTTTAAATTGCATTTTTTAACCCAGCGTTGGGTTAGTCCATATTTGACCCAAAATTGGGTTAAAACAACCCAGCATTTTTTAGAGTGATTTTTTAGAGTAATTTTTTTATATATATAAAAAATAATTATTTGCAAAATATCCTCCAACGTTTTGCAACACTTTGCAGTTTGAATGATGTCTTGTATGAACATGACGGAGTATGTTTTTGTTTCCACTGTTCGATCGCGCCCGCGCCTCACACACACACACACACACACACACACACACACACACACACACACACAATATTCCAGCATTGCAATCTTGACATCACAGCCTGTTCGTTATAGCCGTAATAAAATATAATAATAAAATAGTCAACCTAACATAAAAATTACACTGCTCTGTTTAAATAGTCAGTAGTACAATTCGTACCATTCACCGCTGCGTAGCCTAAGCAGCGCTCCACTGTGATGTTTGTTTCCAAGCACATTTTTGCGCATGTGAAGAGGATGATTTTTCCCTTGATATTGGAACGTGGGTGAAGTACAAAGAAGCCTATAATACAGAATAGTTCCCGAATGTTGAAACATTTTGATTCTAATGAGAGAGATACGTAACCCAACGCCGCTTTCACTTTCGCTTTAAATTATTTCGTTTTGGCTTGTTTATAGTTATTTTTTATTCTTGTTCTGTTCTGAATATCATTAAATTTAAAGGATAAATCATTGACCAAATCAAATTTTTGTGACATGGCTTAACATTACCGTGACTTTGCACACGAATTTCTATGCACGCGAGGTTATGCGCATGACTCAAACACTGGCAGACACAGCAGGAGTTGTAGGCAGGTATATTGATCATGAAATCAGAATTTTCTTGTCTTGAATTATTAATCCATTCATTCATTTATGTCACTTGTTTAAGTTAATTAATATGTAAAAAAAAAAAAAAAAAAAAAAAAAAAAAACAATTGGGGGCCCCCTGGTGGCGAGGGGGCCCCAAGCAGCCGCTTAGTTCGCTTAGGCCTCGGGCCGGCCCTGCAGAAGACAATCAAACAAGTTTTGTAAAAGGTAGTTCATCTGCTTTAGTGCTGCACCGTGAGGCAGTGTCAGTGTATTTTATGGATGGCTCAGCTAAACAGGCCAATACGAGACTATTAAAGAGTTAGTTCACCCAAAAATTTAAATTCTGTCAGTAATTACTCACCCTCATGTTGTTCCAACCGCGTAAGACCTTCGTTCATCTTCGGAACACAAATTAAGATATTTTTGATGAAATCTGAGCCATGTTTCACTCATCCATAGGCTTCCAGTGTGACCGAAACTTGCTGGCCCAGAAAAGTTATTAAAGAGATCGTTAATATAGTCCAAGTGACTCCAGTGGCTCAATCTTAAGTATATCAAGCGACGAGAATACTTTTTGTGCGCAAAAACAAACAAAAATAACGACTTTATTCCACTATTCATTTCCTTCTCTCTGGATGTCTAGTTGGTTTGCATAGTGTTTTTGCGCAGCGCGTCTGTGTTACACGTCACCACGTAGGCTCACTATTGGTCGACGCCGGTCATGTGAGTGTTGCGTGATGACGTGCAACACAGACGCGCAGCGCAAACACACTACGAGGCCCAGAGAGAAGGAAATGAAAAGTGGAATAAAGTCGTTATTTTTGTTTGTTTTTGCGCACAAAAAGTATTCTCGTCGCATGATAAACTTAATGTAGTGCCACTGTAGTTACTTGGACTATTTTAACGATGTTTTAATAACTATTCTGGGCCGGTGAGTTTCGGTCACACTGGAAGCCTATGGAGGAGTCAAAATTCTGTCAGATTTCATCAAAAATATCTTAATTTGTGTTCCGAAGATGAACGAAAGACTTACATGGTTGGAACAACATGAGGGTGAGTAATTACTGACAGAACTTTCATTTTTGGGTGAACTAACCCTTTAACTACTATTATTCCTTTTAATTATACTAATGTCTAATTAAAACGTCTACAAATGTATAAAACTGATCATCAATCAGGTAAAACCCTCAAACCCTTGTTCAATCTCAGTGAATCTGCATGATTTATGGGTTCACAGAGATCATCGCCCCCCAGTGGGGAACCATTGACATTTCCAAACGTTTCTAAACATTTATGACGTAACAAAGCCTCGTTTACTGGAATCAAGTGACTTTGGCAGTTTGATACACACTCCAAACCACTGATTCGAAACAAAAGGTTCGTAAAGGTTTCATAGTTTCATGAAGCGTGTTTCGAAAGCGCACATCACTAGCGTTCAGTCAACTTACCTTCAGTGGATCTTATTACAGGCAGACACTGATCACAGAATTTTAAAATGCACTTTTTACAAGTTACAGTATATGCTGCACCAAAATTAGATATTTGTGAAATACAAAGATTAAATTGAAAGCAGTTATGAACAGTTCTGATCCTGATGTCAGAAAACAAACATTCTGGGCCATGCTGAGGGTTGTGAATAAAATCAGGGGCAGGACATATATTTAGAGGATTTTTTATCAATTGAAATATAAGTGTATTAGTAACTTTATTTAAGAAAAACCCCTCTCAATTCATGTTTCGTTTCAAAATGCCTTCTTAGATTAAATTCTTTGAAAACCGCTAGTGACTCTTGACATATGAGACACATTGGCATTTCTTTGTATTCACAGAATAAATATTCGGTTTCCCGTCTTGCTTGGAATTGTCGATAGCCCATTCACAGTCCATTTTTCTTTTCTTTTCTTTTTTAGCCATTATGCTAGCTTGTTTAAAGTCACATAGCATTCAGGCTACGTTGTTTACAGTTATACTACAGGCTTTTGAATGCTTAAATATGATTGGTTGACGAACGTTCCTTGGTGCGCATTTTCAATGAAATGCACCGGCCAGTTATTTCAAAGGTCCTTACAGCCAACAACGGCAAAATAACCAAAACTCACAGCAATATGTGACCAAGCAAATAAATATTGCCTAGTAAACAGGATAAAAAAGACAATGAAGAGTTTGGTTCCAAAACACGATAAACACCTTTTTTTTATAACTGAGAACCTGTAAAATTCAATATTGTATCGTGTCGGTATTGAAAAGTCACTTTTTAATTTGACGTAAAATGCGATATCCACCGTGTTATTCTGTCACGTTTTCTCCCTTTCTTTCCAAACCGCGACTAACGCCAGTCTCCTTTCTCTGCAGAATGCGATAAATGCGCTCAACCAATCACAGCGCACCATTCTACGCATTACAGTAAAAGTACCAAACAGTAACGGCGGCGCTTTGAATACACCCGGCTTCCTAGTTTTCCGTATCTACTTTGTACTTTTTGATCAACAAACAGACCAAAAAAAAGAATAAATTTGACGGCATTGATGAACCTGTGGTGGTTTCTGTGGTAGGGAAGAAACATAAGATATCGAAATCTAATCATTTACATGAGGAGATTAAGAAGATGAGGCACTCAGAAGGAGTAAAACTGGCGGCTGTTGCTTGTTCTCACACGACAGCATCAAACTTCTTTCACGCTGACACGCTGACTCCAGGGGATCTTTTGAAAAACTTTCAATTGTTTTACTCAGTCAACGGAAACCGAGCAGGACCAAGCCATTTTACAGCTGATCGGTGTCAAAAAAGTTCCTAATCCGCGCTCTCAGATTTGTAAACCGTGCCTTTGCAATCTGTACCCACAAATTCATAATCCGTGCCCACACTTTCACAAGCCGTTCCCACGGGTTTGTAAACTGTACTCACGGATCTGTGGCCCCCTTCAACCAGGCCACCTAGGTGCTGGATGCATTGCATTGTGTTTAAAATTATTGTTTTTTATTGATAAATTCTTGAATTTTCTAAAAAACGACATTTTTTAAAAAACGACAATTTGTGTAAACTCACAATAACAATAAAGCGTTGTGCTTTTGTAAAATAAAATATAAAAATCAGGCGCTCTTTCATGATCTCCGTGAATTGGAGCGCATCTCAAAAATTAACTTAAACAAAATATAGCCTACCTATATAAAGCTTGAAATGTCCACTTGTAAATGAACAAATTCGAATCGAAAGCAAATACCGTCTGATTATGTAATCCGTATGAAAGGTGCATTTCTCTCTAATGGCGCATCCGCTTTACAGTGGAGATGGAGTTGTTTGCAGCCGACACTGACTGAGAAAACACTAGTTTATTAATAAACAATTCAAATGCCGCATTATTTTCTCAGACACATTTATTATCATTAGGCTATAAATCACCTGTCTGTTTGGTTCCAGAGACATGGCTCTTCTCATTCAGCATCAGCACAGCAATACAAATATAATTTCAGGGTTCTAATTTGGCCTTAGAAAACCATTAAAATCAACCTCATTTCCATATTAATTTGTGAATATTTTAAATGTTTAATAAATGAGCAAATAGTCATAAACAAAAATCGGAAAATACATCAATAGCAATTTTTTTGCGCAGCATTTGGTGTGTAGTTCAAATTCAAATTTTGGTGTTAAATTTTGGATTTTACAAATATTTTAAAAAATTTCGTTTTTTCGATTACTGGTTAAAAAAGGAAAAACGAATGGACGCAAAAGTACACAGACCTGATTCAATGGATTAATTACATTTTGGAAAAAAAAAATCATGGATTTATTGCATTTTGGGGGGAAAAATAATCCGTTTTTATAATAAGTCTTTGAAAGTCAAAATCTGGATTTTAAATTATTATCTTATTATTACCTGTCTTAATATTTTATTATTATTTTATTCTATCTTATTCTATCTTATTATATTCTATGTGAAAATTTGAAACAGAAAATAGTGGTTCCCTTTCGTCCTGGGAACTCCGACGTGTCGTCGGGGGAGTTCCCTGACGAATTGGGATCACGCTAGGGAGACCAATTGCCTACGAGTGAATTAAAACGAGCCAATGAAAATTGGCATGCAGGATTTGCATTCCGCAGCCCGCCTACCAGCGCGGGTATAAAAAGGTGGAAGCAACGCATGCATAGTGCTTTTAGCTTCGGAGCCGACCGGTTGTGTCCTCTCTGAGTGAATGAACTTTAATATTGTATCTATCTTACGCTCAACGAGTCTGCTGTTTCGGGAAGGGATCTCTCTGTGTTGGCGTGACGGCGTTTTAGCGACCGCATGCTTTTCTGTCTGCCGGCTGCGTCTACACACTGTTAATTCAAAAGCTGTTTTCACAGCTGGTAAACGGTTGAGTGCGCACAGCGGGCTTGCAGTTTCCCCGCTGTGTTGCCGCGTTGGGTCCCTGTGTGCTTCAGCACAATAAAGAGAATACTTTCTTCCTGAAAGAGCAACACGAGTGAATATCGCGTCCTTTTCAGGATGACGTTTCACTCGTGTGTTTCTGGATGCGATCGTTTCCTGTCCTCATTTGACGGCCACATTCATTGTTTCACATGCCTAATCAGTGTGTGAGACTAAGTTCGTGGGTGGTTCATGTTCTCTCAGGAGTGCATGACCACGTCGGCACGTTGTTCGTCTCCCCTTTTGAAAGGCTCGAGCCGCTCAGCGTGCCGTGTGCCGTCGAGCGCCGGTTGACAGCGCGGGTTGTCACGGCAACCCAGTGTGCGTCATTCGGTGCTCAAGATGCGCGGTCAAGATCAAGACTTGCGTGCCTCTATGAGATGAGTCCCTTTGCTTATTTCCCGATCTAGTTTCTCTTCTGGTGCACCAGAGGAGGGCTACTTTGGCAAATAACATTGGTGATCTGAGGGTTACAGTGAGCACGAACCACTCACTCCTCTAGCGCATCGCAAACATGCTGAGATTGTGTTCGTGGATGGTTTGTGCTCTCTACATGAGAGCATGACCATGTTGGCACGTTGTTCGTCCTGCCTGAGGGCTTGAACGCTCAGCGTGCCGTGTGTCATCGAGGCGATGGCCACGCTCACTGTCTTGCATGCCTGGTTGACGGCCATGATCGCTGTTTCACATGCCTAATCAGTGTGTTGAGACTGCGTTCATGGGTGGTTCATGTTCTCTCATGAGTGCATGACCACGTCGGCACGTTGTTCGTCTCCCCTTTCTCGTAAAGGCTTGAGCCGCTCAGCGTGCCGTGTGCTGTCGAGGCTTTGAATGGGATTTTGGTCCTTCTCATGAGGGACCAAGCATTTCATTCAGGGCCCCAGGGGAGGACAGATGTCGATCACTACATCGGAGAGAGGGCTGTTATACTCTGAAAATGATGCTGAGTTCCTACTGTAATGGTGTGTTCTCGTGCTGAAGATTCAGACTTGACAGCCACACTTCCTGGGTCTAAAGTGCCTGGATGCGTGTGAAAAATTTTGGCAGTATGGAAGCATTTTGGTGCCAATATGGCAAGCCAAACATGCCTAAATCTGCAGAAGTTTTTCCTCTCTCACTACCCCTGCACATTCAGTGCACGTGGGTAGTTCTGATTCGGGGTGGAGCTGCGCTTAGTGAATGACCGTGATTAGTCACAGCGCTGGCCCTCGGTCAGACGATGTCCACACTGGTGGTCCAGAAGCGCCTCAAAACCAGCCCACTCGGAGTTCGTTTCCCCCCAGCAAAGGGAAGGGAAACGACCCTGAGAGGAGCGACCCGGAGTTTGTGATGTCTGCTCTTCGGGAGTGCGTGTCATCACCACTCCTTCCCCCAGGGGAGGGCCGTTCATTTCTGTTCCGCCGCTGGTCATCCAGTCAGCGGTACCCAAAGTTTGAGCAGTCCACTTCCTCTGAGTCACTCACGGGCCCCAGTGCTCAGATGACAGTGAGGGCTACGGCCTTGTCACTCTCGTCTCTCGCCTCTCGCTGGGTGAGGAGGCAGAAACCAGGACTCGTTGCTCCCAGGCCTCGCTCCTCGTTTCCCCTCACGGTCGAGTCTGGCAGACCAGTAAGACCAGTCTCCTCCGTCCGAGAGGGTCAGAATGGCAGTGCGCGCCGCCCCCGAACGGCGCCACTCCCGTTCCCCTCTCCCCAGCTCGCGGATAGCAGTGACGCAGCCTTGGCTGCGTCGCTCCTGTCTGCAGCTGGGCCCGGAGGCGCAGAGACCAGGTCACAAGGAGTCAGGGCCTCGTTCCTCGTCTCTCCCCCTCCCCTCGCCACCGGGCAGCCCGCAGCAGAATGTCCACGGGCCTTCTCTGCCGTCTGCCCACAGTCGGAAGCAGGTTGGTGTCAAGTTAAAACGCCCAGACCCTGCTCTCGGTCGCTACAATGCCACCAGAGCTGGGTCCCTGTCTTCCACCTCGCTGCCCCTCCGCAGGTACGCCGGTGGTTCGGGTGGGTTTGTTGAGACGGTATCTGGAAGCCTGGCTAGCGCTTCCGGGTCCGTCCCGATGGCTCATCCGCACCATTCGGTTCGGCTATGCAATTCAGTTTGCACGCCGGCCTCCAAGTTCAGGGGCGTCCACTTCACCCGTGTGCGGTCAGTGGGTGCCCCTGTCTTGTGGGAAGAGATCGATGTCCTGCTGGCGAAGGACGCGATCGAGCCGGTCCCTCCTGCCGAGATGAGGTTTGGGTTTTACAGCCCCTACTTCATTGTACCCAAGAAAGGCGGTGGGTTACAGGCAATCCTGGACCTGCGAGTTTTGAATCGGGCCCTGCACAAACTCCCGTTCAAAATGCTCACGCAGAAGCGCATTTTCGAATGCATCCGTCCCCAGGATTGGTTTGCAGCGATCGACCTGAAGGACGCGTACTTTCACGTCTCGATTCTTCCTCGATACAGACCGTTTCTACGGTTTGCTTTTGAGGGTCGAGCGTGTCAGTACAAAGTCCTACCCTTCCGGCTGGCCCTGTCGCCCCGTGTCTTCATGAAAGTCACGGAGGCGGCCGTTGTTTCCATGAGAGAACAAGGTGTTTGCATTCTCAACTATCTTGACGACTGGCTCATTCTAGCTAACTCGCGAGATGTTATGCGATCACAGGGACATGGTGCTTCAGCACCTTAGCCGGTTGGGGCTTCAGGTCAACTGGGATAAGAGCAAACTCTGCCCCGTGCAGAGGAACTGGAACTGGAACATTATCTCGGTATGGAACTGGACTCGGTCGCCTGGACTGCGCGCCTCATGGAGGAACGCGTCCAGTCAGTGCTCACCTGCCTCAGGTTCCTTTGAGGCAGGACAGCGGTTCCACTGAAACAATTTCAGAAGCTCCTGGGGCATATGGCAGCCGCAGCCACAGTAACGCCGCTCGGCCTGTTACATATGACCGCTTCAGCGCTGGCTTCACGATCGAGTCCCGAGGTGGGCGTGGCAGAGCGGCACGTTCCGGGTCAAAGTGACCCCACACTGTCGCCAAACCTTCTCCTGTGGCCGGATCCTGTGGTTCTATGGGCCGGAGTGCCCTTAGTCCAGGTTTCCAGGCATGCTGTGGTTTTCACAGATGCCTCTGCCATGGGGTGGGGGGCCACGAACAAAGGGCATGCAGTCTCGGGTCTGTGGACGGGGCCCCAGCTGCATTGGCACATCAACTGCCTAGAGTTGCAAGCAGTACGTCTATCCTTGTGTCACCTCAAGGGGTTTCTCAGACACAAGCATGTACTGGTCCGTACGGACAGCACTGCGACCGTTGCGTACATCAACCATCAAGGTGGTCTACGCTCCCATCGCATGTCGCGACTCGCCTCCCACCTCCTCCTATGGAGTCAGAAGCATCTGAGGTCGCTTCATGCCGTTCATGTTCCAGGAGAGCTCAACCGTGTGGCAGACGAGCTCTCACGGCTGCCTCCCCTGCCAGGAGAATGGCAACTCCATCCCCAGGCGGTCCAGCTGATTTGGAGTATCTTCGGAATCGCACAGGTAGACCTGTTTGCCTCTTCAGACACGACCCATTGCCAGTGGTTTTACTCCCTGACCGAGGGGACCCTTGGCACGGACGCCCTGGCTCACAGCTGGCCCCGGGACCTGCGCAAGTATGCGTTTTCCCCAGTGAGCCTTCTTGCACAGACCCTGTGCAAGGTCAGGGAGGACGAGGAGCAGGTCCTTCTAGTGGCGCCGTATTGGCCCACCAGGACTTCAGGACTCCACGGAACTCATGCTCCTCGCGACAGCCCCTCCTTGGCCAATTCCTCTGAGGAAGGACCTCCTTTCTCAAAGACGGGGCACTCTATGGCACCCGCGTCCAGACCACTGGAAACTCCATGTCTGGTCCCTGGACGGGACGCAGAGGTTCTAGATGGCCTGCCACAGGCAGTGGTAGACACCATCACTTCCGCTAGAGCCCCCTCTACGAGGCGCCTCTATGCGTTGAAGTGGAACCTGTTCGTCGAATGGTGTTCCTTCCATCAGGAGGACCCCCGAACTTGCCCGATCAGAGTCATGCTTTCCTTCCTGGAAGATGGGTTGGAGCGAAGGCTCTCCCTCCACCCTCAAAATGTATGTCGCTGCAATAGTAGCGCATCACGATGCAGTAGAAGATAAGTCTTTGGGGAAGCACGACCTGATCATCAGATTCCTTAAGGGTGCTAGGAGGTTAAATCCACCTTGTGTTTTGCACTCTGTACCCTCTTGGGACCTAGCTCTGGTTCTTAAAGCTCTTAAAAGTCCTCCCTTTGAGCACTTGTCAACAGTTGAGTTGAATATCCTGTCCATTAAGACAGCGCTCCTGTTGGCATTGGCTTCTTTCAAGAGGGCCGGGGATCTGCAGGCTTTTTCGGTCGACGAATCGTGCCTAGAGTTCGGGCCGGGCCTTTCTCATGTTGTATTGAGACCCCGGCTCGGATATGTGCCCAAGGTTCCTACCACTCCCTTCACGGATCAGGTAGTGAACCTGCAAGCGCTGCCCCAGGAGGAGGCAGACCCAGCCCTAGCTTTTCTCTGTCCCGTCCGCGCCCTGTGGGTTTATATTGACAGAGCGCAAAGCTTCAGAACCTCAGATCAGCTCTTTGTCTGTTACGGAGGCCAGCAGAAGGGGAAGGCTGTCTCCAAGCAGAGGTTAGCTCACTGGTTAGTGGATGCTATCACCCGAGCATATGAGTCTTTGGGTGAGCCTTGTCCTCCCAGGTTGCGTGCTCACTCTACTAGACGTGGTGCCGCTTCCTGGGCTTTGGCTCAAGGTGCCTCGCTGACAGACATCTGTAGAGCTGCGGGCTCGGCGACACCGAACACGTTCGCTAGATTCTATAGCCTACGTGTGGAACCTGTTTCCTCCCGAGTACTCGCTACGGCCAGTGGTGTGAGGGAATAGGTTGTGTCGGCTTGCTACACCACTCCGTGCCTCGGCCGGATACGTGCGTCCTTTGCTCCGTATGGCGCCCTACGTTGGTGAGCCTCGTGAGTTCCTCCATCACCCCTCCGGTGTCAAGCGTGGCGGACCGCCTGGCGCCAGGTCTGCTACCTCTAGTAGGAGTTGCTAGTAGACTGGGTGTTTTTCCAGTGATCTCTACGGTGACCCATGATGCCACGTGCAGTTCAGCCGTGTCTTCCCCTTGACAGACTCGTTCTGTCATCCCTGTTGAGTACGCTCCCACTTCCCTCGGATTGGGACTACCTCAGGGACTGCCATATGTTTCACTACCCCAATGGGTTAGTACATATGTGTATTCCAGGCCTTCCTCAGGCAGGCCCCCCCGGGGGTTAGGGCACGCTTTCCCAGTGTTATCCAAAATCCACTGTGCGGGTCTTGCGGAACAGCAGTGTGATTCCCTAGCTAGCTCCCGCAACTTATTACAAGAAACTGCTGCAGGGTAGCTTAGCTGGGCGCTGGAAGGGGCCAGCACCATGGCGTTTTATTAGGGATCCCAATTCGTCAGGGAACTCCCCCAACGACACGTCGGAATTCCCAGGACGAAAGGGAACATCTCGGTTACGTATGTAACCCTCGTTCCCTGAGTTCAGGGAACGGAGACGTGTTGTCCCTTCACCATGTTGCTGTACCTTCGCGGAGGACTGGACACCGTTCGGCTCCTCAGCGAAAAGCACTATGCATGCGTTGCTTCCGCCTTTTTATATGTGCTGGTAGGCGGGCTGCGGAATGCAAATCCTGCATGCCAATTTTCATTGGCTCGTTTTAATTCACTCGTAGGCAATTGGTCTCCCTAGCGTGATCCCAATTCGTCAGGGAACTCCCCCGACGACACGTCTCCGTTCTGAACTCAGGGAACGAGGGTTACATACGTAACTGAGACGTTTTCATGTTGCCACTTTCTTGGTAAAGAAAACACATTTTTTACTCAAATTAGTCAAAATGGATTTACTGCGTTTTGGAACCAAACTCTTCATTCAATGTTTTTGCTACAAAATTACGTTTTATTATGCATAGACAGCACATGCTCTCTCTCCCATCTAAACGCACACATATGGACACAGACTCGCACAGTGTTGTCAGCGCTGCTCTGAAGATTTTATCAGTAAAATAGTTTAACAACTTAAAAGCTACAAGACATTTATCCTGGAGCGGATATACTTATCACTATAGGAGAACCGCTGCTGCCAAACACTGTTGAAGACACTTATCGGACAGTCACATATCGAACACTTCTCTCTCTCTCTCTCTCTCTCTCTCTCTCTCTCTCTCTCTCTCTGTCTATAACAGCATTAATCAGCTAAAAATTCAATGGCCCGTCGTCAATTATTCCTTACTTATTGCCGTATTCTCTGATAAAATTAGCGACTTGAGTGAAGCGCGACAGCACCACCTGCGTCTTAATGTTGTAATTGTCACAGACGTATATTTTAACAGCGGACGGGCCACTATAAATTAATCACCAGAATTTGTTGGCGGGCCTGATTAAAAGTCTTGGCGGACCGTGTTTGGCCGGCGGACCTTGTTATTGACGTGCTCTACAGTAACTGAAATAATTACTGACCCATGATCAAACTGTCTGTCTGGAAATATTATCATCAGCTAACATTACAACTAATAGTAAAGTAATATTATAAATAAATGAGCAATACTCACGTCAGTGTGTTGAGTTGACAGTGTTTATCCTGCAGTAGAGCAGCGATCTGATTCACTCGTGTGTCTCTTAGTTCATGTTCACTCAGATTCAGCTCTCTCTGGAGTAACGGGTTTTTACCCACAACTCTATTCACATACTGACAGGCTTCCTCTGCAGCAGGACTCAAAAACCTGCAGAAGAGTCAATTCAGTTCTCAACTAAATGTCCATCTTATTATATAACTAAAATAATATATTAGTTATGAATATTTTGCCTGCATATAGCTAATTTAGTTAATTATTTGATCCCGTCTCACCTCACTGTCTTCAGTTGACAGTCTGGATCCTGCAGTAAATCATTGAGCTCCTTCACTCCTGATTGTCCAGGATCATTTCCTGTGAGATCCAGCTCTATCAGGTGTGAAGGGTTTGATCTCAGAGCTGAAGCCAGAGCTTTATAACATTCTTCTGTCACACTGCAGTTAGAGAGTCTAGAACAGAGAGGAAAACATTCAGCTGATTAATCAGTTAAACCTGAACAATATAAACCTGAATCGCCCTTCCAGTCGCCTTTACAATAAGGAAGCCCCTCTTTCTGGTGGTCTACGGCACATGTTGCCTTGGCTTTTGGCTTGCTTAGTTGGGGACATTTAATATTCAACAATATTATTGATCTGCCTTACTTAGGGTGGATGATGGCACAATTTTCTTCTAGAAACAAACTTTGTTGTATTATTTACGTTATCACTGTGAAGCTGCATTGATACAATGTGCATTGTAAAAAGCACTATATAAATAAAGGTGACTTGACTTGACATTCAGTGGTGTTTCACTGGCGTATTGCATGGATAAGTGCAGCGATTCCCCCCCCGGGCACTTCAGCATAAAGAGCAGTTTCCCTAAAAGAGAAAAATTGATGTTGAGCATCTTTTTAAAAATGCCTTTCCGTCCGTGTGTTTCTGGATGCGGTTGTTCCCTGTCCTCATCTGATGGCCACGATCTCACATGTCTGGGCCAAGAGTGTGCTGAGATAGTGTTTGTGGATGGTTCATGTCCTCACTGTGAGAACAGGACCATGTTGACCCTGCGGTCGTGACTGTCCTTCCTCGTGAAGGCTGGAGTCTCTCTGCTGTTACCCAGCACTGCCTCTGCACAAAGCAGAGCCGACAATATGGTTAACACTGTAGGAGACCTGAGGCTCACAGTGGGAGTGTTTCCCCGTGGTCCTCCCGCTCCACTGGCCTGTCGTGTGCCGTCGAGCTGCCAGGTGATGGTGAGGGGTGTTTGCTATTCGAATCAACAATGGAGTTTAAAAAATACGACAGATGGACCGACGATGAGGTTCAGGCTTTATTAAGCTTATATGAGGAGGACGAAATCCAGCGGGAACTGGAAAGTCACACACAGTCCTACGTCACCGGACAACAGGTCTGGGGGAAAAAGATCCTTGGACAGATTGTTGGTAATTTCGGTGGAAACGCGGATTTAGATGATCATCTTATTGAAGAGCTACAGCAGCATTTAGTTTCCAACAGTATGTTTTGAAACCCAGTCACACTAGTTCTGTGTGCTGGAAGACACTGTTTCTTCTCTTTAATTTTTAACTATTTATTTGACATCTCTCTTCTTTATTCTCTGTTGAAAAGGTAGATTTCTGCATGTACACAATCAGTACATTGTATCAAATGCTGGAAATTAAACAATTACTAACTAGATAAAAAACACATAAAATTGTGAGCAATAGGGAAAACCCAGAAAGTGCACTGCTATAAACAATGAAACATAAGCCCTGCTGTCTTCAAATAAATAAACTTCAGTCACACTGTAATTGCTGTATAATTGCTGTATAGTATAATGATACTAACTGTAGTTTATCCAGCTTGAATTGTGGGTTCATCAGTAGATCACTGAGGTTTTTCACTCCAGAGTCTCCTAGTTTATTCCAGCTCAGGTTCAGCTCTCTCATGTGTGACGGGTTTGATTTCAGAGCTGAAGTCACATCAGAACAACCTTCATCTGTCATATCACAGCATCTTAACCTACATTAGCAGAGAGAGAAATAAAAATCACATAGAAGAACAGAAAACTCTTTATTCTGTAAAATCAAATCATCTTTATAAGCAAATAAAACAGAGGAAGAGAGATCATCATCTTTATTTCACCAGATCACAAAATACTAAGTTTGCACAAATACAATGTGAACTCAGACTCACTGTGAGATATTGAGTATAAAATGTTTTAGTTTAAACTGTTGAAGTGATTTTAAGCATTTTGATTCTTGTATGTGAATGTGACTGACCTCAATCTCTCCAGTTTACAGTGTGAATCCTTCAGTACGTCACATAAGTGCTTCACTCCAGAGTCTCCTAGTTTATTCTCACACAGGTTCAGCTCTCTCAGGTGTGACGGGTTTGATTTCAGAGCTGAAGTCAGGATGAGACTCTGTTTCTCTGTAATACTGCATCTATTCAGACTGAAGACAGAAAGAGAAAATGACTCAGATCTATGATGATCAACTAACGTATTTAGCTTCATACAGCAGACTTTTACTGACAAATAAACAGGGATATCAAGGTAAAGGTAACATGGAGAAAGACTACACATTGTTCATTTAAATATACTACCAACATTGTAACAATAAAAAGGTTGAAAGCATTGACCTATTTATGTTAGTATACACACTCATTTCTTTTAATCTTTAAGGTTCTTTCATGTCAATGTTACCCTTGGTTTGCTCACTGGGTCAAATGTGTTTATGACGGTTGTTTTCAGACACATTGTCTACTTGCTAAAACTTTACAGTAGGGTTTCATTTGTTAACATTAACTACATTAGTTAACATGAACCAATGATGGACAATACTATACAGCATTTAATAACCTTAAGTTTAAACATTTACTAATACATTTTTAAATACAAAAGGTTTCAGTTAACATTAGCAAATCCTCTGTGAACTAACATGAACAAAGAATAATTGTATAAACTAACATGATCAGATTAAGGAATAAAAGTATTTCCTTAAGCAGAAGACAATCAAACAAGTTTTGTAAAAGGTAATTAATCTGCTTTAGTGCTGCACCGTGAGGCAGTGTCAGTGTATTTTATGGATGGCTCAGCTAAACAGGTCAATAAAAGACTATTAACTACTATTATTCCTTTTAATTATACTAATGTCTAATTAAAACGTCTACAAATGTATAAAACTGATCAGAGATCAGGTAAAACCCACAAACCCTAGTTCAATCTCAGTGAATCTGCATGATTTATGGGTTTACAGAGATCATCGCCCCCCAGTGGTGAACCATTGACATTTCCAAACGTTCCCAAACAGTTCTGTCGTGTAAAAGCCTCGTTTACTGAAATCACATGACTTTGGCAGTTTGATACAGACTCCGAACCACTGATTCAAAACGAAAGATTCGTAAAGGTTTCATAGCTTCATGAAGCGTGTTTCGAAAGTGCCCATCACTAGCGTTCAGTCAACTTACCTTCAGTGAATCTTATTACAGGCAGATACTGATCACAGACTTTTAAAATGCAATTGTTCAATGTTGACTAGTTACAGTATATGTTGCACCAAAATTAGATATTTGTGAAATACAAAGATTAAATTGAAAGCAGTTATGAACAGTTCTGATCCTGATGTCAGAAAAAAAAAAAACATTGTTCTGCCTCTACAGTAACTGAAATAATTACTGACCCATGATCAATCTGTCTGTCTGGAAATATTAGCATCAGCTAACATTACAACTAATAGTAAAGTAATATTATAAATAAATGAGCAATACTCACGTCAGTGTGTTGAGTTGACAGTGTTTATCCTGCAGTAGAGCAGCGATCTGATTCACTCGTGTGTCTCCTAGTTCATGTTCACTCAGATTCAGCTCTCTCTGGAGTAACGGGTTTTTACCCACAACTCTATTCACATACTGACAGGCTTCCTCTGCAGCAGGACTCAAAAACCTGCAGAAGAGGCAATTCAGTTCTCAACTAAATGTCTGTTGCATTAAAAAAAATTATTGATACAATAAAAAAACATATTGTTTTAAAGACAAGCTTAAGTTAGTTATTTAGATGTACAATTTTTCTTTAAACATTTAAATACACAAATAAATATATATTTAAAAGAAACTAGAGCGACACTCAGTCCTAAAGCAAACAGCAACACGAGGCTATAAAAATATGAGCCACAGGTGCATCGTCAGATATTTTGTTTGAAGAGCAGTCCTGGGACATCATCAGCACGGCAATGCAGCGCAGCATCTCGTTCCACTTTCTCAGGGAACAAGGTTACAGTCAAGTAACCCGGAACGTTCCCTTTCGAAAGCTACAGTCGATGCTGCGCTGCTTAGCGCATTGGGAACGAGAATGCCCACTCCGCCGTGCTTGAAGGTGTCTGGACTCCTTACGGTTGTGTAGGTGTGCTCACAAAAACGCAAGAAAGCCCTAAACATTAGCTTGCGATGTCGACTCAAGGACGTGAAAGCCCAAAGTGGCATGAACATCCAAACTATAAAATCTTATGAATGTGTGTGGAGAGGACCATCCTGCCGCATCACAAACAAACTGCAAGGGGGCACCTCTTGCCAAGGCAGCAGAGGAGGCGACCCCTCTGGTGGAGTGAGCCCTTAGACCCGTTGGCGAAGCTTGGCCGCGCACCTCATAGGCAAGAGCAATAGCATCCCTGACCCAATGTGACATGGTCTGCTTAGTGGCAGCAGCCCCTCGGTTGCGGCCCCCATAACAGACGAACAGTTGCTCTGACTTACGCCACTGGCTAGTGCGGTGGACGTAGGCCTGAAGAGCACGGACTGGACACAGTCTATGAGATCTCTCCTGTTCTGGCGTCGTGAACGGCAGAGAGCAGAAGGCCTCAAGAGTGACAGGATGTATAGTCGAAAAAGGCACCTTAGGCAGGTAATCAGGATGAGGATGCAAAATCACTTTCACCATTCCTGGAGCAAAGTCCAAGCAGGATGGCGAGATCGACAGAGCCTGCATATCCCCAATTCTTTTCAAAGAAGTTATTGCCATAAGAAAAAACATCTTTAGAGTCAGAAGTTTGTCAGACGCTGATTCTAGAGTTTCAAAAGGAGTCTCAACCAGACCCTCTAGGACTACTGCTAAGTCCCATGATGGGATCTTGGTTTTTACGGGAGGCCTCAGTCGTCTGGCCCCACGAATGAAACAAGCGAGCAGAGGATGTCTCCCGAGTGGCACCCCGTCAACCAAGGCGTGGCAAGCCAAAGGAGCGGCCAAATAAACCTTGAGAGTGGCGGGACATGTGCCTGTTGTTAATTTTCCTGCAGAAAATCCAGAACTGAAGCAATCTGGCAGTTGACCGGATCTGCATTAAATACAACACACCACCTTTCAAAGACACTCCATTTGTTGGCATAACTTTTTCTAGTGGAGGAATCCCTAGCACTTAGAATGGTCTCAATAACGGCAGGCGAAAGCCCAGTGTCCCTCAGTTGGTACCCATCAGGGGCCAAACATGAAGGTTCCAGAGGTTGGGCCTGGGATGGAATATCATGGCCTCCGTCTGAAACAGAAAGTCCCTCCTCTCCGCAATCGTCCATGGCGAGCCGTTGAGGAGAGATATTATCTCGGAGAACCAAACTCTGGCTAGAACTCCTGGGAGCAGAGAAACTGGAGGAAACGCATACAGGCACATTCTGGGTCATGTGTGCGCCATCGCATCCAGACCCAGGGCTGGGTGACTCAGAAAGCAGTAGAGGGGACATTGCGCTTTCTGATAAGAGGCGAAGAGGTCCACCTCTGCTTCGTAAAATCTGGTCCAAATCTGTTTGACTACTTCTGGGTGGAGTTTCCATTCCCCTATCGGTAGTTTCTGTCTGGACAGTAAATCCGCTCCCATATTCAGGTGCCCTGAAATGTACACTGCCTTGAGTGACAGGAACTTTTCCTGGGCCCAGAGAAAAATCTGCCTCGCTATTCTGTTCAGATTGCATGAGCGCAGACCTCCCTGGTGATTTATGTAAGAGACTGCCGCTGTGCCGCACTAGGACATGACAGTCTCTCAACTGAGGGAGAAAGTATTTCCGGGTCAGAAATACAGTCATCAGCTCGAGGCAGTTGATGTGAAAATTGAGCTGATGACCCTCCCATTCCCCTTAAGCTGGACGACCACTTAAGACCACTCCCCAGCCCATCAGGGAGGCGTCTGCCATTAGCATTCTGCGACGGCAAGACGCACCTAAAGTGGGACCCAAGGCAAGGAACCGGGGTCTGAACCACGTAGAAAGGGAACAAAGCCGCAGCGCGTAACCCTTACCATAAACATGGATTTTAGAAAGTGCACGAAGTGTTCAGCGCGTGACTTACCATAAACATGGATTTTTAGAAAGGACACTAAGCACTCAGCGAGTGCTCTTGCCTTGATTTGCCCTTGGGGATTGTATAGATGAAATCCCCCGTTTTGAGCCACAACTGAAGTGGTCTCATGCGCAAAAGGCCCAGAGGAATCACTGTGGACGCAGCTGCCATGAGACCTATGTAATGTCCTGACCTAGCCAGATGTTGCTTAGGGTGTTAAAATTGGTCTTGACACAAGCGGGAGACAGTTATGTACCCGATGGTGACAGAGTCCCATTTAACCCCAAGCATGTTACCCTCAGGGCGGGAGAGAGTACGCCCTTCTTGGCATTGCATCTCAGCCCCATATAGAGAAGATGAGCATAGATCGATCTCAGTGTCGAAGTGCAAGCTCTTAAGACTGGGCCAGTATCAGCCAATCGTCTATGTAACATGGCTAGGTCGAATGGAGGAACCCGATATTGGTAAGCTTCGCCCCCAAAAGCAAACCTTGGGAACCTCCTGTGTTGTGGCAATATTTCTATATGAAAGTATACGTCCTTCAGATCGATCATGACGAACCAAACGTGATGTTGAATTTGCGACACGATCGTCTTTACAGTTAACATCTTGAACTTGAGCGCTTTGACTGTACGGTTTAAGCCTCAAAGATCGAAGATTGGACACAACCCTCCATCCTTCTTGAGAACCAGGAAGTATCTGCTGTAATAGCCTGACTCTCTCTCTGGAAGAGGAACATGTTCTATGGCCTCTTTGCTCAGCAGAGATTGTAGCTCTTGTGACAGTACATGCGCCACTTCCGGTCTCAGGGAAATGGATACCACGCCGTTGAAACACGGAGGACGATTAATAAATTGGTTTCTGTATCCTATTTGTACTGTACTTAATACCCACGCAAAAAAAGCCTGGCAGAAGTTTCCGCGCTGCCAGACTCTCTGAGAGTGGTATCAATTTTAACACTTCCTTTTGAGGGGATGTTAGATGTTTCATGTCCTGGATGACAGCAGGAAGCAACAGAACATCTAAAATATCGCTGGAGACCACTGCCCCCCAAATCACCAGAGGTAGCGAGGAAGTACAGTGGTTTCATGAGGGTGTCAGGTAGGAGCTGTTTGATTTACATGCCTCGTCCCGTCGGGGCACACCCCCACAGACCTGGGACAAAAAAAAACTCAGGATTTTGTCTTAGGTCTATTATGAGGCTGCTGAATGCAACGAGCAGGTCCCCAGTTTTTATGAGGGGGAGCGCAACTCGCTACACTCTGCTTTTGACCCTTCCTTAAATGACGATGAGCAAAAAGAAGAGATTTTAGCAATTATCTCTTCGGACTGGCCCATCATCGTATAACCACATACCCATGCACCCACGATAGTCTTAATACGCCGAGGACACAAAGATGCACAAAGAATAAGGTTTTCCCCATGAACGAGTTAACGTCATGGAGATCCTCAAGGAAGGCAGTCTAGCTGTAATCCGGCCATCACACGAGTCACCACCTCGAGAACCTCTCAAACGTTTTATCATAACGAGAGAAGTGTTCGGAGGCAGCTTTAATTCCTCAGAATTAAATGTGGCCAAAGAACAGACAGACAATATTATATTATATATAACACATGCATATACTGTATATATATATATATATATATATAAAATTATATTAATAAAATATTATATATATATATATATATATATATATATATATATGGGTGATTCTTAGACTATGGGCACTTTTATGTACTTTGGTCATATTTTAAAAAATACATATAATTTTGGACAAAATCCTCTTTCTTTTTCAAACTAACAATAAAACCTCCTTAAAAACTTTTTACTACCTTTCTATTATGATTTTTTCATACTTTTCAACCTCCTTATAGGTGTCAAAATCACTGTTTTATCCTTGTCGCACACCCAGACTTTTTAACTTCAACAATGAAAATACAGTTTAAAAGTATGACTTATCTGGTAACTATTAATATACCTAAATTAAGCACTAGTAAAATAATTAAAATACATTATAGTATTTAATGTGAGACCACCATCAATATTACTTTTTATACAAAATACAAAATATTGGTGTCATTTCCACCACAACACTGTAATGTCCCTTTAAAAAGTTTGTGTGAAAGATTGTTTAGGTGGTTTCTATGGAAATTTTCAGAGACATCAGAGCACATGTTGGACATGGAGGCAATTTTAAATTTTCATCAGAACAAAATAAGTAAAATCAAGGTAAATATTGCTTGATCAGTTAATATATTTATTCTTCGTCATTTCCAAACATGCTGTACCTTCAAGGGTGTTTTTAAAAAGTTACAAATTTTAAGTTGAGTTAAGAGTATTTTGCATACATGAAATGCTAAGTATTAATTCAAAGCTAATCAGTGAAGCTATCTTACATTTTTTTCACAAAAAAACTACAGAAATGTCATTTCCACCACACTGCCCTCTGTGGTGGAAATGACAGCATGTAGTGGAAACATGCTGTACCTTCAAGGGTGTTTTTAAAAAGTAAAACAATTTAAGTTAAATAAGAGTATTTTGCATGCATGAAATGCTGAGTATTAATTCAAAGCTGATCAGTGAAGCTATCGTCCATTTTTTCACAAAAAAACTACAGAAATGTAATTTCCACCACACTGCCCTCTGTGGTGGAAATGACAGCATGTGGTGGAAATGACATTTATGATTACAAAGTACAATTGATATGGATTGCAAGAGTAGATTGACTTTGTGAATTGAGTTTACTGAGTGTGATGAGTTTAAGAGTTTTTCAAATAAATATTTATCTAAATATTACTGTTTCTCTACATTCACGTTAATTAATTGTCATTTCCACCACCACCCTGTCATTTCCATCACCACACACATTTTTTAAAAACATTTAAAAAGTTCTCATCACACATTAAAAATGTATCCACAATTTTAAGAGATTTTAAGAGATCATGTAGAGATCATGCTCTACTTAATATAAAAATTCAAGTTATTTATTTTCTAATAAGCTCTTGCCCAAACCAATATTAAATGTGTGTGATTAAAGAGTGTGACAGGTGTACAGTTCACCATTTGGTCCTTAGGGCAGTTAATTTATCTCATTGACAAATGTATAATCCCAGCGGAGAGATAGCCCGCGAGCGTCTCTCCAAACTGAGGCAGTATCATATAATCGCGTGCCCTCGCGATATTAGAATGGCTCGATGTCGAAGACACAAGACACACATATTAACAATCTTTATTTATAAACTGAGTGTTTTATGGGACTCTTTTTGTTGTTATCAGAGTAATCTGGCCACTGCACAAACAATCACCCCAAGCAATTCTCCTTTTATTATGACGGGAGAAACGCTCGGAGGCATCGAACTCATGAGATTCAATGTCCTCTGCCCAAGCCGAAGAAGCGCTGTGGTAGTCAGGCAAAAGGACATTGCAATCTGGAGAGAGAGCGAGCGATAGGGAACGCACCATCTCTCGCTCCTCAGCCAGATCGACACGCGAGCCCCACAATCTTTCTGGGCGCTACCCCTTTGAAATAAGCAAAGCGAACGCGAAGCACTTTAACTGTGAACATTCTACTGTGCTCGCAATCACCATGCTCAAATGCAAAGGCAGCATGTTCTTTCCCCAAACAAACAAAGCTAGTGTGTGTATCCAGTCCTAACATAGGACGAGAACATGGAGGGACACAGCGCTTACTCTGCTGTTCACTCATTTTTAACCAGCTGATTTCTTTTAACTTGAACTCTTTTTCACTTGTATGCTTGTATGTTGAGATGAGAAAGAGAGAAATCTGCACACTGCCAGTTTTGAACACTAACTCCTAACAAAGATCTGAAGTGAGTTTTGTAGAGAGAGAGATTGCTTGACACACATACACAGAGTGGTTTGAAAACAAAAGACCTGACGATGCACCTGTGGCTCATCTATTTATAGCCTCATGTCGCGGGTGCGCGCCGATGACATCACCAACCGAGGCTATATAACCTCCGGGTCAATTCTATTGACGTGTTTAAACACTATATTCACAGCTGGTCACGTTTAAAGACGCTCCCAATGCGCTAAGCAGCGCAGCATCGACTGTAGCTTTCGAAAGGGAACTATTGTGTTCAGAAAACTATTTCACTAAAAGGTTATCTATAATTAATAATGAGAAGTGTGCACAAAACATATTAATTATTACTGACCCATAATGTCTATTTGACCTGTACCTCGAATCACAACTAAACTGTATTGACGATTATCTTCATCATGACAGAACCTGCAGCATCTGATCTGATCTTGATCATTTTGATGCAACAAATTGTCCAGCTTATTATATAACTAAAATAATATATTAGTTATGAATATTTAACCTTCATATAGCTAATTTAGTTAATTATTTGATCCCGTCTCACCTCAGTGTCTTCAGTTGACAGTCTGGATCCTGTAGTAAATCATTGAGCTCCTTCACTCCTGATTGTCCAGGATCGTTTCCTGTGAGATCCAGCTCTATCAGGTGTGAAGGGATTGATCTCAGAGCTGAAGCCAGAGCTTTATAACCTTCTTCTGTCACTCTGCAGTTAGAGAGTCTAGAACAGAGAGGAAAACATTCAGCTGATTAATCAGTTAAACCTGAACAATATAAATCTGAATGATCGCTCATCCAGTCGCCTCTACAATAAGGAAGCCCCTCTTTCTGGTGGTCTATGGCACATGTTGCCTTGTCTTTTGGCTTGCTTAGTTTGGGACATTTAATATTCAACAATATTATTGATCTGCCTTACTTAGGGTGGATGATGGCGCAATTTTCTTCTAGAAACAAACTTTGTTGTATTATTTACATGTTATCACTGTGAGGCTGCTTTGATACAATGTGTATTGTAAAAAGCGCTATATAAATAAAGGTGACTTGACTTGACATTCAGTGGTGTTTCACTGGCGTATTGCATGGATAAGTGCAGCGATTCCCCCCGGGCGCTTCAGCATAAAGAGCAGTTTCCCTAAAACTGGACCATATGTTTTAGGACCATGTTGACCCTGCGGTCTGAACTGTCCTTCCTCGTGAAGGTTAGAGTCTCTCTGCTGTTACCCAGCACTGCCTCTGCACAAAGCAGAGCCGCCAATATAGTTAACACTGTAGGCGATCTGAGGCTCACAGTGGGAGTGTTTCCCCACGGTCCTCCCGCTCCACTGGCCTGTCGTGTGCCGTCGAGCTGCCAGGTGATGGTGAGGGGTGTTTGCTTTTCGAATCAACAATGGAGTTTAAAAAATACGACAGATGGACCGACGATGAGGTTCAGGCTTTATTAAGCTTATATGAGGAGGATAAAATCCAGTGGGAACTGGAAAGTCACACACAGTCCTACATCACCGGACTAATTTGCCTAATCTTCACTGTATTTAAGACTGCGATGGAAACACAGACAGCAACAGGTCTGGGGGAAAAAGATCCTGGGACAGATTGTTCTGGGTAATTTCGGTGGAAACGCGGCTTTAGATGATCATCTTACTGAAGAGTTACAGCAGCATTTAGTTTCCAATAGTCTGTTTTAAAACCCAGTCACACTAGTTCTGTGTGCTGGAAGACACTGTTTCTTCTCTTTCATTTTAACTATTTATTTGACATCTCTCTTCTTTATTCTCTGTTGAAAAGGCAGATTTCTGCATGTACACAATCAGTACATTGTATCAAATGCTGGAAATTAAACAATTAATAACTAGATAAAAACACATAAAAATGAGCAATAGGGAAAACCCACAAAGTGCACTGCTATAAACAATGAAACATAAGCTCTGCTGTCTTCAAATAAATAAACTTCAGTCACACTGTAATTGCTGTACAGTATAATGATACTAACTGTAGTTTCTCCAGCTTGAACTGTCGGTTCATCAGTAGATCACTGAGGTTTTTCACTCCAGAGTCTCCTAGATTATTCCAGCTCAGGTTCAGCTCTCTCAGGTGTGACGGGTTTGATTTCAGAGCTGAAGTCACATCAGAACAACCTTCATCTGTCATATCACAGCCTCTTAAACTACATTAGCAGAGAGAGAGAAGAAAATAAGACAGAAGAAAAGAAAACTCTTTATTCTGTAAAGTCATATCATCTTCATGAGCAAATACAATGTTAAAGTGTTTTAGTTTAAACTGTTGAAGTGATTTTAAGCATTTTGATTCTTGTATGTGAATGTGACTGACCTCAATCTCTCCAGTTTACAGTGTGAACCCTTCAGTACGTCACATGAGTGCTTCACTCCAGAGTCTCCTAGTTTATTCCCGCTCAGGTCCAGCTCTCTCAGGTGTGACAGGTTTGATTTCAGAGCTGAAGTCAGGATGAGACTCTGTTTCTCTGTAATACTGCATCTATTCAGACTGAAGACAGAAAGAGAAAATGACTCAGATCTATGATGATCAACTAACTGTCACGATCAATAAACAGGAAGCAAGGATGCAAGTAATCTCTTTTATTGAATGTAGTAGAAGTAGAACAATGATAACAGGCAGGCAGGCAGGCAGGCAGGCAGGCAGGCAGGCAGGCTGGCTGGCAGACAGGCAAACAAGCAGGCAGGCAACCAGGCAGGCAACGCAGGGACTAGATGGTCAGATAAAGGTGCTGAAGTGAAGTGATGACGAACAGTGAAGAATCCAGATGAAAACGAAAACCAGTTGAACATGGAACAGGAAACGAGGACACGAACTGAAACTCAGACTGACTGGATACACAAACAATGGAGACATCAAACAACGATCTGACAAAGAGAGGAAATTGTGGTGAGAACTTATAGGCGAGTTAATGGGCAGCAGCAGGTGCGGGGAATGAAATCAGCAAGCGTGCTGATCAGCCGTAACGAGCGGTAACGCCCACTCACACACACCCACACACACAGAACAACAAATACACGAGACACGAAGAAAACAGTGAATTCATGAACCGTGACACTAACGTGTTTAGCTTTATCCAGCAGACTTTTACTGACAAATAAACAGGGATATCAAGGTAAAGGTAACATGGAGAAAGACTACACATTGTTCATTTAAATATACTACCAACATTGTAACAATCCAAAGGTTGAAAGCGTTGATCTATTTATGTTAGTATACACATTCATTTCATATAATCTTTAAGGTTCTTTCATGTCAGTGTTACCCTTGGTTTGCTCACTGGGTCAAATGTGTTTATGTCGGTTGTTTTCAGACACATTGTCTACTTGCTAAAACTTTACTGTAAGGTTTCATTTGTTAACATTAACTACATTAGTTACAATACAATACAATACAATACAATACAATACAAACTTTATTTCTAAAGCACATTTTAAAACAACCATGTTGACCAAAGTGCTGTACATTAACAAGAAACAGTAAATAGACAGAATACAACACCAGACAATTACAACAATTCTCATGCCGGGTTAAAAGCCAAGGATTAAAAATGTGTTTTAAGTCGCGATTTAAAAACCGGAAGGCTGGGGGCCAGTTTAACATGAAGAGGCAATTCATTCCACAGTCTCGGGGCTGCGACTGAGAAAGCTCGATTCCCTCTGCTCTTGAGCCGTGTTTTAGGGACAACAAGAAGAGACTGGTTAGCAGACCTTAAAGACCTTGAAGGAGCATGTGGCTTCAACAGAACAATAATATAGACAGGAGCTAGTCCATGACAACAAACAATAGAATCTTAAAATCAATCCTAAAATTAACAGGGAGCCAGTGAAGAGAGGCAAGGACAGGGGTGATATGATCACGCTTACGAGTTCCAGTAAGGAGACGAGCGGCAGCATTTTGAACCAGTTGTAGACGAGAAAGGGAGGCCTGGCTAACACCTACATACAGAGTATTACAATAATCAAGGAGTGTAGTGATAAATGCATGTATAACCCTCTCAAAGTCTGTGAAGAATAAAAAGGGCTTAAGCTTAGTAAGAAGCCTAAGTTGAAAGAAACTGGCTTTCACAACATCCATCCATTTTAACTCCCAGGTTTGTTACAACAGACTTAACATAAGGTTGCAAAATGGTGAGATCTATTTGTGAGACATCAGAGGTGCCACTGGGTCTAAAAATCATGACCTCAGTTTTACTCTCGTTAAAGTTAAAAAAATGTGCAGCCATCCAGGCTTTAATATCATTAAAACAGTCAACCAATCTTGTTAAAGAATTACCATCATTTCTTTTGATGGGCAGGTAGATTTGCAAATCATCTGCATAGAGATGGAAACTGATGTTGTGTCTTTTTAATATTAATCCAAGGGGGAGCAAATAGAGTGAAAAAGAATTGGCCCGAGAATCGAACCCTGGGGAACTCCACATGTGAGAGACACAGAAGGTGAAATAGAGCCACCAAAACTGACTCTAAAATCTCTGTCTAACAAGTATGACCTAAACCATTCTAAGGCAGTGCCCTTAATCCCAATGGCATGCTCGAGGCGAGAAATAAGGATACTGTGGTCAACTGTGTCAAATGCTGCTGTGAGATCTAAATGCATAAGAATTACTCAATCTCCAGAGTCAGTTGAGATTAAAAGATCATTAAAAACTCTCAAAAGTGCAGATTCAGTGCTATGAAATGTCTTAAAACCCGACTGAAACACCTCAAGAACACCATGTGTGTCTAAAAAGGACTGCAACTGTAGAAGAACTGCCTTCTCTAAAATCTTCGAGACAAATGGAAGTTTAGAGATAGGGCGATAGTTTGAAAGTACTGATGTGTCCAAATTAGTTTTTTTGATGAGTGGCTGCACCACTGCTTGTTTAAAATAGACTGGTACAAAACCTGAAGCAAGGCTGCTATTTATAATTTCTTGGATGTTAGGTCCAATAGTGTCCCACACATCTTTAAAAAGGAAAGGTGAGACAATATCAGTGGGACAAACTGAGGGTTTCAAATGTGTAACAATATTTGTAAGAGTAGCGAGTGGAGGGGTCAAAAGCAGGAAGTGAGATGCTTGCTCTAACTGAGGCAACCTTATCCACAAAAAAATGGAGAAATTTTTCACAGGCGTCAGAGGATGCTACATGATAGACGGATTGGGGAGTATTAAGAACAGAGTTAATTGTTTTAAAAAGAACATGAGGTTTGTGGTAATTATTTGAAATAAAATCTGAGAGATACTTGGTCTTCTCAGCTTTAACAGTTCTCTGATAACTGTGCAAACATTCTCTAAGAATCTCATAAGAAACCTGCAAATGATCTTTTTTCCGCTTGCGCTCAGCTTTTCTACACTTTTGTCTAGCAGCCAGAGTAAAATCATTTATCCAAGGTTCAGATTTGGGTTTTGAACACATGGATTTAAATGGGGCAATGGTGTCAAGAATGTTGCAACAAGTGGATAGAAAAGAAGAGGTTAACTCCGCTGTATTTTGACAAGCAGAGGATCCCATAACCTCCCTAGCAATATTAAAAGCACCAGAGAATTGCGCAGCAGTGGTGGGTTTGATTATCCTGCAGATACGAGGTGGAGCGTATTGCTTAGCGGTTCGATAGGGAAGAGAAACGTCAAATAAAACAGGCGCGTGATCAGAGAAGACCGAAAGTGCCCATCACTAGCGTTCAGTCAACTTACCTTCAGTGGATCTTATTACAGGCAGATACTGATCACAGATTTTAAAATGCACTTATTTAAATTTTTACAAGTTACAGTATACAGACCCTTTCCAAAAAATTAGAATATCATGGAAAAGTTTATTTATTTCCATAATTCCATTCAAAACGTTAAACTTCCATAGATTATAGATTCAGGGCCCACAACTTAAACGATTTCAAGTATTTAGTTGTTTATTTGTACATAATTTGGGCTTCCAACTCATAAAACCCACGAAAACAGGATTTCAAAAAATTTGAATATTACATGAAATCACACAGTAATTACACAGTAATCCCATGGTCATTGAACCATGTTTTGGATATTTTGGCAGTGTGGGCAGGTGCAAATCCTGCTAGAAAATGAAGGAAGCATGAAGTGCTCTGGAAATGTCCTGGTAGACGGCTGCGTTGACGATGCTTGATAAGCATCTTAAGATGCTTGAAGTCCAGTGTGAAGTTTCCACAGTCTGTGTTGGTTTGGGGAGCCATGTCATCGGCTGGTGTTGGTCCACTGTGCTGTCCACTCAACGCAGCCGTCTACCATGACATTTTCAGAGCACTTCATGCTTCCTTCAGCAGACAAGCTTTATGGAGATGCTGACTTCATTTTCCAGCAGGATTTGCACCTGCCCACACTGCCAAAATAACCAAAACCTGGTTCAATGACCATGGTACCTGTTGGAAAGGCCAAGTCATGTGCGCATGCGCTACTTACTGTCAGTCATCATCAGCAGAGAGCGGGACTGTACGAGCGGGACTGTACAAGCAAGACTGTGTGTGCAAAGTGCGTCAATAAATATATGTAAGTTGACTGTTCACCTAGTTTGGTGACCAATACTTGTTAAGGAGCTTTAAAGCCTCGATGTCATACTTTCATAAAGTGATGCATGTTTAAGAGAGATGAATCCGTTAATCGCGTGAGGTTGAGGGCTCGTGAATGTGCCGTTTATGTTCGATATTACTTGCCATTTATAATATGTATATTGCATCCAGTGTTTGATTTGTACATATGTATGTGTGATCGTTACATTAGTATTTTAAACTCTTGTTATTTCGAGTTTAAGGACGCAAATTTTATGATTATGTGCCGTTTATTTAAATTACCTCAGATTTAGTTTCGGTTTTGAATGTTATGCCATTTCTGACCACCGGGTGGCGGTGTTGCATATTTTCGTTGCTTGTATATTGATTTCTTTATTAAATATAGAATCGAACCTGATAATTCTTTATTTGAGAAATGTAGATTTGGAAGTAATGTTTGTATAATAATACTAGAGACATTTGTTAATATATATCTTTATTTCTTTCCCTTTGTAGACCACAAACACACACATCTAAATACTTTAAGCAACCTGTGTACTGCTGTTTTGTGCATAGCCAAAACTGTCAACAATAAACCTCCTTTGCATGGAACTGATCGAATCCAGGGTGTTCTGATCGACACCCCATTGAGGAAAGCTAGAAATAATAAATCATCACCTATTACAGTCCAATCCTTCTATCGAATAGTATCACTGTGTAATTACTGTGTGATTTCATGTAATATTATAATTTTTTGAAATCCTGTTTTCGTGGGTTTTATGAGCTGGAAGCCCAAATTATGTACAAATAAACAACTAAATACTTGAAATCGTTTAAGTTGTGGGCCCTGAATCTATAATCTATGGAAGTTTAACGTTTTGAATGGAATTATGGAAATAAATAAACTTTTCCATAAGATTCTAATTTTTTGGAAAGGGTCTGTATGTTGCACCAAAATTAGATATTTGTGAAATACAAAGATTAAATTGAAAGCAGTTATCAACAGTTCTGATTCAGATGTCAGAAAAAAAACATTGTTCTGCCTCTACAGTAACTGCAATAATTATTGACCCATGATCAAACTGTCTGTCTTAATCAAATATTTAAAGCTTCATATCACTTTTTAATTGTGTGTTTTTAATTGGCTGTTTAATTGTATTACTTTAAATTGTTGTGGCTCTGTGTGACGCTGAGTGAAAAAATGCTTAAAAGAAATATTATAAATAAATGAGCAATACTCACATCAGTGTGTTGAGTTGACAGTGTTTATCCTGCAGTAGAGCAGCGATCTGATTCACTCGTGTGTCTCCTAGTTCATGTTCACTCAGATTCAGCTCTCTCTGGAGTAACGGGTTTTTACCCACAACTCTATTCACATACTGACAGGCTTCCTCTGCAGCAGGACTCAAAAACCTGCAGAAGAGGCAATTCAGTTCTCAACTAAATGTCTGTTGCATTAAAAAAAAAAGATTGATACAATAAAAAAAAACATATTGTTTTAAAGACAAGCTTAAGTTAGTTATTTGGATGTACAATTTTTCTTTAAACATTTAAATACACAAATAAATATATATTTAAAAGAAACTAGAGCGACACTCAGTCCTAAAGCAAACTCATAAGAACAGAAATGTCTCACAGAGCAGAAGGGCAGAAGCTCACTAGATCATGATTATCAGTATGAATAAAGAGTGTGAAATTAATATCTTTCTGGCTTTTAAGCAGGAGGAGTGAGAAACGTCAGCAAGGAGAAAACTGGCTTGTGAAACTGCATGTTTGTGAACATCTGGAGACTCATAGACCTGCTGTAGAGAGATGCAGTGAATCTGGGCTTGATGGAAAACTAATGTGTTCAGAAAACTATTTCACTAAAAGGTTATCTAGAATTAATAATGAGAAGTGTGCACAAAACATGTTAACTATCAAGGTATACTCCTGAATAGCAGCACATATACTGACCCATAATGTCTATTTGACCTGTAGCTCGTATCAAAACTAAACTGTGTTGATGATTATCATCATCATGACAGAGCCTGCAGCATCTGATCTGATCTTGATCATTTTAATGCAACAAATTGTCCATCTTTTTGAATAGCTAAAATAATATATTAGTTATGAATATTTAGCCTGTGTATAGCTAATTTAGTTAATTATTTGATCCTGTCTCACCTCAGTGTCTTCAGTTGACAGTCTGAATCCTGCAGTAAATCATTGAGCTCCTTCACTCCTGATTGTCCAGGATCATTGCCTGTGAGATCCAGCTCTATCAGGTGTGAAGGGTTTGATCTCAGAGCTGAAGCCAGAGCTTTATAACCTTCTTCTGTCACACTGCAGTTAGAGAGTCTAGAACAGAGAGGAAAACATTCAGCTGATTAATCAGTTAAACCTGAACAATATAAATCTGAATGATCACTCTACCAGTCGCCTCTACAATAAGGAAGCCCCTCTTTCTGGTGGTCTACGGCACATTCAGTGGTGTTTCACTGGCATATTGCATGGATAAGTGCAGTGATTCCCCCCCGGGCGCTTCAGCATAAAGAGCAGTTTCCCTAAAAGAGCAAAATTGATGTTGAGCATCTTTTTAAAGATGCCTTTCCGTCCGTGTGTTTCTGGATGCGGTTGTTCCCTGTCCTAATCTGATGGCCACGATCTCACATGTCTGGGCCGAGAGTGTGCTGAGATAGTGTTTGTGGATGGTTCATGTCCTCACTGTGAGAACAGGACCATGTTGACCCTGCGGTCTGGACTGTCCTTCCTCGTGAAGGCTAGAGTCTCTCTGCTGTTACCCAGCACTGCCTCTGCACAAAGCAGAGCCGCCAATATGGTTAACACTGTAGGAGACCTGAGGCTCACAGTGGGAGTGTTTCCCTGTGGTCCTCCCGCTCCACTGGCCTGTCGTGTGCCGTCGAGCTGCCAGGTGATGGTGAGGGGTGTTTGCTATTCGAATCAACAATGGAGTTTAAAAAATACGACCGATGGACCAACGATGAGGTTCAAGCTTTATTAAGCTTATATGAGGAGGACGAAATCCAGCGGGAACTGGAAAGTCACACACAGTCCTATATCACCGGACTAATTTGCCTAATTTTCACTGTACTTTAAACTGTGATGGAAACACAGACAGCAACAGGTCTGGGGGAAAAAGATCCTGGGACAGATTGTTCTGGGTAATTTCAATGGAAACGCGGCTTTAGATGATCATCTTATTGAAGAGCTACAGCAGCATTTAGTTTCCAATAGTCTGTTCTGAAACCCAGTCACACTAGTTCTGTGTGCTGGAAGACACTGTTTCTTCTCTTTCATTTTTAACTATTTATTTGACATCTCTCTTCTTTATTCTCTGTTGAAAAGGCAGATTTCTGCATGTACACAATCAGTACATTGTATCAAATGCTGGAAATTAAAAAAAATATTAACTAGATAAAAAACACAAAAATGTGAGCAATAGGGAAAACCCAGAAAGTGCACTGCTATAAACAATGAAACATAAGCCCTGCTGTCTTCAAATAAATAAACTTCAGTCACACTGTAATTGCTGTATAGTATAATGATACTAACTGTAGTTTCTCCAGCTTGAATTGTGGGTTCATCAGTAGATCACTGAGGTTTTTCACTCCAGAGTCTCCTAGATTATTCCAGCTCAGGTTCAGCTCTCTCAGGTGTGACGGGTTTGATTTCAGAGCTGAAGTCACATCAGAACAACCTTCATCTGTCATATCACAGCAGCTTAAACTACATTAGCAGAGAGAGAGCAGAAAATAAGACAGAAGAAAAGAAAACTCTTTATTCTGTAAAGTCACATCATCTTCATAATCAAATAAAACAGACAGAGGAAGAGAGATCATCATTTTTATTTCACCAGATCACAAAATACTAAGTTTGCACAAATACAATGTGAACTCAGACTCATTGTGAGATATTGAGTATAAAATGTTTTAGTTTAAACTGTTGAAGTGATTTTAAGCATTTTGATTCTTGTATGTGAATGTGACTGACCTAAATCTCTCCAGTTTACAGTGTGAATCCTTCAGTACGTCACATAAGTGCTTCACTCCTGAGTTTCCTAGTTTATTCCAGCTCAGGTTCAGCTCTCTCAGGTGTGACGGGTTTGATTTCAGAGCTGAAGTCAGGATGAGACTCTGTTTCTCTGTAATACTGCATCTATTCAGACTGAAGACAGAAAGAGAAAATGACTCAG
Organism: Rutilus rutilus; assembly: GCA_021464565.1. Lineage (NCBI taxonomy): Eukaryota > Metazoa > Chordata > Actinopteri > Cypriniformes > Leuciscidae > Rutilus > Rutilus rutilus. The sequence continues at coordinate 48,032,383 of JAJAQA010000004.1, forward strand.
ATCTATGATGATCAACTAACGTGTTTAGCTTCATCCAGCAGACTTTTGCTGACAAATAAACATGGATATCAAGGTAAAGGTAACATGGAGAAAGACTACACATTGTTCAGTCAAATATACTCCCAGCATTGTAACAATACAAAGGTTGTGTTGGAAACTCAGAATCGAAGACCAGGAGACTTTGGGATCACGTTCAAGAAGTTATTCTTTATTAAGGACTTCGCGTTGAAGTTGCTGCAGTTCTTCCAAAATCTAACTAACGTAACTTTACATGGTTTCTTTATAGGCATTTCAGTGGGCTGCCTAAGGTGCTGAACTTACACACAGCCTTTAGGGCTGACAATAGAGGCAATTACCCCCAACTGAGATAATGGTACCCCCCAAATTGTATAAACAACACATGGTCACGAGAACTAAGACTAAGTTTTCTTATGTGATATTATGTAAGGGAGTAGGATCAGCAGATCTAAAACATATTTAAAATAGATTCTTAAAATTTGTTATTCTTCAGTTGAAAGCGTTGATCTATTTATGTTAGTATACACATTAATTTCATTTAATCTTTAAAGGGATAGTTCACCCAAAAATGAAAATTCTATCATTGTTTACTCACCCTCAAGTTGTTCCAAACCTGTATGAGTTTCTTTGTTCTGCTGAACACAAAGGAAGATATTTGGAAGAATGTTTGTAACCAAACAGATCTCGGTCCCCATTGACTACCATAGTATATTTTTTTCCTACTATGGAAGTCAATGGGGACCGAGATCTGTTGATTACAAACATTCTTCCAAATATCTTCCTTTGTGTTCAGCAGAACAAAGAAACTCATACAGGTTTGGAACAACTTGAGGGTGAGTAAATGATGACAGAATTTTCATTTTTGGGTGAACTATCCCTTTAAGGTTCTGTCATGTCAATGTTACCCTTGGTTTGCTCACTGGGTCAAATGTGTTTATGTCGGTTGTTTTCAGACACATTAGCCGTTTCTCAATATGCGTTCTTGTCTGTACTTGTGTTCTTGTGGACTTGTGAAACGTCATCAGTTGCTGCCCTAGTACTGTTCCAATTCAAAGTTCACATCTAGCCAAGTCCAGTTCAAATCCCCGGATGTGTTCTTGATCCGCCCCTTTTACCGAGGATGCATCGAGAGGTGACTTGTGCGGACTTGAGACAGCCAGGTATCCCAGAATGCATCTCACACCAACCAGCAAGCCTCAATAGCGGAGGAGAAACCCAACGTAATTTAAAAATACTGCTGTAATTGTGTCACGAAATGTAGTTTTAAGAGTATTTCAGGCGAGAATGTAGTTGTTTAAAGCTCAAATCTTTGGTTTATTTATAAAGATAGTGCCTATTTGAAAATTTGATCTGACGTTTTCGGAGTTGTGAGATCCAGGCAATCGGACGCTCGGTGCTCATGTACCCCGCCGAGAACAGCCTTTCCTCGGCTAGTGCTGCTGACTTGCCGCTGGCTCGGATGTCTCTAGTCTAGTGGTTTAACATTCGTCTTGTGTATATCTAACGGGCGATTTATTTATTTTATTTGTCTCAATAATCTATAATTTGTTCCCTGGCAAAACGTTTTAGCTGAGGGCAAAGTGAAGTTTCAGCTTTATTTAACGTTAGTCTATTTAACTTTAACGTTGTAGCCTAGAGAGCTGACTTATGTTTGACTGAATCGTTGGCTTTATTATTGTACAGCTTCTTATACCTTTTAGGCTACTTATACTTTTAGAATGGCTATTATTGATCATTAAAACTGACATTTAACAAAAAAGGTTATGTCATTTCATTTTATAAATTTAAAACATAAAATATTTTATTATAGCCTACATGTTGCCTACATTCTCTTCACTGTATGTACATATATAATAAAATTAAATGACACAACCCTGTCTCTTTTTGCTAAATGTTAGTTTTAATGATCAATATTATAATGTTTTTTATTCATCATATTTTAAAATGAAAACAAAAAGAGTCAGGGTTGTGCTTTATATTTCGTGTTGTTATAAATATGCAGTGAAGATCAATTGCGTTGCCTGAACCACATTTGTGTGGCCATTATGTTAAAGATTTTTTTTTTATGAAAATGAAAAGAGGCAAAGTGGTGGTTTATAACATATTTTGTTTTATTTGTAGCCTAGATATACATAAAGAGATAACCGGAGTAGCCAGAGCGAGCTGAGTGACACTATCAAGTACGCTGCTGTTCCATTTCAGAATTATCGGACTTGCGTCCTCCCGTCCTCGGGAGTTCGTTCTCCTGAGTCGAACTTGTCAAGTACCAAGGACTCAAGTCCGAACTTTGCGTACTTGGTATTGAGAAACGGATATTGTCTACTTGCTAAAACTTTACAGTAAGGTTTCATTTGTTAACATTAAATACATTAGTTAACATGAACCAATGATGGACAATACTATACTACGGTGACGCATTGCTGCCACATACATATTATTTTTTCTTCCCAATTATGTCGTAATAACGAGATCTTATGTCGTTTTAACGACATCTTTTCTCGTAATAACGAGATCTTATGTCGTTAAAACGACATCTTTTTCTCGTAATAACGAGATGTTATGTCATTAAAACAACATCTTTTTTTGCCCTTATAAGGACATGTGTAGTCATGTACAAAATATGCCTTTATCCACATAAAATTGACAGCCTATCGTGCCTTTATCACACGTTCAAAAAGCTTAAGCAAATATAGCAGCCCCCAATCATGCAAAATTAATCAATGAGGCCCTTTTTTGAAAATATATTTTATATAGGCTAGGCTTTTTTATATTTTATATTTTATATATAAGATTTTTTTAATATGATATATTATATAGGCCTAATAAGATTTATTTTTGTTAATATGCTATATCTTCATTACCTAGAGATATAATTAAACAAAAAGTAGTCAAAACACATCTAACAGAACATAGCCTAAGTTGTTTATTTTTTACAACATTGTGTTCTTATTTTGTTTAATTAACGAAATGTCAATCTTCGTCTTTATAACAGAAGATACAATACAATACAAAAATCTTCAAGATAACGGATTGTCACCTTATAAACAGTCATTTTTTAATGGAATAATACACCCTTATAATAAAGAAAAAGCTTCAGTGATAAAGAATATGAACGCAATGCATTTAATTATACGTTAAACGTTTTCCTTCCATAGAAACCCTTTATTATAAAGAAAATAGGTGGCTCTTAACGTGCCTTTCTATGGGAGGATGGCATTGCGGTGCACAGCAAATATTCAATGCATTCAATGCAAATATTCAATGGTATTCAATGCAAAACAAAAATGAAAAATACAAGTAGCCAATAAAATAAACAAATTATTGTGGCATTAATTAGCCCATAAACAATATTTATTTTAAAGCCTAAACGAATTTGTTTAAAGAAAAACACCAGCGTTGGGCGTTTATCTGTAGCCTATAGGCTAAGTGTTTCAGTCGCCCTTTTCAAACTGCCGCAATAAAATGCAACAGAATTTGATTAGTTAAACATGAAGAGGATTATCCGTCTGGCATGGCCGCTCGCTCTAACGTTAACCTAGATAAAGGTTTGCTATTATGAAGCGCATATCCGAGTGTTTGTGCGGAGTATGGAGCGCGCACTATGACATGGATGGAGGCGCCGGTGCCATCACTCGCATTTTCCTATCAACAGTGGAAACAACTTAAAATACTCCATCATTTCTGGTCATACAGAAAATAATACATCAGTCGCAACTACTTTTATTTGTGTAAACTCACAACAACAAGAAAACGGTGTGCTTTTGTAAAATAAAATAAAATAAACAGTACGCGCTTTCATGATCTCTGAATTGGAGCGCGCCTCAAAAATGAACTGAAAAACAGTGTATAGACAAGCCTCACAGATATGAGAAATATAACTATAACGTTTAAAAAAAAAAAATGTCCACCAACGAAAAACAAATCCAATCGAAAGCAAATACCACTGCATGAAAAGTGGGATTTTCGACAGTTACCGGCACTGTAGATTGTCGTGGAAGTTCAGGTTTACGACTGCAAACGGCAATTTACAGGCAACACTGCAAACTGTCGGAAATTGTCGGAAATTGACGTGGGACTTGCTTGCCCCGTGACCCCCCTCCCTCTAATGCTTTAACATGTAAATGAGACTGCTGTGAGCTTTACAAATGCAAATGAGGGTAGCAGGGGGAGTTTTATCCCAGGTGACTCAAAGGTATTAACTTAATTCTAAAAAAAATACAATATTTATTTATAACGCAAAATTAAAAACAGCCAAGGCTGACCAAAGTGCTGTAAAGGGCAATAGATAAAATGCAGGGCAGAAACAGGACAATAAAAAAAAAAAAAAAAATAGTTGTGTCAAGGGGTATTAAAGTTTTCAAGGATGTTTTGAAGATGGAAATTGAGGGAGCTAGTCTGATATAGAGGGGTAGACTGTTCCAAAGTTTTGGGCCAGCAGTCGCAAAAGTGCAGTCGCCTCGTTTTTTAAGTCTGGATCTGGGCACGATGAGAAGACAGTGATCACTGGATCTCAAAGTACGAGATGGAGTGTACGGGCAGAGGAGATTGGTCAGATATTGGGGGGCCGGTTTGTTAAGAGCTTTATACACAAATAGTAAAAATTTTAAATCAATCCTGAATGTGACAGGTAGCCAGTGGAGTTTGAATAAAATAGGGGTGATCGACTCATATTTGCGTGTCCCGGTGAGAAGTCTAGCCGCTGCGTTTTGAACTAGCTGTAGACGAGAGAGAGAGGCCTGAGATAGCGCAAAATAAAGTGAGTTACAATAGTCTAAGGCCATCCTTAAAAATATTCTTGTTTGCCGTAACCCGACCGACCCTGTCAGTTTAGTAGCCTACCGACCCAATTATTTATTTGTTCCCCCTTTTAGTCCGACCGACTTGCCGGCTGAAACTTGTGTTAAGACCGACCGCTTTTTTGTAACTCTTCAAACAACTAATATAAATGCAATAAAATAATATTAGTTATTAAGTATTGTGAATATAAATTCCGTAGGCCTGCATACAAACATAAGCTATAGCAGTGTGATTTTTATTTCAAAATAAGAGATTTTTGTTTAACAGTAACACCAGTGACACAACTCCAGGGGACCACTACTTTCATTATAAATTTTATAATATGTATTCTGCATTTTTTTTATATATATCATTTACATAATATATTTGATAGTTATGTATACATTATTGTATTTTAAATGGTGTAAAAATCTGTTATTGACCTCAAAATAAAGCATTTTCCCTCTGTACATGACTGTGGGGACGAGCACTTCTGTGGTGCTTGAAATTCTATATAATTCATAAAAATCAAATATTGCCACATTGATGGCTCAAGAGGGTGTAATTGTTCAAATAACATATTGTTTTATTTTAAAATGTAAAGAAATTGTAACCCTAAAGTGTTTTTTAAGTGTAATATTTCTGTAAAGGCTAGGGACAGAAAAATTGACATTTTCATAGAATGACCCTCTTACAGTTTAGCTTAAATTGATATATTTAATGAAAGTAGCTAGATTAGTTACTATGTGTCATTATCAATAGCCAGTGTTATGTAAAAAAGACACAAAACCATTTATTTCAACAATTAATTTCAATCAGGCTTTGCCACAAAGGTAAAATGTGCATTCCATGCAAACAGCATCACAATCTCTTAGAGCCCAACCACTGTGCATAATACAACACGAACAGAAGATTGTATTTGACTCATGCTGCATACACATACGCAATGACAAGAATTATGCCTACTGTACATATAGAGTTACAACTACGATTAGAGTTGTTTACATAAAATGTACCTCGTTTCTATTTTGCATTAAAAATGTTTGTGGCCCCTTTAAGAAATCCCTCTCTTCTCGCGATACTATTCACTTGTGCTGGACGCGTGCGCGCGACCAGAGAACGGCAGCCATTTTTCATTGTTCAGGAGAGCTCCATGACGGTGCGTGCATCGATCGGATTCTGTGTTATACGTTCTTCTTTCTTGGTAAATATTACTCCAATATCTTTAATATGCACAAATAAGTTGCGAAGCGAAGTTAAAAAGAACATTTGATGTGTACATTTTTGTTTATAGATTTATTTGGAGCGCATGTGTGACGAGTGAACCTCGTGGTGATCGGACGGTAAAGGATTGGGTATGTACGTTTTATGGTTTATGGGGGAAATTACTGATGGCATGTTTATTTGATAAATCTGTTAATGAGTTGAATCTATATTCTGTGATTATACAGTATAACTTTATGGTTAAATGCATATTTCTGGTTCCGCATGGCATGATTAAACGTGGGTTGTGGCTTTGTTTAAGTGCTTTTATTTCTCTTGTAACTTAGGCCTAACGTTACCTCAGCCACTGCCGTATTCCAGTTTGTGTTATCGTATTTAATTGTAGCCTAACATATTTTAGTTTGGAGAAATCAATTTAAATCTGACCAGTTGCAGTGTATTACACTGCATTTCAGTTTGAATTGAGTTAAGTATTCTGTGGATTTGGGCATTGATCCACTGGTTAAGCTTTTTGTGACATTTGATTGTCATCTTCAAATTTACTGTAAACTGTTTCTACAATTTTTTTTTTTTTTTTTTTTTTAACTAGTGAAATCTATTTTTTTTTCTTGTGAAATCTCTTCGAACAAGGCAAACTTTTTTCTTGCTTCCATTGACCGCTGTCACTTATTTTAAACAGCAGTCAGAATAAAACCCCAATTTCAAAAAGCATAGTTTGCTTCCGGTGTGTATTTCTGCAATTTCACCCGGTTGCATTTTTTCTCCTTTGTTTAATTTTACTGTGACTTATGTTGTTCTTATTAATTTTACTGTGACTTATGTTGTTCTTATTAATATCACTCTCAATTAATTGTCATCCACAAAGCCTCTGTACAAATCACCATGATAAAACCATGATCACCACGTCTTATTATCATTAACTTATTTAACATTCAATACACATGAACAAAACAAGAAGGGTATGCCTTATGAAAAAAGAAAACACGCGAATATCGCGGTTGCTGCGGTTACTTGAATTCCTCTGCGGTTGGCTTGTCAGAAGCGCGGTACTGCGATATTGCGGTTATCGCGACAGCCCTAACCAGATCTTGCATTGCAGGCGGAAGCTGTGGTGAATTCAGCTCGGAGTCGAGCGAGAAGAAAGACGGTAAGATTTATTAGATTAGATTTGTTTTTGGTCAATGTGACTATTTTTCAGGTGCATTAATAGATGTGTGTTGTCCATACGCAGTGCATTGCGCAGTATTGATTGTCTTTATTGGTTTTAACAGCTGCTAAAAGCGAGACAGAGTGTGCTAGCTGAGGATGAGGTGGGCCTTCGGAAGTGTGCTTCCATAGACCTGATGTCTGATGAGGAAGGTGTGTGGGGTGTCTGGATGGATTGTGCGACCTCCGTCCTGTCGCAGCCAGGAGCTCACCGAGCTCTGTACCACGCTGCAGTCGAGATTAGAGTCGACTCCAAAGTACAGGGCAACGCACCACAGACGTCTGCAAAATGGACCGAATTCAGACAGAATGCCGCTAGTTACCTGCAGCTGTATTTTGTCAGGCCTTGTGAAATGTAAGAATATTCTGTTTTTCATGATTTCATCATAAAGCAAGAGGTCATGGGATTGATGGCTATTATTTGTTTAATAATTGTAAATAATCCTGTAATTTACAGGAAGCAGTATGCCATCTTCACAACTCTGAGACAAATTGTGGGAGCTACGAACTGGATCAAGGTAAAAAAAAAAAAAAAAGAATCTTACATTCTTTTATTTTTTTACTTTCATAAAAACTTACAAACATTTTAAAGGTAAGATTCGAAGAATATGCTTTCATTCTCTTGTATAAGAAAATAGATCCGTTATAGTTTACGATCTTAATCATACATTTTGTTTCCATAGAGTAACCTCGCCTCATAACGAGGGCGTAACCTCACATTTACTCAGAGCTATGTCTGCAAGTCCAGATTTTCATGACGCTGATCATGACGACATTGTAAGTAACTTTTACTATTTTCTCCTTGTTTCATTTTACTGTGACTTGCGTTGTTTTTATTCATATCACTCTCATTTAATTGTTTTCCAGCTGCCTGTAAGACATACTACGAGACTGTACCTGAAGCTCCTGCGTACTAACAACCAGATCTGGCATTGCAGGCCGAAGCTGTGAAGAGTTCAGCTCGGAGTCGAGCGAGAAGAAAGAGGGTAAGATTTTTAGTCAATGTGACTATTTTTCACGTGCATTAATAGATGTTTTGTGTCCATACACAGTGCATCACAGTACTGATTGTCTGTATTGGTTGTTTTTACAGCTGCTAGAAGCGAGACTGTGTGCTAGGTGAGGATGACGTGGGCATTTGGAAGTGCGCCACCATAGATCTGATGTCCGATGAAGTTCAACCACCAGCCAGGAGCTCACAGAGCTCTGTGCTACGCTGCAGTCGAGATTAGAGGCGACTCCTAAATACAGGGCAACGGACCACAGACGTTTTCAAAGTGGATCGAATTCAGAGAGAACGCCGCTAGTCACCTACTACAGCTCCGAAGATGAAAACAGACACTGAGCTTCCAATTTGTTGTGTGTGCAGATGATCTATGCTTAGATAGGTGTATATTGTTTTGTGTCTGTGCTAATAAAGCTCTTTCTTTGAATAAACAGCATGTCCCTGGCAAATTTTCCATTCCTTTATAAATTCATGTCCTTGATGGTAATAATAGTGTAGTCCATAGGTTAACAATGACATGAATATACCACAGAATAGCATATTATGAATATAAAAAAATAATTTATATATTATTATTTATATGAATATTATAATTTTTTGAATTTTGAATGAGCGAGGGTGACCAATAGTAACAGATCTGCCAACCAATCACGAGTGATTTTTCTTGTTTAAACCACGTGGGTTCAACCAATAGTGAGTGAGGAAATTCAAGCCTTTCTCTGGCGGGAGCTGCTATTCATATGGTAATTAGAGCCATTCACACCTCCGGCGCGAGCGCTCTGCATACGTCATGGTTCGTTTCCGGCAATATTCGGCACAGACGAACGCGACGTTCACAGGCTGTAAATTGTCGTTAACTGCCGAAAATTAGGGAGATTTGCGGCCGTTTACGGTACCATCTGGTAATGTAATCCTGTCTGTATGAAAGGCGCATCTAGGCTACATTACAGCGGAGATGTATGGAGATACAGTGCAGGCAGCCTACACTGAAAAGACTAGTTCATTAATAAACAATTAAAATGCTTCGTTATTTTTTTCAGATACATTTATTATATCATTAGCCTACTTTTGCCGGCGCTTTGCGGCAAGTTTAATGCTTGCGCTTGATCGCGGAATATAGGCTATAGCCTACATGCACCCAGCATTGAATATAAACGCGCGATTAGTCCTAATTGCTTAAATTACTAGTCTAGAAAAATCCTTTAGTCTATGGCAACTCTAATCAATAGTCTACAGTTAATATTTGACATTATTTCATTAGTAATTAGTATCCAGCTCTTCACATTTAATTAGTTGAGCTAGCATAATTAATGAACTAATAAAATAATAAAATAAAATTTTAATTAAGATACTAACCATATATTTCTATATAGCATTGCTTATTCCACCACACAAAGGACTGTTTATAAGGTGACATCCGTTATACATGTGAAGATTGTAGGCTGTATCTTGAAGATTTTTGTATTTATTGTATTGTATCTTCTGTTATAAAGACGACATTTCGTTAATTGAACAAAATAAGAACACAATGTTGTAAAATTTTCTGTTTTGTGTTTTGACTACTTTTTGGTTAATTATATCTCTAGGTAATGAATGAAGATATAGCCTATTAACAAAAATAAATCTTATATATTATATATTATATATAAAAAAAAACTTATAGGCCTATTTAAAATATTTTCCAAAAAGGGCCTCATTGATTAATTTTGCATGATTGGGGGCTGCTATATTTGCTTAAGCTTTTTGAACGTGTGATAAAGACGCGATAGGCTGTCAATTTTATGTGGATAAAGGCATATTTTGTACATGACTACACATGTCCTTATAAGGGCAAAAAAAGATGTCGTTTTAACGACATAACATCTCGTTATTACGAGAAAAAGATGTCGTTTTAACGACATAAGATCTCGTTATTACGAGAAAAAGATGTCGTTTTAACGACATAAGATCTCGTTATTACGAGAAAAGATGTCGTTGAAACGACATTTGATCTCGTTATTACGAGAAAAGATGACGTTAAAACGACATAAGATCTCGTTATTACGACATAATTGATGGGAAAAATAATATGTATGTGGCAGCAATGCGTCACCGTACTATACAGCATTTAATAATAGGGCTGGGCGATTTGGCCTAAAATCAAAATCTCGATTAATTGAACATTTTAACTCGATTACGATTAATGAACGATTATTTTATTTATTTTTTATTTTTTTGCCCTCATGGTTCACTGACAAGTTTTTTACAGTAAATATGCTCACATATTACAAGTGAGAGATTTTTGAATGAAGGGTGCATTACTTGATTTTAAAATAATTGAAGGAAACACACGTTTCCTATCTACTATGATTATTTATTGAACATCAATGTTAAACAACTTAAATTAAAGCACACATTGTCAGTTATTTCTTTCCATCTTCTTGAACTCTTCTCATACTGTGTGGCATTTATGAACGCTTGTGTTAAAGACATCTGCTTTGCGGAGGCACTTGTTGCTGGGCGCTTGTCAGTCTCTTTTTGATTTTTTTGAGCCATGCACTCTGTTCATAATCAGTAACGTGATTGTGCTCCAAGTGCTGGAACAAATTGGTGGTGTTACCTTTGGACGTCGAAACTGTTTTTCTACAGTGTCTACATCTGACTTCATTTTGTTCGATGTCATCCTTACTGAAGCCAAAATGTCTCCAAATGACAGAGACTGCGGTTTTTTTTTTGGTACAAGCTGCTCTTGTTGCTCAGTTGTCTCAGTGATTAAGCTCTCCATGCTCGACATGTCGGCGGAATAACGTACTGTAAGGGAGCGGGGTCACGTGACTCCACACGCGGTAGTGTTTTAAAGGGAAAGTAATCGAAATAATCGACCTGGGAAAATTTGATCAATTATAGGTTCTGAATGTCGATTTCGATTACTTTTCGATTAATCGCCCAGCCCTATTTAATAACCTCAAGTTTAAACATTTACTAAAATATTTTTAAATACAATTGTTTTCTGTTAACATTAGCATATCCCCTGTGAACTAACATGAAGAAAGAATAATTGTATAAAGTAACATGATCAGATTAAGGAATAAAAGTATTTCCTTAAGCAGAAGACAATCAAACAAGTTTTGTAAAAGGTAGTTCATCTGCTTTAGTGCTGCACCGTGAGGCAGTGTCAGTGTATTTTATGGATGGCTCAGCTAAACAGGCCAATACGAGACTATTAACTACTATTATTCCTTTTAATTATACTAATGTCCAATTAAAACGGCTACAAATGTATAAAACTGATCAGCAACCACACTGAAAAAAGTCTAACATTGATGTTGTTCGTTTTATGTGTATTTTCTCGTTGAAATAGCAAAAAATTATTAGTTTTTTCATTTAAAGTAAATGTTTTAGTTTATATTTATGGTTGAATCCATTTTTTTTACATGGATACAATATAAATTGGCAGCGGGACATTAAACTGAATTTATTCATTTGATCAGAGTATTTTTATTAGATTAAGCATGATTTGCACATGCGCGTTGTCGAGGTGGAGATCCCGCTCTCTGACCTGACCTGTTTAAAAAAAAAACAAAAAAAACCGTCCGTTACAGTTGAACTGTCTGCGAAGAACACACACACACAATCTGTTGAGCGGCGGCCGTGACGGTACGGTACACTTCAACAGAGGGGTCAGCCAGGCTGCGACACAGAAGAACTACGACGAGCAAGGTAAAAACAATAATCTTTGTCTAACGTTACTGTTAACGTTTTTTTTTTCAAGTATACCTGACTGGCCTTGACTCTGGCCGTATTTTCAGCACTCACGCTTGATAGCATGTAAATGATAAGATAGCACTAACTTAGTAACGTTAGCATTCTTCATTCAAACTATAACGTTAACGTTAGGTTACGTTAGCCGCCCTCTGGTCGTGGGTGAGTAACGTTAACTTAATGCTTTTACAGGTCGCTAGCTAACTGGCTAATAAATGCAAACTATCATTTCTAAATGCATTTTGTGGGGGCATTGATGTTAGCTAAAGTTACCACGTGTAAGTTAGTTAATGTTACAGCTAATGTTATGTTCGTGAATTCAAATGCGTTTGTTCTGCTTTTGTTTGAGTGTTTTTAATGTGTGGCGCGAAGAGCCTAGAAAATGTTTATTTGACGATATTACTGTATTTTAAGAGCTGATGCAAAGCACCTCAGACACATTAGTCACCCATTCATTTACTCACTTAATTGTTGACCTGTAGTGTAGTTTCACAGGCATGGCACTTTGTCTAAGACCAGTTAAATCCATGCGAGCAAATGTCTTATAGCTTACAGTTGAAAATGGTTAGATCTACCTAACTGTTGATTCACTTATGAGTTGTTTTTGTTGTAGGCGATAATTTAGTAAGGTTGTGCTGGTGATTCCCTTTTGTGTTCACCATCTTAAAAACTTCTAAACTTATTTCTGTATGCTCTACTTTTTAGATCAATGCTGAGTTCATGCGAATCACAACAGTTCCCTTGGAGACAAAGTTTATAGCGCAGTTGGACAAGCACTCCACCAAACTGTTGGAGGTCATCAGGAGCAAGGGAGGAGTTGTGAAAGAAACTCTTTTCTTTTTTTTCTTTTTTTTTATGTTTAATTTTAATTCTTAGTAACTGTTCTTACTCAGACTGTGGACATCAGCATCAGAAGAGAATGCATCCTCAAATCTCTGATGATCTACTTCGGCGAACCTGTTGAGCACCTTATCAAAGAATACCAGGTAAGGGCATCTCTCTCACTTGCTCACACAGTTAACACCTACAGACTAACATGGTCATAGTCTAGGTTTTCCTAGCCATATTTAATAAATAGGGGTGTGACGTGAAACTCAGCTCACAAGACGAGATTTTAACACTATTTATAAGAAATCTTTGATGCTGAATTATTACTGAATTTTGAGCAGTAAACACTTAGACCACGTCCAGACGTACCAAAACGATCTTTTTTTTCCCGTCTTCCCTGGAACAGTGTCCAAAAAAAGTGCGTCCAAACGAATCCATTTGCAAATGACTTAACTCCTTAAAGTAATAATATTAAAATACTTATTACAAGTTATGTTACTCTTTACGTTACTATGTTGTTGTTGTTGTAGTAGTAGTATTTAGTTACTATTACTTTCACCACCGATTTACTTTTACTCCGATTTAAGAGTTCTTAGATAAACACAGTTTGTTACTAATGAGACAATCAGTCTCAAGAATGGCTGGTTTGCACTAAAAATAATATTTCTGACTAAAAATAATTCTCCAGCTTTATTTATTTTTTATTTTCTATGCATTTTCCCCTTCAAAATCACCCCAATCATTTTAGGATGCTAAATTATTTTCAAATAGAGCAATTGAATTCCTGTTCCTGTATTTTTCCAATATCGTGCAGGCCTTGAGAAAACACTTCTGATCAGGCAGAAATCTCACCACAAATCCAAACGCATTTTAACTTCAGCACCTCTGATAAACTGCAGCTCACAGTCTCAAACAGAGCTAGGTAGCATTCCAGTTTTTAGATTGCATTCCAGATTTTAGATAGCATTCCAGTACGCTGGTGTTGCATCAGCTGGGCGGAGTTGATTCAATTGTGCAGATACCCTGTTTAATCTAGTCACACCCCTTGTAATAAACATTTGATTCGTTTGATTTGCGCCTATTCAAGTTTTGAAAGTTTAGAGTGTATAAGAGCTTGGCACATTATGATCTAACATGAAATCGGGAGATTTCTGAAACTATAACGTACTTATTTTCTCTTTTTTTTTTTTTATGCAGGAAAATGAGGTTGAAGAACTGGAGCAGACAACCATGGCGATCTTTATCACTGGGAAAGAGGATCCTCTCCATCCACCCAAAGACATTAAAATTGTCATTGAAGGAACAGAGGTCCTGTACGAGTTGCCATCGGTTGCAACTGCTTTTGCCATGGTCTTTGGGCTCATATACACACTTAACCTAAAATATCCGAAAAGGCTGCAGTTCACCTTTGAATTTGTGCAAAAGGTCCTGATGGAGCTTGATGGAAAAAAGATGACCCCAAAAGTCACTAGACTGACCACCCAGCTGTACAGCACAGAGTAGGCAGAGCTGAATTGCACAGACTTGCTTAATTTTATGTTCCATTTGTGGTTAAATTTTATGGTGTTTTTACAGCCAAGACTTTAGATCCTTTTAATAAGAGGTTGCACTTACAAGGCTGCATTTTCACTGCAGCATTTACAAATGTGGCTGCCCAAGTTCGATGGCTACCAGCCTCGCCACCAACTTTGTTGGCTCAGAGTTTTGTTTGAGCTATTACATATAAATTAGTTGTATTTAAATGTAGAGCTTACAGCTCTGTATCAGAAACTCTGTCAGTGTCTTAGGAGTTCCACTGTTCACTGTCTGAGGAGCAGTTTCAGGATTTGTCTCTGGTGTTCAGCTGAAAGAGACTGTTCATCATATACATTTGAAACAGGTATACAATACTGTCATAACATTTAATGTGTTCTGTCAGGACAAACCTTCCTAATTTAATATTACTACTAATGTGATATCATCAAGTGATGATTTGAAATATGTAACAAATTTGTGGGCTCAAAGTATTTTTGTGTGAAGCAGACTTTTCATCTTCATACATTTGAAACCGATGTTCAGTGTTGTCAGTTTATTGAACAATAAATAAATGTGTTCTAAAGGAAAGTGTTCTGAGTAGTCATTGATAAAAATATATTAAAAGCATTTTTTTAAATTTGATTTATTATACATTTCAAATAATGACAACTGTTATTTTTTTATTTGAGACAACCTAAAATAATTAATTTACTGGGACCTATACATATTAGTTTGTTTTAACTTAAAATAATTAGTTTGGATCAACCTTTAAAAAGTGGTTGCATGGATTTAAACTTTTCAGGTTAATCTAAATTAAATTATTTACTTTGAGTCAATGTCAAATATTTCGTGTGATTGATTACTTCAATTTTTTTAAGTTGATCCAAGGTTTTATTTTTTTCAGTGCAGGTAAAACTCACAAACCCTTGTTCAATCTCAGTGAATCTGCATGATTTATGGGTTCACAGAGATCATCGCCCCCCAGTGGGGAACTATTGACATTTCCAAATGTTTTGAAACAGTTATGACGTAACGAAGCCTCGTTTACTGGAATCATGTGACTTTGGCAGTTTGATACACACTCCGAACCACTGATTCGAAACAAAAGATTCGTAAAGGTTTCATAGTTTCATGAAGCGTGTTTCGAAAGCGCCCATCACTAGCGTTCAGTCAACTTACCTTCAGTGGTTCTTATTACAGGCAGATACTGATCACAGATTTTAAAAGGCACTTATTTAAATTTTTACAAGTTACAGTATATGCTGCACCAAAATTAGACATGTGTGAGATACAAAGATTAAATTGAAAGCAGTTATGAACAGTTCTGATCCTGATGTCAGAAAACAAACAATGTTCTGCCTCTACAGTAACTGCAATAATTATTGACCCGTGATCAAACTGTCTGTCTGGAAATATTATCATCAGCTAACATTACAACTAATAGTAAAGTAATATTGTAAATAAATGAGCAATACTCACGTCAGTGTGTTGAGTTGACAGTGTTTATCCTGCAGTAGAGCAGCGATCTGATTCACTCGTGTGTCTCCTAGTTCATGTTCACTCAGATTCAGCTCTCTCTGGAGTAACGGGTTTATACCCACAACTCTATTCACATACTGACAGGCTTCCTCTGCAGCAGGACTCAAAAACCTGCAGAAGAGTCAATTCAGTTCTCAACTAAAATGTCCAGCTTATTATTTAACTAAAATAATATATTAGTTATGAATATTTTGCCTGCATATAGCTAATTTAGTTAATTATTTGATCCCGTCTCACCTCAGTGTCTTCAGTTGACAGTCTGGATCCTGTAGTAAATCATTGAGCTCCTTCACTCCTGATTGTCCAGGATCATTTCCTGTGAGATCCAGCTCTATCAGGTGTGAAGGGTTTGATCTCAGAGCTGAAGCCAGAGCTTTATAACCTTCTTCTGTCACACTGCAGTTAGAGAGTCTAGAACAGAGAGGAAAACATTCAGCTGATTAATCAGTTAAACCTGAACAATATATATCTGAATGATCGCTCTTCCAGTCGCCTCTACAATAAGGAAGCCCCTCTTTCTAGTGGTCTACAGCACATTCAGTGGTGTTTCACTGGCGTATTGCATGGATAAGTGCAGCGATTCCCCCCCGGGCGCTTCAGCATAAAGAGCAGTTTCCCTAAAAGAGCAAAACTGATGTTGAGCATCTTTTTAAAGATGCCTTTCTGTCCGTGTGTTTCTGGATGCGGTTGTTTCCTGTCCTAATCTGATGGCCACGATCTCACATGTCTGGGCCAAGAGTGTGCTGAGATAGTGTTTGTGGATGGATCATGTCCTCACTGTGAGAACAGGACCATGTTGACCCTGTGGTCGTGACTGTCCTTCCTTGTGAAGGCTAGAGTCTCTCTGCTGTTACCCAGCACTGCCTCTGCACAAAGCAGAGCCGCCAATATGGTTAACACTCTAGGAGACCTGAGGCTCACAGTGGGAGTGTTTCCCTGCGGTCCTCCTGCTCCACTGGCCTGTCGTGTGCCGTCGAGCTGCCAGGTGATGGTGAGGGGTGTTTGCTATTCAGATCAACAATGGAGTTTAAAAAATACGTCCGATGGACCGACGATGAGGTTCAGGCTTTATTAAGCTTATATGAGGAGGACGAAATCCAGCGGGAACTGGAAAGTCACACACAGTCCTACATCACCGGACTAATTTGCCTAATCTCCACGGTACTTAAATCTGCGATGGAAACACAGACAGCAACAGGTCTGGGGGAAAAAGATCCAGGGACAGATTGTTCTGGGTAATTTCGGTGGACACGCGGCTTTAGATGATCATTTTATTGAAGAGCTACAGCAGCATTTAGTTTCCAATAATCTGTTTTAAAACCCATTTACACTAGTTCTATGTGCTGGAAGACACTGTTTCTTCTCTTTAATTTTTAACTATTTATTTGACATCTCTCTTCTTTTTTCTCTGTTGAAAAGGCAGATTTCTGCATGTACACAATCAGTACATTGTATCAAATGCTGGAAATTAAACAATTACTAACTAGATAAAAAAACACATAAAATTGTGAGCAATAGGGAAAACCCAGAAAGTGCATGGCTATAAACAATGAAACATAAGCCCTGCTGTCTTCAAATAAATAAACTTCAGTCACACTGTAATTGCTGTACAGTATAATGATACTAACTGTAGTTTCTCCAGCTTGAATTGTGGGTTCATCAGTAGATCACAGAGGTTTTTCACTCCAGAGTCTCCTAGTTTATTCCAGATCAGGTCCAGCTCTCTCAGGTGTGACGGGTTTGATTTCAGAGCTGAAGTCACATCAGAACAACCTTCATCTGTCATATCACAGCAGATTAACCTACATTAGCAGAGAGAGCAGAAAATAAGACAGAAGAAAAGAAAACTCTTTATTCTGTAAAGTCACATCATCTTCATAATCAAATAAAACAGAGGAAGAGAGATCTTCATCTTTATTTCACCAGATCACAAAATACTAAGTTTGCACAAATACAATGTCAACTCAGACTCATTGTGATATATTGAGTATAAAATGTTTTAGTTTAAACTGTTGAAGTGATTTTAAGCATTTTGATTCTTGTATGTGAATGTGACTAACCTCAATCTCTCCAGTTTACAGTGTGAATCCTTCAGTACGTCACATAAGTGCTTCACTCCAGAGTCTCCTAGTTTATTCCAGCTCAGGTTCAGCTCTCTCAGGTGTGACAGGTTTGATTTCAGAGCTGAAGTCAGGATGAGACTCTGTTTCTCTGTAATACTGCATCTATTCAGACTGAAGACAGAAAGAGAAAATGACTCAGATCTATGATGATCAACTAGCGTGTTCATCTTCATCCATCAGACTTTTACTGACAAATAAACTTGGATATCAAGGTAAAGGTAACATGGAGAAAGACTACACATGGTTAATTTAAATATTCTACCAACATTGTAACAATACAGAGGTTGAAAGCGTTGATCTATTTATGTTAGTATACACATTCATTTCATTTAATCTTTAAGGTTCTTTCATGTCAATGTTACCCTTGGTTTGCTCACTGGGTCAAATGTGTTTATGTCGGTTGTTTTCAGACACATTGTCTACTTGCTAAAACTTTACAGTAAGGTTTAATTTGTTAACATAACTACATTAGTTAACATGAACCAGTGATGGACAATACTATACAGCATTTAATAACCTTAAGTTTAAACATTTACTAATACATTTTTAAATACAAAAGGTTTTAGTTAACATTAGCAAATCCTCTGTAAACTAACATGAACGAATAATTGTATAAACTAACATGATCAGATTAAGGAATAAAATAATTTCCTTAAGCAGAAGACAATCAAACAAGTTTTGTAAAAGGTAGTTTATCTGCTTTAGTGCTGCACCGTGAGGCAGTGTCAGTGTATTTTAAGGATGGCTCAGCTAAACAGGCCAATAAGAGACTATTAACTACTATTATTCCTTTTAATTATACTAATATCTAATATCTAATTAAAACGTCTACAAATGTACAAAACTGATCAGAGATCAGGTAAAACCCACAAACACTTGTTCAATCTCAGTGAATCTGCATGATTTATGGGTTCACAGAGATCATCGCCCCCCAGTGGAGAACTATTGACATTTCCAAACGTTTGGAAACAGTTATGACGTAACGAAGCCTCGTTTACTGAAATCACGTGACTTTGGCAGTTTGATACACACTCCGAACCACTGATTCAAAACAAAAGATTCGTAAAGGTTTCATAGCTTCATGAAGCGTGTTTCGAAAGCGCCCATCACTAGCGTTCAGTCAACTTACCTTCAGTGGATCTTATTACAGCCAGATACTGATCACAGACTTTTAAAATGCACTTGTTCAGTTTTTACAAGTTACAGTATATGTTGCACCAAAATTAGATATTTGTGAAATACAAAGATTAAATTGAAAGCAGTTATGAACAGTTCTGATTCTGACGTCTGAAAAAAACATTGTTCTGCCTCTACAGTAACTGCAATAATTATTGACCCATGATGAAACTGTCTGTCTTAATCAAATATTTAAAGCTTCATATCACTTTTTAATTGTGTGTTTTTAATTGGCTGTTTAATTGTATTACTTTAAATTGTTGTGGCTCTGTGTGACGCTGAGTGAAAAAATGCTTAAAAGAAATATTATAAATAAATGAGCAATACTCACATCAGTGTGTTGAGTTGACAGTGTTTATCCTGCAGTAGAGCAGCGATCTGATTCACTCGTGTGTCTCCTAGTTCATGTTCACTCAGATTCAGCTCTCTCTGGAGTAACAGGTTTTTACCCACAACTCTATTCACATACTGACAGGCTTCCTCTGCAGCAGGACTCAAAAACCTGCAGAAGAGGCAATTCAGTTCTCAACTAAATGTCTGTTGCATAAAAAAAAAAAGATTGATACGATAAAAAAAAAAAATATTTTTTTTTAAAGACAAGCTTAAGTTAGTTATTTAGATGTACAATTTTTCTTTAAACATTTAAATACACAAATAAATATATATTTAAAAGAAACTAGAGCGACACTCAGTCCTAAAGCAAACTCATAAGAACAGAAATGTCTCACAGAGCAGAAGGGCAGAAGCTCACTAGATCATGATTTTCAGTGTGGATACAGAGTTTGAAATTAAGATCTTTCTGGCATTTAATTAGGAAGAGTGAGAAATGTCAGCACAGAGAAAACTGGCTTGTGAAACTGCATGGTTGTGAACATCTGGAGACTCATAGACCTGATGTAGAGAGATGCAGTGAATCTGGGCTTGATGGAAAACTATTGTGTTCAAAAACCTATTTCACTAAAAGGTTATCTACAATTAATAATGAGAAGGGTGCACAAAAACATGTTAATTATCAAGGTATACTCCTGAATAGCAGCACATATACTGACCCATAATGTCTATTTGACCTTTAGCTCGTATCACAACTAAATTGTGTTGATTATCATCATCAAGACAGAACCTGCAGCATCTGATCTGATCTTGATCATTTTGATGCAACAAATTGTCCAGCTTATTATATAACTAAAATAATATATTAGTTATGAATATTTAGCCTGCATATAGCTAATTTAGTTAATTATTTTATCCCGTGTCACCTCAGTGTCTTCAGTTGACAGTCTGGATCCTGCAGTAAATCATTGAGCTGCTTCACTCCTGATTGTCCAGGATCATTTCCTGTGAGATCCAGCTCTATCAGGTGTGAAGGGTTTGATCTCAGAGCTGAAGCCAGAGCTTTATAACCTTCTTCTGTCACACTGCAGTTAGAGAGTCTAGAACAGAGAGGAAAACATTCAGCTGATTAATCAGTTAAACCTGAACAATATAAATATGAATGATCACTCTTCCAGTCGCCTCTACAATAAGGAAGCCCCTCTTTCTGGTGGTCTACGGCACATTCAGTGGTGTTTCACTGGCGTATTGCATGGATAAGTGCAGCGATTCCCCCCCGGGTGCTTCAGCATAAAGAGCAGTTTCCCTAAAAGAGCAAAATTGATGTAGAGCGTCTTTTTAAAGATGCCTTTCCGTCCGTGTGTTTCTGGATGCAGTTGTTCCCTGTCCTCATCTGATGGCCACGATCTCACATGTCTGGGCCAAGAGTGTGCTGAGATAGTGTTTGTGGATGGTTCATGTCCTCACTGTGAGAACAGGACCATGTTGACCCTGCGGTCTGGACTGTCCTTCCTCGTGAAGGCTAGAGTTTCTCTGCTGTTACCTAGCACTGCCTCTGCACAAAGCAGAGCCGCCAGTACGGTTAACACTGTAGGAGACCTGAGGCTCACAGTGGGAGTGTTTCCCGTGGTCCTCCCGCTCCACTGGCCTGTCGTGTGCCGTCGAGCTGCCGGGTGATGGTGCGGAGTGTTTGATATTCGAATCAACAATGGAGTTTAAAAAATACGACCAATGGACCAACGATGAGGTTCAGGCTTTATTAAGCTTATATGAGGAGGACGAAATCCAGCGGGAACCGGAAAGTCACACACAGTCCTACATCACCGGACTAATTTGCTTAATCTTCACTGTACTTTAGACTGCAATGGAAACACAGACAGCAACAGGTCTGGGGGGAAAAGATCCTGGGCCAGATTGTTCTGGATAATTTCGGTGGAAACACGGCTTTAGATGATCATCTTATTGAAGAGCTACAGCAGCATTTAGTTTCCAATAGTTTTGAAACCCAGTCACACTAGTTCTGTGTGCTGGAAGACACTGTTTCTTCTCTTTCATTTTTAACTATTTATTTGACATCTCTCTTCTTTATTCTCTGTTGAAAAGGCAGATTTCTGCATGTACAAAATCAGTACATTGTATCAAATGCTGGAAATTAAACAATTACTAACTAAATAAAAAACACAAAAATGTGAGCAATAGGGAAAACCCAGAAAGTGCACTGCTATTAACAATGAAACATAAGCCCTGCTGTCTTCAAATAAATAAACTTCAGTCACACTGTAATTGCTGTACAGTATAATGATACTAACTGTAGTTTCTCCAGCTTGAATTGTGGGTTCATCAGTAGATCAATGAGGTTTTTCACTCCAGAGTCTCCTAGTTTATTCCTGATCAGGTTCAGCTCTCTTAGGTGTGATGGGTTTGATTTCAGAGCTGAAGTCACATCAGAACAACCTTCATCTGTCATATCACAGCAGCTTAAACTACATTAGCAGAGAGAGAGAGGAAAATAAGACAGAAGAAAAGAACGTCGTTACGTCGGATGACGACGAATGGGGTTTCGCTTAGAAATCCTATCATCTTCGAGTATATAAAACGAGCCAATGGCAAAGAAATGCCATGGGTCTGCGGAATTTGCATAGCGTAACTCCGCCCCACGCAGGGGGTATATAAGGAAGTGCGCGAGCAACATGCAGATATGTCTTCGCTGAGGAGCCGAGACTGAACTCAGGCGTTCCAGCGTTCCAGCGGAAGTGGCAGGGAGACGTAACGTCTCCGTTCCCTACTCAGGGAACGAGGGTTACATACATAACCGAGACGTTCCCTTTCGTTGTCACTCCGAGTTACGTCGGATGACGACGAATGGGGTTCCCAGTGTAATCACGCCACCTCTCGACTGTCTTCCAGTGCCCTGCGTAAGTCTGAGCTCCCTGTTGTGAGACTAGCACGGACGAAGGAGTCCTACTTAACACAGGAATACCAAGGTACACTGGGAAGCATATCCAGTGGAAATATGCAATCATGCCCAACCCGAAGGGGGGGACTTAGAATACACATATGACCCCGAAAGGCTGCATACGGAGTAACACTGGGGTGTCCAACCGCAGGTGGAATATTTCAACCCCAGGGGTGGCAAGGTGGCTTGCCAAGGGAAAGACAGATGCTCAAAGAGACTTACAATGGAATACACATGTGGGGGTCAACCGGAGGGGAACCATGCACATGGAGGCACCTAGCCAAGCGCGAAAGCTGCCGGTGGCATAACTCTGGCGTTGACGTCGTCAGTGCTGGAGGAGACTCAGGGCTTATTAGGCTCACCTGAGGAGAATATCGCACGTATCCCGTCCGTGGAGAGGAATGGCGAGCAAGCGAAGACACCTGAGCAGAATCTCTTACCGGCTAGTTGAAGCGAGTACATGAGAAGAAACTGGCTCCACTCGGAGATTATAGAATCTCGCGAATGTGTTAGGTGTCGCCCAGCCTGCAGCTCTGCAGATGTCTGTTAGCGAGGCGCCATGCGCTAGAGCCCAAGAGGATGCCACACTCCGGGTGGAGTGGGCCGTCACACCAAGGGGGCACGGTCGACCTTGCTGCTGGTATGCCAAAGCAATGGTGTCCACAATCCAGTGAGACAACCTTTGCTTGGAGAGAGCCTTTCCCTTCAGCTTCCCACCATGACAGACAAAGAGCTGGTCTGAGGTCCTGAAACACTGCGTCCTGTCAACGTAAGCACGGAGTGCGCGTACTGGACAGAGCAGTGCCAAGGCTGGGTCTGCCTCCTCCAAAGGCAGCGCTTGCAGGTTCACCACCTGGTCTCGAAAGGGTGTGGTGGGAACCTTGGGCACATATCCAGGCCGGGGTCTCAGGATCACGTGAGAGTTAACCGGTCCGAATTCCAGGCACGCTTCGTCAACCGAAAATGCCTGCAGGTCTCCTACCCTCTTGATGGAGGCCAATGCAACCAGGAGCGCTGTCTTCATTGACAGGAACTTAAGCTCCACTGATTGCAGAGGCTCAAAGGGAGCACTCTGCAGGGCAGTTAAAACCACTGAGAGGTCCCAAGAGGGTACGAGGGGAGGACGAGGAGGATTCAGTCTCCTGGCTCCCCTCAGGAACCTGACGATCAGGTCGTGCTTCCCTAAGGACTTACCATCAACTGCGTCGTGATGTGCAGCAATGGCGGCAACATACACTTTCAGGGTGGAGGGAGACAGCCTTCGCTCCAACCCTTCTTGCAGGAAGGAAAGCACGACACTGATGGGGCATTTCGTGGGTTCTAGATTCTTAGAAGAACACCAGTTGAGGTTCCACTTCAATGCATAGACATGTCTCGTGGACGATGCTCTAGCGGAAGTGATGGTAGCCACCACCGCTGGTGGTAGGGTACTCAAACCTGCCTCGTCCCGTCCAGGAGCCACACGTGGAGGTTCCAAAGATCGGGACGAGGGTGCCATAAGGTGCCCCGTCCCTGAGAAAGCAGGTCCTACCTCAGAGGAATTGGCCAGGGAGGTGCTGTCGCGAGGAGTACTAGTTCTGAGAACCAGGTGCGGTTGGGCCAATACGGGGCAACCAAAATTACCTGCTCCTCGTCCTCCCTGATCTTGCGCAAGGTCTGCGCAAGAAGGCTCACTGGGGGAAACGCATACTTGCGGAGGCCCCACAGCCAGCTGTGCGCCAGTGCATCCGTGCCGAGCGTGCCCTCGGTCAGGGAATAAAACAGGGCGCAATGGGACGAGTCGTGGGAGGCAAACAGGTCTACCTGTGCGTCCCCGAACTGATCCCAAATCAGCTGAACCGTCTGGGGATGGAGTCGCCAATCTCCAGCGAGAGGCCGAAGCCGAGCTGGTTCAGGTCTCCCGGGATATAAATGGCACGAAGCGACCTCAGATGCTTCTGACTCCATATGAGGAGGTGGCGGGCGAGTTGTGACATACGGCGGGAGCGCAGACCACCTTGACGGTTGATGTACGCTACAGTCGCGGTATTGTCCGATCGGACTAGTACGTGTTGACCCCTGAGCAACGCATGGAAGCGGTGCAGGGCAAGACGTACAGCCAACAACTCGAGGCAATTGACATGCCAAAGGCGCTGGGGTCCTGTCCAGGAGCCCGCGGCCGCATGTCCATTGCACATGGCACCCCAACCCATGGTGGAGGCATCTGTTGATACAACAACATGCCTGGACATTCGTTCCAAGGGCACTCCGGCCCGAAGAAAACTGAGATTCGACCACGGGGTGACTGGGACTGGGACTCGGAACGTGCCGTGATGCCATGCCCACCTCGGGACTCGATCGCGAAGCCAAAGCTGAAGTGGTCTCATATGAAGCAACCCGAGCGGCGTGACTGTGGCTGCGGATACCATATGCCCCAGGAGCCTCTGAAATAGTTTCAGTGGAACCACACTCTTGCCCTCGAACTGACGAAGGCAAGTCAGCAGTGACTGCGCGCGCTCGCTCGTAAGCTGCGCGCACATGGCGACCGAGTCGATCTCCATACCGAGAAAAGAGATCCTCTGCACTGGGCAGAGTTTGCACTTCTCCCAGTTGACCCGAAGGCCCAAACGAGCTAGGTGCCGGAGCACTAGGTCCCTGTGTTCGCAAACCTGGTCTCGAGAGTGAGCTAGGATCAGCCAGTCGTCGAGATAGTTCAGGATGCGAACCCCGTGTTCCTGAAGGGGAACAAGGGCTGCCTCGACGACCTTCGTGAAGACGCGAGGAGAGAGGGCTAGCCCGAAAGGGAGAACCGCGTACTGGTATGCCTGCCCCTCGAAAGCAAACCGTAGAAACGGTCTGTGTCGAGGAAGAATGGAGACATGGAAGTAGGCGTCCTTCAGGTCGATCGCTGCAAACCAATCCTGCGGCCGAATGCACTCGAAAATGCGTTTGGCCGTGAGCATCTTGAACGGCATCCTGTGAAGGGAGCGGTTCAAGACGCGCAAGTCGAGGATTGGTCATAACCCACCGGATTTCTTCGGTACAATGAAGTAGGGGCTGTAAAAGCCGGACCTCATTTCGGCTGGAGGGACAGTCTCGATCGCACCCTTCGCCAGTAAGGGTGTCACAGTCGCGCACTGTCATCCGGACACTCTGTGTGCTCAGAGATGGGGGAGTGAGTTCTTTCTTTAACCACATTAGGGTGCTGCCCGTCGTGGGACGAGCAGCGGGGTGGGGAAAACCAAGGATTCTCCCCCGGCCCTCCACCGGGGGAAGGAGCGGCCCTGCTACCGGCTCCTGAAAAGAACTCAACGCCATCTCTGAGCAGCCCGTCTCAGGAGCGCCGCTTGGCCTGGCGTTTAGCGGGGCACGGGGCGGGAGAGGGCTGTGGCGCCTTCCTACGGCGTCCTCCACGACGCGACCCGGATGGAGGCTGCTGCTGGGGCCGTGCGGGAGGGGCGGGAGGCATAGAAGGGCACCCTCGGCGGCGAGCAGACTGAGGGACCTGTGCCGACGGCTGGGTGGAGGCAGCAGCTGGCCGTCGGGGCAGGACATGTCTGAGAGCCTCAGTCTGCTTCTGGGCGGTCGAGAACTGCTGGGCAAAGTCCTCAACCACCCCGCCGAAGAGGCCAGCCTGGGATATGGGAGTGTCG
Organism: Rutilus rutilus; assembly: GCA_021464565.1. Classification (NCBI taxonomy): domain Eukaryota; kingdom Metazoa; phylum Chordata; class Actinopteri; order Cypriniformes; family Leuciscidae; genus Rutilus; species Rutilus rutilus. The sequence goes on from JAJAQA010000004.1 coordinate 48,058,453, forward strand.
AGGAACCGGGTCCGCTCGGCCTCACGCATATCAGCCAGGTTGAGCCACAGATGTCTCTCCTGGACCACACAAGTGGACATCACCTGACCCAGGGAGCGTGTGGCCACCTTCGTCGCTAGGAGAGCAAGGTCGGTGGCGGCACGCAGCTCATCAAAGAGCCCTGGGTCAGTCCTCCCCTCGTGCATGTCACGCAACATCTGGGCCTGGTAGACCTGGAGTGTCGCCATGGCATGCAGTGAGGAGGCCGCCAGCCCCGCAGCTCTATAGGCCTTCGCCACAAGGGTGGAAGAGAACCTACAGGCTTTGGAGGGGTGCTTTGGGTCGCCACGGGATGAAGCACTCTGAGGACACAGTTGCATCGCAACAGAGCGTTCAACCTGGGGAACCCCAGTGTACCCTTTGGCAGCCACCTGATCGAGAGGAGGCAGGGCGGAGGAGGTCGCCGAGCGATCACGAGAAGACAATGGTGCCTTCCAGGACCTCGTGACCTCCTCATGCACATCCGGGAAGAAAGGCATTGGGGACGCGCGCTGACGAGGATCAGCGGCGGCACCCAAAAACCAATCGTCCAGCCGCGAGCGCACCGGACCAGGTGGCGGGGACCACTCAAGCCCAATGGCCGCGGCTGCCCGGGAAAGCATGGCAGTCATCTCGGGATCAGACTCGGGCAATGCTGGCACACCCAAAGGTGGCAGCACAGCCGAATCCTCACTTCCCAAGGACTCTTGCCCACCCTGTGATGCAGCGATCGACATTGAATCTTCATCTGGAGCGCCAAATGAGACCCGCGGCAAGTCCGAGGACTGTACTGCGGGCTCATTTGAACCACTCGTGGGTTGCACGGCACTAGAGGACGGTGTGGAGCGTGGAATAGTCGGCGCTTTGTCCCACACCATAATCCTCAGGTCACCCTGGCCGCCAGCCAAAGTACTAGCTCTCGCGGAGCCCGTAGATCGGGGTGCGGATGAGGGGACTCTACCATGAAGGTCACTGAGTCTCGACCGTAACCGTGCGATGGGCATGTTCCCGCAATATGAACATGACTCATCCACAAACGCTGCCTTAGCGTGCTCTAAGCCCAGACACACAAGACAGCGATTGTGCCCATCAGAATCAGAAACAAATAGACCGCAACCAGAAGTGCACGGGCGAGGCATCTTTAAAAAGACGTGCCGCATGCAAGCTCTTTTAGAAAGGAGATTTCTCCACAAATGCTGAAGCGACCAGGGAGAGAACACACAAACACTGGCAAATCACTGCACAGATAAGCAGGTAATGTGCACTCGCTGGAACTCGCTGTCACACCAACACTTGGAGAGAGGCTCGTCTCGAAGAGAATGAAGAGATGAACTCAGGATTGGCTGTGGAGTGAAGTACATCAACTTGGCTCCGAAGCGAAAACATATCTGCATGTTGCTCGCGCACTTCCTTATATACCCCCTGCGTGGGGCGGAGTTACGCTATGCAAATTCCGCAGACCCATGGCATTTCTTTGCCATTGGCTCGTTTTATATACTCGAAGATGATAGGATTTCTAAGCGAAACCCCATTCGTCGTCATCCTACGTAACTCGGAGTGACAACGAAAGGGAACTCTTTATTCTGTAAAGTCACATCATCTTCATAATCAAATAAAACAGACAGCGGAAGAGAGATCATCATCTTTATTTCACCAGATCACAAAATACTAAGTTTGCACAAATATATTGTGAACTCAGACTCATTGTGAGATATTGAGTATAAAATGTTTGTTTAAACTGTTGAAGTGATTTTAAGCATTTTGATTCTTGTATGTGAATGTGACTGACCTCAATCTCTCCAGTTTACAGTGTGAATCCTTCAGTAAGTCACATAAGTGCTTCACTCCAGAGTTTCCTAGTTTATTCTCACACAGGTTCAGCTCTCTCAGGTGTGACGGGTTTGATTTCAGAGCTGAAGTCAGGATGAGACTCTGTTTCTCTGTAATACTGCATCTATTCAGACTGAAGACAGAAAGAGAAAATGATTCAGATCTATGATGATCAACTAACATGTTTAGCTTCATCCAGCAGACTTTTGCTGACAAATAAACAGGGATATCAAGGTAAAGGTAACATGGAGAAAGACTACACATTGTTCGTTTAAATATACTACCAACATTGTAACAATACAAAGGTTGAAAGCGTTGATCTATTTATGTTAGTATAAACATTAATTTAATTTAATCTTTAATGTTCTTTCATGTCAATGTTACCCTTGGTTTGCTCACTGGGTCAAATGTGATTATGTCGGTTGTTTTCAGACACATTGTCTACTTGCTAAAACTTTACAGTAAAGTTTCATTTGTTAACATTAACTACATTAGTTAACATGAACCAATGATGGACAATACTATACAGCATTTAATAACCTCAAGTTTAAACATTTACTAATACATTTTTAAATACAAAAGTTTTCTGTTAACATTAGCAAATCCCCTGTGAACTAACATGAACAAAGAATAATTGTATAAACTAACATGATCAGATTAAGGAATAAAAGTATTTCCTTAAGCAGAAGACAATCAAACAAGTTTTGTAAAAGGTAGTTCATCTGCTTTAGTGCTGCACCGTGAGGCAGTGTCAGTGTATTTTATGGATGGCTCAGCTAAACAGGCCAATAAGAGACTATTAACTACTATTATTCCTTTTAATTATACTAATGTCTAATTAAAACATCTACAAATGTATAAAACTGATCAGAGATCAGGTAAAACCCACAGACACTTATTCAATCTCAGTGAATCTGCATGATTTATGGGTTCACAGAGATCATCGCCCCCCCAGTGGTGAACCATTGACATTTCCAAATGTTTGGAAACAGTTATGACGTAACAACGCCTCGTTTAGTGAAATCACGTGACTTTGGCAGTTTGATACACACTCCGAACCACTGATTCGAAACAAAAGATTCGTAAAGGTTTTATAGCTTCATGAAGTGTGTTTCGAAAGCGCCCATCACTAGCGTTCAGTCAACTTACCTTCAGTGGATCTTATTACAGGCAGATACTGATCACAGAATTTTAAAATGCACTTATTTAAATTTTTACAAGTTACAGTATATGCTGCACCAAAATTAGATATTTGTGAAATACAAAGATTAAATTGAAAGCAGTTATGAACAGTTCTGATCCTGATGTCAGAAAACAAACATTCTGGGCCATGCTGAGGGTTGTGAATAAAATCAGGGGCCAGACATATATTTCGAGGATTTTTCATCAATTGAAATATAAGTGTATTAGTAACTTTATAAAATAAAAAAAAACCTCTCAATTCATGTTTCGTTTCGAAATGCCTTCTTAGATTACATTCTTTGAAAACCGCTAGTGACTCTTGACATATGAGACACATTGGTATTTCTTTGTATTCACAGAATAAATATTCGGTTTCTCATCTTGCTTGGAATTGTCGATAGCCCATTCACAGTCCATTTTTCTTTTCTTTTTTAGCCATTATGCTAGCTTGTTTAAAGTCGCATAGCATGCAGGCTACATGGTTTACAGTTATTCTACAGGCTTTTGAATGCTTGAATATGATTGGTTGATGAACATTCTTTGGCGCGCATTTTCAATGAAACGCACCGGCCAGTTATTTCAAAGGTCCTTACAGCCAACAACAGCAAAATAACCAAAACTCAAAGCAATATGTGACCAAGCAAATAAATATAGCCTAGTAAACAGGATAAAAAAGACAATGAAGAGTTTGGTTCCAAAACGCGATAAACGCCATTTTTTTTAATAACTGAGAACCTGCAAAATTCAATATTGTATCTGGTCGGTATTGAAAAGTCACTTTTAATTTGACGTAAAATGTGATATCCGCCGTGTTATTCTGTCACGTTTTCTCCCTTTCTTTCCAAACCGCGACAAATGCCAGTCTCCTTTCTCTGCAGAATGCGATAAATGCGCTCAACCAATCACAGCACACCATTCCACGCATTACAGTAACAGTACCAAACAGTAACGGCGGCGCTTTGAATACACCCGGCTTCCTAGTTTTACGTATCTACTTTGTACTTTTTGGTCAACAAACAGACAAAAAAAAAGAATAAATTTGACGGCATTGATGAACCTGTGGTGGTTTCTGTGGTAGGGAAGAAACATAAGCCATCGAAATCTAATCATTTACATGAGGAGATTAAGAAGATGAGGCACTCAGAAGGAGTAAAACTGGCGGCTGTTGCTTGTTCTCACACGACAGCATCAAACTTCTTTCACGCTGACACGCTGACCCCAGGGGATCTTTGGAAAACTTTAAATTTGTTTTACTCAAAGTCAACGGAAACCGAGCAGGACCAAGCCATTTTACAGCTGATCGCCATCAAAAAAGTTCCTAATCCGCGCTCTCAGATTTGTAAACCGTGCCTTCAGTTTTTGCAATCTGTACCCACAAATTCATAAATCGTGCCCACGCTTTCACAATCCGTTCCCACGAGTTTGTAAACTGTACTCACGGATTTGTGGCCCCCTTCAACCAGGCCACCTAGGTGCTGAATGCATTGCATTGTGTTTAAATTTTTTTTAATTGATAATTTCTTGAATTTTCTAAAAAACGACATTTTTAAAAAACTACAGTTTATTTGTGTAAATCACAATAACAAGAAAGCGTTGTGCTTTTGTAAAATAAAATAGAACAATTAGGCGCTATTTCATGATCTCCGTGAACTGGAGCGTGTCTCAAAAATGAACTGAAACAAAATATAGCCTACCTATATACAGTGGCGTATCCAGGACATTTTTACTGGGGTGGCCAAGATGGGACACAAAACTAGAGTGGGGTGGCCATATATAGCCTACTATAAAGTAATGTTATGTAAACCTTCAAACTCTTATGAACAATAGAGGATTTTAATAATAGTAACAAAGTGCAAACTTTATTTTTAAATAATGGTACTATTTCATAAAATGTAAGATACAGTCACAGGCCTATTTAGGAAATGTGTTTACTATAGTCTGTTATTAATTACCGTAGTGGGAATATGATTTACTCAATTAACTTGTCCATTAACTTGTCCTAAAAATGCACTTGTGTTTATCTGCAAAAAGGTTCACATACACTAGATTGCAGCCTAGGCTACTTTTAATGTAAATATAATGTTAGTCGTTTGTTTTTAAAGTCTACATTAGAGACCTGCGCAGGATGGATTTCTCCCTTAATAATTCCTAAAAAGCTGACATCTCAGTTCATCGTGATCTCACAAATCTCTGTTATTATCAATGAAACTGGCTGCATAATTAATCTTTCATAATATATTTACACTTTGTTTGCTATAATCAGATGATTTGCCAGTAGCCTATGCAGAAATCAGCACTGAACAAAAAGTCAATTTTGAGCGGTGAGGGGATTCTATCTTAAATGCCTCTGATTGGCCACTGCGTTCAAGAAATCAACACATATGTTTGTGATTGGCTACATTGTTCAACGCTGCAAACATGTTATAAATAGAGACTCTGGCCTGTAAATCGTTTCTATTTTGTTTTAGTTGTTCTTGTTGCTTTTGTGCAACAGATGAATAACAATTTATTTGTTTTTAGATGTTCAATTTATAGATAATTCTATTTTGCGGGAGTCCCGCAAATCATTTTACTCTCCCGCAACCAGCACACACACGAGTGCATTACCGCCCGTGCCCGCACTCGGCCATCAGATCTATATTCCCGAGCCGCACTCTGCTGCGTTGGGTCCCGACCATACCTCTCAATCGACTGATGTGATAGAAATGTAACATTTAGATGTGTTCTTTTACTTTTAGATGTGTTTTTACTTTTAGAAGTGTACAACTTGTATTAGCATCTTTTACTTTATTTTTACTCATAAGCATTTGAAGAAATATATTCATATAAGCTAAAGCACGTTATTAAAGATATGTAATCAAGTGTTTAGAAAAGCATAAGTTAAGACAAGCTTGCAGGGACAAAATGTCCTGGGTGATAGACGACTTAGTAGCAAAGAGACTATGTGTATTCAAGTGTCCTTTTGTCAGCTTCAAGTGTGAAAGTATGTGCGTAGCTGAAGATCAAAATAGAGGTATAAGCAAAATGTGTGAAAAGCTGCAGCTAAAAACAGGAACTTGTATGTAGGCATGATATTGTTCTGTCTAGATATAAGTTATGTTAGACCAGAGATCTCGAACAAAAGATATTGCCTTTTAAGGTAACGAAGGCGATCTTTTGAGAAAACCAGGATGTGTTTTGTGTATATAAGCTGGGCAAAAAGCAGAAGTCGGGGCCTTCTCATACCAGATGCGTTCTGTATGTGAACAGCCTTTCTTGCAAGAAATAAAGATCTTTATAACCTTTGAAATCTCCAGCTGTCTTCCAATTATTATTTAAAGTTGAGAAAGAATTTCCACGACACTGATTCCAGCGTTTTTATCGTTGTTGTATTGTTGCAACTGTGTGACCGTCACCGTCCTCTTGTTTCACGGACTAGCAGCAGCAGGTGCACCGTGCAGCACGCGTACTTTCATCTCATGGGTCACCTGACCTGCATGGCCAAACGTCCGCTGAGCAGAAATCAGCTCTCAAAGTCTCAGTACGACCGTTACTGTGTTAATTGAAGAATTTTAACTGGCCCTAAATCAGTTGATCAGCTGTCATCATTGATTGACAACATTTCTCATTTCTTGTGTTGACGAACTTGACCAACTATCTATCAGATCTGGGGTGGCCACAGGGGTGGCCAATGAGCCCCGGCCACCCCCTAGAATCGCCATTGCCTATATAAAGCTTGAAATGTCCACTTTAAAGCTGCTTTGAGACAATCTACGTTGTTAAAAGCGCTATATAAATGAAGATGACTTGACTTGTAAATGAACAAATTCGAATTGAAAGCAAATACCGTCTGATTATGTAATCTTTATGAAAGGTGCATTTCTCTCTAATGGCGCATCCGCTTTACAGCGGAGATGGAGTTGTTTGCAGCCGACACTGATTGAGAAAACACTAGTTTATTAATAAACAATTAAAATGCCTCAGTATTTTTTCAGACACATTTATTATCATTAGCCTATAAATCACTAATAAATCACCTGTCTGTTTGGTTCCAGAGACATGGCTTTTCTCATTCAGCATCAGCACGGTGGTAAAACACATTTTTTACTCAAATTAATCAAAATGGATTTACTGCGTTTTGGAACCAAACTCTTAATTTAATGTTTTTGCTACAAAATTACGTTTTATTATGCAGAGACACATGCTCTCTCTCCCATCTAAACGCACACATATGGACACACACTCGCACAGTGTTGTCAGCACTGCTCTGAAGATTTTATCAGTAAAATAGTTTAACAACTTAAAAGCTACAAGACATTTACTGTAGCATGGAGTGGATATACTTAGTCTCACTATAGGAGAACCGCTGCTGCCGAACACTGTTGAAGACACTTATCGGACAGTCACTTATCGAACACTTCTCTCTCTCTCTCTGTCTATAACAGCATTAATCAGCTAATGATTCAATGGCCCGTCATCTTACTTATTGCCGTATTCTCTGATAAAATTAGCGACTTGAGTGAAGCGCGACAGCACCACCTGCATCTTAATGTTGTAATTGTCACAGACGTATATTTTAACAGCGGACGGGCCACTTTAAATTAATCACCAGAATTTGTTGGCGGACCTGATTAAAAGTCGTGGTGGGGCGTGTTTGGCCGGCGGGCCTTGTTATTGACACATGTGCTTTACAGTAACTGAAATAATTACTGACCATGATCAAACTGTCTGTCTGGAAATATTTTCATAAGCTAACATTACTAATAGTAAAGTAATATTATAAATAAGTGAGCAATACTCACGTCAGTGTGTTGAGTTGACAGTGTTTATCCTGCAGTAGAGCAGCGATCTGATTCACTCGTGTGTCTCCTAGTTCATGTTCACTCAGATTCAGCTCTCTCTGGAGTAACGGGTTTTTACCCACAACTCTATTCACATACTGACAGGCTTCCTCTGCAGCAGGACTCACAAACCTGCAGAAGAGTTAATTCAGTTCTCAACTAAATGTCCAGCTTATTACATAACTAAAATAATATATTTGTTATGAATATTTTGCCTGCATATAGCTAATTTAGTTAATTATTTGATCCCGTCTCACCTCAGTGTCTTCAGTTGACAGTCTGGATCCTGTAGTAAATCATTGAGCTCCTTCACTCCTGATTGTCCAGGATCATTTCCCGTGAGATCCAGCTCTATCAGGTGTGAAGGGTTTGATCTCAGAGCTGAAGCCAGAGCTTTATAACCTTCTTCTGTCACACTGCAGTTAGAGAGTCTAGAACAGAGAGGAAAACATTCAGCTGATTAATTAGTTAAACCTGAACAATATATATCTGAATGATCACTCTACCAGTCGCCTCTACAATAAGGAAGCCCCTCTTTCTGGTGGTCTACGGCACATGTTGCCTTGGCTTTTGGCTTGCTTAGTTGGGGACATTTAATATTCAACAATATTATTGATCTGCCTTACTTAGGGTGGATGATGGCGCATCTTTCTTCTAGAAATAAACTTTGTTGTATTATTTACATGTTATCACTGTGAAGCTGCTTTGATACAATGTGTATTGTACAAAGCGCTATATAAATAAAGGTGACTTGACTTGACATTCAGTGGTGTTTCGCTGGCGTATTGCATGGATAAGTGCAGCGATTCCCCCCCGGGCGCTTCAGTATAAAGAGCAGTTTCCCTAAAAGAGCAAAATTGATGTTGAGCGTCTTTTTAAAGATGCCTTTCCGTCCGTGTGTTTCTGGATGCAGTTGTTCCCTGTCCTCATCTGATGCCACGATCTCACATGTCTGGGCCAAGAGTGTGCTGAGATAGTGTTTGTGGATGGTTCATGTCCTCACTGTGAGAACAGGACCACGTTGACCCTACGGTCTGGACTGTCCTTCCTTGTGAAGGCTAGAGTCTCTCTGCTGTTACCCAGCACTGCCTCTGCACAAAGCAGAGCCGGCAATATGGTTAACACTGTAGGAGACCTGAGGCTCACAGTGGGAGTGTTTCCCCGTGGTCCTTCCGCTCCACTGGCCTGTCGTGTGCCGTCGAGCTGCCGGGTGATGGTGCGGGGTGTTTGCTATTCGAATCAACAGTGGAGTTAAAAAAATACGTCCGATGGACCGACGATGAGGTTCAGGCTTTATTAAGCTTATATGAGGAGGACGAAATCCAGCGGGAACTAGAAAGTCACACACAGTCCTACGTCACCGGACTAATTTGCCTAATCTTCACTTTATTTTAGACTGCGATGGAAACACAGACAGCAACAGGTCTGGGGGGAAAACAGATTGTTCTGGGTAATTTCAGTGGAAACGCGCCTTTAGATGATCATCTTATTGAAGAGCTACAGCAGCATTTAGTTTCCAATAGTCTGGTTTAAAACCCAGTCACACTAGTTCTGTGTGCTGGAAGACACTGTTTCTTCTCTTTCATTTTAAGTATTTATTTGACGTCTCTTTTCTTTATTCTCTGTTGAACAGGCAGATTTCTGCATGTACACAATCAGTACATTGTATCAAATGCTGGAAATTAAACAATTACTAACTAGATAAAAACACATAAAAATTAGCAATAGGGAAAACCCAGAAAGTGCACTGCTATAAATAATGAAACATAAGCCCTGCTGTCTTCAAATAAATAAACTTCAGTCACAAAGTAATTGCTGTACAGTATAATGATACTAACTGTAGTTTCTCCAGCTTGAACTGTCGGTTCATCAGTAGATCACTGAGGTTTTTCACTCCAGAGTCTCCTAGTTTATTCCAGCTCAGGTCCAGCTTTCTCAGGTGTGACGGGTTTGATTTCAGAGCTGAAGTCACATCAGAACAACCTTTATCTGTCATATCACAGTAGCTTAACCTACATTAGCAGAGAGAGAGAGAAGAAAATAAGACAGAAGAAAAGAAAACTCTTTATTAAGTCATATCATCTTCATAAGCAAATACAATGTTAAAATGTTTTAGTTTAAACTGTTGAAGTAATTTTAAGCATTTTGATTCTTGTATGTGAATGTGACTGACCTCAGTCTCTCCAGTTTACAGTGTGAATCCTTCAGTACGTCACATAAGTGCTTCACTCCAGAGTCTCCTAGTTTATTCCAGCTCAGGTTCAGCTCTCTCAGGTGTGACGGGTTTGATTTCAGAGCTGAACTCAGGATGAGACTCTGTTTCTCTGTAATACTGCATCTATTCAGACTGAAGACAGAAAGAGAAAATGACTCAGATCTATGATGATCAACTAACGTGTTTAGCTTCATCCAGCAGACTTTTACTGACAAATAAACAGGGATATCAAGGTAAAGGTAACATGGAGAAAGACTACACATTGTTCATTTAAATATACTTCCAGCATTGTAACAATACAAAGGTTGAAAGCGTTGATCTATTATGTTAGTATACACATTCATTTCATATAATCTTTAAGGTTCTTTCATGTCAATGTCACCCTTGGTTTGCTCACTGGGTCAAATGTGTTTATGTCGGTTGTTTTCAGACACATTGTCTTCTTGCTAAAACTTTACAGTAAGGTTTCATTTGTTAACATTAACTACATTAGTTAACATGAACCAATGATGGACAATACTATACAGCATTTAATAACCTTAAGTTTAAACATTTACTAATACATTTTTAAATACAAAAGTTTTCTGTTAACATTAGCAAATCCCCTGTGAACTAACATGAAAAAAGAATAATTGTATAAAGTAACATGATCAGATTAAGGAATAAAAGTATTTCCTTAAGCAGAAGACAATCAAACAAGTTTTGTAAAAGGTAGTTCATCTGCTTTAGTGCTGCACCGTGAGGCAGTGTCAGTGTATTTTATTGGATGGGTCAGCTAAACAGGCCAATAAGAGACTATTAACTACTATTATTACTTTTAATTATACTAATGTCCAATTAAAACGTCTACAAATGTATAAAACTGATCAGAGAACAGGTAAAAAAACACAAACACTTGTTCAATCTCAGTGAATCTGCATGATTCATGGGTTCACAGAGTTCATTCGGGTTCGAACAGCGTGAGGGAGCGCAATAACGACGGCATTTTAGCAGATTTCTTTTGGCCGTAAAGCAATTGTTTACATCGCGAGACCTGATATCACGCGAGACTTCCTGACGCGGCGCCCGGCGGCCCGCCACCCCAAAGTTGCAAGTGCGTATTTTCCGCTCACGGGCACCAGGGGGGTGCGAAACGACCACCATTCAACTCGAAATAAGTAATTTAACCATTCCAATGACTCCGAAGCTGTTCAGTTACGGTAAAAAAGTTACTTAGTTCACCTTTAAATTGAATAGTTATGAACAGTTCTGATCCTGATGTCAGAAAAAAACATTGTTCTGCCAGTAACTGCAATAATTATTGACCCATGATGAAACTGTCTGTCTTAATCAAATATTTAAAGCTTCATATCACTTTTTAATTGTGTGTTTTTAATTGGCTGTTTAATTTTATTACTTTAAATTGTTGTGGCTCTGTGTGACGCTGAGTGAAAAAATGCTTAAAAGTAATATTATAAATAAATGAGCAATACTCACATCAGTGTGTTGAGTTGACAGTGTTTATCCTGCAGTAGAGCAGCGATCTGATCCACTCGTGTGTCTCCTAGTTCATGTCCACTCAGATTCAGCTCTCTCTGGAGTAACGGGTTTTTACCCACAACTCTATTCACATACTGACAGGCTTCCTCTGCAGCAGGACTCACAAACCTGCAGAAGAGTCAATTCAGTTCTCAACTAAATGTCTGTTGCATTAAAAAAAATGATTGATACGATAAAAAACATTTTGTTTTAAAGACAAGTTTAAGTTAGTTATTTAGATGTACAATTTTTCTTTAAACATTTAAATACACAAATGAATATATATATTTAAAAGAAACTAGAGCGACACTCAGTCCTAAAGCAAACTCATAAGAACAGAAATGTCTCACAGAGCAGAAGGGCAGAAGCTCACTAGATCATGGTTTTCAGTGTGAATACAGAGTGTGAAATTAAGATCTTTCTGGCTTTTAAGCAGGAGGAGTGAGAAACGTCAGCAAGGAGAAAACTGGCTTGTGAAACTGCATGTTTGTGAACATCTGGAGACTCATAGACCTGATGTAGAGAGATGCAGTGAATCTGGGCTTGATGGAAAACTATTATGTTCAGAAAACTATTTCACTAAAAGGTTATCTAGAATTAATAATGAGAAGTGTGCACAAAACATGTTAATTATCAAGGTATACTCCTGAATATCAGCACATATACTGACCCATAATGTCTATTTGACCTGTAGCTCGTATCAAAACTAAACTGTGTTGACGATTATTATCATCATGACAGAACCTGCAGCATCTGATCTGATCTTGATCATTTTAATGCAACAAATTGTCCAGCTTTTTGAATAGCTAAAATAATATATTAGTTATGAATATTTTGCCTGCATATAACTAATTTAGTTAATTATTTGATCCCGTCTCACCTCAGTGTCTTCAGTTGACAGTCTGGATCCTGCAGTAAATCATTGAGCTGCTTCACTCCTGATTGTCCAGGATCATTTCCTGTGAGATCCAGCTCTATCAGGTGTGAAGGGTTTGATCTCAGAGCTGAAGCCAGAGCTTTATAACCTTCTTCTGTCACACTGCAGTTAGAGAGTCTAGAACAGAGAGGAAAACATTCAGCTGATTAATCAGTTATACCTGAACAATATAAATCTGAATGATCGCTCTTCCAGTCGCCTCTACAATAAGGAAGCCCTTCTTTCTGGTGGTCTACGGCACATTCAGTGGTGTTTCACTGGCGTATTGCATGGATAAGTGCAGCGATTCCCCCCCGGGCGCTTCAGCATAAATAGCAGTTCTCAAACCTTGTAATAAGTAATCACAAAATCAGAATTTGCTTGTGCCAGTGACAGAGGGAAAAGGTTGGGGCTTTTGAACCAATTGAACCAATCATATTGAAGGTGACATGTTAGTCTTATTTGTTTTCTCGATTCTATAAAAACTGTTGTATTCGTGTTTTCGTTGTGGTGGGATTTTCAATGGAATTTGTCTGAGATCCTCCAGCCTGGCTTCTTGGGAGAGATTCCCTGAGAACTGCTCGGGAAGATCTCCTGGCCGTGATTAAAGCATTTAAAGGACATTTGCTGAAGTCTGTTTGTCGATTATTCCTGCGCAGGAAGCTAGTTTATGAAGTGAGCTAGTTTAGAGGAAGTAAGTTAGTTAGGTGACTATTACTGTACGGGGACGTCAATTTGTAGATGAGATGAGACCCAGACAATCTACAACATTGCTTTTACAGCTACAAAGCTGGAGCACTAAATGATATTCAAAGTCACATTACACGCTTTTAACATTAAATAAAGCACATAAACAGTACCTGAGATTATCATTGCCACACTTTGTGTTTGTTGTTCCAGCGTGACGTCGCAGAAAAATAGAAACCATTTCTAAAATAGAATTGTCGCTGTCGCAGCTGGTTAGGACAAAAACTCTCATTAACATGGAAAATAACCTTTTATAGCGTGTCACAGCGTCGTGTCGCGTGTAGTTAGGACACAGTGTTAAGCTTATATGAGGAGGACGAGATCCAGTGGGAACTGGAAAGTCACACACAGTCCTACGTCACCGGACTAATTTGTCTAATCTTCACAGTATTTTAGACTGCAATGGAAACACAGCCAGCAACAGGTCCATCTTATTGAAGAGCTACAGCATTTAGTTTCCAATATTCTGTTTTGAAACCCAGTTACACTAGTTCTGTGTGCTAGAGACACTGTTTCTTCTCTTTCATTTTAACTATTTATTTGACGTCTCTCTTCTTTATTCTCTGTTGAAAAGGCAGAGTTCTGCATGTACACAATCAGTACATTGTATCAAATGCTGGAAATTAAACAATTACTAACTAGATAAAAAAAAACACATAAAAATGTGAGCAATAGGGAAAACCCAGAAAGTGCACTGCTATAAACAATGAGACATAAGCCCTGCTGTCTTCAAATAAATAAACTTCAGTCACACTGTAATTGCTGTACAGTATAATGATACTAACTGTAGTTTCTCCAGCTTGAATTGTAGGTTCATCAGTAGATCACAGAGGTTTTTCACCCCAGAGTCTCCTAGTTTATTCTCACAAAGGTTCAGCTCTCTCAGGTGTGATGGGTTTGATTTCAGAGCTGAAGTCAGGATGAGACTCTGTTTCTCTGTAATTCTGCATCTATTCAGACTGAAGACAAAAAGAGAAAAGAAAATTACTCAGCTCTATGATGATCAACTAACATGTTTAGCTTCATCCAGCAGACTTTTACTGACAAATAAACAGGGATATCAAGGTAAAAGTAACATGGAGAAAGACTACACATTGTTCATTTAAATATACTAACAACATTGTAACAATAAAAAGGTTGAAAGCATTGATCTATTTATGTTAGTATACACACTCATTTATTTTAATCTTTAAGGTTCTTTTCATGTCAATGTTACCCTTGGTTTGCTCACTGGGTCAAATGTGTTTATGACGGTTGTTTTCAGACACACTTTACAGTAAGGTTTCATTTGTTAACATTAACTACATTAGTTAACATTAACCAATGATGGACAATACTATACAGCATTTAATAACCTCAAGTTTAAACATTTACTAATACATTTTTAAATACAAAAGTGTTCTGTTAACATTAGTAAATACCCTGTGAACTAACATGAAGAAAGAATAATTGTATAAACTAACATGATCAGATTAAGGAATAAAAGTATTTCCTTAAGCAGAAGACAATCAAACAAGTTTTGTAAAAAGTATTTCATCTGCTTTAGTGCTGCACCGTGAGGCAGTGTCACGTCTGTTCTAGGTTTAGTTAGGGCCCAGCACCGATGGAGAGAGGACTCTATTGGATCTGCTCCATTTATTAGGGCCCAAGCCCAGAAAGGGCGAAGGCCCTATTGTTTTCAAAGGATTATTTATTATTATTAAGGCCCAAGCCCTGAAAGGGCGAAGGCCCTATTGTTAGGGCCTGAGCACCGATGGTTAGAGGACCCTATTGGATCTGCTCCGTTTCTTCTTCTTCTCTTTCTTCTTCTTCTCCAAAGTGAATCGCTTTTTTGAGGGCCTAAACATGCTCGAAAACTCATGAAACTTTGCACACGCTTCAGAAGTGGTGAAAATTTACGTGTAATATGGGTATGTCCAATCTGTCCCAAACTTCACATGTTTGATAAGAGTCCTGTCCTGAACACATGACCATGCTCATATTTGGTTATAGTAATAGTGCCACCTGCTGGTAGCAGGAAGTGTGGCAAATACAAATTACTTTGACATAGTCCTCCTATATTTACATACTGCCCACCGTGCTCTGTTTTCCTAAAGGCGCCGGGTGGCGGCGGCACGGGTGCAAGGGCCCTTTTAATCACTGCTTGCAGCTTTAATTTAGTTTGTTTTCATGTCTTTTATTTTGAATAATTCTGACAGTCTTGCTCCTCATGTGATCTTGTCATGTGCTCCCCTGTTCATATGTCATGTTCTGATTGGTTCTTTGTTTCATGTGTCATGATTTCATTGGTTCATTGTGTTCAGGTGTTCTTGTTTATTAGTGTCTGTTTGTATTGAAGGGGGTGGATTCTGTAATGCACTGCTGCTTCTATGTATATGTAATGAGTGATTATAATCAAGGTATTAATCAATATGTTTCCTTCTAAATATCAAATTAATTGAATGACTTCTCTGGAGATTTTACTTGGTTATAGAAGTTACCAGAGTGATTACTGAAATTATCTTTTCATGTATTCTTTAAGTTCTGTATCTGATATCTAAATGCAGTAACAGTGCTTGCTTATTTAGCACGGCTTCCAGAAATGAAATAGGGACTTGTTTCGTGTTTGAGAAAGGTCTTCAACGTGTTCAAATATATAGGGGTCATTGAAGCCAATAGTTTAAGGGACCATTTCTATGTTAAAGCCTTACTTTCCAGTTAGACTGAAGTGTAGCTCTCCTTGAGAGAAAGAACGTATTACCTTGATGTTTTGAGAGGACAAAGCTGTGTGTGTTAGACTGTGTGTTAGTCTTTTTGGTTACAGGTTAAGGAACCACTGGCATTATTGGAGATTGACTGAGTTGTTGTTCTGGACACGCTGACGCCCAGCACCCCAAATCTGTAACCTGGAAGGTCACGACGTGCCTAACTTCAGAGTCTGAGTTTCAGCTGCATAATCGTTGGAGATTTGCTTCAGTCTATCTGTATATGTGTGGAAAATTGCTATGTTTATCTTTTTCTTAGCCAATCAGAAACTGCAACCTGAAGCAAGGACATAGCTTAGACCTTGGTGTAGGGTATAACTGCTGTGATCTCTGTAACTGTAAGCGAGGCAGCCTACGAACTCCTGTGTGAGTCTTGAAGCTGAACTTCTGCTGATGAAACTGCAAACTATCTTCAGTAAAACTTTTCTTCAATTTATTATAATTCTGACTCTGGGTCTTCTTTCAAACATCTGGTCCTTGGGTCCTAAACTGTTACCCCCTATATATAGCCCTCATGTTACCATTGTTTTCTTTCTAGCTTTGTTCCCTGTAACTGCTGTTGGTGTTGTTCATATTTCTTAGTCAAGTGTTTTTTTTTGTTTTTTTTTTACGTTTATTTGAATAAAGCTGCACTTGCATTCAGTAGTGATGGGAGAAACAAAGCTTTTCAAAGCTTTGAATCAATTAAAACAATTAATTCACAAAATGATTCACTGTTTCACACCCATTACTAATGTTTAGTCAACTTACTTATAGTCTAATAGTCAGAGTTATTTAAAAGAAACTAGAGCGACACTCAGTCGAAAAGCAAACTCATAAGAACAGAAACGTCTCACAGAGCAGAAGGGCAAAAGCTCACTAGATCATGATTTTCAGTGTGAATACAGAGTGTGAAATTAAGATCTTTCTGGCTTTTAAGCAGGAGGAGTGAGAAACGTCAGCACAGAGAAAACTGGCTTGTGAAACTGCATGTTCGTGAACATCTGGAGACTCATAGACCTGCTGTAGAGAGATGTAGTGAATCTGGGCTTGTGTTCAGAAAACTATTTCATTAAAAGGTTATCTAGAATTAATAATGAAAAGTGTGCACACAAACAAAATTATGCATATTAATTATCAAGGTATACTCACTGTAAAAAATCCAACTTGCAAATTGTTAACTCAGTTTAAAATTTTAAGTTGAGTGGGCAAATTTTTTACTACAATGTTGAGTTTACTTATAAAAACGATTTAACTGCAAGTGCACTACTATTTTGTCCAATGAACACAAACAATTAAGTTGAGAAAACTTAATATTTTGATTTCATAGTTCGAACGTTTAACTTCCCGTCATCGCGCATGCGCAGTCTGTCTCGCTGTACGTTACTTGGGGTTTCCTCCTCCAACCACGCTATCGAAGGGACTGGATGTCATCTGATTGCGGTAAGTTTTCTTTAAGCTTTATGAATGAAAATAGGCTATAAATTGCACACATATGTTGATAAAATATAGTATTATGTTAAAATATATATTTCGTGGTGACGATAAGTTTCTATTGTTAGAGATTATCCACGTAGCACATTGCTACTTAACGTGCTAACGTTACCCAGACTAACGTTAGAGTGAGGAAACATGCTTGAAAAAGAAGGACAAGGACGTGCATGGTGTTTAAAAGATGTTAAAAATGTTAAGCTCAGTAAGTCGTGAATAAAGACTTAAATGCGGTGCTTGCACTGATTGAGAGACAGAAAGCCGCTTCTCTCGGACTCGGACAGAATCTGAGTGTGAATTCAGCTATCTTTCATGGCGTATTGCGATTTAATAATGACATACACATACAATTATGTCAATAACAAAAAACAAAACAAAAGAAGTATTCAAGTAAACACAGTCGGCAATGTCTTAAGTGAACATAACCAATTTGGTGAAACCTAACGGGTAGTATGGGTGGGTAGTATGTGTGCGGTATGTTTTAAAGTGAATAGGATAAAATAGGATAAAAATATTGTGTATCCTTAAACAAATATTAGGCTAAATCCTTAATGTTAATCAATTAACAAAAGACAAAATCACTCACTGCTCTTATAATAACTTTTGTATCTTTAATATCTGTAATATTTAATAAATACAGTGAAAACTATGCATTGATTCTTTTTCACATTTGATTATTCATTTTCTGTATTATTTTTGCTACATGTTAAATTAACCTACTGTAACTGATTTTGTTTAATAAAATTATGTATCTTTGTTCTGTTGTATTTGTCCTTTTTAGACTAAAGAACATCAGTACAGTGACAAGATCCTTGGATGTGCTAAAACAGTGGCCTTTATTTTTTTAAAGATCAGGTGAGTTGAACTGAATTTACTTACTGTTTCTTACTGTTTCAACAATGTTTTTTTTTTTTCTTTCAGGGTCTCTGCTGAGTATTACAGTATCACACAAACTGATCCGAAGAGCACCTTTTTCTCTTAGTTAAATGAATACACATCTAGTTGTACAGAGCAAGTGGTGGAGATGAAGATCCTCACTTGATCATCAAGTAATTATTTTGCATGTGATCATATCTCTCTGGTTAAAGGCTGAATGGTGCCATCTCTTTTTCAAGGTAATTCCCATGCTTCACTTTGTATATAACTTGTTCCGTATTTGTTTTTCTGTCTTTCAGACACAGAAACTCCAATGTGCTTCCTCAAAGAAAGTCTACAACTCTTAAAGGTCTGCCTTTGTTTATGAGGGAAAAGTCTGGAAACATCCTGAAGACTTGGCTGGTAAGAAGATCAACAGCATAGACACTTACACCTGATATATTTCACCTATTTACCAGATGCTGTTAAGAGATAGGTTTTGTGTGATATACAAAACTTATCATCAACAGACAAAGTCATGGTAAAAATTACTTTATTAAATAATTGTTGTTGAAACTTTCTCAGTGATCAGTTTGACTTCATCTGATAGCACAAATTCAACAAGTTGTTATTTTACCAAAGCAAAGACAGTGGAAAATTACTGCTTCACAACACTGTCCGGAGACATTCCCTCTGATATCTAACCTGTTAAAACAATACAGTGCACAATCATAAGGTTAAACAGTAATGTAGCAATAGCAGAGTAAATAAAATTAATATAATATGAAAGAATATGAATATAGGAGATATAAACAAGAAAAGGCAGCATGAAAGTAATCCATGTGACTCTAGTGATTTAAACCAATCTTCACTGATGCAATATGACCAGTTTTGGGTGATGAACAGAATGTGTGCCTTAATACCCTAATTGAAAAAAATGACCCTAATTGACCCTAATTTTATGCTGATTTATTTTCTACTGCAGGACACAGAGCCAGAAGACATTCACAAGGGGAGAAGATGAGGACCTTAACTGTCGTTGAAGATGATGTTGCCACTATCCACTCAAACCCAAATATAAGGTGCCTCTCTGTAGTACTATAAGAGCAGTTTGGGACAGATAATGTGCAAGACCTTTGCCACAGTTGTTACTCTCCTCTTTGGCTTGATTTATGGCCCCAATGTTAACTATTCTAAAGCATTAAAATACACCAGTAGTAACTGGTTAAGAAAAAAATTGTTTAGTTTGTTTAGAAAAAAAAAACGTTTATTTATCTTGACCTAAAGTGCTCCGGAAGGCTGATTTTTTTTTTTTTTTTTGCATAGTCCTTCAAAAGATTGTCCAAGTAGCTGCAATCCATATGGATAATTGTAAGGTTGAGCATTTATTTATTCCAGTTTGTACTCTAATTTTGTGCATAGTCTTTTTTTTTTTTTTTTTTTTTTATAAATCTTGAAGAGTGGAATAGAACTTCATCACCTTAAAATATGTGTACCTAATGCAAATAGAAAATGTGTTGTTTTGCAGAATATTTGTCAATAAATAAGTTCTGTAATGATAGCAATGTCTTTTGTATTGTGTTGTATTTACAGTATGGTATACTCACTGCATTTGGAGTCTTAATGTGAAGGCTATACAAGTATCTGGGTGAGATATTTAAAAAAGTTGAATCAACTTAACCCTCTGGGGACCAAGGTGTTTTTGGAGCCCTTGAGATGTTCTGACATGCCTTGAAATTTGTGCTTTTTTCAGTTATTTATAAACATGTTAATGGCAAAGGTGTAAAATCACTCTATATAGCACAAACAGGGCTACCAAAATATGCGGGCAACGTGTATGTAGATGTTTGTATTTTTAAGAGAATAATGTTTATGCGTGGTTATTGGAAAAAATAAAAATGAAAGTGGCTGAATTAAGACCACAAAACACATATTAAATATGTGTCCACAAGACTTTTGTCTAATTGATGTTGTACCTTTGAGTACTGGCTTCAAAATTATGTGAAAATAGTCTTGCTTTATCGTTCACAAAAAAAAAATACATTGATTTAAATGGTGTAAAACAGGTTTTGCTTGGAAAGCCAATATGCGAGGGGGAGGAGTAGTTTACACCTTAGATTACAGTGTCCCACCCACTCTGCATAATGACTCTGCATAATTAGCCATTCATTCAGGTGTGACACTGACTGAGCCACAATGCAAGGACAAAAGATGTATTTAGAAGAAGACTTATATTGACCATTTAAGATTTCGCTTACATCTATCTTGTAAATATGTTTAGCTATTTTATTAAAAATGTTACAATTACAACAATAATTACAATTTCAACAATAATATTTCAAGTGTACTCTTTCTTTGTAAAAAAAAAAAAAGAAAGAAAAAAAAAGATTATAGGCCTACATTTTATCATATGTATTCATTAGTTTGAATATAGCCAACATTGGAACATCTAACATCTTAGTCTATGACTTTATTTTTGACAAAAATAGTGTGACTAACGCCTGACTAACGTTGTTTTATTGAAATATCAGGGCATATAAATGTTAATTTACGTTGCTTATACAAATACATTTTATTTCAACATATTCCAGTCGATTTTTACTCATCTCAGTAGGCTATGGCAAAGCAGTTTATTCTTTCACACACAGACACGCGATTCATATTTAGGCTAAACACTCTTTACAAATATGTACCCTTCATTCATCTCACAGAAACGCGAGTCATATTATAGAAATGCGATTCATCTTTTTGCGGTTTATAGGCCTACACTAACGTTATTCCATAACGTTATTCCACACTTGAGAAAAGAAAACAGCCTACCTCACTCCTCAGCGGGATCTGCTCCTCATATCAGGAGATATTTCTCCTCATCAGCACTGTGGAAACTTTTCTCCATAAAGGCTATAATGTCTCACTCGCGCTTTGTTTACAGCTGATGTGGGGGCGTTTCACAGACTGAAATGGTTCTCGGAATTTGCATTTGAATAGCGCGCGCTCTCCGGGGAGTGGTCAAATTACTGTGAATCATCTCGTAATGAGCTCGACTGGAGTCGCTCTCTTTGTATACAGATTACAGAAACTAAGAATATTTGTTTTTTATATAAATGACTTCAATTAAAAGATGCGATCTCAAGCTTTATGCCCGTGGGTCTGTTTGCCTGTTTGACTGAATTTTCGCGGAGTTATAGATCATTTTCGAACGCGTTTCAAACGGGAGTTTACTGACAGAGAGAAGGCAGAAATCGCATCATCTTAATTTCTCTTTATTTGTCAAAAAGCAAAACACTTTATTTTTATTGTGAGTATACAGAAAAAAAATAGAAACTGAACAGGATCGATTGATGTATTACACGAAAATGAAAGATCAAAATTAACAGAGCATTTAGTGTTTATTTTCATTGCTAAAAAAAAAAAACCGTTTTTGGTCCCCAGAGGGTTAAAAAAGTAAAAAAGTTGAATCAACTTAAAAAAGTAAAAAATTGAATCAACTTAAAAAAGCGAAGCAACCAACTGCAAAGCTTTTTTGAGTTTACTGAACTTCAGGACCTCTGTAGTTGTGCTTACTCGTTTCTTTGAGTTGGACTGGTAGTTGGATGAACTTCGACCACTGTTGAGTAAACTCAAAAATGCTTTGCAGCTGGTTGCTTCACTTTTTTAAGTTTACTCAACTTTTTATTTTTTACAGTGCTCCAGAATAGCAGCACATATACTGACCCATAATGTCTATTTGACCTGTAGCTCGTATCACAACTAAACTGTGTTGCCGATTATCATCATCATGACAGAACCTGCTGATCTGATCTTGATCATTTTGATGCAACGAATTGTCCAGCTTATTATATAACTAAAATAATATATTAGTTATGAATATTTAGCCTGCATATAGCTAATTTCAAGGCTCAAAATTAAGACCATTTTGGTCGCATATGCTCCTGAAATTTAATCTTTTGCATTTGTGCGAGTGCAAATAATGGTTGTGGTGCGTTTTCATTTCTCTAAAAAACGTTTGCAAATTACTTCACAGTGTGTACCTTATGTGCGCTGATACGCGATGGCCAGACTATCATTCTATCCAACGTTATATAACCAATGGTCGGTTTTAGAGGAATAACTCAGCAATCGTTAGGAGTTGATCAAAGAGATTAGATGCATTTAAAAGCTGAGATTCTAGGCTTTAAAATGATACCTGTCAATAATATGATTATATGATAATATGAAATTTAATCTTTTGCATTTGTGCGAGTGCAAATAATGGTTGTGGTGCGTTTTCATTTCTCTAAAAAACGTTTGCAAATTACTTCACAGTGTGTACCTTATGTGCGCTGATACGCGATGGCCAGACTATCATTCTATCCAACGTTATATAACCAATCCAGGGGTTTTCCTGCAATGAATTTTTTTGGCGGCCGCCAAAGCCTTATTTGATCAGTGAGTGATGTAGAATAGAATGACTGCTGCGCTTGACAGGGCGCATATATAAGTACGAGAGAGAGCCCCGGCCTTCCACGCGCGCACTGTCACGTCTTCAAACAACTTGAGCGCTGTCTTGCTCTCTCTCCCTCGTGCATATTAACCCCTTACACCACAGGTGTCAAACTCAGTTCCTGGAGGGCCACAGCCCTACACAGTTTTGTTCCAACCCTGCTTCAACACACACACACCTGCAGTTTTCAAATAAGCCTGAAGGACTTGATTAGCTGATCAGGTGTGTTTAATTAGGGTTGAAGCTAAACTCTGCAGGGCTGTGGCCCTCCAGGAACTGAGTTTGACACCCCTGCCTTACACCCTGAAGGCATTTTTAGAGTTGTTTGTCTGAGTGACACACACAAAACTAAAGACTCATAACTTCAAAACTATAGCAAGGAGAGTCAAAAGGTAAGAATCGTTTGAAAGAACACTTTTTTTGAAAATATAAATTACATTACATTTGGACATTCTCCTGCCGAGAAACTGCTGATAAAAGACAAAAAATATATATAATTTGTATAATGATAATGCATGTCTTTCTTATTTGACATGGAATAACTCAGGACGGAAATAAGGTAGGAGGAAAATTATTTTTTGGGGAAGTCCCTCTACATATGAGCTGCATCTGGATACAATTTTGTGGTGATTGGATAAAGGAATCAAAAGTTACAGCATTTGGAACCGAGAAAGCGGTTCCAAATGACTCAAATTTTGTTGAGTCCTTGACACCCTCTCATGGGCATTTTTAAAATTGTTTCACCATGAAGAATCTTGTCATAAAAGCAATAGATTAAGTTAATTTTGTGCTCATTTTAATTGTAATAATATGCTGTAAAAAATAAAGTGCCATTTTCAACGATTTTTGAATGTTTCATGAGATGTATGATGGTTTTGACACACTGCAGTACATAGTACAAAAAAGTATTTTATAGATTATGAAAAAAATATTCTATTTATCAGCAAATAACTCAGCAATACTTAGGAGTTTTTCAAATTGGCTACATTCACTGTAAAGTTCAGACTCTAAGCTTTCAAATGACACCAATGTTGTGTTAATCAAGGCAATATTTTTGAAAAATATAATAATTAATATTTTCGCAGCTTGGTGGCTCCCGTGGGCGGTACACTCCGGTTTAGAGCGACTAGTCAGCTCTCGTTCTGAGTTGATCGAAGTGGTTAGATGCTTTAAAAAGCTGAGATTCTAAGATTTAAGATGATACATATTTTTTGTTATTCCATGTTTGAAAACGAGCACGGACGGTTCCGGGAAAATTGGAAAACACTTTGCACCCCGGAAAGATGAGAGACTTGTTTTTTAGCCAAGTATGCATAACTTCGTGAGGAATATCTCGTGATCAAAGCAATGGATTATGTTGTGATTATGTTTATGTATTTTCACAATCCATGCATGTTTCATTGAGTTATGAGCTGAAACATCACATCAAAAAAACATAGCATCACTGCTATTGCTACTTCCTTTGTGCGCCTGTGGTATTTTTTGTGTTAGAACGCCATGAGGAATATCTTTAGATCTGAGTGATGGATTATGATGAGTTTGGGTTCTTTTTAATCTTAACAATCTGCTATAAATAATGATGTACCATTTTCCACAATCGGAGCATGTTTCATGAAGTTATGAGCGGAAATGTGTCTAAAATTCAGCATCCATATATGGTTTACACATGGGTCTCTTGAGGGGCTTATTTTACAAAAACCTCGCTCAAGTTTAGTAAAAAGCCTGAAACAATTATGCTTGTTGTATTCTACTCATTGAGACCTTTCAAATGACATATGACACAGGACTATCTGAGCTGTATGATGTATTTGACATATTGCTGTATGTAGTACAAAAAAGTAGTTTATAAATTATGAAAACATTTTTTTTCTTTTTATCAGCAAATAACTCAGCACTACTTAGGAGTTTATCAAATTGGCTACATTCATTGTAAATTTCAGACTCAAGCTTTCAAATGACATCTATTTTAAGTTGATCACGGTAATATTTTTTAAAAATATTATGATTCTTAATTTTGCAGCTAGGTGGCGCCTACGGGGGTAACACTCGGTTTTAGAGGAATAACTCAGCAATCGTTAGGAGTTGATCAAAGAGATTAGATGCATTTAAAAGCTGAGATTCTAGGCTTTAAAATGATACCTGTCAATAATATGATTATATGATAATATGATAATATGATATAAATAAAGTGATTTTGTGTTGTTCCATTCAGTGGTTGCTTAGTAATTTGATTATGATTTTTTTTCGCGGGGGGGTGAAAGTTTCACGTGGAGCATTCAGAGATTTTTTTTTCACCTGAATTACCGCAGAGTGTGAATTGTGCTAAAAAATAAACTGCCAGGATAATCACACAACGCGTGCCATAGGCTACACGTCCACTAATGACACGTCCGATTCGCGAACTAATGACTCATTTGAACCGATTCACTTTAATGAATGGTTAAAACAACTGATCTGTCCAACACTGAATTCACCAAACGTCTGAATCGGTGTATAACAAATCGGTAACACTTTACAATAATGTTCCATGTATTAAATTCTAGTTAACTATATTTGTTAACATCTACTATTAATAAACTGCACTTTGTTAATTTGTTAACCATTGTTAATGTTAATTTCAACATTTAGGCTACTAATAGCCTACATTACTGAATTTTTTATTTTTATTTGTTAACATAGTTAATGCACTGTGAAGTGACATGAACGAACAATGAACAGCTGTCTTTTTATTAACTAAGATTAACAAAGATTAATACAGCATATTAATAGCAATAGAGTGCCAAGTGCCAAGCAAAAAATGCAGGGACAGGTGTGTGGCAAACAAATCAGGTTCATCAGGTTAGATTATTAAGGTTCGATATTTAACCCTCTGGGGTCGACATACGCGCCCGCGCGTTTTGTTGGATTTTCTTCACATTGTAGCACAATAAACTTAAATTACTCCGTCATTTATGGTCACACAGAAAAACGAATATGTGATATTTCTACTTTTGTATGTGTCCACTTACAATCAAATCAAAACATTGTGCTTTTGTAAAATAAAGAAAATAAACGGTGTGCTTTCTGCCTCTCTGTCTCGCTGAACTTTTTTTTCTTGAGCACGTCTATAAACTGAAACAAAACTCAGCGAATACTTGTCACACATTTATGAGCCATATACCTTTATAAACATTTAAGTGTGTACTTTTAAATGATCGGATTCAAACTGAAAACAAATATTCTCTGCTAAAAGAGATTGACATGCAAATTGTCCACACCTCACACGAACGCGCTCGTTACCTAAAAAACAAAGCACCAAACTTCACCAAAGTCTCTGCTTTTTGTCGAGTTTGGAAGACACGCCGTGAGCTTACATTGGATTTACCTCAGAAGAAGAAGAACGTGATTTGAAGACAAGAAAGATGTAAGGTAAGAAATTCTTAATTATTAGTTTATGTTATTGTTGCATAAACTTCACATTAAAGTTGAACTGTTGCATGATATATGGTGAAAATTATAATATTTAGACCCGTGTTTACTGTTAAATACTGTGTTTGTGGATATCTGCTCAATCGTATGTGGTAACCATAATGTTTCATATTTTGGAGCGCGCCGTGCATTTGAATGTATCATATTTTGGAGCGCGCGTGCGTTTGAATGTATCATATTTTGGAGCGCGCCGTGCGTTTAAATGTTTCATATTTTGGAGCGTGTCGTGCATTTGAATGTTTCATATTTTGGAACGCGCCGTGCGTTTGAATGTATCATATTTTGGAGCGCGCCGTGTGTTTGAAAACCAAAACGCACCAAATACTAGGCTTCATGTTTTTATTCCAATCTCATTTCATATCATCATAACGAATGGAAACATTTGAAGTAACATATGATAATCAATTTATTTTTCTCTAGCATAGTTGTTACTGAAGTGATCCTTTTGAAAGATTTATAGGCTGCTATAGGTTATTGTTATTATTATGCAGCACTGCGCTTAGCCTATGCCTACAAGGCACAAGAAACCTGGTGTTCATTATTGTTGGAAACATTTGTGAGTGTGTGTATTCTGTGAATTTTAAAAAATAAATTTTAACCAGAAAAATCTGAAATCTATTCCCAAAATTGTGCAGTATGAACCTATAGTTTCTCTTGATATCAGTATGTTCACAGTTTTTGTTTTTTTTACAGGGCCCAGATGCAACTGAGTCCTGCTGACTTCAACATTCACATGAGTCTCTGAACATGAACATGGTAAAGTGAAAATCAAACACCTTGGAAATGAAAGGTATGTACAATGTTTTTAGGAATGGCACAAAGGTCTCTGTCTTTGGATCATTGTTTTCAATAGTGTGCTTTTTGTCATTTGTTGTGTATCTTTGGATTATGTTGTGTTGTAAATAAATCCAAACAATCAAAAGGCCATACTTTTTTAAATCTTCTCATTCTTTGTGCAAGGTTGCTCAGAATGACAGGGCCTGATAGCTCCTAATAGAGCCATTAGGGAGGGTCTTTGTCTTTCTCAGGTGTGAAAAACATACATATTAATGATGTGATCATGCCTCCTGCATAAAGCTTTCTTACACAAAACACTTCTTACAGTTTTTAAATCAATATATTGTCTTATCTGAATGAGCAGTCAGGGTGATTTTCACATAGTTTTTAAGCAAATATTCTAGGCTACGTCATACAATTTTCAAAAGTCCTGTGAAGAAATAATCAGTATGGGTTTCATGAGCTTATTTCAGTGACAATTGTTTTTTGTATTTTCACAAACCACGCATAAACGTCATTATCTCAAAACTACAAACTTTTACACACATGCTGCTGATATATTATTGTAGCAGAGTTTGTGCTAAATACAGTGTAATCAGACTTTAGCCATGAAAATGTCACAAGTAACAGAAATAAGCACAAATGTCAGAGCATGTCAGAACACCTCCAGGCCCAGAAAACACCTCAGACCCCAGAGGGTTAATCGGCAGGATGCTGCTGGTCGTTCCACTCAAATATAACACCGCATACACCATCGCCAAAGAAGAACTTGCCTTCACTAAATTTAAACCTATGTTGCAGCTCATGGAAAAAGAACGGAGTTGCGATCAACGTATGTAAATGACAAATCATGTGCCAATATCATCGGGGTAAGATGATATAGAGCCAGAAGACCAAATTTCAAATCTTGGCCACAGGATGTGTAAAGCCCCAGTGAAATGAAATCTGTTAATATATAATTTGTAGTTGTGGTGCTCCTTAATTTTTGGTGGGTGCTCCTAATTTTTTGCTGGTGCTCCTAACTTTTTGAAGTTGGGAGCACCAGTGCTACCAAGTAAAAAAGTTCATTTCGAGCCCTGTAATTTAGTTAATTTTTTTATCCCATCTCACCTCAGTGTCTTCAGTTGACAGTCTGGATCCTGTAGTAAATCATTGAGCTGCTTCACTCCTGATTGTCCAGGATCATTTCCTGTGAGATCCAGCTCTATCAGGTGTGAAGGGTTTAATCTCAGAGCTGAAGCCAGAGCTTTATAACCTTCTTCTGTCACACTGCAGTTAGAGAGTCTAGAACAGAGAGGAAAACATTCAGCTGATTAATCAGTTAAACCTGAACAATATAAATCCTTAAACTGAATTTTGTTTTATTCTTTGTACAAATGTATTGAAGTCAGCTGCAAAAACTGACAATTTAATATGGAGGCAAACAAGTCTACAAATGTCACTGAGCTGAAGCAGCTTTGCAAGGATGAGTGAGATAAACGGACCAAAATACCTTCATAGTGGTGTAACACACTCATAAACTACAGGAAGTGTTTAGTCGAGACTAGCTGCAAAGCTGAAAGCAGAATCAAAGATACACAGCTCCCTCAAAAGCACTAAAATACATTATTCCTGTCACATAAAATATTAAGATAAGTGATTTCTACCAGATCTTACCCTCATTTCTGTGTCAGATTTACCAGCTCTAACAGAATCATCTGAATTCTGACTCAACACTAGGTATGCATATAACTATTAAATCACTAAATTATAAATTACTATAAACAGAAACAGCACAATTTAAGTAATTACTTATAAGAAGTAGAATATACATATAGTGTTGTCAAAAATTCGATAAATATCGATACTGAAATATCTGAACGCTACCAATATGGTATGTTTAATCTTATTATTAGACATTACTGACACTCTATCCTCCAATTTGATACTGTTAAGTGCTTTAACACGATCTGTATTGCTAAAAGCACTATATAAATAAAGGTGACTTGATCCAGTGAGGATTGTTTTCGCGTGTGATGCACGCACGTTTGCGTTTAAATCTGTTCATCACATAACGTTAATGTATTAACCAGCATTTATGCTTTTGAACAAGTGCACTACCTCAGGACATTTTTGTTCATGTAAAATATACCTCATTGTCATGTTCTAAACTTGTTATATTTAGCTTTAAATAAAAAAAAATATCCCCTTAATATTGTGGCAGTTTTTTTTCTCCGTGGTATTGAAAATGGTATCGAATATCGATATTTTTCAAGGTATTGTATCGAAGTTAGAAATTCTAGTATCGTGACAACACTATATACATATATAGAAAATACTTTATCCACTAAATATTAAAATCCACTGCAATTATTTGCATTACAGTGCAGCACCAAATGAATCCTTAATGTCACTTCAATATTACTAAATAAAATGGCACAATGACAACCTTACTTATATTAAACATCAAACTTTTATCAACTAAACAAATAAGACAGATGGCATAGTATACCCCCATTGTAACACTGAAAAATGAAGGTCTTTGGATTTTCCCCTAAATTTAAAACAAATGCTTAGTTTTTGGTTCATTAGTATTAATGAAAATACATCAATAATGAAATAGTACAATGATAAATTCACTTATATTAAACATTGGACTTGTATTAACAAAATTGATAAGAAGGATGATATATTATACCCACATTGTAACAAATAAATAAAAGATCTTTGGATTGCTTAGTTTGTGGCTCATTATTATTTTGAATGAAAAACACAACAAAAATAGAACAAAGACAAACTTACTTATATTAAACAAAGAAATGCAACTTTTATTCAGAACTTTTAGCCTCCGGGATCATCCTGTCAGTCATTGCACCTTACTTTAGTCATGTGACTCCTGTGGCTCAACTTACCTCAGTATCTCCAATTTACACTTTATATTCTTCAGTCCAGTACAGAGCAGCTTCACTCCTGAATCCTGCAGATTATTATTGCTCATGTTCAGCTCTTTCAGATTGTTATCTGATCCAAGAACTGCAGCCAGAGCTGAACAGCTTTTGTCTGTTAAGTTACAATCATTTAACCTACAATAAATCACAACACAGAATTAGATGGAACACATACAATGCATTTTTATATACAAAAATTAAATACATTTTCCATTATTTTTTTTTTTACATAAATAGCATACAATGCATACAAACAGCATTCATCTTCAAAAACGACTATTTCCAGTACATTAGTATTTTTTATTCAGTGACAAATTTCCTAGATAAAATGAAGCATGTTTGAAAAAATATTTGTGTTAAGATTTATAGCTATAGGATTTATTCTCTATTTCTGTCACCTGATGGAGTTTGGGTTTTTGCCACTGTTGCCTGTCTTCCTTAGTTGGGGACACTTAATATTCAACAATATTATTGACTTGACTGCACCGACACTATTAGATGAGACAGTTCACACTTTTATGGCAAGTTAAAGGCCTTTCACTATAATTAAAAAAATGCCTTCATTCACGTAAATGTCTTTTTAATATAAAATCTTGAATGATTTAAGTAAAGCTAAGATTACTTAAACCTAAGAAATTGTATTTGTTTTTATTATTTCAAGATTAAGTTTAACCGATGGCTGATGCCGATATCTTAGAGAGCAGGGTGATCAATAGGTGATAAATCATTAATATAGTAAAAATAGTAAAAAAGCATCCATAACAATTACTGAAATTAAATTTATAGTTATTTTACTTAACATTTACTAAATTTTAAGATTTTGATAGAAAAACTTGATAAAAAAGTAAACTTTTTTTGTAGAAAAAACTTCTTAAAATGTGTACATCAAATATTATACAACAGGCTTTTGATAAATGTTTATTTGTAAATCTCTCGATCTACATAATACATTACATTATTATTACATTAAACTACAGAATTATTGATAAAAATAAGCATTTAAAATGTCTAATTACTGGGAGATACAGAGGGACTGTCACGGTGTGGTGCAGGCAGAAGAAGATGAAGGAGAATCAAAAGTTTCAATGCAAACTTTTGCTCACAATATAAATAATACAGGTACATAGAAGACGGGCAGAAGGTTCACACACACTAAATACAACGGAGATCGGACAAGGATTGACTGAACAGAATGGATCTTAAATACAAACACAGATTACACTGATTAACAGAACACAGGTGAGATAGATGACGTTTAGTGGTCAACGGATATTGTTTTTTTTGATGGCCGATGCCGATATCTTAGAGAGCAGGATGGCCGATATAAAGCCGATATTTTTATTATATACTTTATATTTATTTTAATGAATATTTAATACATTATAAATAAATTAGAAAACAAATCTTTAAAATAAACATGCTTATACTTTAGATGGCAACTTCTTGTATCTGCAAACCTATTACAGTACTTTACACCAATAAAGTAATTGTTTAAAAATATATGAATATGTGAATAAAAAGGAAGTAAACACTGTAACAGGGCACTCTGTAATCTGGTAATATTGTGCGCGCTGGTAATCATATTTTTTCAAATAAAGACAAGGTAATGCTAATATTGCATACAGCACACAGTGAAAACTATATCAATATGACACAGTGGGCAACTGGATATAGCACAGCATGTTTTAAAATGAAGGATTTCAAGTGTTTCGATCGCGTCTCCTGTGAAGCTGATCTTCTGTTCGCATTCACTCACTTCGCACGGACCGACCATCACTCGCAGTAACACGTTTATGCAGGCTACAAATGCACACTTCACAAGATATCACAGCTGGATTCCATTAAATCTGCAGGGTTTGTGATATTAAATGTTTATTAGATATTCAGAGATTTGTTTAAATGATGTAGATGCGCATTTGCTGAATGTTGACAGTAAATGAGAAAGTATTTTATCCTGATTGTTTGCCTTTTCTGTTACAAATAATATAAAAGCAACGCTTTACTTTTTCGCATATCATTTACTTTCTTTGTTAACCAGTTCTGTCTAGCAAAGTATTAGATATCACTGACAGAGATCGTAAACTAATGAAGATTGATAATGTGAGTGAGCGCTGTGTCGTAGAAATTTTAAACTGTATATTAAACTAACCATGATTATAACATCTAACATTATTTAACATCTAACATTTGAACAGGATGTACTGTACGAAACCAATGGAAAAATTGTTACTGAGTGTGTGTGTGTGTGTGTGTGTGTATAAATAACATAGTTTGGGAAATTAAACTAGACAGTCTGTTAGAATCTTGTGATTAACAAATGAAGTCATCATTAAAACAGAGTTTGCTTGTGCCAGTGACAGAGGAAAAAGGTTGGAGCTTTTGAACCAATTGAACCAAACATATTGAAGGTGACATGTTAGTCTTATTTGTTTTCTCGATTCTATAAAAACTGTTGTATCTGTGTTTTACGGTGGGATTCTCAATGGAATTTGTCTGAGATCCTCCGGCCTTGATTCTTCTTGGGAGAGTTTCTCTGAGAACTGCTCGAAGACTCTCCCGGCCGTTATTAACCCTCTGGGGACCAAAAACGCGCCTGCGCGTTTTGCTCGTTTTTTTTTTTAGCAATGAAAAATAAACACAAAATGCTCTGTTAATTTTGATCTTTCATTTTCGTGTAATACATCAATCGATCCTGTTCAGTTTCTATTTTTTTTTCTGTATACTCACAATAAAAATAAAGTGTTTTGCTTTTTGACAAATAAAGAAAAACTAACATGATGCTATTTCTGCCTTCTCTCTGTCAGTAAACTCCCATTTGAAACGCGTTCGAAAATGATCTATAACTCCGCGAAAATTCAGTCAAACAGGGAAACAGACCCACGGGCATAAAGCTTGAGATCGCAGCTTTTAAATGAAGTAATTTATATAAAAAACAAATATTATCAGCTTCTGTAATCTGTATAAAAAGAGAGCGACTCCAGTCGAGCTCATTACGAGATGATTCACAGTAATTTGACCACGCCCCGGAGAGCGCGTGCTATTCAAACGCAAATTCTGAGAACCATTTCAGTCTGTGAAACGCCCACATCAACTGTAAACAAAGAGGCATAATATAGCCTACCTTATGGAGAAAATTTTCCGTGCTGATATGAGGAGCAGATCCCGCTGAGGAGTGAGGTAGGCTAAGTTATCCTTTCTCAAGTGTTAATGTGGAATAACGTTATGGAATAACGTTAGTGTAGGCCTATGTAAACAAAGATGAATCGCGTTTCTATAATATGAATCGCGTTTCTGTGAGATGAATGAAGGGTACATATTTGTAAAGACTGTTTAGCCTAAATATGAATCGCGTTTCTGTGAGATGAATGAAGGGTACATATTTGTAAAGACTGTTTACCCTAAATATGAATCGCGTTTCTGTGAGATGAATGAAGGGTACATATTTGTAAAGACTGTTTAGCCTAAATATGAATCGCGTTTCTGTGAGATGAATGAAGGGTACATATTTGTAAAGACTGTTTAGCCTAAATATGAATCGCGTTTCTGTGAGATGAATGAAGGGTACATATTTGTAAAGACTGTTTAGCCTAAATATGAATCGCGCGTCTGTGTGTGAATAAACTGCTTTGCTAGAGCCTACTGAGATGAGTAAAAATCGACTGAAATATGTTGAAATAAAATGTATTTGTATAAGCAACGTATTAAACTGCAAATTAACATTTATAGGCTATGCCCTAATATTTCATAAAAACAACGTTACAGTCAGGCGAAGTATGAAAGACAATATTTTGTTGACTAGATTTGGGTACAGTTTTTACTGTAGAATATACTGTCACATCAAATAAGCTTTTCTGCTCATATATATAAAATACTATTTTGTCAAAAATAAAGTCATAGACTAAGATGTTCCAATGTTGGCTATATTCAAACTAATGAATACATATGATAAAATGTAGGCCTATAATCTTTTCTTTTTTTTTACAAAGAAAGAGTACTTTTTTTGCAGAAATATTGCTGAAATTGTAATTATTGTTGTAATTGTAACCTTTTTAATAAAATAGCAAAACATATTTACAAGATAGATGTAAGCAAAATCTTAAATGGTCAATATAAGTCTTCTTCTAAATATATAGGCTATTTTGTCCTTGCATTGTGGCTCAGTCAGTGTCACACCTGAATGAATGGCTAATTATGCAGAGTCATTATGCAGAGTGGGTGGGACTGGGTAATCTAAGGTGTAAACTACTCCTCCCCCTCGCATATTGGCTTTCCAAGCAAAACCTGTTTTACACCATTTAAATCAATGTATTTTTTTTTTGTGAACGATAAAGCAAGACTATTTTCACATAATTTTGAAGCTAGAACTCGAAGAGAAAACATCCATTAGTCAAAAGTCTTGTGGGCACATATTTTGTATGAGTTTTGTGGTCTTATTTCAGCAACTTTCATTTTTATTTTTTTAAATAACCACGCATAAACATTATTCTCTTAAAAATACAAACATCTACATACATGTTGCTCGCATATTATGGTAGGCCTGTTTGTGCTATATAGAGTGAATTTACACCTTTGCCATTAACATGTTTATAAATAACTGAAAAAAGCACAAATGTCAGAGCATGTCAGAACATCTCAAGGGCCCCAAAAACAGCTTGGTCCCCAGAGGGTTAAAGCATTTAGAGGACATGCTGATGTCTGTCTGTTTATTACTGCTGCGCAGCAGTTCAGTTTAGGTAAGCAAGTAAGTTAGAGTAAGAGACTCGGCCAGTTGTCGACAGAAGACGCAGAGAGCTAGAGTATAAAGGTTATTGAGTGTCGATTGGAAGACGCTATGGGTGTCGATTTGAAGACGGCAGATTTTATTTATTAAGTGTCGATTTGCAGACGCTAGATAGTCAGGTTTAGGAAAAAATCCACTACAGCTGTGTGATCAGGCGCTGCTGTTCTCTTCTCAGGCAAACTAATGAAGATGGAGAATGTGAGTGAACACTGTGTGATCAAGCGCTGCACACCAAACGAGAAGCGGCACCATTCGGCGTCTGTTCATGGCGCCCAGCCACGGCTCAGGACCTTGTTCAAAATCCTGCCGCGCCACAGAGCGCCATTTACAGAGTTTATATTAAATTTACATTTATTTGTCTCAAATCATCGTTAATGTATATACTGCACTTCTCGTCCGGTGTGCGACCCCCTTCAGGCTTTACAGGGTTAAGTTTATGTTCATGATGGGGAATCACTATAGAGTAATGTAAATAAAGATTTTTTTTTAGATGAGAGCAAAACATGACAAAATATATTAAAAGACTTACAGAGCTCTTCTGGAGGTTTTGATGACTGCCGATAATCTCATGAAACACCCGTCTGATTTCTTGAATTTCTGAAGCTCAAACACCTCCAGCTCTTCCTCTGATGTCAACAACACAAAGGCTAAAGCAGACCACTGGGCAGGTGAAAGGTCACCAGATGAGAGACTTCCTTTGCTAAGGTGGGTCTGAATCTCTTTCACCAGAGTTTGGTCGTTCAGTTCATTCAGACAGTAGAACAGATTGATGGATCTCTCTGCAGGAAGATTATCTTCTAATTTCTGCTTGATGTACTGAACTATATCCTTGTTGCTCTGGTCATTGCCGTCTTGCTGTGTCAACAGACCTTGTAAGAGTCGTCGATTGGACTGGAGTGACAGACCGAGGAGGAAGCGAAGGAAAAGGTCCAGGTGTCCATTGTCACTCTCAAGCGCCTTGTCCACTGCAGTCTTGAGTAAATCAATCATGGTTTCATTTCTGTTTTCCTGTTCTGTAGACTCATGATCAAACACACTTGTCTTGTTGATGTCTAGAAACAGATGTGCATAAAGGGCTGCAATAAACTCTTGAATGCTCAGGTGAACAAAGCAGTACATGGTACCAAGAACGATCCCTGTTTCCTCCTTAAAGATCTGGGTACACATGCCTGAGTACACTGATGCCTTATAGACGTCAATACCACAGGCTTCCAGGTCTGTGTCATAGAAGATCAGGTTGCTTCTTTCCAGCTGATGAAATGCCAGTTTCCCCAGTGAAAGGATGGCGTCTTTATCCCAGGAAACATCTGGTGTGTATTCTCCATCATACTTTCGGCGGCTCTGCTGGATCTGAAAGCGGAGAAAGTGTGTGTACATTTGTGTCAGAGTCTTGGGAGTGTCTTCTGTGTTTGATTCCTGCAGTGTTTTAGAGATCTCATCAGCCTGAGTGTTTTTCACATCATTATTTCTTTTCTCCTCCAGAATGTTCTGGAGAACCGTGGCTGAAATCCAGCAGAAGACTGGGATGTGGCACATGATAAAGAGACTCTTTGACTGTTTAATGTGATCTAGGATTGTGTTGGCCTGATTCTGATCAGTGAATCTTTTTTTGAAGTACTCTTGCTTTTGTGCGTCACTGAATCCTCGTATCTCTGTCAGCCGGTCGATACAGTCAGGAGGAATCTTACTGGCAGCTGCTGGTCTGGTGGTGATCCAGATGAGAGCAGAAGGAAGCAGATTTCCCTTCATGAGGTTCGTTAGGAGAACATCCAGAGAGGCTGGTGATGATACATCACGCCACGTCTCATTACAATCAAACTTCAGAGGAAGGCGACATTCGTCCAGTCCATCAAGTATGAACAGGACTTTGAATTGATTCCTTCTTATAAGATTCAGTTCTTTTGTCTCTGGGAAAAATTGAGTTATAAGGTCCATCAAACTTAGTTTTTCTTTCTCCTTTAAGTTCATCTCTCTGAATGGAAGAGGAAATATGAAGCTGATATCTTGATTTTCTTTTCCTTCAGCCCAGTCCAGAACAAACTTTTGCACAGAGACTGATTTTCCGATGCCAGCGACTCCTTTTGTCAGTACAGTTCGGATCTCCTTGTCTTGTTCAGGTGCTTCAAACAAATTTGTGCATTCAACCTGTATCTCTTGTGCTTCATGACGCCTGGAAGCAACTTCAATCTGTCTCACCTCATGTTCAGTATTGACCTGTTCACTGCCACCCTGAGTGATATAGAGATCTGTGTAGATGTTATTCAGAAGTGTGGAGTCACCTTGCTTCGCAATTCCTTCAAACACACATTGATACTTCTTCTTTAGGCCACATTTCAGCTGATGAATGAAGAACAGCTCATCTAAACACAGGAACAGAAAAATAGATAGTTTTAGTCTTCATTTTCTCTCCTACATTTATGAGACAATCTGACAGATGATCATGAGTCTCTTACCTTCTAGAGCATCAGCAGCTTCATCTTGCTTCATCTCTCTCAGGTAATGTAGTGTGAGATCAAGAGCTGATTCTTTGATACTGGATCTGTTCTCAATAAAGTCCTTCA
The DNA here is from genome assembly GCA_021464565.1 of Rutilus rutilus. Lineage (NCBI taxonomy): Eukaryota > Metazoa > Chordata > Actinopteri > Cypriniformes > Leuciscidae > Rutilus > Rutilus rutilus. The sequence continues at coordinate 48,095,764 of JAJAQA010000004.1, forward strand.
CAAATTGTTGTGTGTTCTCTTTTTGTAATATTTTCTTAAACTTCTCCAGTTCATTCTTCAGAAATGTGATTATTTTGCTCTCAAGATCCTACAAACAAAAGTAATAAAAAAGACACAATTTAAACCAAATTTACATCTACATTTGGTATAATACATACATATATATATATATATATATATATATATATATATATATATATATATATATATATATATATATAAATCCAGTTAAAAGACTAACATGTTACCCAGCTGTTTATTTTTTATTTTTTTAATTTACCTTTATTTTGCCAGGAAGTCTCATTGAGATCAAACATCTCTTTTACAAGAGAGACCTGGGCAAGGTAGCAGCCATACATAAACACAACATAGTAAAAAAAAAAAAATCTACATACATACATACATACATACAATCATGCAAAAATCATTCAAATACAAGGACCTCTCAAGAAAAACAACTACATGTCTCCTTTACCACATTTTATATAATGTTCTTAAATTTATTAATTGGTATACACGTTTCTAGTTTAAGATCTTTTTGCAAATTATTCCATGCCCATGGTGCATAGTATGAAAATGCAGTTTTCCTACCTGGAAGATTCCTAGAAGATTGTCTTTGAAATTCTCGTGGTTCCTGTGAGTCTGAACGTCTGAGTCTAATGTCTCACACTGAAGCCTGTAATCAAATAAATAAAATAAATACTGATTTTCCAGGCAAAATTTCACAGAAAGAAAAAAAGCATTAGCTGTGAATACTCTGTTAAATATTTATCTGATCAAATATTCAATGATAAATATCATGATATATGATTCAGTCATAAATAATGATAAATATTGGATCTAAAAATGTTTCATGATTGGTATTCACTGATACAACTTTTAAACACAGTCAACATGTGACAAAAAATTTGAAACTCATGAAATACCTTTTATTAGATGATGGTGTTTTCTCACTGAAGTTTGGTACTGATCCTTTAGACCAATCACTCTTCAGAGACACAGAGCTGGACACATGTGAGCCTGATTTTACACTGATGACACAAAGAACAGAGAGAAAACACTTTACTACAGGAGATACTTTAGTCTCATTTGAAAAGGTTCAATATTGCAAATAGTAATTAAATGCAGTATAGCTGTGCATTTGTCCATTTATAACTACGGTTTGATGGATAAATATATACATGTTTAGTTTCATGATCTTCTTCCATAGTGAATTTGTGTCTCCTTGTGGCTGCCTGTGTAATTGTGTTACTGGAATGAGTTTCATAAGGTTCCCAGGAATTGAGTTTTATTGTGGCTTATTGTTTAATTCAGTCAAGTTCATTCACATACACCACTGTAGACAAATAATACAACAATATAATGTAATATAAACACACAAAATACCTTTTATAAGATGTTGGTGTTTTCTCACTGAAGTCTGGTACTTCTCTATCTTTAGACCGATCACTCTTCAGAGACACAGAGCTGGACACATGTGAGCCTGATCTTACACTGATGACACAAAGAACAGAGAGAGAGAGAGAGAGAAAACACTTTAGTAAAGGAGGATCAACTGTGTCTGAAACACATCTGTGTCTTTATCTAATCCTCCACAGAAATACACACACTCACACAATTTACTGTTTTATAGGTAACTACTATTTTATTTTACTGGCTCACATTAGTTAAACGATTTATTTAATATGCATAAGAGAGATTTAATATGTTAAAAAATACTTGACTCTAATTTATGAGAACATTTCAAGTTTTTGTTTATTGACAGAAATAGAGAGCAGAAATCTCTGTGCGACACAGTTTTGTTATCATACTTGAATTAAATTAAGTGTATAGTTGTTTCCTAATGTCTATCAATAATTGTATGATCTAAAAACGTCTCGGGTTACTGGATGTAACCCTGGTTCCCCGAGAGAGGGGAACGAGACGCTGCGTCTAATATAAACGCTACGGGGAATGCCTTCGGCATGCGTTATCTGAAGCCACTATACAACTATTCCAATCTGGATTGGTGCGCGTCATCGTGCGTCATGACGTTGCATGTGATGGTGACCCGGACGCTATATAAGGGTCACAGGAACAAGGAAATGACAGCTTCGAAGAAAAGGTTCAAAGCAGCTGTTCTCAGGGCGCCCCGAAGGTGGGGAGAGGGGACGCAGCGTCTCGTTCCCCTCTCTCGGGGAACCAGGGTTACATCCAGTAACCCGAGACGTTCCCCATCGTTTCGGGGAACTCCCGCTGCGTCTAATATAAACGCTACGGGGAACGAGTACCAGCTAGCCCCCACCGAGAACAAACGCCCTTGGTGTGAAGCATCTGGCACACTCAAGAGCACTAAAGCAAGGGAGAGTGAAAGATCCAACTGTGCTAAGAATTTTATTCTTTCTTGTTTGGTGTACAAAGGGAAGGTTGCATCAGCAACCTCGATATTAAGGTCCAAGTAGATAGGCCTGATTAATGACAGGCCGAACACTTAACTCCTAACACCTTTTTAGTGGATAATCTCTGGAAGCCTAAGAGGCTCTCTTGCTTACACCGTACATGCAACGAAGGATGAAGAGCCTGAGGAATTTTTAGAATAGCCTCCGGTACCTTGGTCACCGGGGAGAAATATCTCAAAGAAAGCTAACAAACTCCCATTTAATATCATATGTAGATATACTCTGCGGAGCCGAATAGAGGCTCTAAGCAATTTAATATGATAGTCTGCAGAGACAGAGTTCATCCAGATTTTGATCACCTAATGCAGCATACAGAGGCAGAAAGCACTCTGAAGGTGAAGATCATTGCTAAGGACAGGGGAGAATTTATAGATCCCACTATACTAAGAATTTTATTCTTGTCTTTTTGGTGTAAGAAAAAGGCTGAGTTAACAGCCTCAGAAGTGAGGTCCAATATATGCATATGCCTAAAAAGGCAGGACACTGACTCCAAGGCACCATTTAGTGGATAACTCTAAAAGCCTAGAAGGCTCTCCTGTCACACTTATAGCAACGAAGGATGAAGAGCCAGAGGAAATTATAAGATAGCCTCCGGTACCCTTATTGGTGACTGGGGAAATTTCATACTAGAAAGCTAACAGATTTCCAAATATGTAGATTTTCTTTTAATCTAAACATATATACACGTATCCCGCAGAACTGACAGGAGCCACGGACCTGTCAGCCTGCAAGGATAGCAGGATTCATCCTAGAAGGCTACAGGAAAATACAGAGGTCATGGGACGACCCGGGTGGACCACCCTGAGAGCATACAGAGGCCGTAGGCGCCATAGAGGCTCTGAGCGTGGACGAGAGGTCCCGATTAGAGTATAGAAGAATCCCAGTACTGAAGCCATAGGGCAGTAAAAGGCTGGGTCCAGCTAACTCAATTAAAACTTCCTGAGCCGGGGAGTTCTGAAGGTAGCTGATCTACTCAAAATCTTCTGACCCTCTCCAGAACTCCAGGGAGCAGAGCGACCGGGGGGGAAAGCGTACAGACGTCGCCTCGGCCACGTCTGTACCATGGCATCCAGACCCAATGGGGCTGGATGCGAGAGAGAGAACCAGAGCGGGCAATGAGAATTCTCGTGAGAAGCGAAATAAATCTACCTCCGCCTGGCCGAACTTCTCCCATATAAGTTCCACCACCTCGGGGTGGAGCCTCCATTCCCCTGGCCTGGGCCCCTGCCTCGACAGGGTGTCTGCTCCCACATTATCAACCCCAGGTATATACATAGCCCTCACAGAGAGAAATTTGTCCTTAGACCATAATAGAATATGATGGGCCAATTTGCACAGAGGACGAGACCTCAAGCCCCCCTGATGGTTGATGTAGAAGACCACCGATATATTATCAGGCCTAACAAGGACCTGATGGCCTCTGAGGTCTGGAGGGAGATGCCTGAGGGCAAAGAATACTGCCAGCATCTCCAGGCAATTGATGTGCCATGAGAGGTGATGGTCCTTCCAGACCCCGTGGGTGTACCGGCCCTCCATGACCGCACCCCAGCCCATGCGGGAAGCATCCGTGGTCAGAATTTTTCTGGGACACGAAGCTCCAAGCACCTGGCCTTGGGACAGGAACCGTATGTCTTTCCATATGACTAGAGAACGAAGGTACCTGGACGTAACTCTAATCGTACGGAAGGGGTTGCCCCTTGGGGAAAACCCCCTGGTCCTGAACCACCACTGTAGGGCCCTCATATGAAGCAAGCCGAGTGGAATCACTACTGATGCGGTTGCCATAAGGCCCAAAATTCTTTGAAAATGTTTGACAGTGATGGTCTGGCCTAACCTGATAGCTCTAACTGCAGCCACGATACTTTGAATACGTGGCTGGGTCAAGTGAACTCACATAGATTGCGAGTCCCACTCAGCTCCAAGAGATTTTATTCTTTAAAGAGGAGACAGAGAACTTTTCTTGACATTGAGCCTTAGCCCCAAGCACTGAAGATGACGCAAAACAACATCTCGATGTTGGATTGCTAGCGTCTCTGGTTCTGCCAGAATACGCCAGTCATCTATATAATTCAGGATGCGGTTCCCCTGAAGTCTCAGTGGAGCAAGGGCAGCATCCATACATTTTGTGAAGGTGCAAGGGGATAGAGCTAGGCCGAAAGGAAGAACCCTATATTGGTAAGCTTTTTCCCCCCAAAAGCGAACCTAAGGAACTTCCTATGATAATGGATGATGAAATTATGAAAATAAGCATCCATGAGATCTATTGTCACAAACCAGTCTTCAGATCTGATTTGCTGAATGATACTGGGTATAGTGAGCATTTTGAATCTAAATCTCCTCAAAGATTTATTCAATACTCTAAGATCTATAATAGGATGAAGTCCACCATCCTTTTTCGGAACAATGAAGTAATGGCTGTAAACCCTGAATCCCTCTCCTGATTAGGGACAATTTCTATTGCTTTTGCTAAAAGGGATTCAACTTCATTTTCCATCACCTGGCGCTGATCTGAGAAAACCAGTATGTGTAATACCCCGTTGAAATCAGGTGGTCTCACTTTAAACTGGATCCTATATCCTTTTTTAACTATACCCAGGGTCCATTTAGATATATTCGGAAGGCCTGACCAGGCGTCTAAATAATCTACAAGAGGAATCAATTTCTCTGGGTTAGTCTCAGGTGATATAATGTGCTTATCGGTGGTCTGAAGCAGTTTACTGGCAGGAAGTAACCGATGAAAATTCTAATAGGGGGATCAGTCCCTCAAGACTGACCTCAGGTATTATATTTTTGAGATTCGGTGACCTGAAGCGATAGATTGGCAGGAACCAACCAAAAATAATATGAAGTGCCCATAAGGGTCCGCGTTCTTACGACAGGACCTCATAGTTGAAGTCGTCCTAGCCCGAAAGGCAGTCCTCAGACCTGACTTCGGGGCTTTTATTTCTTCTTATTATTTTTTTATGAGAATGTCTCCTCTGACCCCGAGCCCTGTACAGGGGGAGGGGGAGGGGAAGAGGTGACTTCTCAGAATATGAGGAGCTGGCGGCTGTCCCATGGGGACCTGGACTACCATATGTAGGCATGCACCAGCTTGACATGTAAACCCGCGAGACCCGTAAACACTGCTCCACGTGCGAACCCGATGCAAACAGACAACGCGCTGCCTCGACAGACGCGAGCTGATGCACTAGGAACGCAAGCCTGTTTTTATTCTTTTTAAACAGGCTCAGGCGGGAGCGGAGCATTTATTTTCAGAGTAAACTCAGAGTCTACTCGCTGCAGACCTGTAATCTGCGCGCTGCCTCGGCAAACGCGAGATTCCCAGTCACAGAATCCTTTCAGTTTGCACAAAATAGACAGTGCCCTCGAGAACTGTCCGTGCAAGCTCCGCTCACAACCCAACACCACAAAGCAAGTGTGCGCCATCCTTGCTTCTTTATTTTTCTTAAATCAAGGAGACGCACACTGCCTTCACCATAGTAGATTTGACAGACAACACCAAATAAGACGTACAGTTTGACAAAGAACGCTGCTGAAGAACAGAAGCTGTCATTTCCTTGTTCCTGTGACCCTTATATAGCGTCCGGGTCACCGTCACATGCAACGTCATGACGCACGATGACGCGCACCAATCCAGATTGGAATAGTTGTATAGTGGCTTCAGATAACGCATGCCGAAAGCATTCCCCGTAGCGTTTATATTAGACGCAGCGGGAGTTCCCCGAAACGATGGGGAACTAAAGTAATCTATTTGGATTAATTCAGCATTTAGAAGGTTATTAACAAATTATTAACTGTGATATTTTCTATAGAGCAAACAGGGCTTTAAAGACAATGTCAGAGTTAATTTAAGAAGTTAAAAACTAAAGTTGTGTCAAAGCATTTGCAAATATAATACAATGCTTAAAGTTTTGTTATTGACAGGGAAACACAAAGTCCAGTCGAGTTTAAACTGATGAAAACAGACGCAGTCTTACCTGTGTTTCTCTGAGAGACTCATCTGAGAGAGAGAGTCCTTTCCTCTTTCCTCTGACATACTGCAGCTAAACTGACACTGAAAACTGATCAGCACTGGTTTCTGAAAACACTCAATCCTTCAGCATCACCTGGAAATGACACCATTTTACACAGATGAAGAACATCTTATTAACCCTTGTGCATCAATTTAAAAAAGTTACACATAGGTCCAAAGAGGACAAAAATGTCCATGTCAAAAAACTGTCATAAAAAGTTGAAGCTTGGGAGCACAGACTTAACTTTAGTATCATTTTAAAGAATACCCTTGGCAGATTATTGCTGAAGTTAAATTTTGTTTATAAGTAAATCCAAAAAAAAGTTATATAGGTTTAAGTTTATGAAAATTATTTATGAATATTATTTTATATAAAATATATATTTTATGAAACAAGTTGAACTCTAAAACGGCTGGAAAATCAAAGCCATAAATATAGATAAGGTGTGTTCCAAATTTGAGGTTGATATCTCAAAAAATGAGCTTTCAGTAAGATTTTGTTTGGGCGCAGTACCAAACTTTCCCCATTGGATGCCAGCAAAACTCCACTGGTGAACACAGTGATTGGCTTTGTTATTTGCATTTGAGTTTTTCTCTCTCAATACTACAAACACACACATGCACATAAACAATTTTTTTTTTATAACACTCATACCAACCACACTCTGACATCCATACCAACACACGCACACAATTATCATTGCATAATTTATCCAATTGGCTCTATAATAGCTCAAAATGCATGCAGTTAACATTAACAACAACAACAAAAAAAAACTTACACATAGGTCCAAGGTGGACAAAAATGTCCAAGTCAAAAAACTCTAATAAAAATATTATGCTTGGGAGCAAATACTTAAGTTTGGTCTCATTTAAAGAAGTCCCTTGGCAGACTGTTGTTGAATTGAATTTTTTTTTTAAGTGCAGCCAAATAAATGTTATAGAAGTTTAAGTTTATGAAAAATATTTATGAACATTATAATCAATATTTTATATAAAATATATATTTTATGAAATATTTGGAACTCTAAAACTGATATAAATTCAAAGCCATAAATCTAAACAGGTTGTGTTCTGAATTTGAGGATGATATCTCAAAAAATAAGCTTTCAGTAAGATTTTGTTTGGGCGCAGTACCATTGCATGCCAGCAAAACAGTTGCAGTTGAGTTTTTCTCTCTCAAATATTACAAGCACACAAACACACTTTTTATTTTATTACACACATACAAACCACACTTAGACATCCATACCAACAAACCCACACAATTATCGTTGCATAATTTATCTCATTGGCTCTATAATATGCCGAAGCAGAAAACAGGAATAAAGCGAGTATTTGCTTTATAGGCCTAACCTGAAAAAATGGCACCATCTGATAAAAAAATTGTAAAAATGTAAATTTTGAAGCCTTGCCAACAGAATGAAAGCCTGTTCAAAAAGATTGCATCAAGTATTTTGTGTAACTAGTGCAAAATAGATTTTTTAAAGGAAATGGTGATGAAATAGTAAAATTCCAATAGAAAATACACACCCGTGCCAAATTTTATGCAGTTAGCATTAACATAGGCAAAGTGATTAAAAAAACAAAACTGAAAAGGACAAAAATGTCCTTAAAGGGGCATTCCACCCATTTGAACATTGTTTTTTATTTAAAGTGGGTCATATATGTAGTCGAAATGTAAAATAAATTTTGAATCTGGTGCCTTCGTGACCGAGGAAAGACAAAAAATAACTTCAGGACGCATTTGTATGAAAGACAACAACTCCCACAATGCACCACATTGCACAGCTCCGCAAGCCACTCCCACTAATCCAGAAAGCGCATATCTGCCTATAAGAGAAATCACTCTTCCGTCTACAAGGCTAGCTACCACCAGAGCTTGAAATTCATTTCACACAAAATGTCTAGTTAGTTGGCGAACTCATTAGTGCATTACTCCTCGTTTGTATTTCTTTCGAAAAGGTGAATTATTGCATGGTACCTGGATGTTCAGTCAGAACATATGCGGTGCGAAACTAGGATAGTTCTCAACACAAACGTCCGTGTCCTCGTCTGATTCAGAGATTTCGTCCAGGAGAAATTGTCATCGTTGAAATTCTTTGACGCAGACGGACTCTATCTCTGTGTTCGTAGCGGTTCGTAGTTGCATAGTGAGATCACCGGCGCCACCAGTCCGCCCTAACTCGAGCCAGTCCGGGCTCCTCGTCCGCGGCAGGCAGGTCTTCTGCCTCGGCTGCTCTTCGCTATAATGCGGCTTGTAAAGGTAGCCACAAACACCTGATTCAAGCAAGATGGAGAATATTGCTTTCAGTTTCAGAGAGTAAAGTCCCACCCACTGATCTGTAATAGGTCTGTAGCGTGAGCGGGTCCCGCCCCCTGGGAAAGATGAGGAACGAGTGTTTGTAGTCTCAACAGAAAACCCCCCCTCTTACACTTCCTCCTACAATGACGCAAAATGACGATTTTTGCGCCATTGTAGGAGGAAGTGTAAGAGGTAAATAACGGATTTCTCCCGTATCAGGGGAAAATGAGAGAGTGTTGCACGACCATTCAATAGTATGACTGGGTTTCTAACAATGCAAAGCTTAATGCAAATGGGTCCCTTTAAGGATGCACAAGGGTTAAAGACAATAATGAAGAATGCTGAGTTATCATCAACAACAGCAACAGCAAAAACAATCTATAAAATAAAGTGAGTTACAGACAAATATATTGCCCTGTAAAATAAGCGAATGGTCTTAATCATTTCTGATTGTTTAATGAGTTTAACTGACTCTAAATATTAATACATTGGGAAACAGCAATTGTGTTTAAAACTCTAAGTGGGAAAATTGAACCTGATTTGTTATATTCTCTATACAGTTTTATATAATTTTGCAATCACATTTACCCAATCTTTATTAATTGTTGAATCGTTTGTCATTTAATCATTACTTCAAGTTCACAATGATGGTTGATTTCATTACTTTTAAATTATCCTAAAATAACTGATTGAGTACAAGTAACCATATAATAGACATACTGTATAACTACTAATCATAATTGCTATATATTAGAGATGCACCGATTGATCGGCTGGTGACCGGAATTGGCCGATTTTCACGTGATTTTCACGAAATGCACTCGGGCGCCGCATGATTAACCTTTTGAGCAGTACGGTCTCATATATGGGATTTTTCCTGTGTCCCTGAGAGTACGGCGCCACATTTATAATGTTCAGTGACGTCGCATAACTGCCAGATTCAAAGTGTGCTTTCGCCATAGACTGTAAAAAATATGGACAAAGCGCCTGTGACGTCACCCATAGACTTTCTGAAGAACGGTTTTGAAGCCGTTTATGGGGGTATGGGCGGCGCCATCTTGGAAAATCTTGGGAAATCCTTACCCCGCCCAGAAAAAAGACGCCAGACGCCAGAGTCAGCGGCAAACGTCAGAACGACTAGCCGAGGAAAGGCTGTTCCCGGCGGGGTACATGAGCGCCGAGCGCCCGGTGATTGCCTGCATCTCACAACCTGGATAAAATTTTCATAAATCTTTATAAATAAACCACAGATTTGAGCTTTAAACAACTACATTCTCGCCTGAAAAACTCTTAAAACTACATTTCATGATACAAAAACAGTAGTATTATATTTCAACTGTATATTAAAAAATGGCGCTTCTTATGTTGTCATTCTCCTTGGCGCAGCCTATGCTTGTTATCAGCTGTCAATCAAGCTGTCAATCAAAGTTAACCACGCCCTTGTTTGGCATACATTTTATATCTAAATACTATCTAAACTAACGAGTTAGAAAAAAATTCACTCCCCTCACAGTTGTCAGGCACTCGGAACCTATCGAAAAATACAATAAAAGTCCATGGGACCAACCTGTAAAAACATGAATTTATGCTGTGAAAACTGACATTTTAACATGGGGTCTATGGACATTTGCTCCCTTTTGGGACCTGCCCCTAGCGGATTTTCAATGTATTGCAGTTTTTCGCACTTCCGGGTAGGCTTCATTTTTCAGATTAGAATGTTGCTGCGCGTTGGCTGGCGCTGAGCCAGAGTCGGACGCGTTCAGCGCTGTCATATATCACAAAGCAGTGTTTTCAACCTCATAATGTTTATTTTATAGCCTGACGTCGTCATACTCATATTCTAGTCAGAATGTGAGTCTGATACTGCTCGATAGAGATTTGATTATGGGGCGTGTCTCAACCGAACCAGGAAAAAAAAAAAAACTCTGCACTCAATTGGATAGACCTACAACCAATCAGAGCAACGGAGTAAATGACGCATGTTCTTCATTCATATTTTCAACCAACAAAATGTCGCGGCTCTCTGTTCCTCTTTTAAAATTAATGCGCTGTGGATGTCTTCTATAACAGACGCGATGGCGGAATCTACACATGATGTTTCATAAACAAAGTTCGGGAGGAGCACGTACAAATAATCAATCCGATATCAACTTGTCATCAAACAATACCGTGTCTAACGTTACCCTATATCAGCATGAGGAAGCATATTCACTCTGTCAACTTACCTAACACTCCTTGACAGTTTTTCAGCATCCCTCCACCACCCCGAATCCTCACTCTTGGTTTGTTCTCTCACAACCAGGAATACGGGGGGAGTATGGCTACCGAGCCCACAGCCCTCTCCTCGGACAGCACGTCATATACGCATATCTGACTTCGTGTGAACTCGTGAAATCTCATATACGCATTTATTCTATCTGACTTATTTGTAAGTGTGAACTCGTGAAATCTCAATTCTCCAGCTGCAGTCGTCTTTGTTGTAAACTAATTCAAATCAAGCGCTCTTTGGTGACGTGGGTGATTACGTAACCGCAGATCATCTGTCCATCATCGATTAAAGCCAGCCCTGGCAATTTGATTGGCTCGGCCTTTTGGGAGCCGGGCATAATTACTCCTCAACGGATCGAGTCCAGACCGAACTTCCCGACCAAAAAATGTTGTGGGCGAGGTTCGGGCTGGCACCCAGGCTATTTAGTTTAGGTTTCAGATATTTAAATACATAAGCACGAGTAAAACAATACATTTGGAGTTTGTAAAATACACACTGATGTCTGTGGAAGCAGCAATAACAATCTATTCAAATATAATTTGCCGACATGTGTTATTCATATCAGACAAACATAGTGGAGGTAACTATAAAGTTTACTCTATTCTTCTCAGTTCACCGGCCACTTTCTTGCATTTATTTCGGGAGAAACTGATGAATTCACGTGCTGTAATCCGACTGACAGGACAACATTGCGGCGCCCATCTCATGTTTCAAGAATCTTTTCAAGATTATTTATAAAGGTTTTTAAACGTCCAAACACACTCACTTACACGTATTTGAGAATCGGAATATCAGATAGGCTAATTGATGACATGGTAAGCAAGTTTATGAATATTTTGAATAAAAAAGGAAAAGCGAAATAAAAGCGACACATCTGTCATACAGGATTATTGTGGCTGCGGGGTATCGCGTGACGCGTCGCCATGGAAACATTAAAGGGAACGTTCACCTTGAAAAAACTCACTCTGGGGGTGGGGGGTGGGGGTGTCAGTTTAGTCCATGAGCCAGGGGGGTCCATCGGTATCAACGGGGGGGGGGGGGGGGGGGGGCAAATGCTATCATTGTTTTTTGGCAAGGTACCCCTAGTATTAGAAAAATCACGATAGCAGTGCAGGTAGCGAAATCACTTTTTTGAGCTCATGAAGTTACTAACCCCCTAAAATAAATTCCGTTTTTGAAATCTGGTGTATATCTGGTTTAGGCTCATGCTAGGGATATTGTCAATATTCTATAATATGGTGCTTGGTATCGTTGGAAATTGGACCTTTTAGGCTTTCATTTAAGCCCAGTAATCTGTCTAGGTCACATGACTTCTTTAAACCAGAAATAACACACAATTTTTCACAATTTCCGCCTAAACTGTATGCTTTCTTTTATCCCTGTGGCATGAAAGAAAACCATGGACACAAAACTCAACAACGTCAATACTCAAGGCACTCTGATGACTCAGAAAATGTATAATATACCCATACTATTTATTTGTGAGAGCCTTAAATTCGACTTGTGCAGCCAGCACAAGTCTTCAAAATAGAATAGAGCCAATAGAATGGACAAATAGAATACCCTATTAGTCCAGGGCCAAATGGCCTATTTATTCATGTACAGTTGTAATAAAAAGTAATTGTTTCAATACTGTAGTCAATGGTGTTGTAAACATAACACTTGTAAGTGGTTTAACAAAATGTTTCTATCATGTATTTTGATATTCACCCACTTTCAGTTAGAATGTCAGAAAGTAGCTCATGCACGGAATGTTGATGGATTTTGACAGTTTGACAAGGTTTTGTCAGTTTTGTGAAAATATTGTTGGTTCAGTTGACTGGTTATAACAACACTACCAACTATGCCATCTTCAATCAACTTCCATTGAGTTCCAGGGGTATTAAATGTAAGAACAAAATACTTTGTCTCTTGTGCTTGTGAATTGGTGGGGAATAGTAGCAGTAGCTAATGTAATCTTGGTGTTTTTAGCAGGCTTGCTATCTAGCAGGCTAGCTAGCTTGCAGGTTAAACAGTGTAACAGAAAAACTATTTATAATAAAAAAAGAACTATTTATAATATATTTAATATGCCGCAGCACCCAAAATGTCTCTGGCCGCGCCAGTCTCATTATGGAACCGGCAGGAATGAATCGCTGTAAAAATCTATTATTGTCTATCCATTATAAAAGTGCATCTATCCATTATCCATTATAAAAGTGCATCTATCCATTATCCATTATAAAAGTGCATCTATCCATTATAAAAGTGCATCTATCCATTATAAAAGTGCATCTGTCCATTATAAAAATGCATCTGTCCATTATAAAAGTGCATCTATCCATTATAAAAGTGCATCTGTCCATTATAAAAGTCCATCTATCCATTATAAAAGTCCATCTCTCCATTATAAAAGTCCATCTCTCCATCATAAAAGTCCATCTCTCCATCATAAAAGTCCATCTCTCCATTATAAAAGTCCATCTCTCCATCATAAAAGTGCATCTATCCATTATAAAAGTGCATCTATCCATCATAAAAGTGCATCTATCCATCATAAAAGTGCATCTATCCATTACAAAAGTGCATATATCCATCATAAAAGTGCATCTATCCATCATAAAAGTGCATCTATCCATTACAAAAGTGCATATATCCATCATAAAAGTGCATCTAGCCATAATAAAAGTGCATCTCTCCATCATAAAAGTGCATCTCTCCATCATAAAAGTGCATCTATCCATTATAAAAGTCCATCTCTCCATCATAAAAGTCCATCTATCCATCATAAAAGTGCATCTATCCATCATAAAAGTGCATCTATCTATTATAAAAGTGCATCTATCCATCATAAAAGTCCATCTCTCCATCATAAAAGTCCATCTATCCATCATAAAAGTGCATCTCTCCATCATAAAAGTGCATCTCTCCATCATAAAAGTGCATCTATCCATTATAAAAGTGCATATATCCATCATAAAAGTGCATCTACCCATCATAAAAGGGAATCTATCCATCATTAAAGTACATAAAAGTGCATCTATCCATTATAAAAGAGCATCTCTTCATCATAAAAGTGCATGTCTTCATGTTCATTTTATGAAGTATACTTAAGTAATTTTCAAGTATATATTTTTAAGTATACTTTATGTAGTAAGTATACTAATATCAATGTGTACTTGTAGTAAACTTGTGTACTATTTCAATACTGCTTGGGACTAAATTGGCCCACTTTTAGTATTTTTAGTATTTGTAAGAGTAGTAAACTAAGCTCACAACTAGGTTTCTCATTTGTAATGCATCTTTACTACAAGTGAACTTATAAGTAAACTAGTAGTTTACTATTTTAATACAAGTAGTAAATTGTTTAGTTTATGAAAGTACAAACTGATGTGTACTCTCAGTAAACTACTAGTTTCGTAGTTTATACTGCAAGTATACTTGTAAGTTTTCTTTAAGTGAACATAACATTATACTTATAGTTTACTATTTATATATTATTTTTGCACTTGAAAAATACCTTTAACTGTACTTTAATTTTAAAAACATTTTATTAGCTTCATGCATCCTTTTTTAATCAACACTTGAATGTCAGTAAGTGTCATAAAGAAAGGCAACATTTTAAACAAAAAAGTAGAATTAGAGTAAATTGCTATACACTACCAGTGGACTAGCCTACACAAAAATTCAGATATGCAGAATTAGAAACATATCTGTTTTATATCAATATTCTAATCAATATTTTCAAACAATGCAAGTTTCATAAGACTGTATATGAAAAACTATGTAAAAAAAAAAGTATATTTAATTGACTACTCAATCAAAAGAGGTAACACAACTACAAGACAAGTATACTTTGAATTCTTAATTATTCTTTTAAGTATATCTGGATCAAAAGATTGAGTTCAAGTACAGGCCAAATATACCTGGGCCCGTATTCATAAAGAATCTTAATGCAAAGAGTAGCTCCTAGTGACAAAATTCTAAGAAAATTCTTAGAAATGTGGGCGGTTACTGGAAAAAAATCCCAGTAAAGAAAAAAGCAATTCAGAAAGCATCTTAAAGGAGACATATCATGCTTTTAAATTGGTCCTTTTTACATATCAATCATACATTTGTAGTCTATATAAAGCGGAACTGCAATGCTTGGGTCTGAATTCTTCATTATTATAGCTCCACAGGCCCCTTTTCTACCCCTTTTCTGATGTGCGTCTGAGAGCAACCCGTTTTGGTGCGGTCTCTTTAAATACAATTGAGACACTTCATACCCCACCCCCTCTCCAGGTTGCAGAGGTTCAACTCCACCCCGTTCGGCCATTTTTGTAGTTTGATAGCAGAGATACGATTATCTAGCGGCACAGAAACTTTTTATTCACACGTTATTAACCTGTTAACCGTTGCCAGTGCGCCCGCGCACTGAAGCGTTATTTATTTAATTCAAAATTACTATCAGATTTAATGTTATACCTTGACAAACTATACATAATTAAAAAGATATAATACTCAAGTTTCAGTATTTGACCACTATTGTATTCTGAGAAACTCAGATCAGTTATGTCTTAATTTGTGTCAGGAAATGAAAAAATGAGTCCATACCTTTAATATGAATTATGCGCGTCAGCCGCTTTCATTCATAAAAAACTCCGTGCTGTCGTCATGACAGCGATACACAAAACAACGTCCCTCAGGGCTTTAGCTCAAAAATGTGCAGATTTGGAGAAATATTGATAGATTCTCATAGATTTACATCATATTTCTATAGACAGGAATAATATTAGTGTTGTGCGTGAACGAGTTCAAAAGAACGCGTTCATTGAACACGCTAATTTTTTCGTGAACGTTGAACTGAACGCAACACATTTTTTAATAAAGAACTTGAACGTGAATTAGTTCACATTATGTGTCATGAACGGCAGACATCACTGTAAATGAACGTTGGAATTTGTTTTCCATTGAAAACTGAGTGACATCTGTTTTCTCTTTTGAAACGCAACGAGAGAAAGTTCCTCCCTCCTGTATTCTCGCTGGTGCCGCTTAAGGGGCCGCTCACATATCGCGCATAAAAACGCGTCGAAAACGCTAGGCGCGCCGCGTTCTCCTTTTTTCCAAAGCGCTCGGGTGGTTGCGCTCCGGAGGCGTCTGTCGTTGCTAAGCAACTATCAGCTGCGCTCTCCGTTACAGCAAGGAAATTTCAGCAATGGATTTCCACCACAGAAAAACCCTTGCAGTAACTCTGTTACAAGATTTATTTACTAAGAAAAGTAAAAAACACCGCAGTGTTTGGGTGCACCCATACTACAGAAACGCAAAAACCATGGGGAATTTCACCAGCTGATTCAGGAGCTCCGCCTGGACAATGGGAGGTTCAAAACCTATTTCAGAGTGGACAAGGACCAGTTCGATTATATTTTAAGAAAAGTTGGCCCAAGCATTAGTAAACAGAGCTTCTGCCGTGAAACTATCTCTCCTGCGCAACGGCTCTGCATTTGTCTGCTGTGCTGAGGAGAAAAGGTAAGCAAGCCAATTGGTTGGTTCTTGTCACGTGACCTGCGGTGCGCTTGCGGCATTCTGAAAAGTTGAGATGTTTTTATCTCGATGCGGCGCGGACGCGCTTGGAAAAAACGAGCGCGTCGCACCGCGACCGCGTCGCTTCCATTATGAGCGCGCATACCGCGCGGCTACATTTGAAATAACGAACTTGCGCGCTCAAAAGACGCGATATGTGAGCGGCCCCTAATAAATCATGTATCACCAGACAGAAATGGTTTTGACATTGTGTGCGCAATGCATTGCGGGCAACGTAGTGTCCGGCTGAGAATAGTTGAATAGCATACTGGCTTCCGCACAACGTTACCCGTGATGAATTGCAGCAGAGCGGGGTAGGCATAGCAACGCCGCGTAGCAGGCAACGACGAGAGCGCGGAGGGCTAGAGGAGCGAGAGAGAGAGAGACAGACCAAAGACGAGAGTGAGAGAAAGCGCTGCAATTTTAAAAAAAATGGCTAGTGGAAGTGATGGCACGGAGACGGACACCGATTCTCCTTATGAACATTTAAAACAATTTTACACTCTTGCAAACCAAGACCCCGACGGCAAAAATCTTACCTTTCTGTGTAAGATATGTCCACCTGCGCAGCAAAAACAAGTTAGGACATCAACAACGTCCTTCTCGAATTTGAAACGGCACATTGAGTTAAAACATCCATCCAGTGTAAATGCATATATGCACGCCCTCGAGGGTCATAAGGGAGGAAAGGGAAAAAAGACCCCCTGCCAACCCCAAACGCAAACTGGTCTACCTTGTCTGTACTGCTGCAAGTTTCATCACCTGGTAAGAAACCCACAATTGCAGTGTCATGAGCAAATGTCTACAATGAGCAGCTTCAAAGAACGTATAGTGATTTCTAGCTCGTAGTGTGAAAAAAAGTATTTATTTGAATATCTCACGAAAAAAGTAAAATGAACTGAACTTTGAACTAGTTCAGAATTAAAATTGTGAACTTTGAACGTGAACTGTTCACTTTGAGCATGTATGAACTGAACTTGAACTAGTTCAGAAAAGCTGTGAACTGGCACAACACAAATGCGTCGATGTAATCTTTATGAGCATTTGGTATTCTGATACTGTGTTTTTTAATTCATACCAATAGCCTGAGGGCGCTACATGCACAATAATAGTCCATATATAGAACATGAAGAAGAGCCATGACCATGTGACATTCCAGGACATCACTGATACACACAAAGCTAACAAGAGATCGCGCTGTAACATGCAGATACAGATGTTTTGAAGACAATAAACATGATTGCACTGATATTTGAGTTACCTGTGTTTTTCAAGCCATGCCAGGTATTTTCATAATAATAGATTATATTTATAATGTAATGCTAATCTATATAGACTATCATTGTGCAGAACACTATCCAATACCAATAGTATATTTTCTGTCAGATTTTTTTTTATCTGAAGCCAAATTAGATCACAGAAGATTATTTAAAATACTCAACGTGCATTAAAAAGTAAGTTTAGAGCACAAACATGGTTTTAATCTCATAATTTGTCGTGTATTGATGGTGTGCTAAGCTAACATGCTAGCTAGCCCTAGGTGCACCTGCTACCTAGAAGTTATACTTTTATTATTTTTTGAATGCTACCTGAAATGTGTCTTTATTCAAGAAATGCATTTGATACAGTTTAAAATGGGAGGTAAACTTTGAGAAAATAAATTAGGGACTGAAACCCTATGAATAGCCTGTGAATAGCCAGTCGTTAGTAGCTATAATGCAGACAAAAGAAATGCATATTTAGAGCCATAACCAGGCTGGAGAGGTGTGAATGTGTGCAGGGGGAGACTGAGACTGAATGGGGATCGTCTGCACCACAAACAATAGAGACAATATACTGGATAGATGGTTAGAAGATGACAATAAACATCAGTAGCATTTTAGCGTCAAATCCAAAATAAAGTCATTTGACATGGTCTTGAAAAACATTTAACTAAATACAGAGTTTTGGACTTATTATCTTCAGATTTTAAACATAGAATGTTTAGACATATGGCTTTAGCTGTAGTGCATTTCTAGATTGCTCCAGTGCCAACTTCAATTTTATTTTCATGAGGATGTTTCATAAAAATTAATTTCTAATAATTTTACAAAACTTTGAAGCTATTTATAACAATTTTTGTCATTATGACAATAATTAATTCTACATTTACAATAAACTGCCAGGTGTCAGCTTTCAAATGAGATCATACTTGTGCTTTTAATGCAAAGGGTTCATGAACTGTATCTGTTTCAGTTTGGGTATGTCATTTCTGGGGATTTTTCAAAAGTGGGGTTGCAGCTTAACAGGTTAACAAAATGTCAACAACGGAAGACTTGTCCAGCCAGCCTTACATGTTCGAGCCAGAGTCGGAGCCGGAGCGAGATGAAAATGAAGAACATGAAACCTGTAGAACAACGTCTTCATATGGATGTATCGCACTGGTGTGTGCTGTATTTACACATGAAACTTTGGTCTTCCGACCTTTTACCACTGTGTCGATTTATTTCGATTAATATGTGCGAGGGAGAGAGAGCAAGACAGCGTCTAGTTTGGAGACGGTAAAGTCTTGTTTACACTTTCGCCTGGCTCTGAAGAGAGAGAGAGAGCGCGCGCGCGACCGGGTCTCTCTCTCTGCTCGTTCTTTCAGTTAAACATGCGCCCTTGTCACAAGCGCGGCAGTTTATCTACATTAGACGGTGTAATGAAGCGTGTGGGTTACTACATCCAACAACCGAACATTTTAACTTACCCTCTCGTAACTTCTGCATCCTTTAGCTTGGACTACAAAATTGCAGCGAGAAATAAAAATGGCGGATTGCTCGAAGTGTTGGGCCGGAAGTCAATGTCCTTATTTGGCAGTTCCGCTGCAAATACTGTGACGTAATAGTTCAAAAAACGTCATAGATAACAGAAAAATCGGAACAGGTTGAAAAATATGACCAAAACAGAATATAAAGATATCAACGAGGCACCTGAAGAGAATAATTTCATATTTTCTGTACTTCTAAACACTCCAAATATACAACAACATGCATTTAAGGGCTAAAAAAGTGCATAAATGTCCCCTTTAACCCCTAAAAGAGGTCTTAAGGTCAAAATTGTAAGGAGTACGGACGAGGACTTGTTTTCAGAGGCTGAAGAGTTTCTTTAGCAGAGGAGAACATGGCAGAAAGACGAAGAGGGAGAAGAAATGTGTTGCAGACAATGGATGACAGTGAGTTAATAAGATGCTATAGATTAGATCGTGCAGGGATCATGTTTGTGACTGATCTTAGAGACGCGCTAACATCTCCGACACAGCGCAGAAATGCCATAGCGCCAGAAATGAAAGTAATCACTACATTACGATATTTGCCAACTGGGAAAATGCAACAATGCAGCAGTGTGTCATGTACACAGTCACATGTAATTTTAAAGTGAAGGCTTAGAATAGACCCTATACTTAAAATCACTCTTTTTTTCCTTCTTGGACAACCAGCCAATCACAGTCTTCAAAAGATTGTGTCATACATAGCAACGGGGTCAGCCCCGCCTCCTCACTAAGATGAAAGTTTTTGTCTTTTCTTTGCTCAGAGTTGCTCTCAGATCGGTCCCGAATTGCTCTTAAGCTAAGACTCCTATGTAAAAGTTTTTAAGCTAAATTAAAGGACAAGTTCAGTATTTTACACTTAAAGCCCTGTTTTCAGATCGTTTCTGATGAAATAGAACGGTTAAGATTGAAATTTGGACACGTGCTGCTGTCCCGAGAATTTTCGATTTCTGTGGTAGCACCCCTAAAACGGTAGAGGAAATGGGAGAAAACTTTCAAAAACATGTTTGTTTTCAATAACCCTTTCTCAATAAAACTTCATGTTTTAACTTCAAAAGATTGTAATTTCTGGCAGATTCTTCGTCTGTTCGGAGTAGCAGAAGAACAGCCTTCTGTAACTTCACATTTATCTCGCTTAATATACAATATAAAGTTCCTAATAATTACAATGACTTTAATGGAGAATGTATTAAACTTACTTGCTGTCTTGTCCACTAAGGATCAAACACATGGAGTGTTAGTAGATTTGGTAGGCATTGTGCTAAATTAACATCTGTAGAAATGTTTTCTGGATCACTGATCAAATCAAATCCACTGAGTAACGGGTTTAGGTTTCAACATGTGCTGTTACTTTCGTTTTCCTCTTCTTCGTGTGTTTTACAGGAGGGTTTGGAACACCTGAACAGTTGCACACCGACACCTACTGCACTGGAGCGGGATATTATACCACATATATCTCTAAATCCTGTTTAAAACCTCTTAAATAGACATTTCAACAGTGCATCTGTTATATCCCCTGTTTCGCGACTATTATCTAAGATGCTGGATATTGTAATTACATCCTGAGGTTTGTATTTATTATACATTCAATCCTTTTGTTTTGTATTAGGACACAAATGATTCATGATTCACAAATAGAGCTGGATATGGCCAAAAATATCATCATAATTTGTTTGTTCACTATTAAACTCCACAGAGTAAGCTACCTTTTAATTTAGGACCCAACAATTATTATTATTATTTTTCCTAAAGTGTGTTTTTTATTATATTGCTCTGGATTCTATGTTTTATGATTTAATTCAAATGTATCATCAAATATGGTGTCTGTATATGAGGGCTATCAACAGATGGCGATATCAAATATGGTGTCTTTTGAATTGAATTCAAACTTTCTTTTTAAATGTAATCAGAGTTTCAGTTTGTGTTTGACAGTAGTTTTTCTCAGATGAAACGAGGAAAAGCTTGTGAAGTTACTCTGGAGATGAAGATCATGTGGCGTGTCCTCATACAGTGAGACTGTGTGTGTGTGTGTGTGTGTGTGTGTGTGTGTGTGTGTGTGTGTGTGTGTGTGTGTGTGTGTGTGTGTGTGTGTGTGTGTGTGTGTGTGTGTATGTGTGTGTGTGTGTGTACCACATATCCTGTTTGAGTTTGTGTAGGAGACAAAACTATGCCCTCATTCACACTGAGACACACATATTTATTAGCAGCATGCACTGACAGACTGTTGTCATGTTGATTTATACTGTGTGATAGGCTGATAGATTAATTACCAAGTATTTAAAGGAGAACTCCGGTCAGTTTTAACACTGAGCTCATTGAGCTCGTGCTGTCAGTACAGAGAACAACGTCAAAAATCGGTGTTGCCTACACCGTGTTATCCTCTTTTTAAAATTTGCACCCTGTTGACTTCAATGGGGCAAGTTTTAAACCTGCTTTTAGGCTCTTAACATCCTTGATGTGTCATTACAAGTGCCCAGCCATGTGAGTGATTCCTTCAGAGTGAACACGGTGAATCTGGGTGAACACGGTAGATGTGAAAGATATGAATAAAAATGAAGTTAATTCGGCCAGCGCTCATACCTGTATTTATTTCCTGTTTTCGGTCGAAGTCCACAGTAGTCGATTGTCGAGTTCACGCACGTGATCATAGGTAACTAAGCAACAGTGGAGAACTCGACAATCGACTACTGTGGACTTCGACCGAAAACAGGAAATAAATACAGGTATGTGTGCTGGCTGAATAAACATCACTTTTATTCATATCTTTCACATCTACTGCAGTCAGATTCACCGTGTTCACTCTGAAGGAATCACTCACATGACCTGTGCACTTGTAATGACACATCAAGGATGTTAAGAGGCTAAAAGCAGGTTTAAAACTTGCCCCATTTAAGTCAACAGGGTGCAAATTTTAAAAAGAGGATAACACGGTGTAGGCAACACCGATTTTTGTCGTTGTTCTCTGTACTGACAGCACTCCAAATGTACAAAAAAAAAAAGAGCTCAATGTTAAAATAGACCGGAGTTCTCCATTAAGTAAAATTAGTTGCAAAATATAATTGAAATGAGGGACAATTTCCAAAATCTAAATCAATTAATTGTCAGTTTAGGTTAAAAACACTCCAAAGTGATTTTGTTAATGTAATTATAATACATTATTATATCATTACTCTAATATGTAATTATCATTTAATTATAATTTAATTAAATCATGATCAGTAAATGATAATACTGTTTTTCCACTCTGGGATACACTTCTGACAGAGCCTTTCTGCATACATTAAACATAATCAAAGAGTTTACTTTCAACAGATCACTAATAAAATTGAAAAAAATAAAATAAATATATATATATATATATATATATATATATATATATATATATATATAAAGAACAATTATTTGATACACTGCCGATTTTGCAGGTTTTCCCGATTTTGCAGATTTTCCCATTTACAAAGCATGTAGAAGTCTGTCATTTTTATCATAGGTACTCTTCAACTGTGAGTGATGGAATCTAAAACAAAAATCCAGGAAATCACATTGTATGATTTTTAAGTAATTAATTTGCATTTTATTGCATGACATAAGTATTTGATACATCAGAAAAGCAGAACTTAATATTTGGTACAGAAACCTTTGTTTGCAATTACAGAGATCATACATTTCCTGTAGTTCTTGACCAGGTTTGCACACACTACAGCAGGGATTTTGGCCCACTCCTCCATACAGACCTTCTCCAGATCCTTCAGGTTTCGGGGCTGTCGCTGGGCAATACGGACTTTCAGCTCCCTCCAAAGATTTTCTATTGGGTTCAGGTCTGGAGACTGGCTAGGCCACTCCAGGACCTTGAGATGCTTCTTACGGAGCCACTCCTTAGATGCCCTGGCTGTGTGTTTCGGGTCGTTGTCATGCTGGAAGACCCAGCCAGGGGCGGACTGGGACCAAAAAGTGGCCCTGGCCCACAGCAGCCCACCACATCCCACATCATAACACATTGGCTCATTAATGTGCAGACTAATATTTAACACCACTTATAGCATAAAAATATAACGCAATACAAAAATAAATGCTATTTAAACATTTATTTTAAGTAACACAACATATTTGTAAAACAAAGGGAAAAAACAGAAAAACATTAAACATTATTAATATAAAACTATCAAGACAGCAAATCAGCCAGTCAGGGGTATCATCTTGGTGCAGTGTAAGATACACTTCTCAGCAGAGTAGGCTGCACCACTCAGCTGTACAACTCCTTAATCAAGATTGAAACTATTTTGCATTAACACGAATCTTCATGGCATACTATAATTAGGCTATCATGTGACATTAAACTTGATATATGTCCACAGGCTTCATGTCATCTTCTGGGAGCAGGTCAGCAGAGCTTTATGTGGATGAGGAGGAGATGGCTTGTGTGTGTGTATGTACATTTGAAATAGCTTGTGTATGTGTATGAGAAACAGAGTTTGTGTGCATAAGAGATGAAAGGATTCCTGTGAAGGAGACAAAACAGATTAGGGATTATCTACTACATCTAATGCTTTTTTTTCTTTTTTTTTTTTATGCGTAACTTTTTAGCTCCATCTTTTCTTCCACCTTTTCATCCATGGACAATTATTTGTAATTATCTGCCCAGAGAAATTTGCTGTAACGTATTGATCTCTCTCTGTGAATGAAACGTGAAAGGGGGCGTATTTCAAGATACGCAATGGAGTAGACCAAACTAATTAACAGGGAGGGAGGGCAATACACTCACATGCACACAAAACACACTCCTTGTCGGCCGCGCCCACGCGATCGACTCACTCATCCATTTGCGTAGAGATGTAATATTATGATTTCCGTAATTTTTAAAAAATATATATTTGTGTCAAGCCGGGTGGACCGGCCCACATTGGCCAGCGGCTCCCCGAGAAAAGTCCCGGTGCTCCAGATGGCCAGTCCGCCCCTGGACCCAGCCACAACCCATCTTCAATGCTCTTACTGAGGGAAGGAGGTTGTTGGCCAAGATCTCACGAAACATGGCCCCATCCATCCTCCCCTCAGTACAGTGTAAGGCTGGTGCTAGTATGTCTGATCGACCCCCCGATGAAACAAAAGGCCCTCCTGAGAATTAACACTTGAACTATCTCCTGCATATGTAACAGGAACTTCCGAGACGCAGCACACAGTGCAGCTCACACTTCACACACTATCTCCCCTTAATCTCCCTCCTCCTCCTCACCTAAAATACACTGAAAACCTATGCAATGTTAAGTATGTACAAGAAGTAACTATGCGTGTTTGATATAATTTAAAGTGTCTCAGTGCGCCTGGTAAAATGGTCTCATTCTCCCAACCATAATGAAAAGCTAAAAGAAGTTATAAGATATGAGAAAAGTGATGTGTGTTTCCCTCCCCCAGATCCTGCATTCAGACTATACCTCCTGTATGGAAAACAAGAACCCATTCAAGCAGTGCTTGAAGTGGGAAAAAAAAGGTGCCGGTACTCACTTGCATTGGCAATCAAAAACAAAACTTGGAGATATTGCTGGTACAACAACAATTTATTGTAAATTATTAACAACATAAATGTATTTAAACAAGTCGTGTGTGTGTGTGTGTGTGTGTGTGTGTGTGTGTGTGTGTGTGTGTGTGTGTATGTGAAAAAGGGAACTCCTCCAAGTCAGCAACGGTGCTGAGATTGGAACTGTACAATCCCTAGGGACACACACACACACACAACAGAGACAGGGGGAACAGGGTTAATGCCAGACATAAAATTAGAGAGTAGCTACACAGATGGCAGTGAATTCAGTCTAGGCTATAAAGAAACAGTAGACAAGTAAGTTATATTATTTGATTGAATATTTGAAAGTAGCATACATGTCTGACATGAAAAAAACATGAATACAATTTTTTTTTAAATATATATGAGGTGTTCATATAGAATGTCAAAAGGATGTTATGAGGTTGTTCATCAGCTCATCAGGATCCCAGGAACATTGGGTTCATCAGATTTGTTGGTGCCTTTGTGAGGCACAGGCTTTCAGAGATAGAACCAGAAGTAAAAGATTAGTTGGCAGTGTGGGGTTGCATTTAGTGAAGAAGTTACGTTAAATAAATTGTAATCCATTGTGCTGACACATATTCATTGCCAAAGACAGGAGGAAACCAAAAGTATCCTAAACAGAAGTATTTAGAATCTAAATTTTGCTCTACATTTTATAAGACAAAAAGATGGTTTACTTACTTAAAAAAGGCTCCAGAAGGTCTTGGGGTCAGCTGCTGCTGAATGGTGAGGGGCTTCACATGCAAGTTCATCTGCAGATCTTCGTCCCTTTGCCAACCATGATCTCACATAATTGTGTGGACTAAACTGCTGTAATGGTGGTCCATTGCATTTCAGGAACACCAGGTCGGACAGTCTGTTTACAGCAAGGGAGTTCCTTTTGACTGTAAGAATGTCATTCATGCAACTGAAGGCTCTTTCGCATTCACTGGTAGACACTGCAATTGTATGGACAGCTTTAAGAAGAGGCTTGAGGGCTGCTGGGGTCCGGGATGCCCTCAGTTCCTTGTACTCCCGAAATCCCTGGATGCTCTCTCTTCTCTCTATTTTAAATGTGTCACATAAGCGAAGGACCTCTGCTTCACCATGTTGTATGTCCAGATTTCCCTCTGGCCAAGTATCTGGTTGAAGAACCTTGAAGTCGGACATCAGTTTGCTTCCACCTCTATGTGAGGAACTTTCCTGTGTGCTGACATGAGAGGAAGTTGTTGTAGCTGTCCTGGATCTCATATTTTCCGCCATGCTGCGAAAGAACTGTCCTACATTGATCTTTACAATCCTTTGATTGTCACACAGTGATACATTCTGGAACAATTTCTCGGTTTCAGCTTGAAGAACAGTCTGTGTGTGGGGGCCAGGTGTTGAAACCATGGACTCAAACACCCGGATCTCCCGAAATAGCATCCTGTCTGCTTCAGGCAGTGTTGTGCCTCTCTTTTGAAGCATCCTTGAGAGATCACTCAGTTCTGTTAGGGCATCGTACATAACTCCAAGATTACACACGAAAGACAGAGGTGAGAACGTCAAGGAGTCCCTTATATTTTGCTCTCTCTGTTGAATCCCTGGTGACATCATGAGCAGCACTAGAAAATTGTGTCTGAAGCGCTCTGTAATTCTCCCAAACAGCCTTTACAGTCCTCTCACTTGAAGCTACCCAGCGGATTGACAAAACACGGCCAATGACAAGGAGACGCTTGCCCAACACATTGTGCATGTTGATGCAATTCTCTTTGGTTTTTGGGTGAGGCATGATATAAAGTGTATAGCTTATCAAAAAAAATCTTGAAGTGATTAAGACCACTGACCTCCTTGAGAACATCCCCAACTGCCAATTCTAGGTGATGATTTAAACAGTGCCACACAAACAAGTCTGGGAATCTGGCACAAAGTTGTGTAGCCACCCCTGCTTTTCTGCCAAGCATCACTGATGCTCCATCACATACAAAGGCCACAAATCAATCACCCAAAAAGTGGTCATCGAATCCATATTTATGGAGGCATAACAACAATGTCTCTGTGATAGCATTTGCTGTGGTCCCTTCCAACTCCAGCAGGTAAAAAAAAAAAACGTGTCAGGTTCTACGTCAGCAATAGCTGTCCGCAAACAGACAACCAACACAGTTTTCCCACTGATCGTCGTAGACTCGTCTATCAACAAGCACACTTTTCTTCTGTTCACAATGATGTCATCGACCATCTTTTTCCTCATCTCCGTTGCAATATGGTCAATAATGTCGGCACATGTCTTGTCGGAGTGCAGAACTCGGCCCATGTTCACTCCATTCAACATTACATCTATTCGCATGTCTTTGAATGGACACCCGTGCTTGCCAATTTTGTATGCAGTTCGGAACACTCGAGATGTAGTTTCGTGTTCAGCCCTGTGCATAGACTGAACTTACCTGCTCAGCTCATTGCGGGATGTCATCTCCGCTATTTCGGCTGCCTTAATGTGTGCTTTCGAATCTCTGTGGTCTTTCAATTTTTTGCGCAGTGACTGCTGTTGCTTTGCCTTGTCTGTACCAAAGGCTTGAATTAAACATTCCCTCCATTCTCTTGACAGCTTCAGTCCCCTCTCTGTCTGGGCAGCAAGTGACGGGATGCTGCTACATGTTTTGCAGCCCAGTTTATCTTCTTTAAAAATGAGCCAGCTATTCCTGGAGCAAAAATACAGTCAGGCCATCCATGTGTTTCATCACTCACGTTATTGTTGACGTCAGTGTCATTAACTAAGGTAACAACATTAAGGTGGGTAGCTACAGACTCCTCATTAACGCTAGCTGTTCCGCTCACATCAACGTTAATATTAGTTTGAAGCTCATGAATCGTATTCGTACCCGATGTTTCTGGTTGGACTTTGACCTCT
Organism: Rutilus rutilus; assembly: GCA_021464565.1. Taxonomy (NCBI): domain Eukaryota; kingdom Metazoa; phylum Chordata; class Actinopteri; order Cypriniformes; family Leuciscidae; genus Rutilus; species Rutilus rutilus. The sequence goes on from JAJAQA010000004.1 coordinate 48,123,549, forward strand.
GTTGACGTGTCTGGCTCTGGCACACGCATTCTTTTAGTACCTTTCTGAAGCCAGGCTAACATAATGACTTACAAAGTTGACACACTTCTCTTTAGTTTCTAGCTTCGCTCGACAGTGCGCGAGAGAGACCGAGTCATGCACACAAAAGACAAGTCTCATGCAGTCGGATAATAGATAATAATAATAATATGATATTATAACAGAAGATAATATCTCTGTGCAGTGGCTCTTAAAAGAGCCTTTGGGGTGTATTTTAGCGGCTGTTGAGACAAGTAGAGGAGAGTAAAAGAAGAAACATGACAGAATGTAGGTATTGCAAATGTCTGTACAAGTTAAAAATGCATTCAGTTTTCAGTGATCATTATTGACTGATCAGTATGGCAAATCAGAAATGCAGGATGACTGCTAGATTGATCACTTACAAAAATCAGACGGGAATAGACACAGAAAAAAAAGAGAAGAGAAATATTTTCATGGTATAAATTCCCAAAATAAAAAAAAGCTCTAATTAATGAATGTGCAAAAATAGCCTATACTTAAGAATAGAAGAACAATGCTTTTGATGAGACCTACAACACTTCTAACAACCAAGAAGCCTTTAAATCACAGTAAGATGCATTTTTAATATTGAAATTTATTATTGGTGTTATTATTTTATTATAATTTATAAGATGACGGGCGAGTGTTTTCTGTCTCTCTGTCTTAAGTGTACTGTCATTGTGTGAGAGATGGGCAGCTTGCGCGCTCACAGCTGTCAGGCTTGCAGAGGGGGCTTACTTCACTTTGTTACCCAGCTAACAATTTTAGGTTATAAGAACGTTTCCGTAACGTTCCCATTAAGTTATAAAAACGTTATTTCTGAATGTTCTAGAAACGTTCAAAGCGTCCAGTTTTTTAGACGTTGTATTAACGTTATTTCTTAGTTATAAGAACGTTATTCAAAACGTTATCAGAACGTTCAATTCTCCTGTTATATAAACGTTGTATTAACGTTCTTGCTTGGTTATAAGAACGTTGTTCAAACGTTATTGGAACATTCAATTCTTAGGTTATAAGAACATTACCATAACGTTCCCATTAAGTTATAAAAACTTTATTTCTGAATGTTCTAGGAACGTTCAAAGCGTCCAGTTTTTTAGACGTTGTATTAACGTTATTTCTTAGTTATAAGAACGTTATTCAAAACGTTATTAGAACGTTCAATTCTCCTGTTATATAAACGTTGTATTAACGTTCTTGCTTGGTTATAAGAACATTATTCAAACGTTATTAGAACATTCAATTCTTAGGTAATAAGAACGTTTCCATAACGTTCCCATTAAGTTATAAAAACTTTATTTCTGAATGTTCTAGGAACGTTCAAAGCGTCCAGTTTTTTAGACGTTGTATTAACGTTATTTCTTAGTTATAAGAACGTTATTAAAAACGTTATTAGAACGTTTAATTATCTTGTTATAAAACGTTGTATTAATGTAATTGCTTGGTTATGAGAACATTATTCAAAACCTTATTAGAACGTTCAATTATCTTGTTACATAAACGTTGTATTAACGTTATTCCTTGGTTATAAGAACGTTATTCAAACGTTATTAGAACGTTCAATTCTCCCGTTATATAAACGTTCTCTTAATGTTTTTCTAAGATTATGAAAAACGTTCTTAAAACATTCCATTCACTTGTTTAAACATTTAAACATTCTTAATGTTTTTGCATATAATGTATATATGACAATCATTTTATGAAAGCACCTTATTAAGAACTTTCAGATTTTAAAATTAAGACAAAAGATCTAGAAAGATAATTAAAATCAAAAAGACCCATGAATCATGTCTATGTGTAATGTAGTCCACTGAAGGCGAGCTGAAGTGAACCAAAGTGTAGTTTATTTCAAGATACAGATACAATTGAAACCGACTTTAAATCGAAATATGAAATTAACATGAAAATAAACCTGGACTAAAACATAGAACAAACTGATTAAACTTCAAAATAATTAAACATGAAACAAAACTAAAACTACCTCTTTACTTAACCCTAACCTATCAGCAAGCTAAAAAAATAATAATAACATTTTAAATGACATTATCCACAATCATATCAGCTTCAACTTCCGGCACACTGGACTGGACTGGACTGGACTGGACCCTGAGAGGATCTCTGGAGACACTGCAGGGAGAAAATAAAACAGTGTTGTATTAAAGTGTGGTGAGATTAGTATAAAAGCACTGGGATGCTGTACTTGCTCATGCAGAATATCTAATTAGATTTTCTGACAATTTACAAAAAGTTTAATCTGCTTTGGAATATTGGGAGAAAACATGAAGATACGAGACAAGCTCTCTGCTCTTGTCTTGAATTTATATTGCTTTTCATGCTCAAGGACTTTGTATTGTTTCTATTTTAATGCACTCTTAAAGTTTAAATTGCATTAATGAGCTGTGCCACACCCCAAAACTGCAATCTAATGATAACTTTGCTTAAATAAAAAATATTTTAAATGGTCATTAATGGATCATAATTATTGCACAAATATTATTAAGTAACAAAAAAAAGCTTAAAATATTAAATAATTATTGAACTAAAATATAGTACATTTATTGAACTGATGAAAAGGTACACTTAAGGTGTTTGGTCACTTGAGTGTGTTACCCAATTATCATATAGGAAAACACGAGGGTTAAACTCAAGAAAAACATTAATGTTGTCTCTCCATCACTCCCCAGAATAAAATGCCCCAGTTAATGTGGTCCTCTTAGTAATCAATGCATATTATGCGTTAATATTTAGCAGAAATTGCTGCGAATATAATGAAACTGCTGTCTATCCTGCTTAAACCATTTAAAAACATTGAGCGCAGTTGTTTCGCACTATAGAGAGCCTAAGTCCCCCTCCGCTTCCGGCTCATGGGACCTTATTTCGGAAAAAATATGTATGGAAGTCAATGGCAAGAGACAACTTATCTTTTTATTCTGTCTGAACTGTGCCCTGAATTACACATATGATGTTTGTCAATTTAAAAGATAATTGTGAAAATCGCTCAATGAACTACATCTCTCGTCTCGCACTATATGTACGTCACCATCCGTTGCTCGTATGTGTGCAGTCTGGTACAAAACACTCAGGCATGACGGCGTAACGTTACGATTATAACGTAAGACTATAGAAAAAAATGACAGACATTAGCTTCAGTAAAGTTAGCTTCATTCATTGAGAGAAAAGGTATGACGTCACATGTGCGCCTTTTGGGTTTGTAGTCTTTGTAATTACGTATTTTCACAGTCTTATACCTCAACAGTTTTACATCAAACTGCGACTTTCTTGACTTTAAAATGTATCTTTTAAATTGACAAACATCATATGTGTAATTCAGGGCACAATTCAAACGAGATCAAAATATTTGTTGTCTCCACTGATCTATATAGATCAGTGGTTGTCTCTCGCCATTGGCTACCATACAATATTTTTCCAAATTAAGGTCCCATGACCTTAGGCTCTCTTTTGAGAGCTACATGAACCACGTGACCACGAGATCAAAGTTGTTGCAAGTCTCTTTCAATGGCTCTGCATCACTGCAACGCCAGAGGCGCCGGTTACCATAGAAACTCGGCCTACAACTGCACCAAGCCAAAAATACAAATTTTAACGCAATTTGAGCAAGAGAGGCAAACAGTGTTGTTCTCAGTGAAATGTGTTATTTAACGCAGTTTTTGATATTTCAAAATTATCCAATTCAAATAGATAGCACTTTCCCAAAAATAGCTGCCTGGAGGAATTGAAAATATGGCCTTCCATACACTGTATATTATAAACTAGCACAATTTACGATACTGATGGTTGTTAAAACGTGTAATTACAGTCTGTGAAAAGGGTCCATTACTGTTGTCAAGTGCTCGATCCAAATATCAAATTTAAGAGGAGCCTGGGGATATCCTTCCTTTTTTAAATGTCACATAGGAGCTTGTTATAACCTGTAAAACTGCAAACACTGTGGACAACTTACACGATAAAATTACAAATAAGTTACAGATTTCAATATGACGAACTTGACACATGAAACAGATAACTGGAGGTGGAAATACCCGGGCCATAAGTTAGCTAAGCTAACGTTAATTGAGCTAACGTTAGCCGATAAACTTTTGAATCTCAAGAACGTGTTCAAATTCAAATCAGTTTAGCTATATTGAAAAAGCGAACAAGGACACTGGAAAAGGTGAATCTAAATAAAGACATCAATGTAATTTCGCGTTTATTCTTCAGTAACTACATATTTGTGTAGTGTTGTTAACTGCTCTGTGGACTGCGGGAGCAGTTTACGTTACTCAAGACATTTCATGCAAACTGATGATCTAGTTAACTTTATTAAAACAGTAGCAACTGCTGCAAAACTAAGTTAATTAGCACTGATACAAGTATTTGATTCATACAACACGCCAAATTCAACCAACTTACCTAAAAGCTGTCGTCTCCGTGTCTGACGTCTTGTCCCGCTGACGCTGTGTTTGATTGACGGGTCATGCCGTGCGCTGCAAAACCACGCCCATTTTAGGTAATAGGTCGTTCGGATGTGGGGAATGATCAGATAAAACTACAGTCTATGGATATAACACATTCCCTGTTTTCTCTTTGACTGTAATTGCAAAAGTTATTAAAAACGCTAGTTGCATTTTTTTTTTTTTTTTTTTTTTTTTAGAGGTACAACCAAATTTATAATTGACTGTAGTTTTTGAATTATTTCCTGTTGAATAAATAATTATTTTATATCTGGGATTTTTGTCTAAACTAATAAAAATATTTTAATAAATATTTTAACCCCCCAAAAAATCAGTGCATTGTGTCACTGTATATACAAATTATGTTTCTGAATTTGCAGAAGATAAAAGCTGTATGACTAATTTGTAATTACTAATATTTGTTTTAATTTAGTAACGTTTTTAATACGTTCCACTAACAAGTAAGAATAACGTTTATCAATGACATGTTGGCACAACGTTACTTTGGTAACTTTGAGAGAACTTTTATCTAAGTTAATCAGCATTGTGATAAAAGTTTCTAATTCATACAACAAGCAAAATGCACTCAACTGAAATGAATACTGCTATTTTCCTGTACATTATTCTTTTATATTCTGTTTTTTTTTTCTGACCATAAAAAATATTTTAATGAAATAGTTAAATGTCAGTGCATTGTGTCATTAGTTGTGTCACTGGATTTTCAAATTATGTTTCTGAAGTTGATTTGCAGAATAAAAAGTTGTATAACTAATTTGTAATGACTAATATATATATTTTTTTAACATAATAACATTTTTAAAACGTTTATCAATGACATGTTGGCACAACGTTACTTTGGTAACTTTGAGATAACTTTTACTTAATTTTTTTTTTACATAATAACGTTTTTAAAACGTTCCACTAACAACGTAAGAATAACGTTTTAATGCTAATGTTTTTAGAACGTTTATCAATGACATTTAACGTTGGCACAATGTTATAATAACGTTACAGCAAGAACGTTTTTGATAACTTTTAGAGAACTTTCAGAGAACGTTAGCCAATGTTCTGAGAACGTTCCCTGTTAGCTGGGTAATTTCCAAACAAAGACGTGAGGATATTATTGATAATTGTATGAATAATTCATAAATTTATCTTTGAGCATTGTTAACATGACAGATATAACCCTAAAAAACTAAGGAGATTCTCTGAATAGGATTGATACTCCCTTCGCGCAAATGACGTCACGCAGACATAACGGTATTTAACGGCAACCACATAATGTTGTTAACAGTGCATACGAGTGGTTAGTTAGAACAAAAAGGACGGAAAACCAGTTTGTGTGGTAAAAGTAAATGTGGTATATTAACTGGGAAAGGCAGTATGTCAATTTTATGACCATTCATTGAGTTTTTACCCTGAGAAAAATAACTTATCCACTCAGACTGTCCTTGTGATTCAATTTTATTATTATCCTGTCTACATATTTTGTGTTATTTTGCGGGCTTGGCACGCGAGTAGGGATTTATAACAAATATTAAAGTGTATATATTTTATTTTTGAAAAAAATAATTTACAATTATATAATGATATACCTTGTGTTATATTACTAATAATTACGTTATATTACTAAATTACAAATAAACAAATATATTTTTCACTCTGGTGCTCCACATTTGGGAGTCTTCGCGACCGGACACCTGAAAATGAAACTTAAGCAAAATCAATGTAGTCAAGTCAAGTCAAGTCAAGTATATTTGTATAGCGCTTTTCACAATACAGATTGTATCAAAGCAGCTTCACAGTATTAAATTAAAATAATACAACAAGGTTTGTTTCTAGTGAAATTTACTGATTGATAAAATTAAATGAAATATTCCCAAAATATCCCCAACTGAGCAAGCCAAAGGCAACAGTGGCAAGGAACCAAAAAAACTCCATCAGGTGACCTAATGGTGAGCTGAAACTCCATCAGGTGACCTAATGGAGAAAAAAAAAAAAACCTTGGGAGAACCCAGGCTCAGCCGGGGGCCAGTTCTCCTCTGCCGTTTATGACCTAGAGGCCGGATTGTAGTTTGAACTGTAAGATTAAGAATATTATATGAATGCCTGGCTGAAGAGATGCGTCTTTAATCTAGTTTTAAACTGGGAGAGTGAGTCTGAGCAACGAACAGTATCAGGAAGACTATTCCAGAGGTTTGGAGCTAAATGTGAAAATGCTCTCACTCCTTTGGTGGACCTAGATATCCTAGGTATGACCAAAAGCCTCAAATTTAGTGATCTTAAAGAGCGCGATGGATTATAGAGCGATAGAAGATCCATTAAATAGACTGGAGCTAAGCCGTTTAGGGCTTTATAAGTCAGTAGCAATACCTTGTAATTAATACGGAACTTTATAGGTAACCAATGTAGTGATGATAAAATCGGTGTTATATGATCATATTTTCTTGATCTAGTAAGAAATCTAGCAGCTGCATTTTGGACTAACTGTAGCTTTTTTATTGAGGATGCAGGACAACCAGCTAATAAAGCATTACAGTAATCTAGTCTCGATGTCATGAATGCATGAACTAACTTTTCTGCATCAGAAACTGATAGCATGTTACGTAGCTTAGCAATGTTTCTAAGGTGGAAAAGGCTGTTCTTGTAACACATGAAATATGATTTTCAAAAGACAGGTTGCAATCTAATATAACACCCAGGTCTTTTACTGTAGATGATAAAGTAACAGGACATCCTACTATGTTAAAGTTGTATTGTGAGAGGTTTTGTGGGCTGTTTTTTGAACCGATAAGTAGTACCTCTGTCTTGTCTGGATTTAATAAAAGAAAATTACGCCTCATCCAATCTTTTATATCTTTAATACACTCTGTCAATTTGGATAATTTAGCGTTTTCATCCGGCCGTGATGAAATATATATTTGAGTGTCATCAGCATAACAATGGAAACTAATTCCATGTTTCCTTATAATATTTCCAAGTGGCATCATATATAGAGAATAACAGAGGGCCCAACACAGATCCCTACGGCACTCCATAGTTTACTGACGTTATCTTCGATTTTTCTCCATTTAAATAGACAAAATGGTAGCGGTCAGATAAGTATGATCTGAACCAGCTTAATGCTTGTCCTTGAACACCAGTATCATTTTGTAGTCGATCTAAGAGTATTGTGTGATCTATAGTATCGAACGCAGCACTAAGATCAAGTAAAACTAGTATTGAGATACAGCCTTGGTCAGAAGCTAAAAGTAAATCATTTTGTAATTTTAACGAGTGCAGTTTCAGTGCTATGGTGCGGCCTGAATCCAGACTGAAACTTTTCATAGATGTCATTTTCTTGCAAGAAAGAGCCCAGTTGAGCGGACACCACTTTTTCTAATATTTTAGACATAAATGGAAGATTTGAAATGGGTCTATAATTTGCTAGGTTATTATGATCTAATTGTGATTTCTTAATGAGTGGTTTTATAACTGCCAATTTAAATGTTCTTGGAACATGACCTAAAGTTAAAGATGAGTTAATAATATTGAGGAGAGGCTCTTCCACTACAGGTAACACTTCTTTCAGTAGTTTAGTTGGTATAGGATCTAATAAACATGTTGTTGTTTTAGATGAAGTGATACGTTTATTTAACTCTTTTTGTTCTATAGTTGTAAAGCACTGTAACTGTTCTTGCGGGGTGATAATTGAGGCTGAATTATAAGGCGCGATTGAAGATTTAACGTTTACAATTGTGGTTCTGATGCTTTCTATTTTCTCAGTGAAGAAGTTCATGAAATCATTACTACTTCACTGTAACGGAATATTTTGTTCAGGTGACGTCTGTTTATTTGTTAGTCTAGCCACGGTGTTAAATAAAAACCTTGGATTATTTTGGTTATTTTCTATTAGTTTGCGGAGGTGCTCAGCCCTGGCCGCTTTTAGGGCCTTTCCATGCGATTCTAAAGACCTCTAAATTAGTTTGTTTCCATTTACGCTCTAAATTACGGGTTTCTCTCTTTAGAACATGCATAGTATTGTTGTACCATGGTGCTTTAATTTTCTCTCTGACCTTTTTTAATTTAATGGGTGCAACAAAATCCAGTGTTCTAGAGAGAATGGTGCTCATAGTGCTAGTTAGTTCTTCTAGTTCATCTGTTTGTTTGGGTTCAGGCAGCAGCTGAGACAGATCAGATAAGCAATTTGAGAAATTATCTATGGTGGATGGAAGGATTGTTCTGCCTGATCGATAACGCAGCACAGCATGATATATTACAGGAGTATGTAATATGCAAGTTACCATGTAATGGTCAGTGACATCATCACTTTGTGGAATGATATCTATATTGGTTGGATCGATTCCATATGATATAATTAAATCGAGTGTATGATTAAAATGATGAGTTGGTCCGGTAACGTTTTGCTTGACCCCAAAGGAATTTAATAATTCTGTAAACGCAGCCCCTAACGCATCATTTGAATTATCTATGTGTATGTTAAAATCTCCAACATTTAATGCTTTATCGACGTTGACCAATAGATCTGAGAGAAAATCTGCAAACTCTTTTAGGAAATCAGTGTAAGGCCCTGGCGGTCTACCCAGGTGAAAAAAAAAGTGTACTTTAGTGCACTAAAAATACACTTAAGTACAAGAAAGTACATTTGTAGTACATTCATATTTTTTGTGCTAAAAACAACTGTAAAAATAATACACTATTAATACACTAATTAAAAGTATATTTTTACTTAAGTAGTACTTAAGTGTAATTAATAAAGTATACTAAATACCATTTATATTTTAAATGTATTTTTAGTGCATAAAAAAATATATACTTTTGAAAAAATAGACAGTGTTTTTTTAGTGTATTTCTTACAAGTACATTTTTAACGCATTAAAAATAGTTCATTGTTAGTGTACTTTTACATAGCTATCAAAGTACACTAGCAATGAACTATTTTTAATGTGTTAAAATGTATTTGTAAGAAATACACTAAAAAACTCTTCTGTCTATTTTTTCAAAAGTATATAAAATGTATTTAAAAATGTTTTAAAGATGGGTTCTATTGCTCTAAGGGGAAAAAAATTAAAGCTGAAATAATATTTTAAAATCATGTTTAAGTTCATCTTAAGTTTGTATAAAAATAGCACAGTTGATATATTCTTATATTTTAAATAATTTATAAGTGTATTTAAAAATGTATTAAAGATTTAATCTAAAGATAAAATTAAAGCTGAAATAGTATGTTAAAAGCATATTTAAGTTCATCTTCAGTGTGTCTCAAAATAGCACAGTTGAGTACACTAAGATGATCTTAAGTTTATATTAAGAAGTACTAAAGAACATTTTTTAGTATATTAAGTACAAAATAAGTGCGTGAAAATAGAGCACTTTAAATACATTATGGAAGTGTATTAAGTGCACTTAAATAAAATGTATTTTAGTGTACTTTTTTAATCTAGGAATACATTATAAGTATAATTTGTATATAATTACATATTATTATTATTATAATTTAAATAGTTTATTATTGTATTTAAAGATGGTTTCAATTATACTAAAACTGGTAACGAAATACATTTGTTGAAAATATGAAATAGTATATTAAAAATACACTTTAATTTATCTTCAGTGTGTCTCAAAAAAGCACAATTGAGTACACTAAGATGATCTTAAGTTTATATTAAGCAGTACTAAAGGTAAGCTTTTAGTATATTAAGTGCAAAATAAATGTGTCAAAAATAGAGCACTTTAAGTACATTATGGAAGTGTATTATGGAAGTGTAATAAAATGTATTTTAGTGCACTTTTTTTAATCTAGGAATACATTCTAAGTATAATTTGTATATAATTTAATATTATTATTATTATTATTTAAATAGTTTATTATTGTATTTAAAGATGATTTAAATTATACTTAAAGTGGTAACAAAATACATTTTTTAAAATATGAAATAGTATATTAAAAATACACTTAAATTCATCTTCAGTGTGTCTCAAAAAAGCACAATTGAGTACACTAAGATGATCTTAAGTTTATATTAAGCAGTACTAAAGATAAGCTTTTAGTATATTAAGTGCAAAATAAGTGTGTCGAAAATAGAGCACTTTAAGTACATTATGAAAGTGTATTATGGAAGTGTACTAAGTGCACTTAAATAAAATGTATTTTAGTGCACTTTTTTTTCACCTGGGTAGGTATATATAAATATAACATTTATACAATAACATTCATTATTGTTACATTTATGTAACAACGTTACAGTCAGGCGAAGTATGAAAGACAACATTTTGTTGACTAGATTTGGGTACAGTTTTTACTGTAGAATATACTGTCACATCAAATAAGCTTTTCTGCTCATATATATAAAATACTATTTTGTCAAAAATAAAGTCATAGACTAAGATGTTCCAATGTTGGCTATATTCAAACTAATGAATACATATGATAAAATGTAGGCCTATAATCTTTTTTTTTTTTTTTACAAAGAAAGAGTACTTTTTTGCAGAAATATTGCTGAAATTGTAATTATTGTTGTAATTGTAACCTTTTTAATAAAATAGCAAAACATATTTACAAGATAGATGTAAGCAAAATCTTAAATGGTCAATATAAGTCTTCTTCAAAATATATATTTTGTCCTTGCATTGTGGCTCAGTCAGTGTCACACCTGAATGAATGGCTAATTATGCAGAGTGGGTGGGACTAAGGTGTAAACTACTCCTCCCCCTCGCATATTGGCTTTCCAAGCAAAACCTGTTTTACACCATTTAAATCAATGTATTTTTTTTTTTGTGAACGATAAAGCAAGACTATTTTCACATAATTTTGAAGCTAGAACTCGAAGAGACAACATCCATTAGTCAAAAGTCTTGTGGGCACATATTTTGTATGAGTTTTGTGGTCTTATTTCAGCAACTTTCATTTTTATTTTTTTAAATAACCACGCATAAACATTATTCTCTTAAAAATACAAACATCTACATACATGTTGCTCGCATATTATGGTAGGCCTGTTTGTGCTATATAGAGTGAATTTACACCTTTGCCATTAACATGTTTATAAATAACTGAAAAAAGCACAAATGTCAGAGCATGTCAGAACATCTCAAGGGCCCCAAAAACAGCTTGGTCCCCAGAGGGTTAACCCAGAATGTCTCCTAGTGGCGGGGCAGTGAACAGGGATGTCTCCCTGACACCCCCTGCAGCAAAACCTAATTAGATGTTACTGCCCAAGTCTTGTCTCGTCGTTTCAGCCAGAGCCAGTGGCTTGCTTTCTCAGCTTCCTCAGAGAGCTCTTTGGTGGATCTGCTCAGTGTGGCTCCCCATAGTCCCAGGTCCTTGAGCAGACGTGATATTGATCTGCCCACAAAGCCTCTGGCTCCCACCTCCACCGGGAACAGCCTCACACTCCATCCACTTTCTCTGCACTCCACGACCAGGTCTGCATACTTGCCTTCTTTCTCTCATAGGCAGCTTCCAGTCCCTCCTCCCATGGCACTGTCAGCTCGATCAGTATTGTGGACTTCACAGCTGCAGACCACAGCACCACGTCTGGTCTTAAGGTGGTGCTGCATATCTCCTGTGGGAACTGGAGCTGCCTTCCCAGGTCTACTTCTATTTTCTACACCGCCCCTGGTGTTAATAGCTTGGCGGGTGGTCTCCTTTGTTGGTATGAATTGCGGGTTCCCCATACCTGATGAAGTGGATCATGTATCGGCTCTCTGATGGACTCTGGTTGTTTGCCTCCTGCCGACTTTTCTCCTGCACCTCTGCCAGCTTCCTGAGCACTTGGTGGTGCTGCCATCTGAGCTGACCCTGTGTCAGTGCTGTTTTACAACAGTGTCAGTGCTGTGTAAAGCCCACAGAATATGCTGGAGAACATTGATGGTCCCAGGATTGCTCTGTTCCAAGCCATTGGTGGAGGTCTTTAGGGCTCGGGAGGGTGTCGTATGTTGCCCTAATGAGGAAACTGAGCTCAGCCTGTGGAAGTTTCTAGAACTCTGCCCAGCTGATTGCTCGGCTCGCGACACCCTGCCAAGTTGTCCACCGCCCCTGCTGCCCCTGTACCACAGACCTCACTCTAATCTCCTCCTGCTCAATCCTAGTGACCTCTGCAACAACAAGGTCCTTTCTCTCTTTCCTGCTTGACTTGGACCATGGGATGGGTAGCTTGCTCCATCCGAGGCCTGCCCGCCCTGTCTGGACCATGCCCACGACTTGTAGATGTTGGAGTCTTCCCATCACCTTCTGCACCTCCTCCTTGGCCCTCCATTTCCTTCCAGTCTCAACTCAGGCATTTGCATCAGCCACTGCCCTGTTGGAGGAGTCCCTTAATTCCATCACCAGCCTTGCCTTCTCCTGCCTATAGCCCAGGGTGATGGATTTCAGGGGTAGCTGGAGTGAGTTCCATCCATAAAGGCCAGCAGCTGAGAAGCACCGTGGTAGGCCAAGCCATTTGCGGATGAAGGAGTTGGCTTTTGCCTCCATCCGGCTTACGGCTGATGATGTGACTTTGCACAGCTTCAGAGGCCACATCACCCTTGGGTACCCTTTAAAGCATTTTTTTTACACGATTCAATTTTGACTTAAACTTAGTAACAAATAAAAACAATTACCCAAATTAATTACAAACAATCTTAACAAAAGACAAATGTCAAAGTTCTTTTCCCCTTTTAGCTAGTTTAGCTAGAAACTCTGTTTTGAGTTTCCTTTAAATTTAGAGTTTGCTTTATTGGCTTTTGACCTAATTTAGTTACACCTAATTAACAGATTTTAGTAGTTATTTACTAGTTTTGGATATATCTCTTTCGTTTCCTAATTTCAGTGTATTTTGTATTTAAAAAAAAAAAAAAAAAACTTTTCCCCAACAAAATATAAACCAACAAATTAAATGTACAGTACCTTTTATTAACACATTAATGAAAGAAAATATGTAGGAGATTTAAATCTCTTATCAGATCAAATAATTATTTTCAGTTCAAAGATTTCAGTCCAAACAACAACAAAAAATGTAATTTTCCCCCTTAGTTCTTATTCAGTTCCAAAAGAAAAAAACAAAACAAAACAATACCTCAATCCTTAAGTTCAAAAGAGAAAGAACTCTTACAGATGAACGAACTGCAGGAATGATGCAAATCTGATGGAAAATGAGAAAAGTAGATCCAAGTTCGGTTTGTTTACGAGTGGCTCGCCATCTTTTTCCTTCACTCGTCACGCCAGTCGCTGCATCCACACCAAAGAACGCAGTCCACAGTACAAAAATCCAACTTCAAAATACATACATGCAATAACTGGCCTGCACACAACAGGGCAATGTCCTTAGTGAGTTCTCTTTACATTAGCATCAGTCAGCAAATTTCTGAACTACAATTAACACATAGTGAAACACATTGCTTTTTCTGTTTAGTCTCACATTAATACTGTACATAGACACAGTTAACCACATTTATCAAAATAAACATTCAACTCACTGATTCCTCTGTAAATTAACTGTTCTTGTTCATTTGTCTCTCTTCAGCACTCTGCTGAGCTTTTTCCTCTCTCTAAAAGAGCTGCACGCGGCACGTCTTTTTCAAGACGGTTCGCCCGTGTATTTACTGGATGTGTGGGCGCATGATTCATCTGCCTAATGGTCACGAGCGCTGTTTCGCGTGTTGGGCTTAATCACGCTGTAACGTAAATACGACTCTGGGTAAATATGAATTAGCTCAAGAATATGGGGAATCTTGGAATATTAATATTTATCATTTATCATATTATTTGTCATAATTCATAAGTCGCATGTACATTTATTTTATCAATTATCGAGATTACCTTGTTCTATAACTATCTGACCAACATTTAATTCGTCCAGCGAAACAAATGTAAAATCATTACAGTCAAGAAGAGGTATTCACAAACTTCAAGAGAGTTTCATGTCCTGGCCACGGACACCCAACTTTCTGAGTTTATAAATTAAAACTACTGAATGTAGTCTAATATCGAGCTTGTAGCTTAAATAAGATCTTTGATTTCATTGACTCCATAAAAAAGTGGGTTTTCAAACACAGAGACAGTTAAAAGTATAAATGGGTTTATTAATAAAATGGCACATGCTAGAGATTATAAGCTACAAATATAAACGTACGTAAAAATGCAAACAATAAACAAACAACATATAACCAAACAATAACATAAGTGATCAGAATGAAATAAAAGAAAGAAAGAAAGAAAAGAGAATAAAGAGAAGAGAAAAGCTAGTAATTATTACATACAGAAACCAAAGTTCGCGAGACAACCTGGAAAGCAGTTTTATCAGATAAGGTTACCGTCACTTGCACGTTTGTTCTCTGTTCGGCGCGATGCTGAAACTGGCAGGACAGCGCGGATGGTGTCCTGTTTCTGTTGCGTCTTCAGGTGCCGCGAAGTTTAAAGGCTCACTGGATGTAACATTACCGAGAAAGTTCGTCTTCCGTGCGGAAGAGGTTGCAAAGCTTGGTTGCAAAGACGGCAGGCTTTTACATGACGCGGGCCATGTGTCCCAGAGGCCGAGGCGAGGGCCTGTCCAACCGGAGCAGCGCTGCACGTGGAGAAAGAGGAGGAGGAGGTCAAGCGGGATCGATGAGAGAAGAGCAGGGATCAGAGAGAGAAGAGGGATCAGGTTTTGGACTTTTATCAGTGTCTAATGTGCCGTCCCCTCCTTCGTGTAGGACGAATCAGCTGTCGAGATTTTTCGAGCGGGAAGATTCCTTTGTCCGGTTAGACACGCCCACTCGAATGAGTCATGATTGACTTTAACTGGAGAGGATTTTCTCCAGACATATGAACTTATAAAACAATGCGCATCACTGAATTCTGCTATCGGAATTCAACTCCGCCAGCTGGATAGGATTACAGAGATATCAAAAATAGAATATAGGCTTTGTAGCCATGCAAAGATACATTATTATGCATTTGTATAGGCAATAGCAGTCCTATTAAGGTTACAAATAGGACATATGCTTTCCTATGGTTTACACACACCTCTTAACACACAAATATATATATTTAGTACCTTTAAGAGTGACTTTATGGGTAAAAGTCCTTTTCTGTAAAGGGGGTTTCTGTTTCAAAGTCCAGAGTGTGTTTGTGTGTGTGTGTGTTGGAATGTCTGCTTTCCTGGGTCGTAAAGTTTTATGGTCTGAGGTAGGGTTACAACAAGACACGACTGAGGAATTCCCTTCAATGAACATTTAGAATTCAAAACTATACTCTAGCAAACCAAACCTCTATCACACGTGCATATAGGAAGGTACACACATTATAAAGGAAAATAACAGATATTTCTCTTATTCTCAGTTATACACAAAAGGGTGTTTGTGTGTGTGTGCGGAATGCCATGACACTCGTTGTCTGTTTGGAGATCAGGATTTACTAATTTGAACAGCATGTGACCGCATGTCATAGTCATTGTCGTTACATATTCCCCCCTTTTTGTTAGATGAAGTCCGGGATGGACTTTATCGAACAACAAATAGGCACAATGAATGGCAGGTGGATTATGATGGTGAAAGATAGCAGGTGGTCCTTGGAAGCTGAGGATTCAGCTCGATGAGGTTCGGCGTGGTCTCTGACTTGGCACCCCCTTTCCGGGGATTCCCTCTGAGACTTTGGACACGGCTTTCGTGAGCTTGGCAGTAGATGTTCACATCTCGTTGAGTCCTGTACAGGATGAAAGCCAAGACGAGTGTCGGGGCGTGGTCGGTGACCGTGGAGGTGCACCGCACAGTGTCATCTGGGGTCCAGGTACGGACACAGGTGAGGTATTCAGGCTGGGCGGTTGCCCATGCTTGGAGGGCTGTGATGGGAGCAATGTCTGTACTCAGTGTTGTGAGTTGCTCTGTTAGCTGTGAAAGTTCAGTCTGAATGTCGGCCACAGGCTGTCTTACTGTGACTATGTTTGCTGTTTGAGGTAGTGTGCTCTTTCGACGTTGCTGGGATTGAGTCGAACGTACACTTTATGAGTGAGAATCCTGCCTTGGTAGTCAGGACCGGGGCTGCTCTCTCCATGCGATGCCGGATGCCGGACCTGGTGAGGTGATGTCCGATCGTGGCTGCTTTCTCGCGAACCACCACAGCATCCTGTTAGAGGAAAGAGGGAGAGAGAGAGAAAGGGAGGAAAAATTTCAGCGATGGAGGTCCTTAGTTGGTTTAGGACAGTCTTTTTGGTTCGCTGAGGTTGGTATGCCACATGCTTTGATGTCCCATGCATGGCTTTTTGGCACATGTGGCGTCATTGTTACGCCTGGCCCCCCCTTGTGCTTTGTGGCTTTACGAGCTGTGGCGCTGTGATGGCAACAGGTGCACAATGAGTGTTGAAGTCTTGTGAACGCAACATGTGCGTGGTGGCAGACAGCTGTCTGAGGCACTGGTCGTCAGTGAGCTCAGATGGCCTGCGAGGGTGGTGGAGGGGTAAGTGGTGGCATAGGAAAAGTCTGTTCATCAGAGGCCCGCATGACTTTCTTTGTACACAGCGGAGGTAGCGTTTAGTGGCTCTGAGGCGTGCAGTGTAGTTGGTAAAGTTCGTTTGTGCTGTGTAATCACTGCAATGGTTAGGGTGGGTTGGGAGTGTTGTCTGTATGTGGCGCAGACATTGGTTTGGTTACTCAACTGCAGGTCAGTCAGGACCTTGAAGCAGTAGGTGTCAGTGTTCGTTTTCTGTGTCTGTGTCAGACGTGGCTGCACTGTCTTCATCTGTGATGTAAGAAGACTCAGGCTCACCAGTGTTCTGGGGAGAGAGGTTGCAGGTTCGACGGTCTGGGCTTGGAGTTCTGGATGGCGGATGATGCTGGTTCCAGAATCTTTCTGAGCGTTCGGTCCGACGCTCTGGATGAGCACCGTCACAGTCGTGCTGCCACCTGCTGTCTGGCTCTGAGCAGTTCTCAGAGACGGAGTAAATTGTGTGTGTTTTGACAGTCATTTCATCCATAGCCCTTTGCTTGGTGTAAGCCTTGTGGGCTAAGTCTCTGAGTTTTCGAGTAGACATGGTTCGTGGGCAGACGAGCACACCGAGATGTTTACTCACAGTGCTATGTAGATTTCGCAGAAACAAAGTTCTGAAGGTTACATCTTCTTCCATATGTGGGGTGTTGGTTGCTCCGAAGAACGTTTGTCAGAGTCGGCCATAGTAGGAGTGTGGGTGTTCAAGTCGGGCCTGTTTGACGACAAATGCCGTGATAAACCCTTGGTCTGATTCTGGGTCAGAGAATTCGCGGATCAACGCTTGTCGCAGTTGCTTGTAATCTGCTTTGACAGGCTCTGGTTGGCGATCCAGAAAACTACGCACCTCTCTGCTTGAGGTGATTCTTACCAGGTACAATTTGTCCCAAGCTGTCGCGTTGGCGACAGTTTGCAGGTGAAAGTCAATGTCTTGAAGGTACGCATGAACACTGCAGTCTCCGGCAAACGTAGGAATGTTTCTGGCCAGCTTGTCAAGGCTTGTTGGAGGAGAGCTGTTGCTGGGGGCCCAATCCGTCTGGAGAGGATTCTGACCCTTTACAGCTCTTGGAGTTTGGCTGACAGGCGTGGTGTTGTGCAGTGGGCTTTCGCCCCCCTTTTCAGCTCTGGGTGTGTGGCTGAAAGGCGCAGACTCGCTGGAAGGGGGAAATGGTGTGAGATGTTCTTCCCCTTCCCGGTCGCGGTTGAAACTGTAAGCATGTCTCAGTTCTCTGCGAACCATGTCTAGTTCGTCTTCGAGATCGTGTCTCTGCTGAATGAGCTGATGGATTTTAGTCTCTGCTCTCTCAAGGAGAGCTTCAGCCCGTTGGAGCCTTTCGTTGAGTTCCTTCCGGGTGTTTTCCTCCGACTGCTGTCTTTGATCTGTGTGCAGACGAAGATCGTCCAGGGCTTTTTGAAGTCTTTCAACTTCCTGTTGTAGCGTTGTGTCCGTCTCGTCCTCTTCCTCGGTCAGGAAGATTAGCTGGTCTAGCCGACTCTGTGTGTGGGCTCGGTCCTCCAGGGCCTCTGTGGCCTGGAGCTGTAGTGCGGCTGTCTTTTGCTGCAGGTCGGCGTTGCTCCTTTCACTGTCCCGGGCCCTGGCGACGAGTTTGAGTGCGAGGTTTCCGAAGATTTTGGACAGCTGCTCGTGGCTGTATGTCTGGGCTGGATCATGGGACTCGAACTGGCTCAGGTCTGTGTCCCGTTGCTCTTGGCTCGAGCGATGTGGGTCCTGGGGCAGCACGGTCTTTGTTATGTCCCTCAGCCATGCCTCAAGGTCGTCCCAGCGGACTGCAGGACAGGGTGAGCTCGACATCTCGGCTTACTGTTGGCGAGAGAAGCACAGCACACACAAAAAGAGACAAAATGCAAGTTTGTTTTAGGGTCAAATGAGCTATACTCATACGGGCTATGCCGTTTATGAGAATTTCGGGGCTAACTGATGCCGACAGTTAGCTGAGCCAATTTCGTGGGTATGGATGAAACCCACAATAGAAATTTGGACAGGCGGTAGCCTGGGGGTCGTTTTAGCGACGCCCGCTTTGATCGTCACTCTATTATTCAGCTTTCCTGGGGTCTCTCTTAGGTTCTGTCTGTAAGTGAAATGAGAGAAACAAATCACAACAGAAATGGAGAAAAATTAAAATAAAAACAAAGTTGAAGGTAGGGAAGATCAAAGGGAAACACAACACAAGGAAGTGAATTGGTCTGCAATGAAATGTCACAAACAATAACACGGGAGTGTTAAAAAAAAATAAAAATAAAGAGGCCTAAGCCTAAACACTGACTGAGTCCTGCCAATAGATACACAATAAGGGATTAAGATGTTAGGCTTAATGTAAATTAAGGCTTTCTGGTTTCATCAAATGGAGTAAATATGCATGCAGGAGTCCGAGGCAAAGGCTTTACTAAAATAGTGATACAACAAAAAGGGAAATTATGATAACTGATGGTGATTTATCAGAATAACCTATCCCACCCCCCCCTTTGGAGAAAAGAGGGAAGAGAAAAAAAAATTATCAATGAAATAAAATGTGAATAACAACACAGGCTTGAGACGCAGGCAGAGGGATAGGCCCCGGCAGTGGGTTTGTGCCACTAGGGTGAGGGCCGTATGTCTTCTCAGTGGTCTTCCCTGGCTGATTAGACACAATTTTGAATTAAAATTCAAACTAGTTTGAATTGAAATTCAACTAAGCATGCAAGGGGAGGTTCAAAATAATAAAAAAAAAGGAAGGAAAGAAAATTAGAATGATGACAGTGATGTATCAATACTAACATTAATTAAACTGAGATTCAGAATGACTTCCTATAATCCTTACAATAACACTGAAGTTATTAGTATTGATTATAAAAATAATCAAACGAAAAGGGTGGCAATGAGACACTTCAATTGCAGACTGGGGGTTAAACAGATATTGATAAGTCGACCCAAGATCGCCACACGGTGGCGTGCTTCTTCCTAGGTGGACCCATCAATGAACTGAGTGAATCAAATCTAAGTTTTTAATTCGAAAAGTTTTCTTTTTTTTCGAACTTAACTTAAAGTGTGACAGTCAAAAACAGAAAAAGGAATTGTCTAACTCCAAATAATATCAGCATAAGCTAAGCTTGAATGCAGTTAAGTATTTGAGAGAGAAAATGAATGCAGAGAGAAAAAGAAATTGAAAGCAGGTATTATCTTAGAACGCCACGAGATGGCGTAGTTGCGCTCGCGCAGGCTGACGTCAGTGGGAGGCGACGCTCACGCAGGATGACGTCGGTGGGGGGCGCGTAATTTGAGCACTGCCACACCTCTAGAGGCTGCCCTCTAGTGTCGGTGACGTGATTCAGCAGTTAAGACAGCAGATTTTTTATCTGTGGAATCACGAGTTTTTTTTTTTTTTTTTGCGCTTCTGTTGCATGCGGAAAACTGACGCGAGTTTCACAACGTGTGACTAACAGGAATTACACATTATATATTATACACATGTGACGGTTTAAAGAAGAAGAACAGGGATTATCATCTGTTTTCTTATTTCATAAAACTAGTCTCCAATTACACATTATATATTATACACATGAGACGGTTTAAAGAAGAAGAACAGGGATTATCATCTGTTTTCTTAATTCATAAAACTGGTCTCCAATTACACATTATATATTATACACATGAGACGGTTTAAAGAAGGAGAACAGGGATTATCATCTGTTTTCTTAATTCATAAAACTGGTCTCCAATTACACATTACATATGGTTTACAATAGAAACAGGTATTAAAACTTCTTGTTTTAATCACTAGAAACTGTGAGCACGACAGGCATCAAAACATCTATTTACTTAAGCTGTGAGCACGACAGGCATCAGAACAGCTGTGAGCAGGAACTATACCATCTGCTCATCTCCCATAAGCAATAATCAAAATAGCACTTTATGATAATGCGTAGGTTTACGAAATTGGATCGCGAGGCCAATTTCTGACCAGGAGCTTATCGTTAACGTATTGTATATAATAAGGCCTATTACGACTGAAAAACTATCAGATTTACGTCTTCGTCCTAAAAGAGATCCTTCGTCTTCATTTAGTCGGTTTAAATCATATTACATGTACTAACTGTAAAGAGTTTTGCTTCGTCTTTACAGAGACACAATGTAATGTCATGAACTGCAGTTTTAGCAGAGCTGAGCTGGCTTTGTGCCTGCCTTCAGCTGGGTGAGTTCGCCTTAGCGACTTACCTCACAATTCAAAACGCGCATGCAACGTTACAATTATTAATACCAATAATACACATTCACTGAAACTGAATTTGTCCAACCACAATATGAAGTTTGAAACTGCCTAAAATAACTCCACCAAACATGTAACGTAAATACGACTCTGGGTAAATATGAATTAGCTCAAGAATATGGGGAATCTTGGAATATTAATATTTATCATTTATCATATTATTTGTCATAAGTTCATAAGTCGCATGTACATTTATTTTATCAATTATCGAGATTACCTTGTTCTATAACTATCTGACCAACATTTAATTCGTCCAGCGAAACAAATGTAAAATCATTACAGTCAGGAAGAGGTATTCACAAACTTCAAGAGAGTTTCATGTCCTGGCCACGGACACCCAACTTTCTGAGTTTATAAATTAAAACTACTGAATGTAGTCTAATATCGAGCTTGTAGCTTAAATAAGATCTTTGATTTCATTGACTCCATAAAAAAGTGGGTTTTCAAACACAGAGACAGTTAAAAGTATAAATGGGTTTATTAATAAAATGGCACATGCTAGAGATTATAAGCTACAAATATAAACGTACGTAAAAATGCAAACAATAAACAAACAACATATAACCAAACAATAACATAAGTGATCAGAATGAAATGAAAGAAAGAAAGAAAGAAAGAAAAGAGAATAAAGAGAAGAGAAAAGCTAGTAATTATTACATACAGAAACCAAAGTTCGCGAGACAACCTGGAAAGCAGTTTTATCAGATAAGGTTACCGTCACTTGCACGTTTGTTCTCTGTTCGGCGCGATGCTGAAACTGGCAGGACAGCGCGGATGGTGTCCTGTTTCTGTTGCGTCTTCAGGTGCCGCGAAGTTTAAAGGCTCACTGGATGTAACATTACCGAGAAAGTTCGTCTTCCGTGCGGAAGAGGTTGCAAAGCTTGGTTGCAAAGACGGCAGGCTTTTACATGACGCGGGCCATGTGTCCCAGAGGCCGAGGCGAGGGCCTGTCCAACCGGAGCAGCGCTGCACGTGGAGAAAGAGGAGGAGGAGGTCAAGCGGGATCGATGAGAGAAGAGGGGGATCAGAGAGAGAGAGGGATCAGGTTTTGGACTTTTATCAGTGTCTAATGTGCCGTCCCCTCCTTCGTGTAGGACGAATCAGCTGTCGAGATTTTTCGAGCAGGAAGATTCCTTTGTCCGGTTAGACACGCCCACTCGAATGAGTCATGATTGACTTTAACTGGAGAGGATTTTCTCCAGACATATGAACTTATAAAACAATGCGCATCACCGAATTCTGCTATCGGAATTCAACTCCGCCAGCTGGATAGGATTACAGAGATATCAAAAATAGAATATAGGCTTTGTAGCCATGCAAAGATACATTATTATGCACTTGTATAGGCAATAGCAGTCCTATTAAGGTTACAAATAGGACATATGCTTTCCTATGGTTTACACACACCTCTTAACACACAAATATATATATTTAGTACCTTTAAGAGTGACTTTATGGGTAAAAGTCCTTTTCTGTAAAGGGGGTTTCTGTTTCAAAGTCCAGAGTGTGTTTGTGTGTGTGTGTGTTGGAATGTCTGCTTTCCTGGGTCGTAAAGTTTTATGGTCTGAGGTAGGGTTACAACAAGACACGACTGAGGAATTCCCTTCAATGAACATTTAGAATTCAAAACTATACTCTAGCAAACCAAACCTCTATCACACGTGCATATAGGAAGGTACACACATTATAAAGGAAAATAACAGATATTTCTCTTATTCTCAGTTATACACAAAAGGGTGTTTGTGTGTGTGTGCGGAATGCCATGACACTCGTTGTCTGTTTGGAGATCAGGATTTACTAATTTGAACAGCATGTGACCGCATGTCATAGTCATTGTCGTTACAACGCTCGGCAGCGCTCGTGGATGATTCATGTTTTCATTGCGGGAACATGAACATCGCGATGTTTATAGATCGAGACTCAATGATCTCAGTGTGGGTAGAGTCCCCTCTGCCACACCCCAATCTATCTCTTCCTACGGGATACTTTGGCTGGTGGCCAGGGTGATCTGAGGGTTACAGTGTGGTACAAAAAAAAACAAAAAAAACACGCCCCCCTCCACTTCGCAAACCGTGGGGCTTCCGTGTGTGCCTGGTTCCTCTCGGGGACCCAGTGTTTCATTCGCGGCTCCAGCAGATGGTGTCATGTCACTCACAGCATCACAAGGCAGGCTTGATTCTCTGGAAATGAGGATTCGACTACGTTGCCTCCCTCAGGAGTGTCCGCATTAGTCGAGTCAGATCCAGAGCTGATGGCCATGTTTTCTCGGGCAGCTGAAAGCATCGGTTGGAGTGGCGGCGCCCTCCCCCCGAGCACTGTAGGCTTTCCCGGATGTGCATCAGGACGCTTCCGGCCCGCGGGAGTCCACGTGACTTTTCGCGGCCTGCGGGCGTCCTCCGCCTTCGATGCCCTTGATTTTGAGGCGATCTTGGTCTGTATGTTCTCTGTCACTATTGTGACACAGGCATGCAGTCCTGTGTGTCGCCTTCACCTTCGAGGCAGTGCTGACTCGGGAGTTCTGTCAGAACCGGCCGCAGTGGAACGCTAGTCCTTCCCTGGCCAACACGGACAGAACGCGGAAACTCGACCACGCCCCCTTGCTGGGACGCTATGCCTCCCATGCCCGGCCTGGTCGTTCCGCCGCGCACACACTACTGACCTCACTCTCGGGCGACATTGGTACCTGCGTGATCCTGGGTCAGGTGGTGTCCACTAGAGTGGTCCAGACATGGGCTTAGCCAGGTTGATGTAAGGGGGTCTGAGAATTCATTTTCTCAGCTCCCCCATGTCCCAGGCTGGGCTCTTCGGCGGGGTGGCTTCGGCCACCAGAAGCAGACTCAGGTCCGTTTGCACTGATGGTCATCCATCCGTGTGGTCCCCTTAGTCTGCTTCCCGCCAAGGCCACCTCCATGCGGCTCCTCCCCTCGGGCCTTCACCGGCCCTGAGCAGGAGTAGGTCGCAGGAGGGCGGCGCTGCCCGTCTCCGCCCCTTAGACTGCCACGCCAGCCTAAGCAGCACCCTTGAGACGGGCAGCTTGGTCGGCGGTGTGGTTGAGGGCTGCGGCCAACAGTCTTTGATCACTCCAGAAGCGGACTGAGGCTTCTGCACTGACGGTCATCCGTCCGTGTGGTCTCCTTAGTCTGCTTCCCGCCGACGCCGCCTCCATGCGGCTCCTCCCTCGAGCCTTCTCCGGCCCGAGCATGAGGAGGTCGCTGGAGGCTGGCACCGCCTGTCTCTGCCCCTTAGCCGGCTAACACCTGGCTAAGCAGCACTCCTGAGACCAGCAGCTTGGAGTTAGGGCTCAGTTCTTTCAGGAGCTGGTAGCAGGACCACTCCTTCCCCCGGTGGAGGGCTGGGGGAGAATCTCGTTCAAAAAGAACTGATGCTCTTTCTCTGAGCCCCAAGAGGCTGTGGATGACAGATTACGAGTGTCGATTACGAGCAAGCGCGCGTGCGAAAAATGTTTGTAAGTGAGTGTTGAGAAGACGCGTTCAGCCGTGATCCACGGACGTAACTTATAGGAGTATCCGGCGTTGGATCACTAATAGGCTTGAGACGCGTCTGCTCAACAGTCCGCGTTGTAATTTATGATTGAAGTCTTAGATATAATCCGTCTTTTTAGTGGTACGGGTGTAGAGTAGACGCACGACAGGCGAAAAATGTTTGTAAGTGAGTGTTGAGAAGACGCGTTCAGCCGTGATCCACGGACGTAACCTATAGGAGTATCCAGCGTTTGATCACTAATAGGCTTGAGACGCGCCTGCTCAACAGTCCGCGTTGTAACTATGAGGGTTGAGCAGTAGTGCTTCTCAGTGAGGTAAAGTAGAAAATGTTTGTTGTAAGTTTAAAGAATATAATCAAGATTTATAAATCAAATCGGTGGAGCTCCAAAGACAACAACGCGTTCAGACGCGACGCATGCGCATTCGAAAAAAAGTGCGTGTCATAATACAGCTGTGTATGTCATAGCTGTGTGTCATAATACAGTAGTGAAATATGGTAGCCTACTGTTGTGTATAGGGGAAAAGGTAGAGGAATTACTACACTGCAAAAAATGCTGTTCTTACTTAGTATTTTTGTGTTGTTTCCAGTCCAAAAATCTAAAAATTCTTAAATCAAGAAGCATTTACTAGAGAAGTAAAACTACATAAGAAATTCTATTTTGTTTTCAGATAAACAGAAAGTATCTTAAGTGATTTTTGCTTAAAACAATCTAAATTATCTGCCAGTGCAGTAAGGAAAATAATCTTGTTTTAAGATTATGTTTTTATTAAGTTTTTTTGAATTAAGTTTTTTTTTCTTACTGCACTGGCAGATAATTTAGCTTGTTTTAAGCAAAAATTACTTAAGTTACTTACTGTTTATCTGAAAACAAAAAATAATTTCTTATGTAGTTTTACTTCTCTAGTAAATACTTCTTGATTTAAGAATTTTTAGATTTTTGGACTGGAAACAACACAAAAATACTAAGTAAGAACAGCATTTTTTGCAGTGTATGATCAAAATACATTTTCGACCCTTCTTTAGCAAGCTAAACATTTTATGACCATATATGTTGTCATATATTTTACATTACATGTTATAAATGTAAATATATTTCACACGTAACATCATATATTTTTGTTATATTTCAGAATATATTTCAAAATGATAAATATAAGTGAACAACAATGCAAATATATTTCAATGTATTTGGAATATATGCCACATATATTTTTGACACTTTAAAATATATTTCAATATTTTTTTTTTTTCTGTATGGGACATGTGCATGTCCTTGAAGTAGTTCATGATCATGGTCCTGATGTTGTCTGGGATGTAGAAGAATTCCGAAGCTAGCCATATGACGTGCAGATCTTTTTTCTCCCTCTTAGTGGTCTGGATCTGTTCCCAAATAATGGAAGCATGCTCTACACAGCCAGGAAAACCTGGAATCCCGGCTTTCTAGCAGCTGGTATTGATGTAGTTGTTCTACGTGAAGTAGGTGGACATTCTTCTTGCCATCACGGAGAAGTATATTTTCCCCTCCACATTCAGTAGAGCTATGCTCCTGAACTGCTTGATGGTCTTGGCGTTTTGTTGTTTGGGAATAGAGACTGCCACTGCCCTCTGCCACTCAGATGGTATGGTCTGCTTAGTCCAGGTGATTCTCATCAGGGTCCATAGCAGCTTCAGCACTCCTGGGCAGATCTTGCCCGCTGGATCACCTTCCTGATCTAGCTGAGCTTGGGTGGTGATGCGTCAAACAGGGCTGATGGTTCTGAGGGTCTAGGCACATACCCTGGCGAGCCTAGGGAGTTGTTGTAGCATGTTGCATGTAGCAAGATGTAGCACGTCCAATAGGACATGTGTGACAAATTAGCTCAACGGGGAAATATTAATAATAGCCTATGCCGTGTAGTGATGTCATTCACTTATTTGTCTGTAAGGGACGTATCACAGGCATAACAGAAGCATGGCAATAAGACACTGTGTCTCGTTCTCCTTCTCAGGGAACCATTACATTAGGAACGTTCTCTTTCAAATGAGAACTCGCACTGCGTCAATGGGGGAACAATTACCCACTGTGCCATACTGAGGGGAAGCATCAGCGTGCTTTACAGCTCGAAAATAGAACGAGCTGGCAGATTCGCTATTCCCATCTATAGTCTAATTCCCATCTCTACTGTAATTCCCTGTACTGTGGCCTGCCTCAAACTGCAATCTCTCGGCTGCAAATTCTCCAAAATGCTGCAGTGAGACTGGCACAAAAAAAAGAGAGATTACATTTTTCTCATATCCCACAGGTCACCCATTTTAGTGACTTTACATTGACTTCCTGTAAAATTCAGAATTGATTTTAAAATGGCTGTTTTTGTGTATAAGGCTTTAGCTTTAGTGTCTAATATCTCTTGTTGCAGGCACTTGACCACTGGCTTTTCTTTACAAAGAACAATTGAAATAAAACTCAAGGAACTAAGCATATTTGTCTTTTATTAAACATTTAATGAAAAGTGTTTGTTTTTTTGGCAATGTTGTGTAATATGGCACATGCAACAATGCCATAGGCCCTGTCAGGTGTGCAACCCTCAGACTTTTCAGACACTGAAATCTTCCCTTTAGTTAGCCAAAGTTCATGTCATTGTGTGCCCTTGTCCTGGCTAGAGCTGCATTGTAACTGGTTTGGGTCAGGGAATGGGGTCATAAAACACCTGTCTGCAGGCAGGAACATGTACATAATCACCTATGAAAAAATGCAGTTCTGTTAGGATCAGCATAAGTGTATGTAATACAGTGAGCTTGATATTTAATTGTGGAACTTTCCTTACCACTTTCAAATAATGTGCATAAATGTGAATCTCTGAAAATGCTTAAGTCATGCACAGATCCTGGCCATTTTGCTTTCACATTTGTGATATGGAAGATTTTAGTCAACTGCCTTTTTTTTTATTTGATATAATATTACTAATCTGGAATATTAAGAATCACAATAGTAACTGGGCTGCACATTTACATTGTGAACCCCCTTTCTGTTCACATAATCCCCTTCATTGAGGCCTTGATGGCAGTCTATGGTCTAGCCTATAGTCTATGGTACCAATCACGTTAGTGAAGCCTGAGTGACACATACTGTAATCGGCATGGTCATGATTGCATGATCTTCATAAAAAATTATGATAGGCTAAAAAAAAAAAAAAAACTGCTTTAAAAAAACTGCTTTACAACATTGGGTCTTCAGTGGCTTGGAAATGCCACAAAAAAAACCTAAAACTGTTTTTTAAACCTAAAAGCGCCAGGTAAACTTCGAATGACATGACAGACATCCTTTTCCTATTTAGCACCAAAACTCTGGAACAGTCTTCCTACCATTGTCCGGGAAGCAGACACACTTTGTCAGTTCAAAGCCAGATTAAAGACACATCTCTTTGACCTAGCTTTCACATAATACATTATAGACTTCTATAATTTAATGTTATGCTGCATAGATTAGGTCAGCCGGAACCGGGAACACTTCCCAAAAATCCTGATGTACTCGTTACATCATGAGAAGAATGGCATCTACGCTAATTTTAGTGTCTGTGTTTATCCCAAGGTTTTTCCTGCAGCCTGCCGGATCCGGGCCGTATCCAGATCTGACGAAGGACCTTCACCTGGACCGATGACAACGCAGTGCTGAAGTGCCAACTAGTCTCTCCCTATGGAGGATCCCACTACCACTCTACAGATAAGGCGTTGTCGGGAAAATTCGTCTTGCGGTCCTACCCCAAAGCAACAAATAAAATAAAATTCCTTATCAAAATTTATAAGGAAAGACAAGTATTTTGTTTAGGCTTGGCTTGTAGGGAATTCCAAACCTGCGTATATTCTAACGCACATAACTATAGAACCCATTCTAAATGCGCATGTGACCGCCATCAGCGTTTCTCACAGGTTCGCGTTTAAAGTCTGTGTAGAGAGAATGGTGTCGTCTTAGCGGCCCCTAATTTAATAACAAATGATCATTGCGACGGAACCAAATCAATTAAAACTAACTTTAGATGGAAATAACTTAACTCTGCTGTAAAGCCGAAACAATCTCTGTTACCTTAAATTATACGCTTATCTCTGTAAAGCTGCTTTGAGACAATCTACATTGTTAAAAGCGCTATATAAATGAAGATGACTTGACTTGACTTGACAGCACTTTCCATCAAGTTCTCCGCATCTCCAATAGTGTAAAGGAAAGAGCCACTCGCAAATAATCTTAGGGCAATGCAAACAGTTTGTGCTGTAGTTAAAGCCCGACTCCGACAAGTCGAAAATAAATGTGCGTTTCCAACAAATTAATAATGTAAACGACAATCTCACGAGTCACGAGAAAAAACATATATCTCAGAAAGTGCACTATCGCGCTGCGCTGGACTTCCCGTATCAGCTCCGCTTATGAAGCCGCAGTCTAATCCTGTTAACATGAAATAAGATGTTCCCGAGTAGGTTTAAGCTTGCGCACCTGTTGCTATTACAGCAAGTCCAGGATGACCGTCGAGGAACCAAACAATCCAAGATCATGCCAAATCGCCAACAATCAAATCCAGCTAAGTGAGTTAGCGACGTACGAAGAACGGGCCCCAGGACACTTTCATCACTTTATAAAAAACAGCCAGGACGGCCAGGACAGGACGTGAAAACAGGACATGTCCTGGGAAAAAAGGACGTTTGGTCACCCTAGGTTTTTTCTTTCTGTTCTCTTCTGCTTGTTTGTCTTTCTATTTTTTTTATTTGTTTTATGGAGAGCATGAAAATATTACAATTAACATTAATGGAGGAAGGAATTATAGAAAAAGAGCCACTTTGTATGCATTGATTCAAACCAAACATATGGATGTAATTTTGTTTGCAAGAAACACAACAATGTAAGTAATGAAGTAGAATGGAAAATGTGGTGGGAGGGTAAGATCTTTCTAAGTCATGGCTCTAATCTAAGTGGAGGTGTTGCAATTCTGTTTCAATGAAGTTTAATATGACTAATATAACTTCTTTTGAGATAGATAAGGGCAGAATTTTGATTGTACATGTAGAGTTAAAGGGGTTTTCTTTTCATTCATTTTAACTTGCCAAATAATGGAGCAGAAAGGGTAGAATTTTTTACAAAAAAATTTGATAATGCATGTATGGTTCTTGGGGGTGACTGGAATTGTACCTTAGATTTTACTCTAGACCGAAATGGCAAAGAACCTTATCTCCCAGTCTGCTAATTCATTAAGCAGTATTATAGCAAAAGGGGCTTTGATAAGAGTCTGTTTTTCTTCAATACGAGAAATAGATGCTCGTTTTTTTGTTTGTTTGTTTTTTAACTTGGAGCAAAAAAAAGGAGAAAGAAAACTCATGTTACATTTGAAACTACCAAATGGGACTTTAACAACTAATCCAAAAGAAATGAGAAACCATGCAAAGGACTTCTATACTGATTTATTCAAAGCAAGAGACTGACATTAATTGCATGGACGACCTACTAAGAGATTTGCCAAAGCTCACTGATGATCAGAGACAATGGCTTGATGCCGATATTCAATTAGATGAAATATAAGGCGGTAAAGGAAACTCTCTAATGGTCTGTCTCCTGGCATTGATGGACTTCCTTCTGAATTCTATAAGCAATTCTGGACTCTTTTAAAAGAGAATATACTCAACGTTTTAAGAATTTCTGAAAGGAAAAATGAAGTACTGACCAGTTGTAGAAGAGCAGTTCTATCTTTATTTCCAAAAAAAGGTAAACTTGGACTGTTTAAGAACTGGAGACCAGTAGCTTTACTGTGCACTGATTACAAAATTCTTGCTAAGTGTCTTTAAAATAGATTACATTTTTAGAGTATGTTTTTTTGGGGGGGATTTTCAAACTTATTGTGTGCCAAAAAGAAGAACAATCTTTCTCTTGTGCGTGATATAATGAATATAGCAAATGCTACTAAATGAGGATGTAGGTTTTCTTTCAATTGATTAAGAGAAAGCTTTTGATAAAGTTGATCATATTTATTTATTTGAAACTCTTAAAATGTTTGGTTTGATGAGAACTTTATCTCTTGGATCAAACTGTTATACACTGGAGCTTCTGCATTGTTAAAGGTTGGAGATGGGCTAAGTTATCCAGTGTTAGTTCATAGAGGTATGAGGCAAGGCTGTCCTTTATCAGGACAGTTGTACTCTTTGGCAATTGAACCTTTACTTTACAAACTTTCTAGTGAAGAGTTGTGAAAATAGGCCAATCAGTCTTTCGGCCTATGCTGATAAATAACTGTTTTTATAAGAAGTGATACAGATGTTATGAATTTAAGAAATGCTTTTGTCATGATCCGGGTTCCTTCTTTCTCTGTCTCCCTCTTGTGGCCACATCTCACACCTTTTCGCTACACCATCACCCTGGTCTCATCAGTACCAGCTGTTCCCATTTATCCTTAATCTCCGCTCATTCATCTCACCTGGTTTCCCTTTCCCCCTGATGTTTCCTGCTATTTCTAACACTCTTTCTCTCTGCCTCTTTGTCAGTTTATTCCAATCTCTCTAATGCCAAAGACGCTTCTCTTACCTCTCTTGTCAACGAATCGAGTCCTGTCCTGTCCTGTCGTGTCGAGTCCTGTGTGGTTCGTGAGGAAACCTCTCCTCGAGTCAGTATTCTCATCCTCTCTCTTGCTGGCTCACTGTACTCTGCCCTGCCAATTCAGACGCTGAGTTCCTGATCAAGACGCGGTATCCAGCCTACGGTACCTTCTCTCTCGGCGGACTTCGCCTCTCACTCGGAGCTCTACTTCGCCTGACGCCTCGCTGCGCATCCTGAGTTCCAGTGATTTCTGCCTCCAGCAGTTTATGTTGATTTCTACAAAGCGAGGTTTTCAGTTGACTGTTTCCTGTGAATCCTGAGAAGATTTTCGTTCTTTATTGCTTCAGTGATTCGCTTCTCATTTCCATTAAAGACTGTATTATTGTCAAACTCGCTGTTTGGTCCTCTGTCTCTCATTACAACAGCTTTAAACATTTATGAAAAGGCTTTGTCAGCTAAAGTAAATTTGGAAAAGAGTGAAGGATATCTATTAGGAGATTGGCAGGGAAGGGCCCTCCTGTGCTTCCAGGGGGAGTTAAATGGGGAAGAGGGGGTTTGAAGAAGCTGGGAGTGTTTTTAGGAACAGAGCAATATAGGCAGAAGAACTGGGAGGGTATGGTGGAGAAAATGTAACCGGTTGTCTTTATGGTTGTGGGTGCTACCTCAGCTAGCGTTTAGGGGCAGGGTATTGGTCATGAATAATCTGGCTGCATTATGGCATCAAATGTTCTGGATCCCCCAGAAAGTGTTGTTGAAGAACTGCAAAGAAAGTTAATTGACTTTTTCTGTGATGAGCAGCGTTGTAAAAAAAAGCTGCTGTACTCTTCCTACCTAATCAAGAGGGAGGACAAGGCCTGATGGGCATTAAAAACAGAATAAAGACTTTTAGACTTCAAGCAGCACAGAGATTGCTGACTGCGGAACCGCTGATACAGTGCGCACTGTGTTGAGAAAGATAAATGTCTTCAAGTAAAATGTGCTGTAACTGTTTGGTTGGCTAACATGGACTTGAGGGATGTTTGCCCATTCTTCAAAGCAGTTTTGAGAGCATGGTTTTTAAAACCAAACCATGTAAAAAACAAGTTTTTAAGGTTACCCATACACAAAAGAAATGTATTTGAAATATATGCCACATATATTTTTGACACTTTAAAATATATTTACATATATTTCTTTTGTGTATGAGTAAGAGGGTTCTCTCCAATATTGGACTTTGGACAGAGAAGGAACCTCTCTTTAATGACCTGCCGATACCTCTTGTCTCATCTGAGGCTGGAACTGTCAATAGTGTTCAGTGCTCGTCTGTGCTCATCGACAGAACAGTTCGCTGCTTTGCTCAAACTTTTGCCATTGCGTAAAGCCTGGTTTATACTTTCGCCTGGCACCGCAGCGTGAGTCTCTGCAGACTGCGCGCGCACCTCCCCAAACGGACGAGGCGTTTATACTCGACGCGCTCGCCGTTGTACTATTCTGTGAAACGATAGGGGTCGACTCAAGTAATTGTCCTCTTAACCATCAGGATTCATTGGTGAGAAGAAGAAAGCTACACACGTGACAATGTTTATTTTAGTACATCACCACCAATACCACACTACAAAAAGAATCGTAAAATCCAGTAAACCCTGAGATTATTACTTGTGACATTAGAACAAAATATGTGGATATAAAAACATGTGTGTAGGCTATACAACTAAATTAACAATCTCTTAAATATTTTCTAATTTCACAAAACATTTAATTAAGTTTCGTGAACATTTTTATTAAACAAAGACAGAAAATACGGTTCATTAAAAATACTTTTATGCTATTGTATGCTCATTTTTTAAATGTAAGCAACTAATTTAGACGTGCAAACTGGGTGCCGGTGTGGTGAGAAGTTTTTCAATACTTTTTGTGTGCAAAAACAAACAAAAATAACGACTTTATTCCACTATTCATTTCCTTCTCTCTGGACCTCTAGTTGGTTCGCGTAGTGTTTTTGCGTAGCGCGTCTGTGTTACACGTCACCATGTAGGCTCACTATTGGCCGACGCTGGTCATGTGTGTGATGCGTGATGACATGCAACACAGACACGCAGCGCAAAAACACTACGAGGCCCAGAGAGAAGGAAATGAATAGTGGAATAAAGTCGTTATTTTTGTTTGTTTTTGCGCACAAAAAGTATTCTCGTCGCTTGATATACTTAAGATTGAACCACTGTAGTCACTTGGACTATATTAACGATCTCTTTAATAACTTTTCTGGGCCAGCAAGTTTGGGCAGCCTATGGAGAAGTGATCCAGCACTCAGATTTCATCAAAAATATCTTAATTTGTGTTCTGAAGATGAACGAAGGTCTTACGCGGTTGGAACAACATGAGGGTGAGTAATTACTGACAGAATTTTAATTTTTGGGTGAACTAACCCTTTAAGGGCAGGTAGAGTGTCCATAATATTACGTAGGGCTAAAAATCGGCATGCCCAACGTGGGTCGCTTAAACGTTGCAGCTCTCTTGTTCTGCCATACATTTCTCTTTGGAGAGACAGCCATTTTGCGTTCACATATGAGGCAAAGGTAAAAATATAAAGACTCTGTAACAAAGAAAAAAACTCCTCTGTTTCTGGGACACTTTTGACTACATCAACTAACACTAAATTGAGACAATGTGTACTACAATGGATGTAGAAGGCAAATTTAGCCTGTTCTTTGATCCTTGCCTGAACCCCTGAATGCTTACCGCTCATAACGGCAGCGCCATCGTACGCTTGGCCTACAAGGTTATTTTTGTAGTTCAGGCCATAACGTTCCAGTAAGTGCACTATTTTTCCAGTAAGCCCTGCTGCATCTAACTTCTCTGCAGATTCAAAATGGAGAAAACTCTCCTTAATGGCCCCATTGTAATAGTACCTGAGTGTGAAAGAAATCTGTTCCCTTTTTGAAAAATCCTTTGTTTCATCTGCCATGATGCTAAAAACCTCACTGGTCTTCACTTCTTCTATGATTTCAGACCGAACCATTTCTGCCAAACAACCCAAAACCTCATTCTGGATCATCTTGCTTGTGTACTTTGCATTGTGAATGGAAGTTAACCTTCTCTTAACAAGTGGGTCGTGGTTAGCAACTGTTTTAAGAATTTCCCTATAGTTTCCTTTGTTATTGGACTCTTCAGATTCATCGTGTCCTCTTTGTGCTATGTTTTGTGTAGCTGTAAGTAACAGCACTTCCCCAACTGTTTTAATGTATGCCCAATTTTCTTGTACTTGTTTAGTGTGTTCTTTTTCAAGAAGATCTGCTAGTGTTGCATCAATTTTAACAGCTCTTTGATAATCCCTCCATGCTATAATTGCCCATTTGTGTCGTTCAGACTTTGCATGTACTGAAAACCCTGCATCTCTCATAGTTGCTTTTTTCCAGTTTCTAAAACCAGGTGTTGAAACAAAAACAGTGTCTGGGGCATATGGTGTGCTAAAATGTCTACATGCATAGCAATGTAGAGTCCATCATGACAGAATACTCAAGCCATGGCCTGAAGCTCCGTCTTCTGTCCCCTATCAAAGTGGTTGGGAATATATTCAAGATGGGCTGTATTGGTACATCATTCTTGGACTTGCTGATATCTGTAGAAAGATGTACAGTAAACATAGAGCAATACAACATTTATTTACTTATGCATGTATATCTGCATGTATTGTAGGCCATGAACCATGTATTCAAAATGTAGGCCATGTATTTGCTTTAAAAAAAGAAACATTAGAGCCATTTTGACACAAAAAAAGAATTTACAGCAGAAAGCACCACTTGATCCACATGGATCCACGTTCTGTCCCTCTGGCTGTTCCTCTCTCTGTCCCTGAATGTTTTCTTCCTCCTCACCCTCTTCTACATGCTCTTCACCCTCTTCTACATGCTCCTCACCCTCTTCTTCATGCTCCTCACCCTCTTCTACATGCTCCTCACCCTCTTCTACATGCTCCTCACCCTCTTCTACATGCTCTTCACCCTCTTCTACATGCTCCTCACCCTCTTCTACATGCTCCTCACCCTCTTCTACATGCTCCTCACCCTCTTCTTCATCCTCCTCACACTCTGGAATTTCCCTCTCTGTGTCAGAGCCCTCACTTTCATCACATGCCCTCTCTCCAACTTCCACCGACTCCTCTGGCTCTCCCTCTTCCTGCTCCTCAACTCTCTCAATACCTTGATTTGTTTCTCTCACTTTTTTGTTTACTGGGGCAAAAAAGGACGCAATGTCCCTTCCTCGTTTCATGATAACTATTAGAAGAAGAAAAAAACGTAGGGGCATGCATTACATTTAGTTGCCTAACCATCCCTTCCCTACTTAACACGGGCAGATAGCCTGTTGATTACTTTACTCAAATGTATTTGTTATCGCAATCCAACAGCCAAGACGGATGAAGTTACGTGGTTAACATCACAACATTGTGTAGACCTAGCAAGGATACTGACATTTAGATATTCGCTTCTGCTTCGATGAGTTTGCTTAGACATGATTACGTTTCTAAACATATCGAGACCAGACATTTACAAACTTGATTTCATTATCAGTGTGAGGAACAAAAGTAACACGGTTATGTGCAAGAACAAGAAGTCACTTACGAGATGAAATAGTTTTGCCTACCTTCGACTCTTGCAACAGGAGAAATCGTAGCTCCTCTCTCCAAGAGTATTTGCTGAGCTCTCATTCACCGAGCAGCACCGCAGGCAACAGTGTTTGGGTCCGCCACACTAATTTACCCGCTTGTGGCGCTCGCGTGTAAAATCATATTAAATTCTTTTTTTTTTTTTACAGCACGGGGGGGCCACAGGGGTGGCCGGGGACATGTCTACAGAGGCACGGGCCTCCCTAGGCCTCCGTGTAGAACCGCCACTGCCCCTCCTGGAAACTCCCAGGACTAGTTCATATAAAGCCTTTCGTCCTCCTTCTTCGTTGCATTCTGTGTCTCGTCCTCAACACATATGACGGTAATGCTTGCATTTTTCTTCTTTCTTTGGCAAAGCTCTTTCTAATACGTTTTGTTCCTCAATATGCCTTTTAATAAAGGCTTAAAACATTAAGTGTGGTATGTTTTTCTTTATAAACCACTTTCTCAACAAACCATTTTACAAAAACAATTGCAGTTTTTTTCTTCATAAACCACTTGCTTCATATATGGTTACAATGATTATTACAAGTGTCTTTCTTAATATAACACTATCTTAATAAATCGTTTAACAACAACTTCTGGAGTCTTGCTTTAAAAATCACTTTCATTATATAAGGTTACCATTATGGTTGACTACAATACATAAGTGCTTCATACACAAAAAGGCATATTTATAATAGAATAATTGCATATTCCATAACTGTGTGTGTGTGTGTGTGCTTAGTTGGGAACACTTAATAATATTTTGGGATGGAAACCTAACTGGGCTGGAGGATGACATCCCTGGAGGATCATCCCCTTATTTCTGCAGAGCTGCTTTATAGATGAATTAAACTCATTAACTGATGAACTTTACACAGTTATTGAACAAAACTGAACTGACTTTCAATGACGTATGTGTATGTATGTGTGTGTGTGTGTGTGTGTGTGTGTGTGTGTGTATATTTATATATGTGTGTGTTTTAAAATCTATACTTGAACTATATAGTTGAACTATGCAACTGTGTTAGTTATGAAATACATAATTTGATGTTAGTTGATGAAATACATAGTTTGAATAAATAAAACATTACATTTAAAATGTAAAAATACAAATTAGAATTGTATTGTTTATTTATTAAAAAAAATTGTAAGTGTAAGTAATATTTAACCTGTAAATTGTGTGTGGAACATGTGAGGACTTTGCCTCTTCCTGTGAGAACAGCACTGGTGTTTTACGAACAGCTGCTCATACACAGCATCACTGAATCCACACATCAGCCGTCTGTACGTTCACTCCTGATGGGGGTTTGGTTGTGGTGTGTAGCGCAGGTACTTCTTCCCGGAGGGCAGGTCTTTGGTGTAAACTCCAGCGGGGAAGAGCGTCACGGCCTCCTGCTCAGGGATGCTGGGCGGCACCATAACACTGTCTCCAGGCTTCAAACAACAGCAGATGAGCGTCACTCATTACACACTGATGACAGGAACAGACACACACACTCCAAACAGACCAAGCTTGACATTTCTCACCCGCCAGTCCACAGGTGTGGCCACACGGTTGTGTGCCGTTAACTGCAAAGAGTCAACCACACGCAGAATCTCGTCAAAGTTACGTCCCGTTGATGCAGGATAGAGAATGGACAGCTTCAACTTCTTATCTGGACCAATCACAAATACCTGAACGAAAAATGCACACATTAAGAAATCAATTAGTGCAGTGTGAAGGGTTGATGGCTCTGTCCAAACCAGTGACCCAACCTTTTCAGTTATGTTAAACTCTTCTCTTATTCAGTAAACCACCAAGCATGCAGAGCAGGTTGAAATGGCATCATCTCCCTACACCCTTAGTCGTCTTCGGTTTGAAACTATATATTTAGGCAGACCAAAACTACAGAAGACATGGTTGAAAGTAGCTCTGCTGTTTCCATAGCCATGGGGAGACCCTTGAGGAGCATCATCTTGCATGATTTAGAGAATCTATTCAATATGATGAGAACACAAGTAATCAAGGCCCATCGGTGATTAAATCCGTTCCTAGATGTGATCATGGATGGTCTGGAATGGGCAACAGGAGAAGTTTACAAGATGGTAAGTGGCAGGGACTCTCGGAGACGGCACATTCCCAGAACAAGCCTTCAGATTAGGCCACGAGTACCAATCTTGGAGGAGCAAGAGGGTTTGATTGGTCCCAGGGTGGCCAGTGTCCAGTGAGGAGTGAACGGTGTCCATGGGATCCAGACGGAGTGAGGATGGGATGTAGACATGTTTGGCGGGGCAGTCTGGTGGAGGAGGCTCGGTTAGAGAGCCGTCTGCGATCTCATGGTTCAGGGTCCAGTGTATGGGACTGACAATATTGGATGAAGGCAGTATTGTGTCAGGAGGTTCTTGTGGCTCGGATGTAGAGTCGATATGGGACAGGGCATACACAATTACATTTAATCATTTAGCAGAAGCTTTTATCCAAAACGACTTACAAATGAGGAGAACAATAGAAGCAATCAGACCAACAAGAGTGCAACAGTATACAAGTGCTGTAACAAGTCTCAGTTAGTCCTGTCTCATGGGCATGACCACCGATGGAGACATTACAAGAGTCTGTATGCTTTTGGACACCAGACACTGACTGATTGGAAGTGCAGGTTTTATTGAGTCCTTGATTATGGCTGTGATTGTGACCGGTGTCTGTGATCAGAATTTGGGATAGTCGGGCGTGGGCATGACCACCTGTTCCTAACTTTACCCGTATCCCATTTCAATAGCAGCACAAGTGTTTTACAATACAACATGAACAGAGTAAGTACAATCTACCTAACTATTTTTTTTAATGCAGGCACATAGTAGTTAAAGACAGCAAATGTAAAGTGTGACTTTTTGATTTAGTAAATATTCAGTTTTTTTTTTTTTATTATTAATTAATTTTTTCTTGCTGCAAAAATAACAGAATCAACAAACACACAACCAGGTTTACACTCTTTTCAGGCATGTTATGTTAGTCCCAGTAATTGTAGCTACTATTGTTGGCCACAACATTCTCTTTTTATTCGCCATTTTTATTTGAAATTTGGGTCACACGTTAGATTAAGGTCCAATTCTGACTATTAACTAACTATTAACTATGAAGTTGGCTCCTAATTACTCCTAATATAAAATCCTAATTACTGCTTATTAATAGTTAGTACGGTAATGGTTAAGTTTAGGTATTGGGTAGGATTAAGGATGGATAATATGGTCAAGCAGAATAAGGCATTAATATGTGCTTTATAAGTACTAATAAACAGCCAATATCCTAGTAATAAACTTAAGCAACTAGTTCATAGTGAGTATTGGACCCTAAACTAAAGTGCTACTGAAATTTGCTCTGTTTTTGAAGCTTTATTCATGTGTGCAGTGCACTTACGCATCGCGCGCTGAGCGGCATCCCGGTCTGATCCTTCTCCTCCGGGTCCAGCATGCCCAGCGTCTCCACCAGATGCCTCCCAGCATCCGCTATGATTGGGAAAGGGAACTCGCTTCCGGACTCCGCGTTATTGTAAGCCAAGATGTCCTGAAATCATCCATGGAGACTCATTAGCAGCAGGTCATTCAGAGAGACACTACAGACTGAAAGAAGCGAACCTTGCTCCAGCCGTGATGGTCTTGGAGGCTGTCGACGGAGAGCGCGATCAGCTTGACGTTGCGTCTGCTGAACTCTGGACTGAGTTGAGCTGCTCTGCCGAGTTCAGTGGTGCAGACAGGAGTGAAGTCTCGAGGATGAGAGAACAGGACGCCCCAGCTGACGAGGAGAAACTCAGGTCACTCAAGGGGAATGACAGAACTGTGGAAGCCCATTACCGCCACAGGAGAATAAAAGAAATCATGCTTTGTAAATCATAGATATGAAATTACGACATTGAAAGTATGTATTTAGTATGCAAGTATGTAGTAAAAGTATTTAGTATGTCAAAATTATGAATTGGTATGTCATATTTTTGACTTTCTCATAATTCCAAATTTTAATGTCATGATAATTAGTATGTCATAATTTTGTCTTTTAATGTAATAATTTAGATTCTAATCTCATAATTATGACTTTGTCAGAATTGTCACATAATAAGTAATGATTATGAGATAAAAAGACAAACATACTATCTTATTTTGACTCATGTCAATTATTAGTATTTCATAATTATGACGTTTGTATGCCATAATTTCGATTTACTGTAATTGACTTAGCGTGCCATAACTTTGACTTTTTAATTGCATAATTATGACTTACTAGGCTATGTTCATCTTTTTATTTTTTAATAATAATTGTAACTTACTAATATAATAATAACTTACTAATAATTGACAAAAGTCGAATTATTATGAATGTAATAAATTACTTA
Source organism: Rutilus rutilus (assembly GCA_021464565.1). NCBI lineage: Eukaryota > Metazoa > Chordata > Actinopteri > Cypriniformes > Leuciscidae > Rutilus > Rutilus rutilus. The sequence continues at coordinate 48,163,791 of JAJAQA010000004.1, forward strand.
CAATTTTTATCTCATAATTATGAAGTTTAATGTCTTAATTAAGATTTAGCAAAGCATGATTTTCTTCTGTGGCAGAAATGTGCATTCATACATATCTTAGTAAGGATCATAAACACATTTTAAGACGTACAGCATTTCTGTGCATTGCATATTTTGGTTATAGACACACAGACACTGTTTCTTCACAAAGAACTGTAGATTATTACAGGAGTTTTCAGTGATGTATAAATGCACTATACTTTGTGTTATAAATGTACATTACATTTTTAAAAGATTATTTTTAAAAGTTGTATTGCTTTGGTATTAAATTACAGTAAACTAGTTAATGCTGGTGCGAGGGTGTTTCTAACACAACGGCTGAGGGAGACAATCTTTCTCTCTTCTGACCAACATAATCAGTCTCTCCACGTTTATCCTCTTTAATGTCATAGTTACGCTATAGCAAAACCGTATTTGTTGTAGTTTCCTTTCGCCACTATAGAAGTTTATCCAACTTTGAGCACTTCTGCTTCTGAGAAACTGGAAATGTGAAGCGGGTCAATTTCCATTTGCTGAGACATTTTATCAGTGACTTATGAGTGTTTTGATGTTCAATAAATGAATAACCAACCCAAGATCATTGATTATTAAAATATTCTCTGAATCTCATTAAAACAGAAAGGACTGAAAACATGCAAAGAGAGATAAAAAAGCATTTGTGATTGAGTTTCTCTGATCTAGTAACTCTAAGAGCAGCTGTTTAGTGCATCATTTACGCAAGTTTCTGCTTTGTTCACAGAGAAGCTTCAGCACAACAGGGTCTGATATCACTAAACCCACAACTTAGTCCCAAACCCTTGCCCTAACCTTAGCCTAATTATAACCTCAGCCCTAAAAGCAAGTCTTGACCCTCAAACGGGGTCTCAGAAAGTGAGGACAGGCCAGAAGGTTCTTCACTTTGTCAGTCTGTGATGAGGACTCGGAGGACAGTATACAGGCAGGGGTTGATAAACAGAGAGATATACAAGCAGACGCGTAGGCAAAGCAGCAGTTGAGGTCATAACAGGAGAAGTATCAGGGCAGGCAGCAAACAAACGGGTCAATATCCAGGGAAACAGAGCAGGGTCAAAAATACAGCCAGCAAGAGTCATAAACAGTCCAAGGGTCAGAACACAGGCAAAACAGTGCTTGGAAATGTTAGCCGTGATAAGACAAAACTTCACAGTGAGCCAAGCATGCTCAGTGCTAATATAGTTAACAGGTGTGTGTGTGTGTGTGTGTGTGTGTGTGTGTGTGTGTGTGTGTGTGTGTGTGTGTGTGTGTGTGTGTGTGTGTGTGTGTGTAATAAGTCCAGGCATGTGGTTCTGGGAAATGTAGTCCAGTTGTACTAATACTCAGGAGATGGAGGCATCCGGTGGTGAACGGGAGGATTCTCAGAGATAGTGTTCAGAACAAAGAGTTCAGAGTGTTTTTGTTGACTCTGCTCTTTATGTGTGTCAAGCCGTGTCAGCGTTTGGATGAAGCTGAAGAGACGGTAACAGTGGCGTCACGAGTCACGACCGCATGACCTACAAACACAATCACCACACAGGAACACACAACGGCTTTGACCATGTACGGTTTTATCAAAGATACCTGACTAGCACATGCTGTCCATTGTGAGGACATTACGAGAGAAACGTGTCTCATATCCAAGCCACACAATTCACTAATAACCAATACTGAATAAGAAGAAGAACACAGAGGAGGAGAGAAAAGAGGGAATATTGTTAGTGTGACCTCAGGAAGATGCTATTGAGAATAAAACCACTGGTATTGTAATCTATGATGAATAACACATATCAAACAACACACTCTCATATCACAAGCACACATGATCGCATTACACTTACCAATCCCCGAGAAAATCATGAAGTTTCAATCTGCCAAAAGTGGAATCGGCTTCGAAATTGGGAACGATGTCTCCTAACAGCATCCCCGGCATCTTGAAGCATCTCTCTCTCTCTCTCTCTCTCTCTCTCTCTCTCTCTCTCTCTCTCTCTCTCTCTCTCTCTCTCTCTCTCTCTCTCTCTCTCTCTCTCTCTGTTTGTCCTCTCTCTCTCTCTCTCTGTTTGTCCTCTCTCTCTCTCTCTCTCTCTCTCTCTCTCTCTCTTTGTCTGTATTGCATGTTAGTGTGGTTTGGTGTGTGGGAGGGTGTGAGAGAGCTCTTGATTTGCAAGCATATTTTCTCTACATGTATGATGATTTTACTTGTGTTTTTCTCACACATTACAGTTTTATACAGTCGCCAGGACCTGTTTCTCAATACCTATGTCACTATTTGAAAACTCTTCACACAGTGATCACAGCATCAGTGTATGTGTGTGGGGTGGGGGGCCTTCCGTAACCCTCAGTTCACCCCGTGTATTAACTGAAGTGGCTCAGATCGGGAAATAGCAGAGGGGACTTCTCCTCTTTCGAGATACTGGAGTCTCGATCTCAGCATCGCTATGGTCATCTTCCCACAGTGGGTTCATGACTCCTCCATGAACACTACCTCATCACGCTTATGGCCCAGACACATGAGGCAGTGATCGAGACTGTCAGACAGGCCAGTTTGATCTGTATGTCAGCATCAGGGAATAACATTATAATCTTGTTCACGGTAGAGAAAGCTGCTTACATGTACAGAAGTAACAGTGAAGACTTAAATGTAATTACAGCTTTTGTGTCTTTATCAGCTTTTCCACACATATATACTGGCCCTGATAATCATCACAAATACTGACGCTTGCTCCATTTCTGTAAATCCGTTTTAATGAATGACTGACTGACCCAGCAACATAGTGTCGGCCCAGATCCGGCCCACAACTGGACCGTTTGGACTCCACGTGTACCAGATGTGGGCCGGATTTGGGCCGAAACCATGTTGCTGTCTGGGGACTGATGCTATGGTCTTCATCAACACACGTTTGCACCACCTACTGGTCAGCCGACTAACAGCAGAGGAAGATTATGCATCGACACACTACTGCACACTACTGCTTTTCCTGCAATTACCGGATGTGAAATGTTGAATTTTCTGTTGAATATGAACCACTGAATTTGTAGAAGTGAATTTGTAAAGCAGAATAAAATGGACTGAAAATTGCCTGTCGAATATTATAGGTTGTATTTTCAAACAGAAGGAATATTTTAGAAGTGAAATCTGAAAGGTGAATATGGATGATTGAATTTTTAATAATGAAAATGTGTGAAATGTTTTGAATTTAAATAGTCACAGCTTAAATATACAACCATGTTGAATTTCAGCCCATAAATATGCAAGCCCTGAAAATACAATATACAAGCACATTAATGCAATGCATATTTTTTCAATAAGTGCAATTCAACAAGCTTTTTTTTTGTTTCAAAAACATTTGGCATGATTTTACTCCCATAGTTTTAGTGCATTTTGGTATGATGGTATCATTTTAAATAAACTGACACACCAAGATGAAAGTTGGTTAGGAGAACTGTGTGAAGGGTTTTGAAATGTGAATAAATTACAAATATTGAAAAAACAAACTTTCAAGTTTGTTTTGGTGGTCTTTTACCCTGCTTTTTAAAAGAAAGTGGTAATGATGAGAGAGCGTCAGTTTGTCTTTTAAGATCAGATTCTCATTGATGGTGTTGGTCTGGTCATGGAGATGTTGTGAGGCTGTTGTGGTTTAGAGAGACTGATCTGTGGGTGTAACAGTTCATTGTGTTTGGACTTTATTTTCTGATGTCACCATCACCCTGTCTGAGTTAGCTCTTTTATTTGTCACCATGGCTTCCAATTTGATTAGTCACTGTTTTCAGCTGTTACCTAATTAGTGCTCTTTGTTTTCTCCCAGTATATTTCTGCCTGTGTTTCTTGTCGGTTCTCGTTAAAGCTATGGTCTACGATTTCAAAGATTGTTCATTATTAATAACCTCGTTTAGATGCTGGTTATGGTTCTACAGTACAATCCTAACAATATGAAGAGAAAAAAGAATGAAAAAAATCCATTCACTCTATTGGGTGTACAGCTGCAGAGAAGTTGACCAATGTAAGCTGTCCGGCCAGACAGCTTACATTGGTCAACTGCTCTCATCCAATCCCCCGCTCCACTTGAAACTCCACGTGGCGCTCGCGTCTCCACCCCACCGCCCCCCTCCTGCGACATGAAATTTCGCGGGCAAGCAGCTGACAGTCTATGGTAGCTAGCAAAGTAGCATCAGCTCAGCAGTGGAGATTTGGGACTGAAAACCGACGCTGACACGGCTGACCGGCTGACTTTTTGTTGAGCAGGTAAGCATTTATTTATACTTTTATGGTGTGAGGTGTTACATAAATAGCTTTTTATCAGTCTGACAACATGCTCATGCTGCCGGTCGGCATTGGAATGTTAGCCGTTTAGCATCGCCTATCACGGGTCAAAGTAATTATATTTCTTGAAGTGCTTGAATATATTTCAGTAGGCCTAGCGGGTTTCTGTTCGAGCCGATCGGAATTTGAACAAGATGCGCTGTTTACTACCGGTGATCACAGCTTGACTGAGTGACGTTGTTCAGGTCGTTTCCCGGTGGGAGGGATCAGGTAACACAGAGGGGAGGGGTGTGTGTGTGGAGGGGCGGAATGAGTTTTTTATAACTTCCCAACCGCCTCAGGCTTTCTCGACCGATTTTCAACATCGTAGACTACAGCTTTAAGGTTAGTTCTGAGTTTGGTTTAGGTTTTCATTGTATTAATAAAGTCTGTTTGAATTGATCTTCTTCGTCTTGCCTTCTGCCTGCAACACGCTTCAGAAACGTGACAGTGAGCAAGAGAAATGTGATGGTGGACACGATTGAGCCTGTAACAAATGCAACCATTTCAAATGTGGCTCCATTCATTACTAATGACAATCATGCAATAGAGTTCAGTTACTGTGGGACATTTGCCAGCACTATTAAGATGGTTCAACTGGACTTGATTTTTCAATTGTTCATTGCATTTACAGCAGGATTCATCAGATTTGTTTGTCATAGTCTTAATGTGAGCTATATGTGTCACGTTTCTCATGTGTTTATGTTCTGTTTGGACTCTTATTTTGATAGTTGTGTTCTCATTGCCACTTCCTGTGTTTACATCCTGTGTTGTATTGGTCTCCAGGGTTTTTGATTATTCATCATGCCTGTTTCTTAGCGTGCTGAAGTTATTTCCTTCTGTGGTTCCTGTGGTTGTTATTGTGCAAAATAAGTATTCTACTTCACTCTCTCTGCTAGAACCGACCATGACAATATGGTTGACTTTTGACTTTAAGACTTTTGCAGTTCATTTAAAACTTTATATCAGTCGGATATATGGTTCAACAAGTGTTCAAAAATGATGCGACCAAGGTTATGTGAGCATTAACCTAACCTTTTGGGGTCGACAAATGTATGTGCCAATGCGTTTTGCTGGATTTTCTTCACATCGTAGCAAAATAGACTTAAAATTAGTGGTGGCATAGATTATTTTTTTTAATCTAGATTAATCTCACTGTAATCTTGGAATTAATCTAGATTAAAATGGCTCATTTGAATTCTGCCGAAGGCATTCAGAATATGTGTGCTACCCAAATAATGACTAAAGGGCACGTGTTTCTTAAATACAAAGTGACATTTAAAAGAACTTGTATGCCATTTCATGAACACGCTATCTTTTTAGACCATACCTGCATGGCTCCAGCAGTTTCTCAATCCGTTTATTGTCGCAGCTCTTTACAATACAGTGAACACCCATGATTGTAAACTTTGCATTTACTATCTAGTAATTGCTGACTCTATTACTCCAACTCTGAGCGAACTCTCTGCTCCTCACCACGGCGCTTCTCGGGTGCTGCGCTAATCACTCCGCCCAAGTAGCAGTGCTTCGCCTTCTGAGAAAATAGTTCCCAGTATTTAAACGTTTAAAAAATGGCTGTGTCTCATATGACCTTGTTATTTGTACACACTGTGACTATACAAATCACAACATGTAAATAGGAAAATGTTGGCATTATTTTGTCACTTATTGGGATTAGTATGCTAGCTGTAGCCATTTACATCCAGTCTTTGTGCTAAACTAGGCTAGCGGTGGGTGTGTCAAACAGACTTGCACGCACGGAGATGAAAAAGGTATGTATGGCCTTATCTAACTCTGGGGGATACGGTGAATAAAGTCCCAAAAAGTCGAAGTGTTCCTTTAACTACTTTAAAATGATCTAATTCTGAACAAAAACACATATTCTCTGTTTATGTGATCTGTATGAAAAGAGAGGGATGTCCGTCTTTCTCATGTCGGCTCATTATCTGCTAATGTGAACACACCTACAGAGAATCCATGCAAACAGAGTCAACGCCCACATCAACTCGATGTAATGCATCAAGTTCAACCAGATTTATGTACTTTACGTCGTCTTGGGACGCTGTGAGGGATAATAATAGTGTAATAATAATGATAATAATCCTGGAATAATTTACCTCAGAAGAAGTGCTGGTTTCAGTTTAATTTTGAGGAGCATCGGATCCAGCTGAGGATTGTGAACAGTAAGTTCTTTATTCTTAAGTCCTTTATTCTAATCGCGATATGGGACAGTGTCTGTAAACCGCATGTTATGAGCTTTTGTTTACTACATGCACTTACATTAGTAGACATGCTATTTTTACATGTACACATTGAATAGTTTGGCTTTTCACAAACCATATTGCTATACTGAGATAAGTGAAATCGACTGAAATATGTTGAAATACACTGTCTTTGCATAACCAATGTATTAAACTGCAAATTAAAATTTGTAAATTTAAAAGCTGTGAAATCAGTGAAATATACTGTATGAATTGAGTAAATGCAAGTAAACAAATTAAGTAAATCTGAGTAACTGCATCTGGTACATTACCAAATAAAATTTAGTAGATATAATTTAACATTTAAACATTTAAAGACAATATGTATGAATAATAACTGTTTTTATTTTATTTAGTAATATAAACGTTTTTATTTACTCTAAACCTTTGTAAAATAGTATTCCATATAACCACCAGTATAAGCTTCATAACATTGGCCTTTATTGTAGATGAGTACAGCAATACAGCATATTTTACAGTGTTTTAACATGTATACAATATTGCTAACATTTAAACTCATTTAACAAACATTTTAGAAGTAAAAATGAAACATTTAAACATTCAGGTAGCCTAATTCAAGTGTAATCAACCAGTCTGTTATCCAACGTCCACCGGATCAGCGCTGGTTCTCGTGCCGGAGATGGACTCGCGCTCTGCGGGTGAACTTCGAACTTCATCATTAGGAATAAAGTTGTGTGTTTTATGCAAGGCGTTTCAATTACGTGAAAAGACAGGCGCGACTCTCATTTAGGTGTCACATTACGCCTCTGTATGTTGTTTTGCATTAAATAAAATTATTTAAAGCACAGTAATGATTTTATAGATAAAATAAAACATTCACAAACCTGAATTTCTCAGAGGAAATGCACCAATTCTGCGACGCTGAGAAGAGAAGAGGAGAACTGTTCTGGAGACTGGAGAGAGTTCAAACAGCGCGCGCTCACTCAACTGTTGAGTTATGTCAGAGGGCGGGGGAGGGGGGCATTGTTTTTTTGTTTTGTTTTTTTAAATAATTTTATTTTCAAAGGTTTTCTGCATAACAGTCACAGACAGACCCAAACCAACAAGGCAGGACACAACAATACAAAACAAAACAAAAACAATAACTGCCAGTTCTTATAAAAGATACCAGCCTGTATCTATAATCCAGTCCAAGAACTGAAAAAAATGTCCACAGGTTCTGAAGAGTAAGGGTTCCATGGTTTTGGGAAGAAGTGAGGTCAAGGAAGCCCAAAGTTAAGGGCAGAGTCCCAGCACTTGAATGATGGCTTGAAATGAATACAATTCACATAATGAAAATAGGAAAATAATACATAATAATATCAAACTTCCAACTGAGACTCATCCTGTTGTCTCTTAATATAGTCAGTGAAAGGCCCCCAGATCTTGCAAAACCTGCGCTGGGTGTTTGACAAAGTGTAACGCAGCTCCTCCAGGTATAAACAGGATACCATATCATTCAACCACATCTTAAAGCAGGGAGGGGACACAAATTTCCATTCCCTTAAAATAATCCTCTTTGCTACGACCATACCAAACATGAGGGCCTGCTGTAGGTCTATAGAGAGAGTTAGTGAATAAGGGGTACAACCCAATATTGCAAAGAGGCCATCAGGTTTCAATGGAGTTTTATATACGACACTGTACAGGTTAAAGATTTCACCCCAAAAGGCTGTGAGCTTGGGACATGCCCAGAAAAGATGACCCAAGGTCCCATCACTGGCCTTACATTTATCACAAGCGGCAGAGACAGAAGGTAAAATCCTATTCAGTTTGGTTTTTGAAAAATGCAGACGATGGATAACTTTAAACTGAATTAGCCGAAGTCGTGCATTGATAGAACATGCTTTGATTCTCTCTAATGCCATTGACCAGAGCCCATCGTCAATCTCTTCTCCTGTGTCCTTAACCCATGCTTCTTTAATGTAAAGAGAGGAGGTAGCCAATGGAAAAAGGGCAGGGGGGCATTGTTTTAATTGAGGAAACTTACTCAATTTCTTAAGAGTGTGTTATATATTAATAATATTGACTTGAATTAAGTAATATTTTTGTTTCTTGAAACAGATCAGTTTAATTCTCCATTCTCAAATATTTTGATAGAAATTTCACAAATATATTAAGTGTATTATAAATAAATAATTGGTTAGTCAAATACTAAATTATTTTAGTGAAAACAAAACTTAAATATAACTGTAAATTTTAGATAAAATTAACTGTTGGATTTTTTGTCAATTATTTTGGAATGTTTAACTCAAACAATCAAGTAAACGATATTCAGAGATTTTGTTAAGTTAATAAAGTTAAATATTACTGTAATATTTATTAAGCCACAGAATAATTTTTGTAGAGGTGCAGACAAGACATAATTGTGACACAGATGTCATATGTATGTTTAGCAGGGGCGTGTCTAGAGCATTTTCAGTGGGGGGGCCATGCTGGGGCACTGCCTCCAAACGGGGTGGCCGCCAGTGACCAAAAAAAAAAAGAAGCTAAATTCTACAGTAGCCTATATTACGTAAATCCTACTGATTTTATTTTTTTAACTTGAATAAAGTCACTTGTAAACAAATGTAGTAATAAAGCACATTTTTGATTAATTTAGTTTTTTGTCATCCCTGCATCCATTAAGTTAAATTTGAGAGCCAGTGTTTATTATTTTTTGTGTTTTCATAAAACTAACAAGTTTATAAAATAAAAGCAATTTTAATAATGAGCCATTTTAAAAACCCAGAAGCAGAAACGATGTCAACTATTTTCTTTTTATTAGTTTGGCCATTACAATATACAGTAGTTTTATTCACAATCTCTTTCAAATAATAATAATAAAAAAATAAAATAAAAACAAATTCCCCCCACTGTAATAATTCAAATGGTTTGGCCAAAACATCAGTGTTTCATTCAGCATTTCTTTCAGACTCATTTACAAAAAAGCTGAGTAACTCAGAGTTAAAGGGATGGTTCACTTTGAAATTAAATTTTGGTATGTTTTAGCTTACGTATGTTTAAGGGCATTCAAGATGTAGGTGTTTTTTCCGCAGTAGTTTCAATTTTGATATTTTTAGGTCAAACCGTTCTTGTCTGTCAGTCATATAATGCAGGTCTATGATCACTATCTCAAAGAGCATGCACAATGAAGTCCAAATTAAACAATTCCCCATCGTAAGTACACATTGATGGCCTAAGACACGAAACGAGCGGTTTGTGTGAGAAAAAGAGCAGTATTTATATAGTTTTTACCTCTACACAACCACGTCCAAGTGATCTGAGGGCGCGCGCGCTTCCTGGTGTGTGACGTGTGCGCGCGTTCTGGCTTAGTCTGCGCAAGCTCCGGAAAGAGCCGGACGTGATCTCGGATGTGTACAAGAGGTAAAAAACTATATAAATACTGTTCGTTTTCTCACACAAACCACTCGTTTCGTGTCTTAGGCCATCATTGTGTACTTAAGATGGGTTACTTACTCACAACTTGCAACCGTTGTTTCTCTGGCGCTGCACTTCTTTGAATCGCGAACTTCAGTAGAGTCTATAAACTGATTGGCCGTAAAATGAACCAATCACAAGACATCTTATAGGGGGGGCACCTGGGGTGGCCAATCGAATTTCGGGGGGGGCCGGTGCCCCCCCTGGCCACCACGTAGACCCGCCCCTGATGTTTAGACAAGATTTTGTTTACTAGTTATATATATATTAATTTATTTTGTCCTCACATTCTCTCTTTTAGTTCCCTCTCACATACCTGACTGAAAGAAAGGTTCATTATGTATTATTGTCTTCTCAGGTGTGAACCACAGTTAATGTCTCGCTCTACTATGCTTCTCTCACAGGAGTGTGTGTTGTTGAGTCTCACAGATTCAGTACAGACTCTATAAAGCATCAGTGTGTGTTCATGTTAACCCTCTGGGGACCAAGCTGTTTTTGGGGTCCTTGAGATGTTCTGACATGCTCTGACATTTGTGCTTTTTTCAGTTATTTATAAACATGTTAATGGCAAAGGTGTAAATTCACTCTATATAGCACAAACAGGGCTACCATAATATGCGAGCAACGTGTATGTAGATGTTTGTATTTTTAAGAGAATAATGTTTATGCGTGGTTATTGGAAAAAATAAAAATGAAAGTTGCTGAATTAAGACCACAAAACACATTAAATATGTGTCCACAAGACTTTTGACTAATGGATGTTGTCCCTTTGAGTTCTAGCTTCAAAATGATGTGAAAATAGTCTTGCTTTATCGTTCACAAAAAAAACATTGATTTAAATGGTGTAAAACAGATTTTGCTTGGAAAGCCAATATGCGAGGGGGAGGAGTAGTTTACACCTTAGATTACAATGTCCCACCCACTCTGCATAATGACTCTGCCTAATGAGCCATTCATTCAGGTGTGACACTGACTGAGCCACAATGCAAGGACAAAAGATGTATTTAGACTTACATTGACCATTTAAGATTTCGCTTACATCTCTCTTGTAAATATGTTTTGCTATTTTATTAAAAATGTTACAATTACAACAATAATTACAATTTCAACAATATTTCAAGTGTACTCTTTCTTTGTAAAAAAAAAAAAAAAAGATTATAGGCCTACATTTTATCATATGTATTCATTAGTTTGAATATAGCCAACATTGGAACATCTAACATCTTAGTCTATGACTTTATTTTTGACAAAAATAGTATTATATATATATATATATATATATATATATATATATATATATATATATATATATATATATATATATATATATATATATATATATATACAGTGAGGAAAATATTTGAATATTTGAAAAAGTATTTGAACACCCTGCTATTTTGCAAGTTCTCCCACTTACAAATCATGGAGGGGTCTGAAATTGTCATCGTAGGTGCATGTTCACTGTGAGAGACATAATCTAAAAAAAAAAAAATCCAGAAATCACAATATATGATTATTAAACTATTTATTTGTATGATACAGCTGCAATAAGTATTTGAACACCTGTCTATCAGCTAGAATTCTGACCCTCAAAGACCTGTTAGTCTGCCTTTAAAATGTCCACCTCCACTCCATTTATTATCCTAAATTAGATGCACCTGTTTGAGGTCGTTAGCTGCATAAAGACACCTGTCCACCCCATACAATCAGTAAGAATCCAACTACTAACATGGCCAAGACCAAAGAGCTGTCCAAAGACACTAGAGACAAAATTGTACACCTCCACAAGGCTGGAAAGGGCTACGGGGAAATTGTCAAGCAGCTTGGTGAAAAAAGGTCCACTGTTGGAGCAATCATTAGAAAATGGATGAAGCTAAACATGACTGTCAATCTCCCTCGGACTGGGGCTCCATGCAAGATCTCACCTCGTGGGGTCTCAATGATCCCAAGAAAGGTGAGAAATCAGCCCAGAACTAAACGGGAGGAGCTGGTCAATGACCTGAAAAGAGCTGGGACCACCATTTCCAAGGTTACTGTTGGTAATACACTAAGACGTCATGGTTTGAAATCATGCATGGCACGGAAGGTTCCCCTGCTTAAACCAGCACATGTCAAAGCCCGTCTTAAGTTTGCCAATGACCATTTGGATGATCCAGAGGAGTTATGGGAGAAAGTCATGTGGTCAGATGAGACCAAAATATAACTTTTTGGTCATAATTCCACTAAACGTGTTTAGAGGAAGAAGAATGATGAGTACCATCCCAAGAACACCATCCCTACTGTGAAGCATGGGGGTGGTAGCATCATGCTTTGGGGGTGTTTTTCTGCACATGGGACAGGGCGACTGCACTGTATTAAGGAGAGGATGACCGGGGCCATGTATTGCAAGATTTTGGGGAACAACCTCCTTCCCTCAGTTAGAGCATTAAAGATAGGTCGATGCTGGGTCTTCCAACATGACAATGACCCGAAGCACACAGCCAGGATAACCAAGGAGTGGCTCTGTAAGAAGCATATCAAGGTTCTGGCGTGGCCTAGCCAGTCTCCAGACCTAAACCCAATAGAGAATCTTTGGAGGGAGCTCAAACTCCGTGTTTCTCAGCGACAGCCCAGAAACCTGACTGATCTAGAGAAGATCTGTGTGGAGGAGTGGGCCAAAATCCCTCCTGCAGTGTGTGCAAACCTGGTGAAAAACTACAGGAAACGTTTGACCTCTGTAATTGCAAACAAAGGCTACTGTACCAAGTATTAACATTGATTTTCTCATTTCAAATTGGTTTCTTGAACATGACAATGAGTTCACTGTACTAAAATGGCCCCCACAGTCCCCAGATCTCAACCCAATAGAGCATCTTTGGGATGTGGTGGAACGGGAGCTTCGTGCCCTGGATGTGCATCCCACAAATCTCCATCAACTGCAAGATGCTATCCTATCAATATGGGCCAACATTTCTAAAGAATGCTTTCAGCACCTTGTTGAATCAATGCAACGTAGAATTAAGGCAGTTCTGAAGGCGAAAGGGGGTCAAACACAGTATTAGTATGGTGTTCCTAATAATCCTTTAGGTGAGTGTATATATATATAACGTCAGATATGAGCAGAAATTGCTAAACAAAAGCTTATTTGATGTGGCAGTATATTCTACAGTAGCCTAAAAACTGTTTAATACGTTGCTTATACAAATATATTTTATTTCAACATATTTCAGTCGATTTTTACTCATCTCAGTAGGCTATAGCAAAGCAGTTTATTCTTTCACACACAGACGCGCGATTCATATTTAGGCTAAACAGTCTTTACAAATATGTACCCTTCATTCATCTCACAGAAAGGCGAGTCATATTATAGAAATGCGATTCATCTTTTTGCAGTTTGCATAGGCCTACACTAACGTTATTCCATAACGTTATTCCACATCAACACTTGAGAAAAGAAAACAGCCTACCTCACTCCTCAGCGGGATCTGCTCCTCATATCAGCACTGTTCTGAGGAATCTTTTCTCCATAAGGTAGGCTATATTATGCCTCACTCGCGACGCGCTTTGTTTACAGCTGATGTGGGCGTTTCACAGACTGAAATGGTTCTCAGAATTTGAATAGCACGCGCTCTCCGGGGAGTGGTCACATTACTTTTGAATGGCTCCTAATGAGCTCGACTGGAGTCGCTCTCTTTTTATACAGATTACAGAAGCTGAGAATATTTGTTTTTTATATAAATTACTTCATTTAAAAGATGCGATCTCAAGCTTTATGCCCGTGGGTCTGTTTGCCTGTTTGACTGAATTTTTTATTAGTTATAGTTATAGAATTAGTTATAGATCATTTTCGAACGCGTTTCAAATGGGAGTTTACTGACAGAGAGAAGGCAGAAATCGCATCATGTTAATTTTTCTTTATTTGTCAAAAAGCAAAACACTTTATTTTTATTGTGAGTATACAGAAAAAAAATAGAAGCTGAACAGGATCGATTGATGTATTACACAAAAATGAAAGATCAAAATTAACAGAGCATTAAGTGTTTATTTTTCATTGCTAAAAAAAAAACGAGCAAAATGCGCAGGCGCATTTTTGGTCCCCAGAGGATTAAAGACTCACTCAACTATGCTTCTCTCACAGGAGTGTGTGTTGTTGAGTCTCACAGGTTCAGTACAGACTCTATAAAGCATCAGTGTGTGTTCAGTATGTTAAAGACTCGCTCTACTATGCTTCTCTCACAGGAGTGTGTGTTGTTGAGTCTCACAGGTTCAGTTCAGACTCTATAAATTTAATTCGTTACATTTATATAGCGCTTTTTCTGAGACCTCAAAGCACTTTACATAGAAGGGGGAATCTCCTCAACCACCACCAATGTGCAGCATCCACCTGGATGATGCGACGGCAGCCATATTGGGCCAGAACGCCCACCACACACCAGCCTACTGGTGGAGAGGAGACAGCGTGATGAAGCCAATCAGTATATGGGGATGATTAGGAGGCCATGATGGACAGAGGCCAAGGGGCAAATTTGGCCAGGATGCCGGGGTTACACCCCTACTCTTTTTCGAAGGACATCCTGGGATTTTTAATGACCACAGAGAGTCAGGACCTCGGTTTTTTTACGTCTCATCCGAAGGACGGCGCTCTTTTGGCAGTATAGTGTCCCCATCACTATACTGGGGCATTAGGACCCACACAGACCACAGGGTAAGCGCCCCCTGCTGGCCTCACTAACAGCTATTCCAGCAGCAACCTGGTTTTCCCAGGAGGTCTCCCATCCAGGTACTGACCAGGCTCAGCCCTGCTTAGCTTCAGTGGGCAACCAGTCTTGGGCTACAGGGTGATATGGCTGCTGGCAATATAAAGCATCAGTGTGTGTTCAGCATGTTAAAGACTCGCTCTACTATGCTTTTCTCACAGGAGTGTGTGTTGTTGAGTCTCACAGATTCAGTGAGATGGCAGTGAGATAGAGGACATAGCTCATCAAAAAAAATACACAATACAACATATGTAAAAAAAAATATATATATATATATATATATATAGACGAGACGGCAAGAGACGGCAAGAGCGCGCTAGTAGTTTCTTCTGAAATACCCCTTTCTGCCGTTATTCAGTGTTCTATTTGACTCGGGGTAAGCCTATCTTAGAATCTCTGCTTACTTTTCATTTTTACCTATCATTTTTACCTTTCTAGTTTTATTTTATTTAGACACGTTTCGAATTTAACAACAGCGGGTGGAAATTATTGCAATTTTATTGCACTTAAGTACTGCCTACCAGCAGCTAGTTTCGATTTGGCCCATTCTCGCGTTATTTGGTTTAATTACTTGGCCGAAACAGCTGTCCTCACTCAAGCGGTGACAGCACTATATCTCTGTAGTCTGCGCGCTGTCGCGGAAGCGTTCAGCTCTTGTGTTCAGCCTCCTCGTGTGAAGACCGACTCGGGTAAAGACCATCGACTCTACCTGCGCGACTCCACCGAGGAAGGACACCAGGAAGGCACTTAAGTATCTCCTTCTCCCTTTCCTTTCCCACTTATTTTCACCTTACTCAACATGTGCTTTCAATACATTCCTGTTATCTCTAGGCAACGGCCTTTCATCACGCGCAAAAGGCAGCGCAATACTGCTAAACTGCAGTCCATTCTCTCATCCTCACACACACCTCTCTCTCTTTCCGTGGGTGTATGGAATTGTCAGTCAGCAGTCAATAAAGCTGACTTTATTCCAGCCTTTGCATCTCATTCTACTCTTAGTATCTTGGGCTTGACTGAGACCTGGATTTGTCCAGAAGACTCAGCAACCCCCGCTGCTCTCTCTAACAATTTCTCCTTCTCTCACTCCCCTCGCCAGTCTGGGAGGGGTGGGGGCACAGGGCTTCTCATTTCTAACAATTGGAAATACTCAGCACTCTCTTCTCTATGCAACAACAACTCGTTTGAATATCATGCTATTACACTTACAACTCCCAATAAGATCCATATTGTAGTCATTTATCGACCCCCAGGTCTGCTGGGAAACTTTGTAGACAAGCTGGATGTGCTGCTGTCCTCCTTCCCTGAGGACGGCACCCCACTTGTAGTCTTTGGTGACTTCAACATTCATCTCGATAAGCCATATGCAACACTCTCCTAGCCTCCTTTGATCTCAAACGACTCATCACTACAGGTACTCACAAATCAGGCAACCAACTGGACCTGGTTTACACATGCTACTGCATCACAGACAACACTCTGGTGAGACCTCTCCATGTTTCAGATCATTTCCTCACTACTTTCAGTCTACAACTTCCTACCCGTGCACCACCAACTACCCCACCAGTCACTTTCAGACGAAACCTGCGCTCACTTTCTCCCTCCCATCTTTCCTCTGCTGTGTCATCTTCTCTTCCCTCACCCTCGCAATTCTCACCTCTGGATGTGAATGCCGCAACAGATACCTTATGCTCCACTCTAACTTCTTCTCTAGACAATATCTGCCCTCTCTCCTCCAGGCCAGCACGCGCTACTCCCCTTAACCCCTGGTTATCTGAGGTTCTTCGTGAACACCGGACCAAACTCAGGGCAGCGGAGAGGAAATGGCACAAATCAAAAGACACATCTGACCTGAGTATGTATAAATCTCTCCTCTCTTCCTTTTCTGTTGATGTTCATGCTGCAAAATCTTCCTACTTCCACAACAAGATCAACAGCTCCTCCAACACACGATCACTCTTCAAGACATTCAACTCTCTCCTCTGTCCACCTCCACCCGCCTCCTCTTTAACTGCTGACGATTTTGCTAACTTCTTCGCCAACAAAACAACATCTATCAGCAGTCAGTTCTCAGCACCACACACACAGGAACCCAGACCGACCCCTTCCACAGCCAATAACCCTCTCCCCTCCTTCTCTCCGCTAACCGAGGAAGAAGTATCTAAACTCCTCCTCTCCAGTCATCCTACCACCTGCCCTCTAGACCCCATCCCCTCACACCTTCTTCAAGCCATCTCTCCCACACTTCTACCAGCACTCACACACATCATCAACTCATCCCTCCAGACTGACATTTTCCCTACTGCATTCAAACAGGCTCGGGTAACTCCACTGCTTAAAAAACCAACACTAAACACATCATTTGTAGAGAATTACAGACCTATCTCTCTCCTACCATTCATTGCGAAAACACTTGAAAGAGTTGTTTTCAACCAAGTAACATCCTTCTTGTCTCTGAACAACCAGCTGGATGTCAACCAATCTGGCTTCAAGAAAGGCCACTCAACTGAGACTGCTCTACTGTCGGTCACAGAAGCCCTACGGATCGCAAAAGCTGCTTCCAAGTCCTCAGTTCTCATTCTCCTGGATCTGTCTGCTGCCTTCGATACTGTAAATCATCAGATCCTTGTGTCCACCCTCTCATCACTGGGCATCGCAGGAACTCCTCTCCACTGGTTTGAGTCAGATCTCACAGGTAGGTCCTTCAGGGTTGCATGGAGAGGCGAGGTATCCAAAGCACATCAGCTGACCACAGGGGTTTCTCAGGGTTCAGTTCTTGGACCCTTGCTCTTGTCCATCTACACCACATCACTGGGACACATCATACAGGCACATGGTTTATCCTACCACTGCTATGCTGATGACACACAGCTCTTCCAGATGATCCCACAGTAGCTGCACGGATCTCAAGCTGTCTGGCGGACATCTCGACGTGGATGAAGGAACATCACCTGCAGCTCAACCTGGAAAAGACTGAGCTTCTCATCCTCGCTGCCAATCCATCTCTACAGCACAACTTCACTATCCAGCTAGATTCATCATCAATCACCCCATCAAGGTCGGTCAGAAATCTTGGAGTGATATTGGATGACCAGCTGACCTTTACAGATCACATTTCAAAGACAGCTCGATCATGCAGGTTTGCACTGCACAACATCAGGAAGATCAGACCTTTCCTAACTGAGCATGCAACACAACTTCTCGTCCAGGCCCTGGTCATCTCTAGGCTTGACTACTGCAATGCTCTTCTGGCTGGACTTACATCATGTGCAACTAAACCTCTACAAATGATTCAGAATGCTGCAGCTCGTCTTGTCTTCAACGAGCCCAAAAGGGCCCACGTCACCCTCTCTTCATCACTTTGCACTGGCTACCCCTCGCTGCTCGCATCAAGTTCAAGGCATTGACGCTTGCTTACAGATCTATCACAGGCTCAGCTCTGTAATGGATTATTTCACAATTAATACCGTTCCAAGTTATCTTATATCCTATCCAGGACGTAAAATAGCCCCGCGGTAACTACAGCGCCTATCCTATAGTTGTGCCATTAAGAGTTAGATGATCAGTCTTTACAACTTCGTATTCTATTATAAAAACAATAAACCACAATCATAATAATTGACTATAAAAATAGTTCATTATAATGACAATAGATGTCCCCGTTGTAATATAAGTCTATCTTTTTAGGTACCCTTGAACCGTGTTTGTTATACAACAATAACCCTGTCGGAACTGCCTCTTTGGCTAGGCTTATTAAATCAATCAAATATCACAGTGCATATATTTTCTTTTTAGAAAAGAGATGCTCACCTTTCCTGTGATGTAGTCTTTCTTCAGTTGTGGGTCTTCCTGATCCCGTGTGAAGAAAGGGACACGTACTCAAAAATCCAAGTTCCAGTCCAATGATTATAATAAATGTTTAACAATATTTATTAAAAGAATCAAAGTGAAAAGAATACTTGTTACAGATTATAATATAAGTACTAGTCTAACAGAGGAATATTTAGCTAAAGCATATGGCTTCTTGCGCTCGGAAAAGCTGGAGTCTCGAGTTGGAGATGCAAGGAAGAGCGTCGAGTCCTGTTCGGTTTCCTTCTTTTATAGTCCGATTTCAGGTGTCTTCATCATATTTACTGTAAGGCACACATTACATGAACAACTGCTGTTTTCAGCTTGTCTCTACCAATTTTCCCGATGTCCGCATGACTGTCCAGTCAGCGGTACTTCCCCAGAAGATACAATAGCTTCTCTGTATGTATGGACAAAGAAACCTTCTCATCGCTTTCTCGTGTGATTTGAGAGTAGCAGCAATGGGCAAAAACTCTTAATTCAGTACAGTATTATTAAACAGTCATGTGTTTTAGTAACCCAGAAAGCGCATCTGCAGCATTATTAGTTACAGGCTTTTTATTGTGACCCTTTCTGCGTTGCCGTCTAATTTGGGGGTTGGGTGAAGTGAATGAAATGCCACTTTCAGATGGAGCCTCGTGACTCATCATCACAGCTCCCTCCTACTTTCACTCACTCTTACAAGTCTACATCCACACCAGAAACCTACGATCGGTCAACATCACAGAGAGCCACAAAATCACTTTCCAGAACATTCTCATTCACAGTTCCATGCTGGTGGAATGCTCTCCCCACCCTCATCCGGAATGCAGAATTCCTGGCAACATTCAAAAGACAACTGAAAACCCTTCTCTTCCGTGAGCACTTATCCTCATAAAAAAATAAAATAAAAATAAAAGTTCCTTTTCCTTTATATCCTACCTTTCCTTTTCCTTTATGTCCTCGCTTATGCTACTCTGAACAATGACTGAACTTCGTATTTTGAGCACTTTTTGCGTTGTTTTTTGCCTCTTCACTATGACTCGCTTAATTTAGTCCTAATTTGTAAGTCGCTTTGGACAAAAGCGTCTGCTAAATGACTAAATGTAAATGTAAATATATATATATTAGGGGTGTAACGATATGCGTATTCGTATTGAAGCGTTCGGTACAGGGCTTTCGGGTCGTTTTTCTGTACGCATGAGTAAGGTCAATATAAGGAAGGCCCCTGGACCTGATCTTGTCTGAGGGCGGACACTGCGCTATTGTGCCGATCAGCTGAGCAGTGTCCTCCAGCACATCTTTCAGATGTCACTGGAGAGCAGTGTGGTTCCCACTCTTTGGAAATCTTCCAAAGTGATCCCAGTTCCTAAAAAGATTAGCAAACCAGGGCAACTAAATGATTTTAGGCCTGTTGCTTTAACGTCACTAACTATGAAGGTATTTGAAAAAATCGTTAAAAACTTGGTGCTATCGTCTGTAGAGGGTAGACTGGACCCCCTGCAATTTGCGTATCGAGCGGGGAGGGGAGTAGAGGATGCAAAGCTTTTTATTTTGAATAGTCTATATAAGCATTTAGACAAACCAAAATCCCATGCCAGGCTTCTGTTTGCAGACTTTTCTTCAGCTTTTAATACAGTGCAGCCACATATTTTAATAGACAAGCTGCTGTGTGATTTTAACTTGCCTCACCAACTTGTCTTATGGATTTTAGACTTTTTAACTGTTAGAGAGCAGAGGGTATTTGTAAATGGCCAATTATCAGACCCCTTACTGCTATCTATAGGATTACCTCAAGGGTGTGTCCTTTCACCCCTCTTTTTTATCATGTACACAAATGGCTGCAGAAGCGCCCAGGAGAATAGCTATTTGGTGAAATTTTCCGATGATACTACATTGTTGTCACTGCTTCAAGGTCCAGTATCTGACCATGGGAATGCTCTGACAGACTTTATCTCATGGTGTGATAACCATTGCCTTGATTTAAATGTATCTAAAACCAAAGAATTAATTATTGACTTTGGGCGAAATAGAGATACTGCTTCTGAGAGCATCATACACAATGTAAAGGTGGAAATTGTTTCATCATATAAATACTTGGGCACTGTTTTTGATGACCATCTTAAGTTTGATGTAAACAGCGCTGCCATTGTGAAGCAGGGGCAACAGAGAATTTATCTCCTCCGCAAATTAAACTCTTTCTCTGTCACGCCGGTCATCCTGTGTAGGTTTTATCAGTCTTTTATTGAGAGTCTCTTAAGTTTTTCTTCTATCTGCTGGTTCCACAACTTGACTGTTAAAGATGGGAATAGCCTGAACAACATTGTAAAAATCTGTTCAAAAATTATTGGAGTGAAACAGAGAGACCTCAATGTCTTTTGTAACCAACAAATAGTTCGAAAGGCAGTGAGTATCCTCGCCTCTCCGGGACATGCTTTGGCAGGTGAATTTTCTCTGTTGCCTTCTGGGCGTCGTTATGCGCTTCCTGTGTGTAAGACGAACCGTCATTCCAAATCTTTCATTCCTTCTGCGATCAAACTCTTAAACTCTGTGTAGGGCTCCTTGTTTTTTTTGTTTTTTTTAGAGAAGGGAAGGGGAAAAGGAAGAAAAAAAGTGTACATATTTGCCGACGGTTGTATGTTGCGAATAATGTGTGTGGTTTGTGTTATGTACTGTTGTATACATGCTGCTCTTAACTAATTGCCCTTTGTGGGATCAATAAAGTTGATTGAATTGAATTGAATTGAACATTGCCCAACATCAAATGGCAAACATAATGCAAGCGGAACGAAACTGCTCGTTATTTTGTGGTTGAAGGACCGTTTATTAGTTTGGATCAGTGCAGCACGAGCCGATCGTGATCATGCGACACTGTTACTACACAGCGCTAATAAGAGATCCAGTAAAGAAAGCATTTGAATTCGCCACTTAAGTAATAACATCGCTGCGAGATCTAATGAGAAACATTCACATTTCTCCGTTATTAACGGATCAAACAGCGCTGACGTGGAAACCTGGAAGAAACATTGTGCCATGAATGAACTATCCAGTGTCCACAGATCAGCAACATTCACCATGGATTTACTGTAACGTAGTGTTACGTTGTCAAGCCTAATGGGATCAGTGTTTGTGCTGCTTTGTGCGGTTGTGTTTCTGTTTCCTCTATAGGTCACGTGACGTCCCGCCGACTGCTGATTGTGGGTGGGGCAACTGCTTTAAAGACGCCTTGTTTGACATCCGCTCTCTCTCACTCTCCTTTCTGATCTTTCTCTCCGAGGGGTCTCGTGTGCTCGGCCCGTTATGTCTCTTTAGGGAGTTTCTCGTGTCGACTTCATGATCGTGTTTCATAAGCACGTTCCCGGAGGGAAATGCACATCTGTTAGATTCAGTTTATAACTTTATTTAGAGCTGGTGGTACTTGGTGATGGGTTTTCACATGTTATTTAGTTTAGGATTAGTTATAGCAGTCAGAGGACCCGGAAGACTCACGGAGAATGTTGTCTTTTGTTTCCGAACGGGAGGTAGGCAAGTGTTATTTCTCCGGTAGATGTGTGCGCAGGGTTTTATTTTTGTTTGTTTTGTTACTTTCTTTTACCACCATGCTCTGCTTATGACAAATTATTTATCATTTAAATCATTGTATAAATAAATAATTTATGCACCGTCACTGAATCTCTGTGGTCTTTATATGTTATGAGGTTCCATTTTAATTCATTTGATGGGCTCATAACACGTAGTAACACTAACTGTCTGCAACCATGGAAGTTTGGCAGGAATAGTAGGCTATAATGCCTTCAAGTAACATTAAGTTGGTTTTATTTTGACATTATGAATACAATTGCTGCCTCAAATGTTAATCTGAACTAAAATAAACCTTTGTTTATAACTACTACAATATTACATTAAATTTTTTCCAAGGAGCTGTTTTGTTTTATATGCTCATAAGAAGAGAGAATTATAACTCTAGAATTGCTCAAAGTAAAAAAAAAAAATCATACTTTATGATGTTAGTTTTAATATAAAAAAGAATAAAAATAAATAAATCAAGGAAATTTCTCTGGCATTTCTTTCTTTTTGCTGTATCAAAAACGTACCGAACCGAACCGTGACACAAGTGTATCGTATCGAGCCGAACCGTGAATTTTGTGAACCGTTACACCCCTAATATATATATATATATATATATATATATATATTAGGGTGCATCAAAAAACACAATTCTTGAATTTTGATATGGCTGGGTGCTAAAAGTGTTCCAATATATGTAGAAACAACACATGCAAAATATGTTTCCAGTACATGATGATTTAGGGGTGCCACCGCACATCTGTTTTTGTTGGATAAAGTGGTCAACAGTGCTCAATGGTCACAATGGAGATCTGAGGTTAACAATACTACAGCTCAAGAAAACTGAGGTGATCTTTCTGTTTGAGGTGATCTTTCTGTGTTGGGTATGTATTATTACACATTACTATCATATCTGTAGTTGTGTCTTTGTATACTTATTTATCATAAGTCATATTTATAGGTATTTGGTGCTCATTACATCTAGCTTTTGTTAGCTAGCAACAGTTTGCTAACCACAGTTAGCTATCTATGTTAGCTAAGCTATTAAGCTTAACATCAACAGTATTCTAGAGTGGACAATTTCATATTCAGAGTATACAGTGGGGAGAACAAGTATTTGATACACTGCCGATTTTGCAGGGTTTCCTACTTACAAAGCATGTAGAGATCTGTAATTTTTATCATAGGTACATTTTAACTGTGAGAGAGACGGAATCTAAAACAAAAATCCAGAAAATCACATTGTATGATTTTTAAATAATTAATTTGCATTTTATTGCATGACATAAGTATTTGATCACCTACCAACCAGTAAGAATTCCGGCTCTCACAGACCTGTTAGTTTCTCTTTAAGAAGCCCTCCTGTTCTCCACTCATTACCTGTATTAACTGCACCTGTTTGAACTCGTTACCTGTATAAAAGACACCTGTCCACACACTCAATCAAACAGACTCCAACCTCTCCACAATGGCCAAGACCAGAGAGCTGTGTAAGGACATCAGGGATAAAACTGTAGACCCGCACAAGGCTGGGATGGGCTACAGGACAATAGGCAAGCAGCTTGGTGAGAAGGCAACAACTGTTGGCGCAATTATTAGAAAATGGAAGAAGTTCAAGATGACGGTCAATCTCCCTCGGTCTGGGGTACCATGCAAGATCTCACCTCGTGGGGCATCAATGATCATGAGGAAGGTGAGGGATCAGTCCAGAACTACACGGCAGGACCTGGTCAATGACCTGCAGAGAGCTGGGACCACAGTCTCAAAGAAAACCATTAGTAACACACTACGCCATCATGGATTAAAATCCTGCAGCGCACACAAGGTCCCCCTGCTCAAGCCAGCGCATGTCCAGGGCCATGTGAAGTTTGCCAATGACCATCTGAAAATAGAGCTTTTTGGTCTAAACTCCACTCGCCGTGTTTGGAGGAAGAAGAAGGATGAGTACAACCCCAAGAACACCATCCCAACCGTGTAGCATGAGATGGAAACATCATTCTTTGGGGATGCTTTTCTGCAAAGGGGACAGGACGACTGCACCGTACTGAGGGGATGATGGATGGGGCCATGTATCGCGAGATCTTGGCCAACAACCTCCTTCCCTCAGTAAGAGCATTGAAGATGGGTCGTGGCTGGGTCTTCCAGCATGACAACGACCCGAAACACACAGCCAGGGCAACTAATGAGTGGCTCCGTAAGAAGCATCTCAAGGTCCTGGAGTGGCCTAGTCAGTCTCCAGACCTGAACCCAATAGAGAATCTCTGGATGAGCTGAAAGTCCGTATTGCCCAGCGACAGCCCCGAAACCTGAAGGATCTGGAGAAGGTCTGTATGGAGGAGTGTGTCAGAATCCCTGCAGTGTGTGCAAACCTGGTCAAGAACTACAGGAAACGCATGATCTCTGAAATTGCAAACAAAGGTTTCTGTACCAAAAAATAAGTTCTGCTTTTCTGATGTATCAAATAATTATGTCATGCAATAAAATGCAAATTAATTACTTAAAAATCATACAATGTGATTTTCTGAATTTTTGTTTTAGATTCTGTCACTCACAGTTGAAGAGTACCTATGATCAAAATTACAGACTTCTACATGCTTTGTAAGTGGGAAAACCTGAAAAATCTGCAGTGTATCAAATACTTGTTCTCCCCACTGTAGATGTCTCATGTGTATTGAGAGTAGCATTGTAGTTACAGTAAATTAACAGGGTAAGGCCATGTGAAAATGTCCCATTGACCTCCATTCATTTTGTCTATAGGACAAATGAATGGAGAATCTTGAAAGTTGAATTCTTAGAAATGCCCAAGTTGCCCAAAGGGCAAACAAACAACTTTTACTTTGATAACCCTATAGAACATGTTACTGTATAAAAGTTCACTGTACTCAACATTTCCAGGTCAACCTTTTGGCAATTAGACTAAAAATTGCAAATTTTTCTAAATTTCGCCAAAGTTCATGTGTTAGGTGGCACCCCTAAATCTCAATGGAATTCCTCAAAACTTTGCAAAAGTCATTTTTATGTTAATTGGAACAAAATGCAATGCCAGCCAAATTGATATTTTGAAATAAAAATTTCCCATTCAAATTTGATGCACCCTAATATATATATATATATATATATATATATATATTATAACAATGCACTAAAGTGTAACAGATCAGAGTCAAAAATGTATAATGTAAATAATATATATATATTTTTTATAACACATGTACAACTTCACATAAAATATCAATGAAATATACAAATCAGAATCAACAATATATTCCCAATTCCAAAACTTGGATTTCACACAAAACAAAATATATCTTTATAATAATTAATTATTATATTATGTATATTATAGATAATTATTATACATCCTAAACCAACATTGATCATTCAATATCACGTTTCTAAAACGCATGCTAACACACATGCTGCTTTATTTAATTGTGAAGTCTGAGTCTCTTCCACCTTTATGAAACACATTTCATTTATTTCTCCTCATAGACAGTAGTGAGACTCTTCTATGGATCACCTGATGGTTTCTGCACCTCTCATGATCACTTCACACTACGATATAACACAACTATCAGAGTCTGGTGATCGATCTTTATCTGGGATGTTTGGTGATCCATCTTCATCTACTCTGTAAAGTGGAACAGAAGAGAAAACAATCAGTGTTCAGTGGAACAAAGTGCAAATTAGTATATTTCAATTACTGTTTTTTTTTTTTTGTAAAAATAAGTTAAATTGAATTCCTGTAATCAGATTAATTAGTGACTTTATGATCTTGCATAGATATTTGTGTTTTTAAATGTAATAGATGTAAAGCATGAATCATGTTCATATGTTTGTCAGTGTGTGTCGGTGCGACTCCTATTGAGTCTCTGTAAAGGAGAAACTAATGAGTGTACGGCGTATGGAATAAACCACAGGGAGCAAATACAAATGTTATTTTGAGTTCAAACACAAACCTTTAGTTAAAGCCGTTTGTCCTCTAGTTTAAACATGTTTGTAGGCCCTTAGTAAATAACTGAGAGTAAAGTAAGTGTAAAGTAGTGTGACGTGTTGCTTAAACAGTAAAACAGTAAAAACACATTTTCTCATGTGAGCTGGACGCTGTGAGCTGAAGCTGGAACTGGACTGATTTTAGCAGGAGTGCAGTGTTTTCCTACAATCTGACCAAGTCTGTTTTCACACTGAAATGATTCACTTCTACTGACACAGTTAATAAAGCAGGTGTTGATGTATAAAGCTGTGACAGTGAGCTTTTCTTCTCTTTCCTCCTTTGTGTTAAACATTTCAATAACTTCACATTTTGTTCTCACACAAACCCTTTGTTGCAATAAAGCTTAATGATAATTTCCTTTCACGAATGTTTGAAAGGTTTGTTCACATATCAGAGGTAAATGAAGATCTCTTTAATATCTCAGTGATGTTTCCTCACCTCAGGACACAGTTTGAGTCTCGTAGCTCGTCTCTGAGCCGCTGCTGTGAGTCTCCTATCTTATTGAGTCTCAAATCAAGCTCTTTTAAAAACTGCAGTGCTTTTGAGTTAGTCAAAGACTGAGTTAAAGAAGAAACATCTGTAATGCCACAGTCCTGTAGTCTAGAAAGACACAAACAGAGGAAGAGAGATTATCTTACAAACAAATCATGAATATGAAGAATTTTACACAAATATAATGTGAACTCAGACTCATTGTGAGATCTGGAGTATAAAGTGTTTTAGTTTAAAAACCCAGAAAGTGCACTGCTATAAACAATGAAACATAAGCCCTGCTGTCTTCAAATAAATAAACTTCAATCACACTGTAATTGCTGTACAGTATAATGATACCAACTGTAGTTTCTCGAGCTTGAATTGTGGGTTCATCAGTAGATCACTGAGGTTTTTCACTCCAGAGTCTCCTAGTTTATTCCCACTCAGGTTCAGCTCTCTCAGGTGTGACGGGTTTGATTTCAGAGCTGAAGTCACATCAGAACAACCTTCATCTGTCATATCACAGTATCTTAAACTACATTAGCAGAGAGAGAGAGAAGAAAATAAAACTCTTTAACTCTTTACTTCAGTAAACTCTAAAGTCACATCATCTTCATAAGCAAATAAAACAAACAGAGGAAGAAAGATCTTCATCTTTATTTAACCAGATCACAAAATACTAAGTTTGCACAAATACAATGTTAAAGTGTTTTAGTTTAAATTGTTGAAGTGATTTTAAGCATTTTGATTCTTGTATGTGAATGTGACTGACCTCAATCTCTCCAGTTTACAGTCCTTCAGTACGGCACATACGTGCTTCACTCCTGAGTTTCCTAGTTTATTCAAACTCAGGTTCAGCTCCCTCAGGTATGATGGGTTTGATTTCAGAGCTGAAGTCAGGATGAGACTCTGTTTCTCTGTAATACTGCATCTATTCAGACTGAAGACAGAGAAATAACAATAGTTCACATCTTTGAAAATGTATTGAAAATGTAGAATTAATTATTGTCATAATGAAAAAAATAGTTATAAATAGCTTCAAAGTTTTGTAAAGTTCTTAGAAATGTATTTTTATGAAACATCTTCATGAAAATAAAATTGAACCCTCTGAGGTCGACAAACGCGCCGGCGCGTTTTGCTGGATTTTCTTCACATAGTAGTACAATAAACTTAAATTTCTCCGTCATTTATGGTCATACAGAAAAAAGAAATATGAAAAAAGAATCTGTGATATTTCTACTTGTGTATGTGACCACTTACAATCGAATCAAAACATTGTGCTTTTGTAAAATAAAGAAAATAAACAGGGTGTGCTTTCTGCCTCTCCGTCGCGATGAACTTTTTTTTCTTGAGCACGTCTATAAACTGAAACAAAACTCAGCGAATACTTGTCACACATTTATGAGCCATATACCTTTATAAACATTTAAGTGTGTACTTTTAAATGATCGGATTCAAACTGAAAACAAATATTCTCTGTTTAAGTAATTTGTATAAAACCAACAAGATGTCAAGCTTCTCACGAGCTTGCTCATTAGATTTAATTTGACCACGCCCACGCCCGCAAAAGAGATTCACATGCAAATCTCCACATGGAACGCGAACGCGCTCATTACCTCAAAAACAAAGCACCAAAAAACTTTACAAGTCTCTGCTTTTCGTCGAGTTTGAAAGACGTGCCGTGAGCTTACATTGGATTTACCTCAGAGGAAGAAGAATGCGATTTGAAGACAAGAAAGATGTTAGGTAAGAAATTCTTAATTATTAGTTCATGTTATTGTTGCATAAACTTCACATTGCAGTTGAACTGTTGCTAGATATATGGTGAATATTATAATATTTAGACCCGTGTTTACTGTTACTGTGTTTGTGGATATCTGCTCAAACGTAGATATGTATAATATGGTAACCATTATGTTTCATATTTTGGAGCATGCTCTGGTTTTGAATGTATCATATTTGGAGCGTGATCGCGTTTGAAAAGCCAAACGCACCAAACAAAGGCTTCATGTTTTTAGTATTATCTCATTTCATATCATCATAACGAATGGAAACATTTGAAGTAACATATGATAATCAATATATTTTTCTCTAGCGTAGTTGTTACTGAAATCTTTTGGAAGATTTATAGGCTGCTATAGGTTATTGTTATTATTATTTTATGCAGCACTGTGCATAGCCTATGCTTACAAGGCACAACAAACCTGGTGTTCATTATATTATATATTGTTGGAAACATTTGTGTGTGTGTGTATTCTGTGAATTTTAAAAAGCAATTTTAACCAGAAAAATCTCAAATTTATTCCCAATAAATTTTAGAACTATATTCCCTATAGTTTCTCTTGATATCAGTATGTTCACTTCTTTTTTTTCTTTCAGGGACCAGATGCCACTGAGTCCTGCTGACTTCAACATTCACATGAGTCTCTGTACATGAACATGGTAAAGTGAAAATCAAACACCTTGGAAATGAAAGGTATGTACAATGTTTTTAGGAATGGCACAAAGGTCTCTGTCTTTGGATCATTGTTTTGAATAGTGTGCTTTTTTGTCATTTGTTGTGTATATTTGGATTGGCAAAAAGCCATTCTTTTTTAAATCTCCTCATTCTTTGTGCAAGGTTGCTTAGAATGACAGGGCCTGATAGCTCCTAATAGGGCCATTAGGGAGTGTCTTTGTCTTTCTCAGGTGTGAAAAGCCTACATATTAATAAGGTGATCACGCCCCTCCTGCATAAAGCTTTCTTACACAAAACACGTCTTAGAAATTTTAAATCAATATATTGTTTTCTCTGAATGAGCAGTCAGGATGATTTTCACATAGTTTTGTAGCAAATATTCTAGGCTATGTGATACACTTTTCAAAAGTCTTGTGAAGAAATAATCAGTATGGGTTTCATGACCTTATTTCAGTGACAATTTTTTTTGTATTTTCACAAACCACGCATAAATGTCATTATCTCAAAACTACAAACTTTTACATACATGCTGCTGATATATTATTGTAGCAGAGTTTGTGCTGAATACAGTGTAATCAGACTTTAGCCATGAAAATGTCACAAGTAACAGAAATAAGCACAAATGTCAGAGCATGTCAGAACACCTCCAGGGCCAGAAAACACCTCAGACCCCAGAGGGTTAACCTGTTAAGCTGCAACCCCACTTTTGAAAAATCCCCAGAAATGACATACCCAAACTGAAACAGATACAGTTCATGAACCCTTTGCACTAAAAGCACAAGTATGATCTCGTTTGAAAGCTGACACCTGGCAGTAGTGATGTATGTCTCGAGACCGGTCTTGGTCTCGAAACCGGTCTCGAGAAGACTTTTACGTGGTCTCGGTCTTGTCACGGCCTTGACGGTCTTTGGTCTTGTCTTGGTCTCGGACCTCTCGGTCTTGTCTAGGTCTCAGACCGACATAGTGGTCGGGGATTTAGCAATACAATAGGCTACTACAATATCCACGACGACACAACGTTCGATAATGCAACATTATTATCCGCAACGGAACGGATTGAAGCGCGCGTCCGAGTGAAGACAGTGCGGCGTGTGCGCCCAATATACGAGAAAACACTTTATCCGCGCCACTGATCGCAGCGGCAACGAGCACTTTAATCACTTGATTTAAAAAACACATATCAGTGACATGATGGGTATTAACTTCATTCAGGAGATTTTGGGTAACTGCACAACTGACAGATGACTTTGAGCGCAGTCAGCGCACCGCCAACGGTGTGTGTGTGTGTGTAACCATAGCGACAAACGACCAACTTTCGGATCCTGCACTTAAGCCTATAATTTCGTTTTTAAACATTTTATTATGTATTTAAAAGTTGTAGAATGGATTAATTTGGAGACTCCGAAATCGGCAGAGATGGCAGGCATTTGCTTAGATGAATTTGTGTCTTTGATATCTCTGTGTGTGTGTGTGTGTGTGTGTGTGTGTGTGTGTGTGCATGTGTGTGTGTGTGTTGTTTGATTACAGTATTGTATTTAAGATGGTGTTAGACTAAATAAATGGTCTTTTAAATATCATCTGCATATCTCCGTTGTGTTGACTAAACATTAGGCCTAATCCAAGTTTATAATTGCGTATCTTTAATTTGATGTTACGATTTCATCTACACATTAAGTATAATTTCAATTGGTTACATATTTCTCATTCTTTAGACAGTTGTTGGAGGAGCAAGATGGTGTTGGAGGTGTTTGATGTTTTTTTCAGATGAACCAGTCAGTACCAGTCATGTCAGTCCTCAACAGTACACAAAAGTTAAGGGAGTCTCAATCCTCCAATAGTGCAGTAACAGCCGTCATGCAATTGCTACACATAGTTGATCTCACCCTGCAAAAACATTTACAGTGAGCTCACAGTCACACACATGACATGGTCTGTCTTTGTATTGTTCTGCCTGTGTAGTTGAAGTAATACCATATAATATGTGTTGAATGTAAACTGCGGCTGAACCCTAGTATGCTGCTGTTCTTGAATTCATATTGCTTAGCTTCAACACTAGTCTATTTTTTTCCCTCCGGTCTCGACTCGGTCTCGGTCTCGACTTGGTCTTGGTCTTGACTTGGTCTGTCTTGGTCTTGGTCTTGGTCTTGTCTTGGTCTCGATACCCTCTGGTCTTGGTAGTGTCTTGGTCTCGGTTTAGGCGGTCTTGACTACAAGTCTACCTGGCAGTTTATTGTAAATGTAGAATGAATTATTGTCATAATGACAAAAATTGTTATAAATAGCTTCAAAGTTTTGTAAAGTTATTAGAAATTAATTGTTATGAAACATCCTCATGAAAATAAAATTGAAGTTGGTACTGTAGCAATCTAGAAATGCACTACAGCTAAAGACACATGTCTAAACATTCTATGTTTAAAATCTGAAGATAATAAGTCCAAAACTCTGTATTTAGTTAAATGTTTTTCAAGACCATGTCAAATGACTTTATTTTGATTTGACGCTAAAATGCTACTGATGTTTATTGTCATCTTCTAACCATCTATCCAGTATATTGTCTCTATTGTTTTGTGGTGCAAACGATCCCCATTCAGTCTCAGTCTCCCCCTGCACACATTCACACCTCTCCAGCCTGGTTATGGCTCTAAATATGCATTTCTTTTGTCTGCATTATAGTTACTAACGACTGGCTATTCACAGGCTATTCATAGGGTTTCAGTCCCTAATTTCTTTTCTCAAAGTTCACCTCACATTTTAAACTGTATCAAATGCATTTCTTGAATAAAGAAACATTTCAGTAAGCATTCAAAAAATAATAAAAGTATAACTTCTAGGTAGCAGGTGCACCTAGGGCTAGCTAGCATGTTAGCTTAGCACACCATCAATACACGACAATTTATGAGATTAAAACCATGTTTGTGCTCCAAACGTACTTTTTAACGCACGTCGAGTATTTTAAATAATCTTTTGTGATCTAATTTGGCTTCAGATAAAAAAAAATCAGACAGAAAATATACTATTGGATAGTGTTCTGCACAATGATAGTCTATATAGATTAGCATTACATTATAAATATAATCTATTATTATGAAAATACCTGGCATGGCTTGAAAAACACAGGTAACTCAAATATCATTGCAATCATGTTTATTGTCTTCAAAACATCTTTATCTGCATGTTACAGCGCGATCTCTGTAGCTTTGTGTGTATCAGTGACGTCCTGGAATGTCACATGATCATGGCTCTTCTTCATGTTCTATATATGGACTATTATTGTGCTTATAGCGCCCTCAGGCTATTGGTATGAATTGAAAACACAGTATCAGAGTACCAAACGCTCATAAAGATTACATCGACGCATTTGGGTATAAATTCAATAAATATTATTCCTGTCTATAGAAATATGATGTAAATCTATGAGAATCTATCAATATTTCTCCAAATCTGCACATTTTTGAGCTAAAGCCCTGAGGGACGTTGTTTTGTCAAGCGCTGTCATGACGACAGCACAGGAGTTTTTTTCTGAATGGGAGCGGCTGACGCTCATAATTCATATTAAAGGTATTGACGCATTTTTTTATTTCATAACTCCTGACACAAATTAAGACATAACTGTCACTAGAAGTTTCTCAGAATACAATAGTGGTCAAATACTGAAACTTGAGTCTTATATTTTTTTAATGATGTATAGTTTGTCAAGGCAATAACATTAAATCTGATAGTAACTTTGAACTATAAAAAAAAAAAAAAAAAGCTTCAGTGCGTCTGCGCACTGGTGAAGCTTAACAGGTTAAACAATTACTAACTAGATAAAAACACATAAAAATGTGAGCAATAGGGAAAACCCAGAAAGTGCGCTGCTATAAACACAGAAACATAAGCCCTGCTGTCTTCAAATAAATAAACTTCAGTCACACTGTAATTGCTGTACAATATAATGATACTAACTGTAGTTTATCCAGCTTGAATTGTGGGTTCATCAGTAGATCACTGAGGTTTTTCACTCCAGAGTCTCCTAGTTTATTCCCGCTCAGGTCCAGCTCTCTCAGGTGTGACGGGTTTGATTTCAGAGCTGAAGTCACATCAGAACAACCTTCATCTGTCATATCACAGTAGATTAAACTACATTAGCAGAGAGAGAGAAGAAAATAAGAAAGAAGAAAAGAAAACTCTTTATTCTGTAAAGTCACATCATCTTCATAAGCAAAAAAACAGACAGAGGAAGAGAGATCTTCATCTTTATTTCACCAGATCACAAAATACTAAGTTTGCACTAATCCAATGTTAAAGTGTTTTAGTTTAAACTGTTGAAGTGATTTTAAGCATTTTGATTCTTGTATGTGAATGTGACTGACCTCAATCTCTCCAGTTTACAGTGTGAATCCTTCAGTACATCACATAAGTGCTTCACTCCTGAGTCTCCTAGTTTATTCCAGCTCAGGTTCAGCTCTCTCAGGTGTGACGGGTTTGATTTCAGAGCTGAAGTCAGGATGAGACTCTGTTTCTCTGTAATACTGCATTCACTCAGACTGAAGACAGATAAATAACAATAGTTCACATCTATGATGATCATCTTACTGAAGAGCTACAGCAGCATTTAGTTTCCAATAGTCTGTTTTGAAACCAAGTCACACTAGTTCTGTGTGCTGGAAGACACTGTTTCTTCTCTTTCATTTGTAACTACTTATTTGAGTCTCTCTTCTTTATTCTCTGTTGAAAAGGCAGATTTCTGCATGTTCACAATCAGTACATTGTATCAAATGCTGAAAATTAAACAATTTCTAACTAGATAAAAACACATAAAAATGTGAGCAATAGGGAAAACTCAGAAAGTGCACTGCTATAAACAATGAAACATAAGCCCTGCTGTCTTCAAATAAATAAACTTCAGTCACACTGTAATTGCTGTACAGTATAATGATACTAACTGTAGTTTCTCCAGCTGGAATTGTGGATTCATCAGTAGATCACTGAGGTTTTTCACTCCAGAGTCTCCTAGTTTATTCCCGCTCAGGTCCAGCTCTCTCAGGTGTGACGGGTTTGATTTCAGAGCTGAAGTCACATCAGAACAACCTTCATCTGTCATATCACAGTATCTTAAACTACATTTAGAGAGAGAGAAGAAAATAAGACAGAATAAAAGAAAACTCTTTATTCTGTAAAGTCAAATCATCTTCATAAGCAAATAAAATGTTAGTGTTTTAGTTTAAACTGTTGAAGTGATTTTAAGCATTTTGATTCTTGTATGTGAATGTGACTGACCTCAATCTCTCCAGTTTACAGTGTGAATCCTTCAGTATGGCACATAAGTGCTTCACTCCTGTATTTCCTAGTTTATTGTCTCTCAGGTTCAGCTCTCTCAGGTGTGACGGGTTTGATTTCAGAGCTGAAGTCAGGATGAGACTCTGTTTCTCTGTAATACTGCATCTATACAGACTGAAGACAGAAAGAGAAAATGACTCAGATCTAAGGGTGGGAATCTCTAGGCACCTCACGATTCGATTAGATTACGATTCAGAGGGTAACAATTATTATTATTATTTAATTTTTTTGTGAAAACTTGGTACTTTTAAAGCAAAGTATTTATGATGACCGATAAAGAATTTACTTCAAATACTTCCTATATTAATTTTATTAAATACTTCCTATATTAATTTTATTAATAAAACAAATGGAAGTGATTTGGCAAGTCAACTGTAAGGTTATATTTGCCAGCATATGTCCCAACATTGCAAAGAACCAACAGGGAAATAAACGTTTGCCTGTACTAGCAGCGTACTTGTAGCAAAATCACAAACAGTTTTCGTTCAAAAATATAGAATGATGTACCAGCAGCTCTCATACAAACATAATGCTTGTGGACTAGGGATGCGCGGTATACCGGTACTGCAAAAATACCGGTATATATTATATTTCAAACGGTACAATATCATAATTTTGCTCACTTCGGTATTTGATGCGCTGCTGTTTCGAAGTTCACCGCTAGGCGGCAGTGCGCTACCCAAACTGACGCGGGTCACGCAAAACCGGCAAACGATGACAACGGAGGAACACGATGGATCAAACAGATGAAGCTCATTCTACACGCCCGAAATTAATAAATAAAGAGAGCAATAGGAGTGAAATATGGCATTACTTTGCCTACAAAAGTAATGAGAAAGGTGAAGCAACAGACCTCAATGCACCACTGTACAAACGCTGCTTTAAATTTGCCACGGGAGGCAACACATCAAATCTGGCTAACGTTGACCACTTGTCACTTGATCATCCTGACTTGTTCAAAGAGTTCAGAGATCGACACGTGAGTCCATCATTCAACTGATTTAATTTAGACTTTTATTCACAGCGCACATAGAGCTTATCAATTAAATATGACACGGTAAACACGAAAGCTCAAATGTGCTTTCATGACACGCTAGAACCAATGAAGTTTAGTTCTCATAATTTTTTTGCCCTTTCAAACAATCATATATTAATTGAATTTGAATGAATAAAGAGATAAGTGATATTAATTTTAGTATTGGTGATAGTAAAATGAAAGGCATATCTATCACTGCTGCTGTGGCGACCGACTGAGGAATCAGCTGAGAGAGAGTAATAGTAGTAATATGGATATTACTAATATGAATGTTAGAGTAACACTTTACATTTAAGCTACATTTGTCAACATTCATTAGGTAACCTGACCTGACAGTATTATAGCATTTATTAATCTAGAATAGATCAATCCGTAATTATTATTTAAATATACTAATACATGTTTAGCATGTTAACATTACTTTATGCATTAAACTAATATGAACCCAAACCAAACAGTAATCAAACCAAGATGAATAAATGCTATAAATGTTGATAATTCTGTTGATGCATGACAGCTAATGGTTTACATTTCATTTCATTATTCTATTATTATTCTATATTAATCAATTATTATAGATAATAGATATTAACCTATTTTAATTGTATCATTTCAGGTGTCCTTTTCTTTTTTTTCTTTTTTTTTTTAAATCAAAATTTAACCTACTGTAAGTTCCCTGACTGTTTTTTATTTATTAAATTTTTTTTTTTTTTACATTTTGATAACTTTTTGTTTGCACATTTGGTGCAGCAGAGTTTCAAGCAGTGTTTTTTAATAAAACTGTTTCAATTCACTTAAATTTTGAGGCTGGTTATTTGTCACCTGTGGTATCGATTTAGTATCGATACCGAGGTATTAGGTTCTGGTACCGTACCGAAACCAAAATTGTGGTATCGAGCCATCCCTATTGTGGACTAATGCATATTCTGAATAATTAGTAACATACAAAGCCACTCTTATACACAACTAAATAATAAAGAGTTATGACTTCAAATGTTTGCTGTATACCACAATCAAAAACAGCTTATACAAAAAAAGTGAATGAACATCTGCAGAGAGCACAGTCAAAATGTAACTTTTTGTGACTGACATTGCACTGATACACACTGTGCCTGTGGAGGGCAGTATAACGTACGTATAACAGATCGGTTATCAGCATATTGATGTGAAAACTAAACAATACAGAAAGCAGCTCTCATACAAAAAATACTAAATAGGTCACAATGACATTGCCAATTTTCCATACGTTAGCTTTTAACGAAGAGGGTGCCGTTCGAATTTGGCGCTCAGCCATCATGCGTCTCTGTTATGTGCGCGTCTCTGTTATGCACACGCCGGAGACTGTCCGCGCACTGCACGTCCGCTTTAGAGTTCCGCCTTTTGCGTTCCGTCAATATTACGTTATTAGAGAAAAAAAGAAAAAAAAATAGATTTTTGACATTTGTGAATTGATTCAGAATCGTCCACGTCCGCATCGCGATGCATCTTAGAATCGTTTTTTTTCCCCACCCCTACTCAGATCTATGATGATCAACTAACGTGTTCATCTTCATCCAGCAGACTTTTGTTGACAAATAAACAGGGATATCAAGGTAAAGGTAACATGGAGAAAGACTACACATTGTTCATTTAAATATACTACCAACATTGTAACAATAAAATGATTGAAAACTTTGATCAATTTATTTTAGTATACACATTCATTTCATTTAATCTTTAAGGTTCTTTCATGTCAATGTTACCCTTGGTTTGCTCACTGGGTCAAATGTTTTTATGTCGGTTGTTTTCAGACACATTGTCTACTTGCTAAAACTTTACAGTAAGGTATCATTTCTTAACATTAACTACATTAGTTAACATGAACCAATGATGGACAATACTTTACAGCATTTAATAACCTCAAGTTTAAACATTTACTAATACATTTTTAAATACAAAAGTTGTCTGTTAACATTAGTAAATCCCCTGTGAACTAACATGAAGAAAGAATAATTGTATAAACTAACATGATCAGATTAAGGAATAAAAGTATTTCCTTAAGCAGAAGACAATCAAACAAGTTTTGTAAAAGGTAGTTCATCTGCTTTAGTGCTGCACCGTGAGGCAGTGTCAGTGTATTTTATGGATGGCTCAGCTAAACAGGCCAATAAGAGACTATTAACTACTATTATTCCTTTTAATTATACTAATATCTAATTAAAAGTCTACAAATGTATAAAACTGATCAGAGATCAGGTAAAACCCACAGACTCTTGTTCAATCTCAGTGAATCTGCATGATTCATGGATTCACAGAGATCATCGCCCCCCAGTGGTGAACCATTGACATTTCCAAATGTTTGGAAACAGTTATGACAGTAACATAGCCTCGTTTACTGAAATCAAGGTTTCATAGCTTCATAAAGTGTGTTTCGAAAGTGCCCATCACTAGCGTTCAGTCAACTTACCTTCAGTGGATCTTATTACAGGCAGATACTGATCACAGATTTTTAAAATGCACTTGTTCAATTTTTACAAGTTACAGTATATGCTGCACCAAAGTTAGACATTTGTGAAATACAAAGAATCAATTGAAAGCAGTTATGAACAGTTCTGATTCTGATGTCAGAAAAAAAAACATTGTTCTGCCTGTACAGTAACTGAAATAATTATTGACCCATGATCAAACTGTCTGTCTGGAAATATTAACATTAGCTAACATTACAACATTATAAATGAGCAATACTCACGTCAGTGTGTTGAGTTGACAGTGTTTATCCTGCAGTAGAGCAGCGATCTGTTTCACTCGAGTGTCTCCTAGTTTATGTCCACTCAGATTCAGCTCTCTCTGGAGTAACGGGTTTTTACCCACAACTCTATTCACATACTGACAGGCTTCCTCTGCAGCAGGACTCAAAAACCTGCAGAAGAGGCAATTCAGTTCTCAAATAAATGTCTTTTGCATTGCAAAAATTGATATGATAAAAAAAAAACCTTTAAAAAACATTATTGTTCTAAAGACAAGCTCTAGTTAGTTATCTAGACGTAACACTTTTCTTTGAACATTTAAATACACAAATACATATATATTTAAAAGAAACTAGAGCAACACTCAGTCCTAAAGCAAACTCATAAGAACAGAAACGTCTCACAGAGCAGAAGGGTAAAAGTTCACTAGATCATGATTTTCAGTATGAATACAGAGTGTGAAAATAAGATCTTTCTGGCTTTAAAGCAGGAGGAGTGAGAAACGTCAGCACAGAGCAAACTGGCTTGTGAAACTGCATGTTTGTGAACATCTGGAGACTCATAGACCTGGGCTGGGTTTCCATATAACGTTGTCTCTTAGCGCAACGAAGACTCTGAAGTTATAACTTAACTAAAGGTGTACCATTTCTAGGCGTGTTCCCCGAACCATACCTTAGGAAGTAGCTTAAGATATACCTTCTTACGTGCAACGTTACCCGGTGCTGTCCGTGGCGATGCTGCTGAATCTGCTGATATCGACGGCTCGAGAATCAGTTATTCTCTCGTGCAGGGGCTGCTTCACTGCGTTATGTGAGAAAGTGCTGTTCTTTATAAAAGAAGCACTTCAGAAATTGTGGAAATTGCATTTATTAGCACTCATGGGATATTATAAAAAATAATCCAAACTATAATATCTCTGTTGTGCTCAGGTCGTCAGACAGTCAGAATGACAGTTTTTGCATGAACGTTAGAACAAATAATAGGCCTATATACCCAAGTCAATGTAATATTTTTTTCTTTTTGTATTAGTATTTAAAGATATTTAATTTACAACTAATTTAATAATTTATATCTTGATGCATTTTATTTATAATTAATTTTTTAGCACTTGTGTATGGCAAGGTGGTTTCCAGTATAAGCACTGCCAGGTTCTGCAACAGAGAGGACCCAGAAGAGAAGAATTCAAATCAACAATGCATTTATTGAAAATCAACTTTTAAACAGTCAGGCAGCCGAGTCCCGAGCCACCAACATGGTTGAGGCTTAAGGGGGATCTGTTAACCAGGCTAAAGGGTTTGCAATGTTGCTTTATTTGTGTAATTCCACTGGGTGCCACTAGTGTAGTAGCAGAAACCACATACTTCACCTTTAATCACTCATTTTAAGCTTTAAGCGCTATTGCTCAGTGCGATCACGTGAAAAAGGAAAACAAAAACATTGCAGGAGAGAGAGACCCGAGTCCTGACAAACAACTAAGTTATATTACAATGTCTGAGTCCTGTATCGGTAACCTGCCATTCACGTGGCTTATATGTATACATTTCAGAAATATTACATGCACTTTTTTTTGCATAAAATGGTGGTGGAAGTGTCCATTTTTAGACATATGCCCTATGAATGTATGTTTTTTTTTTAATTATAGTTAAATGGCATACACGGGTGCTTATTGTTCGTGTGAGGCCTAGTACTGTGTGAATTGATTTTAATTACTGAATATTGGTTTGTGATAAAACGCAATTATGAGCAAATATAAGCTCATGACCATAGGTGAGAGTAGGAACGGAAAATCGACCGGAAAATCGAGAGCTTCGCTTGGCAGCTCCTTCTTCACCACGACAGACCGGTACATAAACTGCATTACTGCAGAAGCTGCACCAATCCGTCTTCAATCTCCCGTTCAGGCCTTCCCTCACTCGTGAACAAGACCCCAAGATACTTGAATTCCTCCACTTGAGGCAGGAGCTCTCCACCAACCTGAAGTGAGCAAGCCACCCTTTTCCGACTGAGGACCATGGCCTCGGATTTGGAGGTGCTGATTCTCATCCCAGCCGCTTCACACTCGGCTTCAAACCATCCCAGTGCATGCTGAAGGTCCTGGCCTGAAAAAAACTTGTTAGCGCCAACTAGTGGCAGATTTCTTTCAAAATTCTTACAGACCTCTAGGGCCATGAGTCGAACATGCCCATCGAGTTTCGTTCCGATCGGCCTCCGTTAACCTTGTCTAATAGGTGCTCAAACTTCATTGGCCGATGGCGGCCATGTTTTTTGAGATACTCCAATGTCCTCATAGACATACATGGCACCTTGGACCAAGACACTGCATACCAATTTTCAAGTCAATCGGACTAACGGTCAGGTGGTTATAGCCTGTTTTATGTTTTTTTCATGTTATAGCGCCACCATGTGTCCAATCGCCGCGGATTTTTTATTGTGACCTCAGATTGACCTATTACACATGTGTACCAAGTTTGGTGAAGATACCTCATTTACTTCTGGAGTTATAGCCGTTTTAGTAAAATAGGCCCCTCCCACAACGTACGTTTTGGCGTCCCTTATCGTCCGTGAATCAAAATTTCAACTTTTTTTCGATAATTATTGATATTCAGACTCTAGAGAACATTTCTGCACTGGTTTGGTTCCGATCGGGCGAAAAACCTGATGAGGCCAGCACGACAACATCATCCGCAAAGAGCAGAGATGAAATTGTATGGTCCCCAAACCTGAAACCCTCCGGCCCCTGGCTGCGCCTAGAAATTCTGTCCATAAAAATTATTAACAGAACCGGCGACAAAGGGCAGCCCTGTTGGAGTCCAACATGCACTGGGAACAAGTCTGACTTACTGCCGGCAATGCGAACCAAGCTCCTGCTCCTACAGGGACCGGATAGCCCTTAGGAAAGGGCCCCGGACCCCATACTCCTGGAGCACCCTCCACAAGATGCCCGTATCAGTACCTAAAGACAGAGATGTCTCTAAATAAATGTTCCTTGCAGTTTGTGCCTATAATAAATAAATGTTCCTTGCAGTTTGTGTGTGTTTGTGTCATATATTTTTTTAATTCACTCTCTGTAATTTATTTTACCCTAGACAGGCAAGTGCTCATATATGGTAACTTCATTGACCTTGATTTGCAATGCAAAGAGGAAAAAAATTGAGAACATTTTTTTTTGTTTAAATGTCCTTTAACAGCCCCCATTAGGTTTCTGAGGTGAAAAATTAGAATTTCCAAATATTTCAATGAGTGCCCTATAAAGGGTTAAGTAAAATAAACAATTTCTCAATTTTCATTGACGGCTCCTCCATTTCCCCCTCCCCTCAGGTAAAGAGTCTGGGTGTCATCCTAGAAAGCACCCTCAGCTTCACTGCACACATCAATAACATCACTCGCTCAGCCTACTTCTACCTCAGAAACATCCACCGTCTTCGCCCTGCTCTCACTCCTTTCTCCACTGCCGTTCTTGTCCATAACCTCGTCACTTCCCAAATCGATTACTGTAACTCTCTTCTGTTTGGTCTCCCTCCATAAACTCCAACTTGTTCAGAATTCTGCCGCACGCATCATCACTCACACACCCTCCATAAAGCACATCACCCCAGTCCTCCAACAGCTCCACTGGCTCCCCATCTCACACCGTATCCACTACAAAATCCTGCTCCTCACTTTCAAAGCCATCCATAACCTCGCCCCTTCATACCTGACTGACCTCATTCATATTGCCACACCAGCCCGCTCTCTCTGCTCCTCCTCCTCTCTCCATCTCATTGTCCCGCCCTCTTCGTTCTAATGTATCTTCTTGTAAGGCGACCTTGAGTGTCCAGAAAGGTGCCAAACAAATAAAATGTATTATTATTATTATTATTATTATTATTAAGATTTTGTTTACATCTATCCTTGTATATATATATTTTTGCTATTTTATTAAAAAGGTTACAATTACAACAATTAAAATGTTACTAATATTTCCAGTGTAATCTTTCTTTGTAAAAACTAAAGTATACATTTTATCATACGTATTTCAAAGTTAAGGATTCATTAGTTTGAATATAGCCTACATTGGAACAAACACTATAATAATATTTTAGTTGATGACTTTATTTTTGACATAATAAATAGGCCTAAAAATATATTATATATATACACTCACCTAAAGGATTATTAGGAACACCTGTTCAATTTCTCATTAATGCAATTATCTAATCAACCAATCACATGGCAGTTGCTTCAATGCATTTAGGGGTGTGGTCCTGGTCAAGACAATCTCCTGAACTCCAAACTGATTGTCAGAATGGGAAAGAAAGGTGATTTAAGCAATTTTGAGCGTGGCATGGTTGTTGGTGCCAGACGGGCTGGTCTGAGTATTTCACAATCTGCTCAGTTACTGGGATTTTCACGCACAACCGTTTCTAGGGTTTACAAAGAATGGTGTGAAAAGGGAAAAACATCCAGTATGCGGCAGTCCTGTGGGCGAAAATGCCTTGTTGATGCTAGAGGTCAGAGGAGAATGGGCAGACTGATTCAAGCTGATAGAAGAGCAACTTTGACTGAAATAACCACTCTTTACAACCGAGGTATGCAGCAAAGCATTTGTGAAGCCACAACACGCACAACCTTGAGGCGGATGGGCTACAACAGCAGAAGACCCCACCAGGTACCACTCATCTCCACTACAAATAGGAAAAAGAGGCTACAATTTGCACGAGCTCACCAAAATTGGACAGTTGAAGACTGGAAAAATGTTGCCTGGTCTGATGAGTCTCGATTTCTGTTGAGACATTCAGATGGTAGAGTCAGAATTTGGCGTAAACAGAATGAGAACATGGATCCATCATGCCTTGTTACCACTGTGCAGGCTGGTGGTGGTGGTGTAATGGTGTGGGGGATGTTTTCTTGGCACACTTTAGGCCCCTTAGTGCCAATTGGGCATCGTTTAACCCTCTGGGGACCAAAAACGCGCCCGCGCGTTTTGCTCGTTTTTTTTTTTTTTAGCAATGAAAATAAACACTAAATGCTCTGTTAATTTTGATCTTTCATTTTCGTGTAATACATCAATCGATCCTGTTCAGTTTCTTTTTTTTTTCTGTATACTCACAATAAAAATAAAGTGTTTTGCTTTTTGACAAATAAAGAAAAATGAACATGATGCGATTTCTGCCTTCTCTCTGTCAGTAAACTCCCATTTGAAACGCGTTCGAAAATGATCTATAACTCCGCGAAAATTCAGTCAAACAGGCAAACAGACCCACGGGCATAAAGCTTGAGATCGGATCTTTTAAATGAAGTAATTTATATAAAAAACAAATATTCTCAGCTTCTGTAATCTGTATAAAAAGAGAGCGACTCCAGTCGAGCTCATTACGAGCCATTCAAAAGTAATTTGACCACTCCCCGGAGAGCGCGTGCTATTCAAATGCAAATTCTGAGAACCATTTCAGTCTGTGAAACGCCCCCACATCAGCTGTAAACAAAGCGCCGTGAGTGAGGCATAATATAGCCTACCTTATGGAGAAAAGATTCCTCAGAACAGTGCTGATATGAGGAGCAATATCTCCTGATATGAGGAGCAGATCCCGCTGAGGAG
Organism: Rutilus rutilus; assembly: GCA_021464565.1. Taxonomy (NCBI): domain Eukaryota; kingdom Metazoa; phylum Chordata; class Actinopteri; order Cypriniformes; family Leuciscidae; genus Rutilus; species Rutilus rutilus. Next base: position 48,207,515 of record JAJAQA010000004.1, read on the forward strand.
TGAGGTAGGCTGTTTTCTTTTCTCAAGTGTTGATGTGGAATAACGTTATGGAATAACGTTAGTGTAGGCCTATGCAAACCGCAAAAAGATGAATCACATTTCTATAATATGACTCGCCTTTCTGTGAGATGAATGAAGGGTACATATTTGTAAAGACTGTTTAGCCTAAATATGAATCGCGCGTCTGTGTGAAAGAATAAACTGCTTTGCTATAGCCTACTGAGATGAGTAAAAATCGACTGGAATATGTTGAAATAAAATGTATTTGTATAAGCAACGTATTAAACTGCAAATTAGCATTTATATGCCCTAATATTTCATAAAAACAACGTTACAGTCAGTCACTTGTTGACTAGATTTGGGTACAGTTTTTAGGCTACTGTAGAATATACTGCCACATCAAATAAGCTTTTGTTTAGCAATTTCTGCTCATATCTAACATTATATATATATATATATATATATATATATATATATAACTATATATATATATAACTATATTATTTATATATATTATATATATATATTTGCTATATTCAAACTAATGAATACATATGATAAAATGTAGGCCTATAATCTTTTTTCTTTTTCTTTTTTACAAAGAAAGAGTACACTTGAAATATTGTTGAAATTGTAATTATTGTTGTAATTGTAATTTTTTTAATAAAATAGCAAAACATATTTACAAGATAGATGTAAGCGAAATCTTAAATGGTCAATATAAGTCTTCTTCTAAATACATTTTTTGTCCTTGCATTGTGGCTCAGTCAGTGTCACACCTGAATGAATGGCTAATTATGCAGAGTCATTATGCAGAGTGGGTGGGACATTGTAATCTAAGGTGTAAACTACTCCTCCCCCTCGCATATTGGCTTTCCAAGCAAAACCTGTTTTACACCATTTAAATCAATGTATTTTTTTTGTGAACGATAAAGCAAGACTATTTTCACATAATTTTGAAGCTAGAAATCAAAGAGACAACATCCATTAGTCAAAAGTCTTGTGGGCACATATTTAATATGTGTTTTGTGGTCTTAATTCAGCAACTTTCATTTAAATTTTTTCCAATAACCACGCATAAACATAATTAAATATGTTTAAAAATACAAACATCTACATACACGTTGCTCGCATATTATGGTAGCCCTGTTTGTGCTATATAGAGTGAATTTACACCTTTGCCATTAACATGTTTATAAATAACTGAAAAAAGCACAAATGTCAGAGCATGTCAGAACATCTCAAGGACCCCAAAAACAGCTTGGTCCCCAGAGGGTTAAATGCCACGGCCTACCTGAGCATTGTTTCTGACCATGTCCATCCCTTTATGACCACCATGTACCCATCCTCTGATGGCTACTTCCAGCAGGATAATGCACCATGTCACAAAGCTCGAATCATTTCAAATTGGTTTCTTGAACATGACAATGAGTTCACTGTACTAAAATGGACCCCACAGTCACCAGATCTCAACCCAATAGAGCATCATTGGGATGTGGTGGAACGGGAGCTTCATGCCCTGGATGTGCATCCCACAAATCTCCATCAACTGCAAGATGCTATCCTATCAATATGGGCCAACATTTCTAAAGAATGCTTTCAGCACCTTGTTGAATCAATGCCACGTAGAATTAAGGCAGTTCTGAAGGCGAAAGGGGGTCAAACACAGTATTAGTATGGTGTTCCTAATAATCCTTTAGGTGAGTGTGTATATATATATATATATATATATATATATATATATATTTACCATATGAGCAGAAATTGGCAACATTATAAGCTTATTTGATGTGGCAGTATTTTACAGTAAAAACTTTATAGCCTAATCTATCCGATTTTTCTAGTCGATATTTAAGGCCATTGCACACTGAGTCCGAAATTCGCATCCGAAATTTCCGCACGTAAAAAAAAAAAAAATCGACCTCACGTTATGTCAATCATGCTTGCACACTGTCTACGAAACTTTCGTCCGTAAAAAAAAAATTCGGATTGGGTTCGATTTTCTGCGTTTTTCTCATCCACAACCAGTGTTTTGTGAGGTTTTTTGAAAATTCAGAGCCACCGTACAAGCGAACGACAAAATCCAGAATGACGTCTGACAAGTTGATAGGCTACACTTCGTCTCGCAGCACAAGTACTGTATGAAAAACAAAATGCAGATTACAAAGACACTGAATAAAATATAACCTGTATACAGCTGTTCTGTCTGCCCAGCGCTTCTGCCGGCCTCGTGTGTGTGTGTGTGTTTGTGTGTGTGTCCGTCCATAGACATACTGCCAGTTTCAGTTCAGGATCGATTGGTTCACGGAAATTGGTGGTCTTCTTTTTAATATGTGGCTCCAGTATCGCTAGCAAAGCATCAAACTGTTCCACTGACATTCTGAGGTAAATTTAGAATCGTTTGGGATAATTCTCAACTCCTTGATAAGGAGGTGAAACTCTCCTTCCTCTCGGCGCAATCTCAGGATTGGATGGACCCAATATTTCCTCTTTCTTTTTCTCTTTTTAAGAAGAAAGAAGGCAACAAATTCATCCTCACTGCTTGACGAATCCATTTAGTATTTTTTGCGTTTTTTCCGCAAAGGTTTAATAAATACGCATCGGACTCAGTGTGCAAGGTTTCTGTGCGTGACGAATTTTACTGCTGACGAACACGAAAAAACGCATACGAAAATTTCGGACTCAGTGTGCAATGGCCTTAACTCATCTCAGTATAGCAGTAGAGTTTGGTAAAAGCTGTTCATTCATTCACACACAAAAATGCGATTCATATTTAAACAGTATTTGTGCCAGCTGTAGTAGCTACACAACAGCGCACATCTGTGCGTTCATTCATTCAAACACAGAAACGCGATTCATATTTAAACAGTCTTATTGCGTACAGACACTATTGCGATTAGAACAAAGCAAATCTAGAACTGTTCCTCAGCTGGATCCGTTGCTCCTCAAAATGAAACTTCCAGCACTTCTGAGGTAAATTTTCCAGGATTATTATTAAGATAGAATTATTCCTCACAGCGTCGTAAAGTATATGAGTCTGTCTGACTAATGTACTTAACTCGGCGTGTTTTATCCAGCTGATGTGTGGGCGTCGACAGTAGCGCGGGAAGGGGGGTGCTGCGGGGGCTGCAGCCCCCTCGTCATAGCATCAGCACCCCCAAGTGGGGGGCTGTGGACAGTGGACTAATATAATATTGTACTTTAAAAACGTGAAATAAAAATAAATAAATGGACAGCGTTAACTAACTCTCTTATGCCTAATTAAGTGAGTGTTCAAGCTACGGAGAAAATGAAATAAAGTTCGAATTTGTCATGCTTTGTTCCGATCAGAGCACGTGAGTGGAGAGCGCATTTCTGAATATTCCGCTCCGCTCGCTCATTCCGCTCAGGGTCGCTCGCTCAACCCAGAATAGCCTGTACCAAAATATGTGGAATAAGGGCTGCCTCTGACTAAAGTTTTTTTAGTAGTTGTTCATTTAAGCCATCAGTGGACAAATCGCCCCTTTATATTAATTTTATTACTTAAATAGGCTATATACAGGATAATGAGCGTGTACATATTATAGCGGCACTCAGGCGCACGGCCGCACGCATTAAGCTTGCCACAAAGAACCAGCAAAAGTATGAATGTGTCCAAAATAGCAAGGAGACATTTAATTGTTTATTAATAAACTGGTGTTTTCTGTGTCGCTGCAAAGATGGAGTTGGCGATGTGGACTCGCCATGAACGCCAGAGAGAAATGCATGTGAAATACACATTTCATATGATATAATCAGAGAGTAGCCCATTTCTTTTCGTTTTGAATAGTTTCGTTTAAAAGTAGACTTTTCAAGCTTTCTATAATAGATAGCCTATAGCATATTTCTCAAATCTGTGATGCACAAGCTGAGTTTCGGCACCCTCCAGTTCACGTGCAATGCAAGTGATCATGCCGGTGCCTTAATACATTGTCTGCTATATATTTGCGTCTTATTTATTAAATAGGCTACAGGCAATTGGTTAATAAAACATTGATCAAAATTAAGATACAATTTATACAAAACGAAAATCTTCTAAAAATTGTCTTTCTACAAAACAAAACTCAATGAAGTGGTAAAAATCATGTCTTACCCACTCCATGTCTCCAGTCATATTGCATCTCATGATGTATCTTTATCTTTCTCATGCTGCATATGCTCACTTTCATAATCAACATCGATTAAATAAAAAAATAACATTAGCCTATAATATTTAAACATAAATATGAAACTAAATGTTTTCTTTAATGGCTACAACACATACAGTACAGAGAAATTTCATGTCTTGTCATTGGCCACAACATAATGACGTCACATATTTTCCAACCCAGCCCCCAGCCCCCCCTCCATGAAACAGCTTCCAGCGCGCCTGGGCGTCGACATGTTTGAATGGATGCCTCAGATCATTTGCGTTTGAATAGTGCGCGCTCTCCGTGGGTGGACCCCAGGGGGTTAATTAGATCTTTTAATTCATAAAAGATCTACTTTTCATGAATTAACTTTTCGTTTTTAAATCTCCTGGTCAACTGGTATTTGTTATGGGCAGTCAAACTGCACTTTTTGTTATATGGAATTCCATTCAAATGCACACAAGCTCATGCGAAAAGTTTCACATTTGAACAGCGAATTCGCATCACGTGAAGTTTAACAAGTAGAAGATCAATACGTCATGGTGTGACCTCTAGGTTTGCAGTAAAGTCGAGTAGATTGTATATTTTCTGCATTTTGAGTGTATTACTGTTCGTTATATTTTGAATTGAAAGTGGCGTCATAAGAAATTTTGCACGCTCAAAGTTTAATACTGTTTACATTTGCCTATGTAAAAAAAAATTCTTCTTACAAAAAACTCAGTATAGTTTGATCTCTAATTCAAACAAATATGCTTGTTCTATTCAGCTAGTTAAGATCTTCCCAACTATATAAATAACACAAAATTATCTGTTGAGTATAATGCTTTCACAGATCACATTTTCAAGTAAAATGTTCATTTTTCATTTTTCATTTTTCTTGATTATCATAATATCCTAATATAATTCCATGCCTAGTTTTTATATTTGTTTGTTTTGTTTTATGTGTTATATATGTTTTGAGAGAAGGAAAGTGAATATTATACGGAATATCATGCGGATTGAGTCAATCGCCTTGGATCCGCCAACTTTATACTAGAGATCAGTTGCTTGCATTGCGGAAATATTCTGCGGCGTTTGGACGAAGAGTGGAAATTCCTGGTGAGCTAAAGAAACGTGTAAGAGGCTGCAAAGTGGGAAAGAAGAGGCGGAAGCAGCGGAAAAAGTTTAAACCCATCTTGCCTTCAGTTATCACCGGCAATGTAAGATCTATCACGAACAAAATGGAGGAGCTGACGATGCTGATGAAGAGTCAGCGGGAATGAGACTTGGCTTCATAATCATATCCCGAACCCTAATGTGGATATCGAGGGCTTTCAGATGGTGCATGCAGATCGGAAACCTAAAGAAAGCGGTAAGAGGAGAGGAGGGGGGTTGGCAGTGTATGTGAATAACAAATGGTGCAATCCAGGACATATCACTGTTAAAAAACAGCTTTGCACAATGGACATTGAACTGCTAACGATAAGCCTGCGACCATGCTATATAGCCAGGGAATTTATTTTCACATGTAATTGCGTCTACAGTATATGTCCTGCCTTCAGCCAACACAGCTGTAGTGTATGGAGTTATTCACAACCACGTTGCTGACTTACAGACTCTGCATCCACAGGCATTTATTTTAATAACTGGAGATTTTAACCATGTTTCTCTTGGGACTGTTTTACCAACTTTTAGCCAGTTTGTGACTTGCCCGACCAGAGACAATAAAACCTTGGATATACTTTATGCAAATCAAAGTGAAGCTTATAGCGCCACCCCTCTTCCTCCATTGGGTAAATCTGATCACAACTTGGTGCATTTGTCATGTAGGTATAAACCACTTGTCCAGCAACAGGCAGTTGTGACGAGAACAATAAGGAAATGGATGATAGAGAGGAGTGAAATTTTAAGAGACTGTTTTGAAACTACAGACTGGAATGTTCTATTTGATATGAACGGTCATGATATTAAAGGGATAGTTCACCCAAAAATGAAAATTCTGTCGTCATTTACTCACCCTCAAGTTGTTCCAAACCTGTATGAGTTTCTTTGTTCTGCTGAACACAAAGGAAGATATTTGGAAGAATGTTTGTAATCAACAGATCTCAGTCCCCATTGACTTCCATAGTAGAAAAAAAAAATACTATGGTAGTCAATGGGGACCGAGATCTGTTTGGTTACAAACATTCTTCCAAATATCTTCCTTTGTGTTCAGCAGAACAAAGAAACTCATACAGGTTTGGAACAACTTGAGGGTGAGTAAACAATGACAGAATTTTCATTTTTGGGTGAACTATCCCTTTAATGAGCTCACTTACACATGAGTGTCACTGGATATATAAACTTATGTGTGGACAGTGTTATACCAACAACAACTGTACGCTGTACGCTGTATAGCAGTAGGCTATTTAGCTCACAGGATAAACTAGTGTTTTCTGTGTCCGTGTCAGTTGACGATGCTGACTTGCCATGTTCGCAGTAGTGAACGCGCCTATAGAGAGAAATGAACATTTCATACGATACGGATTACATAAGCAGAGAGTATAGCCAACTGTTTCTTTTCATTTTGAATTGTTTTGTTTGATATAGACATTTCAAGCTTTCTATATATATATTTCTCATCATGTCTGTGAGGCATGTAGCCTATACTACGCTGAGTTTCGATTAATTTATAAGGCGAGCTCCAGTTCACGGTCAACACTAGTGATCGCTCTGGCACCTCCATGTCCTGATGTCGGCTATATTTGCTTCTTATTTTTTGAATCCAGGCAATTTGTTGATGAAACACTGATTCAAATTAAGATACAATTTATACAAAATGAAATTTACTCTAAAGAAAGGTTTTCTACAAAACAAAACTTAATGAAGTGGTCAAAATCATGTCTGACCCACTCAATTTATTGCGCATCTTATGATCCTATCTTACTCAACTGTTCACTTTTCATATAATCAACATAGATGAAATAAAAAAAATTACATTATATATTTAAACATAAATTTGCAACTAGATAGCCTACGTTTCCTTTACTGGCTACAACACGTATAGCCTATTAAAGTACAGAGAAATTTAATGTCGGAGCGGTATTTGAGCGAACGCGTTTTACCAGTGAGCATGTGGGGCAGGGGTGCGTTTTTTGAGTAATAATCAAATAATTCCAAGCGATCATCGAATATTATTTTTGCTTGAAATGCCCATCCCTAATAAAGTCAGAGTTGTGTGATATACAGTAGCAAATGCATGTATAACAGAATTGTGAGATAAACTCACAATTGAGAGAATTTTTTTAAGCATCCATAAATGCTGGTCTAGGATCAGTTTTCTCCGTAAAAAAGAATATTGGCAATCCTCTCGTTATAATAAGCAGTAAGACATTCGTTGTGCATCAGCTTCACTGATTATAATGGAACTTTGTGTAATCGCAATGAAATTGTATAACCGCTTTTTAATTATTATAAAATCAGCGCTCTTTGCAAGTTTTCTGCCATGCCAAATCCTGTAAATGGTAAACGTTTTAAAAGGGGAATCGCATATCCTCATGGTGTTGGTTCACCCTTCGCCTATGATTAGAAAATGTATTTTTTAAATTAAACAATTTTACATTTTACTTTGTGTTCTGGCGTTGTTTTAATATAGAACTTGGTCTATTTGTGTTTTATTAGGCTACCGCTCGGTCACCGCTCTCACACCAGCTTTCAGAGTAAACTTCGTTTATCACTGCCGCAACAGTGATTTCAGACAAAGCTCTCATCCCATCTTTCAGAGTACTTTTCTCTCACTACCACAGTAGTGATTTCAGCAACTGCCCTCACGCCAGCTTTCAGAGTAAACTTTGTTTCTCACTGCCGCAGCAGTGATTTCAGCCATAGCTCTCATGCCAGCTTTCAGAATAAAAATTTACCTTGCTGCTGCAACAGCAATTTCGCACCTACTTTAAAAAAAAATTACATATCTAACTGGTGCAGCAATGATTTTTCACTCCGCTCGCAATAACCTCCATTCTTTTCACTGCCGCATCAGTGATTTCTACCCCTGCTTCCCGCAGGAGCCCCTTCGTTTTTTCTTAGCTTCCACAAGAGATTCACCACATGAGCCATCGTATATTTCTCCATAGTGACTTCAGCGAAATATTCTACTCATCTTTGGGGGGGAGAGGGCTTAATGTCTTAAGTCTTTTCTACCTATACCTATATCGCCAAACCATTCACGGTTTATTGCCCAGCTTGCTGTCTTTGCAATACTTTTTGTGGGTTTTAACCCTCTGAGGTCGACAAACACGCGTTTAACTTGATTTTTTTCACATTGTAGCACAATAAACTTAAATTACTCCATCATTTATGGTCGTACAGAAAAAAGAAATATGAAAAAAGAATCTGTGATATTTCTACTTTTGTATGTGTCCACTTACAATCAAATCAAAACATTGTGCTTTTGTAAAATAAAGAAAATAAACAGGGTGTGCTTTCTGCCTCTCCGTCACGGTGAACTTTTTTTTCTTGAGCACGTCTATAAACTGAAACAAAACTCAGCGAATACTTGTCACACATTTATGAGCCATATATCTTTATAAACATTTAAGTGTGTACTTTTAAATGATCGGATTCAAACTGAAAACAAATATTCTCTGTTTAAGTCATTTGTATAAAACCAACAAGATGTCCAGTATCTCAAACCCTTGCTCATTATTTTTAATTCGACCATGCCCACGCGCGCAAAAGAGATTCACATGCAAATCTCCACATGGAACGCGAACGCGCTCGTTACCTCAAAAACAAAGCACCAAAAAACTTCACAAGTCTCTGCTTTTCGTCGAGTTTGGAAGACACGCCGTGAGCTTACATTGGATTTACCTCAGAAGAAGAAGAACGCGATTTGAAGACAAGAAAGATGTAAGGTAAGAAATTCTTACTTATTAGTTTATGTTATTGTTGCATAAACTTCACATTGCATTTGAACTGTTGCTAGATATATGGTTAATATTATAATATTTAGACCCATGTTTACTATACTGTGTTTGTGGATATCTGCTCAAACGTAGATATGTATAATATGGTAACCATAATGTTTCATATTTTGGAGCGCGGTGTGCGTTTCATATCATATTTTGGAGTGCGCTCTGCGATTGAATGTATCATATTTTTGAGCGCGCTCTGCGTTTGAATGTTTCATATTTTGGAGCGCGCTCTGCGTTTGAATGTATCATATTTTGTAGCGCGCTCTGCATTTGAATGTATCATATTTTGGAGCACGCTGTGCGTTTGAAAAGCAAAACGCACCAAACAAAGGCTTCATGTTTTTACTCTAATCTCATTTCATATCATCATAACGTATGGAAACATTTGAAGTTACATATGATAATCAATATATTTTTCTCTAGTGTAGTTGTTACTGAAATCTTTTAGAAGATTTATATGCTGCTATAGGCTATTGTTATTATTATTTTATGCAGCACTGCGCATAGCCTATGCCTACAAGGCACAACAAACCTGGTGTTAATTATACATTGTTGGAAACGTGTGTGTGTGTGTGTGTATTCTGTAAATTTTAAAAAGCAATTTTAACCAGAAAAATCAAAAATCTATTCCCAAAATCGTGCAGCCCTCTAGTTTCTCTTGATATCAGTATGTTCACAGGCTTTTTTTTTTTTTTTTTTTACAGGGACCAGATGCAACTGAGTCCTGCTGACTTCAACATTCACATGAGTCTCTGTACATGAACATGGTAAAGTGAAAATCAACCACCTTGGAAATGAAAGGTATTTACAATGTTTTTTAGGAATGGCACAAAGGTCTCTGTCTTTGGGTCATTGATTTCAATAATGTGCTTTTTTTGTCATTTGTTGTGTATCTTTGGATTAAGTTGTGTTGTAAATAAATCCAAACAATCAAAAAGCCATTCTTTTTTAAATCTCCTCATTCTTTGTGCAAGGTTGCTCAGAATGATAGGGCCTGATAGCTCCTAATAGGGCATTATGGGAGGGTCTTTGTCTTTCTCAGGTGTGAAATCTATACATATTAATTAGAGGTGGGAATCTTCAGTCATCTCACGATCCGATCCGATTCCGATTCTGGGAGGCACGATCCGATTCCAGAACGATTCTTTATCTACCCCCCCAGCCCCCCCCCCCCCCCCCCCCCCCCCCCCCCATTAATTCATTAGTTTACATAAGTAATTAAGTAGTCTATTTTTTTATAATTACAAATAAAATAAATAAAACATTAAAACAGTTTAAGAATTTTAAACTAATATAACTTCAAACCATATAAATAGCAAATAATAAAGAGAAACATAGAAACAAAGGACAAAGAAACAGAAGAGTGCTTTCAGTATTTAAGATTATCTGAACATTTTCCATTCAAGAACTGTGAGTGATTTATTTTCATCATACTTTTGTTTTTTACTTTGACATCTTATTAGACTGAGATATCTTAGATATCTATTTAGCTGCATTCACGCTCGGATCTCTTTTTAACCCTCTGAGGTCGGCAAACGCGCCCCCGCGTTTTGCTGGATTTTTTTCACATAGAAGCAACATAAACTTAAAAAAGTCCGTCATTTACGGTCATATTAATAAAATAAATACATGATTATAAACTATAGAGGGTCTTCTTTTTTTGTGTACACTCACATTAACATCAAAACCTTGTTTTTATTTTTAAATAAATAAAATAAACAGGGTGCGCTTTCAGCTCACTCTGTCTCCGCAAAAATCTTTTTGAAACAAGTCTGGAAAATGAACTGAAACTCAGCTAATACTTATCACACAACCATGAAACATGCGTCTAAAGAAAGCTTTAAATTTCTACTTTTAAATAAAACAATTCACATTCAAAACAAATATTCTCCTGCAATGTAATCTGTAAGAAACTAAAGAGAAGTACAGTTTCTCCCGTCTCACCTAATTATCGGTAATGAGTTCACACCCACTCGCAGAGCGCGCTATTCATAAGATAATGAGCTGAGGTGATCTATGCAAAATAAGGTAAACGCCCCCTGAAATGCCTTAAAACCAGCAAGTTTCATTTATTCACTTTCCTGTGCTGTTGGAAGATGACACGAGTTCAAATTTTGCTCAGAAGAAGAGCAGGACTCTGACGACGAACGTTTGTATTTTGAGCGACGAACGTTAGCGACTTGATCCAGCCGTGGATAATATTTCGGGTAAGTCTTTTTAAATTTACTTGCATTAGTTGACACATGTTCGCATTTATGAGGAAAAAACAATATTACGTGACAGTTCTCCATTATGGACGCGAGCGCTCTGAAGCAGCACTAAAAGACTTTCAAACTTTCACAGAGACTTCAAAACAGAAAGCACAAATCCATTCTTTAAAACGAATTTCGTTTTGTTTTAATTGTATCTTAATTTTAATATTATTTTCATGTGAGTAAATACGTGAACTCAAGTGGTCTAGTGGTAGAACATTTGCCTAGCGTGTCAGAGGTTCTGAGTTCGAATCTGCACTCATAGTTTTTTTTTTTTTTTTTGTCAAATCAGATTATGTTTATCAGTGGTTGTATATCAGGCAGAGACATGTGTGTGTGTGTATTTTGTTTTGTAATTTCACTGGAACGAAAAGAGAGTCTCCACAACGGATTGAAGCGCGCGTCCGAGTGAAGACTGCGCGAGCCTAAAACAAACACAGTATCCGCGTCTGACTCGCGGGAATCCACGGCGCAAACCTGTGAGGGGCTGTGTTTTCTCGAGCCCCATATCAGCTCAAGAAAACAAGTTTATTCAGATCATTACTTGTTTACACCGTCTCGCAGCGCTGTGAGGAATAATAATAATAAGGGAAAATGTCCCTCAAAAGGTAGATGTAAACAAACTATTAAAAGGTAAATATAATTTTTTTTTCTTTAAATAATTTTTATTGTGTTTTATTAGTAACAAATTTGGGGAGAGGATAAATATTCCAAAACTGAAAATACAGTATGAGAATTTACTGCACAATTACTAGACATGTTTACCTTGGATATTATACAATTTACAAGCACAATTTGTGGAAAAAAAAATGTATATAAAAAATATAAATAAAATTTATTTTTGTGTATAAATATATACACATGTATATGTGTGTGTGTGTATGCACATATATATATTTGTATAAGCAACGTATTAAACTGCAAATTAGCATTTATATTCCTTATAATAAAAATGAAAGACCTATGTTACAGACATATGAAAGACAACATTTCGTTGATTAGTTTTGGATAGATTATACATTTTTACTGTAAAATATCTGCCACCTCAAATAAGCTTTTATTTGCCAATTTTTTTGTCAAAAATAATCAAATAATCAATCAAATCCTTAACTTTGAAATATGTATGATAAAATGTATACTTTAGTTTGTACAAAGAAAGATTACACTTGAATTGTTGTTTATTTAAATATTTACAAGGTAGATGTAAACAAACTATTAAAAGGTAAATATAAGCCTTTTCTTTAAATAATTTTTATTGTGTTTTATTAGTGACAAATTTGGGGAGAGGATAAATATTCCAAAACTGAAAATACAGTATGAGAATTAACGGCACAATTACATGTTTTCCTTGGATATTATAGGCCAAATTGCAAGCACAATATGTGGAAAAATAAAAAAGAATTGAGATGCTTCCAACTGTTGCTCTTGCATTCTTGTGGCTCAGTGACTCACCTGAATGAATGGCTCATTAAGTATGCGGTCCTCAGGTGTGAACCACTACATATGCATGATCTGTGACGCCCACTCCGCATATGGCCTTTCCAAACAGAAAGTGCTTTGCAAAATTCAAATCAATGTATTGTGTTATGTGAAGGATTAGGCAGGGTGATTTTCACATAATTTTGAAGAAAAAACACTAGGCGATGACATCCATTAGACAAAAATCTTATTGGCACATATTTAGTGTGTGTTTTGTGGTCTTATTTCAGAAACTTTAGTTTTTAGTTTTTTCAATAACCACGCATAAACATTATTCTCTCAAAAATGCAGACATGTACATTCTTGTTGCTCACATATTATGGTAGCCCTGTTTGTGCTAAATAGTGTGTAATTTTTTTTTGCCATTACTATGTTTATAAGCAACTGAAAAAAGCACAAATGTCAGGGCATGTCAGAACATCTCAAGGACCCCAAAAACACCTCAGACCCCACATAAACGATGACTTCGTAGAGCATTTTTAAGGAGAATATCGACGCGCGAGACAGCACACTTCAAGTGTAACATCAAACAGAGCGCGCGCGCGTCTCTCACAGCGCATCCTGATCCTGTACAATGAAGCCTGTGAATGTCCTTTTAATTCGTTTCAACCTTTCCGAACTTTATTAAATATTATTTTACTGAAGGTACGTGTGTGGGGAATTGTTGGCAAGCAGAAGACGGGTGTTTCTAAAGCAAACTCTGCGTCATCGCACATCTGGTTATAAACTAAGCTCAGAATCGATTCTGAAATTCTCAGAATCGATCCAGAATCGTTGGAGAGAGAATCGCGATGCATCGATGGATCGATTTTTTCTCCCACCACTAATATTAATGATGTGTTAATGCCTACCGCATAAAGCTTTATTTCACAAAACATGTCTTACAACTTTTAAATCAATATATTGTCTTATCTGAATGAGCAGTCAGGATGATTTTCACATAGTTTTGGAGCAAATATTCTAGGCTACATGATACTATTTTCAAAAGTCTTGTGAAGAAATAATCAGTATGGGTTTCATGGCCTTATTTCAGTGTCAATTTTGTTTTTTGTATTTTCACAAACCACGCATAAATGTCATTATCTCAAAACTACAAACTTTTACATACATGCTGCTGATATATTATTGTAGCAGAGTTTGTGCTAAATACAGTGTAATCAGACTTTAGCCATGAAAATGTCACAAGTAACAGAAATAAGCACAAATGTCAGAGCATGTCAGAACACCTCCAGGACCAGAAAACACCTCAGACCCCATAGGGTTAACTCAAAGCTCAAGCCGAGCCTCGGGTTCGAGCCTCCTCCAAGGACGGCAAGCCAGGTTCGTTTACTATTAATCTTTAAGGCTGAATGGGCAGGCAAACTAGTGAAAAGGTTATCTAGATTTTTTTTTTATGACAAATGTGCACAAAAACAAAATTGTCCATGTTAATTTTCAAGGTATAACATACTCCAGAATATCAGCACATATACTGACCCATAGGGCCCTATCTTGCACCCAGCGCAATTGACTTTGTACACTGACGCATGTATCATTCCTATTTTGCACCCGCGCAAAGCGCGCTTTTCCCTCCACAGAAGCACGTCGCTAAACTAGGGAAAGAACTTGCGCTCCCTGGGCGGTTCAGCGCAAAAAAGGAGGCGTGTTTCGGCGCAAACGTTCCTTCATGCTATTTTGCAGGTTTAGAAAACAATTGCGCCACTAACCAGGAAAAAACAGTTTAAAGTCAGTGGCGCGTTGCGCATGTTATTCATATGCTATTTTAAGGGCGCATGCTTGGCCATAATCAATGTAGCGTGTGCACAACGCGCATACACTCTCTCATCTACACAGAAGCAGCAGTTTTCATTTTTGCAAATCATACATTATTACGATAGATAGATAGATAGATAGATAGATAGATAGATAGATAGATAGATAGATAGATAGATAGACAATTTATTATAAAAGCATAGGGTAGAGTGGGGGAAAACGCCCCCCTTAAGGAAAATGTGACATTACAGTGAAACAAAACATAAATGTGACTAGAATTGCCATCCCGGTTTTGAGTGACTATGGCAGGAGTTATTCACCAAATATTAAAATTGCTCAGCCTTCATAATTAATTAGTATTTTCACTGAAAATATTTTTGTACAAAGGGGGCGTTTTGCCCCAGCGGTGGGGTAAAACGCCGTCCAAGGTGGGGTAAAATGCCCCCTTTCTTACCAACCAGTTTGCTTCATAGATCAACAGCAAAATTAACAGGCAATAGTTTTTAATCTCTAAAGGTAAAAGGCAAGTAATGTATCAACATGTATATATATTAATATTTATTTCAGCAATGTCCAAAATAGCCAAATTTAACTACCTTCCATCAGTGAGCTAACTGTGCTAGCAAGCTAGCTAGTTAATGCTCACTTGAGGTAATTTTTTCATGTTTTGTTCAAATATTTAGATTTTACCACCTAGTTATACTGCATTAAGTGTAAAACAAAGGATTTGATAGACAGAAATATTTTATTATAGTAATTATGATAGAGAAACTATGCCCCCAGGGGGGGCGTTTTACCCCTCAGCGTAGGGGGCATTTTACCCCACAAGCTATGAGTTTTTTAAAAAATGTTTAATTTTTAAAATATAATTATATTCCTTATAAATAATATATGATCTCAAACTACAGACTTCACTATTCATTTATCATACATCACTGCGATATCCTGCAGAACAATATTCTCTTAAACACTTATTTACTAATATCTGAAAATTATAGCATTTACCATGTAATCCTCTTCTCTTCAAATGTGTCGCTGGTGTCAGCTTCTCCGTAGAGATTTGTATATCCCCGTTATCAACGTAGTGCATAGCAACAGTAAAAATGTATCTTGACTACTTTTAGTGGTTATTTTGAGAAAAACAGGTGGGGGGCGTTTTACCCCAGGGGGGCGTTTTCCCCCACTCTACCCTACATCTAGCTTACACATTTACCCAAATTATCATACGCCTTTTTAACCGAAGTTAATTTGGGTGGGTTTCTCCATCCCCAACGTCCCTGACGAGAGTGTTGCTCTCCTTGGCTGTGAACCGCTCTTGGCGCGCGCCTGGCAAATCCGCCGTTATTATAGGAATCCGCTTTAGAACAAGCGCGCCTGCTCTTAAAGGGAATGTGAGCTGACGCTCTGATTGGTTTATTTCACGTTACGCCCAAACCACACCTATGAATAAAGAAGCTACTTCAGACCAACCCATTTTAGATTTGCGCCTGGCGCAAGAGTCATTTATCCCGCCGGGAAAATAGCAACAGCGCCAAGACCCGCCCACAAAGTTACTTGCGCTTTGCGCTTTGACACTTGCGTTTCAGATCGTTAAAATAGGGCCCATAATGTCTATTTGACCTTTAGCTCGTATCACAACTAAACTGTTTTGACGGTTATCATCATTATGACAGAGCCCATAGCATTTGATCTGATCTTGATGCAACAAATTGTCCAGCTTATTGTATAATTAAAATAATATATTTGTTATGAATATTTAGCCTGCATACATCTAATTTTGTTAATTATTTGATCCCGTCTCACCTCATTGTCTTCAGTTGACAGTCTGGATCCTGTAGTAAATCGCTGAGCTCCTTCACTCCTGATTGTCCAGGATCATTTCCTGTGAGATCCAGCTCTATCAGGTGTGAAGGGTTTGATCTCAGAGCTGAAGCCAGAGCTTTATAACCTTCTTCTGTCACACTGCAGTTAGAGAGTCTAGAACAGAGAGGAAAACATTCAGATGATTAATCAGTTAAACCTGAACAATATAAATCTGAACGATCGCTCTTCCAGTCGCCTCTACGAAGCCTCTCTTTCTGGTGGTCTACGGCACATTCAGTGGTGTTTCACTGGCGTATTGCATGGATAAGTGCAGCGATTCCCCACTTGGCGCTTCAGCATAAAGAGCACTTTCCCTATGCTATGTTCGCTAGTTTCCGATATTTTTTATGGCTGTAAGGAAAATTAGGAAGAGAGCCAAAGCACTCTTCCTGTGAAATAACATATCAAGAACAGCAGCTATGACCATCTCCATGGTAAGCCCTGCCCCTACCATCCCGCATGAAGGACTAGCATTTTGGGCATTCGTGGGGTCATAGGGAACTTACGACTTAGGGACCCCATTTGTTAGTTTTCGACATAACGTTGAATGTGACTGACGTTACTGATGTAACCCTCATTCCCTGATGGAGGGAATAGAGACGTTATGTACCTCCTGCCACAACCCTGAACCATCCCACTGAATGGCCGGGACCCTGTCTCGGCTCCTCTGCATAAACCTGAATGAGTGGATGTGTGCCGCCATCTTATACAGCCGTATGTACGGGGGAGTTGCTGGGCATGCAAATTCCACTGGCCATTTTTCTAGAACTCAGAGGTGATTTGAACTGACCCCATTTGTCAGTCTTTAACATGACGTCTCTGTGTCCTCTATTAGGGAATGAGGGGTACATTTGTAACCAAGACTTTCTCTTGTGCTTTTGTCTCCGGCATCACCCTGTTAGTCATTGAGCCTCACTCTCGTCATGTGACTCCTGTGGCTCAACTTACCTCAGTATCTTCAATTTACACTTCTTCAGTCCAGTGCAGAGCAGCTTCACTCCTGAATCCTGCAGATTATTATTGTTCATGTTCAGCTCTTTCAGATTGGCATCTGATCCAAGAACTGCAGCCAGAGCTGAACAACTTTTGTCTGTTAAGTTACAATCATTTAACCTACAAGGGAAATAAATCACATCACAGAATTAGATGGAGCACATTCAATACATAAAAAAAAAAAATATATATATATATATATAAATATATATATATATATTTTTTCCATTATAGTTTTTTTACATAAA
The DNA here is from genome assembly GCA_021464565.1 of Rutilus rutilus. Classification (NCBI taxonomy): domain Eukaryota; kingdom Metazoa; phylum Chordata; class Actinopteri; order Cypriniformes; family Leuciscidae; genus Rutilus; species Rutilus rutilus. The sequence continues at coordinate 48,225,181 of JAJAQA010000004.1, forward strand.
CATTTTTTACATAAACTAAGCATTTAAAATATCAAATTATTGGGAGATACAGTAACAACCGATAATGTATGTACTGTATTTAAGCAGCCTGTTTTATAAAAATATCAATGTTTTATATTATAACCTTTCAGAATTTCAGAAAGATTTCATCTTTCATTTTGGCAATATAAATAACATCTGTACCAAAATACATTCTTTCCCCCAGTTTGGGTATATGAATAAAATATGTACTTTTTTACCCTCAAGTATGAGTATGAGCTAATATATACTTCTATATAAGTCATAACAGTCTGGTGTATCATATTGATACAAAACATGCAAACATTTTTACAAGGTCTTTTATATTTTTCTAAAGGTTTGATAAACTGTCTCCACAAAATTTTTAATTTTCAGACTATTATTTCATATATCTCAGGTTTTACAGGGATAAGTTCATGTTCATGATGAGGAATCACTATAGAGTAATTTAGATAAAGACATTTTTCAGATGAGAGCAAAACACGACAAAATATATTAAAAGACTTACAGAGCTCTTTTGGAGGTTTTGATGACTGCCGATAATCTAATGAGACACTCGTCTGATTTCTTGAATTTCTGAAGCTCAAACTCCTCCAGCTCTTCCTCTGATGTCAACAACACAAAGGCTAAAGCAGACCACTGGGCAGGTGAAAGGTCACCAGATGAGAGACTTCCTTTGCTAAGGTGGGTCTGAATCTCTTTCACCAGAGTTTGGTCGTTCAGTTCATTCAGACAGTAGAACAGATTGATGGATCTCTCTGCAGGAAGATCATCTTCTAATTTCTGCTTGATGTACTGAACTATTTCCTTGTTGCTCTGGTCACTGCCGTCTTTCTGTGTCAACAGACCTCGTAAGAGTCGTCGATTGGACTGGAGTGACAGACCGAGGAGGAAGCGAAGGAAAAGATCCAGGTGTCCATTGTCACTCTCGAGCGCCTTATCCACTGCAGTCTTGAGTAAATCAATCATGGTTTCATTTCTGTTTTCCTGTTCTGTAGACTCATGATCAAACACACTTGTCTTGTTGATGTCTAGAAACAGATGTGCATAAAGGGCTGCAATAAACTCTTGAATGCTCAAGTGAACAAAGCAGTACATGGTATCAAGAACGATCCCTGTTTCCTCCTTAAAGATCTGGGTACACATGCCTGAGTACACTGATGCCTTATAGACGTCAATACCACAGGCTTCCAGGTCTGTGTCATAGAAGATCAGGTTGTTTCTTTCCAGCTGATGAAATGCCAGTTTCCCCAGTGAAAGGATGGCATCTTTATCCCAGGAAACATCTGGTGTGTATTCTCCATCATACTTTCGGCGGCTCTGCTGGATCTGAAAGCGGAGAAACTGTGTGTACATTTGTGTCAGAGTCTTGGGAGTGTCTTCTGTGTTTGATTCCTGCAGTGTTTTAGAGATCTCATCAGCCTGAGTGTTTTTCACATCATTATTTATTTTCTCCTCCAGAATGTTCTGGAGAACCGTGGCTGAAATCCAGCAGAAGACTGGGATGTGGCACATGATAAAGAGACTTTTTGATTGTTTAATGTGATCTAGGATTGTGTTGGCCTGATTCTGATCAGTGAATCTTTTTTTGAAGTACTCTTGCTTTTGTGTGTCACTGAATCCTCGTATCTCTGTCAGCCGGTCGATACAGTCAGGAGGAATCTTACTGGCAGCTGCTGGTCTGGTGGTGATCCAGATGAGAGCAGAAGGAAGCAGATTTCCCTTCATGAGGTTCGTTAGGAGAACATCCAGAGAGGCTGGTGACGATACATCACACCACGTCTCATTACAATCAAACTTCAGAGGAAGGCGACATTCGTCCAGTCCATCAAGGATGAACAGCACTTTGAATTGATTCCTTCTTGTAAGATTCAGTCCTTTTGTCTCTAGGAAAAATTTAGTTATAAGGTCCATCAAACTTAGTTTTTCTTTCTCCTTTAAGTTCATCTCTCTGAATGGAAGAGGAAATATGAAGCTGATATCTTGATTTTCTTTTCCTTCAGCCCAGTCCAGAACAAACTTTTGCACAGAGACTGATTTCCCGATGCCAGCGACTCCTTTTGTCAGTACAGTTCGGATCTCCTTGTCTTGTTCAGGAGCTTCAAACAAATTTGTGCATTCAACCTGTATCTCTTGTGCTTCATGACGCCTGGAAGCAACTTCAATCTGTCTCACCTCATGTTCAGTATTGACCTGTTCACTGCCACCCTGAGTGATATAGAGATCTGTGTAGATGTTATTCAGAAGTGTGGAGTCACCTTGCTTCGCAATTCCTTCAAACACACATTGATACTTCTTCTTTAGGCCATATTTCAGCTGATGAATGAAGAACAGCTCATCTAAACACAGGAACAGAAAATAGACAGTTTTAGTCTTCATTTTCTCTCCTACATTTATAAGAGACAATCAGACAGATGATCATGAGTCTCTAACCTTCTAGAGCATCAGCAGCTTCATCTTGCTTCATCTCTCTCAGGTAATGTAGTGTGAGATCAAGAGCTGATTCTTTGATACTGGATCTGTTCTCAATAAAGTCCTTCACAAAGTGTTGTGTGTTCTCTTTTTGTAATATTTTCTTAAACTTCTCCAGTTCATTCTTCAGAAATGTGATTATTTTGCTCTCAAGATCCTACAAACAAAAGTAAGAAAAAAGACACAATTTAAACCCAATTTACATCTACATTTGACATAATATCTATACACAACTATAATATATATATATATATATATATAAAAATCCAGCTAAAAGATTATCATGTTAACCAGCTGTAATTTTTAACAAATGGAAAAATATATAAGTGCTTCAAAGAAAAAATAGTGATCTGGAGGAATTAAATAAAATGTCTTTGTTCAATAACATATTTGTTGTTGTAAATATTAAACATTTATAAAAATGTGTTTTCCTACCTGGAAGATTCCTAGAAGATTGTCTTTGGAATTTTCGTGGTTCCTGTGAGTCTGAACGTCTGAGTCTAATATCTCATATTGAAGCCTGTAATCAAATAAAACAAATAAATACTGATTTTCCAGGCAAAATTTCACAGAAAGAGAAAAAGCATTAGCTGTGAATGCTCTAATAAATATTTATCAGATCAAATATTTATCAGAGGATTCAATGAAAAATATCATGATAAATGAATCAATAATAAATAATGATAAATATTTGATCTAAAAATGTTTCATGATTGGTATTCACTGATACAAATTTTAAACACAGTCAATGTGTGACAGAAAATTAGAAACTCATGAAATACCTTTTATTAGATGATGGTGTTTTCTCACTGAAGTATGGTGGATCTCCATCTTTAGATCGATCACTCTTCAGAGACACAGAGCTGGACACATGTGTGCCTGATCTTACACTGATGACACAAAGAACAGAGAGAAAACACTTTACTACAGGAGATACTTTAGTATCAAATAGTATCAGTTTCAAATAGTAATTAAATGCAGTATAGCAGTGCATTTGTTCATTTATGACTACAGTAGGATGGATAAATATATATACATTTAGTTTCATGATCTATTTTCCATAGTGAATTTGTGTCTCCTTGTGGCTGCCTGTGTAATTGTGTTACTGGAATGACTTTTATAAGGTTCCCAGGAATTGAGTTTTATTGTGACTTATTGTTTTATTCAGTCAAGATCAATCATATACACCACTGTAGACAAATAATACAACAATATAATGTAATGTAAACACACAAAATACCTTTTATAAGATGATGGTGTTTTCTCACTGAAGTTTGGTACTCCTCCACCTTTAGACCGATCACTCTTCAGAGACACAGAGCTGGACACATGTGAGCTTGATCTTACACTGATGACACAAAGAACAGAGAGAGAGAGAAAACACTTTAGTAAAGGAGAATCAACTGTGTGTGAAACACATCTGTGACTTTATCTAATCCTCCACAGAAATACACACACTCACACAATTTACTGTTTAATAGTTAACAATAATTTTATTTTACTGGCTCACATTAGTATAACAATTTATTTAATATACATGAGAGAGATTTAATATGTTAAAAAATACTTCACTCTAAATTAAGAGAACATGTCAAGTTTTTGTTTATTGACAGAAATAGAGAGCAGAAATGTCTGTGTGACACAGTTTTGTTAGCATACTTGAATTAAATTAAGTGTATAGTTGTATACTAATGTCTGTCAATAATTGTATGATCTAAAAACCAAAGTCATCTATTTGGATTAATTCAGCATCTAGAAGGTTATTAACAAATTATTAACTGTGATATTTTCTATAGAGCAAACGGGGCTTTATAGACAATGTCAGAGTTAATTTAAGAAGTTACAAATTAAAGATGTGTAAAGCATTTGCAAATATAAAACCATGCTTAAAGTTTTGTTATCGACTGAACACAAAGTCCAGTGGAGTTTAAACTGATGAAAACAGACGCAGTCTTACCTGTGTTTCTCTGAGAGACTCATCTGAGAGAGAGAGTCCTTTCCTCTTTCCTCTGGCATACTGCAGCTAAACTGACACTGAAAACTGATCAGCACTGCTTTCTGAAAACACTCAATCCTTCAGCATCACCTGGAAATGACACCATTTTACACAGATGAAGAACATCTTATTTAAGACAATAATGAAGAATGCTGAGTTATCATCAACAACAGCAACAGCAAAAACAATCTATAAAATAAAGTGAGTTACAGACAAATATATTGCCATGTAAAATAACCGAATGGTCTTAATAATTTCTGATTGTTTAATGAGTTTAACTGACTCTAAATATTAATTAATCGAGGAACAGAACTTTTGTTTAAAACTTTGAGTGGGAAAACTGAACCTGATTTGTTATATTCTCTATTACAGTTTAATATCATTTTACAATCATATTTACCCACTCTTTATTAATTGTTGAATCGTTTGTCATTTAATCATTACTTCAAGTTCACAATGATGGTTGATTTCATTACTTTCAAATGATCCTAACATAACTGATTGAGTAAAAGTAACCTGAATTATAATGGACATACTGTATAACTACTAATCATAACTGCTATATATTATGACTGAAATATTCAGTTTAATAACAGCAGACTGTTGTTCGCTGACGTCAGGCTTCATCTGTCTGTCTACTGTAAATGTCTGCTTCAAAAATACTTTCGATTTCACATCACAAAAACAACAGCCTAAAACGGAAGAGGAAATGGGAGAAAACTTTGAAAAACATGTTTGTTTTAAATAATCAAATAATATTATATAATATAAATAACCCTTTATCAATAAAACATTTTGTGTTTTAACTTCAAAAGATTGTAATTTCTGGCAGATTCTTCGTCTGTTCGGAGTAGCAGAAGAACAGCCTTCTGTAACTTCAAATTTAAATCTCGCTTAATATACAATATGAAGTTCCTAATAATTACAAATGACTGTAATGGAGAATGTATTAAACTTACTTGCAGTCTTGTCCACTAAGAAGAGAATTTATAAGTACTTTAAACTCAGTGTTGTCAGTCCGCGCACGTCGTTCTCAGAATCTCTTGTTAGTGAGCAACAGGTTTAGGCCTATCACCACGTGTTGTTACTTTCGTTTTCCTCTTCTTCGTGTGTTTTACAGGAGGGTTTGGAACAGCTGAACAGTTGCACACCGACACCTACTGCACTGGAGCGGGATATTATACCACATATATCTCTAAATCCTGTTTAAAACCTCTTAAATAGACATTTCAACAGTGCATCTGTTATATTCCCTGTTTCTGGACTATTATCTAAGATGCTGGATAATGTAAATGACTGATATCCTGAGGTTTGTATTATACATTCAATCCTTTTATTTTGTATTTGGACATGCTATTAATGTTCTAGTTTCTGCTCCCCGACACTCATCACATAAACCTGTATTATGAAGAATATTTTCCTGTTTTTTAAAGGGAATTGCATTGCCTCTATGCCCTTGGCAGCCTGTCCTCTATCCACACAAATTATTCCATAATCCCATTATTATCCCATAATTATCCCATAATCAGGGCCACACGGAATCTGCTGACTTTTTTGTGATTTCTGTGCTGAATGTTTGGAAAAATCTGCGGAATTATGCGGAATGGCTTTAAATGTGTTAAACAGATATTAGAGTATTGGAACTGAATATAAAATATTCACTTCTTAATTTTTATTTTAGGCTTACAATATAAATACAAATAGAACAACTTTTTAAAACAAAACTATATTTCTCTTATCATCCATCCACTAAATGACGGAGAAAATATTACTTTATCAATTGTATTGTACACAAATCATTAAATAAACAATTGCATATCATTCAACAATAGAGCTTAATAAATACATACCTAAGTAAATAAAGTAATTAACTACTTTTAATAGCTATAAATTACTTTTAAATAAATAAATACCAGTCTGACAATCAATTACAGAAGAGTTCAATAAATACCTACAAATATATTTAAATAAAATAGTAATTTACTATCAGTAGTAATTTAGCATCAGAAAAAGTCATTTGACATCAGAAAAGCTACTGAATGTGTGTGGAGTTTGGAGCTTATTTTGAGTCTCTGCTGTTGAATTTGTCAATCAGCATCAGCATTTAACATTGTCCTGGGTTAGGCTGCGTCTGTGCTGTGTTAGAAGTGTAGAATAGTGGGGGACACGTCTCTCCACATCCACTGAAGTAGTGGGCAGATGCAGGTACAGTGCAGCCAGTGGGGCAAGTGTTGGCGTTCGATCTTCCCTTGAACCCCTCCACTCCACTGCACTAATTGGTAAGTTATAATTGGTTCATTAAAGAAAACAAAATGTTCACCAAGCTCATAGTCTCCATTATTATACTATCCCATTCTATTGTACTTTTCCCATAATAAAAGTTTCCCTCAGTTTGTTCCGTTGGGTTAATCCATCCATGCTGACAATCAGCTGGGGGTGTAGGAGTGATTGTTTGTTTTCTATAATTCTTTGTCTATATTTTGTTGACTATAATTATTTGTGTATATTCATTTGTTTATGACCCATTTCTTCATTTTTCTGAAATTAATGAATTTATTTTAATTGTGTTGAGTGATGTCTGTGTTATTCCCTGTGTATGTGTAATGGACTAGTCCTTTGTGTATATGTAATGTAATATAATATGACCTGTGTGTGTCATATAATAGGAAAACATCCAAATGGGTTTTGTGAGCAAGTGATGTTGAATAAACAATACCTCATGCGATTCTATGAACAAGAAAGGAACAACATGATTGGAGAAATGAAGAAAAATAGAATTCAAGAATGAAATTTTAAGGTTTTAATAAAATGGTCAAGTGAAATAAATAGTAAAGCATTCTTTGATTGTATTAGGGAGACAGTGCTAATACATAGAATATAAAACTCTGTTCCACTCTCTGGAGCAGAAGGTGGCGGTAATGCACCGAACACACTGGTTACCACGTCTAATGAGGGGAGAAGTGCCACTCAATAAACTTCCGGTTGCAGTTCCACTCTTGTTCCATATGAGGGCGCTCACATGACGAGTGCAGAATGAATGGAGGTCTATGGAGCTATTCACCTTATTCCGGAAGTAGCACTGGGTGGCGCCATCTGCGTAATCTCACTTCCTGGTTTAGCTACTTAGCGCTTTGTTTGCCCTGGTCCAATCTGTTATCTGTCTTGATATAAGTAGATAGACTATAATATTATAGCCAACTGCTGCAACGTACTAAAGTACATTTCACTTGAAGCTTTTGAAACAATGCCACAATCAAATTATTTAAACCAGCTATATATGCAGCCTTTTTGAAATATGCAGTTTAAATTCAAAATTCATCATGTAATTAGGCCTATTCATTGTGGACGTTGCGTATTTAATAAAAGTGAGAAAAGCGTTTTGTATGCTGTTGTAAGATGTGTCTTTCTAATAGCTATTACTTAGTTATGAAGATGTGCACAAACACTACTACATGTAAAGTTTGAAACATTATTACACCACAGTTTGTTTGCTTAATCACCAGATACATTTGCAGTGTATAGCCAACAGATGAGAAAAAAATAGCCACGAACTGGTGTAGAAAGAAAGTAGAGCCTCAACTAGATGAACAAGAGGGTAACGTTAGCTTAGCTAACTGCTAGCTGCAATTTCTTATGGTTTGATCTCTAACACAAGTAATGGCTGTAAAATAAATCCAGCGACTGAATTCTAGAGGACCATAGCTTTCAAACAAGGTATAGCATGTGTATGTGTCCTGTAGTGAGACCATTACAACATTAGATGTGTGTGGCTAATGTAGGCTAAACACTACACATCGGCCGGGCTGCGATCAGACAGGCAGACGGGTCATATAAACACCTAAAAGTCGTTTCAAAATTACCCCGAGAAACAGTGCATTGCTGTGCTGTTGGTACACACGTACATAGCACATTTGGCACAAATTAACTTATCTTATGTGACATTTTATCAGTGAGACTTCTCTGCAGTTCTCCTCGAAATTGAATGAGGGTCCGCTAAACCGGAAGTTGGTTTACAACGGAAGTACTGGACAGAAGTAAAAGTGGGCGGGGCGGAATAAGGTGAATACCGCTCAAAATCCACTTTTCTTAGGATATAAATTTTTTTTTGTCTAGTAATTTGAATGTTGTTTTCGAAAGGGGATGCAAAGAAATTACACATTGCTTGGTGTTAGATTTTTTAGAGTCACTTATTTGCTTTAAAAAGTCTTTCAAAATGTCAATGACGTCAGAATGCTGTGTTATGGGCAACATCAACTCAACCTGTAAGAAATCGAAAAGAAATAAGTACTCGTTCATTCAACTTTTGATCTATAACCCATGTTGAACTTGCAAAACCTACAATCAAATCTGAGATTTCTCAACGGCAATCAGGTGAGGGAGACAAATTTAGCGTCTAGCCCCATAGACTCCCATTCATTTTGCACTCATGGCGAGCGCCCCCAGTGGAACTCTGATTGGAACTACAACCAATAGGACTTAATAGGGCATTGGAGTGAACAGGCTTTCCGTAGACGGGCTTTGGAAGAGGTCATGTTTTTTTGTTTAGTTTAGTTTGCTTAGTTCATTGATTACTGTAAAGTTTGGTTCTGTTTAGTTTACCCTTTTTATGGGCCCAGATCTGACTTTATTTAATTCAGTTTTCAAGTAATTTAATTTGTAACTTTGTTTGGCATTTAATAAATAATTTTTTTGTTTGAAAGCGTCCTGCGTTCTTTGCCCTTGACTGCTTGGTCTCTAACAAGGCCTATATATATACTGTATATATATATATATATATATATATATATATATGCATCCCGTAGAAGTAGATTCTTCAGCACATGATCTCAAATCCATACACATTAAAAGAGGTTTCCTTGTCTCATGCGGTCGGAGAATTTCCTTTCTGTACAGCCATTGTTGATCCGGATGGGTCTTCCAAACTGATGAATACAATTACATTTATTCCTAAATCATGCAACAAATTTTTTTTTTTAAATGGGTTGTTCAAAAGAAAAAAAGGATTCTGAAATCAGATTAGTAGTATATAATTGTTATATGACCATTTTTGTTCCCTCTGGAGGGTCTGGCGGACCCAAGTACGGCAACGATAACCCCTACGCCGCTGTTCTGCTCTCCAGAGCGAATACAAACAGTGACTCTCTCGATGAATGCTCGATCAACATCAGCCATCTTGCAAACAGACAACCGCCTAGCACTTGCCCCTCCCACAAGAAGCGGATTTCGCCTCAGACGATCATGGCGGGTCTGCCTCGTAATGCTGCGTTCACACCAAACGCGAATAGAGCGTCACATTCGTGTCTACCGCGTCTAGTTGGACGCTTGAACATTTTGAATCCATTCGTGCGTCCAGAGCGAAATTGAAAAAAGTTTGAAGCGAAATTGACGCGCGAATGGATTCAAAATGTTCAAGCATCCAACTAGACGCGGTAGACACGAATGTGACGCTCTATTCGCGTTTGGTGTGAACGCAGCATTACGAGGCAGACCCGCCATGATCGCGGTACGAGAAGTCAACATTTTTTCGCTGAAGCTGTAATGTAAGACAGTGGTGCACGGTCAGATTGCGTTTCGTGAGTTTAGTGTACATTAATATCGTTGTATGAGACTGGAGACGCAGTTAAAGCAGAAGTTCGGTTGATTGCATCATCGGACAGAGAACGGTGTTGGAGACTGGCTGAGAGCACGAGAGAGAGTTGCTGGAGCCGTGAGTTTCATTCAGGACACTTCAAATGTTGTCACCCAGGGGCACTACACGGTGTTAATCCGGGCCTGGTTATTCTGACTGTCACTCTAATCATTTTTGAGCGTCCTACTGTTTTTCTGAGTCATCCACAAACTGTGTCGGAGCAAGTGTTTTTTTAAGAGACTGGCGATCGTCCATGATCAAGATTTGTTTTTGAGAGACATTTTTTTGTGATTCAGATCATTCGATCTATGCGTGCCGCGTGCAAGCTGAGCTGAGCTGCGCCAATTTGTTCCAGAAAGTTCCTGAGTTTTTTCCTGGGCTGTGCTGAAACTTCTCTTGTGTTTTTTTTTTCTTGTTTATTACCCTGCCATCCTCACGACATCTCACTGTCCTGTCTCAGCTGTTCATTAAGTCATCGCAAGTCATCACAAGTCATCGCAAGTCATCACATCAAAGTTCTTGTTGCCACAGACTGGTACAACAGTTCGATACACACACACACACACACAGGCCCTGTCCCAAATGGCACCCTAAGCACTCGTGGTCTTCTTACGAGTCTGCACTTTCGTGACGTAACGCCGCTGTGACTGTCGGGTAGAAGTCTGCTGTAGAGCTCGCATCAGTGCGGCCTCGGCAAAAGTGCGCATCGAGGGCGCATATCGACCGCAAAGGGGGCGCTCGCGAGCACCCTTCTGAGGCCTAAAATGACAAATGGGACACCCTACGGTCTCACAGACTTAACAGACACGCGCACGCGGCAACCATTGTAAGTCCACAAAGTGTGCCTAGATGTTCTAGTGCACAGAGATCTGTAACGTCAGCAGAAGAGCAAACAGGTCGTGTCCGGGGTGAGATGGTCTGTGATGATGTTCCTGCCCGTTTCTTGGACAGGGCCACACACACGAACACTTCACTGATATAGAGTGAACCGAACTGAGTGTTTGAATGAACTGAGGGTTTCAACTGTCAATTTGAACTGTGTTTGTGATAACTGAGTCGATTGGAAACCGAATCATAAAATTGATTCATAAGAATCGTTTAAGTGATTTTAAGGTCATCTACGTATTTGAAATGAGTCATTTGGATGGAATGAGTTGTTTGAAGTGAATCATTTGGATTGAACTATAAGAGTCATCAACATCCAGTGTTGTTTGTAAATAAGTTTGTGCCCTAATACTGACATTAATTTTGGGGAAACACTTTTAAGGTGTTAAAAGAGGTTTGTTTTGAAAGTGTTAACCATCTGAAGGTCTTTCAAGAAAACAAGAAATCTCAAAACTGTTTATTTTTATTTATCTTTTGTTATTTTTGGTTATTTTATTCTATTGAAACAGATCCTTTCAGAAATTAAGACATTTGACAGTTATTTTTGAACTTACCTTGGGGTCGGGGCGTCTCACTTACAATACATACTGTATTAGGATTAGGTGGATGGGGATGTGAATTTAAATAAATGTTTCACCACATGCACTTCAGGAAGCCACCGTATCGACATACCTGAAGCCTACACTACCTATTCCTGTAGTATATTCTAAAATAGTGTAAGGTAAAACATATACACATAATGTGCATATTGAGACTCAAAGCACTGGAGCAGGGACTAAGATCCTTTCACTTTCATCCTTTCCAGGGTAATGTTTTAATTTTCCCCTACGAGGCGAGACTTACAGTCCCATTACAGAAACAAATAAGTTTATGTCACGATCCACACACACACAGGAAACAAGAGAGATCCAATTTGCAGTATTTATTGGGGTAATCCGTACTCACAAAACCAGTCCAGGCAAAAGGTCAAAATCCATAAAGGCAATCCAAGAACAAGAACAAGAACAAGAACAAGAACAAGAACAAGAACAAGAACAAGAACAAGAACAAGAACAAGAACAAGAACAAGAACAGGCAGAAACAAACGTCAGAAGTGGTGTGATATGTTACAAGGACTCAGTGACAAACACTGACACAAACAGGATATATATACACAGACACTAACAAGGTGAGGGGAAACAGCTGAGTGCAATGATGATGGGGAACACCTGAGTGCAATGATCAGTGGTAGCCAGACAGGATGATGGGAAACGTAGTTCATGATGTGAGTGACACCGGGGAAGGAGGACATCTAGTGGACACCCGGGAACACAAACCCAACACTGTGACAGTTTAAGAAGTGAGAAGCATTGCTGATAAATAAAACGTATAAAAACAATAGTGAATTTACGAAATAAAAATACAATTATTAAGCATGAGTATTTTAAAGGTAGTTTTAATCTTTAAACGTGTTGAACTTACCATCGGTGAAATGAGGCGGTCTTCATGCATCTATCTGGTTAAAGTCACAGAACCTTGAATCTTTCTGAGCAGATGAAATATGCCACTGGTTTTGATTTCAGATTACACCAGTCCATATCTTTGTGAAAACAAAAATGTTACTAATTAGTTTTTAAGAAATAAAAATCATTGTAGATAAATAAACCATATAAATAAATGAAATAAGATGTTAAATTATTAAGTATAAGTATTTTAATCTACAGGAAAAGTAATAAGTCATGTAGGAGATAAGGATGGCCACTGGCTGATTGCAGCTATTGAAATATGTGACCAAAAAATTATTGTGCTTTCAATATACGGATATAATAACAAAGTGAACAACAGAAGTATGTTAGAGAAACTGGGTAGGCTAGTGACAGAGTGGAAAGCTGTTCATGTGACAGATAATGTTGTTATAGGAGGTGATTTTAACATTGCTCCAAATTCTTGGTTGGATAGGCTACCTCCTAGAGGCCAACAACCCGAAAACAACGAAGTACTACACAATTTTTGTATTGAAACGAATACTTTTGATTATTGGCGATTGAATAACCCTACAAATTTAGAATATACATGGATTAGTGCTTCAAACGGGAACCAACGGTCAAGGCTAGATTACTGGTTAATCTCACATTCAATAAGTAACAATGTTCAGAAATGTGAGATTATTACATCTCCGCTCACCGACCATTGTTTAATAAGTTTATCCTTGATTGTAACAAAACAATCACGCTCTTCAGGCAATATATGGAAACTAAATAATAGACTATTATCAAATGATGGTTTTTGCAAACAAATAAAATCACTTTGTTTAAAAGTAAAAGGAATGGATATGTCAAATAAAGGGAAGTGGGAATGGTTTAAATTTGAAACAAAGAGGTTGGCAATTGAAACGGGGAAAAGCATGTCAAAAACAAGTAAATCAAAACAGAAAGAAATACTGAAAAGGATTAACATACTTTGTGGTAAAACTAATGCTTCAGAGGAAGAACTAACTGAGTTGAACTCCCTCCAAAAACAGCTTGATGAAATTTATCTAGAAAAAGCAAGTGGAGCCTTTGTACGATCCAGGGCTAGATGGATCGAAGAAGGTGAGAAATGCACAACATATTTCTATGGCTTAGAAAAATCTAGGCAGTCTAAAAAAAGAATCTGCAAATTAACAAGAAATGACACAGTCATAGAAGACCCTAGCCAAATACAGGAGGAAGTTCAACTCTTTTACTCTGACCTGTATAGCTCAAATTTCCACGAGGAGGACTGTGAATCCTTTTTTACTCTGATTAAGAATAATATTAAAAGGATTGGGGAGAATGACAAAAAAAGGTTAGAAGGAAAAATAAATCTGCAGGAAATAGAAAATGCCCTGAAAAAAATGAAAAATGGAAAGTCACCTGGAATTGATGGGTTGACCTCGGAATTTTTTAATTTTTTTTGGGAAGATATTAAAGAATTGTTATTAAATGCATTTATCGAGTGTATACAAGAAGGATGTCTTACTCCAACAATGAGAACTGGTATAATAACCCTACTTCCCAAACCAAAAAAAGATACAACGATTATAAGTTATTAGCGTTAATATATGCAGAGAGATTGAAAACAGTAATTGATAAAATAGTAGATGAAACTCAATCTGCATTTATAAAAGGCAGAAGTATACATAATAATGTGAGATTAATATTGGACATGATGGACTATCGGTCTATTTTGGAATCGGAAAGCCTGATTTTATTTATAGATTATTTTAAAGTTTTCGATTCTTTAGAACACGATTTTTTATTTTCTACATTAGAAAACTTTGGATTTGACAAAAAATTTTGTTCAGTGATCAAAATGTTATATACTGATATTTACAGTTATGTCTCCTTAAACCCAGGACTAACACCTAGAATAAATATAACTTGCGGAATAAGACAAGGATGTCCAATTAGTCCCAAGTTGTTCATCTTATGTACACAGCTACTAGCATATCTGATATTAAATCATCAAAATTTTCAGGGTATACATTTTTTTGATTACGAATTTCGCCTCAGTCAGTTTGCAGACAACACTGTCTTCTTCCTTAGGGATAAATCTATGGTTAGTAATGCATTGCAAATAATTTCTATTTTTTCCAAAGCTTCAGGGCTTCGTTTAAATATGAAAAAGTGTGAATTACTTGCGTTATATGACTGTATAGATACAGAAATAATGTCAATTCCTGTTAAAAAATAAGTTAAATATCTTGGAGTTAAGATGGTTAAAGATGAAAAACAAAGAGAGGAAATTAATATGAAAGAAAAAATTGATCAAATACAAGGATCCTTAAACTAAGGCTTAGTAGAGATCTTTCCATTTTTGGGCGTAACCTATTGTCCAAGGCTGAGGGTATATCCAAACTGATCTATCCATGCCAATCTCTTTACATTGCTCCAAAAAATGTGAAAAAAATTAATTCCATTATATATAAATTTATCTGGAGAAATAAGACCTACTATGTTAAAAAATCTCAGTTGGTTAAAGAATATAATAGGGGGGGGGTATCAAAACAGTGGATTTTGAGGCAATGTTAGGAACATTTAAAATAAAGTGGTTGAAGGAGTTTTTATTGAAGCCGGATTCAATATGGTTTCACATTCCAAAAAGTATTTTCAAGAGGTTCGGTGGGTTAAACTTTTTTTTGAAATGTGACTTTGAAATTTCTAAAATACCTTTTAAATTATCTGACTTTCATAAACAAGTTTTGTATCATTGGAAGATGGTATTTACCCATAACTTTACCCCTCATTGTGCCACCTTATGGAATAATAGAGTAATTGTTTCAAACAAAAAGTCTTTGTTCAACCAACTTTGGTTTGATCAAGGCATTATCTTTGTACATGACATTTTAGATATAAATGGTGAAATCTTACAGTTACAAGATTTTAAAAACAAATTTAATAATATTCAATGTTCTCTTAAAGAATATAGGAAAATCTGTAAATCTATCCCAGTGAATTTGATACAACTGATAAAAAATACAATTATTTTTTCTAAGGTCCAAATTAAACTTCCAAACTTAACGATAGGAGAATTAAACATTACGGACAAAATAAAGCTTTCAAAGGATATTTACATCATGATTATGACAGGAAGATCAAACTTAAAATATTAGATAATCCAACAATTGTAGGAAAACATTGGAAATTTATAAAATGGCCAATTGGACCCAAAGTAAAAGAAATGCAATTTAAAATTCTTAACAACTACTATCCATCTGCGGAAACACTGAGGGGTAGATTTGGCTTTGAAGTTGACCCTTGTGACTTTTGTCATGAAAATCAAGAACGAACAGAACATTTATTCTTCCTTTGCTCAGTTAGTAGGAATTTTTGGCAAGATGTCCATAGCTGGTTGAATAATAACATTAGGGAACTTGAACAATTTTCAATCGAAGATATTCTTATTTATAATTCTAAACTGACGGGAGACACTTCACTTTTGATTAACCTTATCATCATTATGGGTAAATACCACATTCACAAAAATAAATGGAAAAAACAATTGCCAAATGTAAAAATGAACTTCGTATGTTATTTTCCTCCTTGAACCTTGTTAAAGATTCCAAACAAACTGTAGAAGCTATTTGTTATGCTGCAGAAATGTTTTTGATCCTGTAACACATTATTTATTTGAGAACAAAGCCTTATTTATTTAATATAATTTTTAAATAATCTTGTCATCTTGTGGACACAACGAAATACTGCCTTACACAGATAAATAATACATATAAAATAGTGAATAATAGTTCATATTATTTGAAATAAGATGTTAAATGATCAAGTAAAAGCATTTTAATCGAGTACATCAGCGATATAGGGTCATCATGTGGACGCCACAATGTACTGTCTTAAGCCCTATTCTGGGGACCTCGAGTGATTTAGATATTACCCCTCCACATCTGAATTTCGTGTGGTGCATTCGCATGGGATAAACGAAGCCTGTGATTTTACTCTAATTTACTGACTTATCTCCCGGATATGATGTCAATAGGCTATTGCTTGGAAATGTCTTGTCGTTATTATAGGTCTAGCTGTATGATATATCATAAACAGAAGAATGTTCCTCACCGCATGCTGATATACATGTCATCCATCTCCATCTAATCATTCTTTTTGTTTTTGCTCTTCTGATGGTTTCCAGCTTTCTCTTTCTGCAAATTGTATAGTTGTATGGTGTAGCCTATAGTGATATGACCCAGCACCCAAAATACTATCAAAACACTCCAACGCAGCCTTTATTCTTCATGAAAGATGGATAAAAAAGCACACAGGAAAAAAAAACCCTTGAAAAAGTACGACCCCGCCAAATCACAGAGATGCTGATTCGCACGGGACTAATATTATCACAGGACCTCGGTGTTCGGTGAAATATGATCGGTCATTTGCGGGGGAATTTTTACATAACAAATTACAGACATGGTCGATTCGCACCGGATTAAGATCACAGACAACCTCCACAATTATTACAAATTACTAGAGGTCACCAGGTAATACTTATCCCGTGCGAATAGGGATTTACACAGATAAATAAAACATATAAAATATTGAATAATAGTTCATATTATTTTAAATAAGATAACATTTTATTAAGTATCTCAGTACTTACCTGAGATGATATGAGACGGTCTTTTTTTTTGTCTCTATACAATTAAATTCACAGATCCATGAATTTCTGAGCAGAGATGAGTGCTGTGCTACTGCTAAACTGAAAATGAAGATTGAGTCCATCATGGCAGGGGCATCAGCCCTCCCCTTCCTCTCTGTTTGACCAAAGCATCACTTTACAATTTGTTTCAGGAAACATCAAACAATTAAAGGGCAGGATAGTCACTTCTAAAGTTTTATTATTGAGTGATCATAAACGCGAACGACCGTAAACCAACACAGACACCTGTCACACAATCATCCAAAATGTAGCCATTTTGACACCTCTACACTGACCAGGACTGCAAGATCAAGAGAATTAGATGTTTATACCTGTGTCTTCAGGAAACAGTAAGGGTTAAAACAAAATGGCTAGGAAGTTCAATTTGATATTCTCTTATCCTTTGATTGTTATGATAAGCTAATCGTCCTTCCTACCTGTGGAGCAACACTCACCCGTCCTGTCTGGATGGTGAATGTGTGAAAGAGACACCTCAACTCTGATAACCTCTGAAGATCAGTCTCCCAGGCAGAAGAACAATATTGATCTTATTCTATCATTTAATACTTTATTTGTAAATAGTATAGTGGTGAGTAAATGGATCAATGCTGTTTTATTCATTTTCATATGGTTTACTTTGAAATATAGTAAAGACATCATTTTCACTAATAGATTAAATCAATTACATGACAGATCACGTAATATATGCAATTTGATTAACAAGCAGAGATAAAACATTAAATCTTTACATTTTGACTGTTTACATTTTTGGCTATTTACTAGCGAGTCAAAGTTACAGTTGATAAAGTTTTTTTTTCTCCAAGTCAGAACGATTATCAGGCTGTTGTGCATTAAAACCAATACGAATATATATTCTACATATTCTAAATAAATCAACGTAAGGTGATATATGAAACACAATATTTCAAACGGTTGAGTAAAATATAATATAAAATATATTTCAAATGAAATGATTATAAACAAAATATATAATATCATACAAACATTTTCTGAACAAATTATTATAGTTTTAGCTAAATTAAAATATAAAAAGCACCTTACATTTTTCAGAGAGCAGGAAAAAATCTCCATAAACAGAAATGAACAAACCATGTATGAAATGATTTACAAAAATGCAATAAGTAGAAATCTAAATTCTCTTTAGTGTTTCTTAGAGAGACAGAGGAGTGTGTTTTACCCTAAATGGTGTGACAGTCGCAGCAGTGGCGTAGGGTAGAGACCAGCATGTTTATGGAGGTTCCATAGACATAATGATCATGTACTGTAACTGTATATCCTGTCCCGTACACTATAAACACAACCCTCACAGAAAACTGTCTGTTTTTTACATTTTTTTTACAAAAATATAAATAAATATAATTTATAAGGTGTTTTGCTCATGGGACACATTTGCTCAGGTCAAAAATATCTGAACCACACACACACACACACGCACGCACACACACACACACACACACACACACACACACACACACACACACACACACACAAGGGTTCAATAAGAATAAACGTATCTATATTTTAAATTAAATGGTTATAAATAAAATGTAAAACACAATGAATAATAACAAATGTCACAAACATTTATTTAAACAGTTTTAGTCAGTAAATAAACTGTTAAATAAGTTGGCTAAAATAAATGAATAAATATAAAAACACCTTATACATTTTCAGAGCGCTGAAGAAGAAGTTTTTTATGCGACGATAAAAAACAATCCAAAAAGCAAATAGTTTCAGTTGTCATAAACAGAACAGCCGCAGATCCTCCAGGGATAAACTCGAGTGTGAACTGAAGCTTCAGACGCTCACAGAGACGCAGGAGTTACAGACCAGACGAGCCTCGGGACACAGTGACACAGCATGTGTAAAGTTAGTCTGCGCTCCAGAGCATATACTTCCAGAGTTTCATTCATTACTAAACTCATTTAAAAGCATAATCTTAAACGTTTTATTAAAATCGTATCTTCTGTTTATCTTCCTAGAAGTCTTCTGTATGGTAGAAATGATTTTGCTTAAATTTAACCTAAGGTATTATTTTCACTTAACAGCATCTGTTCAAAACTTTAACATTTTAAAGCAAAAACTGAACTTAGTCGTTTTAGATCTTATTTATACAAAAATATTCAAGCAGTATTTTGTCCATGCAGCATTAATCATGTGTTTTAAAATACAACTAAACCATGATAACAGATGATTTTTCTTTTGACAAACCTACATTTCAGATCATTTCCCTCGTGGTGTTTAACATCCAGGAGCTGAAGAAGTAGTTCTTTATGCAAAAAAAAAAAAAAAAAAGAAGAAATAATTAATTAAACAAACAACAACGATACAAATAGTTTAAGTTGACATAAACAATACACTCCCAGATCCTCCCATAAGTTGTAATTTGCATTGTACAATATGTAAATAGATTGTGTCAGATTTGTTAGAGGGACTGTGCCTCATTATTGTAATGCAATCACACTGAGGACTAAAGTCACCTGTCCCTTGTAAAGGCTATGGATAAAATGCATTCATAAGCTTTATGCAACAATCACGAGTGCTCAATTTACTACAAAAGTGTGTACGGCGTATAAGAAAAGAGACATTTAGCTGTAATGAATACATAATACAGAAACACTCTCTTCCGATCTATTGTAAAAGTTTGTAATCTTTGATTGTAAATGATTTTTCCCCCTACTAGCGGATGACACCGCTTACATCGTGTTTCTCTGTACAGTTTTTAGACGAAGACTTCTCCTTGAGCACGGTCAAACAGGCGTAGGAATTAATGAACAAATGCAGCATTAGAAAATTACACAACACTCCTTCTACAGTAGTGTTTAAACTGTGATATTCTCTCAGGTCATCCTTCTGGTCTGTCGAAGCGGTCACAAGACACATAACAGCCCAACATGAAGAGTGAGGCTTGATGTTTTTCTGTTACATATACGACTGTTACACTTAAAACAAACCTATCAATTAAGCTACGCATTACGAGTCAAGGTGTCACAGACAGACAATTTGTCATGCTTGTCTTCACAATTTGTGTTTCTTTAAGAAAAACAGTTTTTGTCCCTCATCAGCAGAATACCAAAATTGTTTAACATATCTTAATTTCTCACAATTATAAATATTGATTAGCATCAGCTCACAGCTCAGTTGTTACCAAATGCTAGTGAAGAGATAATCTACAGAATGTCACTGTCACATTAGTTTGCTATTACCAGTGATAGCGGCTCTGGTATCGTCACATGACTGTGAGTTCACATATAAACCACACAGTTTTGACTATGAAGCCAGGCCAAAAACAAAAACAGCAGTTAGTTGTAGCAGTATGGAGATTGAGTTATGTTTCTTTGATTTTGTTCTCATTTTTCTTAAACAGACTGTTATGAAACTGTTTACCACGGCTTCATTCTTAACATCAGCATCTTATTGTAATGCCGGATGTGATTGTAATGTTTTGTGTGGTGTTTTCTTTACACTTTCCCCTGGATATCTGTTTCCTATGTAATGTTAGTGAACTCTAGGTCTTCTCGTCTTCTGTTTGTTCATATACGACAGTATTCACATGAATTTGCTTGCTTTAATGATGTAACGACTGGGCTATTGAATCATTCGTTCGTTTGGTCTGAATTAACAAATTCGGACTCTCTGTGTTTTCTAAGCACATCTCTTCCAAACACATTCTCTGCAAAGCTTACTAAAGCCTGTAACCTCCTGACTCCCAAATACAAATCATGCTTAGGCTCCAGCTAGTCTGCAACAAATGGTCTTTCGCGACACTTTATGGCACCCTGGAGTATTATCAGAACCTAAAATCAACAATCTCTTGCGAGCTCCGCAAGCCTTTCTATGTGACACTACACACACACACACAAACGTTTCTTTACTCTCATCATGTAAGTCATTACTAAGATGATGTATTAAGGCCTGCATGTTTGGTTAGCCCTTTCATGCCGTAGTTATGATTTTCTGATTTGTAACTTGGAAGTGTTTCTCCTAAGTAATATTCTCAAATAGAAACATGGTCTTGTAACCTGACCCCCCTGCTATAGGATAACACTTTACAACACCCCCGGGAGGCTGAGGAGTCATCCCCCACACACATACACACACACACACACACACACACATACACATACACATACACACACACACACACACACACACACACACACACACACACACACACACACACACACACACACACACACACACACACACACACACACACACACACACACACCTTTGTGTGTAACTTAGAATATAAATATCCTTTTCAATGTATGTACATTCCTATATGCATGTGTGATTAGTTTTGCCTTATAATAGAGGTGTGGTTTTCTAATGTGTAGTTTTGAATTCAAAGTGTTTATTGAAAGAATGTTCCCCAATATTGTCTTGTAACCCGACCTCGGACTAGGACGTCATAAAGTTTCAGCAGCTCATCCAACTCCTCTGCAAGAGAGATAACGGGGAGCGCAACATTCCAACACACACACACACACACACACACACACACACACACATACATGAACTTTGAACATTAAACTTAGAATATAAGCATGTCATTTTTCATATACTCCTGTGTGTTTCCTAGGTTATATTCACTTCGTTTATGACGTTTATTTGAAGGAACGAACTTTTAAATGCTTCTATTCGTGCATGTGATTGTAACTTTATATACTTAGCTGTTTTATAATTCATTCTTGGTATCTGTTTAACCGTCTTGACTGAACCACTCATACATAGGAGATTACAGTAAAATGTATTGTTCTATGTGTACAATCTTTCTGGGTAGAAATGACGAAATTTTATACCATCGTAAACTATGCAAAGAAGTTCTTCTGACAAGACAAAGGAAAAATCTTCCCGCCCGAGATGCTCTAAGATGATTGGTTCGCGTACGCAGAGTAGGCGTGAACCCATCTTCTCCATAAGAGACTGACACCAAAGTTTCTCAGTGAGCACTTTTTCCTGTGAGAGGTTTTCTGGGTCCGAGAGTCTGTCTGTCTGAGAGAACTTCCGGTTCCATGGCTCCTTCGGGAGCTTCGGGAGCTCATCTCCGTTTTTCTTTTCTTTACTAAGTTTTATTTTCATATTCGCCTCTCCCTCCACGAGGGAGATGAACTCTGAATTGTTTCGTTGGTAACTTAACGTTCGGTGAACCTTTAAATCTTCCCGCGAGTCTGCTCGCCCCAAAGACACGATGGAACACGCCCAGCTCTAAAAAGAACGACACACGCGTCTTCTTTCCTCAGCAAATACAAAGAGAACCATACGCAAGTATTGATTTGATGTGATTGATGTGGTTTCTTGTTGTCTCTCTTAAAGGTTACCTGGTCGGTGATTTTTGCCATACTGCGATCTCTGATCGCACATTTTGCTTTCACTTTCTCTCTCTCTCATCTCTCTCATTTTCCGATCTCTCTCTCTCTCTCTCTCTCTCATTTTCGTGATTCATTTAGTCTTGTATTTGTTTACGTGTTCTGTATATGCATACATATATTCTGTGTGAATTGTAGTTCGATGTATTATTAGTTCAATTATTAAAATTCCATATATCCTTGATTGCATCTGTCTTAAATGCCCATATTACGAGTCAATGAAATGTTCGATCTTAAGCTACAAAGCTGATTTGTTACTTTTCAGTAACCATAAATTTTTTTAGGACAGGATAATAGTTTCACGGCCAGAAACTATTCTTCCGGAAATTATAAGAAGTGATAACTTTATTGAGAAGTTGATAAGTTAATCTTACGGCCGTTTTGCTGGACAAACAACTGTTTGATAATTACATTAATTTCCATCAACTACTTATTCAGCGCTCTGAAAAGGGTTATCTCATAAAATCGATCTGAAATAAGGCTATTGATATATGGGTAACACTTTAGAATACTGTATCTTACTTACTGCATAACTAATAAGTAATTATTGAAGAACTAATAGGTAATTATTCATTAACTACTTCTTCACTACTGTTAACTACTAAGGAAGATGTGTTAACTAATCAATATGTAATATATTTTTATGATTGTGTTAAGTAACAGTTAGTTAATAAATAATGAATTCTGTCATAACTCTTGAAGAACTACTACTAATTATCTACTAATTAAGGTTCAAGAAAAATAACTAAGAAGTAACTACTAATGAACAGTCATACAAAACTAACCTCAGATTAGTTTTTATATTTTATATACAGTACTGTGTGTGTCTGTTTTCCTCAGCATAGAATGCCATTGAGTAAATTCATGTTTGAGGCAATGACTGAGGGGAACTGAAAATATAGGGAACTTATTAGTAATTCATAAATAATTATCAAATAATTCTGCAGGAATTACTTTGAAACCTGGAACAGTATTCTAAAGTGAGATGTAACGACTATGGCTCGATGGGTAAAAATGGACTTTTAATTTATATACTAATTAAAAGTGAAAACACTTTCTAAGTCCCACAGACTGGGCAGACTCTGTAACTGAATCCCTTTTACGACCCACTTCCCCCTTTCCACAGTGTGAGCTTCAAAGACATTATTGACATTCCGATCTCAAGAGAAAACCCACTCTGAATCACACACACACACCAAACCGCTCTGAAACTCCTAAAATACAAGTTACACACACACGCATGAATCATTATCAAAATGTTTTTATGTAGTTTTCTTGTCTATGGGATGTGATGGGATAAATTGAGATTTATGCACCTCTGCAGATGTAATGGACACGTGTGTTGATACATTTGAGATGTATCTGTTTCATTAACTGATATTAATGTCGGGTGTGATATCTTACGGATCGTACTGAGCTTCTTTATACAGAGATAGAAACTATATTCCGCACAAAATGTTTATTCCTAGACATAAGGTGGTATTAAAGTTTTAATGCATTTTTCTGTGTACGATCAGAAGAGGCGTTCCTTCACAAACAATGAAACGCTCCCGCCTCAGAACCGAAAGATTTCATTGGGTCCCGTCATCAAACGGGGCGTTACCCCGCGCTGCTTTAAAAACCACAACACAAGCAGACGCTCGCTCTCTGCGCTCATACTCTCTCACCCTCGGGACTCCGAACTCTGAACTCTGCACTCTCACCCCTCCCTGCACCAAGGGCAGCGGAGCGGGAAAAGGCACCGGGCCTTCATCCAAACCAACCGCGGATGTAGAAATCCAGTCTCGTCCTGTAACCAAGTTTTCTCGCCCTTCCCGCACCGGGAAGAGACTTCCGTACCTCTCGGTAATGTTACGATCAGTAAGTTTTAAGAACTTCACGCGAAACGCAAGCCTACAAATCGATGAGACACGGTCCAGCCAAGATACGCACGTGGTCCCGAAGCCCAGCTTCACACAGACAAAGGAACAGAATCGCAAGTAACGTATCAAATGATCTCTCTCGAAGCGGCTTTCACAGTTGTCTCTTAAAAGGTTCTGTTTGTGAATTACCATACTTTCTCCCTCACTTTCTTCCTATTTTCATTCTGATCAAGTCATGTTTTATGTTTGTTTGTTTACGTACGTAGATTAGCCTATATTACTTCCTATATACATATAATCCTTTGTGTGTCATTTTTGATTAAATAAATCTTTTATACTTTGACTGACTCTGTGTTACAATCCCACCAATGTAATTGTCAATGAAATTGCGATAAGATCTGGCTACTAGCTCTTTATTTTGATTCATAAACCCAGCAATTTGCATCCACGGCCAGGAGAGAATTTGTCTGAGGTTTGATAATATAAATATTCCTTCTTAACGGGTATAATCAAAGTATTCGCTGGTCGAATGACTGATGAGAGACCAGTTACAGAACGAAATATTTTTGATAATTAGCAGGTAATGTAATCGCATATGTGAAATTTATGAATTATGACTATGAGTTATGATTTTAATATTTCCCCAAATTTGAATATTGCTCGAGCTAATATTTCATATATGACCTAATTATGATTGTTACCTATAAACGCTACAGAGAATATAGGGAACTCATTAGTAATTAATAAATAATTATCAAATAATTATCCAGGAATTAGGCTACTTATAACCTGAAACAGTATTCTAAAGTGAACATATAAGGAAATGAATTGGTAATTAAAAAATAATTATTAGATAATTATTCAGGAATTACTTGGAACCTGGAACAGTATTCTAAAGTGAGAATATAGGGAACTCATTAGTAATTAATACAGAATTACCACATACTTCTGACTCAAATCAAACTTACTGTAAAAAACACATTATTAACGGTATTATCTAAACCTTTGTAAAATAGATAAGTTATCATACATTATGATACATTTTGCTAATTAAATAAAAAGTTTGCTTATTTGCAGATCAATATATAGCCTAGTAAATGTCTGCACTTATCTTTCTTATTAGTGCTGAAGAATGACTAAAACTGGCTAGAAAATAAAATAAAAAACATTGCTCAGTGCATTTTACTTTTCAAGTAATTACCTTTGTACTTTTATTAAGGTAATTTTGAAAATGAATAGGCCAATAGTTTATCATTTTACTGGAGTAATATTTTATTGGGTTATCTGTACTTTTACTCAAGTACTTGATTTGTGTACTTCATCCACCACTCCACTGCTAAAATAAAACGGCTTATTGTATCCACTGTGTATGACTGTTCATTAGTAGTTACTTCTTAGTTATTTTTCTTGAACCTTAATTAATAGATAATTAATAATAGTTCTTCAAGAGTTATGACATAATTCATTAGTTATTGATTAACTAACTGAAACTTAACACAATCATACAATTCTATTACATACTAATTAGTTAACACATCTTCCTTAGTAGTTAACAGTAGTGACTTAAGTGTTAATAAAGAATTACTTATTAGTTCCTCAATAATTCCTTATTAGTTATGCAGTAAGTGTTACCGATATATGAATAACGAATTATAATTCGTTGTGATTGATTATTCATACCTACAATCGATCTATTTTCAACTTCGATAATTTAATGTAACTGTAATATGCAATATATTAATCATATTCATGATTAAGTATTAAAATTCCCTATAGATCATTTGAGCTAATGTTAAGGTACTACCCAGTGCGGTTACAATAAAATCATGGTTTAAACCATCATCTTCACTGGAGACATTTACATTATATTATTATACCATCCTAGTTTTTAAATAGAGCTTAAATGTATATTTTATATTTTAACTCTTTATGTAGATAAAGATTGCAGCACAAGGATCTCTGAAATATTTTATCTTGTAAAATATGTAGTATTTTTAAAATGCCACAAAACAAAGAATGAAGACATCTTTCTAATCTTTTCAATCTACAGTATGAAACAAAAGACAGTGTGTCATCCTGCGCTGATTCACCAGCAAAATACAATGCATTGTTTGCAAGAAAAACTCAAGTTGTAGTCTGATGATTCCTTTAGCTGAATAATCTCACCAAGTGTGGGTGTTTTATGACTATTGAAGGCGTCACGTCCTTGGATGTTTCGCACCTACAGGCCCCTTACCTACTGAATATGGTGTTTAATTAAGGGTTACGATACAGTAATTAAAATGCAGAAAACATTCCTCAACTCTTGCTTTACAATGGCTGCTCCGAAAACTCCTGAAACATTTCTCTGCTAAAGACTGGGTTATATTTTATAATCAAATTTGGAGAGATCTGAATAGGGTTGGTGGAAACTATTGGTGCTTTTACAAGTGGGGTGGCCCGACACCAGACGTGCGGGACCGTGTGCCAAAGCCTGGTGATAACGTATCCATATCAACCTACTGGAACAAGACACTTCATGACCAACACCACCTTAAGTTGATGAACAAACGCTGTGAGGAGTCCGAAACTGACTTTTAGTTTCAAAGCAGCGATGAGTCTGACTCTAATGAGTGGATTGTGACAGGCCAATTCCAGAGGACAACCCCTTCGAATGCTAGGTATTATATACATATCTGTGTTACACAACATTTAATAAACAATTTAATAACCGCTTCAGGGACTGAACTTTAACATTTTAATCTTTGGTAAAAGTTAACTTAAAGTTTGCACAAAAAGAAATTCCATCCTATCTGTCCTTTCTAAATGCATGTTATGGATCTATTGCGAACAATTCACCCGTGCATATGTTTTGACCTTGTAATGTTTAATCAAAATTTTGTTGGAAAATGTGGTGGATTTTAACTTTTTATGTCAACAGGTTCTACGTAACTGGGTTATGTTGCATTTAATTAACATTGTTTATTTCAGTAGACTTAAGTTTATTACATAAGGTTAATTCAATGCCATTTAGTTAAATCAGCTTAACATTCTTAATTTGGTCCAAAACTATTAAGTTCAATTATCCTAAAATTATTATAAAACAAAAATTAAAACATATAATCCACTTGTTTAACCCTTTAGAACCTGAAGCTAAAATAGGTGTTTTCCACATATTTAGATTTTTTGACTGTAAAATTTTAAACTAATGTGCTATCTTCATGTGCAAGGTGTCATCATTTTCAGAGAAAGATTAGCTTTCAACAAATTAGTTATTGACCTTTATTGTGTGTGGTGAGCTTGTAAATGGAATAATTTTTTTTTAAAAAAATTTAAAAACCGAGAATAAATGTACTGATTTTTATTTAGAAAAAAATTGAAGTTTAATACATATATACAAGTCTTTTTTGTGACATCCAGCCCTAAATTTTGTATAGTTTTTGTAAACATAAAATTAGGCAGAATATAACGACAGTAAATATTTAATTGATGAGTTGTCAATACAATATATGGTGTGATTTTACCTAAAAATTCTACATATTGAGACACAATGATAACTGCAAATCTACATTTGTATTTACACAATATCTAATTATTGCCTCTCTCTCTCGAGTACTGAGAATGAATGATAAAACAGGTGGTAATTGCTGTGTGAGCTGTTTAAGCGTGGGGGAAAACTGTTTTTGTGTCTAGATGTTCTAGTGCACAGAGATCTGTAACGCCAGCAGAAGAGCAAACAGGTCGTGTCCGGGGTGAGATGGTCTGTGATGATGTTCCTGCCCGTTTCTTCACTCTGGAGATGGACAAGTCCTGAAGGTTGGGCAGATGCACACCTCTTCTTCTGTCTGATGTACTGGCTGACCCAAACCAGACAGTTATAGAAGAGCACAGAACACACTCCATAACAGCTGAGTAAAACTGTGTCATCTGCGCCTGTGGCAGGTTGAACTTTTCCAGTTGATGAAGAAAGCACAACTTCTGCTGGGCCTTTTCTGCAATAGAGCAAATATGATTGTCCCACTTCAGGTGCTGAGAGATGTAGAGACCAGGACCCTGAATGACTCCACAGTGCTGTTCATGATGGTGAGTGGGAATAATGCTGGGGTGTTTCTCCTGAAGTCCACAATCATCTCCACTGTTTTGAGCGTGTTCAGCTCCAGGTTGTTGTGATGAACCAGACAGCAGCTGCTCTTTAACCTCCAGTCTGTAAGCAGACTCTTCTCCATCCTGGATGAGGCCGATGACTGTGGTGTCGTCTGTAAACTTCAGGAGCTTGACAGAGGGTGTGTAGAGGTGCAGTTGTTGGTGTACAGGGAGAAGAACACACAACCCTGAGGAGCACCAGTGCTAATGGTGAAGGTCCTAGATGTGAGTTTCCCAGCCTCACTCGCTGCTGTCTGTCTGAAGCTGGAGATCCACTGACAGATGAAGGTGGTACAGAGAGCTGGGTCAGTTTATTCAGGAGGATATCCGGGATGATGGAGTTGAAAGCGGAGCTGAAGTCCACAAATAAGATCCTTGCGTGAGTCCCAGATCTGTGGAGATGTTGCAGGATATAATACAGTCCCATGATTCATCCAGTTCCACCTTTAATTAAAACTAGACCATAATTTGGATGGAAATAACATGCTCTTCATCCTCCAGACAGCCTCTGCATGCGAATTCATCTTCGTCCTGGATGAGGGCGATGAGAAAACAATCAGTATTCAGTGGAATAAAATGCAAATTATAATATTTCAATTACTGTTTTTGAGTAAAAAGGAGTTACACTGAATTCCTGTAATCAGATTAATGACCGACTTTACATGATGTTGCATAGATATTTGTGTTTTTAAATATAATAGATGTAAAGCATGAATCATGTTTATATGTGTGTGTGTGTGTGTGTGTCGGTGCGACTCCTATTGAGTCTCTGTAAAGGAGAAACTAATGAGTGTACGGCGTATGGAATAAACCACAGGGAGCAAATACAAATGTTATTTTGAGTTCAAACACAAACCTTTAGTTAAAGCCGTTTGTCCTCTAGTTTAAACATGTTTGTAGGCTCTTAGTAAATAACTGAGAGTAAAGTAAGTGTAAAGTAGTGTGACGTGTTGCTTGTCACAGTAAAACACACTAGAGACAGAGACATTTCTCATGTGAGCTGGACGCTGTGAGCTGAAGCTGGAACTGCACTGATTTTAGCAGGAGTGCAGCGTTTCCCTACAATCTGACCAAGTCTGTTTTCACACTGAAATGATTCACTTCTACTGACACAGTTCATAAAGCAGGTGTTGATGTATAAAGCTGTGACAGTGAGCTTTTCTTCTCTTTCCTCCTTTGTGTTAAACATTTCAATAACTTCACATTTTGTTCTCACACAAACCCTTTGTTGCAATAAAGCTTAATGATAATTTCCTTTCACGCATGTTTGAAAGGTTTGTTCACATATCAGAGGTAAATGAAGATCTCTTTAATATCTCAGTGATGTTTCCTCACCTCAGGACACAGTTTGAGTCTCGTAGCTCGTCTCTGAGTCGCTGCTGTGAGTCTCCTATCTTATTGAAACTCAGATCAAGCTCTTTTAGAAACTGCAGTGCTTTTGAGTTCGTCAAAGACTGAGTTAAAGAAGAAACATCTGTAATGCCACAGCGATATAGACTAGAAAGACACAAACAGAGGAAGAGAGATTATCTTACAAACAAATCATGAATGTGAAGAATTTTACACAAATATAATGTGAACTCAGACTCATTGTGAGATATTGAGAATAAAGTGTTTTAGTTTAAAACCCCCAGAAAGTGCACTGCTATAAACAATGAAACATAAGCCCTGCTGTCTTCAAATAAATAAACTTCAGTCACACTGTAATTGCTGTACAGTATAATGATACTAACTGTAGTTTCTCCAGCTTGAATTGTGGGTTCATCAGTAGATCACTGAGGTTTTTCACTCCAGAGTCTCCTAGTTTATTCCAGCTCAGGTTCAGCTCTCTCAGGTGTGACGGGTTTGATTTCAGAGCTGAAGTCACATCAGAACAACCTTCATCTGTCATATCACAGGAGCTTAAACTACATTAGCAGAGAGAGAAGAAAATAAGACAGAAGAAAAGAAAACTCTTTATTCTGTAAAGTCACATCATCTTCATCAGCAAATAAAACAGAGGAAGAGAGATCTTCATCTTTATTTCACCAGATCACAAAATACTAAGTTTGCACAAATACAGTGTTAAAGTGTTTTAGTTTAAACTGTTGAAGTGATTTCAAGGCGAGACACTACAGGTGAATAGGGTAAATTTAGGAGCTAGGAGATATCGCCATGAAACTTTCCCAGTTGATTACCTACATTAAGATGAGAAAAAAATATATTACAAGTTGTCTGTAATTTAATGTTTAAATATGCAAATTAGGCAATGTCTAATTAAATATGTGCTCATTTGCATATATTTAAAAAAACAAAATCTGAGTAATGGATAAAGCCAGGTTTAAAATATTTTTTTCATTGTGTTCACATATTAGATGGAAAAAAAATTACAGAGGGATTTATGGATATCTACTTTTGTTATCCTGTAAATCAGAATATTCTGTCAATAGCCTTAAAAAATGATTTTAGCCATGTTTTGTGGAATAAAATGTTATATAAATCAGGCTAGGAATAATATATTTACAAATCCCTCCGTAAATGTCTTCATAATATAACTAGGTACAAGACTGGAGAGTTTGGTGTATATCGGTGCGACTGAAGTGGAGATTTCAGACTTGGAGAATGAGAGAAAAGTCATTTTGAGAAAACAGGCTTTAAAGATTTATCATCAGCCAATGAGATTGCGCATTCAGCCCTTTTACTTTCACGATTGGTTGCTGATAAAAAGGAAATGACCATATTTGGATCTGACAGCATTGTACAGGAGAGAGATAGCTTTGTAACGGTGTGTGTGATGACAGGGTGCAGACAGCGATCGCGGAGCAGCGTGAGGATGAAGAACACCAACTTTTGTTGAATTTATGTGAAATCTACAGACGCAAACAGACAAAGTGTAGTAAAATAAAGACCTAAATGTGTATTTCTGACTTTTTCCACCACAGTCTGAAAGAAGACGTGTTATTGAAGACAAATATACAAAAATCTCAAAATTGACCAGTAAAAAACCCCGATGTTTTTGCCTGCCGTGTCTCGCCTTAAGCATTTTGATTCTTGTATGTGAATGTGACTGACCTCAATCTCTCCAGTTTACAGTGTGAATCCTTCAGTACGGCACATAAGTGCTTCACTCCTGTGTTTCCTAGTGTATTCCCGCTCAGGTCCAGCTCTCTCAGGTGTGACGGGTTTGATCTCAGAGCTGAAGTCAGGATGAGACTCTGTTTCTCTGTAATACTGCATCTATTCAGACTGAAGACAGAAAGAGAAAATGACTCAGATCTATGATGATCAACTCACGTGTTCATCTTCATCCAGCAGACTTTTGCTGACAAATAAACAGGGATATCAAGGTAAAGGTAACATGGAGAAAGACTACACATTGTACATTTAAATATACTACCAACATTGTAACAATACAAAGGTTAAAATCATTGATGTATTTATGTTTACACATTCATTTCATATAATTTTTAAAGGGTCATTAAACCCCAAAACACATTTTTTGATGACATGATGCGTGACCTTTCCAATGTGATGATGTAATACGTGGCACATCTCAGAGATGGTACAAGACGGGCATTTGTGGTTAAAAAGTATATATATATATATATTAACCAAAATACAGCGAATAGCCTGAAAACGTGACTTTAGTTTACAGTCCGGTAAATACAGCAGGTTATAGTAAATTATTTCACGGACCCCCTGGCACTTGAGGACTGAAAGCCTCAGAAGAAAGCCCTGTCGAGGCTCTTCCCCAGTGCGGGTCGTGTTGAGCCATTAGTCTGGGTGTTTGATGAGGAAAAGATGAAATGTAGTAGTTGCAATAAACGCGTTAAGAATCCGCACAACTGCTGCAGCGGAGGACTTTTATTCTGCTGAGCGGATCTGAGGAAGAACTGATGACGGGACAGTTTGATCTTCGGCTGACAAATCAGAGGAAAGGAGCGTTTCATTCCCGCCCACGTGTAGAAATCGAATATTCAAGCTGTTCATAAATGTTTCTACCTGAGAATGAAAAGCGAAAAATCAAGCTGAATACTTTTGAAAAAATTAAAAAACAAAAAAGGAACTTTTTTTCTCTTTTTTCTACTTTCAATATTAAATAAAAAAACAAATGAACATTTCCTTTCATTTCATTTCCTATTTGGAATGGAATAACGAGAAATGAAAAGACGGATCATTGATACGTTTTTTCGTTTAGTTTAATAAATGGAAAATGAGATTTTGGCTCGATTTCGAATTTTTCGTTTGTGGTTTACAAATCGGTTTATGAAACGCCCCTTTCATCTGATTGGTCAAACCGCTTTAGTACAGCTAGAAAAAGAGTTCGTACGGCACACTCAGATCCCACTTTAATAAGCTTTTGCACCACTCGCTGACATTTGATGCAGAAATATGTTGCTGGGACACAATTAGTGCTGCTGCGATGCTTCGCTTCTAATGTACGACACTTGAGAGATCGCAAGCCATAGGCTACAATATGCTGACATGGAGTTTGGTGTTTTATATATGTATAGCCTATTCAAGAGCACTGATTTTGGAAGTAGGTCCTACCTGTGTGTCATTGTCCCATTGAAAAATGCAATGAAAATATTTTATATAATATGGATAAAGTACAATGTTTTACTGTAGCCTATTATTGTATGGGCAACAAGGATTGGACTTAAAAACAATGATAAACATGACCGTGATAACATGTCCATAACATTTCCCACTCGCCTTTTAATGAAATTAGTAGGTGTGTGTGTGTGTGTGTGTGTGTGTGTGTGTGTGTGTGTGTGTGTGACACCAGAAGCTGCTGTGTGCTCTTCCTAATTGAATGCAAGTATTATTTCTACAAACTGAGCTCATAACTCAAAGGACTGATTAATAACAAGTGTATTTTTTTTTAAACATACGTAATGTAATTCTTGTATGCAAAATGTATTTACATTTGTTATAATTTATATCTGATTTAATTTCTTAATTTCGCTCATGGAGATAGCACGGACAATGTGCCATGTTTTAGTGGAAGATTGCTGCCATCTACTGGAAAGGAAACACATTTAAGATTAAAACACCATGACATTTGAAGGACAGCCACTAGATGGCTGCAGCGCATCACTCACTGGCTCGTTTGCCATTTCCACATATTAATCCAGTACCTGGCCTGTAGACCCGTTCGCAATTTGGTGTTGGGGGAATTTCTCACTTGAACTGAGTTAGTGGTTCCCTAGACATGAAAAATCACAGAGGTGCTCATCCGCCATAGTGCCACGAATTACGTAATGGTCAAATCAAATATGGCCGCCATCGGATGATGATGAAAATCCAACTTCTTTGTTTCTGAATGTTTATACACGTGTAATACTTCTATTTTGACTATGTGGAATTCATTTCTACCATTGATATGACCATATTGGGTGATTTTGACCCTGAAAGGGCATGGTCAAGGTCGTTTTCCTATTCTGAAGAATCTCAAAAGACATGTACATGCGAACCAGGAGTATCAAATTTAAAAGATTTCCAAGGTTTCTAAAGTTTTTGTCTCATTATTGAGCATTGCACATATTGATCAACAGTGAGCATTACACATGTACATGAGAACTAACTCAAATTTACAGTCTGCCCTTATACTGTGTATTTGTACAGCACTGCACAGAGTTCACAGAAAAAAAGAAGACAAGGTTTGACTTTTCTTGTATTTTACCAGAAGTGGTCAAATTTTAAAGATTTACAAGGTTCCTAAAGTTTTCGTCTCATTATTGAGCATCGCACATATTGATCAACATGGAGCATTCTAAAATACCTGGCCCCAAAAGCTTGAATTTGGTTGCTTCAATGGCAGATAAGGACCATCTTAATCAAAGGTTATGCATCATCTGTAAAGAAGATAATAAATTGCCTGTAACAAGTGAAAAGACAGGACGTGAGAGGATCAAACAAGCTGCTAAAATCCGTAATGATGTGGTTACAAATCGTATCAAAACTCTGATGGGGGATGATGTTGTGGATAATGATAATAGCATGTTTGTTTAGCATAATACCAACAAATGCTACAAGTCATACACTCATTCTCGCAAACTGACATCTATTGAGAAGAAAAGAATCGAAGAATTTAAGGTGTGTGAGACAGAAGATGAGGCTTACAAGTGTTAAATTTATGACAACCTTACGGAGAAGTGTTACACCTTGTGCACCTCCAAGTTCTGACAAGGATGCAAGAACATTGCCCTGTGTTAAATGTGGATGTATGGAACACAAGAAATGTTGTGACAAGTACAGAATTTGTGAAAATGATAGTGCGAAGGAACTCATTGCTGCAGTAAAGCATAACCAAGATGTAGTTTTCACACGAATTGCAGATCAACTGAAGGACGATGAAGATAGCTTTATTAAATCAGTCATATCAGCTGATTTATTTTGCCACAATCTCTGTCACCAGAACTACATGCGAAAATATGAATGTGGCATCAAATCCAAAGCACTAGAGAAACCGGCCATACCACATAGGAGTATGGACATTGCTAAGGAGTGGGGCATGAGTATCCAGCAGATACTTTCTCATGATGTGCTTTCAGCTTCTCCCCTCTTTTATGGTGACCTTACAGCTCAAGTCAACAAGTCAAAACTTGTCAGTGAGATCGAGCCTCGACTTGATCTCACCCAATGGTGTCCTGAGTCTACTTATGCCACTCATTTTGTGGTAGACTTCATGTCTAAGATGCGACAGATGCCTCTAGCACAATTTCCTACTTTAGGAGCTGTCATCAATGCCATCATCAGGTCAACATCATCCCTCTGCCAAGAGCCGGAGTTCATCCATCTTGTATTAGATTCCTACATCGAGATGTCCATTAAAGAAGGGGAGCGCATGCGGCGTACAGACTCAACAACAGGCATCAACATCATTGGCATGAACAGACACACACCCATCCCTCAGCAACTTGACAAGTTCTGGGTGTCTGAGGAGAACAAGTGGAATCTCCAACTGTTAGCTCGGGAAATGGTGTGCAATCGAGCCAGTGCCAATGCTACTGTCATTGTCAGCTCTATTGTCATTGATGATGAGGTGCTACCAGCAAAGGCAGCTGATGGCGAAGAGATCCCAGACCTCTTGAACTGGATTGAGGAGGCTGATGCCAGGTTGCTGGTGCATGTTGAGTGGGCTGTCCATGTGAAGCAGTGCAAGAGAGTTGTCATAGTCTCTAATGACACAGACACATTTGCATTGCTTCTCCACTACAGCCCATACTTCCAAGAACTCGGGATGAAGGAGATCTGGCAGCAGTATGGCACTGGTGAAATCTACACCAGTGGAAGTTCTGGAATTGATGCTCTCCCTTCCACAAGTAGTGGGATCAGAGGCCATATCCAGCAAGGGGCTTTTCTGGTTCATACAGCATGCCACTTACTTGCAACAGCCAAGGATCCCAAAGCAAGACTAGACTTGAATGGAAGGAGCACTTTGGAACACTCCTGCCATCAAAATGTCTGAACCCTTACCACCAAGTCTGCTCACAGTATGCAAATGTGCAGGCAAGTGTGACAGTAGCCAGTGTGGCTGTCGTGCTGCTGGAGTTTCATGCACCGTATTCTGCCATGGAAAAATGGAAAAATCATCCTGTAAAAACCCATCCCACTAACATGCATGCACACATACAGTACACTTTGAGAGAAATCAGACTATATGGTAGCCTGGCAAGCAAGACCTAGATCAAGATGTTAGGTCTGGCAACTCACCATTGGCACGGCTCAATCCAAGGAGTGGGATAAACGTTGTCTTTCAAATTTCCTCTGCACGAAATAGGATAGCGCTGCAACCAACCAGAGCGTTTTCCCACCAGCAGAGCTAGTTGATAGATTAAACTTTTGCCGTATCTGGTCGGCAAAACTACGAACACATCTTCCTTTTTTAAGAATGACTTAAGTGCCGTTCTTTGTTCTTTTCTTAAAGAAAGCTTAACTCCAAGTCCTCCAGAGTTGCGGCCTAAGCCGATTCGAAAGACCGCTGTTCACCAGCAGCAGCCATTCTTTGTTTTCAAGTAGCAGGGAACTCACACGGAACTGTCACAACTCTATCGTCATTATGTTTAGCCCGCGCACCGACTCTATACACGATTTGATTGGCCTGACTAGAGTTTCGTTTTTCCAGCTTGAAAGTCAACGGAGAGTTGCTAGACTACCCTGGCTGCAAAATAAATTTTGCTGCCGCTAGGGTGCATCTAGATTTCTAGGCTAACTATATGGTGCACTTTTAGTTAATTTTGCATGATGTCATTTGTATCACTTTTATTGCTACATAGTTTTATTTGCACCCAATTGTTTTATTTTATATCATTGTACTAACACCCAATTAAAATAAAAGTTCAAAGGGGATGTTTGTAAACGTTGAAACGTTTGTAAACGATGTTACGTTGAAACGTAACAATTACAAACATCCCACAACAAGTTATAATTAAAACAAATCATTGTGGAAAAAAAAATACAATAAAAAGTGACTATAAAGAAAAAAATCTTTATCGAGTTATTGAAAAATTATGTTGACTGACATTTCAATGACAAGATGATCCTTATGTCACGATCCACACACAAGAAACAGGGAGAAGATCCAATAGCAGTAAGTATTTTAATGGGGTATTCCGTAATCGTAATCCAGTCCAAGCAGGGGTCAAAACCAAGGTAGCAATCAAACATAAACAGGAACAAAACAACGGGCAATAACAGAACTCAGAAGTGGCGTGATAATTACAAGGACTCCGTGACACATACTAAAACAGACAGGGTTATATACACAGGGAAATGACAAAGCTAATGGGGAATTGGCTGAGTGCAATGATTAATGACAAGGGACAGCTGAGTGCAATGAAGAAACAAGGATCGTGGGGAATGTAGTTCAGAAAGTGACAGACACCGTGGGGAAGGATGACATCTAGTGGTTACCCAGGGAACACAAACCAGACACTGTGACATAACCACCCCTCTACGGAGCGGCTACCAGACGCTCCAAGACTTGACAGACAAAACAAGAGTCCAGGCGGGAGGTGGACTGGTGGAGGATCAGGGGGAGGGATGGGGGGCCAGGTCCATGGAGGGAAACGGGGACAGGAAGTGACAGTTCATCTGGCGGCCAGGGCAGAGACGACAGTCCATCGGGCGGCCAGGGCGGAGACGACAGTCCATCGGGCGGCCAGGGCGGAGCAGTCAGTCCATCGGGCGGCCACGGCGGAGACGACCATATCGGGCGGCCAGGGCGGAGACGACCCCTCGGGCGGCCAGGGAGGAGACTACCCCTCGGGCGGCCATGGCACAGGAACAGACACCGGCTCAGGAACTGGAACAGACACCGGCTCAGGAACTGGAACAGACACTACCGGCTCAGGAACTAGAACAGACACCACCGGCTCAGGAACAGGAACAGACACCACCGGCTCAGGAACAGGAACAGACACCACCGGCTCAGGAACTGGAACAGACACCATCGGCTCAGGAACAGACACCACCGGCTCAGGAACAGACACCACCGGCTCAGGAACAGACACCACCGGCTCAGGAACAGACACCACCGGCTCAGGAACAGACACCGGCTCGGCGGTGACCATCTTGTCCGGAGACACAGGTTCGGCGGCGGCCATCTTGTCCGAAGACACAGGCTCGGCAGACGTGACGTGAACAGGTTCGGCGGTGGCCATCTTGTCCGAAGACACAGGCTCGGCAGGCGTGAGGTGAACAGGCTCGGCGGTGCCCATCTTGTCCGAAGACACAGGCTCGGCAGACGTGACGTGAACAGTCTCTGTAGCGGCCATCTTGTCCGAAGACACAGGCTCGGCAGACGTGACGTGAACAGGCTCGGCGGCGGCCATCTTGTCCGAAGACACAGGCTCGGCAGACGTGACGTGAACCGTCTCGGCGGCCATCCTGTCCAAAGACACAGGCTCGGCAGACGTGCCATGAACAATCCTGGGATTTTCTAGGATCTTAAATAGCATAGCAAAATAATCCAACAGGCTTTCAGCCGCTATGGCAACAGCGGGCTGCTCGGGCACGGCCTCCGGGACGACAGCGTGCTGCACGAGGACGGCCTCAGGGATGACAGCGGGCTGCACGGGCACAACCTCTGGGATGACAGCGGGTTGCACGGGGACGGCCTCTGGGGTGAGATCAATCTCTGGACTGGCAGACGTGCGTCTCCTACCCCCTCTCCGTCTGCGACGGCGAGATGGTGGCTCCGATTCGTCCCTCACCAGCCCAGAGTCGAAGGAGGGCCATGGTGGAGAGTGGGGTTGGACTTCCTCTTGACCAACCACTCCTCTGCGACCTCCCCGGGTCCCACGAAAAATGACCAGATGGGTTCCCTCAAAACACTCTCTCCTCTCCCGCTCGGTGGCTGGGGCAGAGAAGTTGGTGAACATACCGCTGGATCTTTGTGTGTGACGGAGTCCTTCTGTCACGATCCACACACAAGAAACAGGGAGAAGATCCAATAGCAGTAAGTATTTTAATGGGGTATTCCGTAATCGTAATCCAGTCCAAGCAGGGGTCAAAACCAAGGTAGCAATCAAACATAAACAGGAACAAAACAACGGGCAATAACAGAACTCAGAAGTGGCGTGATAATTACAAGGACTCCGTGACACATACTAAAACAGACAGGGTTATATACACAGGGAAATGACAAAGCTAATGGGGAATTGGCTGAGTGCAATGATTAATGACAAGGGACAGCTGAGTGCAATGAAGAAACAAGGATCGTGGGGAATGTAGTTCAGAAAGTGACAGACACCGTGGGGAAGGAGGACATCTAGTGGTTACCCAGGGAACACAAACCAGACACTGTGACACCTTAATGTTAAAAACAATATTAGCAATGAATGTTAAATGTCAGATTTAGTAGAATTAGACTTATTGCATCTGGTTTTTATTCCTAATAAAGGCCAAGTTATGGCCTTCAGAATAGGAAAATTACATTGACCATGACCTTTTAAGGTCAAAAATCACCCAGTATGGTCATAACAATATCAGAAATTAATTCCACATACCATAATAAGTATAAATGGAGGTATTACATGTGTATATACATTCAGAAACAAAGAAGTTGGATTTTCATCATCATCCGATGGCGGCCATATTTGATTTGACCATTACGTAATTCGTGGCACTATGGCAGACTAGCACCTCTGTGATTTTTCATGTCTAGGGAACCACTAACTCAGTTCAAGTGAGAAATTCCCCCAACACCAAATTGCGAACGGGTCTACAGGCCAGGGGCCTCATGTATCAATCTTGCGTACGCACAAAAACTTTGCGTACGCCAGCTTTCACGCTCACGGTCGTATGTACTAACAGTGAAATTAACGCGAGAATGTGCGTTCCTCCACGCCAATTTCATGTCTGGCGTACGTATATTTCTCACTGTTTTTGTCCGTTGGCGACTCTTACAGGCAATGAAGTGAAGTTGCAAACATTACACAACGAATTGTTCTACAAGTCTATCGCCACCTGTGGGAAACATTGCTATTAATTTGCAATTTATAAAATAAATGACATATATTGTCACACGAGCCTTATGAAAATATTCTATCAATTATGCAATTAAGTAAGAACATATAAAAGCATATTATGCAAAATGATACAACCCTTATTCTATGGCAGCTTTAGTTTTAATGTCCACCTTTATATCAGGACCAATTTCTTTTTAAGGTAATTTAGAGTAGACTGTGTACAGTTGAGACACCTTAAATAAACTTGCTTAAATAACAAGTGTATTTTTGCTGTGCACGTGCGTTTAGTGTCCTCTTTGATCGTGGGAAATTTGACAACGGACACATCTCCCGATCCGAAGAAACTCGGAAAAAACTTTTTTTTTCTAAGATATGATGTTCACTTCACCATGCACTCTCCACAATGAATAGCTTATTATCCTTATGTGACTGTTAAACGTAAACTGGTATCACCACAAACGTTTTCTGTGCCCTAAAAACGGGCATATTTCATGGTATTGTGTCATGCAAGGTAATTGCAAAATCTAGAGAATGTGCGAGGTGGCCAGCGGGGTATAGTTGAGACACACATGTACCAACTGT
The DNA here is from genome assembly GCA_021464565.1 of Rutilus rutilus. Taxonomy (NCBI): domain Eukaryota; kingdom Metazoa; phylum Chordata; class Actinopteri; order Cypriniformes; family Leuciscidae; genus Rutilus; species Rutilus rutilus. The sequence goes on from JAJAQA010000004.1 coordinate 48,265,740, forward strand.
ACCCCCTATAGAGTTCTATTAGGAAACACTATGTTTCAGTTGTTCAGCCAGCAATCATGTAGCCAGCATAGGACGCAAATGAAAATACAATTTGATTTGTGTTGATATTTAACTGTGTATTATAAATAAATATTGTTACATATCTTGTTCCTGCTTTATACATTTTAACCGTGCTAATTTAAATAAAATGAATGAATATAAATGGGTTGAATAACAAAAAATGTTGCCCAGTTGTTATTTTCTTTTCTATTTGTCTTTATTTTTTCTATTTACATGAATGGTTAGTTACCTTCACGACATTAGAAATGGGTCTCTCAACTGTTACCATGCACTGTCTCAAGTGTACCACATATGGGTACAGTTGAGAGACAAAGTTGAGACAAAAAACACTTATATTTAAAATAAAAACTACTTGTGGGTATTATTGATTGATAATATCTTAGTCTACAAGCTAATGTAATCATGTGGAGTGTCATGTGGAAATTCACTTCTTTTCAATGTCTATTTTTGTGTGAAAAAATCAAAACGCAAAAAGTGTCTCAAATGTACTCAGTCTACTTTCGATCCCACCGCATTGACGGCCATCAGCCAAACTCTCCCACTCATATTTTTTTCTTTTGTTATTAATTCCGGAGGACAAAGTTCCAAATAATTTTTTTTTTTTCGTTTCTACCTCCGATAGTAGCACCTCCAATTCACTTTCTGTAAAGTTTCATTTCTTGCCGTCATTTTCTTACTGTTTTCTTTTGCCAAAGTGGACTCATTACCATATTTAAATTAGTTTAATTAAGGGAGGAGACTGGGTGGGGCGTTGTGCTCGTGCATGTGCGCTCAATTTTACGTTAATTGGGATGTACAAAGAGAATGTGCGTGGGATCCTTCGTACGCAGAGATTCATACATCTGGATTTTTTTGTGCGTACGCACATTTACAGCTTTGTCCGTACGCAATGTTTTAGTATGAATTCAACGCAAGTCTTTGTACATGAGGCCCCAGGTACTGGATTATATTGTAGGTATTCATCTTTTCACAAGTTTTTTTATTTAGATGTGTTTAGACATTATAAAATCATTATTATAACAATAAAAAATAATCTTTGGTCAAAGTATCTGAAGTATCATTGTTTTTTACAATACAGTCAAACCTGAACATGGTGTTATATGTGTGTAGGCTATGTGTGTGTTTTTGTATTCGTTCTGCATTGTGGATGTTTTATGGTGTCGCCCCTTCATTTCTGTGTCTGCTACGCATTGTAGCTGATTTATTTTTGGGACAAAATATGTAACTGAGAGCAATCCTATGGATGGCTTTTGGGGTTGGGGTTGTGTGTGTTTTGGGTGAGCATTCCCCAATGTGGATGTGTTAACGTGTTGTCGCTCTCAAATCATGTTCAGGTTTGGTTGCATGCATTGTTGTGAAGCTAAATAACTTTTTTCACATTACATTTTCAATTGTATTGACTGACTCACACATCTGCCTGCAGACACCCAGCTGTGCAGATTCATTTATAGATTTAACAACATTTAACCCAAGCCAGTGGTGACCAATCCAGCTTCTGGAGGACCAATGTCCTGCAGTTTAACTACAGCCTATTCCTACACAATTCATCAGGTACAAAAGCTCTAACTGGGGTGGTAGCCCTATATATATATGTATATATATATATACTGTATATATGTATATGTATATATATATATATATATATATATATATATATATATATATTAGGGGTTTGCAAAGCAGCCGGTATTTGTATCTGTATTTGTATTTGTTGAGGGGGGAAAAGTATTTGTATTTGTATTCGAGTAAAATTCAAAATAGGCATAAACATTTTTTTTGCGTTACACTTCTAATTTACGTTAACTAGCCTATAGCCTACATCTTGCTGTCTGCAAAAGACAGAGTAACTTAAACGTACCATATAACTCCCACAAGTGCATACAATTCGACACAACTACACAAGCATTTTTTTTTTACCTTTTTAACCGAACGTTAACGTTACTCTGTCAACAGCCTATTGTCTAAATCAGTGGTTCTCAAACCTGTCCTGGAGGACCACTAACACTGCACTATCACATGGGTTAATGAGCTGATGAGTTGAATCAGGTGTGTTTGATTAGGGAGAAAATGAAAACGTGCAGTGTTAGTTGGTCCTCCAGGACAGGTTTGAGAACCACTGGTCTAAATTACCGACCTAACAGAGCGAACATGAGAGCACCCGACTGCAGACATCAATAATGCAGCGTAATGGAATAATCTCCCGATCAAACTCCGCTTCCCGAAAGTTATAAACTGCCTCTGGAACCCAGTTAAGGTACAAAAATCAATTCAACAAAAATAGTGATGCAGTTAAGTGTTTTTTGGCTCAGCCGAGCCCTCTCTGTTGCTGTGTGGAGCAGCCTGTGTCAGTCACCTCTTTTACTCCGACTCCTGAATGTCACTCACGCACTCATCCGGGCATGCACTGCGGTCTCATGTGGAAACGCAGCTTTTTGATATAAAGTTTTTCTTGTTCCCGAATACAAATATTTTTAAAGTATTTGTTCGAAATGAGTATTCATAAAAAACACGTTATTTGCCTTTCCGAATACCGTATTCGGGTTCGGCTCTCTCTATATATATATAAACTAATAATAAAAAGTAGAGATGTCCCGATCCGATCACGTGATCGGAAATCGGGCCCGATCACGTGTTTTCAGACTCGATCGGAATCGGACGTTACCTCCCGATCAGGACTCGGATATATATGTAGGCCTATATATATTCTCATTATTTTTTAACACATCTATAGTGGCACAGAGTTACGCCGGTTTCACACTGCACGCGCGTAAGCAGCGCAGGAGCAGTGCGTATGGTGAGCAGGAGCAGGACACGCGCGTTTTGCTTTCACACTGGCAGTGTTTGTCACGCGCGGCTGAACCGCGGGTTGTGTACAGACAGAGTACTCTATAATGGATAAGTTGGCATCTGCTTTTTTTCGTTTTCAAATACATTTAAGAGAAAAGACTTGTCAAGAAGCTTATTTTATTAATAATTTCATTATATAACTTTTGGTTCATCTTTGTTTTTATTGTTTATGGCAAACAAGTTTGTTTTTGGACATTTTTTTTTTTTTTTACACTTGCTGTTGGTCATTTGATTGACTGTTTAAAACACAACAGATATCACTCAATGCACTTTTTGGATAAAACTGCGGTGTATTTTGGCCCATGATCAATGTATTGTCACTTTAATTCAGCAAAAAGCGGCGCCGCAGCAAAATAGACTCGGCGCCGAAACGATCGCGGCACTCCTGCTCTGCTCTGCTATACGCACTGCCGCGCCACCTCTGCGCGGTGTGAATGCTGTAAAGACTAGTTTAATCTGTTAACATGGGCGGCGAAAAAAATACGCGCTGCACGCTCTGCTAACAGTGCAGTGTGAAACCGACGTAAGAGTTAGGAGTGCAGTTCCTAAAAAGCACATTACTGGCTTTGCAAACACTGTGGCACTTTTATTATTTGTTTACATGCCTACCGGGTATTTTAAGTTGAGGTGCTATTTGTTTTATATATTAGACTTTTTTATATTTACTGTTGCACTTAAGTCCAAAAGTGAAGAATTTATTTATTACTTGATTGTTCAAGCTACCTCACAGAAGTGCTCTGTTTGTTAACAGAGTTGTTGAATGTTAAAATAAGGTGAATTAAATAAAAAATAAGGAACATCCTGGATCTGTTTTTCGCTCTTCTTTATTCTTTTTTTATGTATTATAGAAGTATCGGATCGGGACTCGGTATCGGCAGATACTCAAAATCAAATGACTCGGACTCGGACTCGAGGGCAAAAAAACCTGATCGGGACATCCCTAATAAAAAGGTACTTTTAAAAGGGTAACATCCCAGTGACGTTTTTGTACCATTTTCTTCTGAGAGTGTAGCCTGGATATTTCTAGTAACCCTGAAGACTTGCTCAGCTGGTTCAGGAGTGTTTATTGGGTTGAGGCTGAACTTTGCAGGACATTGACCCTCCAGGATCAGGACACCCCTGACATAGGCCCCTTCACATTAACTGATGTGATTTATCAACACCTAGTACATCTTAAAATATTGAGTCATGACAAAATGAAAACAAACATAAAGAAAGTATTTTAGTATGTTAGAAATACTACCAGAGCTTTGATGGACAAACATTATATGCATAAAGCAGTGGGAATAAATAATACCTTGAAAAGAAATGAGCAAATCTCAGAGAAGAAACATCAACCAATTAAGCATGTAACAATAATAACTTAAAAGTGCTGTCTTATAATTTACAGTATTTAGAGGCTTGGTTTTAAATTGTATCACACATATGATAAACCTCTGTTAAATGTAATTTGTAGATTAATGTATTCGGTATAATTACTTAAAGCATCATGATCCAGTGAATTTTGTATTATAGGCCTCTAAATTGAATATGAATAGGAACTGTTAACGTTAAAGGCTAGAATACACTGTAAATTACTGGTTTATAAAAAAATTTTTTGTTAATAGTTTTACTTTAGATTAGAAATGCAATCCAACTGTTACTCTTCAACCCTGATAATGCTCGTCAGGTATTCAGTATCCTACAAGTTCAGCTGATTCAATTATCTTTTTTATCTCATTTGTGTGAACTGAGTCCTCAACGCTTACAGTCCTGCTGTTACCTTTCTATCTATTTTCACAATTATTTATTCAGGTCTCTCACACACACACACCACACACCACACACACACACACACACACACACACACACACACACACACACACACACACACACACACACAGGTTAGACATGTTATCATGGTCATGTATATTATGTTATTTTTGATGCTCATACATACAGTAATTATAGCCTAGAGTAAAAAAAAAAAAATTAGCCTACATTTTAAGTTTAGAGATACTGAACTATTTTCATTTATCGAAGGGACACACAGGACCTCACCTACAGTACAAAAAAAAACATACACTGCTCTTCAGTCTATAGAAATAATATATAAAACACCAAACTCCATGTCAGCATATTGTAGCCTATGGCTTGCGATCTCTCAAGTGTCGTACATTAGAAGTGAAGCATCGCAGCAGCACTAATTGTGTCCCAGCAACATATTTCTGCATCAAATGTCAGCGAGTGGTGCAAAAGCTTATTAAAGTGGGATGTGAGTGTGCCGTACGGACTCTTATTATTAGGGGCCAAGCACAGAATGTGCGTAGGTACCTATTGTATCTGTTGGCGTACCAAAAATAATTCTTCTTCTTCCGCTCTGGGAGTCTATGGCAGCCCATAGAACCGCTTGCGGGAAAGTTATGAAATTTGGCACACTGATAGAGGACAGACTGAACAGTCACCATAGCAAATTTGGAGTCTCCAACTCATTCCCTCTAGCGCCACCAGCTGTCCAAATTTGCACTCATGTTTATGCTAATAACTAGAACGCTAGAAACAAAATTCCCATTTCTTCTGATTCCCTAGCTCAAGACGATTCGATTGCACCCTATGACGTCATTTTCCGTCATGGAAATTTGTCCGCCATTTTTAATTTTTCGGAAAATCTACTCCTCCTAGGCCGTTGCTCCAATTTTCACGAAAATTGAACCAGATCATCTACAGACCATGCCGACAAAAAGTTATGGAATTCAATAGGGCTGTGTATTGGCAAGAATCTGGCGATACGATACGTATCACGATACATGGGTCACGATTCAATATATTGCAATATATTTCGATACTGTGCATAAGGCGATATATTGGGATTTTTTTAAAGTAGGACTATAATTTTTAGAAAAAAAATAATATTGTAAAAAAGACATGATGTGCATAAAAGTCAAAGAAGTTTACTTTAGGTTAACAATTCAGTTCACAGAAAATCAGACTGCCAGTTTGGTATTGTGGTTCACAGGTTCTTATAGTGAGCAAATTTTTATATTTCTCAAGTAGGCCATATAAAGAAATACATAGCCCCTGTCACAATACAAAAACAACAACGTGAACTGGCCGAAAATGAATGAAAGCGAACAAAATGAATGTGTCATATAGGCCTATTGAAATCAAGTTTTTATGTGATAAAAGATTTTAAAAGAACTGGAAGCGCGAATGAGGCAAATTAACGTCTGCCCGCGCTAAACGCCTCATTCGCGCCACAGAGACCTCCAGACGCGCGTAAACGCGTCTTTGCCATTAACTTAACATTGAAATCACTCGCGCCAGACACTCTATTCGCGTTTGGTGTGAACGCAGCTTCACGAGTGCGGTCCACTACAGCGGCCAAAACTACGCTCAGTGCGCTGGCAACGCTGTAACGTCTCGCTTTGGGGTGTGTTGTTACGAGTGTGTTTGTTTTTTTGCAACACGGACAGTATAATCATCATGCACGCGATTACATTTAGAAATAGACAAGCTTTGTTTCAAATGCACCAAGCAAAGATCCTTTCAATTTTATAAACCCAGCAATATAATAACAATAAAACAATCCAAAATAAATCTTTAACATATATAAAACAACTGCAAAGCGTCTAATTTGTAAACAAAATGATTTACGCACTAAATCCATCATAAACTGCCGACCACGTTTTTCGCTTGATATTTGCATAAAGTCGAGAACTGCCCAACCTTTTGACGCTCAACTCAGTCGCTCTCAACGCTTTCTCTGGTCCGCTGTCAATCCCAAAATGCACTGCTGAGCGTGAAGCTCGACTTCCATGGAATGAATTGAAAACGCTTGCTCCGCTCACTCCGTGCCAGTGGACACGCACCGTTCGGCGAGCCCTTTTAAACAACATAAACGTGACCACCCCCTCTTACCATGAATATTTTTGGACGTAAAAAAAAATGTAAATTTTTTTTAAAAAAAATCGATATTGCGTTTTTGAAAATCGATACAGTATTGCAAAATAAAATATCGCGATACTCATGTGTATCGATTTTTTCTTACACCCCTAGAATTCAAGTTGATTCGCTTAGCAATTTTCGAAAAAAACCCACAAACAAATTTTACGTAGCGCTTGCGAAAACAGACGTAAGGCTGTATCTCCGCAACGCTTTATTGGATTCAGACCAAACTTGGCACATGTCATCACAAGCATGACCTGAGGCTACATGCTCCGTTTCGGCGCAGCGCCACCTACTGGTCCGGAGATATGAAAAATGGCTATTTTTGCTTATAACTTCTGAATAGTTTGCCCAAAAATCATCAAATTGGTCTCGTTAGATTCAGGCCAACATGCTGAGTCGACTGATATCCAATTTTACCATATCGGCCATTTTGGCTGTCAGCCATTTTGAATTTTGTGCTAAAATGCTGTATTTTAAGATCGCATGAATGGATTGTTACGAAACATGGTATGGGTCATCAGCACGATGCCCTGAAGGAGCGTGAGAAGTTTCGAAACAGTACATTAGAAGTGAAGCATCGCAGCAGCACCTTGTGGTCAAAAGTTATAACAACATTTCCAAAAAGGCTAATAACCTTTGAATTAATCTGCCTATTGAAATGCCAGAACACGCTGAGAACATAGATACCAAGTTTGCCATATTTGGCCGAACTTCCTGTCCGCCATCTTGATTTTCAGTCAAAACCTACTTTTTCGAACTCCTCCTAGACCGTTTGTCCGATTTTCACCAAAATCGAATCGTATCGTCTCCACACTGTACCAACAAAAAGTTATGGAATTCGTGTTGACTCGTCAAACCGTTCTCGAATACCGCGCAAACAAATTTTACGTTGTGCTACAGCTACAGATTTAGTGCAAAAGTACTAAATTGCCCATAACTCCTAGACCGTTTGTCCTAGAAAATTTTCTGCTATGTCAAATTTTGTCCGAAACCTACTTTTGCGAACTAGTCCTAGGTTTTTCGCCAGATTGGAACCAAACCAGTCTAGGACATTTCTCTGGACTCTCTAGATCAATAGTTATCAAAAAAAAGTTGAACTTTTGCATTTGGGTGGCTGTAACAGGGTCATTTAGAAAAGGGGCGTGGCAAAATACACAAAAAAGCCTATAAATCCCAAATGAAAACTCAGAACTTCACCAAAATTGATGAGCATATGTGTCAGAACATGGTGAGGAAGCATGCAGAGTTTCATGGAGATCGGACCATAGGTGGCGCTATAACTGGCAAAAAGCCTTCATTCTTATTAGGGGTTCAAGCATGAAATGCTGAAACCCTATTGTAATTGTAAGGATTCGTAAAATGCATCGTGCAGGCCAAACCGTAAGGCCTAGAGACGTGAAACCTGGCCAGATGGTAGGCCTCAATTTGGGGACAACCTATCAGAGTATGACCCCGAATGGCCCATAGGTGGCGCTACAGCAACCAAAAGTTCAAAATTGCTCATGACTCTTAGACCGTTTGTCCCAGGATCAAGTGCCCCATATCGTTGGAATCCTTGGCTCAAGGCGGACAAAATGTATATCTCCGATTTGCTCGCCCTTGGCGCCAATTTTGAGTAAATTGCATTTTTTTGAAAAAAATATTTTTGCGAACTTCTCCTTGGTTTTTCGCCCGATCGGAACCAAACCACTGCAAGAATATTCTCTGGAGTCTGACAATCAATAATCATCCAAAAAATTCAAAATTTCAATTAACGGTTGATAAGGGGAACCAAAATCTTTGACACCAGGGCCACTTTTACTAAAACGGTTATAAATTGTGACCGGAAAGAGATTTTTTTGCTAAACTTGGGACACATCTTCCTGAGCTCAATCTGAGATCACTTGAAAAAAAATTGCAACAATTGGCCACTAGGTTTCACTATAAAACGGTTATAACTTGTGAACGGAAAGAGATATTTTCGCAAAACTTGGGACACATGTTCATGAGCTCATTCTGAGGTCACGTGAAAAAAAAAATCATGACAATTGGCCACTTGGTGGCGCTATAAAATGGTTATAACTTGTGAATGGAATGAGATATTTTCACTAAACTTGGGACACATGTTCATAAGCTCAATCTGAGTTGACATGAAAAAAATCGTGACAATTGGCCACTTGGTGGTGCTATAACAGTGAAAAAAATCATGAAAATAGCTATAAGCGCACCCAACCGTTAGTCTACTGAAAATTGGCACGCAGTGTCTTTGTCCAGGGTGCCATGATAGTCTATGAGAACATTGGTGTATCTCAAAAAACTCAGTATACGTCATTGGCACAAAGCCTTGAAGGAGCCTTAGAAGTTTCAAGGAAGCCCGTGTTTTTTTTCACAGGAGTGACCTCCTAAGAATCCTTGCCGAGTCCAACAATACCAAACATGCCAGGTTTCGCCTTATGGTTTTTGTAAGTGTCATTTAGAGCTTTAAAAAATTGTGGTTATCTTCAAAGCCGTTAGTCTGATCTAGACAACAACAAAAAAAACAAAGGAAATTTGAAAACATAGTTAAATAGCTAAACAATAACGCCAACTGACAAAAAAATAAATTAAATCCAATCAATTTCACCCATGGATCATTTTGATGCTCTCACATGTTTGAAACGAACAATGATGGATTGTGATGAAATTTGTTTTGAATTGGGACTGGCGAATCCCGTCCCATACTGTCAATGACCGGTCGTTAAAGACCCGCCCACTTCAGTTACTGTTGCTATGTCTGACAAGCGACGCCACTCTCACACCACACCAAGTTCTCACGCAGTGAAAAATACATTGCAGATCAGAAAAAAGACTGCGCGCTGACAGACAAGTACTTTTGATATGAAACAAAGTCTCACCTTTCAAATGTAGTCATTTTTTAGAGACATTTAAACAATAAATACCGTTTTGTGACTCTTTAATGTGTCTGACAGATCGCTGTAGACTCGAGGCTCAGTTAAAGCTGCTTGTGAACCGATCATCTCTTCCTTCTAGTTAATTTATAGCATTAAAATAAACATGAATGAACATAAAAGGAATGTTGTTTTAAAGTGCTAAGACGTCAGTACACTTTGTTTTTCAAATTTAAATCCTCCTATGTTAATCTACTAACTCTCCTGACTGCTTTGTTGGACAAAATGGCGGATTATGATTAGTCAGATCGCCTGTCAATCAAACTCCCTGTGAAGGGTCAATTGAGAATGCCTGTGCGCACAATCCTGATCTAATCGACAACTTTGCAGTTGCACATAGGAAAGCCCGGAATATCCCGCTATAATGTAAGAGAGCATCTTTTTCATGTATTTGGACTTAGGCCTAACAATGTTTTATAGTGCGCTGTCCCAATTCTTTTTTTGTTGTTTTTTTGTTTTGTTTTTGGTGAGCGTAGGCTACTCCTGATTTTGTTAGTCATCTCATCTCTTATATGCTGTGTATGATCATATCCTGCCCTATTCATGGTGGCCTACTCGCGGACATTGCGTCATCAATGTCATCAATTGCGTCATCAAGGCGCCCGCCTTGATAATCCTACTTAAGGGCCCGGTGTTGGCTCGTTACGCCACTGGATATAATTGTCTAAACTCCTTATCAAAATTAAATATTTACAACAAATCTGACACATATATATATGGGCACACTTTGAGTACTACTAATAAAAGTGGTGGAGATCAGGCAAGACTATAAGAAGACTAGGCAAAAGGTGCTATAACTGTAAAAACGCTTTAAAACCATATATTTCCTATGGTAAACTGCCTGTATTGGCTGTAAATTGACTTTTTCATCTATGATGGCAGTTGTTAAATGCTTGCTAAATAAAATGCTTGTGTGCTTAAAGGCCTTAACTGCTTGAACCCCGATAAATGCTGATTGCAGCTTTAATTCGAGGCCAAGCACCTAAGGTGCGTAGGCACCTATTGTATCTGTTCCCGTTCTTATTATTAGGGGCCAAGCACCGAAGGTGCAAAGGCACCTATTGTATCTGTTCCCGTTCTTATTATTCTTCTTCCGCCGTGGGAGTCTATGGCAGCCCATAGAACCGATTGCGGGAAAGTTGTTTTGGTTTGACATTCTGATAGAGGACAGTCCCAACATTAAATACACCAATTTTGGTGTTTCTAAGTCATTCCCACTAGCGCCACCACCTGTCCAAAGTTTCACTTTTATTTTGCTAAAACCTTTTGAACCGTAAGGCCAATCAACAAAATTCTTTTTTCCTCTGATTCATGAGCTCAAGCCAATTCGATTGCACCCTATGAATTCATTTTCCGGCATAAAAATATGGCCGCCATTTTTAATTTTAACGAAAAACCTACTTTTTCAAACTCGTCCTAGACGGTTTGTCCGATTTGCACGAAAATTGAACCAGATCATCTTCAGGCAGTGCTGACAAAAAGTTATGGAATTCAAATTGATTCGTCAAACCGTTTTCGATAAACGCACAAATAAATTTTACGTAGCGCTAGCAAAAACAGTCGTAAGGCTGTATCTCCTTTATCGTATTCAGACCAAACTTGGTACATGTACTCACAAGCATGACCTGAGGCAACATGCTGCGTTTCGGCGCAGCGCCACCTACTGTTCCGGAGATATGACAAGATACTGTTCCGGAGATACTGTTCCGGAGATATCTCGTTAGATTCAGGTCAACATGCCGAGTCGAATGATGTCAAATTTTACCATATCGGCCATTTTGACTGTCGGCCATTTTGAATTTTGTGCTAAAATGCTGTACTTTAAGAATGCATGAACGAATTGTTTGGGTCATCAGCACGATGTCCTGAAGGAGCATGAGAAGTTTCGAAACAGCGCCACCTAGTGGTGAATTTGTTTTTTCAAATGCTTATAACTTTGGGTGTGATCGACTTATTTTCACGAAACTCATCTCATTAGACTCCTGAATCGTTGCCGAGTCTCACGATACCAAACATGCTAGGTTTCGCCTCACGGTTTGTGTAGCGTTGTGATTTAGCGCTTAAAAAACATTTGGCTATATCTTCGAAACCGCTAGTCCGATCGAGACGAAACCACCGTCAGAAGTTTGGAAACATATGTTGATAGCAATGCACCAATGCCCAAATGCGAAAATATTGATGTTTAGGGGTAGTAAATTCCAATCAAAGTCATGTGTCAGTCATTTTTTACGTGTTTTTTCATATAAATGTCTATAACTCAGAAGCGAATTGAGATATTTTCACCAAAATCGACACACATATGTATGGGCTCACTCTGAGGACACATAAAAAAATATTGGGACTGTTTGGGACTTGGGACTTGGTGGCGCTATAATAGAACAAAACATTGGTGTAATTTAATGAAACTTAGAATGTGCCATCAACACCATCCCCTGAAAGTACCCAACATATTTCGAGACAGTGCCACCTTTTGGTCAAAAGTTATAACAAAATTTCTAAAAATGCTAATAACTTTTGAATAAATCTGCCTATTGAAATGCCACTGGACTTAGTAGATTCCTTGGGTCATGCCGAGAACATAGATACCAAGTTTTCCTTATTTGGCCGAACTTCCTGTCCGCCATCTTGATTTTCATTCAAAACCTACTTTTTCGAACTCCTCCTAGACCATTTGTCCGATTTTCACCAAAATCAAATCGTATCATCTCCAGACCGTGCCGACTAAAAGTTATGGATTTCGTGTCGATTGACGAAACCATTTTTGTATACCGCAGCAGCAAAGTTGAGGCATGATGCCAAAAATACTATTCAGGCTTTATCTCTGCAATGCCTTGACATATTGACACCAAACTTTGTATGTGTCATTGTCACTTCACTCTGACCACATCACATTAGTTTTGTGACTGCGCCACCTATTGGTCAAAAGTGATAATCCATTAAATCATATTTTTAATTACTGTTTATATGATTTTTCAGCCATTTGGCCTAAAATCCTCTTTAAATGTTTTTAATTGCTGATTGTTGCAGTTGATCTGACACTTTCAGCAATGTTGGCATGTCTTGTCGTCTTATTCTGCTTGGCCCCGGTAATTGCTGCTTGCAGCTATATTTATTAAGTGTGCTTGCTGAAAGCAGCACACTTATTGTTCTTCTTAAGTTTTCTTATTATTATTATTATTATTATTATTATTCCCGGGAGAAAAATTTTGGCCAGCTCCTGCGCCTAGGCCCTTTGAGACAGAGACACCGTTCCAACTTTAAAACGTTTATCCGGTCAGTACCGGTGTAAGTTGCTCGCGAAGATGACATCACGAGTCCATGTCGTTTGTCCGCAATATTGGATTGAACAGAAAGCGAAACTAAAGTTTCACAGGTCACAAATTTGGTCCGATCTTCACGAAACTGGACGTACATGATCCTTGGACCAAGCCTCACAAAAGTTACTAGAAGGATTTTTGATTTTCGGAAGCGTTTGCCCGTCACAGCCAAACGAAATCGGCGGCGTAGTCGCCAAAACAGGAAGTAGTTCATATTTCAGGAACGCTGTCACGTATCGAAACCAAACTTTGTACATGAACTCGGGACTCCAATGTGAGGAAGCACAAGATCTGATTTATTTTATTTATTTTTTATTTCAGGCTAATAGACAAACCCATTTACCTATGTCTGTGCAAGTTTCACCTCACACTTTTAATGTTAATGCATTTAGACAGTAGGTGGCACTGTTGTATTACATTTCACAGAGCTGCCAAGTCAGTGTATAGACTGCATTCGTTTTTACTAGGTTTGTCTTAATAAATGCAGGCATGAATTTCGTTTTTTTGCATTGGTCTAATTTAATCATCTTCATTTATTAATATATACAGATTTGTATGAATTGTGCATTTCCAGTTCTCAAAGCAGTTAATAAAAAAATAAAAAACCTTTATACAAAATACATCATGCTCTTCTTGGCTAACCGAACAAACAATTCATTGTCTGTGGCTGTGTTTGTGCGCACGGGAAATATGCTGCGCATAACAATAGAAAACAAGGAGAAACGCGCAGTCACATGCTCAAACAATCAACAACGTCGCTCTAGAGGTGCGTTGTGGACTGTGAAGTGGACTTCACAGGGTATTCTGCCATCTTAAGTTAGATTCTAATCCGAAGGGAGCGAACATGTTCAGTTCGAAGGGCACTGCGCACGGCATAGGGAATAAGGGAACATCGATACATCACTTCACAGGAAGTGGAGAGCGATGATCACCATGATCACGTCATTTCGCGCACCACGTCATCACCAGTCAGAACGGTCATAACTAACGATGGAGGAGTTTACGTATGTGTGTAAGTATTCATACATTTCGCCATTGTTATACAAATGACAGTATTTTTAACGGTTATTCTTGTGAATATTACATATACTATTTTTGATGATTATATACCTCAGTGAATGCAGCCAGCTTAGCTAGTTTGTGAAGTAAAGTGATTTTATTTTAGGTAGTTGTAAAATAGTGCAATATAATTGTAAATATATAATATAATAATAAAAATTAAAATATGAATGTAGTCCTATATATATTTATGTTATATCATAATCTGCACGACCCCGTCGTTGAATTTCTTTGATGACGTTTGCAGGGCGTTTCAAATGAGCGGTTATTGTCAGTGAAGTCCACTTCAACTGATATAACGTGCTCAGGGAGTAGGGGAGCAGTGAACATTGCGTATGGACCCTGTCGAATGGAACGCACATTAGATGTGTAAAAACAAGTGGAAAGCGCGAGCGCGCCGCTGTCTCCTTTCCACAAGCGCTTGTTCTCCTGTGGCGTCTGTCGTTGCTATGCAACCATGAACTGCGCTCTCCATGATGACAAGAGCTGTGTCTGAAATCGCTCCCTATCCACAATATAGTGCACTATTTAGGGTGTCGGCCATTTTGTAGTGTTGTCCGAATTCTGAACGACATCATTCCCTCCATTCTTCACTACTTTTACCCACAATCCTCTCTGAATTCGAGTGTACATACGATGCACACTTGCTGAGACACTATTTCCCACAATCCAACACGATAAGGCGATAGAGCGCGAATGAAAAATAAAATGTCACCATGGCAACGGTGCACGCGAGTTAGAAAACAATAATTTATAAGACCAGACGCCTGGTTATTTATTTATATATACCGTTATATCTATATTTGAATAAACAAATGTGTTGTGTAGTGTTTTGTTCTCTTTTATTTTCACAAATAAATGTAAAAAGTAAATAAATATGACAAGCAAGTGTTTTTATTATCTTTTTTTTTTTAATCAAATAATGCAATAAACGTGAAAAATACATACATGCAATTGTTACATACAATTCATACAGCCAAAAAAAGGAAATATTAAAGATGGGTAGGTAATGTTTATGACAAATTGTCTGAGCTCTCAGGCGCGTGATAATTATGTCAGCGTCCGAATTCTTTGCTGATGTAGTGCACTCAACTGCCATTCACTATGTAGGAATTAGTGAATGAGTGAACGAGTGAGCGGTTTCAGACACAGCTAAGGAAGTATCAGCAAAAGATTAATAGATTTCTATCCCTTGCATTAGCTTTACTACTAGATATATTTATGGAGATGAAAAATAATAAGGCGCCCTGTACAGCTATGATCAGCTGTTCGGCCGAGCATTCAATGTTGTTACGCTGCAAGCTGATGGTTCGTTGCTGCCGCGCTCTATCACTCGCACACCATAAAGAGCAAATTGTTTTTTAATGTTTCAATTTCGTGATTAAAATGACATAATTTGGAAGCGGATAATTTCTTCACAAACAGCTCATTATGACTCAATGTTAGAATGCTGCACCTACACTCAATAGTGTGAATAAGATCAGCGCAACGCAGACCACTGCATTGACAGCGTGAAACATATGATCTGTCTACGGCCAGGGCTCAGCGGAAGACAGAAAATGCCGGTCCAGCGCTGATAGAGGAATTAAATTCGAAAATAAAAGACAGTTTGACATCTTTTTTCTTGCATTCTCGCATTTTTTTCTCGCATCTCGCATCTATCCACTACCTGCTAACGTTAGTGCACTGCACCCGAGCAAGCACACTTTGCAGTTCCTCCGGAAATGCATTTTTCTAGTTATTATTATTATTATTATTCCAGTCCAAATAGGAAACGAAATGATCAGATGATACGCGGACCGTACAGCCCTACAACCGGCTTTCTGGTGCATTACCATCAGCTTCTGCTCCTGACGGTGACATCACGTACCAATCTCAATCCTTGGGCTGACACTTGATGAGAGAGCACACACTCTCGACACTGGTTTTCTTATAGAGTTTTATATAGTTATATGTTTTATATAGTGATGGTTTTGTTTTTTTTGTTGCCAAATTGGTTTGAAGAGTTGGTGAATAAACAATTGAACTGACAAATTATGCCTGATATTGTCTGACCTGACAGTTTCATTGATCACTGAGATAGCACTGACTTGGAATGAAGTTGCTTCAATATAAAAATGAAATTTAAAAAAATACCTTAGATGTAGTCAACTACCTTTGCCATATTGACAAAAGTACTTATACAGCAGTGATAAAGTCACATTAGCTGCCACCACTGGAGAAGCAGCACTGACACACTGACACACACACACACACACACACACACACACACACATACACACACACACGTCTCGTTCCTCCCTCTCATTGTCGCTATCATAGGAGCGCGTGCACACGAGATGCTGATCGCACATGGACACTCATCCATTTCTCCACTCTCCCTTCCATATCCATTTCCCGGTCATTTCACACACTTATTGTGAGCACGAACGACGTAAAAACGCAGTCGAAAGCGGAAAGAACTAAAAACATTAAGTTGGTGCAGTCAGTGGAACGGACTCTTTAAATTTTCGCGCTGATGTGACAATACCAACATGGCGCATGTAGTAGCCTATGTCCGGACTCCATTCATACTATCCGTATTCTACTATATAGAACGTACTTTTTTAACGGTCGCAAAGTACGTTCTAATTTAAATGTAGTACCTACTCACATAGTACGCGATTTCGGACGCAGCCCGACCAGGGGGGCAGTGTTTTATATTATTTTGAAGTTTCCCCGGGTGCCGCCATTGATTAGCGGACCATCACCTGCTGTTAGCATCCCATTGACTCCCATTCATTTTGGCGTCACTTTGACAGCGAATAACTTTACATCTGAGGCGTTTAAAGACTCCATTTGTCCATTATTTATTTCTAAAGAAACACAAAAATGTATAAAAGGCTCCATTACCTTGTATCTTACGTTATGGCCCTGTAGAAGCAATTTTTGTAAAAATAGGCTAACGATTGCATCATAACCTGCGACTCACTGTCGCACAGTAGAGAGATTACCATATAGACAGGAGGAGAAGCTCGCGTGCAACCGGGGGGACGTGGAGGCCAATTTATTAATCAGAATACTTAGCAAAAGTTGCTCCTGCTCCTAGCTCATGGACAGCTCCTACTCACGCTCTCCGTCTCTGCAAGATTCGGAAGGGAATGATTCAGATTTCTCTTGGCACAGCTACTAGAAGACAGACGGGTTGCTCACGTCACATCTACGTCGTCAAGCTCAGTTTGAGTCTGCGCAGTACGCTCGACCATCAGAAAGTCAGTGCTTCTAACTGACTTCACTTGTCTCCGTTGAATCCAATGGGGTCGCTGTGTCCAGTTTATATACTGTCTATGAGCCCGACCGATCGAGTGGCGGCCACTGATGACATCACGGCCGGGTCGCGCCGGCGCATTGCAACCGTAAGCTGACGAAACCATTGTCTAGTGTGAATAGGTGTTCGTGTGTGTATTTAAATGCAAAGATTATGTGTTGTGTACTATGTGTGAATGGATTATGTGTTTATTATATATATATATATATATATATATATATATATATATATATATATATATATATATATATATATATAGGGGGGGTTATGGATAGGCAGAGGTGAAGAGATGGGTCTTGAGGCGGGACTGAAAGATGGTAAGGGTCTCAGAGGTGCGGATCTCAAGGGGAAGGGAGTTCCAGAGCCTTGGAGCTGCCCTCGAGAAAGCTCTGTCCCCAAAACTGCAGAGTTTGGACTTGGGATGGATAGGAGACCGGCTGAGGTGGATCTGAGGGACCGTGGGGTTGGTAGGGGGAGAGGAGGTCAGTGAGGTATGATGGGGCCAGGTGGTGGATGGCTTTGTAGGTTAAGAAACCAGAATTTTGTATTTGATCCGGTGGGAAATGAATGGGAAGCCAGTGCAGGTTGTTTTAAAACTGGCGTGATGTGTTGCCAGGATTTGGAGCGGGTGATGAGTCGGCGGCTGCGTTTTGGACCAGTTGTAGTCTTTTTATGTAAGTTGAGCTTATACCAAGGAGTAGTGAGTTGCAGGTAGGTCCAGTCGTGAGGAGATGAAGGCGTGAATGAGTCTTTCAGCAGCAGGGGGTGTGAGTGAGGGTCTGATTTTAGCAACATTGCGGAGGTGAAAGAAGGATGTTTTAATGACCTGACGGATGTGGGGCTCAAGGGAGAGGGTTGAATCAAAAATCACGCCAAGGTTGCGTGCCTGGGGAGATGGGGAGACAATGGTGCCGTCGATGGTGAGAGTGGGGTTATTGGTTTTACCGAGTGTGGATTTGGAGCCAATGATGAGGAATTCTGTTTTATTGCTGTTGAGTTTGAGGAAGTTCTGTTGCATCCAGATTTTAGTAGCTGACAGACAGGAGTTGATGTGGGAGAGGGGAGGATTGTGGGGGGACTTTGTGCTGAGGTAGATCTGGGTGTCATCGGCATAACAGTGGTAATTCAGGTTGAAATGGCGAAATATCTGACCAAGGGGAAGGATGTAGATGATGAAGAGGAGGCGGCCAAGTACGGAGCCTTGGGGAACGCCTTGGGTGACTGTGGCTGTGGCAGAGGTGTGGTTATGGAGAGAGATGAAGTGGGATCTGTTGCAGAGGTAGGAACGTAGCCAGCTGAGTGCAGTGCCTTCGATACCGAGGTTTTTAAGTCTGGTGAGCAGAGTGTTATGGCACACGGTATCGAAGGCTGCATTTAGGTCGAGAAGGATAAGAATGTTGAGGGAACCAGTGTCAGCAGAGGTGAGGAGGTCATTGAGGACTTTGAGGAGAGCAGTTTCTGTACTGTGGAGGGGGCGAAAACCAGATTGGAGGGGTTCATATTGATTATTGGCATGAAGATGTGTTTGTAGTTGTGAGGCGAGTATGCGTTCCAGGGTTTTAGACAGAAAGAGGAGGTTGGATATTGGGCGGTAGTTGTTGTCATAAATGTAATAAAAATATTATTATTAGATCTTTTAAACGTTCTTCCGCATTTCTCCCTCGTTCTTGTGTGTAATATAGGGTTATATTTTAAAATGCATCAAGGTGCCCTCAGATCATTTTTTGCCCTCTACACGCACATTTCCTCAGACTTTTCCAGCTCTGAGATGTGAATGACCAGCTAAAACAGGGGGTTTCATGACACTTTAAGGTTCTTTCGTGTCATTGTCACCTTTGGTTTGCTCACTGGGACAAATGTGGTTTGTGTTGTGCTTAATAGAGTCTGTGTGTATATATAGTCCTCATGCAGGGCCGTACACACCATTGAGTAAATTTTCGAAGTGTATATAATGAAGGTTGTGAAATAATTGCCTAATATTAACTCTACTTTGGGGCTGTAATGATATTGCACATCACCACGATAAACGACCTCATCTGAGCTGCTTCAGCGGACTAACAACACTCGTCAAAGTCAAAATATTTGAGATGACCAATCAAATCAAAGTAGGCGGGCTTTATGGTCACAGAAGCTGCGAGTCGAGCGCGAATTCCAAAATGATGCTTCTCGACACGCTTCAGTTAACGGTCATAAAGTGTGAGATATGATGTAAACAGATAAACTAAACAGCTGTTTTACGATAGAAGTTTTAAACAACCCACAGAAATAATCAGTTTGCAAAGACTGTATCAATCAAAGCTCAGCTTTGGGAAGGGAAGATATACAGGTGAAGATAAGGGGGCCCTATCTTGCACCCAGCGCAATTGACTTTGTACACTGACGCATGTATCATTCCTAGTTTGCACCCGCGCAAAGCGCGCTTTTCCCTCCACAGAAGCACGTCGCTAAACTAGGGAATGAACTTGCGCTCCCCGGGGCGGTTCAGCGCAAAGAGGAGGCGTGTTCCGGCGCAAACGTTCCTTCATGCTTTTTTGCAGGTTTAGAAAACAATTGCGCCACTAACCAGGAAAAAATAGTTTAAAGTCAGTGGCGCGTTGCACATGTTATTCATATGTTATTTTAAGGGCGCATGCTTGGCCATAATCAATGTAGCGTGTGCACAACATACACTTTGATTCTCTCATCTACACAGAAGCAGCAGTTTTCATTTTTGCAAATCATACATTATTACGATAGATAGATAGATAGATAGATAGATAGATAGATAGATAGATAGATAGATAGATAGATAGATAGATAGATAGATAGATAATTTATTATAAAAGCATACATCTAGCTTACACATTTACCCAAATTATCATACGCCTTTTTAACCGAAGTTAATTTGGGTGGGTTTCTCCATCCCCAACGTCCCTGACGAGAGCGTTGCTCTCCTTGGCTGTGAACCGCTCCTGTCGTGCGCCTGGCAAATCCGCCGTTATAATAGGAATCCGCTTTAGAACAAGAGCGCCTGCTCTTAAAGGGAATGTGAGATGTCGCTCTGATTGGTTTATTTCACGTTACGCCCAAACCACACCTATGAATAATGAAGCTACTTCAGACCAACCCATTTTAGATTTGCGCCTGGCGCAAGAGTCATTTATCCCGCCGGGAAAATAGCAACAGCGCCAAGACCCGCCCACAAAGTTACTTGCGCTGTGCGCTTTGCCACTTGCGATTCAGATCGTTAAAATAGGGCCCAAGGAATGAGAGAAGAAGAAAGAGAGACTGTGGTGGAGATGAGAGAGGAAGAGCAGGTATTGCATACTGTGCTAGGGCTGGGTATCGTTCAAAAAATTTCGATACCAATACCAATACCGATACCTTGATTTCGATACCGGTTCCTGAACGATACTTTTGTCGATACCAATTTTATGAAATCCATTTTAACAATATTACATCACACATTATCTCAGAAAAACTTTGGTTTTATTTTTTCAGTTTGACTCATGCTCCTTAGCCAGTGCACAAAGGAACAAATAACTATTTTTTTATATATATATATAAAGAGCTCATGCTCACCAAAGCTGAATTTATTTGATCAAAATTACAGTAAAACTTGTAACACTGTGAAATAGTATTACAATTTAAAGTCTTATTTGAATATATTTCAAAATGTAATTTATTCCTGTGATGTCAAAGCTGAATTTTCAGAATCATTACTTCAGTGTCACATGATCCTTCAGAAATATGAAAACAGTTTGCTGCTTAATATTTTGGAGCTATGATACATTTTTTCTTAGATGAATAAATTTTTTACAAGAACAGCATTTATTTGAAACAGAAATCTTTTGTAACATTACACATGTTTTAAGTTCATTTTTGATCACTTGAATGCATCCTTACTGAAAAAAAAAAATTCTGACTAACCAACACATTTTTGAACGGCAGTGTACATTCAATAGGTCATTATTGCAATATAAACACTGTCAGAGTGATCAACAAGGTATGTCTTCATTTACCAGTCGAAGACGGAGCAACTTTCTCTTATGTTTACCCCGTGCACTGTCAATCATATACCGTGATCTTCATCATATTTGTCGTGGTACCGGTCTTTGCAGCAATTATTTTACCGCAAGTTCTGCAACGCGCGCTGTTGGCATCTAGCTTGGAGAAATGTAGCCACACTTTTGATCGACTTTGGGTATTGTGTGTGTGTGTGTGTGCTCGCGTCTCATATGAGTATGTGCGCGGAGAGTTTGTGTGTGAGTGTTCGCGTCTCATTGAGTATGTGCGCGAGTTTGTGTGCGTGTGTGCTCGCGGCTCATATGAGTATGTGCATGGACAGTTTGTGTGCGCGCGTGCGCGTCTCATATGAGTATGTGCGCGGAGAGTTCCGCGCGTCTCGTGTGTGTAGAGCAGGGGTGTCCAAACTCAGTCCTGGAGGGCCACTGTCCTGCAGAGTTTAGCTCCAACCCCAATTAAACACACCTGAACCAGATAATCAAGGTCTGATTATCTGGTTCAGGTGTGTTTAATTGGGGTTGGAGCTAAACTCTGCAGGACAGTGGCCCTCCAGGACTGAGTTTGGACACCCCTGGTGTAGAGTTTGCGTGTATGTGAGTGAGCGACTTTAGGTGTGTCGTTGTGCATTTTATTTGTATTTGTTTGAGCACTAACGTTGACGAGTTAACCCCGTAGGTATCGAAATCTGGTACCGAACAACAAGTCATTTTTCGATACTCGATAGTATCGAGGGAACTCGGTCAGTACCTAAAAAGTATCGAACTCGGTACCCAGCCCTATACTGTGCCCAGCGTGAGATTAACATTATTACAATAGATTCATATTTAACACAGATACATGTTCTTTGCTATTACAATGGAAACTATAAGCTCAATTTAACAGCACAAGCACCTATTAAATATATTTCCATAATAGTATTATTGTATAAATATATATTTGTATACCTCGAATGTGTTTGAATATTTCACCAGTATCAGCACTAGACGGGTAAAACCCACAGACACTTCAGTTCAATCTCAGTGAATCTTCATGATTCATGTGTTCACAGAGATCATCGCCCCCCAGTGAACCACTGACATTTCCAAATGTTTTGAAACAGTTATGACGTAACAAATCCTCGTTTACTGAAATCACGTGACTTTGGCAGTTTGATACATGCTCCGAACCACTGATTCAAAACAAAGATTCGTAAAGGTTTCATAGCTTCATGAAGCATGTTTCGAAAGCGCCCATCACTAGCGTTCAGTCAACTTACCTTCAGTGGATCTTATTGCAGGCAGATACTGATCACAGACTTTTAAAATACACTTATTTTTTGTACATATACATGTCATTTTTTACTGTAACTAATTTAAATTAGTTACTGTATATGCTGCACCAAAATCAGACATTTTACATTTTGGGAAATACAAACACTGAATTGAAAGCAGTTATGAACAGTTCTGATTCTGATGTCAGAAAAAAACATTGTTCTGCCTCTACAGTGACTGAAATAATTATTGACCCATGATCAAACTGTCTGTCTTAATCAAATATTTAAAGCTTGATATCACGTTTTAATTGTGTGTTTTTAATTAGCCGTTTAATTGTATTACTTCAAATTGTTGTGTGCTCTGTGTGATGCTGAGGGAAAAACTGCTTAAAAGTGATATTATAAATAAATGAGTAATACTCACGTCAGTGTGTTGAGTTGACAGTGTTTATCCTGCAGTAGAGCAGCGATCTGATTCACTCCTGTGTCTCCTAGTTTATGTTCACTCAGATTCAGCTCTCTCTGGAGTAACAGGTTTTTACCCACAACTCTATTCACATACTGACAGGCTTCCTCTGCAGCAGGACTCAAAAACCTGCAGAAGAGGCAATTCAGTTCTCAACTAAATGTCCAGCTTATTGTATAACTAAAATAATATAATTGTTATAAATATTTAGTCTGCATATAACTAATTTTGTTAATTATTTCATCCCGTCTCACCTCAGTGTCTTCAGTTGACAGTCTGGATCCTGCAGTAAATCATTGAGCTGCTTCACTCCTGATTGTCCAGGATCATTTCCTGTGAGATCCAGCTCTATCAGGTGTGAAGGGTTTGATCTCAGAGCTGATGCCAGAGCTTTATAACCTTCTTCTGTCACACTGCAGTTAGAGAGTCTAGAACAGAGAGGAAAACACTCAGCTGATTAATCAGTTAAACCTGAACAATATAAATCCATAAACTGAACTTTATTTCATTCTTTGTACAAATGTATTGAAAGTCAGTTGCCAAAAACTGACAATTTAATATGGAGGCAAACAAAAGGCTCAGAGAAATTTAATATGTTAGACGCCAACATCCCTTTCAAGATTGCAATTATCTAAAACTGTACAGCTCTGAAAGTCTATGATCTGAATGATCCACAACAAGCCACCTGAAAATGGTCGGAAAATTAGAAAATTAAAGTTTGGGAATTGCCCAATAAAGTCCAGACTTCAATTCCATTAAAATGCTGTGGAAGGACTTGAAACAGCTCATGCTGGAAAGCCTACAAATGTGACTGAGCTGAAGCAGCTTTGCAAGGATGAGTGAGACAAACGGACCAAAATACCTTCACAGTGGCGTAAAACACTCATAAACTACAGGAAGTGTTTAGTCGAGACTAGCTGCAAAGCTGACAGCAGAATCAAAGATACACAGCTTCCTCAAAAGCACTAAAATACATTAATCCTTTCACGTAAAATATTAAGATAAGTGATTTCTACCAGATCTCACCCTCCATTCTGTGGCAGATTTACCAGCAGATTTACCAGCTCTAACAGAAGCATCTGAATTCTGACTCAACACTAGGAATTCAAATAACAATTAAATCACTAAATTATAAATTATTATAAACAAAAACAGCACAATTTGTGTTAACTTATAAGTATAATATACATATATAGAAAATACTTTATCCACTAAATATTATAATCCCCTGCAATTATTTGCATTACAGTGCAGCACAAAATGAATGCTTAATGTCACTTCAATATTACTCACTAAAAAATTTACCTCAGTATCTCCAATTTACACTTTATATTCTTCAGTCCAATGCAGAGCTGCTTCACTCCTGAATCCTGCAGATTATTATTGTTCATGTTCAGCTCTTTCAGATTGGTATCTGATCCAAGAACTGCAGCCAGAGCTGAACAGCTTTTGTCTGTTAAGTTAGAATCATTTAACCTACAATAAATCACAACACAGAATTAGATGGAACACATACAATACATTTTCTACATACAAATATTAAATACATTTTCCATTTATTTTTTACATAAACAGCATATACAGCAAAGAAGCTGAGTTAAACTAACATCCATCTTCAAAAACTACTATTTCCTGTACATTAGTGTTTTTTATTCAGTGACAAATTTCCTAGATAAAATGAAGCATGTTTGAAAAGATATTTGTGTAAAGCTTTTATAGCTATAGGAGTTTTTCTCTATTTATGTCACCTGGTGGAGTTTAGGCTCTTGCCACTGTTGCCTCTGTCTTGCTTAGTTGGAGACATTTAATTTTCAACAAGATTACTGACTTGACTGCACCGACACTATTAGATGAGACAGTTCACACTTTTATGGCAAGTTAAAGGCCTTTCACTATAATTATAAAAATGCCTTCATTCACATGTACATGTCTTTTTGATATAAAATATTTAATGATTTAAGCTAAGATAACTTAAACCTAAGAACCTAAGAAATTGTATTTGTTTTTAATGTTTCAAGATTAAGTTTAACCGATGGCTGATACTGATATCTTAGAGAGCAGGGTGATCAATAGGTGATATATCATTAATTTAAAGATAGTAAAAAAGCATTCATAACAATTGCTGAAATAAAATTTATAGTTATTTTACATAATATTTACAAAATTAGAAAAAAAAAGAAAAAAAAATATTTTGAACTTGATAAAAAAGTAAACTTTTTTGTAAAAAAAAAAAAAAAACATCTTAAAATGTGTACATCAAATAGGATACAACAGGCTTTTGATAAATGTTTGTTTGTAAATTTCTCGATCTACATATTACATTACATTATTATTACATTAAACTACAGATTTACTGATAAAAATAAGCATTTAAAATGTCTAATTACTGGGAGATACAGAGGGACTGTCACGGTGTGGTGCAGGCAGAAGACGACGAAGGAGAATCAAAAGTTCCAATGCAAACTTTAACTCACAATATAAATAATACAGGTACATAGAAGATGGGCAGAAGGTTCACTCACACTAAATACGACGGAGATCGGACAAGGACTGACTGAACAGAATGGAACTCAAATACAAACACAGATTACACTGATTAACAGAACACAGGTGAGATAGATGACGATTAGTGGTCAACCGATATTGTTTTTTTGATGGCCGATTACGGCTGGGCGATATGGACCAAAAGTCATATTCCGATATATTTAGGCTGAATATCGATATACGTTATATATCCTGATATTTTTTCTGCAAAGTGAGAGCAAATGTTCAGTCAAAGTCAAAGCCAAATATGACATGTCACAAGTAGTTTTATTGAAACCGGCCATTTCAGTTAACAGTTGCAAAATCAAATGAATAAATAATAAACAGGTTTCTTCACCTGGGCTGCACGATTATGACAAAAATCATAATTGCCGATTATTCCCTTGGAATTGTAATTGCGATTTATTAATTCTGATTATCAAAGTTTAAATTGAATATATATAAACAAATTTTGTGTAAACATGTTATAATTTGCTTATATATATTATATATATATAATATATATATATAATATATATATATATATATATATAGGCAATAACACATGTTTACACAAAATTTGTTAACACACAAGTACTTTTCCCCTTTACTTAACATAGTAAACAATAGTAAAGACTAGTACTAATAAATAAACATTAGGCCTATGCTAAAGCTATTAAATAGCAGTCCCAAACTAGTTTTTGTTAATACAATGTGGTATGAGCCACTACAGTCATTTAAAAATATTTAAAATAACACAAAGAAAAATAAAGTGGCATTTTGGGGTTAATATGGAAACGACAGTTACCATGGTGAATACACAATATTAACAATAACTGTTCATGAAACATGGAACCTGCTCCTGGTGAAAAGAATGAAAATCATACCTGCATTACTTTTATTTTGTGTAATTTACAACGTAACGGCGTTGCATGCTCGTAGTTTCTTTTGCACTTTATACACAGCGCGCGCCGCCGCATTTACGCGTGCAATTGAAGAGTGTGCGCTCCTAGCACAGTATAACGGCTGACAGGACAAGAAAGTCCGTTTTTCTGAGGTGAAAGAATTTATTTCAGCGTACACTTATGTCACTGCCTGGTAGTTCCTATTGTGCTGGGTTTTCTGAAGTAGTCATGATTCGCCTCTCATAACATAACATGCTCTAAACACGCATGCAGAGTGGGAAAGGAGGGGCGGGGGCGCGGGGAGCAGTGCAGAGAGCACACATTTGAACTACTGTATATCGATATATGCGATATGGTCTAATTCCATATCGCATTTCAAAAATATATCGATATATTTTTCATATCGATATATCGCCCAGCCCTATGGCCGATGCCGATATCTTAGAGAGCAGGATGGCCGATGGCAAATATATGTATTATTATATAAATTAGTATACAACTAATATATGATGTGATAATATATATTGTACTGTATTTAAGAAGCCTGTTATAAAAATCTCAATGTTTTACATTATAACCTTTCAGAATTGCATCTTACTTGTTGGCGATATAAATAACATCTTTACCAAATTACATTCTTTCCCCCCAGTCTGGGTATATGAATAAAATATGTTTTTTTTTTCTTCCTCAAGTATGAGCATGAGGTAATATATAATTATATAAGTCCTAAAAGTCTGGTGTATCATATAATACAAAACATGCAAACATTTTTACATGGTCTTTTATATTTTGTCTAAAGGTATGATAAACTGTCTCCACAGAAAAAAAAAAAAAAAAAAAAAAAATTCAGACTATTATTTAATATGTCAGGCTTTACAGGGATAAGTTCACGTTCATGATGGGAAATCACTATAGAGTAATGTAGATAAAGACATTTTTCAGATGAAAACATGTCAAAATATATTAAAAGACTTACAGAGCTCTTCTGGAGGTTTTGATGACTGCCGATAATCTAATGAGACACTCGTCTGATTTCTTGAATTTCTGAAGCTCAAACTCCTCCAGCTCTTCCTCTGATGTCAACAACACAAAGGCTAAAGCAGACCACTGGCAGGTGAAAAGGTCACCAGATGAGAGACTTCCTTTGCTAAGATGGGTCCTGAATCTCTTTCACCAGAGTTTGGTCGTTCAGAGTTTCATTCAGACAGTAGAACAGATTGATGGATCTCTCTGCAGGAAGATCATCTTCTATTTCTGCTTGATGTACTGAACTATTTCCTGGTTGCTCTGGTCATTGCCGTCTGCTGTGTCAACAGACCGTCGTAAGAGTCGTCGATTGGGACTGGAGTGACAGACCGAGGAGGAAGCGAAGGGAAAGGTCCAGGTGTCCATTGTCACTCTCGAGCGCCTTGTTCTTGAGGAAATCATCATGGGTTTTCATTTCTGTTTTCCTCTGTTCTGTAGACTCATGATCAAACACACTGTCTTGTTGATGGGTAAGAATCAGATATGAATAAAAGGGTTTTGAGCAAATCAATCATGGTTTCATTTCTGGTTTTCCTGTTCTGTAGACTCATGATCAAACACACTTTGTCTTGTTGATGTCTAGAAACAGATGTGCATAAAGGGCTGCAATAAACTCTTGAATGCGCAAGTGAACAAAGCAGTACATGGTACCAAGAACGATCCATGTTTCTCCTTAAAGATCTGGGTACACATGCCTGAGTACACTGATAGCCTTATAACGTCAATACCACAGGCTTCCAGGTCTGTGTCATAGAGAGATCGAGTTGTTTTCTTTCCCAGCTGATGAAATTGCCAGTTTCCCCAGTGAAAGGATGGTGTCTTTATCCCAGGAAACATCTGGTGTGTATTCTCCATCATACTTCGGCGGCTCGCTGGATCTGGAAAGCGTGTGTACATTTGTGTCAGAGTCTTGGGGAGTGTCTTCAGTGTTTGATTCCTGTAGTGTTTTAGAGATCTCATCAGCCTGAGTGTTTTTCACATCATTATTTCTTTTCTCCTCCAGAAATGTTCTGGAGAACCGTGGCTGTAATCCAGCAGAAGACTGGGATGTGGCACATGATAAAGAGACTCTTTGATTGTTTAATGTGATCTAGGATTGTGTTGGCCTGATTCTGATCAGTGAATCTTTTTTGAAGTACTCTTGCTTTTGTGCGTCACTGAAGCCTCGGATCTCTGTCAGCCGGTCGAGTACAGGTCAGGAGGAATCTTACTGGCAGGCTGCTGGTCTGGTGGTGATCCAGATGAGAGCAGAAGGAAGCAGATTTCCCTTCATGAGGTTCGTTAGGAGAATATCCAGAGAGGCTGGTGACATACATCACACCACGTCTCATTACAATCAAACTTCAGAGGAAGGCGACATTCGTCCAGTCCATCAAGGATGAACAGCTTGAATTGATTCCTTCTTGTAAGGTTCAGTCCTTTGTCTCTGGAAAAATTGAGTTATAAGGGTCCATCAAACTAGTTTTTCTTTCTCCTTTAAGGTTCATCGCTCTGAATGGAAGAGGAAATATGAAGCTGATATCTTGATTTTCTTTTCTTCAGCCCAGTCCAGAACAAACTTTTGCACAGAGACTGATTTCCCGATGCCAGCGACTCCTTTTGTCAGTACAGTTCGGATCTCCTCGTCTTGTTCAGGAGCTTCAAACAAATGTGTGCATTCAACCTGTATCTCTTGTGCTTCATGACGCCTGGAAGCAACTTCAATCTGTCTCACCTCATGTTCAGTATTGACCTGTTCACTGCCGCCCTGAGTGATATAGAGATCTGTGTAGATGTTATTCAGAAGTGTGGAGTCACCTTGCTTCGCAATTCCTTCAAACACACATTGATACTTCTTCTTTAGGCCACATTTCAGCTGAGGAATGAGGAACAGCTCATCTAAACACAGGAACAGAAAATAGATAGTTTTAGTCTTCATTTTCTCTCCAACATTTATAAGAGACAATCAGACAGATGATCATGAGTCTCTTACCTTCTAGAGCATCAGCAGCTTCATCTTGCTTCATCTCTCTCAGGTAATGTAGTGTGAGATCAAGAGCTGATTCTTTGAAACTGGATCTGTTCTCAATAAAGTCCTTCACAAAGTGTTGTGTGTTCTCATTTTGTAATATTTTCTTAAACTTCTCCAGTTCATTCTTCAGAAATGTGATTATTTTGCTCTCAAGATCCTACAAACAAAAGTAAGAAAAAAGACAGAATAACACAATTTAAACCAAATTTACATCTACATTTGGTATAAAATCTATATACAACAATAATATATATATATATATATATATATATATATATATATATATATATATATATATATATATATATATATATATATAATCCAGTTAAAAGACTAACATGTTAACCAGCTGCTATTTTTAACAAATAGAAAAAAAAAAAAATAATAATAATATATATATATATATAGTGTTCAAAGGAAAAATAGTGATACAGAGGAATTAAAAATTTATTAAAATGTCTTTGTTCAATAACATATTTCTTTGTTGTAAATATTAAACATTTATGAAAATGTGTTTTCCTACCTGGAAGATTCCTAGAAGATTGTCTTTGAAATTCTCGTGGTTCTTGTGAGTCTGAACTTCAAATGTCTCATATTGAAGCCTGTAATCAAATAAAGACTGATTATACAGGCAAAATTTCACAGAAAGAGAAAAAGCATTTGCTGTGAATACTCTGATAAATATTTATCAGATCAAAAACAATCAGAGTATTCAATGATAAATATCATGATAAATGATTCAATGATAAATAATGATAAATATTGGATCTAAAAATGTTTCATGATTGGTATTCACTGATACAACTTTTAAACACAGTCAACGTGTGACAAAAAATTAGAAACACACAAAATACCTTTTATTAGATGATGGTGTTTTCTCACTGAAGAATGGTGGATCTCCTTCTTTAGACCGATCACTCTTCAGAGACACAGAGCTGGACACATGTGAGCCTGATCTTACACTGATGACACAAAGAACAGAGAGAAAACACTTTACTACAGGAGATACTTTAGTCTCATTTGAAAAGGTTTATTGTTGCAAATAGTAATTAAATGCAGTATAGCTGTGCATTTGTTAATTAATGACTACAGTTGGATGGATAAATATATACATGTTTAGTTTCATGATCTATTTTCCATAGTGAATTTGTGCCTCCTTGTGGCTGCCTGTGCAATTGTGTTACTGAATGAGTTTCATAAGGTTCCCAGGAACTGAGTTTTATTGTGACTTATTGTTTTATTCTGTCAAGTTCAATCATATACACCACTGTAGACAAATAATACAACAATATAATGTAATGTAAACACACAAAATACCTTTTATTAGATGATGGTGTTTTCTCACTGAAGTTTGGTGGATTTGCACCTTTAGACAGATCACTCTTCAGAGACACAGAGCTGGACACATGTGAGCCTGATCTTACACTGATGACACAAAGAACAGAGAGAGAGAGAAAACACTTTAGTAAAGGAGGATCAACTGTGTGTGAAACACACATCTGTGTCTTTATCTAATCCTCCACAGAAATACACACACTCACACAATTTACAGTTTTATAGTTAACTACTATTTTATCTTACTGGCTCACATTAGTTAAACGATTTCTTTAATAAACATGACTATTTTAAGATTTAATATGTTAAAAAATACTTGACCCTTATTTATGAGAACATTTCAAGTTTTTGTTTATTGACAGAAATAGAGAGCAGAAATGTCTGTGCAACATGGTTTTGTTATCATACTTGAATTAAATTAAGTGAATAGTTGTTCATTTCATCTATTTGGAGTAATTCAGCATCTAGAAGGTTATTAACAAATTATCAACTGTGATATTTTCTATAGAGCAAACAGGGCTTTATATATAATGTGTCAGAGTTAATTTAAGAAGTTAAAAAAGGAAGTTGTGCAAAGCATTTGCAAATATAAAACAATGCTTAAAACCTGTTAACCGTTGCCAGTGCACGGGCGCACTGAAGCGTTTTTTTATTTTTTATATAGTTTTATATACTATCAGATTTATTTTATACCTTGACAAACATCATTAAAAAGATATAATACTCAAGTTTCAGTATTTGACCACTATTGTATTCTGAGAAACTTATAGCGACAGTTATTTCTTAATTTGTGTCAGGAGTTATGAAATGAAAAAATGAGTCGATACCTTTAATATGAATTATGCGCGTCAGCCGCTTTCATTCATAAAAAACTCCCGTGCTGTCGTCATGACAGCGATTCACAAAACAACGTCACTCAGGGCTTTATCTCAAAAATGTGCAGATTTGGAGAAATAATGATAGATTCTCATAGGTTTACATCAGATTTCTATAGACAGGAATAATATTTATTGAATTTATACCCAAATGCGTCGATGCAATCATTATGAGCGCTTGGATTCTCTGATACTGTGTTTTCAATTCATACCAATAGCCTGAGGGCACTATATGCACAATAATAGTCCATATATGGAACATGAAGAAGAGCCATGATCATGTGACATTCCAGGACATCACTGATACACAAAAAAAATACAGAGATCGCCCTGTAACATGCAGATAAAGATGTTTTGAAGACAATAAACATGATTGCAATGATATTTGAGTTACCTGTGTTTTTCAAGCCATGCCAGGTATTTCCATAATAATAGATTATATTTATAATGTAATGCTAATCGATATACACTTTATCATAGTGCTTACAGTGCTTACTGAAATGTTTCTTTATTCCAGAAGGGCATTTGATACAGTTAGATACAGTGAGAACTTTGATAAAAGAAAATAGGGATTGAAACCCTATGAATAGCCTGTGAATAGCCAGTCGTTAATAACTATAATGCAGACAAAAGAAATGCATATTTAGAGCCATAACCAGGCTGGAGAGGTGTGAATGTGTGCAGGGGAGACTGAGACTGAATGGGGCTTGTTTGCACCACAAAACAATAGAGACAATATACTGAATAGATGTTTAGAAGATGACAATAAACATCAGTTGCATTTTAGAGTCAAATCAAGTCATTTGACATGGTCTTGAAAAACATTTAACTAAATACAGAGTTTTGGACTTATTATCTTCAGATTTTAAACATAAAATGTTTAGACATGTGGCTTTAGCTGTGCATTTCTAGATTGCTACAGTGCCAACTTCAATTTTATTTTCATGAGGATGTTTCATAAAAATAAATTTCTAATAACTTTACAAAACTTTGAAGCTATTTATAATAATTTTTTTTTCATTATGACAATAATTAATTCTACATTTACAATAAACTGCCAGGTGTCAGCTTTCAAATGAGATCATACTTGTGCTTTTAGTGCAAAGGGATCATGAACTGTATCTGTTTTAGTTTGGGTATGTCATTTCTGGGGATTTTTCAAAAGTGGGGTTGCAGCTTAACAGGTTAGTTTTGTTATTGACAGGGAAACACAAAGTCCAGTGGAGTTTAAACTGATGAAAACAGACGCAGTCTTACCTGTGTTTCTCTGAGAGACTCATCTGAGAGAGAGAGTCCTTTCCTCTTTCCTCTGACATACTGCAGCTAAACTGACACTGAAAACTGATCAGCACTGCTTTCTGAAAACACTCAATCCTTCAGCATCACCTGGAAATGACACCATTTTACACAGATGAAGAACATCTTAAGACAATAATGAAGAATGCTGAGTTATCATCAACAACAGCAACAGCAAAAACTATCTAGAAAATAAAGTGAGTTACAGACAAATATATTGCCATGTAAAATAACCGAATGGTCTTAATCATTTCTGATTGTTTAATGAGTTTAACTGACTCTAAATATTAATTCATTGGGGAACAGAAATTGTGTTTAAAACTTTGAGTGGGAAAACTGAACCTGATTTGTTATATTCTCTATTACAGTTTTATATAATTTTACAATCATATTTACCCAATCTTTATTAATTGTTGAATCGTTTGTCATTCAATCATTACGTCAAGTTCACAGTGATGATTGATTTCATTACTTTCAAATGATCCTAAAATAACTGATTGAGTAAAAGTAAACAGAATTATAATTGACATACTGTATAACTACTAATCATAATTGTTATATATGAAGTGAAATATTCAGTTTAATAACAGCAGATTGTTGTTCATTGCCGTCAGGCTTCATCTGTCTGTCTACTGTAAATGTCTGCTTCAAAAATACTTTCGATTTCACATCACAAAAACAACAGCCTAAAACTGAAGAGGAAATGGGAGAAAAATCCAGCTACTTATTCGCAGCTTCTTATTGACGCTATCCGTTCTACCTTAAATGACGCGAACTTCCGCGTTTGCTGGCTACTTATTGACGCTCGGCTTAGGGACCGTGTGCTTTTTTCTCTTTTCTGCGTTTTTAAAGGTATTGTGTTAGGCCTACTTTTGTGTCTATTTTCAGAATAAACTAATAATAAATGTTTTTTTAAATGCAAATAACACAAAATGGACTGTAAAATATAAAGGCACATAAGGCTACAGTATTCTTTAATTATTGTACATGTCATTAGCTCAATTTAAGGACCATGTGGGTTTTCACTTATTCACAATTTTTAGAGACCCTGTTTGTATTGTTTATATTTTCAGAAAAGAATATAATAACATAATTTGAAGGTATTTTAATACATTCAATACATGTATTGTTTTTTATTATTATTATTACAAATTAGAATTTAACAAGGTAAACAGATATTATGCTCCAGCTTGGATCCAGCCTCTTATGAAGAATTCAGATGACCCAGCACCTTTGAATAGATGATGAAACCTACCCCTGCAAGGACTGCAGAATCAAACATGGATGATTGTACAAAAATGATAATTTTATAATTAGAATTAGAATTTGCATTTTCTTCCCATTTCGCGGCGCTGTTTCCCGGCCGCCTCAGAGGGTGCGTTAAATTGGACATTGCCCCATTATATTTGAGCTACTCCTCTAACAAAATCCACGTTTTAAGCAGTTTCTACTGTAGAATTTTTTTTATTATTAATTTTTTAATTTAGCATTTTACACAGTGCACAATAATGGTACGTTCACACGGGGCGTCAGCGTCAACGCTTCCCATTGACTTTGAATGGGTGTCGTCAAGCGTTGCCGAAAAGAATTGTGGATCCGTCGGCGGCGCTTCACTGGCGTTGCTTGCGGCAGAAGTTGAGAATTTTTCAACTTCTGCCGCGAGCAACGCCAGTGAAGCGCCGCAGACGGAAGTGTCAGCCAATCAGGATCGCTCTATGCAAATACAGTAGCCAGGCGGCAGCCAATCACGGCAATGAAGCTTGTTGTTGAGTTCCTGTCTAATTTCATTGGCTGATGCTGCTATGACCATGGCGTCAGTGCCAAACTTCAGCCATGCCTTCAGTCAAGCGTTACGCCGGTTTCACACTGCACGCATTAGCAGAGCGTAAGCAGCGCAGGAGCAGTGCATATGGTGAGCGGGAGCAGGACAGGAGCGTTTTGCTTTCACACTAGCAGCGTTTGTCACGCGCGGCTGAACCGCGACGTGTGTATAGACAGAGTACTCTATAATCAGGGTAAGTTGGCATTGCTTTATTTCGTTTTCAAATACATTTAAGAGAAAAGACTTGTCAAGAAGCTTATTTTATTAATCATTTCATTTATATAACTTTTGATTCGTCTTTGTTTTTATTGTTCGGGCAACAAGTTTGTTTTTGGACATTTATTTTCTTTTTAAATTGCTGTTAGTTATTTGATCGACTGTTTAAAACACAATAGATATCATCAATGCGCTTTTGGGGTAAAACTGCGGTATATTTTGGCCATGATCAATGCGTGTCACTTTAATTCAGTAAGCGGCGCGTTAAAAATAGACTGGGCGCCGAAACTATCGCGGCACTGCTGTTCCTGCTCTGCTCCTGCTACGCGCTGCCGCGCCGCTTCTGCGTGCGGTGTGAATGCACTCATTGATTAACATGGACGCCGAAAAAAATACGCGCTGCTCACGCGCCGCTGACGCTTGCGGTGTGAAACCGGCGTTACGCTGACGCCTCGTGTGAACGTACCATAACGGTGCGTGTCCACTACAGCGGCAAAACTCCGCTCAGTGACGCTGACAACGCTGTAACGTCTCCGCTTTGGGGTGTGTCTGTTGCGAGTGTGTTTAATCTACGTTTTTTTCAACACATGGACAGTATAATCATCAGCGATGCACGCGATTACATTTAGAAATAGACAAGCTTTGTTTCCAAATGCACCAAGCAAAGATATCCTTTCAATTGTATAAACTTTTATAAACCTAGCCAACATAATCACAATGAACACATCCAAAATAAAATCTTTAACATATAACTGCAAAGCGTCTAATTTGTAAACAAAATAATTTACGCACTAAATCCAGCATAAACTCCAACACAATTTGCATATTTTTAAACTCTCAAAACAGACGTCACATCCCGAACCTCACAGCAATTGGCTGCCGACCGCGTTTTTCGCTTGATGTTTGCATAAAGTCGAGAACTGCCCAACCTTTTGATGCTCTCGGTCGCTCTCAACGTTTTCTCCGGTCCGCTGTCAATCCCAAAATGCACTGCGCGAGCGTGAAGCTTGTCTTCCATAGGAATGAATTGAAAACGCTCGCTCCGCTCCGCTTGCTCCGCGCCTGTGGACACGCACCGTAACGCCGGTTTCACACCGCAAGCGTCAGCGGCGCGTGAGCAGAGCGTCTTTTTTTCGGCGTCCATGTTAAGGCCTCATTATACTTCTGCGTCGGACATACGCCGGAGCCTATACGCCGTAGGCAACGTGTTGGTTTTAATTTATACTTCTGTGTCGTTGTCCGCGTTGACGCGCACCTGGGGAGCATGAAACCCCGAGGGAGGGGTTCTGGCAGACCAATCACAGCGCTTGTGTCCGCGTAGAATTGACGCGTTGTTACATTTTTGGAGAGGTGCACGTCAGGGTACGCCGAAGGGTACGCGCGCTACATACAGCCTACGACGTAGCTACGGCGGCAGTTCGACGCAGAAGTATAAAACAGGCTTTATTCAATGAGTGCATTCACACCGCACGCAGAAGCGGCGCGGCAGTGCGTAGCAGGAGCAGAGCAGGAACAGCAGTGCCGCGATAGTTTCGGCGCCCAGTCTATTTTTAACGCGCCGCTTACGCTGAATTAAAGTGACAATGCATTGATCATGGCCAAAATACACCGCATTGATGATATCTATTGTGTTTTAAACAGTCAATCAAATGACCAAAAACAATTTAAAAAGAAAACAAATGTCCAAAAACAAACTTGTTGCCCGAACAATAAAAACAAAGATGAACCAAAAGTTATATAAATGAAATTATTAATAAAATAAGCTTCTTGACAAGTATTTTCTCTTAAATGTATTTGAAAACGAAATAAAGCAATGCCAACTCATCCATTATAGAGTAGCCTACTCTGTCTGTACAAAACCGCAGTTCAGGCGCGCGTGACAAACGCTGCCAGTGTGAAAGCAAAACGCGCGTGTCCTGCTCCTGCTCACCATATGCACTGCTCCTGCGCTGCTTACGCTCTGCTAATGCATGCAGTGTGAAACCGGCGTGAGCCTGCCCATTTCGCGGCGCTGTTTCACGGCAGCCTCAGATGGTGCGTTAAATTGGACATTATCCTATTATAAGACAGCTGTTCCTCTAATGAAATTCCAATTTTCACCAGTTTCTACTGTAGAATTATTTTTGAAGGATTTTTTGAATTTTGCTTTTTACAGTGCACAATAAGCCGCCTAATGCATTTTTTGCCCATTTCGCGGCGCTGTTTCATGGCCGCCTAAGAGGGTGTGTTAAATTGGACATTGTCCCATTATAGTAGAGCTACTCCTCAAACGAAATCCACATTTTGAGCAGTTTTTACTGAAGAATTTTTTTTCTATGAATTTTTACATTTTGCATTTTACAGTGCACAATAAGCCGCCTAATGCATTTTCTGCCCATTTCGCGGCGCTGTTTCTCGGCCGCCTAGGAGGGTGCGTTAAATTGAACATTGTCCCATTATAGTAGAGCTACTACTCCAACGATATGCAAATTTTAAGCAGTTTTTACTGTAGAATTATTTTTGTATGAATTTTTAAACTTGGCACTTTACACAATGTATAATAATCCGCCTATTGCATTTTCTGCACAATTCGCGGCGCTGTTTCTCGGCAACCTCATAGGGTGCGTTAAATTGGACATTATCCCATTATAGTAGAGCTACTACTCTAACGAAATCCACATTTTGAGCAGGTCTTACTGTAGAATTATTTTTTAATTAATTTTTGAATTTTGCATTTTACAGTGCACAATAAGCCGCCTAATGCATTTTCTGCCCATTTCGCGGCGCTGTTTCTCGGCCGTCTCAGAGGGTGCGTTAAATTTGACATTGTCCCATTATAGTAGAGCAACTACTCTAATGAAATCCACATTTTGAGGAGATTTTACTGTAGAATTGTATTTTTGTATGAATTTTTAAACTTGGCACTTTACACAATGTATAATAATCCGCCTATTGCATTTTCTGCACAATTCGCGGCGCTGTTTCTCGGCCGCCTAAGAGGGTGCGTTAAATTGGACATTGTCCCATTATAGTAGAGCTACTACTCCAACGATATGCAAATTTTAAGCAGTTTTTACTGTAGAATTATTTTTGTATGAATTTTTAAACTTGGCACTTTACACAATGTATAATAATCCGCCTAATGCATTTTCTGCACAATTCGCGGCGCTGTTTCTCGGCAACCTCATAGGGTGCGTTAAATTGGACATTATCCCATTATAGTAGAGCTACTACTCTAACGAAATCCAAATTTTAAGCAGTTTTTACTGTGGAATTATTTTTTTATGAAGCTTTAAACTTGGGACTTTACACAGTGCACAATGAGCCGCCTAATGTATTTTCTGCCCATTTCGCGGCGCTGTTTCTCAGCCGCCTCAGGGTGTGCGTTAAATTGGACAAGATCCCATTATAGTAGAGCTATCACTCTAACGGAATCCAAATTTTGAGCAGTTTTTACTGTAGAATTTTTTTTTTTTTTTATGAATTTTTGAATTTTGCATTTTACAGTGCTCAATAAGGGGCCGATCACACCTAACGCGTTTTTCAGGTTCGAAAAGGCAAGGTGCACAGCTTTTACCATCACACAGAACGAGCAGTGCGCTGCGTTTTTTATGTTGCTAGGCAACCACTGAAACAACTATCCTGTCAGTCAAGTAAATGTCAAATCAGCCTTTTATTAAATATATTTACTTTCTGTTAACATTGTGGTAGTTACGGTCGTGAAGTCGTTAAGCTCCTGGTAACCTGCGAGAGCACCACAAGTTTATCCTCCATCATCGCACTCTCCTGGCGTTCAAGCAACTGTAGCTTTTATCACTAAAACGGAAGGCCCGCCTCTCACTTCATTCAATTGGACAGTGAAAAAAAACGCGATGACGTCGGGCGCTTTTTCCGCTCGGAGTTGTTTTTTTTTCAACTTCAAAAACGCGCGGCGCAGCGGGCGGTAAAACGCGAGGCGCAGCAGGCGCATAAACAGCGCGCAGAATGCTCGCTGCCATAGGAAACCAATTGAAAACAGGCGCCTCTCACTGCAAAAAACGCGTTAGGTGTGATCGGCCCCTAAGCCGCCTATTGCATTTTCTGCCCAATTCGCGGTGCTGTTTCTCGGCCGCCTCAGAGGGTGCGTTAAATTGGACATTGTCCCATTATAGGACAGCTGTTCCTCTAATGAAATCCAAATTCTGAATAGTTTTTACTGTAGAATTATTTTTTAATGAATTTTTGAATTTTGCATTTTACAGTGCACAATAAGCCGCCTAATGCATTTTCTGCCCATTTTGCAGCGCTGTTTCTCGGCCGTCTCAGAGGGTGCGTTAAATTGGACATTGTCCCATTATAGTAGAGCTACTACTCTAACGAAATCCAAATTCTGAGCAGTTTTTACTGTTGATTTTTTTTTTATGAATTTTTGAATTTTGCATTTTACAGTGCACAATAAGCCGCCTAATGCATTTTCTGCCCATTTCGCGGCGCTGTTTCTCGGCCGCCTCAGAGGGTGCGTTAAATTTGACATTGTCCCATTAGAGTAGAGCTACTAGTCTAACGAAATCTACATTTTGAGCATTTTTTACTGTAAAAATATGTTTTAATGAATTTCTGAATTTGGCATTTTACAGTGCACAATAAGCCGCCTAATGCATTTTCTGCCCATTTCGCGGCGCTGTTTCTCGGCCGCCTCAGAGGGTGCGTTAAATTTGACATTGTCCCATTAGAGTAGAGCTACTAGTCTAATGAAATCTACATTTTGAGCATTTTTTACTGTAGAATTATTTTTTAATGAATTTTTGAATTTGGCATTTTACAGTGCACAATAAGCCGCCTAATGCATTTTCTGTCCATTTCGCGGCGCTGTTTCTCGGCCGCCTCAGAGGGTGCGTTAAATTGGACATTGTCCCATTATAGTAGAGCTACTACTCTAACGAAATCCAAATTTTAAGCAGTTTTACTGTGGATTTATTTTTTTATGAAGCTTTAAACTTAGCACTTTACACAGTGCACAATGAGCCGCCTAATGTATTTTCTGCCCATTTCGCGGCGCTGGTTCTCAGCCGCCTCAGAGGGTGCGTTAAATTGGACACTGTCCCATTGTAGTAGAGCTATTACTTTAACGAAATCCACATTTTAAGCAGTTTTTACTGTGGAATTATTTTTTATGAAGCGTTAAACTTGGAACTTTACACAGTGCACAATGAGCGCCTAATGTATTTTCTGCCCATTTCGCGGCGCTGTTTCTCAGCCGCCTCAGAGGGTGCGTTAAATTGGACATGATCCCATTATAGTAGAGCTATTACTCTAACGAAATCCAAATTTTAAGCAGTTTTTACTGTGGAATTATTTTTTTATGAAGCGTTAAACTTGGAACTTTACACAGTGCACAATGAGCCGCCTAATGTATTTTCTGCCCATTTCGCGGTGCTGTTTCTCAGCCGCCTCAGAGGGTGCGTTAAATTGGACACTGTCCCGTTATAGTAGAGCTACTACTCTAACGAAATCCAAATTTTAAGCAGTTTTTACTGTAGAATTATTTTTGTATGAATTTTTTTTACTTGACACATTACACAATGTACAATCCGCCTATTGCATTTTCTGCACAATTCGCGGCGCTGTTTCTCGGCAACCTCAGAGGGTGCGTTAAATTGGACATTATACCATTATAGTAGAGCTACTACTCTAACAAAATCCAAATTTTAAGCAGTTTTTACTATGGAATTCATTTTTTATGAAGCTTTAAACTTGGCACTTTACACAGTGCACAATGAGCCGCCTAATGTATTTTCTGCCCATTTTGCGGTGCTGTTTCTCGGCCGCCTCAGAGGGTGCGTTAAATTGGACATTAGGCAAGGCAAGGCAAGGCAAGGCAAGTTTATTTATATAGCACATTTCATACACAATGGCAATTCAAAGTGCTTTACATAGAAGAAATTAAAATAATAAAAAGAAATAAGAATAGTTAAAACAGTTTAGAAGAATACAAAATAAAATACAGTACAAACAGTCGGACGAACATTGGCACAGTGCTCATTCAGTAAATGCATAGCTAAACAGATGTGTTTTGAGTCTGGATTTGAATGTGACTACAGTAGGAGCACATCTGATCTCCTCTGGAAGCTGGTTCCAGCTGCGGCTGGCATAATAGCTAAAAGCGGACTCGCCATGCTTAGAGTGAACCCTTGGTATTTCTAGCTGATATGATCCTAATGATCTGAGTGATCTGTTGGGTTTATATTCAGTGAGCATATCTGCAATGTATTGAGGTCCTAGGCCATTGAATGATTTATATACCAGTAATAATACTTTAAAATCAATCCTAAATTTAACTGGGAGCCAGTGTAAAGACCTGAGGACTGGTGTGATATGTTCATATTTTCTGGTTCTGCTCAGAATCCTGGCGGCAGCGTTCTGTATGAGCTGCAACTGTCTTATGGTCTTTTTGGGAAGGCCAGTGAGGAGTCCATTACAATAATCCACCCTGCTGGTGATGAAAGCATGAACAAGTTTCTCTAAGTCTTGTCTGGAAACAAAGCATCTTATTCTTGCTATATTTTTCAGATGATAGTATGCTGATTTAGTCCTATAAGAGACATTATCCTCTTATAGGACAGCTGTTCCTCTAATGAAATCCACATTTTGAGCAGTTTTTACTGTGGAATTATTGTTTAATGAAGCTTTGAACTTGACACATTACACAATGCACAAAGAGCCGTATTGCGCCTTAGGCCCATTTCGCGGCGCTGTTTCTCGGCCGCCTCAGAGGGTGCGTTAAAGTGAACATTATCTCCTTATAGGAGTGCTGTTCCTCTAATAAAATCCAAATTTTGAGCAGTTTTTACTGTGGAATTATTATTTTATGAAGCTTTGAACCTGACACATTACACAATGCACAAAGAGCCGTATTGCGCCTTAGTCTCATTTCGCGGCGCTGTTTCTCACACGCCTCAGAGGGTGCGTTAAAGTGGACATTATCCCGTTATAGGACAGCTGATCTTCTAATGAAATCCAAATCTTGACCAGTTTTTACTGTAGAATTAATGTTTTATGAAGCTTTGAACTTGACATAACAATGCACAAAGAGGCGTATGTGTGCATTGTGTAATGTGTCATGTTAATTGATTGATTGGTTAATGAGTATGCTCCCAATTATTGTGGATTCATTCCTCTCAGGTGTGTTTGTCATGTGTCCATGCCATGTGATGTTCTATTTAAGCTGCACCTGTACCAATAAATGATTGATTGTGTGTTCTCACTGCAACCTGTGTAAAGCATGTTTATTCTCTGTCTTTAGCTCTGTTTAACATGTCAAGTTAAAAAATTCATACAAAAAGAATTCTACAGTAAAAACTGCTTAAAATTTGGTTTTCGTTAGAGTAGTAGCTCTACTATAATGGGATAATGTCCAATTTAACGCACCCTCTGAGGCAGGCGAGAAACAGCGCCGCGAATTGGGCGGAAAATGCAATAGGCGGATTATTGTACATTGTGTAATGTCAAGTTCAAAGCTTCATAAAACAATAATTCCACAGTAAAAACTGGTCAAAATGTGGATTTCATTAGAGGAACAGCTGTCCTATAACGGGATAATGTCCACTTTAACGCACCCTCTGAGGCAGGCGAGAAACAGCGCCGCGAATTGGGCGGAAAATGCAATAGGCGGATTATTGTTCATTGTTTAATGTGTCAAATTCAAAGCTTCATAAAACAATAATTCCACAGTAAAAACTGGTGAAAATATGTATTTCATTAGAGGAACAGCTGTCCTATAACGGGATAATTTCCACTTTAACGCACCCTCTGAGGCGGGTGAGAAACAGCGCCACGAAATGGGCCTAAGGCGCAATACAGCTCTTTGTGCATTGTGTAATGTGTCAATTTCAAAGCTTCATAAAACAATAATTCTACAGTAAAACCTGGTCAAAATTTGGATTTCATTAGAGGAACAGCTGTCCTATAACGAGATGATGTCCAATTTAACGCACCCTCTGAAGTTGCCGAGAAAAAGCGCCGCCAAATGGGCCTAAGGCGCAATACGGCTCTTTGTGCATTGTGTAATGTCAAGTTCATAAATTCATAAAAAAGAATTCTACAGTAAATACCGCTTAAAATTTGGATTATGTTAGAGTAGTAGCTCTACTATAAGGGGATAATGTCCAATTTAATGCACCCTCTGAGGTTGCAGAAAAACAGCGGCGTGAATTGTGCAGACAATGCAATAGGCGGCTCTTTGTGCATTGTGTAATGTGCCAAGTTCAAAAATTCATAAAAAAAGAATTCTACAGTAAAAACTGCTTAAAATGTGGATTCCGCTAGAGTAGTAGCTCTACTATAATGGGATAATGTCCAATTTAACGCACCCTCTGAGGCGGCCGAGAAACAGCGCCGCGAAATGGGCAGAAAATGTATTAGGCGGCTTATTGTGCACTGTGTAATGCCAAGTTAGAAAATTCATTAAAAAAAAAATTAAACAGTAAAAACTGCTCAAAATGTGGATTTCGTTAAAGGAGTAGCTCTACTATAATGGGACAATGTCCAATTTAACGCACCCTCTGAGGCGGCCGAGAAACAGCGCCGCGAAATGTGCAGAAAATGTATTAGGAGTCTTATTGTGCACTGTGTAATGCCAAGTTAGGAAATTCATAGCAAAATAATTCTACAGTAAAAAGTGCTTAGAATTTGGATTTCATTAGAGGAACAGCACT
The DNA here is from genome assembly GCA_021464565.1 of Rutilus rutilus. Classification (NCBI taxonomy): domain Eukaryota; kingdom Metazoa; phylum Chordata; class Actinopteri; order Cypriniformes; family Leuciscidae; genus Rutilus; species Rutilus rutilus. The sequence goes on from JAJAQA010000004.1 coordinate 48,309,588, forward strand.
ACTATAATGGGATAATATCCAATTTAACGCACCCTCTGAAGTTGCCGAGAAAAAGCGCCGCCAAATGGGCCTAAGGCGCAATACGGCTCTTTGTGCATTGTGTAATGTCAAGTTCATAAATTCATAAAAAAAAGAATTCTACAGTAAATACCGCTTAAAATTTGGATTATGTTAGAGTAGTAGCTCTACTATAAGGGGATAATGTCCAATTTAACGCACCCTCTGAGGTTGCAGAAAAACAGCGGCGTGAATTGTGCAGACAATGCAATAGGCGGCTCTTTGTGCATTGTGTAATGTGCCAAGTTCAAAAATTCATAACAAAATAATTCTACAGTAAAAAGTGCTTAGAATTTGGATTTCATTAGAGGAACAGCACTACTATAATCGGACAGTGTCCAATTTAACGCACCCTCTGGGGTTGCCGAGAAACAGCGCCGCGAATTGTGCAGAAAATGCAATAGGCGGATTGTACATTGTGTAATGTGTCAAGTAAAAAAATTCATACAAAAATAATTCTACAGTAAAAACTGCTTAAAATTTGGATTTCGTTAGAGTAGTAGCTCTACTATAATGGGACAGTGTCCAATTTAACGCACCCTCTGAGGCGGCTGAGAAACAGCGCCGCGAAATGGGCAGAAAATACATTAGGCGGCTCATTGTGCACTGTGTAAAGTTCCAAGTTTAACGCTTCATAAAAAAATAATTCCACAGTAAAAACTGCTTAAAATTTGGATTTCGTTAGAGTAGTAGCTCTACTATAATGGCATTATGTCCAATTTAACGCACCCTCTGAGGTTGCCGAGAAACAGCGCCGCGAATTGTGCAGAAAATGCAATAGGTGGATTATTGTACATTGTGTAATGTATCAAGTTCAAGAATTCATTTAAAAATAATTCTACAGTAAAAACTGCTTAAAATTTGGATATCCTTAGAGTAGTAGCTCTACTATAATGGGACAGTGTCCAATTTAACGCACCCTCTGAGGTGGCTGAGAAACAGCGCCGCGAAATGGGCAGAAATACATTAGGCGGCTTATTGTGCACTGTAAAAAGCAAAATTCAAAAATTCATTTAAAAATAATTCTACAGTAAAAAATGCTCAAAATGTAGATTTCGTTAGACTAGTAGCTCTACTCTAATGGGACAATGTCAAATTTAACGCACTCTCTGAGACGGCCGAGAAACAGCGCCGCGAAATAGGCAGAAAATGCCTTAGGCGGCTTATTGTGCACTGTAAAATGCAAAATTCAAAAATGCAAAAAAAAAAAAACCAGTAAACACTGCTCAGAATTTGGATTTCATTAGAGGAACAGCTGTCCTATAATGGGACAATGTCGCGAAAACAGCGCCGCGAAATGGGCAGAAAATGCATTAGGCGTCCAAAACAATGCAACTTGTAGAACTGTATCGTCACATTTGTCATGGGTGCATAACTTCAAAATGCTACAGTGAAAATGTCTAAATTTGATATTGTGATAACTCTTCTGTATTATCAGATTGTCTTTAAATTGTACATTAACCATGCCCATTGCTTTCAAGTCAATTCAATTTAATTCATACATTAATTTGTACAATGCTTTTCACAATACATAATTTAAAAGGAGCTTTACAGAAAATGCAGGTTTATGTGTTACAAAATCAAATAGGATTTTATGAGATATCAGGAAGTTTGTAAAAATTTGTATTTACAAATATCAAACATGCATTTTACCAAGATTAGTGTGCAGTTTAAAGTAATGATAATTTTTGATCATTTTTGTACAATCATCCATGTTTGATTCTGGAGTCCTTGCAGGGATAGGTTTCATCATCTATTCAAAGGTGCTGGGTCATCTGATCCAAGCTAGAACATAATATCTGTTTACCTCGTTAAATTCTAATTTGTAATAATAATAAAAACAATACATGTATTGAATGTATTTAAATACCTTCAAATTATGTTATTATATTCTTTTCTGAAAATATAAACAATACAAACAGGGTCTCTAAAAAGTGTGAATAAGTGAAAACCCACATAGACCTTAAATTGAGCTAATGACATGTACAATAATTAAAGAATACTGTAGCCTTATGTGCCTTTATATTTTTACAGTCCATTTTCTCTGATATATCAGTGTTATTTGCATTTAAACATTTTTATTATTCGTTTATTCTTAAAATAGACAAAAAAGTAGGCCTAACACAATACCTTTAAAAACGCAAAAAAATGAGAAAAGCACACGGTCCCTAAGCCGAGCGTCAATAAGTAGCCAGCAAACGCGGAAGTTCGCGTCATTTAAGGTGGAACGGGTAGCGTCAATAAGTAACACACGAATAAGTAGCTGGATTCAGCCTCGTGGAGAAAACTTTGAAAAACATGTTTGTTTTAAATAATCCTTTCTCAATACAACTTTTTGTGTTTTAACTTCAAAAGATTGTAATTTCTGGCAGATTCTTCGTCTGTTCGGAGTAGCAGAAGAACAGCCTTCTGTAACTTCACATTTAAATCTCGCTTAATATACAATATGAAGTTCCTAATAATTACAAATGACTTTAATGGAGAATGTATTAAACTTACTTGCAGTCTTGTCCACTAAGAAGAGAGTTTATCAGTATTTTAAACTCAGTAACGCTCGTTGTCAGTCCGCGCGCGTCGTTCTCAGAATCTCTTGCTGGTCTCGATGGATTGTGGATTAAACACATAAATGGCCGCGAGTGTTATTAGTGAGCGACAGGTTTAGCTTTCAGCAGTTTTTACTTTCGTTTTCCTCTTCTTCGTGTGTTTTCCAGGAGGGTTTGGAACAGCTGAACAGTTGCACACCGACACCTACTGCACCGGAGCGGGATATTATACCACATATATTTCTAAATCCTGTTTAAAACCTCTTAAATAGACATTTCAACAGTGCATCTGTTATATTCCCTGTTTCTGGACTATTATCTAAGATGATGGATATTGTAAATGACTGACATCCTGAGGTTTGTATTTATTATATATTCATTCCTTTTGTTTTGTATTAGGACACAAATGATTCATGATTCAAAAATAGAGCTGGATATGGCCAAAAATATCATCATCATTTGTTTGTTCACAATTAAACTCCACAGAGTAAGCTACCTTTCAATTTAAGGCCCAACATTATTTATTTATTTTTTTCCCCTAAAGTGTGTTTTTTATTATATTTTTCTTGATTCTATGTTTTATGATGTAATACAAATGTATCATCAAATATGGTGTCTAAATATGAGTGCTATCAACAGATGGCGCTAATCTGACTTCAAAAAATGGATTTAAAAGGCCTAGTCTCTATATTAATCTGAAATACTGCATTAATTAGATTTTTTTGTTGTTGAAAAATTAGAAAAAATTATTATTATTTTTTTTCAATTGCAAAAATTAACCATAATTGTTTCATAAATATTAATAAGTACCATAAAATCCTTACGGAGCCCCTAAAGGGACGTGGTGGTGGAATTTTTTTTAGGATAGGAGAATTTTTTTTTTCAAATCTTTTGCGTTCCCACCATAGACTGTAAAAAAAAATTATCGGTGTAGTATCCGTGACGTCACCCTTAGGTTTCTGAAGACCGTTTTTGAAGCCTAAAGTGGGTGGAGCCGGCCGTCGCCATCTTGGCCTCGCATTACCTCGCGTCACTCCTGGATAACAGAAAATGGGCAAAGAGGCGGGGCGTGGGTGGAGCTGAGGAGCCTGGCTATCTGAAATCACGCCCACCTAGCTCGACGTGATCGAGTTAGCTCAGGCTGGGGAGGTAAATGGTAATGCTATATGCTACTGACAGTACCAAGTCTGCGACAGCACAGGGCCTCGTGCTAAAGTGACAGTTGATGATGTAAAGCCAATAAAAAGTTCCTATTTTTGCCCTTCGAAATATTATAATAGTTAAAAGACATGGCTACAAGTGAGACTGTGTATCGTGATTCTGTACTATTCTGCTAGTTGAAAATGTATTATGAAGTAACTTAATATTACTCTGAGAGTGTGTGTGTGTGACAGTGATTTGTGCATAACGTTAGCCAGTCACTCTTTTTTATAGTCTATGGTCCGTCAGCGCGGCATCGCTCGTCAAGTTCGTAGAGAGCTTATTCAGTCCATTTTAAATTCTGATTTTGGCCGCCTCTCAAATGGGTTAAACCATAGATATATTGCCTATGAAGATCAAGTAAATGAAAAATCCGCACTCATTCAAGGATGTGCATTTATTGCATGCATAGTTCGAATTACAGGGGAAATATCAGTTTCGGGGGGGTCAGATAATTTTTCTGATATTGTGAAAAAATATAATTACAGTTACAATACAAGTCAACTCTTATTTTCACTGTAGGAACATTTTAATGTAAAACGATTTCAAACACCCCTATTGTGGACCGTACCATTTTTAACCACCGTGGCTAGAAGCAATGGAGATAGAGAACGACTTCAACTTCTCTGATTGCAGGGACGGAGAAAGCGCGAGTCCGCCGACACCTGCAGGATTTCATCTCTTGTTCCGTGAGAGCAGAACGAACGAGCCTTTATTGACGTTTTTAATTCTGAAAACTCCAAAAAGCAACGAAATTGTCAGACAACCATTAGTGCATGTTCACAGAGGAAAACAACTGAAATACAGCGCTGGTTGTTCTCTCGAACAATACTCGACGACAACGACGGAATCCTAAGCCGTGGGCGAAGTAATGGGTATATTAAATTGTATGAAATAATCCCGAAAAAAAGCACAAACACTGCAGAGATGGCAAGTTCAGCAGCTAACATTAGCTGAGGTGAAGTGAGTAGAGACGTGGCTAACAGCAGACAAACGGCTAGCATTGACATCAGCCATAGATGGACATCAGCGGCAATCCACCTGTCACATGGCCACACCCTTAATTATGCAGAACTTTAAATATTAATCAACTAAACGGATGAGTTATCAAAAAATTCACCCCCCTCACAGTTGTTATGAAGGGCAAAATAAGCTGTATAGACAAAAGCCACAGAGAGAACCAGGCTGTAAACATGTTTTGTTCTGCTGTAAAGTTGGTCATTTTAACATGGGGGAGATACAGATTTGACTTACTTGTGCAGCCAGCCTCAAGCGGCCAGTCAATGAATTGCAGTTTAACTCACTTCCGTGTTGGTTTCAAGAGAGAGACGGGGAGGTTGCCGCTTGGTTCCCATGCAAAACTTTTGCATTCCCTTGCAAAGATATTTGCGTTCCCACGCCAAAACCTGTTTTGAGCTCGGACAGACACTTCCTGTTTAATGTTCCGCTGGCAGTGTTTCAGAGCTCCGCACGTTAATGGAGCGTTTCATAGTGTTTGAACTTGGACTCAAATCACAGGCGTAACTATCGGTAAGAAGGGTAAGCGGTTGCTTACGGGCCCGGACCAATCAGGGGCCTGCCCGCGTTACTGGAAGATATTGATTGACAGCCGGGTCCCCCTATCGCATTTTACTACTTTTAGTCTGATCGCATTTTAATTTTGTTGGTGCGCGTAGCGTCATCACGTGTTGTAGTAGGGGGCCCGCCTTGATAATCCTGCTTAAGGGCCCGGTGTTGGCTCGTTACGCCACTGACTCAAATATAAAGAAATGCGGTCAGTGCTTAACTCAAGGAGTTCAGTGAAGCTGGCAATATTCACATAGGCTATTCGAACTTCCCTATTCTTGAGCTAAACGTTGTTAAAACACAAACGACACCTATTTACAATCACAACCTAGACAACGAGCTACAACCCAATTCTCATCAAAACAAGCTTTTATAATATAGGCTAAATGGATCTCTATGAGCAGGCAAGTTCAAAGGGACCGTATGCAAAGTGTAATATAACCCCCCCCCCCCCCCCCCCCCCCCCCCCCCCAAAAAAAACGACTACAGCATCAACTCATAGTCAAAAATACAACGATATATACACAAAATATTAAAAAAATAAAATAATTCTCCCAACCTAAAAATATTTTCACCACCACGTCCCTTTAGCGGCTCCATAAATCCTCCCAAAATACAAAATAAAAATTATTACTATTACTGAACAAAAATAAATTGCATTGGTTTTACTGGGGTGGAGGAAGTTTAATTTTTAGGTGTCCGGTCACGTCTGACCGGGAAGATAACATAAGGTGCAACCAAATGCAGCATGAGAGGAGGCCTATATATACTTTGTGTGTGTGTGTGTGTGTGTGTGTGTGTGTGTGTGTGTGAAACTGAGGCATTTTTCTCTATGGGACTTTTATTATGATGGGTTTCTCTTTCTCCAGCGTGTTCAAGGGAGGCAATTTTATTTTTTATTTTTTTTGCAGGGAGGTAGGGGAAGACTCATGAATATTCATTAGGGAACTCCTCCCTGATTGGCTCGCCGTGACACATCGCCTCCATGACAACAGACACATTTACAAAGGTAAGGTTTCATTTAGTATTTGATTATTTGATCAGACATATGTGATACATCTTCTAATAACCTTTTAATGGCTTAGTATTTAACAACCAATTTAATTAATAGTGAGTTAACCCTTACGTGTCCATTCGCTCTATTGTCGTTTAAAATTTAAAAAGGTAAAAGAAGATTTCATTTTTTTTAAAGAGGTACAAATGTTGTTAAATCAGTTCTTATGTTTTATCTCAATGTTTACTCGTGAAATCAAGTAAATTGACAGTAATATGCTCTCATTCATATATATATATATATATATATATTTATTTATTTACTTGTATTTGTTTTTGTCTTGTTGGCATGTAGATGCGCTTTGTAAGCACTTTCTTACTTACTCAAGACATAGAACTTTTTAAGTGAGGTGGTTATCCAGCACCAAAACTGGAATGTTCGGCACATAAGGGTTATGAACCTTGTGAACCTTTTGCAGCTGGTGAGAAAGCCAGTGATTTCAAAGTGTCCATGTCTTGATTTTTCCATTCAAGAGTCCATTCTGTTCTGTGTCTAGAAGTGGTGAGCATAATGGCAGGATTTATTAAAGCTTGCAACATTTGCCAGACACTTGGCAGCTTTGAGGAGATGGAGCTGCGGGAGGTTAGATGTAGATGGATAAGAATAAACAAAAAAAAGTGTTGTTGAAAGCTTAATGATGCTCCATGTCTTGTTAGAGTGTTAGCAAACAAATAATACTACTTTGTAGTGTTGTAGTCAAGACCACCTAAACCGAGATCAAGTCATGACCAAGACCAGTGCATGACACACTTATGATAAAATGTTGAATATGCATATGCGGCCATTTTAAAACTCAAAGTTCAGTAAAAATGCTAATCTCGATGAGGTATTAATCTAGACACAGTCCATTAGGCCTATGTCCTAAATTAATGTGAATAACAGGTCGTGGAATATGTATCATACAGATCCATTCATTAAAGGGATAGTTCACTTTGGTAGTTCAGACCGTTCTTGTCTGTCAGTCATATAATGCAGGTCTATGGTCACCACCTCAAAGAGCACAGTATTTATATCGTTTTTACCTCTACAACCGAAATCTCTGTGTAAACAATGAGTGACGTACACACGCGAGAGATCACTTCCGGCGCTTTCCGGAGCTTGCGCAGACCGAAGCGCCCGCGCCCTCAGATCACTTGGACGTGGCTGTATACAAGAGGTAAAAACGATATAAATACTGTTCGTTTTCTCACACAAACCGCTCGTTTCGTGTCTTAGGCCATCAATGTGTACTTACGATGGGGAATTGTTTAATTTGGACTCTGTGCATGCTCTTTGAGGTGGTGACCATAGACCTGCATTATATGACTGACAGACAAGAACGGTTTGACCTAAAAATATAAAAATTTAAACTACTGCGGAAACAAAGACACCTACATCTTGGATGCCCTTGAGGTAAGCTAAAACATACCAACATTTAATTTCAAAGTGAACTATCCCTTTAAGTCTTGCCTAGTAGGCAAATTATTTTATATTGTTCATTAAATGTTGGTACATATTGTGCAGCTTTATTGTGCAACGGGGAAGGAAACGCTGTATTTGTATTTTATTTTGATTACAGTTTATAAATATCTCACATGTGGTTTGACTTATGTTTTTGGTTAATATCGCCCAGTTTGGATTGGGGGGATGTAAAAAAAAAATCTTGCATCACAATAAGTGTATTGTGATTGTCAAAACATTTTATTAATTTAACAGAATTGTATTAGGTTTGGTGACAACATGTTACAATGTTTACATGGTACAATTTCTGGTAAGCTACGTTTTATTATTATTGCTTGACACAAATTTCACGATTTCAATTCAATTAAATTCTTGTGATTTGATTCAATATTGACTCATTTGGATAAATATTAGGTAGGGGAGAGTGGGGTAAAATGAGCCAGTGGGTAAGTTGACCCACCCCCTGTTTCTAGGCAACTATGCACATTTGGTGTCATGGGACCATACATTTTGAAGGACTCCATCATTTATATATTGCTGTGAAGAGGAGAAGCACATGGGACAAGAGGGAAGTTGTCTTTTCCACAAAAACACCTTTTTTGCTTGTTAAAGTAAATTTTCTGCATTTCAGGTATATTAGCCGTTTTGTCAAAGCAAACTGATCTAAGTCTAAAGTTGTGTATGGTACATGTTGGTGATTTGTCAACATTTAAAACCATGTGAATCATTAAGCTAAAGGTTATCCTGAATTGCTAAGCTAGGCCGTTTTTACCAAAATGGTGGCTATGGGGCAAAGTGAGCCAGATGATGTGGGGTAAATTGAACCAGTGGTTCAACCTTTTTGAAATGGAGAAAATCGACTAAATTGTGTTGAAATAAAATGTCTTTGTATAAGCAACATATTAAACTGCAATTAACATTTATATGCCCTAATATTTCATAAAAACGATACATTCGGCCGAAATATGAAAGACAATATTTTGTTGACTAGTTTTGGATAAAATATAAAGTTTTTTTAAAATAGACTACTGCCACATCAAATAAGCTTTTGTTTAGCAATTTCTGCTCATATGTTGTTATATATATATATATATATATATATATGCACAGTATTTATTTATTTATTTGTCAAAAATAAAGTCATCAACTAAGATGTTACTATAGTATTTGTTCCAATGTAGGCTATATTCAAATAAATGAATACATATAGTAAAATGTAGGCCTATAATTTATTTTTTACAAAGAAAGAGTACACTTGAAATATTGTTGAAATTGTAATTGTTGTTGTAATTGTAACCTTTTTAATAAAATAGCAAAACATATATTTACAAGGTAGATGTAAGCTAAATCTTAAAAGGTCAATATAAGCCTTCTCTTTAAATTATTTGTATTGTGCTTTATATTAGTGACACATTTGGGGAGAAGATTTTGTTTTTTTCATAACCACGCATAAACATTATTCTCTCAAAAATACAAACATGTACATACATGTTGCTCACATATTATGGTAGCCCTGTTTTGTGCTAAATAGTGCATTTACACCTTTGCCATTAATATGTGTATAAGCAACTGAAAAAAGCACAAATGTCAGGGCATTTCAAAACATCCCAAGGGCCCCAAAAACACCTCAGACCCCAGAGGGTTAACATTGTTTAGAAAGGTAAGTGTGTTATTAAATTATTATTTTAAAGAGGCAAGTTTTTGTATTATTATGCTTGCATAAAAAAGTGAAAGATAGGATGGTCAATTTACCCCCAGATGGCTCAATTTACCCACTGACTGGGATCAACTTACCCCTAGCCTGGGGTAAGTTGAGTCACATGAACACTTTTTTTTCTGAGGTCATATTTTCAAGGCTCTTTGTCATAGGTGCATTTTTTAATTTTCAGTTTATAGGCAACATCCCAAATTAACAGTGGATGTCTTCATTGTACTTCTGTCTCAATTTCCCTTGCCTTGAGATCCACATAAGTAAAAACTGGCTCAACATGCCAGCAGCCATATCACCCTGTAGCCCAAGACTGGTTGCCCACTGAAGCTAAGCAGGGCTGTGCCTGGTTAGTACCTGGATGGGAGACCTCCTGAGAAAAACCAGGTTGCTGCTGGAATAGCTGTTAGTGAGGCCAGCAGGGGGTGCTCACCCTGTGGTCTGTGTGGGTCCTAACACCCCAGTGTAGTGACGGGGACACTATACTGTCAAAGAGCACCGTCCTTCGGATGAGACGTTAAACCGAGGTCCTGACTCTCTGTGGTCATTAAAAATCCCATGGCACTTCTCGTAAAGAGTAGGGGTGTAACCCCGGTGTCCTGGCCACATTCCACCCATTGGCCCTTACCAATCATGGCCTCCTAATAATCCCCTTACATTGAATTGGCTCCATCACTCTCTCTCCTCTCCACCTGTAGCTGGTGTGTGGTGAGCGCACTGGCGCCGTTGTACTGTGGCTGCCGTCGCATCATCCCAGTGGATGCTGCACACTGGTGGGGGTTGAGGAGAGATTCCCTGATATGATTGTAAAGCGCTTTGGGTGTACAGTAGTACATATGAAAGCGCTATATAAATGCCTCATTCATTCATTCATTCATCTTACCCCACTCTCCCCTACACAAGATAGACGTTAATTTTTCTCAAGAAAAAAAAAAAATCTCACCTAATGCTGTAAACATACAGAGAGCCCTATCAGCTGGCAGTATTATTTAGGGTTAAAAATAACGCAAATTAAATATAATGCTTTTATTATAATAACAACTGTATTTAATGATATAAGTTAAATATAATAAATATGTAATATAGTAGCCTACACATATTTAGCAAAATACTCTCTAGCTATTTTTTTCTAGCCAACTAACCTGCTATATATTATGGTCATTAAATGGCTTTCCTGGGGTAAATGTTATGTGACATTATTGTTCTCCAGCTGTTTAACCTCTTTCCGCGGTTGAAAAACACTGATTGATCGATATTATGTATGAGGAATATACATTTTGGTTAGTTGTACTGTATCTTTCAACAGTGTTCATTCATGTTTATTTACTATTAGCTAGTAGAGATGATGTTTCACTGCTGCTTGAACTATGGAAAGCCACGAGGGCAAAAAACACGTGAAATACGTGTTGTTTACGCGTGACAAATCAGTGCGTTAAATACACATAAAATATGCGTTAAAATCAGTTTGAACGGGTCAGTGTCATTGGCTGCTGAAGACTTCTGGGTCTAACCATTTCTGTGAGCTTAGGGGGGTGTAGGTGTAGACTAGGCTACCACCATTGAACATGCTATAGATCAGCTTATTCAGCCTATTTATTTGGACCCTTTTTATAACCTATATAAATAATATATTTAAATTGCAGTTTTATGAAAATAAAAGATACAAATAAAATTGCCTTGTTTTTCTCCACTCATGCCTTTCTGTAAATAAACACATTAGTGGACATTCTAGCTTTAACATCAAAGCATGAACATTTGTGTGGGGAAATCAGTTCCAGTGGAGGTAAGCAATCAATGCAGGTTTAAGCCACAGACCATTGTAATCGATATCTGTCTTTGGAAAACAACGTGAGCTTGTGTTGTGCTTACATTTACAGCTATCGCAAGCAGGAGCGCTTACTGAAACCTTTTTGTTCAGTGATTGGGAACTCATCAGACAAACAGTAATTAAGTACACAGGTGATATTAACTATTTAAATGAAATTAAAGACTTAAAGTATTTTAATATGGTATTAAAGACTTTATATATAAAGTATTGAAGACTTTCAGGATTAGAATAAGAGCTTGTGCTCAGGTCAGGACAGGTGTAAGAACCTGATTTGTCTTTCCTGACAGCAGAAGTATTCTACTGTACTAAAGTAGGCCACCATGATCATTGGCATTAAAGCAATTTATCTGTAAAAAATTATGAGGCAATTTGTTAAAGCACTTTTATAACATTTAAGTAAACATATAAACATAAAAATACTAAGTATAGCTTATTATGTTTATGTTTTTTGTTTTTTTTATAACCACACACAGTTTATATCTGCAAGTAATCTGGATTGCTTCTGAGAAGCCTATTGTACACTTCATAACAGCTGGAATTAATTTTACGGCTGCTTTTCTGACAGTTTATATGCTTGTTTAGCAATGTAACAGACTTGATTGGCTTACTGAAAGTATTAAAAGGCTAGGAGAAGATTAACTGTACTGCACACCTATACCTATACCACGAAGGTAGCTGAACAAACTCAAAGTTAGAGTATTAGTTTTGAGTTGACATAACCAAACCAAAGCAGTCAGGCTTTGCTGATGCCGTGAAGCAGCTCATGAACTTTCTCTGTCAACTTTGATCATGAAGCTGAACCAAACCCCTGCAACAACTCAGTGTTATTGGCACCAGATCAAGAGAAAATATAATTCAAAGTTGTAAGTATATGTCACAGCCTTTTTTGATTCATTTTGGGGAAAGTCGCCTGCGTGTTCTCCGTTACACTACTGTCTACAGCAGGGCTATTCAATTACAAATTCAATGGGGCCAGATTTTCAAACCAAGAAGGTTAGCTGGGCCAGTTATTTCAGCGGCGAAATAAACTCGTAATAACACATTTCAAAACCAGCACAAACAAATGTATTGAATACATGTAAGGTTTATTCATTGTTTCTCTTTTAACTTTGGTCAGTTTGCACATCAAAAGGTGCATAAAAATACAATAAAAGAGCTAACTGAACAGAATATGAGGTAGCCCCTAATTTGTCCACTTACAAAATAAAAAAAACTGACCTAAGTACCTCTTGCCTAGGCCTACCTAGGCTACATATCTGACCTATCTGATCACAAAGTGCAAAAAAAATAAAATAAAAATACTGCACAGTAGTAGATAAGCAATAACATTAAGTTTCCTTTTGAAACAAAATAAACATCTTGCTCACATTTGACCCAGGAACATCTCAAAGTACATAAAATAAAAAGTGCACAGTATTCACAACTAGGCTATAACTAACACATGAATACAAGGTGGACTACTGCACATATTGCACATACTGAGAGAACATATTTTAAATCACCACATTTGTGATTACTATTAGGCATGCCTTTGTAACACATCCAACATTATATTAATGCAGGCAACAGTTACCCAGCTAATTTAGTGGGAGAAGTGACATTTTTTGTTTTGAACGATAGCAGTGACTTTAGGCTCGTAAGTTGTCAATGCAATCCGAAGGCATTGGTGGAGAGTACGATCAGTCAGGGAGCAACGAGAGTTGCTTTTTATGGAGTTCAAGTGTGAAAAACTTGACTCACATGTGTAAGTTGATCCAAACATACTGAGCATGACGATCGCTACTTTCTTAATGTTAGGGAACTGATGTGCGTTGACATTAGTCCAAAACACTGTAGGCCCGTTAGTGCAAAGCTCCTGTGCCATGGTTACAGATGACCGCATGTCAACAAGTTCGAGTGTGAATTTCCCCTCGTCAATGGAAGGAACCACTTGCTTTGCTCTGGCGGGTAAGTCCCCTTCTATTGCAACAGTGAACGGGTCTCTGACAAAAACTGCCACCTCTGTGGGCAGAACAAGTCCATCCAATCGACCAGCAAAGTTAATTTTCAACCTCGCAATGAAATCTGTCATCACATCCGTGATTTGTGCGGGGGATGAGATGCATTTGCGGAGTGTCGGAAAATGCAGCATTCGGCCTGTGCTCAAATCAGTTGCGAAAATGTCCAGTTTAACTGGGAATGCGCGCATCTTTTCCACAAGGTCGATTACAGTTTTGTCTCTGCCTTGTAGTGCCAAATTGAGATCATTCAGGTGTTTGAAAATGTCGCTCAGAAAGCAGGCATCTGCCATGAAGTTGTCGTCCAGAATGCGACTCAAGTGCGTTTCTGCCTTTTTTTGCTTGCTGCTGCGGAGGAAAGTTATGATCTCCTCTCTGAGACCACAGAAACGCTCCAGTGCTTTGCCTTTGGACAGCCACCTCACGTCATTATGCAAAAGCAGGTCGTGGTGCTCAGCAGACATTTCTGACAGCAGCATGCGGAACAAGCGGTGTTGGAGGCTTGATGTGGAGCGAATACAATTAATTGTAGCCATCACGTTGTCCATGGTCGTTTTGAACGCCCCGCTTAGTTTTGCGCACAACACCGCCTGATGCACAATGCAGTGTAAGGAGATCAACTGAGGTGCAACAGCGGACCAACGTGCTGCCAAACCATTCACTTTCCCTGTCATGGATGGAGCCCCATCTGTCACAAGCATGCACACACGCGTCATATCCAGACCATTGTCTTTAAAAAAAGCAAAAATTTTCCCAAAGACTATATCGCCCGTTGTGTGTCCTTCTAACGGCAGTAGGCAGAGCAGCTCCTCTCTGAAGCATTTGCTGTCAAAAAAACGGACATATATGCACAACTGAGCAGTATCAGTTTTGTCTGTGGACTCATCTACTGCAATAGACATAGTATCAGCTTTCACCAGGTCTCCCAACAGCGTTTCATACACATCTGCAGCAAGAATTTCAACCCTACGAATGTTGGAAGTATCTGACAGGGGTACATTTTTTATAGCAGATGCCACGCTCGTTTTAATTTTATCGTCATTTATCACCTCATCCACGACGGCCAGCATACAGTCCTTCACTGTTTCAGAGTCTGTGAATGGCCTTTTCTTTTTAGCCAATATCCAGGAAACACGAAGGGATGCTGCAGTAGCTCTCTCTTGGGCTGTGAATGACCGCACCATGGTAGTACTGCTCCGGTTGTAAGATGCAATCAAACTCTGCACTTTTGCTGCCCTCTCTTGAGATCCCTCGGGAAAATTGGTGCGGAAAGTCTGGTGTTTCTCAACGTGGTGCCTCCGCACATTGTAATCTTTAAATACTGCGACACACTCATTACAAATTAAACACATCGGTTTGGCGTTTGGATGTGGCGGTAAAATAAACAAGTATTTGTCAGTCCAGACAGGGTTAAACTGACGGTTTTCATTTGCAATTTTACGTTTCAGTGTTGAGAAAGACATATTGATAGTAATCTAGGCTACTAACGTTACCGGCACGCGCTCTGCATTGTTTGCATTGTTGCTAGGCTACGTGGTCTGTACTACTGTATGAGTTTACGTAGGGATGTGCGTTTTTGGCGGGACCACGGGCTGGGCCATTTGGAGGTTGCTTCCGGGCCGCATGTGGCCCGCGGGCCGCCAATTGAATAGCCCTGGTCTACAGTGACCCTGCTAAGGCCATAGTTAACTGTCTAAGTGCTCGTTTTTGAGATATTCTGGAGAACATGTCCAGACAGAGCACAGCTGATACAATACAGAACAAATCAAGCTGTTTACTGTTTAACTTAATGTATATGACATAGCAAGTCAGTTGTGTATGTTGTTGAATATTCATCATGTGTATATCTGTAATATTTAATGTTATTATATTTACTCTGCATTTTCTGTTTCTCTAGAAAACCACACACTAATTACACCCACAACTAAGGACAACTATTCAATCCTCGTTAATAACTGAGTTGTTGTGGTGGCAAATAAACAGGTTACTCTCAAATGTCCAACATCTTTTCACCAAGTCTCTTCCCGGACACCCTGTGGCAGATTTCAGACCTAACAGCAGTTTACTGAGACGAGACCGTGCTATTAAAGCTAACTCATTTGTTCAGTTCTCCACTTTCTTCACCTTCCTCAAGCACTGGCAGAACACAGACTCTGACTGAGCCAGGCCAGTTGACATCCAAGCTTGTGAACATACATACAAATCATCTGCATGATCAAATGTACAGTGGGTCAGTTTGTTAACATATACATTACTATTTTACATCAGAATTGATGTCACTGAAAATCTGATTACGTTTTGAAAAACATGAAGCTGAACTCTGCAGGGCAGAGGGCACTGGCGCTCCAGGACCATGTTTGCCCAGGCCTGCATTAGGAGCCTTCCAAGAGAAACCTGCTGAAAAAAACAAAGTGTAAAGGGTTAAATTAGCAATTTAAAAGGGGAGTCATTGCAGCATCACCTGTCAATGTATCTTAGCTATTTTATTAAAGGTGCATTGCGCAAGTCTCTGAGTTTTTGCAGAACTATGCCCCCTCTGGCTACAAGCGAAACTGCAATCAGAGGTGTGCACGCTCATTCCGTCCCGAATCCCTCTTATTTATTTTACTGTACAGGATTATAGAGGCAATCGCAGTGATCAGAGAAGGGCTCATTCAGCCCATCAGGCAATTGTTTAAGCATGTATGGGTTAGAAAAACAGGTATTCTTAACATGAAATGTTGCGCAATGCACCTTTAAAGCCTTCTTTGATGGACAAGGTAGATAAATGTCCATGTAATGAAACGTACTCGGTTACCTAATGTAACCTCGGTTCTCTCTAGAAGAGGGAACGAGTAGCTTACGCTACGGGAAAGTTGTCTTTCTTCGAGATCTGAAGCCAAAAAATTATCCTTAATTTTGTATTCATTGTCAATGCAGTGCAGCAGCAGGCAGACCACGGCAGGCTGTAAGAGCGTGCTCATTGGCTGCCCGGCGGCAACTGCTTAAGCCTACCAGTGAGCCCTGTATGACGTCGTGCCCTCCACACCCTTCTAACCGTCAAGGTGGGTGTGGCCAGTGTGTATATAAGCAGGGCTCGTAGGCTGAAATTCTGGTTTTCACAGTCTGAAGCGCAAAAGCTCGTGGCGCGACACGGCCGGTTACGCAATACTCGTTCCCTCTTCTAGAGAGAACCGAGGTTACATTAGGTAACCGAGTATGTTCTCTTACGAGAGGTGCGTAAGTTGCTTACGCTACGGGAACCCATTGTCAACGCCGTGTGCGCCGAGCATCCAGTGCATGAGTTCCAGGGAGACCGGGGAAAACAGCATGCCGAACAGGTGGCCGGTAAAGAAACGGGCCAACACATGTACAAAGCACTTCACTTCACATGAAAATAGAGCGGCACAGCCGGTCCATATATATCAATGTGAAAGATGCGGCCAGTAGCACGGGCCCGCATAGTACATAAGCACATATAGGGAAAATAGAGCGGTATCACCGGTCTATGTGTGGAGAAGATAACCTCAGCGCAACCGAGTGTAGGACAGGCGGCCAGCAGAGCGGGCCAGCACCAGTACACAGGCGCTTGGTGGGGGACAGAGCGGCATAGCCAGTCTGTGCAGAAAAACACTCTTCTCTTGGTGCCATACCAGAAATACTTGCCAGTACGAGAATGTGGTCTGCGCATGAGCGACTGGGCAGAACATACATGCCACTATACTGACAACAGTTTAGCCTGCAAGGCGGGAACTTCCAGGTTATAAAACCTCACGAATGTTGATGGGGAGGCCCAACCCGCCGCCATACAAATATCGTGGATAGAAATTCCGCTGGACCAGGCCCACGAAGAGGCCATGCCTCTAGTGGAGTGGGCTCTGATACCCAAAGGGCACTGCAGGTGTTTGGAGGCGTAGGCTGCTGCGATCGCGTCCACTATCCACCTGGACAAGCTCTGTTTCGAGGCGGCGAGACCTCTGGTGCGCCCGCCGAAAGAAACGAAGAGCTGCTCGGAACGCCTGAAAGCGGCGGAGCGCGTAATGTAAACTCTCAGCGCCCTAACGGGGCATAGGAGGTTATCACTGTCCCCGCTATCGGATGCTGGCAGAGCCGAAAGGGAGATGATTTGCGCCCTAAAGGGGGTACCAATCGCTTTAGGGATGTAACCGTGTCTCGGTCTGAGAATGACTTTAGAGTCATTAGGTCCGAACTCGAGACATGCAGGGCTAACAGATAGCGCATGCAAATCCCCGACGCGTTTTACTGAAGACAGAGCTATCAGAAAAACGGTTTTGAGCGAAAGGTATTTCAGATCCACGGATTCAAGTGGTTCAAAGGGAAAAGCCTTCAGGGCCTCCAGGACCAAGGACAGATCCCAGAAAGGAACCGAGGGGGGCCGTGGGGGATTCATCCGTCTGGCTCCTCTGAGGAAACGGATGACAAGCTCATTTCTTCCTATTGCACGGCTGCGCGTCGTCTCAGTGGAAGGGGACCTGCCCTTGTCCAACAGCTCTTGAAGGAAGGAGAGCACCCGCGGAACCTCACATGTGCGTGGATCAACGCTCTTAGTAGCGCACCATTTAGCGAACACAGACCATTTAGACGCATAGAGCCGTCTCGTAGAGGGAGCTCTAGACTGCATGATCGTGTTTACGACCCCTTCTGGTAGCTCAACAGGTATCCGTTGATTATCCACGCATGCAGAGACCAGCGCTCTGGATGGGGATGCCAAATCGATCCACCGGCTTGAGATAGGAGATCCTTCCTCACCGGGATCGGCCATGGGGGTAAGTGCGACAGCCTCACCAGCTCTGGGTACCAGATTTGGTTCTCCCAACGCGGGGCTATGAGAAGCACTGGGTGGTGCGTTTCCCTGATTCTCGTAATGACCTGTGGTAACAGGGAGATCGGGGGGAAAGCGTACAGCGGGAGGCTGGGCCAGGTCCGGGCCAGCGCGTCCTCGCTCCTCGAAAAAAATATCGGGCAGTGAGCGTTGTCTTTCGACGCAAAGAGGTCGACATCCGCTCTGCCGAATAGGCGCCAGAGCAACTGGACTGTCTGGGGGTGCAGGGACCATTCTACCGGGGGAATGATGTCCCTGGACAGTCTGTCTGGGCCGACATTCAGGTGGCCCGGCACGTGCGCGGCTCTCAGCGAGCGCAACGAGCGGTGAGCCCATACGAGAAGGCGTTCTGTCAGTTTGCACAGGTTCCTGGATCTGACACCGCCCTGTCGGTTCACATAGGACACCACGGACATGTTGTCCGAGCGGACTAGCACATGGTGATCCCGTATGAGTGGGAGGAAGCGCTTGAGCGCGTTCTCGACCGCCATCATCATTTCTCCTGGTCTGACCAGAGGCCAAAGACCGGTTTGCCTTCGAACAGAGCGCCCCAGCCTGAGGTGGAAGCGTCCGTCGAGATAACTTTGCGGTGCGAGACGGCCCCCATTGTCACTCCCCGCTGGTACCAGTCGGCCGCTAACCAGGGCTTCAGTGCTGAAACGCAGCTCTGAGTCACTCTGATCTGGATGCGGCCGGAAGCCCATGCTCTGTGAGGCACTCGGGCGTTCAACCAGCGTTGTAGCGGGCGCATATGCAATAGACCCAGCTGAAGCACTGCTGCAGCTGAAGCCATACAACCCAGCATCCTCTGGAATGTCTTGAGAGGTGCGGTGCTGCCCGGCTGGAAAGACGCGGCCAGGCGTTGAATACAGCGCGTGCGCTGTATCGACAGGCGGGCCGTCATTGCCACAGAGTCCAGATCCAAACCCAGGAAAGAGGTTGACTGACTGCCCAGCTAACAGGGAACGTTCCCACAACTTTCACTAACGTTCTTTAAAAGTTGTGTAAATGTTAGCACAAAACGTTAGTAAAATAATGTTTTCGGAACGTTCATACAACGTTATTAACGTTCTTGTAACGTTGAGTAAAAAACGTTCTTAGAACAACGTTCTTGGAACGTCTTTATGACGTTATTTGTGATTGATGAACGTTCTCATAACGTTGATAGAAAACGTTCTTAGAACAAGGTTCTTGGAACGTCTTTATGACGTTATTTGTGATTGATGAACGTTCTCATAACGTTGATAGAAAACGTTCTTAGAACAAGGTTTTTGGAACGTCTTTTTGACGTTATTTTTGACTTGATTAACGTTCTCATAACGTTGATAGAAAACGTTCTTAGAACAAGGTTCTTGGAACGTCTTTTTGACGTTATTTGTGATTGATGAACGTTCTCATAATGTTGATAGAAAATGTTCTTAGAACAAGGTTCTTGGAACGTCTTTATGACGTTATGTTGTGATGGATGAACGTTCTCATAATGTTGATAGAAAACGTTCTTAGAACAAGGTTCTTGGAACGTCTTTATGACGTTATTTATGATTGATGAAAGTTCTCATAACGTTGATAGAAAACGTTCTTAGAACAAGGTTCTTGGAATGTCTTTTTGACGTTATTTGTGATTGATGAACGTTCTCATAATGTTGATAGAAAACGTTCTTAGAACAAGGTTCTTGGAATGTCTTTTTGACGTTATTTGTGATTGATGAACGTTCTCATAACGTTGATAGAAAACGTTCTTAGAACAAGGTTCTTGGAACGTCTTTATGACGTTATGTTGTGATGGATGAACGTTCTCATAATGTTGATAGAAAACGTTCTTAGAACAAGGTTCTTGGAACGTCTTTATGACGTTATTTATGATTGATGAAAGTTCTCATAACGTTGATAGAAAACGTTCTTAGAACAAGGTTCTTGGAATGTCTTTTTGACGTTATTTGTGATTGATGAACGTTCTCATAATGTTGATAGAAAACGTTCTTAGAACAAGGTTCTTGGAATGTCTTTTTGACGTTATTTGTGATTGATGAACGTTCTCATAACGTTGATAGAAAACGTTCTTAGAACAAGGTTCTTGGAACGTCTTTATGACGTTATTTGTGATTGATGAACGTTCTCATAACGTTGATAGAAAACGTTCTTAGAACAAGGTTCTTGGAACGTCTTTTTGATGTTATTTTTGATTTGATTAACGTTCTCATAACGTTGATAGAAAACGTTCTTAGAACAAGGTTCTTGGAACGTCTTTTTGACGTTTTTTGTGATTGATGAACGTTCTCATAATGTTGATAGAAAATGTTCTTAGAACAAGGTTCTTGGAACGTCTTTATGACGTTATGTTGTGATGGATGAACGTTCTCATAATGTTGATAGAAAACGTTCTTAGAACAAGGTTCTTGGAACGTCTTTATGACGTTATTTATGATTGATGAAAGTTCTCATAACGTTGATAGAAAACGTTCTTAGAACAAGGTTCTTGGAACGTCTTTATGACGTTATTTATGATTGATGAAAGTTCTCATAACGTTGATAGAAAACGTTCTTAGAACAAGGTTCTTGGAATGTCTTTTTGACGTTATTTGTGATTGATGAACGTTCTCATAACGTTGATAGAAAACGTTCTTAGAACAAGGTTCTTGGAACGTCTTTATGACGTTATTTATGATTGATGAAAGTTCTCATAACGTTGATAGAAAACGTTCTTAGAACAAGGTTCTTGGAATGTCTTTTTGACGTTATTTGTGATTGATGAACGTTCTCATAACGTTGATAGAAAACGTTCTTAGAACAAGGTTCTTGGAACGTCTTTATGACGTTATTTATGATTGATGATCGTTCTCATAACGTTGATAGAAAACGTTATTAGAACAAGGTTCTTGGAACATCTTTATGACATTATGTTGTGATGGATGAACGTTCTCATAACGTTGATAGAAAACATTCTTAGAACAAGGTTCTTGGAACGTCTTTATGACGTTATTTATGATTGATGAAAGTTCTCATAATGTTGATAGAAAACGTTCTTAGAACAAGGTTTTTGGAACGTCTTTATGACATTATGTTGTGATGGATGAACGTTCTCATAACGTTGATAGAAAACGTTCTTAGAACAAGGTTCTTGGAACGTCTTTAAGACGTTATGTTGTGATGGATGAACATTATCATAATGTTGATAGAAAACATTCTTAGAACAAGGTTCTTGGAACGTCTTTTTGACGTTATTTGTGATGGATGAAAGTTCTCATAACGTTGATAGAAAACGTTCTTAGAACAAGGTTCTTGGAACGTCTTTATGACGTTATTTGTGATTGATGAAAGTTCTCATAACGTTGATAGAAAACGTTCTTAGAACAAGGTTCTTGGAACGTCTTTTTGACGTTATTTGTGATGGATGAAAGTTCTCATAACGTTGATAGAAAACGTTCTTAGAACAAGGTTCTTGGAACGTCTTTTTGACGTTATTTGTGATTGATGAAAGTTCTCATAATGTTGATAGAAAACGTTCTTAGAACAAGGTTCTTGGAACGTCTTTTTGACGTTATTTGTGATTGATGAAAGTTCTCATAATGTTGATAGGAAACGTTCTTAGAACAAGGTTCTTGGAACGTCTTTATGACGTTATTTGTGATTGATGAAAGTTCTCATAACGTTGATAGAAAACGTTCTTAGAACAAGGTTCTTGGAACGTCTTTTTGACGTTATTTGTGATGGATGAAAGTTCTCATAACGTTGATAGAAAACGTTCTTAGAACAAGGTTCTTGGAACGTCTTTTTGACGTTATTTGTGATTGATGAAAGTTCTCATAATGTTGATAGAAAACATTCTTAGAACAAGGTTCTTGGAACGTCTTTTTGACGTTATTTGTGATTGATGAAAGTTCTCATAATGTTGATAGGAAACGTTCTTAGAACAAGGTTCTTGGAACGTCTTTATGACGTTATGTTGTGATGGATGAACGTTCTCATAATGTTGATAGAAAACGTTCTTAGAACAAGGTTCTTGGAACATCTTTTTGACGTTATTTGTGATTGATGAAAGTTCTCATAATGTTGATAGAAAACGTTCTTAGAACAAGGTTCTTGGAACGTCTTTTTTGACGTTATTTGTGATTGATGAACGTTCTCATAACGTTGTTAGAAAACATTCTTAGAACAAGGTTCTTGGAACGTCTTTTTGACGTTATGTTGTGATGGATGAACGTTCTCATAATGTTGATAGAAAACGTTCTTAGAACAAGGTTCTTGGAACGTTTTTTTGACATTATTTGTGATTGATGAAAGTTCTCATAACGTTGATAGAAAACGTTCTTAGAACAAGGTTCTTGGAACGTCTTTTTGACGTTATATTGTGATGGATGAACATTCTCATAATGTTGATAGAAAACGTTCTTAGAACAAGGTTCTTGGAACGTCTTTTTGACATTATTTGTGATTGATGAAAGTTCTCATAACGTTGATAGAAAACGCTCTTAGAACAAGGTTCTTGGAACGTCTTTATGACGTTATTTGTGATGGATGAACGTTCTCATAATGTTGATAGAAAACGTTCTTAGAACAAAGTTCTTGGAACATCTTTTTGACATTATTTGTGATTGATGAAAGTTCTCATAACGTTGATAGAAAACGTTCTTAGAACAAGGTTCTTGGAACGTCTTTATGACGTTATTTGTGATTGATGAAAGTTCTCATAACGTTGATAGAAAACGTTCTTAGAACAACATTCTCAGAACGTCCTTATAATGTTATTAGTATTTTCTGAATGTTATATTTAGGCTATCATAGGCTATCATAGGCTATCATATTTTGAGTGTTTTTAGTAATTGTTGTTTTGGTGTGTTTGAGTGCTCATTGATGTTACAATTACACAGCAAAAGTTCAGTGACATTTTTATTTGTGAATGGTAGAAAGCAAGTACTGATCCTGAAATAATGACATAAATAAAGGTAAAAAATTGAACTACATGATGCAGGGAGCAGACTACACAGTGAACTCAGAGAAAACGCTACGCTTGAGTAAAAACAGTTTGTGAATAGGCTACTACAAATGATGCCCATGAAAGAGATTGTGAATGCATTGAATAGGATATGTTTTGTTGGTTAATAGCATGCTACTATTACACAGTAGTGATAATGTTAAGCACCAGAATGAAATAAAATATTCAGAAGTTAACAGCATAGCTGACTTACAGATTCAGTTAACATCCACTAATGAGTAAGCGTGATGATTCAGGGAGCTGGCTACACAGTGAACTCAGAGGAAACGCTACCCTTGAGCAAACAGTGTGTGAATAGCTACTACAAATGATGGGAAAGTGCCCGTGCAAAATCAGTTTGTGTGTGTGTTTTTAATAATTGTTGTTTTGGTGTGTTTGAGTGCTCATTGTTACAATTACACAGCAAAAGTTCAGTGACATTTTTATTTATGCATGGAAGAAAGCACCAAGTAAAATTTGACTATATACGATTCAGGGAGCAGGCTACAGTGAACTCTGAGAAAAGCTGTGAATAAAATACAATATTCAGAAGTAAACAGTGTAGCTGACAGAGTGTTTATGCCAGAATGTAAATTTTTAGACAATTACCTTCTTTTACCGATATATTTAACAATATCTTTTGCATTTCTAATCCAAACAACGTCAAACTTTACACTGACTGCACTTACTTGTGCCCGTAGCAAAAAACCTGTCAAGTTTGAAAATGTTGTTAACAGACAGACAGACAGACCTTCCTATAATTTGGATAGATGTACAGATAGATAGATATGCTATTCAAATATGTGAAGCACTGTTAAATATATTGAAATACATTTTGAAAATATATTATTTCAAAAATACATTGAACATAAACCTTTTAAATTGTTCCTCATGTTACATCTTTAAATATGTGTACATATTGTGTATATTTCACAAAATATATTCATGCCTTTTATCATGTTTAGTTTTTAATAAATGTTTTTGCAATTTTATTTCTACACCACGTTAACCATTTATAAAGCTATATAATATATTACATTATATTATAATATATAACTATATATAGCCTATTAACCTATTATATAAATGATTTTGTAAACATTGTTTTACACTCATACTTCATATACTCATTCCGTTTACAGTTTGGTGATGGCCACTAGCCATACACTTAATAATGTTAACCTCACATTTCAGGATATTTTATATGATTATCAAATAATTCCCTCCATCAATTCTTCTTTTATATTAAATGCTGCGTGAGCGTGACTTCTACGTCTTTTAATTAGCGCGCGCACTCGAGTTGGATTTGAACCAGATTTGAACTGGAGTTACCATGGAAACGGGCGGGGAGCTCAACTGACGACCACACCACAGTCTATGCTGACGACAAGCAGCAACTCCGTCTCTCACTGTTGTCTCTTCGCTAATTTCAGGTAAGTTTAGTCACCAAAATTAAACAAATTGTACATAAAAATGTTTCTGACACATTCTTTCATGTAAATGATACGCTTCCGTTGAATATTTACTTTATAGAAATGGTTTTAGTGTCTTCGGGAAAAGTCCGTTAGCATCTCAACTTTTAGGCTAACGTCAAGGTAAGTTAAGGTTAGGTTGATTAGACTTTAGCTGCTAAGTTTAGGCTTTAGGCTTTTAATCAGAGGTTTTGTAAAGGTTTTGCTGGCATTTTTTCAATGTGAATGGAAGTAACGTTAAACTAAATTATCTTAAAAGTAATTAACTTAAAAGTATTCACTGGACCGTTAATTCATAGTTTTCACGTGACGGAATGCCCACCTGGAGGGCAAATTGGGGTTTTATAATGCCATTTATCCCTAGTATTAACATGCAACCGTTTCAAGTCAAGTTTCAAGTCAGTTGAATCACCGTTTTATATTATTAATGTGCTCTTTTAATTTAAGCATACAGCCGCACACACACACATACGTTACACACAGATTAATAACCTTACTTAAAAAAAAAAGATATATTCCTGGACAAGCTACTTTTTTTTTTTTTTTTTTTTTTTTTTTTTTTTACAAGTGAATGAACGATTTATTTGTCCAAAGGACAAGTAACGTTAACTTACAAGACCAGGGTTAATGCTAAGCCCTGTGGCCAGTTGCATAAACTGTTAAGACTAGTCTTACAAGTTAGTCATCCAATTTTATTCTTTAAAACTGTTAATAACTTTTTAAAGTCAGTAACATAATAGATTGGTCTAATTTGACACCGAACAGTAAGACTGATTATTACCCCTAATTAACTTCTAGTTGATCATACTAGTTCTTAAGACACAGTCTTAACATAGTGGTTATGTTTATGCAACTGACCCCTGGTTTATACATTTTTATAATTTTATTATAATAACGTTAGCTTCAGAAGACCTTTCTCAATGCTGCTATTGTCATACAATGAAAGTATTATATTCCTACTTCCATATAGTATGGCAAATTAGTACAAATTAGAAAAGTTTAGCAGGTACAGAATTTTGATGCACGTTATCTTATTTTCCCCTCAATGATAGTTTTCATTTTCAGGTGTAGCTAATCCTTTACAATGTGTTATTGAACCTTTCCATTGTATAACATTTGTAAGCTACATTTTAATCTTGTGTGGTTTAATATTTATAGGACTCAAAGCACAGCCTAAATAACTTAAGGGTTAACATTTATTGAGTAGTCACAATGTTATTATTAAATGTTTATGAAACAATAAATCACCATTAGTAACATCAGTCAATCTGTTCACTTTATAGACGGGGCATGAAGAGACTGGACCACAGCATGAAGAGACTGGACCACAGTGCTAGTTTGGCACCCCCACACTACTTATATTTAAGGGTTAGTTCACCCAAAAATGTATATTCTGTCAGTAATTATACACCCTCATGTTGTTCCAACCCCTTAAAGGATTAGTTCACCCCTAAATGTAAATTTCCTAATAATTTACTCACCCCAATGCCTTCCAAGATATCTATGTCTTTCTATCCTCAGTGGGAGAGAAATTATGTTTTTCGAGGAAAACATTTCTGGATTTTTCTTCTAACAACAGACTTCATTGGTTACCATCGTTTTTAAGTCCAAATCAATGCAGTTTCAAAAGTCTTTTAAGTGTTTAAACGGGCTGTACGCGATCACAGCTGAAGAAGAGGTTGTTATCTAGCGAAACGATAGGGCGTTTTCAATTTTTTTTTATAATTTATAGACTTTTTACCTTCAATAGTTCGGATTGAGATGATCAACAAACGGACAGGGAACTACGTCATCACGTTGAAAGGTCACGCCGGCAATACTATTTGAACTACTTTTCATATTCAGCAGAATGTTATTCATATACTATTCATATTCAGTGAATACTATTACTATATATAATTGCAAACAATACTATTTGAACTATCCTCCTACGTACGGTCGCATTGTAAACAGTGGGGCGATACTAGGGGTGCACCGATCCGATATTAGGATCGGATATCGGCCGCGATACTGATAAAATAGCTGGATCGGGGATCGGAAAAAATAACAGATCCACGGGCCGATCCAGTTTTTTTTTGTTTTTTTCGTCGTCGCAGCAGAACCTACGTCATTCGTCAGCTTCACGCGTGTCGCATGCTAGAAGCAACATGGAGCGAGCCAGGGGCCGTTTCTCAATACCAAGTACGCAAACTTCGGACTTGCGTCCTCCTTGGTAGTTCGGACTTGCCAAGTTCGACTCAGGAGAACGAACTCCCGAGGACGAGAGGACGCGAGTCCGGTTATTCTGCAAATGGAACAGCGGTGTACTTGATCGCGTCACTCAGCTCGCTCTGGCTACTCCGGTAATCCCTTTATGTATATTTTAGCCAACAATAAAACGAAGTATGTTATACAACACCACTCTGCCTCTTTTCATTTAAAAAAAAAAACTTAAACATATTAATGGCCACATAAATGTGGTTCAGGCAAACGCGTACATTGATTATCTTTACTGCATATTAACAACACGAAATATAAAACACAACCCTGCTTCTTTTTGTTTTCATTTTAAAAAATATGAAACATAATGATCATTAAAACTGACATTTAAATTTGCCATTGCTGATTAAGTGAGCATTCAGGTCATGTTTGTGATGGTGGTGTGACACGTTTGACCAATACACAGTTTTTTTGTTTCCACCGCTACATTTTTTTTTTTTTTTTTTTTTACATTTATTTAAAGAAGTTTGATTATATTCTATTTTCGATTACATTTATTTAAAGAAGTTTGATTATATTCTATTTTCGATTTTGAATGCACAATTGTTTTTTAAATAAATAAGAATACAACACATTACATACATCTGTTATTTTGTCTTAGTTATGTTTAGTTAGTAAAGTCTGGTGCCTTTAGTCTCTTCAAGGAAGGTATTTGTGGAAGGTATACAGTTTATTATTAATTCAACTATAGTATCGGATCGGTATCGGGTATCGACAGATACACAAAGCCCAGGTATCGGTATCGGGACTGAAAAAGTCGGATCGGTGCACCCCTAGGCGATACTTCTGCCGGTGCCGGCGTGACCTTTCAACGTGATGACGTAGTTCCCTGTCCGTTTGTTGATCAGCTCAATCCGAACTATTGAAGGTAAAAAGTCTATAAATTATAAAAAAAAATTGAAAACGCCCAATCGTTTCGCTAGATAACAACCTCTTCTTCAGCTGTGATCGCGTACAGCCCGTTTAAACACTTCAAAGACTTTTGAAACTGCATTGATTTGGACTTAAAAATGATGGTCACCAATGAAGTCTGTTGTTAGAAGAAAAATCCAGAAATGTTTTCCTCGAAAAACATAATTTCTCTCCCACTGAGGATAGAAAGACATAGATATCTTGGAAGGCATTGGGGTGAGTAAATTATTGGGAAATTTTCATTTAGGGGTGAACTAATCCTTTTAAAGGATAATTCCGGTATTTAGCACTTTTGAGTCTCTTTTCTGGTTTGTTTTGGATGAACTAGAGTGGTGGACACAGAAATGTTGACGATGGGTCCTGTCTCGACTTTTTGACTCGTTTAGAATCGCCTTTGTCCGCTTCAGAGTGGCTGGCTACGGGCATGCACGAACATGTCCTTAAAACAACCTTTAACGTTAGTTTTCAAAACTGTGCAACTCACCGAGTGGTTAGTGGTGTTCGTTGATGATTAAAAACAAATATATCGGCACAATGTATGATTTCAATCCGTGTTATTTGCTATAGTGGAACTATTTATTCAGATAACTCACAACTGCGTATAAACTTCCGCTCGATATTTGAGTCTGAAGCACAGTAATATCAACGAGCAATGAGTCCTCCAACAGAAATCAATGGGATTTTACAAAATGTCAAATAAAACACGACAGAAACTGTATTTCGCTACGCTACTTGTTTTGGAACATCAACGAACACCACTAGCCACTCGGTGAGTTGCACAGTTTTGGAAACGAGCGTTGAGGGTTGTTTTAAGGACATGTTCGTGCATGCCGGTAGCCAGCGACTCTGAAGCTGTCAAAGGCGATTTGTACACCACTCTAGTTCATCCAAAACAAACCAGAAAAGAGACTCAAAGTGCTAAATACTGGAATTATCCCTTAAAGGGATAGCTCACTTTGAAACTAAATTTTGGTATGTTTTAGCTTACCTCAAGGCCATCCAAGATGTAGGTGTCTTTTTTTCCGCAGTAGTTTGAATTTTTATATTTTTAGGTCAAACCGTTCTTGTCTGATAGTCCTATGAATGCAGGTCTGTGGTCACTGTCTCAAAGAGCATGCACAGAGTCCAAATTAAACAATTTCCCATCGTCCAAATTAAACAATTTCCCATCGTTCAAATTAAACAATTCCCCATCGTCCAAATTAAACAATTTCCCATCGTTCAAATTAAACAATTCCCCATCGTCCAAATTAAACAATTCCCCATTGTAAGTACACATTGATGGCCTAAGACACGAAACGAGCGGTTTGTGTGAGAAAACGACCAGTATTTCTATCGTTTTTAACTCTTGTACACAGCCACGTCCAAGTGATCTGAGGGCATAGATGTATATATACTAGAATAGATGTTGCCTTGCCTACGGCATTCGTTCCAATGAACTGCCGTAGCCAAGGCGACATCTAGTGTATATATCTATGCACCAGTCTGCGCACACGTCACACACCAGGATGCGCTCCTGCCCTCAGATCACTTGGATGTGGCTGTGTATTAGAGGTAAAAAACGATATAAATACTGGTCGTTTTCTCACACAAACCGCTCGTTTCGTGTCTTAGGCCATCAATGTGTACTTACGATGGGGAATTGTTTAATTTGGACGATGTTTTAATTTGGACTCTGTGCATGCTCTTTGAGACAGTAACCATAGACCTGCATGATATGACTGACAGACAAGAACGGTTTGACCTAAAAATATCAAAATTGAAACTACTGCGGAAACAAAGACACCTACATCTTGGATGCCCTTGAGGTAAGCTAAAACATACCAAAATTGAATCTTAGTCAAGACATTGTTAAAATAGTCCAAGTGACTGGCTCAACCTTAAATTCATCAAGCGACAACAATCAATTTTGTGTGCAAAAATAACAACTTTATTCAACTATTAATTTTTTTATTTGTGGGCCTCTGAGTGAGTTCACAAAAGTGCCGCACTACATCCGAGACCCATCTGCGTCATCTTCTCAGTTCTCGCTGCTCTTGTGAACTCTAGGGCTGGGACGATACAACTATCTCCCGATTTGATACTATCACGATAGGGATCTTCGCCGTGACGTCACGACGCGGTTACATGCGCTCTGGTTGGCAGAAGAAAAGTAATAGCCGCTTGCTGCGCAGCGCAAACACAGAACAAAAATGGTTGTATCGTGCTGTGTGATCAGCAAGATTGGTTACTGTACTGTGTGTATCATCTGTGTACATATCCTTATAAATTAAGGGCAAATTATTGTATTTTCATACATTTTTACGTATGTTAACCAATGTTATATACAGGGCCTGAAGTTAACTTTTTTGACTTTTTACCAGACAGGTTTTTTTTTTTTTTTGGCCTCATAAAAGGTGAAAAAAAGGAATTGCACAAACATTTGTTCTTTAACTTGTAAGAATACACATTTAAGTGCTGTCAAGTTATTAACGAGATCCATAAGTAATAATAACTCTTAGAATACAGATATAGACCTAGTGCAGCTCGTATGTAAACAAATTACACGTGGCTGTGTTGATGGCTGGGCAGCTGTTAGTTACAGCGTTCAGGAACCGTTAAGCAGAACTAAATTAATATTGTTATTACTGGTGAAGTTACCGGGTAGGCTACCGGACATTTTCTCACCGGTTCCCAACTCCCAACATCTGTGCAACTGTCATTGTACTGTCAGCATTGCATGATCTCATCTCATCTCATCTCACCAACGTAGTCAGAGAAGGGCCTCATCTTTCTCTCCGATCACATACACGTTCCGAAACACTCAAACTGCACTGCTTTCACAGATGCTTTTTTTACTCCAGTAATGTGCCGCCAGATTTTTTAGCTGTAAATCCAACGAAATTGCTGACTTCGTTTAAATGTCAAAGAACAACAAAAAATTCTCACTCAGGTGATATGGATCAGGCAGAGAACATGAACCCTGGTTATATAAAAGCTTAATTATATCTCTTTTTAGCTTCTTCGGACAAATAATTAACATATGCTGACAAAACACAGGTAGACTGCTGCGACATGCGACATGTTTTGGTTCTTTCTGCCAACCAGTTCGCGCCCACGCCCATATCGTGACGTCACATTTGACTCCGGCGAACATCCCTATAGGTGCTGATACTGCTGGTATTATGATTTTGTCTTTTCGTAACGATTTTTTACTGCACGAATCGTAACTACCACAATGTTAACAGAAAATAAACAAAGTTAATAAAAGGCTGATTTGACGTTTACTTGTCTGACAGGACAGCGGTTTCTGTGTTTGCCTAGCAACAAAAAACGCAGTTCACTGCTCGTTCTGTGTGATTGGGGCAGTGCTGTGCGCCTCGCGTTTTCGAACCGGAAAAACGCGTTAGGTGTGATTGGGGCTTTACTCTATTTTGATCGCTATCATAAACATCAGTGTTTATATTTGAAATTTTAACTTTTATCCTAGTACTTCTATGATAATTTTAACTATTGTATCACAGAAATAATGATACTATGAGGTTGAAAAGACTGTTTGTGAAGCTGTTTCATGACGACTCTGAGTCAGCACAGCTTTAAATGTTGCGATGTGATTTTGTCAAAGGTTTAATAGACAGACAAAATGGAAGCAGATTGCGTGGGTGTTTGAATCGAGATCACATTTTTTTAAAGATGAATCGTGCAGCTCTATTGTCTTATCTCTCTCCCAGTATATGAGTAGCGCGAGGGCTTTTCAATGCATTCAATCTCACGTCGCTTTTACGCATCCACTTGAAAGGGATATTACGTTACTCGACACTCAAAATTTAACAACACATTTCATCCTTTGTTGGAACGAAAGTGACTTACTTCGGTCAACCTCATCTATAAGCAAGGACAAAAATAAAGCAATTTAATTTGAATTAATATCGATTCTGTAATAAATTTTTTTTTTTAAGATCGTTTAAAAAAAACAACAACGCGATACCTAGGTGAATCGATTTTTTTCTCCCAGCACTAGTGAAGTCACTCAGAGGCCCATACGGGAGAAAATTAATAGTTGAATAAAGTCTTTATTTTTTTATTTTTTTGTGTGTACAAAAAATTGTTGTCGTCGCTTGATAAACTCGCCAGAATAAAATTGCCTAGAAGCCTATGGAGGAGTGAGCCAGCTCTCATATTTCATCAAAAATATCTTAATTTGTGTTCTGAAGATGAACGGGAGTCTTACGTGGTTGGAATAACATGAGGGTGAGTAATTACAGACAGATTTTTTTGGTGAACTAACCCTTAAACACCGTTTTCATTTCATTTAAATGTTTATATGAAAATATTTGTTGTTGTTTTTTTAAGCTATAATGTAGCGTTTAAAATGTATGATAATCATATGAAATTTTCTGCTTTTTGATATACTGTAAAAGTGTGCACTTATAATTCACATGGTTGTGTTAATAAAAAAATAAAGTTGGACGAATAGTGCAGAATTTTTTTTCTAACCTTAAAATAACATTTTAACTTGAAAGAAAGTGGACATTTTATCGTTCTTTGAATGTTGTATTGATAATAACATTTTGGGGGAAAGAACGTTGCAGGAACGTTATGCTTACCTTAAGATGATGTTCCAGCAACGTTATGCCAATGTTCCAGCAATGTTATGCTAACCTTAAGATAACGTTGCATGAACGTAATGCTAACCTTAAGATGATGTTCCAGCAACGTTATGCCAATGTTCCAGCAATGTTATGCTAACCTTAAGATAACGTTGCATGAACGTAATGCTAACCTTAAGATAATGTTCCATGAACGTTATGCTAACCTTAAGAATGTTCCAGCAATGTTGTGATAACGTTCCGGCAACGTTATGCTAACCTTAAGATAACGTTCCAGCAACATTATGCAAACATTAAGATAACGTTCCAGCAACGTTATGCAAACCTTAAGATAATGTTCCAGCAATGTTGTGCTAACGTTCCAGAAATGTTATGCTAACCTTAAGATAACGTTCCAACAACGTTATTCAAACCTTAAGATAATGTTCCAGCAATGTTGTGCTAACATTCCAGCAACGTTATGCTAACCTTAAGATAACATTCCAGCAACGTTATGCAAACCTTAAGATAACGTTCCAGCAACGTTATGCAAACCTTAAGATAATGTTCCAGCAACATTATGCAAACCTTAAGATAACGTTCCAGCAATGTTATGCTAACCTTAAGATAACGTTCCAGCAACGTTATGCAAACCTTAAGATAATGTTCCAGCAATGTTGTGCTAACATTCCAGCAACGTTATGCTAACCTTGAGATAACATTCCAGCAACGTTATGCAAACCTTAAGATAACGTTCCAGCAACGTTAAGCAAACCTTAAGATAACGTTCCAGCAACGTTATGCAAACCTTTAGATAATGTTCCAGCAACGTTGTGCTAACGTTCCAGCAACGTTATGCTAACCTTAAGATAATGTTCCAGAAACATTTTGCAAACCTTAAGACAATGTTCCAGCAACGTTATGCTAACGTTCCGGCAACGTTATGCTAACCTTAAGATAACGTTCCAGCAACATTATGCTAACGTTCCAGCAATGTTTTTTCTAACATTAAGATACCATTCCAGCAACGTTTCGCAAACTGGACATTTCAACATTTTTGGAACGTTTCAAGTCAACGTTCCCACAACGTTCTTAGCAAACCTTAAGACAATGTTCCAGCAACGTTATGCTAACGTTCTGGCAACGTTATGCTAACCTTAAGATAACGTTCCAGCAACATTATGCTAACGTTCCGGCAATGTTTTTTCTAACATTAAGATACCATTCCAGCAACGTTTCGCAAACTGGACATTTCAACATTTTTAGAACGTTTCAAGTCAACGTTCCCACAACGTTCTTAGGACATATTTTTGTTAGCTGGGTGGGCACTAAAGCGCTCTTGGTCCAGTTGACCGTGAGCCCCAGGCTTTCCAGATGGCTGAGAAGCACTGTTCTGTGGGCGATAAGCTCTGCCTCTGACTGTGCTATAATTAGCCAATCGTCCAGATAGTTCAAAATCCGCATTCCCTGAGCTCTCAGGGGAGCGAGAGCCGTGTCCATGCACTTTGTGAATGTACGGGGTGCTAAAGACAGGCCGAACGGCAGGACGGTGTATTGATATACCTGACCGTCGAAGGCGAATCTCAAGAATGGCCTGTGACGGGGTATTATCTGGATCTGAAAGTACGCGTCTTTCAGATCGAGAGAGATAAACCAGTCTCTCGGGCGAATTTGCGCGAGGATCTGCCTGGTTGTAAGCATTTTGAACGGTCTTCTCATAAGAGCCTTGTTCAAATGTCTCAGATCTAATATTGGTCTGAGCGCTCCATCCTTCTTGGGAACGAGGAAATAACGGCTGTAAAAGCCCGTCTCGCTCATAGAAGGAGGTACCGGTTCTATAGCTCCTTTGCACAGGAGTGTCGCTATTTCTGCTCGAAGTAGATGTGCTACTTCCCCATTCACTCTCGTCTCGGTACGCGCATGAAAGCGCCGGGGGCGGCGAGCGAACTGCAGAGTATAGCCCTCTTTTACTGTGCTTAGCACCCATTCTGACGTGCCTGGAATAGCTTCCCACGCTTTCGCGTGTGCAGCCAGGGGCAGAATGGCCTCCGAGCTCTGATTGCCGCGCGTTGCGGGCGCAGTGCGCGCGCTCTTGGTGCTTATATGCGGCGGCTCGCATGCAGCGATAGCTGGCCGTTTTACACACAGTGTCCCGGTGGCTTTGGACGGGGAACATATAGTGTGAGGCGCGACGCGCGAGGGCGGCGTCGGGGGCGAGATGTTTGTTAGTGTGTGTGAGCGCTCGAGGGCGGGCACAGGACTTACATTTAAAACCTGACCGGGCAGTGGGTAGGTGTGGGCACGTGGAGGTGGACACGTGACCTACTTTCAGCACTCGAACGGCTTTTGCCTGCTTTATGAGAGTGGGCTCTGTGAGAGACACGGGATTTATGGTGCTTGTGTACAGGGGTGAACACGGCAACGTGGGCACACTTACTGCACTTGAAACACATACGGCGCGAGCCGTGCAACCAGACATTATACTCTTTTTGAGATTTCTCTGGGTCGCCGTGAAAACGGCGGTTGTGTACAGGCGAGAAGGTAGATTTACCGGCTCGTTGGCTGCGAAGTGAGCGTCTGCAGTAACCGTGGCAACGGGGACTGGCAGCGCATGAAGCTTTGACGGTGGTCCGGCCGCAGCGGGACTCAACCGTCGCTTCCTTTCTCGGGCTAGGAGGACTTAGCGGGCTCAGGTTTCACCGTAATCCTCTGCCGGGGTCCCCGCGGCGGAGGCGGTCTGTTTCGGCTGGTCGAGCGCGATCTAGGGCGGCCGCCCTGTCGTCGCTGCGAGGACGGAGGTCGAGCTGGACGCTGGGCGGGGCTTTGTGCAGGCTGGTCACGAGGACGGCGTGCAGCAGAGCTAGAGCGTCGAGGCAGAAAAAGGTTCATAGCCTGTGTAGTTTTCTGCACCTCCGAGAAGCGGTCCACGATCCCGTGTACCGCCGGGCCGAACAGACCTGAGGGGGAGAGGGGGGGCGTTGAGAAACACCGCGCGCTCAGATTCCCTCATGTCGGCGAGCGTCAGCCATAGATGCCTCTCAATAACAGTCAGAGAGGCCATGCACCGTCCGATGGCCTGGGCAGCGGATTTCGTGGCGCGAAGGGAAGGTCCGTCGCGCTTCGTACATCCGTGATGGAAGCAGATTCAGAGCCGCTCTCGTCCAATTCGCCGAGAAGATTGGCTTGTAGAATCTGTAGTACGGCCATGGAGTGAAGGGCAGATGCAGCCTGTCCGGCGGCGGCGAAAGCGCGGCCGACAAGGGCTGAAGTGGTCCTGCAAGCCTTAGACGGGAGGGCAGCCTTTGAGCGCCAACCAGACGGCGGGCAAAGGTGCGCTGCAACCGCCTCTTCCACGGGGGGAATGGCATTATACCCCTTTTCAGCGGCGCCGTCAACCTGAGAGAGCGTCGATGAAGCGTGGGAAGAGACTCTCGCGAAGAAAGGTGCATTCCACGATTTAGAGAGCTCGCTGTGGAGCTCTGGCAGGAAGGGTGCGGTTCTGGACGCTGGCGAGCGGCGGCGGCGATGTAGAAAGCAGCCGTCGAGTCTGTTGGGTGCTGGCTCCTTATGAGGAGACCACTCGAGGCCCAGCTGGTCAACGGCCTTGGTGAGGAGGCGCAAAAGCTCTGCGTCCTCGCCTGCTCGAGTGCGGCCGGAATCCTGGACTGTAGAGGAGGCGGTAGACCACTCACACAGCAGTAAAAGGATATGTCGCCGGATAGCGTAGCAGGCACGGATGGCTGAAGGCGGCGAAGGCGGCCGGCTTCTTCAGGCGCTGTCCTAGGCTTGCTGGTCGCTGGTTTCAACGGCGGCAGCTCTCAAGATCCAGCGATGCGAAGAGCTTCGCTGAAGACAAGAAAATCAGGGCGAAGCGCCCTGATAGGGTGTGACGTCATACAGGGCTCACTGGTAGGCTTAAGCAGTTGCCGCAATGAGCACGCTCTTACAGCCTGCCGTGGTCTGCCTGCTGCTGCACTGCGTTGACAATGAATACAAAATTAAGGATAATTTTTTGGCTTCAGATCTTGAAGAAAGACAACTTTCCCGTAGCGTAAGCAACTTACGCAATACGAGAGAACCTCTCGTAAGAGAACTGTGAATGTGCCCCTGCAGTGTGGTATACGGCTGCATACATGACCGCACTCAAGTATATAATGAAAAGAAATAAATAAACTGGGTCCTACTTTATATTAAGTGTCCTTAACTACTATGTACCAGAGCATGTGAGCAGAGCGGAGCGGGAGCGAGCGGGCGGATCTTGGTCACCCTATTTCCCGCTCCAATTTCGCTCCGCTCACACCACGAGTCTGAAGCGTGCTCAGTCAAGCCTGATCCAGAATCCATCTGTTTTCCACACTCATCAAAAGTAGACTATTTTCAGTCAAAACTCGGCTCAATAATGGAGTTCAAAAAGTACTTCAAAAAGGAAAATGAGAAGTCATACAGGTGTAGGCTACTATCAGGGCCGGCGAGTGCACTTCTGCCGCTCTAGGCGAAAAACAATTGTGCCGCCCCTAGGGCTGGTCCAATACCATTTTTTGAGCTTCGAAGCTTCGGTAGTAATGAACATCGAATATTCGAAGCTTCGTAGAGAAGGTGCTGAACATATTCTTCTCTCTAATAAAGGCAGGAATCTCTATGTGTCTGTCTGTCTGTTTGCATTTTGATTATTTCGAGAACCGTTCATCCAATCGACTTAACAAGGGAGTGCAGTGTCGCATTTGGTGCAATATAGATGGACACGCGAGACGCGACACGTGACACGTTCAGAATTAATCAACTTTCAGTAAACTACAGAACAGCGCGAGCGGGAAGCGGCGCACCTCACTCGGGCAGGGCTTATATGCTCCGAGAACGGACACTGCAGTGATATTAAACGCACACACACAGGTCTGTTAAATTAAGCAATACTTTTAAGGTAGTCTAATATTTTTCTGACCAACAAATTACTGACACAGTAAAGGGTAGATTTAAATAAAGAAAAACAAAATTTAAATAAAGAAAAAAACAAAATTTAAATAAAGAAAAAACAAAATTTAAATTAAGAAAAAACACAATTTAAATTAAGAAAAACTAAATTTAAATAAAGAAAAAACGAAATTAAGTTAAATTAAAAACGAGATTAATTTAGATTGAAAATAACGGGTAAAAAGGCTAATACATTTTGTTTCTATTATTCTATTTTCCACAATGTCAAAGCAACACAGCTTAACCCAAAACACAAGCTGAGGCATGCACTTCTGTCCACACACACTCCGCTGTTCAACACTCCCGTTGCTGGAACACTTTAGTAGGCCAAGAGGAAGCAAATATATTAGGTTGGGTTCCTTCAACTTACCATCCTATTAAAATGGCTATAGGCTATATAAGATAATTGTAAAAAAAAGAGTATTGTATTTCACCAGATTTTATAGTGTTGAACATAGGAATTCAAGCGCGAATGAGAACCGTTTCGAGGGGGATGCCAAGTGTGCAAAAAAGAATATTTAATAGAAATTCCTGTAACGTTAGCTGTAATAGCCTGATGCTCTTTAAATATTTTGTTGCACTGTTAAAAGTTTCGGTGCATAGGACAGACCCATCCGCGATCGCTCTCCATGGTTCTGACCAAAGAAGAGCGCTTTGGAATCTCCATTACGCATCATACGCATCATACCTGGGCTGCGTTTCCCGATAACATTGTCTCTTAGCGCGCTACAAAGACTCTTAAGGTATAACTTAACTAAAGGTATACTACCACTAAAGGTATACAATTGCTAGGCGTCTTCAGGGCTATCATCCACTCGCAAGGCAGAGGCGCTGGCGCCCTCCTAGCAACGGCGCTGGTCGCGCTAACTGCACTAGCCGTGCTAGCACCCTGGGGTGGCAGAGACGAAGATGTGCTTGGTGATGTGGATCTTAGCTCTCTTCATCTCCTTGTTGCAGCGATGACTCTGAGACTGTACGTGCGCGTTTAAGGGACCTAAACAACGACTGTTGCAACAGGGCTGAGGGCTGGGTTGGAAAATATGTGACGTCATTATGTTTTTTAATTTAATCAGTGTTGATTATGAAAGTGAGCATGCAGCATGAGAAAGATATGATACATCATGAAAAGTGCAATGTCTGGATCTGAGTTTTGTTTTGTAGAAGAAAGTCTCTTTTTAAAAGATTTTCGTTTTGTATATTGTATCTCAATTTTGATCAGTGTTTTATCAACCAATTGCCTGCATTTAATAATAAGAAGCAAATATATAGCAGACAATGCAATAAGCAACAAATAAATTGTTTATTTAAGAAAGCTTTTGGTTGATGGGTTTTCACTAGTGTCACTTTGATTTTACATATGTATATACATTTTTTATATTGTTTTGTTTTACCTTTCTCGTGTACAGCACTTTGTGATTTTATCTGTGAAAAGCGCTTTAGAAAAAAACTTTACTTACTTACTTACTAAGGCGCCGGCAGAATCACTTGCATTGCACGTGAACTGGAGGTCACCGAAACTCAGCTTGTTTTCAAGCCTCACAGATTTGAGAAATACAGGCCAGTACGTGGTTCTCAACTCCAGTCCTCAGGACCCGTTGCTCTGCACATTTTGTATGTCTCTCTTATCTGACACACTCAGTTCAGTTCATGGAGTCTCTCTTAACGAGCTGATGATCTGATTCAGGTGTGTTAAATAAGGGAGACATACAAAATGTGCAGAGCAGCGGGTCCCGAGGACTGGAGTTGAGAACCACTGGTATAGGCTATCTATTATAGAAAGCTTGAAATGTCTCCTTTTAAATGAAAATATTCAAAACCAAAAAAATAGGCTACTCTCTGAATATGTAATCCGAAATGTACATTTCTCTCTGGCGTTCATGGCGAGTCCGCATCGCCAACTTCATCTTTGCAGCGACACAGAAAACACCAGTTTATTAATAAATAATTAAATGTCTCCTTGCTATTTTAGACACATTCATAATCATTACTTTTACCGGTTCTTTGTGGCAAGCTTTATGCGTGCGGTCGTGCGCTTACCTAAACGCTCATTATCCTATAGCCTAAGTAATTCATATAAAGGGGCGATTTGTCCACGAATGGCTTAAATGAACAACTACTAGTCGACTAGAAAAAAATTAGTCGGAGGCAGCCCTTATTCCACATATTTTCGAACCAGCAGGCCATTCTGGGTTGGGCGAGCGACCCTGCTGAGAGCGAGCGGAGCGGAATATTCAGAGATGCGCTCTCCGCTCACGAGCGCTGATCGGAACAAACCCGAACCTCACTGTCTGCTGAACTTGCGCAGAAACATCAAAATAGACATAACCAGCTTTTTAAAATGGTTTTTAAAACTGAAAATTTAGACTATTTTAGCACAAATTGCTCAAGAGCTTATTGCCGATTTTTTATCATTCTTGACAAAATTAGAATATATTACAAGTTTTTTGTTGTTGTTGTTTTTGAAGAAAAGTTGTGGCACCCATAACGCCGTGCCTGGCGCGAACAAAAAAAGACCCTAATTGGCCCATAAGAAACATAATTAAAAAAAAACAAAAAAAACAAGCAGGTGATTGGGTAGATGTGAATTGTCCACCACTTGAAGGAATGTAAGGAAACACTGTAGTGTTGGCTCTCTCAATGGCCCTCATTTATCAAAAGTGCGTACACCAAATTTCCAGCGTACACCTGGCGTACACCCAAAACCACGGTGACTTTGAGATTTATCAATATGGACGTTGGCGTACAGCACGCTCAAATCCTACGCCAGCTCAGGAGGTGGTGTACGCACGTTTTGAGTGCGGGAATGCGCAGAAAAACAATTCCTAACACCACAAAACGCACTGACAAACTAAAAGATATGATATATTATGACCCACTGTAAAAAAACAACAACATAGTAATTATAAACTTCAGTGTTAATTTTTGTGCAACATGGACTTCAGTGTTTAATTTGTGTGACTTTACCAAAGCATTTGAATTGTAGGCATATGTATTCCTTCAGTTGCGAGCCTGTGCGCTTTACCTGACGTTTCAAGCCTTGTTAAATACTTTCGCCTGGCTCCGCAGCGCGAGTCTCCGCAGACTGCGCGCGCACCTCCCCAAACGGACGAGGCGTTTATACCCGACGCGCTCGCCGTTGTATATTCTTTAAACCGATGGTTAGGCCAGGGTTAGGCCCGGCAGGTGCGCACGGACTGGGTTCAGTAATGAAAGGCTTTCAATGACCAAAAAATAATTCAGACTGACAAAATAATAAAAATGACATTCTTCTTCTTTTAAATAATATAATAATACAAATAATAATAAAGACATTCTTCTTCTAAATAACAATAAGCGTCATTAATAATAAAAATCTAGAAATCTATTTTGTTTCTTTCCACTTCCCTGGTTTCTCTTTCTTTCTCAAAGAAGTTTCTCTTCTTTGCCGTCTTCCGTGTGTCCATGGCGTAAAATGAGGGCGTGGGGGGGGGGGGCGGAGACTTGAATATATAGGGGCGTGTTATTCTAATGACGCTCGTTTTCAGCCGCAGCATTTATCAAGCGCAGGTATTGCGTACACCTGGATTTCAAAGGTACGCACAGCTTCATAAATCAGGCGGTGAGAGGAGTGTAAGCATAATCTTACGCCAATATATACGCCCGTTTCTATGCAAGAATGATAAATGAGGGCCACTGTGTGTATGCCAGTTCACCGTAGTTGCGTGTGGACCATGTATGGCACTAAATACATTTTTACTGGGGGCCTTACACAAAGAGCAGCCTAGGGGCCCCTGACCACCTTAATCCGCCCCTGATTATACACTATATAAACCATCATCATTGAATATATTTCAAATAATAATACAATGAATGATGTCTTTGATTTTACTTATTTTGGCAATAAAAGTTAAATATCCCCATTGACCAAAAAGTAAAAATTAATATTGAGCGACCACCCCCCTGTATCTGCATGAAATGCAGAGCCATAGAGAGAAAGAGTTGCGACACTCCCATAGACCTCCGTTGTAAAAAATGGCGCCGCTTTTAACCGCCTACTTCCGGGATTTGAAGATCGGATTAGTTCCAAACACTGTCTGTGATAAGGTTCAGTTCAGTAATAATAAGGAAGGAAGAAGACAGGGGTCGGCTTGAGCTGGGACTCACGTTTTATTCACTCTTTTTCGTATAAACAAAAAGGTGCGCACAAAGCGCGTTCACCGTGCATGAACACAGCAATAAACAAATAATAACTCAGAATTCTCTTT
This sequence comes from Rutilus rutilus, assembly GCA_021464565.1. NCBI lineage: Eukaryota > Metazoa > Chordata > Actinopteri > Cypriniformes > Leuciscidae > Rutilus > Rutilus rutilus. The sequence continues at coordinate 48,351,198 of JAJAQA010000004.1, forward strand.
AGACGTTTCTCTCGATCTCCGACAGCACACACGAGGTCCCAGCTCGTCTCTCTCTCTCTCTCTCTGCCGCGCTCCGGCTTATATGCGGTCTCTCCACGCCAATTACTGAAATCAGACACAGGTGTTCATCATCTGCACTTGACCTACTAATGCCTAGTTCACATTACACAACTTTAAACGTCAGCAGATAGCTGTGCTGTTTAGACTACATGACTTGCTCTGGAGTCTTGAAGTCGTTGTGGTGTTCACACTATGTGACACTACGTAAATGTTCTGCAACAGGGGGTTACACACTACACGAGCTGACAACAACTCTGTCACCCAACGACTCTATTCGGTCCCAAAACCACATTTTGTCATGAAAACATGCCCAAGAAGTGGAATGGGAAATGGCGCATTCCAATGGCACATTGTCTATTTGAAAATGGACAAAAAAATCGGGACAAAATTGACGGTAAAAAAAAAATATATATATATATATATTTTTTTTTATATATATATATATATATATATATATATACATATACATATACATATACATATACACACACACATACATACATACATACATACATACATACATACATATATATATATATATATATATATATATATATATATATATATATATATATATATATATATGCGCAATGATCTGTTTAGAAAAAAAGAATATGGGTGAAAGGATGGATAAGCACACAGGAACAGGAATTGTCTGTCAGAGAGAGTTGGAAGTGAGTAAAACATTATAATGAAAAAGCAGCTGCCTGTTGTGGTTTGGCAACGATGGTTACAAATACAAAAGGCTTTTGTAATGTCATAACAAGCTGATCATTGGCTGTTGCTCGTCGCGACACGTGACACCACAGGCTATCGAGTCGGCCGACAGCTCCAGATATTTGGCATGCTAGATATTTGTCTGGCGTCGGCGACGCGTCGGCGATGTGTCAGCGAGCGTTTCTGATGCGTCGTTAAGTATTTCACACTTAAAGATTGGCGAGCGCGGATCACCCGCAGATTTGCATGCGATTACAGCCCGACCTGTCGGCGAGCTCGTTAACTTGCAAATCGGGCTTAAATCGGGCTTAAAATCCTGTAGTGTGAACTAGCCATTATGCTCCGCTCTGCTTCGTCCTCTCTCTCCCGCTACAGACTCCGCAAAACCACGCCCCCCTCGCCACACTGTCATTTGGGCGTTGGACACCACTCACTTACATTGCTGCACGTCGAGTTGTTCCAGAGTTAAGTTGCTGAAATATCGACCTCTTTCGAATTGTCAACTGTCTATATTGTTTCAGAGGCCCTTTGCGATGCTTATACTGGTCTTCATTTGTACATGCACAGCGTAATTATTTATATTTTATGTTGGTTGTTTCAACCAATTTTCAAGCACTGCCTGCTAGCTAACATAGTTAGCTAGCGCGACTTCGTCAGCTGTGACAGTAAGAGTTCGGTAATGAATCGCTACCACCTTTATAACAACTTTTATTTAATAAAAATTTTTGGGAAATAAGCCCTACTAACTTTTCATTATGTTTTATTGTCTTGAGTGAAGCGGCTTGTGAGAACAATGCTGGACCTCTAGGATTGTTATGGCCATCGCGCCCCTGGTTTTTGTTTTTCTTGTTCACACACACTCACACAAGCACACATTTTTGTTGTCTGTCATTGTTTAATAAAAAATATTTTATTTAAAAACCGTCATTTGTATCAGCCATGCTTAATTGATGTCTCAATAGCTGTTTTGTTAGTTAATCGTAATCTGTTATAGTTTTGATAATATGTGTATGGCTTAATCTTAAAATTATATTCTTAGTCTTAACATGATCATGTTTCACGTTGTGGTCCTGGGGGTGGCCACTTTCATCAGAAGAAGTGAGCTAGCTTCTAAGCGAATTATGAACGGACCGCCACGGCAGACCTCTTTGCGTGATCACGAAGGTAGGCTAATGGCTTAATCAAAATTTATAAGCAAAATCACGGGAATCAATAGCCTAATACAGCCCAGTTGTGCTAAAATAAATATCATGAGACGTCCATCATCAGATGAATGATATGGAAAAGTTAAGTTAGAGCCGCTAAAGCCAGTGCTACCCATGCGAACATGAACACTAAGCTTTTCCCTCCAAAAATATAGCCTAAAACTTATCTCCAAATGCAAAACTGACATTAACAAAATGCAATAATGCAATAACAGCTGAAAAAGTACTTGGGTGTGTGTTTTATTTTATATTTACCGTTCAATAATGCAATCGCTGCTGTCTGTCCCATAGAAGAACATGACAGCCAGCGTATGTTTTGGAACTATTGGGGCTTACATGAACCACGTGACAGCCATAGCAGCGACATCAAAGAGTGTCGCAACTCTTTGGCTGTTTCTCAATTCCAAGAACGCAGAGAACGGACTTGTGTTCTCGTGGAGACCGGTCTTGCCAAGCTTCCTTGGAAGAACGAACTCGGAACCGGCCGCAATGACTTCTGGGACACCAGGCGAGTACTAGCTCAAGTCTGCATTCGATGCATCCTCGGTATCAAGAACACATCCTGGTTCTTTCAGGCATCCTCTGTACTTGCGTTCTTGAGAATTGGGTCTGAACTTCGACGGTTAATGATGACGTAAAACGAGAACACAAGGACGCAAGATCGCTGAAGAACGCATATTGAGAAACACCCTTTCTCTCTATGGCTCTGATGAAATGGTTTGGTCCTGCGTTAGCGTGCGCGATGTTTAGTTGCAGTTGCAGACAGTCAGGCGATGCGCCAGAAACACAGAGACCACAATGTTGCATAGTAAAAGAAAATCTGGTTTTCAAAAAAGGAAAGAGAGAAAAGAGAGAGGAAAGACAAAAGAAAGGGTGATATTAACCTGTTGTCCATAGTGAAATAAGCTAGCTAGCTGCAGGCTAGTGTTAGCCTACATTTCAACAACATTTAATCAGTGCAGGGAAACGTTTAGCAAGATATTCATATTAAATCATTGTCCCTGCCCCTTTAAGCAGACCTAACAACAGGGAAAACGCTGATGTGTTTGGTCACTTCTAAATTCATTGCTGTTAGATGACCATTGAATATACTGGGCTAAGCTAAGTGCTATCAAAGTGTCACCGCGCGCCAGAGCGATTAAGTGCACGCACTGAGATGAGAGAGGTATGTATCAGCTCATCTTAATTAAGGGAATAACAGATTAATATGAACAACCGGTGGAGTATCCCTTTAAGTACAGTAGTGAAGTATTTGTATTTTGTTACATTACAACACTGCCTAATGGAATGTGATGGAAAGTGTATAAATTGCACATGTATTGTTACTGCAATGTGACCATGTACAATAAACATCACTAAAGTGTTGTAATTGAATGAATACCAATTTATTGCAAAAGTAATTTCAGCCAATATCAATATACATACACAATTGTGATAGTCTACGTGTTTTAGAAACAAGTAAACAAGACAAACACAAAACAATTTTACATGAAACTCACATTCAACAGCCTTGTATAAAAAACAAAGATCCAAATATATATTACGTTTGTACACAATTGTTTAGCATTGTGACACTAAGGAAAACAATGTTACTGACACCCATGCTATTGCAAGGGCACATCAGATTGGCAAATGTTGCACAGAGCACAGCACACTCTGACCATCTTGTCCAGAGATGTAAGCTCTTCTGGAGTTGCAGTCAGGCAGAGAGAAATGGGTATTGTGCTTTGTAAAATTTTGTACTTATTCCCCACAAGACCAATCACTCGTTCAACATGAATGCGAACAGCTGCTAGCCCCCTTGAATACTCAAGTTCACTTGGATGCAGTTGCTTTTTCCCTCTAGTTAAGTTTTTGACAGCATCTCCTACTGTGAACCCTCGATCTGCTAGGACCAAATCACCAGGTAACAGATTTTCCAGGTAGCCACAGTTCTCTGTAATGTGCCTGTCACTTGCTCGCCCTCCCCAGCCACGAGACACAAATGATATGACTCCCTGTGGAGTTATTGATATCAAGTACTTGGCAGTATTGTGGTGCTTATATTGTTGAGTATGTTTGTGCTCGGGCTCTCAAGTTTTTAGGTCTCTCAATGAAAATTTCAAAGCAGTCTATTATGGATGTACAACTACTATTTTTGAAATGCATGGGTAAACTAATTTGAATCTGTTCCTTACTGGGCCACAGTATGAATCTAGACAACCTATCATGCAAGACATTTAACGTACTGTTAAAAATACAGCCCGCAGTAGGCTTTGACACATGAGATATACAGTATATGAAAAGAAGTGCAGTGGTAAATTCAGTCTCATTCTCATTAGAGTCATTAAAAAGCTTTGAAAGGGATTCAATCCAGGTCCCCCCTTGAAGAACGCTGACACAAAAGTGAAGACAACCATCAGCTTGGCAAAGGATGGAAGGCCAGTTAAGTCCTGCACCATGTCATCATTGTCCTTGAAGGTTTCCTGGCTGAAGGATAACTTGCTAACCTTTTCCCTGAGCTGATAAACCTCTGACCTCAGGGCAGTACACTCCTCTGTCAGTCTCCTCACAGTTTAATGGCAGGCTTCATTGGAGCATGGTGCACTGCTCTCAGCATAGACTGCAGGATTACAGTAGCTGTGATCAGCTGTCTGACCTCTACCCTCCTGAGCTGAGGAGTATCCACAGTCATCAATCTGCATATGGCTGCTGTGTTCACAGGGTGCCACCGGTCCAACATCACGCGTCCTCCTCTTTCTTTTCAAAGCTTGCATTTGCTCAAATTTGCTGCAACTATTTCTTTTTCTTTTGCGTTGCTCAGGTGTGAGATAAGCAAACAAACTTGGCACATAGTCGGGGTTTAATGGATTCTCGCTCTTCTGACCTACAGGGGTAGAATGAGATATAGTGACACATTAATGAGCAGTGTGTGACACTAACAGGAAGGCTACACCGGGTAAGTGAAACGCTCTGTTCACGACGCACAAAAATAGTTTTAGAAAACTAGTTTATTTTATTTTTGTTTGAACGTACGGTAGTAGTCAGTTCACTGATCATAGCAGAAGGTTACAGCAGACGCAACGCCAAGTTGCACTTCAGTTACGTGCCTGGTGTAGCCTCCCTGTAACTTTAGCTCTACCAGAAATAAGTAACGTTACTTGACCGAAAATCAAATAATGCAATATAGATGAGCAGAGATGAAATAATTGTGACTGATCTTACTTTGTGAATCACTGTCATCATCAACATTCTTATGTGGCATGTCATCTTATCTTATCGTAGGGTTGCTAACATTGCTAGCTAGCTAACGTAAGTTATGGAGTTAACTTACCCGAAATAAAGTGTTCATTGCACAGTCTGGAGTGTTCTGTGGGAGTCCACTGATCCCTTTTAATGGCAGCTAACCATTTATGTCTCCTTTCAGTGTTTTTAGGAATATTATAAAACGTATGTCCCGTTTTTTTTGACTTGCTGTTATCACAGCCCACGGCACAGCAGATAGAAGGCATATTTACTGTTTACTTCCGGTCCTTGGGCGGTCCTAAAGATGGCGCCGTCTTTAATGTGTGACGTCACAGGATACCCGTGTATGTACATCTAATCCAGGATCCATCTCTGTACAGCACCACGAAGATGGATCGTGGATTAGGCCATGTAAATGTAAATGTAATGTAATGTAAATGTGATGATCTGATTTTTATAGGATCGGTAAAACATTTTCTGGGACCTGGTATGGATCAAATCCAGTTTTTTTCTTGGTAACAATGTTCATGTGATTTTGTGCTGTCCGCCCGATGGATATAAATATGGCAGCTGAGCAGAAAAGTCACATACAGATGAATTTGCACGCACGTAGCAGTAACTCGATACTGAGTAGATCGTTGCTCAATATCAGCACATTCTCAGTATTTTCGATTGGTGCACAAAAACTTGATCGGGATAACACTTGTTAGAAAGGCAGAGTTCTATGCGCATGCGCTACTTTCCATCGTTTATCAACTGCGGTCAAGCCAGCCGCCACCCCGAAGTGCACTGTCAATCTAGCCGCCACTATATTTCGCGGTTCGCGCATACACTAGCTATTACGGTAAGACCGTCAGACCTTCATCTGAATTGAAAACAACTGATCTTACGGAGAAGGCTATTTCACATTAATTTATTCTTTCTTTCTTTCTGTCTGTCTGTCTGTCTGTCTGTCTCTATCTATCTATAATTATGTATCTGTCTATTTATAATTATCTATCTATGATCCATCTATCTATCCATCCTAAAATAATAATATACTGTTGTGTCTATACATTCAGAAAATCATATTTAAAAAAAAAATCCTAGTTTACACAGCCCAATTTCACCTCAGATGGAGAGTACACCTTCTCACAGTGTCATAAGGACATTCTGATGTTGTATTACAAAATAAAAGCACAGTGTCACATATGAAATGACAACAGATTCTGATGTTGAATTTCACATGTAAAATTGTTTAATGGCTGTTTACAAATTATTTTCAAAAATACTCAATATTACACAAATTATTTAAAGGGACACAGACTGGAACTAACAACAATATTTTACAATAAAAATAAAAATAGCATTATTTAAAAACTTCTTAACCAGCAGCGGCCCGCCGGCGGGCCGGATGGGGCGTGACTAAACTTTTATTAATTTTTTAAGCTTTGTTTTATAACAAATATTCAACTGACAATCATAAACTATGCATCATTTGAAAGCTAAAACACTCAAGAATCATGTTCTAAACTTGTTTTTGCAATCAATACACCAGAGAGGAAAGGGTTAAATTAAATGCAAGAGGACTGGTTATGAAAAAATAAGCAAAATGAACCGCTATACTCATCTTTCATCTCGTATGGTTCATATCAGTTCGGACGAATCCAAGAAACAACAGCATACATTACACTGTAAGGGTCCACTCTTCAAAATGCATCCCACTTTTTAATCCAAAACAACGACAAAATAGGGGAAAAAATGAAATATCCTCCTTTGTTTGCATGAGCGTTTTCGAGATAGAGTTCGCATCACGTTCATTTTCAAAGAAATATCGATTCTAATCCGTATTCCAACACTCAAAAGCCATCTCACCCCCGTACTTTACACTCTTCCGGATCAAATGAGACATTCCACAGCTCTCTCCTTCAATCACAGGCTTTGTTACTGACCAAAACAGTAAGAGACCGACTGACAGGCTGAGCGCGCTGTCAATCTCGCACCTGGGGTCGACTGGATAAATATGGAAGCAGATTAGTCTCAAATATAATTCATGCAAAAAACATGATTCACAAATGCGTAGACAATTTCACATGCATGAAACCTAATTCACGTACACACAAAAAAAATCCACGTGCGTGAAAAAAAAAATATATTCACAAAAAGCAATTCACATGCGCAAAATAAAATTATATATTCATAAAATACATTTCACAAATGCAAAACACAATTCGTAGAAATACAACTGTGCACAAAAACCTTTGAATGTTTAAAATGTACGAGTGTATCCTTGCATTTGAATGTGCAAATCGTCATTCACGTACGAATCGACTTAGATATGTGTGTGTGTGTGTGTGTTTTTGAGACTTTCCTAGCAGCATAACACTCGTAACACAGAGCAGTCGTACTCTTTAGCCAATCAGATTTAAGCTTATCAATCGACCAATCAGTATCACGTGAGGGCGGGCCTACCTACATGTTACGTCATCAGCTTTCGACCAGTTCATGGCTGAGCAGAGGTAAGTGCAGTTAATCGTTCATTTCTGTGTTTAGAAGTTAGAGATCATTTGAAGCAATAGTTTATTAACTGCTGTTTAGTCCACATGTGAATATAAACATTTATTTTTAGTATTGATGGATTTTCATGTCCTGTCCACCACACATTCAACCTATGACAATGTATGTAATGACGTGCATATATAGGAGACATGTTTTGATCTGCATATATTATGTAGTTTTATTGTTTCAGATTTCCAAGACAGATGATGTATGAAGTTGCAGACAACCAGTACTGTGATCTTACCATTTCTACTGTAATTCTTTGAAAACTGTCATGTTGCAAGCCATCCATTTTGACAGTTGTTTCAACAAGTGGTTGAAAGTGATGCATTGTTACTGTATTAATTTGTCTCCTGCGGACTATATGTACACGCTTTAGGAATAAAGCCTTGCTATGCATGCATTATTAAATGTTCTTGTAAGAATTAAAAGATTCAGACATAGTTCAATTTGATGTACACGTTTTATTAATTTGAAAGTTTCTGAATCCTTTGGGAATAAAATATATAAAATGACTTGATCATGATTAATGTTCCTGTTACATATGAAGATCATGAACTGACAGTCTAAACTGTGAAGCACAATATTCAGTACAGAGAAATATACGTCTCCCAGGAGTTGTGAGATCCAGTCAGAGTGTACTTTGCTTTTAGAGTATATAAATATAAGTGCAATACATCAAGTGAAAAGTTAAAAAATGAATTGTGTTCAGTCCGGTCATCAGTAGACCTCTCTGTTAGGACATAGAAGATTCTCTCTATGATAAGTACCTTTTTCTTATCAGCATAAAATCAGATTTGCCTATTTTACTAGGCAAAGTAAAATTAATGCTTCACTATATTGTCCTTAGACCTTAAGATGACATTAAAAAACCTTATTTAAAAACCTTGCGATGACAATACAGCACAAAACATAAGGAAATGCATGTTGAATATATTGCTAACACTCTACAATAAGGTACAATAACTTAGTTAACATTAGTTCATGTATTAAATAACCATGAGCAATACATTTGTTGCTGTGTTTGTTAATCTTTATTAACGTTAGTTAAAAATACAGCTGTTCATTGTTAATTTACAGTGCATTTACTAATGTTAACAAGATTTTAATGAAGTATTAGTAAATGTTAACATTAACAAAAAATAATAAAGGCTATTCACGTGCAGTTCATTATTAGTTCATGTTAACTAATGAAACGTTTTAAAAAAGTGTTACCAATTAAGACATAATACAAAAAAAAAAAGTATAAAAGAGAATTAAGAAACAACATGAATTAAGATGTTCGTGACTGCTATCCAGACGTCACACCAAAGGTGAGTAATCCTGATAAAATGCAGGGAAACAAGTGTTAATAATAATTTAACATCATACACAAATGGCAAAAAACACTGGGTGCTCATTAAAATAGGTCTATTCACTATTTAAAGAACAATCTCGATGGGTATTGACCACAGTTGATTGTTTTGCACTCATTAGCGTGATTGAAGCTGTGAGAGCTGTCTGTACCTGCAGCTAAAATACAACAAAACAAGCATCATTCTTCTTCATTTTTGACACGATATGGGACATCTGATTACAACAACACTTGCTTACATCAGTTAATAGTTCATAAACTATTGCTTCAACTGATCTCAAACTTCATTAACTTCAGTTAACACATAAATGAACGATTAACTGCACTTACCTCTGCTCAGCCATGAACTGGTCGAAAGCTGATGACGTAACATGCCGGTAGGCCCGCCCTCACGTGATACTGATTGGTCGATTGATAAGCTTAAATCTGATTGGCTAAAGAGTACGACTGCTCTGTGTTACGAGTGTTATGCTGCCAGCAAAGTCTCAAACACACACACACACACACACACACACACATATCTAAGGCGATTCGTACGTGAATGACGATTTGCACATTCAAATGCAAGAATACACTCGTACATTTTAAACATTCAAAGGTTTTTGTGCACAGTTGTATATCTACAAATTGTGTTTTGCATTTGTGAAATGTATTTTATGAGTATATAATTTTATTTTGCACATGTGAATTGCTTTTTGTGAATATATATTTTTTTCACGCACGTGGATTTTTTTTGTGTGCACGTGAATTAGGTTTCATGCATGTGAAATTGTCTACGCATTTGTGAATCATGTTTTTTGCGTGAATTATATTTGAGACTAATCTGCTTCCATAGATAAAAGCCTGGATAAAGCCGGCCAATGTCCAGTCGGCAAAGTTTTGATTGATGGGAGTATTAGCCAACTAAAATCGATTGCAGTGATAGTCAGTTTATGCAAGCATATTCGTAAAATTCAAGTGCTCAATGTTTTCATTCACATGCGCGCTTTCGCCACACGCGCGGCTCGCAGACACGCACACACATAATGCACCGACCATAGACTGTAAACAAACACACACACGCAATGTTTTGACACATGAAGCTTGCATAAATGCACGGATTTACTCCAAAGCATGTTTCTGATCATCTCGATCATGGATCGTCGACTACAGAAGAGATTTGAACGTGTTATTGATGAAGATGAAGATGAAGAGGAGCCGCGACGAAGAGCAGCAGCAAGTAATAGGATATTCATTAATAATTATCAGTTTATTGCAATTTATTTGAGTAAAAACCACGTTTGTAATTACAAAATATTCTAAAACATTTATTGTTTTCTTTTTATGTATGTTATACATTAGTTTGAAAACGATCACTGCTGGAATGTCTATAGATGTAGTGAGAAATCACTGTTTTTGCTATTAGAATTGTTCAAAATAAAGGGAATTTTGTTCAAATGTTCAAATGTTGTGCTGAAATCGTTTTTTTTCTTGTGTGGTTTGAAGGGCAGAACAGTTCTGAATTGATATACATGTATGTAGTAGGCCTATGTAGTGTTTACTCCTTATGTGAAGGTGTTGGGTGCCAGGTGTACATTTGGAGTCTCCAAATTGCATTTTGGAAAGGACGCCTATACTTTTCTTGAATAAAAGCTTACAGAAACTACATTTTTGGGAGTATCATCCTCAAATTTGAATCTAAACATGGTCAGACATTCAGTTTTATCTGTATGGTGTTTTCAGGCCCTTAACATAAAAGTCTGATACATTTTTCCCTAAGTGAAGTTAATTCAAAGAAATCGTGAGTCACTTTCATGTAAATTTGACCTTGTTTTATTCTGTTCCTATGCTACTTTGAGTTATAATGACTCTTGGGTAACTAAGTTTCAAGTGTCTAGATTAAAAAAAGATCAGAGTTATGAATGTGGACCATAGGGTTTAAGAGCTACAGACATTTGTATTTGGGTATGTCATTTTCTGAAAATTCTCAAAAATAGGGGCGCTGGTTTAAAATCACTTTTCTAAGAGCACAAAATGCAGTCCCAATCGTTGACTCTGGCCTGTTCCAGCTCCCCTTCAGACATGCCCAGGCACTCTTCGTGGTACCACCTCTCGCAGGTGTCACACTGGATCTAGAAAGTAATAAGTTGGAAATATCACTGATCTGCTACAAACACAGATCCATGGTTTTATATTGTTAATGCTTTTTTACTCTCCAATTAATCTTTCACAAGTAAAAAAAAAAAATACATACCCAGTTTGTCATAGGAGGCCCACTTCCACTTGGCTTTTTCAGTGAGCACATGGCACAGTTATTGGCCTCATCAAACACTAAAATATTAAAGTATAAACAAGAAGTAAAGAAGAAATAAATAAATTGGTAACAAACACATAAGGTGTTTATAGCTCAATGTCAGTGTCCTTGTTTAATTGAAAAGCCTTAAAATTGTAACATCACATACTGCAAAGACTGCATACATTTCATTTGTTCTGTTCTGTACTAAACCATAACCAACGAGATATTCAGCTTATTACTAAATGCAGCCTTTAAACCAGGCTTTAAAATATTGTATAACCTCTAGTGAAAATAACAATATGTGTAACTGGTGTCAAGACAGTACCATTAATAAACAGGCCATTTACATCCCTTTCATTCTTGTTAACCTCTTCATATCACTGTATATCTATGACCAGATTACATCAGTATTACTGAGCTGTTGTGTCTGTGTTTTGCCTCTGATTAACATTCTGCTTAATGCTGCAAAGATCAACATTCTTTGGTGAAAGAGTTATTGGTAACGCTTTATATTACAGCCCAGAAAGTACTGCGTAATTAAAGCGATTTTACATTGTAACTTTCTGTTATTATAGTGTACCTATAAAGTACTTACATGTAAGTCTAAGGGAACAACATGTGAAGTTTGGGGAATAACGGGGTAACAACCAGGAGAATTCTTATTTTTTATATACTGTAAGTATTGTAGATCTAAGGGGTACTTATTCTACTATTATGATGATACAACAATAACATTTGGGACCAATATATAAAGGTTTCCAAGTCAGTATTACAGTATAAGATTGTCTGTATGTATTTTTTATTGTACTTACCCTGTAACTACATGGAACAAGAGTATATTTCCAAGTATAAAAAAAAAAAAAAAAAAAATGCAATAGTTTTAGCTTTACTTGCCTTGAAGCATGTAAGCCCAAACTTAAACATCTGCTCCCAAATGTAAGATTGTTGTATCATAATAGTAGAATAAGTATCCCTTTTTTTACCCCTTTATTCCCCAAACTTTGCATATTGTTCCCTTATACTTACATGCAAGTACTTCATAGGTATACTATAATTACCTAAAGTTACGCTGTAAATTCATCTTAATTATGCAGTACTTTCCGGGCTGTAATCTAAAGTGTTAGCAATTAAATATATGATTTTTTGTTTCTGTACATGTTATTGTCATGATTCCTGTCTTGTGTTCCCCTTGTCTTGTGTGGACTTGTTATTTCCTGTTCTGTGCCATGTTTTGTAGTCCTTTGTAGTTTTCTAGTTTATTAGTCTTCCCAGGTGTTTCTAATTAGCCACACCCCCTTGTTATCTTGTTTAGCTTGTTGGTCCCTGTGTATTTATAGCCCTTGTGTTTCACTTGTTACTTTGTCAGTTGTTGTACATGTAAGGGTTGCTTCTAGTCTTGTCATTCTCGTGGTTTTGTTTCTTTATCCCTGAAGTTCTTTATTATTTGTTCTATGTGTTATTTCATTAAAACCTTGCGTTTAGATCCTCGTCTTCGCCTGTCTTCCTCAGCACATTACAGTTATGAAATCTTTACAGCTTCTTGTAGTTTTTTAAAACAGCTATAATTTGTTCTGTGTTGTGGCTACCAACTCCCATATGCTGACCCGAAATCACTGGTCACCATGGCTTCATAGGCCGTAATGTGGTCATTTGACTTAAATGTAATTAGATCATTAAAAATAAATTGCAAGTTTACATAGGTCTGTTTCACCTCTAATGGAGGTGTTATTAAATGTAACAGACACCCCCTAATGCAGAGAGACATATTACATACATCTGTGTGGCTACTGTATGTAGATATTTGATTTTAATATAGATTTGTATCTTTTGAGGTGTATTAAGCTGTGATACTACTCTGACAACCCTACATTTTGTGGTGGCTTTAATGTAATAGTATTCAACCTGGTTATGAGTGGCAACTCTTAAATGGTCTGAACTCTCTCTTCACTGCACTGTGAAATTCCTTTTATAACTGTATAATTTCCTATAAAGCTGCATTGAAGATTTTTTTTATTCAAATTACTTCATTGAAGGTTTACCCAAGAAAATATTTTTTTCTACTGCTGTTTTACCTTACACTTGACTTCTGCATTGTGTATTTGAATGCTGTCTACAGTATATTTTGTAAAGCTGCATTTTATTTTGTATTACTCTACACAACAGACACACACTTGCTTTACCAACCTGATTCTTGCAGTATCTGGAGAGCCATCATTTTTCACTCTTGTGCCATTTCCTTTTTCGATGTCCCAAAATTAAAAACTGGATCAGCCGGAAATGCCCTCATTATTTCCTTAGCCATCTAAACAAACAATAATATTTAAAAGCATCATCTGGACTGTGTCAGACTCCAGCATATGTTAGCATTTACAATACCCCAATTATTTTGTATTCTGTCATTTTGTTCTACAATGAACTTAACTTAATTTACAGAAAGAAACAGAGAGATAAGTATTACAACACTTCACATACCAAGATGACAATGACCCCACAGCTACTGGCATCCCGCTGGAATGGCTCTTTCAGAAATCCTCCTTTCCATTTGATGTCCGCCCACTCTGTTTTGCCATGGATCATTTTCCTCATATTTAGGTACTCACTGTATGTGATGTTTTACACGATTATGTATTAATTAGGAAAAGAGTACAGAAAGTATGGTTTCAAATTGAAACTATATTCTAAACATTTACGAATATAATTATTTTTATGGAAAGTCTAAGTACACCCAAATAATTTTCTTTAAATCTTAATTTCATTCCTGAGTATAGACCAAAACTAATTATTTTCATTGCTTTTCTCAAAACAACAGTCATAAGTAATCAGCTATTATCTACACGGTATGGAATGTAAATCAAATATATTACTTTATTGTAATACAAAGTCTTTGCAATGTCTCCTTAAGTATTGATATGATTAACCATTAAGCAAACTGGTCGGTAAATTAAATAATATTAAATAAATGTAGTATGCTACCCTAACATCATCTGCATGCCCCTAATCAGGAGACACTCATTGTTAGGTTAATTTATGTCATGCTCCAACCTTTAGGGCTTATGCTACTGGGATAAATTCTTTAGCTGGAGGGAGTTCAACATCCATTAGTTAAAGAAATATTACACAATGTCCATATGAAAAAGATTACAAAGTAATAAAACCCTATGGGCATTAACATGCACCACGAAAAACAAACATATATGGATTATAAATTATACTAACAGTATAAACACCTTAAAGTATACCTTAAACAATTTAAATGGAGAGAGGTGGACCCCTTATTAGTAGGGAGGGAACAAAATCTCTTCAGTGCTGCAAAACTACAGGCAAATAGCCATAGCATGTGGCTTGAGGATGTAATGAGTCATACAAAGAATACCTGCATTTTTTGGCTACATGAATGAAATCAGCTTTCTCTGAGGGATCTACCAGGTACACAGTGTGGTTGACCGCATTTATGTACTGAAAATGAAAAGTGGGGAGAATGTACATCTTTTAATAATATTCCAGACACTGTAAATAATGACAGATCTCATTCAGCTACTCACCAGAAGTTTCCAGTGGACCTTGTTGATGTTCACAAATGAAACAAGTCAATTGCCTGGTAATTGTTCAAGTTGACCTAATGAAGAAGATAAAGAATAATTACCTTTGCATTTTAAACCTTCATTAAGTATATTTACCTTTTTAAAGCAAGATGGAAAGCAGGCAAATTTGTTATGTAATTTTGCAATAGATTATGTATTATTTTTCATGTGTAAGCCTTATAATATTAGTACCTGCAAACACACACACACATTTGCATATTCACACTATAGTCCAGCCACTGTGATCCCCTTTGACAAACTCAATCTGCGTGCTGTCCCCAGTCAGAATCCCCCATGCTGTGCAGTGATGGAGAATGTATATGGAGTTCCCCATCTCCAGTTGATTGACAGCAAGATGAAACAGGCCTTCAATTATCTACATAAGAAATGTTGGGGAAATGTTTTTATTTATTTTAAGTTGCATTATAAATTAGGTATACAATGTTAAGAAGACATCAAACATATATATGTTTCAATTATAAGGATACACAATTAAAACTGCAATTTACCCTATAACATCAGTCAGATTTGCTGTAATTTGTGAAAATTTGTATTTTTTAATGTGTTGTATTACATCCATTTTAATTTTTAAACTAAAAAACACATTCCCAAAAAACACATGGGTAACTAACCATGTTTATGATAAAACATTACAATAATTGCCCATCATTAATTGGTATCTGTAATGCAGGACAAATGATTACTTCAATATCAACAGTTAAGCTAACACTATTTAATAATATGAAAATTAGACTAACTAATCAACAAGTAATAGTCAATATAGGACTGAGGTAGTTACTTAATTAATTAATAATTAATTAAATTAACCTCATTAAAAACTATTAACTATGACACATTATCAGTACTTACCAATTACTTACTAATCACAATATTGTAACGAATGGCCTTAATCAAAATGCCCTAGTCATCAGAAAACCTATAATGATAATTATATGATAGCTGATAAATGATAATGATAGCTGAAGTGTTAATATAGAACTACTCATTTGCCCTGTATTATTCATGTATATACCTATTCATGATAGACCATTATCTGTTTATAAAAATTGTTTTTGTTGTTTACTCTATGATGCTATTCCAATAACAGTAACAGTCATGACATGATGTAACATTGACTTGTATAAGCTTTTATAACTACAGATTTATAGTTTTAAAAATTAACTACAGCTTGTATAACTTAATTTTTAAGAGAATGAGATGCACACTATACCTCGCCATATAGCCACCGGTGTGGTTGAAGTGTACAGAGCTCTTTGTGGCGAATAATTATGGTTTGTCCTGTGTTTTGGGTGGGGATCACAGAAACCACAACCTCTGCGTCCCTTCTTTTCCACAAGGAGGTGAGCTGCATGCCATACATTTCAACCAAACTTCACACATTGATAAATATAAATAGGCTGCATTTTCCTTGGCTGCAGAATAACTAAAAGTGTTATATTAAGAATAAGATTGTTACTGTTAATTCTGTAGAATGCATCACAGTATTACGTTAAAAGTATACCTTCTTGTTTGATTTTTTGAAAACAAATGGCTTGCGGAGTGGAGTTACATATCCCCCCTTCTTTTTCTGCTGGCGTTCCTTCCATTTTTGTTCGTCTACTCTGTGTGTCTTCATAAAGAGAATTAAAATAACTTTGTAGAGCTGGTTTAGATATCAATACATATAATGGGATGACATACAAAATATAATGTTCTGTATATATAGTTTTCCATAAAAACTGGTACCCATCATATCTTCAATGACACATTTATTAAAAGTATTCAAACCTTTCTTCTGAAAACTCCTTCAGAGTCTTCATACTCCTTCAGAAGAGCGGTGTGACTTGTTTGATAGCGGGCCACAAAGTCATCAACCCTAGTGAGCCGTCCAGAAGTGAAACGAATGTGCTTTAAGTCCCACTGGCTCTTTTCCATGATTCCCTGTGTTTTATTGTCCTCTGTTATGTTCTGAGCAAGAAATAAAAAACAGGTGAATTCATAACATAATTTATCATTTAAACACAATAGTAGTAATGAGACAGAGGTCATGTTGTGATAAATGTATTATAATAACTTGTCTTTTGAGCTTTCTCAGGACATTATATCTCCTAGTGCTCTGCTCATAATGAGGTCCCGTCCCATGTCGTCCAAGGTCACCTTTGTACAAAAAGAAAAGAAGCCATGTATTTTCAGAAAACGTACCCAGATTTTTCTATCCGAATAGTGATATTTTGATTAATTATGGCAAACCTAGCATTATCCCGGTCCACAATCCAGCATATGGGAGAAGATACTTGCTGAGGTGATTGATAAGGCCTTTACAGAAGGACACATCGTGCTCTCCATTCCTGTCCAGTGGAGCTTTTGAAATAATTGCCTTGCAACGTTTTGCAAATTTGTTGGCTCCTTTAATGTCCTAAATGTAATGTAACAATGTGTTGTTATTATTAGAGGTGTGTCTGTAAACTGTAGGACTTCAGGCACAATTCAATAGAAGACATCAGCCCTTCATAAACAAGGAAAAATTACAGTTATAAACAGTTATTTAAAAATGCTGCCAAAATTGTTACCATACTGTTGTATGTGTTAGAGACTGCAGTTTGTGTTCATATTTCTTTCTGTCTTATTCTATTAAATGATGCTGTGTTGAGTTGTTTGAGTGGCAGGTACTTAAATAAACGTAGTTAGTCTTTACAGACAAAACTCACTACAGTTACTTTCTGTACTGACAAAAGGGCTTGTTTTTCCGATGTTGTCCTACTATTGTATTAGTATTAAAATAGTGTTAATATAGTATTAATTTCAAATATATATTGCCGTAACAAAGACTTTAAGCACATTGAAACATAGCTGCTCTCCCTAAGACATTTATCCTAAGTACATTTTCATGCAAGAAATTTCACTTAATTACTGTTTCTTTAAAGTAAATTTACTTGATAATAGAATTATTTCTTCACATCTTTGTTTAAATAAAACCATAAACGTTACAATGTAAAACTAGATTTGTCATTTACCTTCAAGTCCTCAGCATTGGAGTTGGTAGTCACATCCAATGTCTTCCCTGTTCTCTGCAGGTTTTTGCAGTGTTTCTCTACATCGGCCCCACTGGATGGACTTGAGAAGACAACTGCAGCACTGCGAACCATGTCATCTAGTTCTGTTAAAGTGCTTGCAGTTGTGAGGGAACCAGATACATGCATGGCCAGATGGTAGTGGTTTGGCGCACTGTGAATATAATATAATAATTAGGTTCAAGAACAAAATTATGTACTGCAATGCAATATGTAACAGTAACAATACAATTTCAGAACTTGTGCATATTATATCCAATCTGCCCTTTATTAATACTTGCTGCTCTATTGGAAATGTATTGAACACATCAGTATTCTCAGCGTTTCACAGACAGAGCCGATGTAGGGGAATTCAGAGGCCACACTGCCAAGAGACCTTTAAATTGTGTGCATTTTGGAAAGACCAGTTCACATTGGTCAGTTTACGAAGGTCACACTGGCAGTGCCGTTCTTGTGTTTTGGTATGAGGAAAACAGATGTTGCTGTGGTGTTTTTTGTGCTAGCACATTAATAAAAGGTCATTCATCACATAGAGTCTGTATAAAGTTCTTCAGACACTTAGCAACTGTCACTAAAAAAGGAATGAACACTAATGAACACTACTTTGTTAATGTACGGTACTTACAACTTTGTGCACATTTCCTTGGCATTCTTCATGACATGGCTAAGGCGACGATGAAGAATGGGCACCTCAAAATCTTCCTTTGTTCCTCTTCCACTGGCTATCTTGTAGTAGTGGTTAATGGTGTCTTGTAGATTTTTCTATATTAAATGATAGGCATATAGCCTGCATTAACACCATCGATCCATCGCAGAGGATCATGATGGGTGACCGCATACCTTTCCTCCCAAAGTGCCTTGCCACATCAGTCTGGAACGCCTCTAAGAAATAAGTCACTGAGGCTGTGGTGTGGTCACAGGTCAGATAAGTAGGTAAAGGGGATGAGGTTGTTTGGGGATTCCTGACCACCGACTCGTAAACATAGAAAGGAGGAGAGCCCTTCTCTTTTCTCATGATATACTGCCAGTGGCATTGAGATACACAATGTCCTCCCGGCATCGCTCCTGATAAATTTCGATTCCCCTTTGTGACCACAGTAAAAGCCCTTTTGGTTGAAGCATGATTTCTTGAAGGACCTCATCAGGACTGTCTTTTTTCTTTTTTAGCATTATTTGAAGACTTATTACCTCATTGCTGTGCTGCCGGCTTCTCTGACGTGCTTCCCACGATATTGTTTTGAGGACATCACGACTTGGAGCCTCATCCCTACAGCCAGACTCCATGACATCATCAGGGATTTTATACAACTTGTCAAGAAACATGGCTCGTGGGGGTTGCCTTTGTAAGTCTTGACCCAGTGTGTTCCTGTCATTTGCTCTTACAGGCCTTCTTTTTAATTCTGTTAAATTGTGATATCAATGTCCACCTTGGTACTCTACTGTAGCCTTGAGGTTCTCTTCAGTATCAACAGTAACTGTTACAGTGACGGGGCAATCCTCAAACCTACAGTATCCAAGACAGGAGAACTCAGGACTTGGTCACATCACACCAAAACCCTTCAGTCTGTGCCTTTTAAAAGCGATGGAGCAGTACGGATGTATGGTCCTAAGTCCTTTCGCTATTACATTGGTCCATTGTAGTCCTTTAAAGCTTCTTTTTTTTCTATGTTGCTTTAGTTTGTCCCACTCGTTTCTTTCAATGAAAAAGAACGATGGGTTCTTTGGTAGGCGGATTTTAATAAATCCCTCTTCATCAGATGGATAACTAATGGACCCCTAATGAAAAAATACAATGTTACTGCAACATCTGTCCTGTAAAGATGTTTTTTTACACTAATCTAATTTCATGTAGGATTGGCCAGGTAAGATTGCATCACACACACCAAAATTACACATGTTGTTGATTTAGATGATTTAAAGAGTTTAGACAAATCTTCTACTCCTATAACAATGAATGAATGAATGAATGAAATTTGTTCTCTTGTACACTACAAGCACATGACTAACTTGCTCTGGAGATCTGTGTCCATGGTCATCAGCAGCAGTTTCACTGGCCTCAGACCGCAGTGGAGATGGGGAATATTCTGGCTGTGCTTTGACAAAATTTATAATCATGGTGTATAAAATTCATCTCAAAGAGTACAGATAAGGGGATGTTAGGTCTTTCTGTGACTGTGTGTATGATATAAAAAAAAAATATATATATATATATATATAATGCCTAGCAAACATATAACATTGCTGCATTTTTTATGAGAAATTACAAGAAACTTTTATAAGACAATAAGGTGTTGTAAACTCAATATAACAACCTTCATAACTGGTGATCTACGGTGACCGGGAGGGGACATGTTCGGTTCACTTATTTTTGTCGTGGCCACAACATATAAACTCGTGAGAACGTGATATTAAGTCGTGGCCCCGAGATCATTTTGTTGAGGTAACGACATCATGTCGTGGCCACGCGATGCAAAGTCGTGGCCTCGAGATCTTATGTTGAGGGAACGGTATATTTGTCTCGTGGCCATGACTTAATGTTTCATCCGTTTCTCGTGGCTACGAGTTTTATTACATGTGGGAATAATCGAATCTTCACACGCGACGTACACTGGCTCCTCCTTTTACCCCGGTCATAATTTACTTTGTTATTTGTTCATTTAAGTTTCTCATAATTAGTTTTTGTTTATTGCCTTAAACGGGGCTTTATTCGTGACCCGAGTATTTCATTCAAATTCAAATACCGACGAAAAAGCCCATTCAACTTAAGAATGCACATCAGGTGTCTTTCACTTGTACCCATGTCTTAATGCCTGAGAGCGCACTATATCTTTATATGACATTCCTATTTCAAAGTAAAATGTTATCATCAGTCATCTGCATCTCCGACTGCTGTATATGGTTACAGTATTGACTGGTGTGGTTCTCTCAACATAACTCATGGCCACGAGAAATAGATGTCGTTCTCTCAAAATATGAAGTCGTGGCCTCGAGAAAAATATATTGTTACCTCAACACTGGTCACCGTAGTGATCATCAGCAAGAGGTGTTTTATATTTCTCTCTCTCTCTATCTGTGTGTGTGTGTGTGTGTAATTTGTAATAATTCGAAGTCAGGAATCATGCTTTGAAAGACAGACAGTGAAACAAAGAAATGCTCACCTTTTTAAATACAATTTTCAGTCTATATCGATTGTTTTTGGTGTTTGCAATGCACACTTGTCCCCAGAAGCCCTCCTTATGTGTGACAGTGTCATCGTAATTGATGAGATTCTTTTTTACGCGTTCAACTGTCTCCACAATTTCATCGTCAACTTTGGTTTTGTTCTATTGGTGAAAAAAGGCATTGATAATAATAAAGAACATAGTTGCACATAGTAATTGGACTTTCAGGGATGGATGGTAAACGACTTGAATGAGTGCACTCTGGATAATATAAAAAGGGAAGGCATTAGGAAGACAGCATTCGTACATATTCCAGTCACATTTTAGAATACTGTTCCATCATTAATGAATAATTACACAGGAACAAATAAGTAATGTACTATTAACATTCTATAAACTACTATTAACTTAAAAGTAACTCTAATTAAGGAATTAGTAATTAATAGTGCTTAGTGAAATGTGGTAGTTCACTATTAGCTAATCTGGATCAGTAGTATAAAGTAAAAACCTTTCTAAAACCTTCATGCAATATTAAGGAGTTATTAAGCTTTTCACGTAAAAATACTGTTCCAAGTAGTTAAATCCCTCTGAATGGTTTGTTGATATTTGAGTCATTACTAATGGTTTACCAAGTAGATGAAAATTTTTTTTTTATTAGCTAATAGTGAACTACCACATTTAACTAAGCACTATTACTTAATTCATTAATCAGAGTTTTTTGTTAGATAATAGTTGCTAATACAATGTTAATATAGCGTTACTCGTTTGTTACTGTGTAGTTATTCATTAATGATGGAACAGTACTCTATAGTGTTACCCCACATCAGATTAAAAGGTTAGCACTGTAATTACTTTTAGGTGATAGCGTTAACAATCGTTAACTTAACAAAACAAAACAAAAAGTTTCTATTTGAAATGATTATGGCAATTGATTGAATCAAAGACTGGCCTAAGTAAATAATTTGTATTTCATTATTCCGTAGTCTCTACTGAATAATAATAAATTGCATGACATTAGACAGACCTCGGAGAAATAGCATATAGTCTAGGCCTAAATGGTTGAATGGTGCTACGTACAATCTCATTGCCGTAATTATGTTACTCAAATGTCCCAAATTTCAGCTGTGTAAAGCAAATGGGGCTTATACGTGTAATATAATATGCATTCACCCTTGCTCTTTCTTTGACATCTTTTCCTTCCTCGATTGCAGCAAGCTTTGATTTTTTTGTGTTTACCAAGAAACAGCTATACTGTCTTGAGCTTTTAATCGTGCGTTTGTTGCCCTGCTATAAGATGCCAGTTTAGGCTTCGCAGGTGCCTGTTTGAGACTTATTCAATTTTTGCTCTTTTGACATTTTGCACATTGCACAATGTACTCAGCATAAATATTTAATAATACAATATTTTGTACAATAAATACAAAACACTTTTTCGTTTAGACATAATAACCATTCATTTGAAATATAATGGCAATCATCAAGGTCCAATCTCAAGTAGACATTAATACAGTGTTTCTTGTTTACAAGATATAAAAGTAATGTAGTTTACTTAATTTTGCATTATTGCTTTAATCCAAAGTTTTCTTCGCAAAATGTGACATATAAAGTTTTTTTTTTTTTTTTAAGTTAATGTACTGATCCACTTTAACTGATGTTAAACTTCCAGTCTTGAGACGATTCGTTATACTGTGCCTCCCTCCGGTGGACAGCAGCTACCACCTGTCCAACTTTGCATACAAATATGTAACTGTGTTTTCCTTAGGCCTATTAAGCTTAGGCTTTACATTATGTAGTTTAGAAAATATTATCCAACACAAAACTGACGGGGAAAAACACGTAAGATAGCAAATCCATTGGCTAAGCATCATGGACAGCGTCAGTTATTTGTACAGAGCAGTTTTAAGGCTCTAATGTCATGAGTCATGATCAAGGATACAAATATGTGTTTATAATATGTGATATTTAGTGAGTAAAACTTATACAAAATTATTATAGGAACACGAAGAACTAAATGAGGAAACATTCAATAGCAGTGTTATAACCGACCTTTGACAGACAAACCAGTCCTAGAGGCAACATGGGAAATGACAGTACTTTTTATAGATTAAAGTACATAATTTTATGTGATTGATAAAGATGTATTTACATGTCAGTGTTACATATCACAATAACATTTATATTGCACACATTAATGTCCACCACAGAGAGATTTGTGTCCAAAAACATTTACAATGGAAAGACACAAGCACAAAAGGAATAGGCAAAAGTCTCTTCAGGGAATTGTTCACAACTGATATAATTGTCCAACTAAACATCATGAGAGATAATTCGACATGGTGCAACATCTGCCATTTCCACTGCCTTGGGCATTGTTGTGACTGAAACAAAAACAAAGAAACAAACAAACATGGAAAATATTTGTATTATTCATCAATGACAGAAAACACATGTACAGAAGTCTTTACAGTTTTTCTCAGTCGCTTTGGTGCATTTCTCACATCACTATTTACATTTGCACAACAGTTAGTTCAACCTCCACAACATTTAGTCATTTGTGCACATCATAGTAGCAGTTTCTCATTCCTTCCAACAAATTGCAAATGCTTTTGGACATGCATCAATTGCTTTCATACAACTCTCTGCTGTTTTATAACATTATCATTTGCTTATGTCATGTCAGTCAAAATTAACTATACTTGTGAATGCTGAATAGTCATTCCATATAAAAAGAATAGTCTTCATTTCATTGCTTGAGTCATCACATACAAAAATGTTGAACTAGTTGTCAAAATCTGTCAAGCAAATTTTACACATAAAAAAAAAAAAAAATCCTGAAACAAACAAGACCCTATCTCTTTTTCTGATTGCAAGAGATGATATTCGCTGTGATGTAGATGAAATTATGTGGCCAGACAGAGAGGAACGTCTGGATGTGCATGAATGATTACAGTACTATGTATGTTGTATGTTCAGTTCCAGTATGTACTGCAGTATTGTGTACAGTTGTGTACAGCTCTACCCAAAGGGAGTTTATGTTTGTTGTAAATAAGGGTGCATTTTTTCTTTTGCACAATGCTGTGAACAAATTAGAATTGCAAAGAGCATATGCAGTAAAAATGTGAAACATACATATTCAGTGTCTTGTACTCAATTACCTCACTAAATACAGTAATGTGCAACTTTACTGTATTTTTCAAATGGCTGTGCAAATAGTATATAGTGCTGTCTTGAGCATGTTCAGGTAGTGTCACCAAGATCTGACTTTTTTGCATTGGAAAACATTTACAGAGTAAACTGTCATAATGAAAACATGACAAAGCCATTTGACTATCTTGTTCATAAACAATGGTGTCAGGACTTTTCATCTTGATGACACTGACACTTTCATTGACATGAATACTTGCTT
Organism: Rutilus rutilus; assembly: GCA_021464565.1. NCBI lineage: Eukaryota > Metazoa > Chordata > Actinopteri > Cypriniformes > Leuciscidae > Rutilus > Rutilus rutilus. Next base: position 48,375,791 of record JAJAQA010000004.1, read on the forward strand.
TTGAGGAATGAGCTCTCCATTTTGAGCAAGTGACACGCTTTTGCAGGTTATCAACTAGGATTTGCAGTTTATACTAATTGTTTTGAGAACTGCATTAACTGTTGTGCAAATGTAAATAGTGATGTGAGAAATGCACTAAAGCGACTGAGAAAAACTGTAAAGGCTATTTATTTTGTAATACAACATCAGAATGTCCTGAAACTGGGCAGGTGACACAGACAGACAGACAGATAGATAGATAGATAGATAGATAGATAGATAGATAGATAGATAGATAGATAGATAGATATATAGACAGACAGATAGACAGATAGACAGACAGACAGACAGACAGATAGATAGATAGATAGATAGATAGATAGATAGATAGATAGATAGATAGATAATTATATACAGACAGACAGAAAGAAAGAACAAATTAATGTGAAATAGCCTTCGCCGGAAGATCAGTTGTTTTCAATCCAGATGACAGTCTGACGGTCTTACCGTAATAGCTAGTGTATGCGCGAACCGCGAAATATAGTGGCGGCTAGATTGACAGTGCACTCCGGGGTGGCGGCTGGCTTGACCGCAGTACTTTTACATGCATCTGATTGACAGATAAATCACTTATTTCACTGTTGTTGAGGGTTTTTCAGCTTTGGACAAAGTTTGCTTCGTACATTTAGTTTAACTGTATTGTTAAAGAGGGCGAGCTTTACCTTTCAATTGAACTGTGTTAATGTTTTCAAGACACTTACATGTTCTTGCTCCGTCCATGCAATAACGGTGTCCATGTTATGAGCCGAGTTTTTTATTTACTTCAACTGCTCAGTGCTCTGGTAATATCAATGGGATGACCCATTTCAGGAGTTGTCATAATTAAGTGTGCTTGCTGAAAGCAGCACACTTATTGTTCTTCTTAAGTTTTCTTATTCTTATTTTTCCCGGGAGAGAAATTTTGGCCAGCTCCTGCGCCTAGGCCCTTTGAGACAGACACACCGTTCCAACTTTAAAACGGTCAGTACCGGTGTAAGCTGCTCGCGAAGATGACATCACGAGTCCATGTCATTCGTCCGCCATAGTGGATTGAACAGAAAGCGAAACTAAATTTTCACAGATCACAAATTTAGTCCGAACTTCACGAAACTGTACGTACATGATCCTTGGACCAAGCCTCACAAAAGTTACAAGAAGGATTTTTGATTTTCGGAAGCGTTTGCCCGTCACAGCCAAACGAAATCGGCGGCGTAGTCGCCAAAACAGGAAGTAGTTCATATTTCAGGAACGCTGTCACGTATCGAAACCAAACTTTGTACATGAACTCAAGACTCCAATGTGAGGAAGCACAAGATCTGATTTTTTTTTTTTTTTTTTCAGGCTAATTGACAAACCCATTTACTTAAACTCTTTATGCAAAAGAGTTTCACCTCACACTTTTTATGTTAATGCATTTAGACAGTAGGTGGCATTGTATTACATTTCACAGAGCTGCCAAGTCAGTGTATAGACTGCATTCCTTTTTACTAGGTTTGTCTTAATAAATGCAGGGCCTGAATTTTGTTTTTTAACTGTGTTTGTGCGCGCGGGAAATATGCTGCATAACAATAGAAAACAAGGAGAAACGCGCAGTCACATGCTCAAACAATCAACAACGTCGCTCTAGAGGTGCGTTGTGGACTGCGAAGTGGACTTCACAGGGTTTTCCGCCATCTTAAGTTAGAGTCTAATCCGAAGGGAGCAAACATGTTCAGTTCGAAGGGCACTGCGCACGTCATAGGGAATAAGGGAACATCGATACATCACTTCACAGGAAGTGGAGAGCGATGATCACACACCCAACTGTCATTTCGCGCACCACGTCATCACCAGTCAGAACGGTCATAACTAACGATGGAGGAGTTTACGTATGTGTGTAAGTATTCATAACTTTCGCCATTGTTATACAAATGACAGTATTTTTAACGGTTATTGTTGTGAATATTACATATACTATTTTTGATGATTATAATTTACCTCAGTGAATGCAGCCAGCTTAGCTAGTTTGTGAAGTAAAGTGATTTTATTTTAGGTAGTTGTAAAATAGTGCAATATAATTGTAAATATATAATATAATAATACAAATTAAAATATGAATGTAGTCCTATATATATTTGTTATATCATAATCTGCGCGACTCCGTCGTTGACTTTCTTTGATGACGTTTGCTGGGCGTTTCAAATGAGCGGTTATTGTCAGTGAAGTCCACTTCAACTGATATACCGTGCTCAGGGGGTAGGGGAGCAGTGAACACTGCATATGGACCCTGTCGAATGGAACGCACATTAGATGTGTAAAAACAAGTGGAAAGTGCGAGCGCGCCGCTGTCTCCTTTCCACAAGCGCTTGTTCTCCTGTGGCGTCTGTCGTTGCTATGCAACCATGAACTGCGCTCTCCATGATGACAAGGAAGTATCAGCAAAAGATTAATTGATTTCTAGCCCTTGCATTAGCTTTACTACTAGATATATTTATGGAGATGAAAAATAATAAGGCGCCCTGTAGCTATGATCAGCTGTTCGGCTGAGCATTCAATGTTGTTACGCTGCAAGCTGATCAGTTGGTTCGTTGCTGCCGCGCTCTATCACTCGCACACCATAAAGAGCAAATCGTTTTTTAATGTTTCAATTTCGTGATTAAAATGACATAATTTGGAAGTGGATAATTTCTTCACAAACAGCTCATTATGACTCAATGTTAGAATTCTGCACCTACACTCGATAGTGTGAATAAGATCAGCGTAACGCAGACCACTGCATTGACAGCGTGAAACATGATCTGTCTACGGCCAGAGCTCAGCAGCAGAAGACAGAAAATGCCGGTCCAGCGCTGATTGAGGAATTAAATTCGAAAATAAAAGACAGTTTGACATCTTTTTTCTCGCATCTGTGAATTTATTTTTTAATCATTTGTTCTGAGATGAAGCAAATATATTTGTGCGAGAATTTCTCGCACTATAAAAGCTAACCTTGCGGGAATGGTTTAAATTATGCGCAATCCCCACATTCCCGCACCGAAATTCAAGCCCTGAAATGGCAGCGGGATGTGTAACTCTAGCATATGGCGCATATGTCATATAAAGTTAGGCAAGGCCAAACAGCGTTATCCATGTTGTTGCGATTGCATCGCTAGAGTAAGCTAATAGTGAAACTGATAGCGTTCTTCATTTAATTACAATATGAGGACTGACGGTAGGCTATAAAAATCTGAGGTTCTGTATAGGTGATGACAACCATCTTGACAGCAGCAATCAAAGCATCGCTAATTACGGTAGACCTTAATTAGAGATAGTAAATTTGTTCCTAATCAAAGAGAACACTCAACCACAGAACAGCTGGGTGAGTTTTGTATTGGCTTATTGGATACAGTAAATGAAGACTTAAGTGGGATTATCCACGGCTAGCACTGCTTTAAACTATTTGAACGCACTCTGCTTTGCCTCCACAACATGCTAGCCATGGATTATCCCTTAGCCTACGTATATTTTGGGGGGTACTTCTTTTCAATAGGCTACTATTTCATCACCCAAAACACTCCCACTCTCTGCTGTATATTCATTAACAATTATTTCAAAACCAACAACCAAACCACATAAACAATGCCATTGGCACTAGTCTACATTGCAGACATGTCTCTTAATGCACATAACTTTTCACCTTTTTGCACAATCTTGAAAAAAGTACTATTGTTGAAATTCTCAGATCAAGCAAACTTCAGCGCACCCTTATCCACTACCTGCTCACGTTAGTGCACTGCACCCGAGCAAGCACACTTTGCAGTTCCTCCGGAAATGCATTTTTCTAGTTACATTTTAAAATCAGAATATGAGCATAGCTCACTTACATTCACTAAAATATTGAAACGTTAGCGATACAGATTCTAAACACGAGCGCCAGTGATTGAATGTCAAAGCGCGGTTTGAACGCCACGCTGGACTACTGAGTCTGGAGCTGCAGAACTGTAGGAGGCTGGTGTGCACAACTCTTTTTCCTCGCTGGTTTCAAAATACATTTAAAAAAATAATAATTTTCTGCTCGTCCGGCACTTTGCAACAACACATCCTTGTTTCGGCAGCGACTTTCAGCATGTTCCCTAAAACAACATCTGATGTTTACATTTTACGTGGCGTGAGAAAGTCACATAAACCACGCGAAGTCTGATCAGAGCGTTCAGACTGAAGTGGATTTCCTGATATGTGATTTGAATAGGATTTCAAACCACATACGGATGAAGCTTGAAACAGATTTCATGTGCTTTTTTTGGACTGACAATCTGAACATAGTCAATGTCGGGATAAGAAATAGAAGGAAGAATTGCAGTAAGGACTAGAGAAGCTAGCTCGTTCGGATCTTAACCACATATTAACTTTAGTTTGTCAATTTCGCGCTCTTTCCTGCTTACTAAGTCCTTCTCTATATGATTTCACAGCTTCCGTGTGTTTTTTACGTGGTTTAGACATTATAAATTACGTGTAACAATGTGTTCAGTAGTACATAAACAGTGAAATCCATGCCGTTGTTTACATCCGAGTACCTCCAATATGGCCGCGAATCCGGGTAACTGACCGAATCGTGACTTAGGTGCAAACCCTCTATGGGGCTTCCATAGACATAATGATCGTGTCCAAAAAGCAAATAGTTTCAGTTGTCATAAACAGAACAGCCCCAGATCCTCCAGGGATAAACTCGAGTGTGAACTGAAGCTTCAGACGCTCAGAGACGCAGGAGTTACAGACCAGACGAGCCTCGGGACACAGTGACACAGCATGTGTAAAGTTAGTCTGCGCTCCAGAGCATATACTTCCAGAGTTTCCCAAAGTTTTCTTAAAATCGTATCTTCTATTTATCTTCCTAGAAGTCTTCTGTATAGTAGAAATGATTTTGCTTAAATTTAACCTGAGGTATTATTTTCACTTAACAGCATCTGTTCAAAACTTTAACATTTTAAAGCAAAAACTGTACTTAGTCGTTTTAGATCTTATTTATACAAAAATATTCAAGCAGTATTTTGTCCATGCAGCATTAATCATGTGTTTTAAAATACAACTAAACCATGATAACAGATGATTTTTCTTTTGACAAACCTACATTTCAAATCATTTCCCTCGTGGCGTTTAACATCCAGGAGCTGAAGAAGAAGTTCTTTATGCAAAAAAAAAAAGAATTAATTAAACAAACAACAACGATACAAATAGTTTAAGTTGACAGAAACAATACACTCCCAGACCCTCCCGTAAGTTGTAATATGCATTGTACAATATGTAAATAGATTGTGTCAGATTTGTTAGAGGGACTGTACCTCATTATTGTAATGCAATCACACTGAGGACTAACGTCACCTGTCCCTTGTAAAGGCTATGGATCAAATGCATTCATAAGCTTTATGCAACAATCACGAGTGCTCAATTTACTACAAAAGTGTGTACGGCGTATAAGAAAAGAGACATTTAGCTGTAATGAATACATAATACAGAAACACTCTCTTCCAATCTATTGTAAAAGTTTGTATTCTTTGATTGTAAATGATTTTCCCCACTAGCAGATGACACCGCTTACTTACATCGTGTTTCTCTGTACAGTTTATAGACGAAGACGACTCCTTGAGCACGGTCAAACAGGCGTAGGAATTAATGAACAAATACAGCATTAGAAAATTACAGGACACTTTACATTAGTGTTTAAACTGTGATATTCTCTCAGGTCATCCTTCTGGTCTGTCGAAGCGGTCACAAGACACATAACAGGCCAACATGAAGAGTGAGGCTTGGGGGGCCCTATTTTAACGATCTGAAATGCAAGTGTCAAAGCGCAAAGCGCAAAGCGCAAAGCGCAAAGCGCAAAGCGCAAGTAACTTTGTGGGCGGGTCTCGGCGCTGTTGCTATTTTCCCAGCGGGATAAATGACTCTTGCGCCCGGCACAAATCTAAAAGGGGTTGGTCTGAAGTAGCTTCATTACTCATAGGTGTGGTTTGGGCGTAACGTGAAATAAACCATTCAGAGCATCATCTCACATTCCCTTTAAGAGCAGACGCACTTTTTCCATGGCGGATTGCTATTATAACTGCGGATTTGCCAGGCGCGCGCCAGGAGCGGTTCACAGCCGAGGAGACCAACGCTCTCGTCACGGCCGTAAAAGAGATAGATCTATCTATCTATCTATCGTTTGTAATAATGTATGATTTGCAAAAATGAAAACGGCTGCTTCTGTGTAGATTAGAGAATCAAAGTGTATGCGCGTTGTGCACGCTATACATTATGGTCAAGCATGCGCCCTTAAAATAGCATAATGAACAACGCGCCACTGACTTTAGACTAGGTTTTTTCTGGCCAGTGGCGCAATTGTTTTATGGAACAGTAAAATAGCACCAGGGATTGTTTGCGCCGGAACACGCCTGCTTTTTTGCGCTGAACCGCCCAGGGAGCGCAAGTTCATTCCCTAGTTTAGCGACGTGCTTCTGTGGAGGGAAAAGCGCGCTTTGCGCGGGTGCAAAATAGGAATGAAACATGCGTCGGTGTACAAAGTCAATTGCGCTGGGTGCAAGATAGGGCCCTTAATGTTTTTCTGTTACATATACGACTGTTACACTTAAAACTAACCTATCAATTAATCTACGCATTACGAGTCAAGGTGTCGCAGAGAGACAATCTGTCATGTTTGTCTTCACAATTTGTGTTTCTTTAAGAAAAACAGTCTTTGTCCCTCATCAGCAGAATACCAAAATTGTTTAACATATCTTAATTTTTTACGATTATAAATATTGATTAGCATCAGCTCACAGCTCAATTGTTACCAAATGCTAATGAAGAGATAATCTACAGAATGTCACTGTCACATTAGTTTGCTATTACCAGTGATAGCGGCTCTGGTATCATCACATGACTGTGAGTACACATATAAACCACAAAGTTTTGACTATGAAGCCAGACCAAAAACAAAACCAGCAATTAGTTGTAGCAGTATGGAGATTGAGTCATGTTTCTTTGATTTTGTTCTCATTTTTCTAAAACAGACTGTTTTTAAACTGTTTACCACGGTTTCATTCTTAAAGTCCCTGTAAAGGCAATTAAAAAAAAAAATTCTAAACACATTATAAATGTTAGAAATGTATTGATAAAACATATTACAAAGACTGTGAACTGTGAAGTACTGAATTGTGGAGTTAGACCGTTAAACAGTTTTTCACCATTGCTGTGTTCCGGATTTTTTGGGCGGGGCTAAAACGGGGGGCTCGATGACGCACTGGAGCCCCTGAGCTCCTGGACACGCCCCTACTTGATGACGCATCGGAGACCCTGACGCTGCCCCTCCCCTAACAATATAGCACATTCATTCACATCAGTTTGCCGATCGCGAGTTACTGTCAGTACTATTAGTTACTACAGCCTACAGTTTGCTAGCTAGCTATGCCTTCGTCACGGAAATGCGTACTACCTGGATGCGATCACGTACAAAACAGATCGGTGTCCTTATTTAAATTTCCGAAAAACGATCACATCAAGAAGAGGTGGATTAATTTTGTGAAGAGCCACCTTGATGGAGAGCTTAGGATCACCGCCAAAATCCGCCTCTGTAGTGATCATTTTACACGGGATAGTTTTATAAACTTTCGTCGGAGACAACTGGGATTCACTGATAATCCGCTGTTACTGGTGAATGTGGCCGAACCGATTATCTCCCGCCTCGGCCTTCATCCTCCCGTCGCGCCGACAACTGGTGCCATCGTCGGCTGGCTTTCGTCAGCTTTCCCGCGAGTGGGCGTGGTTTCAGCGCAGCCAGCGGACACGCCCCCAGCGTTTGATAGCAGAGACTACTGCTCATTTTTGCAAGATTGTGATAGCTTATTTTATGTACTTGCCGGCTTTTTTTATCATTCAAATTTGGCTGGGTGGCTAATAACACCTTTTTCTGTGGTGTGACAAACTCAGAAAACATACTTAATTTTGACTTTACAGGGACTTTAACATCAGCATCTCATTGTGATGCCGGGTGTGATTGTAATGTTTTGTGTGGTGTTTTCTTTACACTTTACCCTGGATATCTGTTTCCTATGTAATGTTAGTGAACTCTAGGGGCCCTATTTTAACGATCTGAAACGCAAGTATCAAGCGCGAAACACAAGTAACTTTGAGGGCGGGTCTCGGGCGCTGTTGCTATTATACCGGCGGGATAAATTACTCTTGCGCCCGACGCAGATCTAAAATGTGTTGGTCTGAAGTAGCTTCATTACTCATAGGTGTGGTTTGGGCGTAACGTGAAATAAACCAATCAGAGCATCATCTCACATTCCCTTTAAGAGCAGGTGTGCTTGTTCCATGGCGAATTGCTATTATAACGGCGGATTTGCCAGGAGCGGATCACAGCCGAGGAGAGCGACGTTCTCGTCACGGCCGTAAAACACAGAGAAGTGACATTGGGGATGGAGAAACACACCCAAATTAGCTTCGGTTAAACAGGCATATAATAATTTGTGTAAATGTGTAAGCTTAAAGTGTATGCACGTTGTGCACACGCTACATTGATTATGGCCAAGCATGCGTCCTTAAAATAGTATATAAATAACATGCGCAACGCAACGTTAGAATAGTTTTCTACACCTGCAAAATAGCACCAGGGAACGTTTGCACCGGAACACGCCTCCTCTTTTCGCTGATCCGCCCCCGGGAGCGCAAGTTCATTCCCTAATTTACCGACGTGCGTCTGTGGAGGGAAAAGTCCGCTGTGCACAGGTGAAAAATAGGAATGATACATGTGTCGGTGTACAAAGTCAATTGCGCTGGGTGCAAGATAGGGCCCAATAAGTACATTGTACTTTTTTTTTTCTTTTTTTTTTTTGATGATGATGATAGTACATAGTAGTTAAAGACGTCTTATAAAGTGAGACCATAAACTGCAACACAAGAGATAAACTTATTTTAAGTAATGAATCACAAGAAAATCATACTGATGTGTGTTGGTGATTAAACCACATGCTCTCATTACCTGTTACAACAATCTTGTGTTTTGAAACAATGAATTTAACAACGAACTGTAATAAGAGAATGAGATCAGATTTTGTTAGAATGTTGAACTGTGTTATAAGTGTAATCAAATGTAGTTTTGTACATAACAGCACCTAAAGCAAATAACGAAAAAGTCCTCAACTTTTATAGACTGCTAAATTGCTTGTTAAGCAACAGCCAATCACAGGGCTATTCCCTCTCCTACTAGTTTGCAGCCACATAGATTTGCATAGACATCGGCATCTGCCATCTGGTTTGTTACAGGATGTCGTTGAATCGAGATTACGTTTCTGATATGAGTGAAATATTTAATAGTATAATAGAAAGAATGTGAAACACCCAGCAGCTTCCTGATCAGAGGTCTTCAGAGAATCCTGTAGAAAGGTATTTATTTAGAATATTCTGGAAAATATCTGCAAAGGACCCAATGCACAGCGTGGTTCATATGTGTAAAGTTTCCGTTCTTAACGTGTTCGTTTCTGATTATTTAAACACCAATACTTGTTTCGAAACACACCATGAGTGCAGGCTTCCATTTTTCAGATTGGGATGCAACAACATCAGATGCCATTTACTATAACGATACTCAACTTATCTCTTAACTACTGTTGGCATGTTTCTCCTCCACTGACATTGAGTAGGGCTAATTGAAGTAATTAATGTTTAAGTAATGCTAATAAGAAAAAATCCATGATATTGTCTCGGTATTTGCACATAACTGCGTAAAGTGTGTTTGGAGATTACTTCTGGAATCTGCCTTATGCCTGGCTCACACTACAGGAGTTTTAGGCCGATTTATCCCTGATTTTCCCCTCCCGAGAATCGGAGAAAAAAATCTTGCCGATGACCTCGATCGGTTCCGATGTTCGACGCAGATTATCTGGTAATGTGAGGCGTCCACAGATCGAATCTTGCTCCTCCCGATCTGCTCTAACACAAATCGGCTCTCCCCAATCAAATCAAACATGTTTGATATTTAGGATTTTAAATTGGGACGAGCAAGACTGTGATTACGTCAGTACTGTGTGACTGAGTGACTCAACAGCGCGATATGCGTTATTATCTCCATTTATATATTGCTAAATAAATAAGTCTAAGCTGTGGTCAGCAGGCACGAAGACGAGTACATTCAGTAATGAAACCGGAACTAAAAAGCATGTTAAAACGAAGTGGAGTAAAATGAAGATACAGGGCCCTATTTTAACGATCTGAAACGCAAGTATCAAGCGCGAAACGCAAGTAACTTTGTGGGCGGGTCTCGGGCGGATTTGTTGCTATTATACTGGCGGGATAAATGACTCTTGCTCCCGACGCAAATCTAAAATGTGTTGGTCTGTAGTAGCTTCATTATTCATAGGTGTGGTTTGGGCGTAACGTGAAATAAACCAATCAGAGCGGCATCTCACATTCCCTTTAAGAGCAGACGCGCATTTTCCATGGCGAATTGCTATTATAACGGCGGATTTGCCAGGAGCGGTTCACAGCCGAGGAGACCGACGTTCTCGTCAGGGCCGTAAAACACAGAGAAGTGACATTGGGGATGGAGAAACCCACCCAAATTAGCTTCGGTTAAACAGGCATATAATAATTTGGGTAAATGTGTAAGCTAGATGTATGCTTTTATAATAAATTGTCTCAATCTATCTATCTATCTATCTATCTATCTATCTATCTATCTATCTATCTATCTATCGTAATAATGTATGATTTGCAAAAATGAAAACTGCTGCTTCTGTGTAGATGAGAGAATCAGAAGTGTATGCGCGTTGTGCACACGCTACATTGATTATGGCCAATCATGCGCCCTTAAAATAGCATATGAATAACATGCGCAACGCGCCACTGACTTTAAACTAGTTTTTTTCGGTCAGTGGCGGAATTGTTTTCTAAACCTGCAAAATAGCACCAGGGAACGTTTGTGCCGGAACACGCCTCCTCTTTGCGCTGAACCGCTCCGGGGAGCGCAAGTGTATTCCCTAATTTACCGACGTGCGTCTGTGGAGGGAAAAGTCTGCTGTGCACGGGTGCAAAATAGGAATGAAACATGCGTTGGTGTACAAAGTCAATTGCGCTGGGTGCAAGATAGGGCCCACAATGTCAAAATATGGTTCGGGTCCACATAATATAATAAACACAACATAAACCTGACAATGAGTTTGTTAGGCCATTGTTATATAACAGTTAGTTCCTTGAATCTCACTTTACGAGAGGCTTTCTGCTGATATTTGACCAGTATTGGCATTGATAGTCTCTGCACATTCTAGACAGGCTGTCACTCAGTGCAGTTACACTGTTACGCCACCAGGCGGCAGCAAGGGACTGTCTGTGAGTGAGTCATTAAACTGTTCATTCAACGGAAATCAAAAAAAAAGAAAAGTGGATTCATTCAAAGAGAGATGTAATGAAACAAGCTGTTAATTATTTTAATATTTAATATGAACGTTGAGCTCCACTTTACAAGGCTCAGCTGAGCAGCAAAGTGGCGCATGGGCAACGCTGAAGCTGATGCTCACTTCATGATCAATGGCACTGATTCACTGTATTGACCAGCGCTGACGCCATTCATTACACATATCCTTACATGTTAAAAGGATGATATTTGAAAGATTTCGCTTTCCTTGGTCACGGCTACCTTTTCACAAATATGGCTTGATATGAAGGACAGATATTGCGTTTCCATGCTTTTCCGCTTCAGATCTGCTGCGTGAGATCACGTGAGGTGCTTCCTCTGGCACCATAATCTTAATAACATTTTGTAGTGTGGGATGCGCCGCGATTTTCAAATCTTGTAGTGTGAGCATGTTTAAGATTTGAGGGAAGAAAATCTGCAAAGATTCTCCTTAAGTGTGTGCTGCAACCAGATTTCACAATCGGTTAGGATTTTATCGGTTAGGAAAACGACACTCGGTTACTAACGTAACCTCGGTTCTCTCTAGAGAGGAGTGTTGTGTAAGTTTAGCTTACGCTACGGGAAAACTCCTTTTCTCGAGAATACTGAAAGCAGAAAATTATCCTGAATTTTTAACATGTAAAACGCATTTGCTGCAGCAGGCAGACCTAGGCGAGACAGCTCGCGCGCCTATTGGCTGCTCTGCGGCAACTGCTGCAACCTATCAGTGCATCTTGGCATGACTCCAGCGCCAATGGGAAGCCTTCCCGCGCCACGTCATGACCCGTCAAAATGGGTGTTGCCTTAGCCCATAAATACCCATCGCCCAGGTTGCCCAATGATTTCGTCTCCTTTCAGCGCGTGACTTCACTTCGCTGGATCTCTGAGAGTGGAAGCTGCGTCGTTGGCATTATAAACGAGGCCTTGCTTAAGCCTTGCTTCAGCCTTGGAATCGCTTGCATAGGACAATTTTTTTCAATTTTTATTTATATATTTGTATAGACTAGGAATATCTTTCAAGTCTGCGAGCTGACCAAGACAGAGTAAGCAATTACAGTATATATTTATATCTTTTTTTTTACATGAATTCATGTGTTTGCATGTGAATTTGGCCATTTTTTTTATTCACCCACAGGACCAGGCACAACGCAGAGCAGCAGAAATGGAGAACAGACGCAAAGAGGCATGTGACTCATGTGTTGTTTAATTTAACCAATCATAAGCCCTATTCGGACGGGACACGTTTAGCATGGAGAGGTGGGGTAGAGTAATAATTACCAGAGCTTCTCTGTGATTTTAGTCCCGTCCGAAAGTGCATCTCAGTGATCATCAACAATGTTAGTTAAGATTATGGCGACTTTTACCTTCAGTAAAAAGGTCCGGAAAAATTACCCCAGGTAATGCTAATCCCGTACGAATAGACCCGCTGTAAATATGTACGTAAATATTTAATAATTTCCTGTTTAAAAGTAGTTTTCTGTGGTTTCAGTAGTATGGAGATGCTTTAAAGGGATACTCCACTTTTTTTGGATTCCAAAATGATAAAACTCAACTGTTTAACTCTGGGGGAGTTGTAAAATGAGCCTATTTCCAAAAAAAGTGGAGTATCCCTTTAAAAAGCGTTCAGTTGCGTTCTAGACGCTGGGATGAGTCTCTGGCAAAACTAAAGTGTTTTACACACACACCATTCAGATCAGAAAGAAGATCGAAAGCGTTAGGTAAGAGCCTTTTACCAACATAATCCAATCTGAGTTTAATACATCCAACCAGACCTAACTGTTTTATATATATAGGCTACAAATATAGGTTATATATATGTGTGTGTTTATGCACAACATGATATCAGGAAGCAGCGTAATACACACTTGACGACAGGAGTGACGGCGGTGTGTAAATCGAGTTACTCTCCCACTTCTGCTAGTTTTACTGAGATATCTTTTCCCGTGCGAATTGGCCATTATTATTATTACAGACGTCCTGAGGTAAAATGACATTACCTCACCTCTCCATGTTAAACTAGTCCCGTCTGAATAGGGCTATAGACTGATATATTTTCTGTGCTTTTTTGACAGGCTTTGGAAAGAAGGCGTCTCAGTTTGAGCAGTCTGGCTGAGCACAGGATGGCATCCCACTCCGAGTAAAATATCCTGATGGCCATATCATCAGGAGAAGATTTTACCTCACACACCCAATTCAGGTATTTAGAAACTGGGCTCAGATATCAGAATACTTCATACCATTATTCCTAATTTACCAAAATCCACACCTTTAATGTATTTAAATTCTAGGCTACTAACATCAATAATATAATTTGATTATTTTTAAACTGAACAATTTTACAAGGCAATGTTACCTGGGCAGCGTTCTGCCTTTAATATCTTGTGTTTTTTTTAAGCACCTATTTGACTTTGTGGGCTCGGATGAGATGAACAGAGCTGTTCTCCATCCAGAGGGCCAGGCTGCCACCAATAAGGAGAACAACAACGGGCAGAATAACTGATTACATCAATGAATCCTGCACTGTTACATCACAGACATTGATGTGAGAGTCATATAACTATGAAATTCAAAACCTTATTAAATGCTATTTAGGAGTTTACTTTGGTTTTTCAAATTGTTCTGTCAGGACACACTGGTTCCTGAAGAGAACATGCATGACAACAACTCATCTGGGGACTTACTAACGAGTAAGTGGAAGTTTCCAACTTTATTATTAATGTACTGTAAATGATTTGCTGGCAGGCCATTTGGGTGCTGCATATAAATTCAATATGCTAGGCCGTCTGTGTTGGATGTTGCAAAGCCCCTCCTGCAATATGTGTTATTAGCTGCTACTGCTTATGAGCATAACTGTCTATTTATTGGTTATAATTTACTGTTATGTTATATTGTTCTAGACCCGATCTGAAAACATTACTGGCCACCCTAGTATCGAAAGTGTGTATTGGAGAGACACCCAGCAGTAACATGATTAATGTATGCAGACAAAGCGTAATGGATGGTGCTGTGCGAGCCTTTGCGAGGAGAGGTTTCACCCCAGAGGCCAAATGAAGTGTTGTATTTATGGATGACTTCAGTCCAGCAGAGGGTGCAGTGGATGAGGGTGGGCCTGAACGGGAGTTTTTCAGACTTCCTTATGATAGCTCTCAAGGTCACAGAACAAAAAGAAGTTGTCTCTGGATAGCTGCGGTTAGTATTCATATTTTCTCCTTGTTTAACTTGCTCTTTTAACAAACTGAAATTATATTTATGCCTTTGGTTTCAAATGTAGATTTGAATTTATAATTGTCTTGTTATGCAAAATACTTCCCACAGTCTTACTGATTTAAAAAATCTTTGTTCTGTTTTTTAACATTTTAATTTTTGCAGCATTACAGCAAGGTCTGTATCGAGTATGAGGAGTAATGATTGTGGTGGCACTCGTACATGGAGGATTGTGTCCTTCTTTCTTTTTTGAGAGGCTTTACCAAAACCTGTGCTCGATATCATCATCATCACCACCACTCTTGAGGACATTGCAGATCTGGATTTGCAGTGGAAATTAAAAAAGTTATGGCATAATATTCTTAATTATTCAAACCAATGGTGAAGATATCACAAATGCCTGCTTCTGCTACTAAACTGTCAGGCCCGGGGTGGGTAATCGGAAGAACCGGGAGAATTCCCGGTGGGCCGCTTCACTTTTGGGCCGGTCGAGGAAGGTTTTTTTTTTTTTTTTTTTTACATTTGTCACGTTAGTTACATTAGGCTACACACGTTCCACATTCTGACACCGCAGCGCGCAGCCTCTGCATGGGTTGTACCATGAGAGGGAGTTCTCCTTTTTTGTAGCTTCTGAGCAGCAGATAAGCCAGTCCCCCGCCGAAAATAAGGAGGCCATGATGACTACAGGGACAGGTAGAGAGGATACCAGAGTAAACAATATGAATTAAAGTTATTTAACCCTCAGGTTGTGTTCAAAACCCTATAACACCTTTTGTGTTCTCGGTCAAAAATGACCGGCCTACAAAAAATAGCTTATAAATCACTTGTTATGCTATATAATCACCCAATATTGGATTCAATCTTCAACAAATTTGTAAATATTACATAAAATATGAAAAAAATGGCACTGTTGATCACACTAGTCTACTTTAATTTTTCACCAGGAAATTTGTTTTGAAACATAGTCACATAGTCACACTTGTGGTGTTCCCGGTATACTATATTATCACCCAGTATTGGATTCAATCTTTTCACTTGTTTTCTTTCAATTAGGACTGGTTTTATATTTAAATATTCAACCATGTTGAATTTCAGCCCATAAAAATCTAAGCCCTAAAAATACAATGCATTAAAATGCAAGCATGGTTAATGCAATGCCTATTTTTTTTTTTCAAGTAGTGCAATTCAACAAGCTTTTTTGTTTCAAAAACATTTGCCATTATTTTACTTCCATAGTTGTACTAACTTGAAAGTCAAACCGGTTTTCTTCCCAATCGACCCTATCGGTGAGATTGTAAACCAACTATTTGAAGAAATCAGAATATGTGTGGCTACATTCATGCAAAACCAAAACCAGGGGAATTCTTGATACCAAAACACATTTTCTCACAGAATGACTCGTAGGTTTTAGGGAATGTAGGGAGTCGTATTATATTCTCACAGGTGCTTGCCAGCGGAAAGGTACACTCTTGGTTGTCCTCAAGGAAGTAAATGGATGGTTCGGGGTTGAATCCAAGAGCTGGAACATAATTTGTTCCCGTAGTGAACACTAGAATATCCTCTAGCGACACACATGCCATTGACACTGTTGAGGTAATGCACAATGTTTCAATAGTATATATGGTACATTGTTTAATGTAGATCTGTGAGTATAAAAATAAACTAGAAAAATGCATTTCTGGAGGAACTGCAAAGTGTGCTTGCTCGGATGCGGTTCACCAATGTGAGCAGGTAGTGCCTTAGGGTGTGTTGAAGTTTGTTTGATCTGAGAATTTCAACAATACTTGTTTTTTTAAGGTTGGGCAAAAAGGTTAACAGTTTTGTGCATTAAGAGTCATGTCTGCAATATAGACAAGTGCCAGTGGTATGGTTTATGTGGGTTGGCTGTTGGTTTTGAAATATTTGGTTATGAATATACAGCAGAGAGTGGGAGTGTTTTGGGTGATGAAACACTATTGAAAAGAAGTTGATAGTCTTCATTTATTGTATTCAATAAGGCAATAAAAAACTCACCCAGATCTAGACAAAATGTTGTCATCAGTCCAGTTTTTAAGTTCCTTACGTAAAGGTTTAATCTTACACAGAGAGATAAAAAAAAATGTGTTAATACACTAGTTAATACACTGGTCACGTTCACCGTCTGTTTGTGCACTACATTACCCAGGATCATCTTTGGCACACCTGCATTTACTCTCTCCGGAAAACTAATCACACACCTGTTCATAATAAGCAGCCTCATCAACTAGCACTATAAAACACTCACCATAGCCCCAGTTCATTGTCAAGCCTCCAACAGGAACAGACCATGAGCCGTTGTATCCTGAGCCTCTGATGCGTCCAAGATGTAACGTATACTTGCCTGTGAAACACTAACCTCTGTGTCATTGTTCTGCTGTCTCCAGGAATCCTGTTCGACTTCCTATTGTCTGTGATCCGTTGTTCTCTCGAGCTTCCAGTGTTTCCTTCGAGCTTGCTTTCTATCGACTGCATCTGAAAGAGAAAAGACAAGTATTTATGAACTGTGACTGTTTGGTATCTACAAACCTGAAGTGAACATGCTTACCTGCTGTCTACTCTGCACCGAGTGATCTTCATTGAATCTGTATCTGAACTCGAATACTGACTTTGCATTCTTGTCAACTTGAATAAAGCTGTGTTTGGATTCACTTACGTCTCTCTCCTTGCCTGTATCATGACAACACTACAGTAAAGAAATGTTTTAATAGCATAAAAATATCACAAAGGTAAACATATTACTTTGTAGAGAAAGCTAGACCTGTTTAGTTGAAAGCCCACTCACCACGTCAAGGTACAGGTCACGAGTGGGGTGTTAGTAAGACAAGACTATAGCCGCTTTTCCACCGAAATTACCCGGAACAATTTGTCCCAGGAACTTTTTTCCCAGGAACCTTTTTTTGCCCCAGACCGGTTGCTTTCTGCGTTTACACCGCGGTCTAAAGTACCGGGAAGCTAAACTGCGCACAACTGCTCCTCCCAGTCTGCGACGGACAGTAATCAGTTTTGAGCGCCACATTTATAAGTATGGAGGAGATTCAAACTGTGCTGCAGTTATTGGTTTACTAACGAGGTAATTAACATAACAAAATAGACGAGCACTGATACTAAAGCGTGTTCAGAAAGCTCGTATGCGTATAAAATTAGACAAGGTACGTTGTGAGATGACTGGGACGAACGCGCAAAAATTTCCTTTTGCGCAAATACTCTTAAAAAAAAGCCTGAACCCCGTCTATCAATCATAAATAGTGACAGTCTTGTAAATAGTTGTTTGTTACCAACCTCAATGCGCTATTTCAATCCTGTTATAGTAAATTTGTACCATGGTTTGCCTTGCAATAGATGACAATGTGTAAACATAATGACTTAATATTAAAAGCTGTGGCAGAAAAGAGACGAGCACTGATAAAGCGTGTTCAGAGCTCGTAATGCTAACGTTAGATATAAAATTGTATGCTATCAGCTATTGCGGACATTGGCCGTGAGATGGCTGTGACGAACGCGCAGAAAGTTTCCTCTTCCACAAATACCCAAATAATAAAGCCTGAAACTCGTCGCCAGTCCCCCAGTTTTTTTTATTAAATTCCATATTTGCAGACAGACAACTTTACTGCATGAAGCCACTTTTTAAAAGGGAGGTTAAAAATAAAGAAAATGCTGCGTGGAGTCATCCAACCAAAATGCGGCGTGAACACAACCAATCAGCTTGTGCAGCGCACAAGTCCCACCCCTGAAAGTTCCTGAACTTTGAAAAAGTACTACCTCGTGAGCAGGGACTATCGGAGGGGGAAATATTTACCCGGAACTTCATTTAGACCCTGGTTCCTGCGGTGTAAACACATCGAGTACCAGCCCAAAGTTCCTAGTTCCTGGGGAAAGTTCCTGCGGTGGAAACGCGGCTAATGTGTTAGTAAGACATGACCAAGACATATATATTTGTCAAGGACAAACATAAGAAAAGGCATACAACAAATAATTTACATTACACAAACACATGTAGTCAAGGTAAGTCAAGAGTGGGGTGTTAGACAAGACAAAAAACAGTGTTAGTGGGGAAAGTCAACATTACCTTTTTTGTTTTTATATGATTATTGACAAAGAAATAAATATTTGTCAAGGACAAACATAAGAAAAGCCATGCAACATAATGTATATTACATATTGAACATATGTAATCATGGTACAGGTTACGAGTGGGGTGTTAGTAAGACAAGAAAGAAAATTGTGTTAGTGGGGAAAATGAACTTCATTTTTTTAGTGTTTTTGTTTTTATATAATTATTGATAAAGACATAGATATTTGAAAAAGGACGAACATAAGAAAAGGCATGCAACAATTTACAGTCAGTATAGTGTTAGGTAATAATTGTAAAAAAATATAAATTGATGAACACATCACACATGTAGTTAGTCTGGTTATTCACATACATTTTTCAAAGTGATTCCTTTGACATCCATTCATCTGACATTGTGCTTTGTTGCTGTGGCCGCATAAGATCCAATCAGCAATGATTTGTCACGTTTGTCAGTGGATGTGTGGCTGTTTCAAGAGACAGTTTTGTTGATTGAGGCTGTTGGTTGTGGAGGAGCAGGAGGCTTGGTTTGTGACATTGCGCTTTGTTGCTGTGGCCGTTTAAGATCTGATCAGCAACGATTTGTCATGATTGTCACTGGATGTGTGGCTGTTTCAAGAGACTGTTTTGTTGATTGAGGCTGTTGGTTGTGGAGGAGTAGGCTTGGTCCTTGACATTGTGCTTTGTTGCTGTGGCCGTTTAAGATCCAATCAGCAACGATTTGTCACTGGATGTGTGGCTTTTTCCAGAGACTGTTTTGTGGATTGAGGCTGTTGGTTGTGGAGGAGCAGGAGGCTTGGTTTGTGATATTGTGTTTTGTTGCTGTGGCCGCTTAAGATATTGTGTGTTTGGCTGGGGGGTGGTGTGTGGGTATGGTGTGTATGTTTGGGAGGTTATGGTTTAATGGTAAGTGAGTGTGTGTGTGTGTGTGTGGGGGGGGGGGGGGTGTAATGGTTTGTGTGTGTTGGTTGAAGGAAGGAGGGGGTAGTACGTATGTGATTTTCGAGGGGATTCATGGGATGTGTGAGGGAGGGGAGTGTGCGTGGGTGTTTGTGTGTGTGGGGTGTGGGGTGTGGGGGGGTGGAGGGGGGTGAGTAATGGAGTGTGTAGGAGGGGGATGTTGAAATGGTGTGTGTGCGGGTGAGGTGTTGGTGTGTGTGTGGGGGGAGGTAATGGGGTTGTGGGAGGGGGGTGATGAAATGGTGTGTGTGTTTGGGGGTGAGGTGATGAATGATGTTTGTGGGTGTTGGTGTATTTGTGAGTGTGTGGAAGGGGATGTGGGAGGAGGGTGTACTATGTGTGTGGGAAGGGGGTATGTTGTGTGTGTGTAGAGTGGAGGAGTAATAAGGTGTGTGGGTGAGAAGGGTGTGCTGTGTGTGTGGGGAGGGGGTATGTTGTGTGATTGAGTGTGGGGGGGGTTATGGAAAGGTCTGAATGTATGGGGATTAGGTGGGGGTGGGTACCTGTGTGTGTGGGGTTGGGTGTTTGTGTGGGGGTGTGGGGGGGGGGATAGGGTATGTGGGAGGTAGATGATGAAATGGTGTGTGTGTGTAGGGGGGGGTGATGAAAGGGGTTTGGGGGTGTTGGTGTGTGTGTGTGGGGAGGGGGTATGTGGTGTGTGTGGGGGGGTCTGTGTATG
Source organism: Rutilus rutilus (assembly GCA_021464565.1). Classification (NCBI taxonomy): domain Eukaryota; kingdom Metazoa; phylum Chordata; class Actinopteri; order Cypriniformes; family Leuciscidae; genus Rutilus; species Rutilus rutilus. The sequence goes on from JAJAQA010000004.1 coordinate 48,396,125, forward strand.
TTTAGAGGAGTAATAGGGTGTGTTGTGTGTGGGGGGAGGGGGTATGTGGTGTGTGTGTGGGGGGGTCTGTGTATGTGTAGAGGAGTAATAGGGTGTGTTGTGTGTGGGGGGAGGGGGTATGTGGTGTGTGTGGGGGGGGTCTGTGTATGTGTAGAGGAGTAATAGGGTGTGTTGTGTGTGGGGGGGTCTGTGTATGTGTAGAGGAGTAATAGGGTGTGTGGGGGAGAAGGGTGTGTTGTGTGTGGGGGGAGGGGGTATGTGGTGTGTGTGGGGGGGGTCTGTGTATGTGTAGAGGAGTAATAGGGTGTGTGGGGGAGAAGGGTGTGTTGTGTGTGGGGGGAGGGGGTATGTGGTGTGTGTGGGGGGGTCTGTGTATGTGTAGAGGAGTAATAGGGTGTGTTGTGTGTGGGGGGGGTCTGTGTATGTGTAGAGGAGTAATAGGGTGTGTGGGGGAGAAGGGTGTGTTGTGTGTGGGGGGAGGGGGTATGTGGTGTGTGTGGGGGGGGTCTGTGTATGTGTAGAGGAGTAATAGGGTGTGTGGGGGAGAAGGGTGTGTTGTGTGTGTGGGGGAGGGGGTATATTGTGTGATTGAGTGGGGGGGGGTAATGGAGTATGTGTGTGGGGGGGGGTTATGAAAAGGTCTGTGTGTATGGGGTTAGGTGGGGGGTGGGTACTTGTAAGAGGGGGCAGGGTGTCGGTGTGTGTGTGTGTGGGGGGGGAGTAATGGGGTGTGTGGGAGGGGGATGATGGATGATGAGATGATGTGTGTGTGGTGGGGTGATGAAGGGGGTTTGCAGGGTGTTGGTGTGTGTGTGGGGGAGAGGAGAGGAGGGTGTACTGTGTGTGAGCAGGGGGCATATTGTGTGTGTGTGTGGAGGAGTAATAGGGTGTGTGGGCGAGGAGGGTGTACTGTGTGTGTGGGGAGGGGTTATGTTGTGTGTGTGTGATGGAGTAATAGGTTGTGTGGGGGAGGAGGGTGTACTGTGTGTGTGGGGAGGGGTTATGTTGTGTGTGTGTGATGGAGTAATAGGTTGTGTGGGGGAGGAGGGTGTACTGTGTGTGTGGGGAGGGGGAATGTTGTGTGTGTGTGTGTGTGTGTGTGTGTGTGTGTGTGTGTGTGTGTGTGTGTGTGTGTTGGGGGTGTGGTGTGTGTATGTGTGGAGGAGTAATAGGGTTTGTGGGGGAGGAGGGTGTACTATATGTGTGGGGAGGGGGTATGTTGTGTGTGCGGAGGAGTAATAGGGTGTGTGGGTGTGTTTGTGAGGTAAGGTGTGAGACAAGAAAGATAAGAGAGAAATAAGATCCAATCAGTAATGTTTCCAGCACAGATCCAAAGTGAAATCACTCATTAAATATAGCATACACAGGTCTATGGTAGCTGTAATATGAATGCAGAACTCCTGATGATATGCATTTTTGCGGTTTAGAGGTGAATATTAGGTCCAGTTTTGTGTTTTTCTCAGTTGTTTGTCCCTGTACTAGTTGTGTGTATCTTCGACTTGTGAATAAATCATTTATAGGTTTTACGTTTGATGACATGAGATCTTCGTTGAAATCACCACAGATAATTACATGGTCCTGGTCCATCATTTCAAGACCATCCAAAATATTCTTCAGGTTTGATAAGAAATCTGTCATCTTGTAGTTTGGTGGTCTGTATATAGCAGCAACTACAGCCCGCACTGGGTCTGTGAGTTTCAGAGCAAGAAACTCCAAGTCAGTGACTCCAACTATATATTGCACTGCTTGGGCACATATGTGGGTTTTTGCATATATTGCAACACCACCACCCTTTTGGCTTGCCAGTTGTGGAAAGGTGCTATATGACACCTGCCTGTTCTTCCTGTACATCTTGTATCCTGGTAGTTGTAGTTCGTCTGGTACAGCTGATCCAAACATATGGGTTTCAGTGAAGCACAATATGTCTCCCAGACAGATCTCATGGTGTTTTTTCATGTCGTCAACATGGCAACGTAGTCCTTCGATGTTGTGGTGGATCACAGTAAGACTTCTGTTGGCAGCAGTCTTTGTATGCATCAAAAGTGGCATGATGGTGTCGATGTCTGCTTTTGGCATGCTCTCCATTGTGTTGAAAACTTCTTCATTGCAGTAAATCATCTTTTCATTAAAGTCAATGATGTGTAGGCCTTGCAAAGATGTAGTTCTGCTGAGAGCTACATAAGCCATGCCAGCTTCAAAAATTCGTTTCAGAGACACAACAGCTGACGTAGAAGTCATTCCTTGTACTTTATGAGCTGTACAAGAATATGCCAGTTTCAAAGGGAACTGAAACCGTACCAGTCCCTTTTTCGTGCAACGTTCTTCCACTCTCTCAATATAAACAGCATTGTCATAATTTCCTGGGGATTGATTGCGTCTCTTGAGTCCAGCAGTGGGGTTATCCAACTCCAGTCCAATTAAATCAACGTGTGGCTTGCCATCATTGTCCATCTTGCTGATGATCTTTGAAATTTTTCCAAAGGTCCCATTAACTAAGCCATCCACTGTATCCACATTTTTTGTAATGACAATACGTGCACCTTCTGACAACAACAATGTATCTGGCATATCTTCTTTGCTTCCTTGACAAGGAGTTGCCTGCTTTATCATACGTCCTGTTCGGTCATCTTTTACATAGTCCTGTGCATCGACATGGATGATGTTGGGATTGAGGACAGACAAGACCTCTTTGTTGTGTTCATCCACCTCCTTGTTAGTTGGAAATATGTGTAGAACATCCGTAGGGCAGTCCTCTTTTCTGGAAAATGTGCGTGTAGCCAGAAGTGCTCTGTCACATTCCAGTAATGACTCCTTTTTTTTCTTAATGCGAAGCCTGTTGAGCATTTCAGCAAATGCAGCATCCTCTTTCTGCCTCATAATTTCTGTGAGGGTGATAATTTGGAAGTGGTCTTTCCAAATATCAACTGTGTTGTTTTCAAAGACACACAGTGCCTTTGACCTTCCAACAGGGGAGAGTTGGAAGAAATCGCCCACACATAAAACAGAAATACCTCCGAAGGGTTTCTTGTTGCCTTTAACCCTCTGAGGTCGGCAAACGCGCCCCCGCGTTTTGCTGGACTTTTTTTACATTGTAGCACTTTAAACTTAAATTACTCCGTCATTTATGGTCATACAGAAAAAATAAATATAAAAAAAGAATCTGTGATATTTCTACTTTTGTATGTGTCCACTTAGAATCAAATCAAAACATTGTGCTTTTGAAAAATAAAGAAAATAAACAGGGTGTGCGTTCTGCCTCTCCGTCGCGGTGAACTTTTTTTTCTTGAGCACGTCTATAAACTGAAACAAAACTCAGCGAATACTTGTCACACATTTATGAGCCATATACCTTTATAAACATTTAAGTGTGTACTTTTAAATGATCGGATTCAAACTGAAAACAAATATTTTCTGTTTAAGTAATTTGTATAAAACCAACAAGATGTCCAGCTTCTCAAACGCTTGCTCATTACAGTTAATTTGGCCACGCCTACTCGCGCAAAAGATATTCACATGCAAATCTCCACATGGAACACGAACGCGCTCATTACCTCAAAAACAAAACACTTCATCAGTCTCTGCTTTTCGTCGAGTTTGAAAGACGTGAGTTTACATTGGCTTTACCCCAGAAGAAGAATGCGATTTCAAGACAAGAAAGATAAGGTAAGAAATTCTTACATATTAGTTTGTTATTGTTGCATAAATTTCACATTGCAGTTGAACTGTTGCTAGATATATGGTGAATATTATAATATTTAGACCCGTGTTTACTGTTACTGTGTTTGTGGATATCTGCTCAAACGTAGATATGTATATGGTAGGCCTAACCATAATGTTTTATATTTGAGCGCGATCGCGTTTGAATGTATCATATTTTTTATCGCGATCGCGTTTGAATGCATCATATTTTGGAAAAGCAAAACGCTCCAAACGGCTTCATGTTTTACTATTATCTCATTTCATATCATCATAACGAATGGAAACATTTGAAGTAACATGATAATCAATATATTTTTCTCTAGCTTAGTTGTTACTGAAATCTTTTTGAAAATGTATATAGGCTGCTATATTGTTATTATTTTATGCAGCACTGCGCATAGCCTATACCTACAAGGCACAACAAACCTGTGTTCATTATATAATATATTGTTGGAAACATTTGTGTGAGTGTGTGTGTGTATTCTGTGAATTTTAAAAAGCAATTTTAACCAGAAAAATCTCAAATGTATTCCCAAAATCGTGCAGGCCTTTCTCTTGATATCAGTATGTTCAATTTTTTTTTTTTCAGGGCCCAGATGCCACTGAGTCCTGTTGACTTCAACATTCACAGTACATGTCTCTGTACATGAACATGGTAAAGTGAAAATCAAACACCTTGGAAATGAAAGGTATGTACAATGTTTTTAGGAATGGCACAAAGGTCTCTTTCTTTGGATCATTGTTATCAATAAGTGTTTTTTTTTTTGTTGTGTATCTTTGGATTATGTTGTAAATAAATCCAAACAATTTTAAAAGCCATTCTTTTTTTAATCTCCTCATTCTTTGTGCAAGGTTGGTCAGAATGATGGGCCCTGATAAGCTCCTAATAGGGCCATTAGGGAGTGTCTTTGTCTTTCTCAGGTGTAAAAAGCCTTACATATTAATGAGATGATCCGCCCCTTCGCATATTGCTTTTTCACACAAAACACGTCGTAAAAATTTTAAATCAATATATTGTCTTCTCTGAATGAGCAGTCAGGGTGATTTTCACATAGTTTTAGAGCAAATATTCTAGGCTACGTCATACAATTTTCAAAAGTCTTGTGAAGAAATAATCAGTATGGGTTTCATGACCTTATTTCAGTGAGAATTTTTTTTTGTATTTTCACAAACCACGCATAAATGTCATTATCTCAAAACTACAAACTTTTACACACATGCTGTTGATATATTATTGTAGCAGAGTTTGTGCTGAATACAGTGTAATAAGACTTTAGCCATGAAAATGTCACAAGTAACAGAAATAAGCACAAATGTCAGAGCATGTCAGAACACCTCCAGGGCCCAGAAAACAGCTCAGACCCCAGAGGGTTAATCTGCTGAAATCTTTGGTCCACATATGCAAACAGGTCTTTTGACACCATGGACACTTCATCAATAACTATAATTTGCAAATGTGACAGAATGATCCTTATCTCATCCAAAGAATTGCCAAGTCCTTGATATGGTGGTTTAAGGCTTCTTGGGAGTTTCAATATTGAATGCAACGTGTTTCCAGAGATGTTATATGCTGCAGTTCCTGTGAAAGATGTTAGCAGAACCGTTGGTCTTGATATATCGTCTTCTTCATGCATTCTGGGCAATCTTCTCAGAATTTTTGTCGCTTCATTGTACTGTAGATGCACTTAATCAAATGAGACTTATCAGTGCCAGCTCCACCAGTGACAAAATAAAAGAATTGGTCAGGTTTTTGTCCATTTACGCATTTTAAAGTCCAGTCTCTTATTTTGTAAAACACAGCTGTTTGTGTTTGGTTTAGGTTTTGGTACATTTCTCGCTGCTCTCTGGAGCTTAGTAGTGGGCATTCCATGAGTGGTACTGCTGTTCTAGTCACAGTATCTCTGCTGTATTCTGGCACGTCGTCTTGCTCATTATTTTCTGTTGGGTCCATTGGATGGCGTTCTGAAACAGCTTCAATTCGAAGGAGCTCTGTGTTTGGAGCAAAATTGGCCCATGTGTCCTCAATGGGTCCGTTCTGTGCAAAGTCCTCAATGGCATGTTCAATGGCATCATTTTCTTTTTCATACCGTAACCGGTTTTCTTCCACAATTTTGAAAACAGGTGTCACCAAGTCTGTACCTGAGAGCTTGACACATGCACTGTTGTAAAAGCATTGGTAAGTATGAAATGGTGGAATTTTGAGTTGACATTTAGTCCTGTATGGGAGGAAAACCTTCAGTAAAGTTCCATAGTATTTCTCAGGATGTTTTTGTTCTGAAAAGCGTGCGTACCTGATAACTGCAGGTTTGCCTTTTGTTCTCTTTTGAATATGTCCCATGTTGTCTTGAAGTGGTATGACATTTTTGCCATGTCTCTGTCTGCCATAGACAAGTCTGTACGTAGATGCTAAGTCAGCCATGCACATGTTTTGAAATTCAGCAGTTGCAGGCCTAGCTTTATACTTTTCAGGTAATCCGGTCATCCATACATTGTCTGAATCAGGATCTCTTGTATCGAGATGTCTCATTGGTAGGCTCATCTTCAATGCATTGTCATCTGTTGGAATGAAAATAACATTGCGTGAGCAAGACTTGAGTTTCAAGCTGCAGACACGAGTGACAGCTTCTTGCACACTGACCTCTCGGTTTTTTGAATATGCTTGCATGATCTGTTTCATTTGTTACATGTCAGAGGCATTTTGATGAATTGAATCCTGCACAATGGATTTGAGGTATTCGCTCATGTCATGTTCAGCTTTCGTAATGTATGACAGCATGTACATGATGCAGCTGTAGGGATTCAGAATATACTGAATGTCCATGTTGGCATTCCATGCTCTAAGCAAATGTGAATTATAGCCATTAACCCAGCAGTCTTTAGGATCACGCCTCATCATCACAGCACTATTTTCTGTCATTGTTTCTATGTTACAGGAGAATTCTTCATAGGTCATGTTGCACTGTGCAAGGATGTCTTCTGTAGTTCTAAATGAAGCTGCTGGATCATGCAACAAATCCCAAACAGATTTCAGCTTGGATTTTGCTTGCTGTTTTTGGTTTGGTTCATCTGGTCTAGGTGGACAGGGTCTTGTTATAAGAGTAGACTTCACTGGAGGCTTGGGAAATCCAAAGCGACAATGCTTCTTTCCTTTTTTGCATGATTTGGTGTGGTTTCTGCTGTGAGTTTGTACTTCCTTCACAATATTGTGTAGTTCAGGATCAAGTGTTTCATCAGGCAGTTGACATGATATGTATTTATCGATGAATGCACAAATTGTTTCGTCAGGAGCATCATCAAACTTTGGTGCGTCTTTAATCCAAAACAGGCAATGGATGTGAGCTGATCCTCTTGCTTGAAATTCCACTCTGTAAAACATGTCCTCCACTTCACCAATAGGTTGAGCAGGTGACAAAATCAAATCCCTTATCAGGGCCTCCACCCTCTTTTCAAACATTCTGATGACAGTCACAGAGTTGCTTCGCAGGATGTCACATTTTGTTGTCCAGTCTAATTCAGAAGCAGTTACATTTTCTCCTTGTTGTTTCTTGATGGCTTCAATTATTTCTGGCCACCTCATCTCGGCAGCACTGAAAGTGCAAAAGAATGTTGGCAGTCCCAATTGTCTCAAACATGCAAAGAGGTCCTTCATTGTTTTTTCCCAAAACGCAGGAGTTCCTCTTAATGGCTGCATGAATCTTGTGGCTTCCCCATGTCGAATGAGTTTCTGCACTTCATTCTGGTCTTTTAGCAAAGATGTAGTTATTCTCCGTCCATCTTTGGTAAACACCTTCCCTTTGCGCAGCTGAATTGACATGCTTGATATGGCAAGATGCATCTCGGTCACAAACTGGGCAAAGAAAATGTAATTTGTGTCCATTGAAAAACGATTGTCAGTGCTGAACAGCCTTGCATTGAAATATCTGCTTGGGGAAATCTTTGCTGGGCGGTCAGCTTCATCCAATGTGTTCCTGCCTGTGCAGAATTGCACTGGAAATGCCATGGACTCCAATTTGGGTGTCTTGAAAAAGTTGACTGGTTGATTGCCTTCTGCAGGTTCAATTGAGTAAATATTGTCTCCAAATGATAACAATTCTTGACCAACATCAGCTGGTTGAAGACATGAATCAAAAGCAATCGCGTGTTGTTGTGCAACACCGTTGTCCTGTTCAACGGGTTGTTCATCAGCTTCATATTCACCATCTAGACACTGCTCTTCATTTTGATTGGTAGCATGCTGTTGCCCAACACCCTCTTCCTGTTTAATAGGTTGTTCATTAGTCTCAGATCCAGCCTCTAGACATTGTTCTTCATTTTCATTGTTAGCATATTCATCATTATTCTCCATTGGTGCAAATTCTGTTGTTTCGAGGTAGTCATCCTCTGCATCTTCCCGCAAAGATATTTTCCTATATTCTGAATGGATATCCTTTAGTTTCAGTAAGGCAGTTCGAACTTTTCTCATGTCCAGATTCTGAAACTGAAAATGACCTTTGTAACGTAGACGCCTCTTCAACTTCACCCTCAGAATTTGGGATTCAGATGGTGGTCTGGGTAAAGACTGAACTGTGTCTTCAACCTCAGAAGGAACACACACACAACTGCTCCATGGACTGCCCGTTGTTGTCCCTTTGGAAGTGAGATGATCTTTGCAAAAGGTATAAACTTGGCAATGACATGTCTTTCAAGTACATTTAGTCCTTGTAACTCATCTGGTATGGGGTCAAGTTCAAGATTATTTGCCACTGCTATAGATGGCAGACGACCAGACTTTAGGTTTTCATGGCAGCTATGACAAATCCACTCTTCTCTTCTTTCGGGCAATAAACACTCACCTTGATCTGTGCAGCTGTCTTCACAATGATGTACATAACTCCCAGTTATGCACATGGATGTGAGCTCAGGGTCTTTAGTATAGGTTGAGGACTGACATTGCCTCACCTGGTTAGCAAATAAACATCTGTGACATACAGTACAAATATATGTAGGTCCTTGTCGCACATTCAAGTCAAACAATGATTGAGCTTTTCTCATTAGTGGATTAGACAAATTTTCCATCCTGACCTGTGCTATATTAGATCCTACAATTCTTCTGTATTTGTCCTTGATATGGTTGCTACACCTTATGCTGTGTAGGGCTTTGAGGTCTCTGGTTTGTCTCAATTTAAAGTGTCGGCCGTGTACCATGCGGTGTAGAGAGCGGAATGTAGGATCTTGGCCATGATGTCTTTTAAAGTTTGCTTTCACAGCCTTATTTTTTCTCATGTGGAAAGCAGGGTCATTCCTGTATTGATCTCTGATGTGTTGTTTCTTCTTCTGTTGGAAAGCAGAGTCATTTTTGTATTGATCTCTGATGCGTTGTTTGTGCTTCTGTTGGAAAGCAGAGTCATTTTTGTATTGATCTCTGATGCGTTGTTTCTGCTTCTGTTGGAAAGCGGAGTCATTCCTGTATTGATCTCTGATGCGTTGTTTCTGCTTCTGTTGGAAAGCGGAGTCATTCCTGTATTGATCTCTGATGCGTTGTTTCTGCTTCTGTTGGAAAGCGGAGTCATTCCTGTATTGATCTCTGATGCGTTGTTTCTGCTTCTGTTGGAAAGCGGAGTCATTCCTGTATTGATCTCTGATGCGTTGTTTCTGCTTCTGTTGGAAAGCGGAGTCATTCCTGTATTGATCTCTGATGCGTTGTTTCTGCTTCTGTTGGAAAGCGGAGTCATTCCTGTATTGATCTCTGATGCGTTGTTTCTGCTTCTGTTGGAAAGCGGTGTCATTCCTGTATTGATCTCTGATGCGTTGTTTCTGCTTCTGTTGGAAAGCGGAGTCATTCCTGTATTGATCTCTGATGCGTTGTTTCTGCTTCTGTTGGAAAGCGGAGTCATTCCTGTATTGATCTCTGATGCGTTGTTTCTGCTTCTGTTGGAAAGCGGAGTCATTCCTGTATTGATCTCTGATGCGTTGTTTCTGTTTCTGTTGGAAAGCGGTGTCATTCCTGTATTGATCTCTGATGCGTTGTTTCTGCTTCTGTTGGAAAGCGGAGTCATTTCTGTATTGATCTCTGATGCGTTGTTGCTTTTTGAACCGGAAGGTGGTGTTGTTCCTGTATTTTTCTCTCGAGTGCTGGTTTTCTTTTACATGGATGTCAGGATTCATCTGATATTTTTTATTATATATTTTCTTGTTTATGTTACTTTTATGTAGTTTTTTCTCCGTCTTTCTTGTTTTTTCTTTCTGTGTTTTTTGGCAGGTCTGTGGGTTCTGTAGTCTTTTCAGTTTCTTAGCAGTCCTTCTTCTCTGAAGTTTGTTAAGTTTGTTGAAAACCTTTGGTGGCATACTGACAAAAGTTGTCTCACCATCCTGTTCAGTCTCTGTTTCATTTATATATACTATATATATATAGATATATACTAACAAACATGTTTTTGGCTTCCAAATTGTGCCTTATTTGGCAGTACAATTCATCTCCTTTTATCAAAACATGATTTAATTTCTCTTGATCCATCTCCTGTGTGTCATGAAGGTGGGCTAGAAACATTAGTGAATTTGCCACACATTGCTTGTCTCTACTGAATATTGAAAATCTGCGATCTGCTTGGGAGTAAGAGGCTCTAACTGAAATCTCATTTGCATGTCTAAATGTTCTATGGGCAGTAAGTGGGGTTTTGAATTCCCATTGTTTCTTTTTTGCACGAGATTCTTTGGTACGATTAGGCATTTTGATGTGGGGTAATTCTTCTTGTCTGTTGTGTGATGTGATTTAAATTGGAAAAATATGCAAACTGCAATCTTTTACCAATTGTAAATTGATAGAACTAACTTTTATTCTGACTGTAAATTGCAATCTTTTAAAAAGATTTGACCTATATAGATATAACTTATCTTATTATTCATACCTTAATCCAGGAATCCTGTTGTTGTGTCCTGTTATGGGTAAAATGAAAATAAATTTGTTTAGAACTCACCAATGTGACCTCCACAATAGAAGTTCTAAATCTGCGAAGAAAGAAATTGAAGAAGGAAAAGAAATTACTGCACAAGTTACATTTGTAGGTTTATGTAATGAGTTATGTTAAATGATGATATAGCCTAAGTAAAATTATGTGAGTATAGAAGGATGTTGTATGTGGCTTTATTTAAATATGTATATTTAAATTTAAATCACAATACTAACAAACACTTTAATATTTTGTATTATGTAGGTGGTCATATATTGTATATCACTTTCACATAAGGCCTTTATCTGGTTGCATTGCATATGCCTTTATGTGTAATTGGTTGAGGGTGATCTTATTTTTCTATTGTCTTATTAATGTCAGTGATGTGTAAATACTTAGAAAATGTACTTAGTCTACCAGTCACTCTATTTTAAATTAAGCTTAACTATAAAAAAAAGGTCCCTCAAGACAAAATGTAGCAAGGTAAGTAACATAATCTTCTTAATAGTATTTTATGACATCAGAAGCTAATTTGTAATTTATATTCAAATAAAATTTGTTTCATGCTATGTCTGTTGTAATTCAATGACCTAGGCCAGAGCCGTATAGATCTGGCTCTGACCTAGCAAACATAACTTAGTGAAAATGATGCAATACCTTAGTTACTTTAATTTACACAAGTTAGGCTATGTAATATGTTCAGTGAAAAAAGAAAGTCCTTGATTGTGTCACGGTTCATGAATTCTTGAACCGTGACAGATTGATATTGTCAGTGCTATAAAACAATTTGAGGCAACAAAGGCTCTGCATAATAGTGAAAGGGAGAGAGAGTGTCTACTGAGAGAGTGTGCACGTGGCCCATGGGTATGCTCAGTTTAGGTTTAGGCATTTGTTAAGTTTGAAGGCCAACTCAAATATCCTTGACTTTATTTAAAATACAGTAATAAAGGCATATACTATGTAATTGTCTGTGTGTGCATGTTTGCACCTTTAATGTTGGGTGCAATATCACTGCACAGTACAAACCAAACTATAGCACGGACATCTTTGAAAGCACTATTTCGTTGTTTCAGCTCTCCTATGGAAAATTAGTTTGTCTTATAATGAATAGAGTGTAATGTTTAGATAGTAAAAGCAAATTTTGTGTTTTTGTTCAATTTCACTCAAAATGGCTGTAACAAAACTGTTTTAAAGGTCACCTCCAAATTCAGAACTCCTCAGCTTCTTACAGTAGAAATCATTTTGGGCTGACATGAACAGAAACAGACATACAGTATAGGGTCACCCAATCTGATAAGGCTATTTTAAAGGTTACCAAATTCTGTTACCATCCTCTATTTCCTTATCAGATGTGACCCTATACTGTATGTCTGTTTCTGTTCATGTCAGCCCAAAATGATTTGTACTGTAAGAAGCTGAGGAGTTCAGACATTATCAGACTGAATTTGGAGGATTTCACCTTCATTATGGGTGAAATAGTGGAGGGTAACATAATTTGGTGGCCTTTAAAATAGCCTTATCAGATTGGGTGACCCTATACTGTATGTCTTTTTCTGTTCATGTCAGCCCAAAATGATTTCTACTGTAAGAAGCTGAGGAGTTCTGAATTTGGAGGATTTCAGAATTCGGTGACCTTTAACACAGTTTTGTTACAGCCATTTTGAGTGAAATTATTGTAATCATTCTGTGCATTAATGTAATAATAAAAAAAAAAAAAAATCTAGTACCCTCCCTCATCGCCATACTCTTTGACTACTGGTTCCGCAAATTAAACATATATCCTATAAATAATATCCAATTATAACATATTATTCTGAATAGCAAAACAAACTGAGAAAAAAAAACTTTTCCTAAACGTGCACGGACGTTAGGGTCGTTCTCGCGTGAATGTTTAATGAACAACACACGTAGAAGGCTACTCTGAAAAAAAAACACACATTGAGTTCAATCTGGGCATGCAAATAATCATTTATGGTGTAAATAACCAGCATTTCTAAACAAACGTGTAGTAAATACTTCACCTTTGTCTTATAGTCAGAAGTTACGCTGTTTGCGTAGATCACGCAGCACAGTGACAACCGCGCCCAGTACGGTCACATATTATGACGGTCACAGAATCTTGTGTAACACCTGTTTAATCACACAACGCGTACAAGTCCGCTAATGACACGTCCGATTCGCGAACTAATGACTCCTTTAAATGGATTCAACCAAAACAATCTTTTAGTTTAGACTGTTTGCGTTAAATGCACTTGGGTTGTCGAGGTTAAAACTTTAAATAAGCTGTCAAATAAACTTACTATAAATAATGTTGTCATTTTTTAGTCTTACATTGAATATTTGGATTTTGTGAAGGTGTGAATCATTTTTTATTAATATTTTATATAATAAAGTTCTGTGTAACAGATTATTAACGGAGATTATTCCCTCCCCCCACCACACACAATAGATTTAGAACACTGGTTGAATTGTTTTGAACATCTGCGCCATTTGGTGTAGGCCTAATTTGCAGATGAGCGCCAAATTTATCGACAATGCAGCGGAGGTTCTATTGATTACAAGCAGCCAGCAAGCGAATAAAGTACTTAACTTAGGTTATATCACATGACGTCTCCATGTCAGAATTATCTCCGGTCAAAATGAAAATGTGTTATGGTATTCAGTTTAAAAAGCAGGTAACGTTGAACTGAGAACAGTCATGTTAGTAGGCTAATGCTGAATTAGGCTACGTTTACGATAATATATGTAAAAGGTAACAACACGTCAACTGCCTTACCTTGTTATTCAACTGCTGATATAGAAGGGTATGTTGTAGATATTGATGTCCAGTGATCTGTAGAAATGGTCCGTTTCAATTCTCAGATGTGCCAAAGAGTGGTATCTGCGAGTGTGCCAACCGAGTGACAATTTGTTTGTAAGGTGCTCATCAGTTTATACCTTGTTCGGAGATGCAATCCAATCATTGACCGGGACTCTCTGTGCTGAGGACTAATTAGCTATTGTTAGCCAATCGTCAGTAAGTACACTTTTATCACCCGCCCCTTCCCTCGTCGCTCCCTCTTTAACTGCTGAACACGTTATCATTTCAAAATTGCCACTTGAGTCAAAGCTTGATGCCTAACGTTATGCAAGGTAAGAAAAGTTAAATGTGTATACCCTCTAAGCGCCAAAGTCGCAAAATTTCATTAAGTCATACTTAATAAAACAGGCTGTAGATCTTAATATGGTGTAATATCTCATTTGTATTCCCTACCACTAGATGGCAGACATGTAGACCAAAATGACGTCATGTTTCTATTCAAAGTGTTGGAGGAAACAGCAGAGCAAGTGAGCGATCGTGTCATTGATGCGGAAGCAGTTCAGTTCAGAGCGTCTGAGTAAATTGTGAGATTTGTGAGAGAAAATCGTCAAATGGCTAATAAAAACTTGTACCGTGAGGTGTGTTGGTACCGTGTGTTGCAAATATTATTCGCCGATTCTGACTCTGAAGGGGAATATTTGCCTTTTGGAAATGACGATCGGCCGTCTAATGGTCGCGCTTCTTCTGGTACATCTGTGCCGCGCAATGGTGCCGCCCGCGCTTCTCCCGGTACATCTGTGCCGCGCAATGGTGCCGCCCGCGCTTCTCCCGGTACATCTGTGCCGCGCAATGGTGCCGCCGCGCAAGGCGCGAGTGTTCACGAAGCACAAACAGATCATTTTGACCATTTGCTCAATGGGGATGGGGGTGGCAGGGGTGGACGTGGAGAGTTGTTGCTAGAGGTAAAGACAGCAACTGTAAACTGTGCCATCTAGATACCTGATTGGGCAGATAGCTGGTCAACTGATCAAAAAATAGGCACATGCATTTTACTATGGCATAGTAATGAAGTAATAATTAACTATAGTTACTTATGGTTTTACTGTTGATTTCCTCTTTTCCTGATCATTTGGAATGAGGATAAAAAGACCAAAAAAAAAAAAAAGTGATGAACTGATCAAAAAGTAGGCTACTGTTCACATGTTTTACTACTAAAGTATTGTAATATAGTATAATTTAGTACTTTCTCCTATTTTATTGTTGGTTTCCTCTTTTCCGATTATTTGGAATGAGGATAAAAAGACAAATAAAAAAAAGCATGTAAATAAATTCCAACATCAATTCAATATCTACTATTTCCTGAATATTAGGCTACTGATGAAGTGATCAAAAAGTAGGCTACTGTTTACATGCGTTTTACTACTATATAGTATAGTAATAATTTAGTACTTTCTCCTGTTATTGTTGGTTTCCTCTTTTCTCATCATTTGCAATGAGGATAATAAAAATAAAACATGCAAATAAGTTCAAACATCAGTTCAATATCTACTATTTCCTGAATATTATGAAATTCAAGAAGCCGCCCCCTGATGACGTCATAATATGCAAATTAGATGAGGATATTTACACCCCACATAAACTTTCAGTCATCCCCAACATTTTTCTAATTTACAGTAGATCTCTATCTTTAAGCCCTATCAAGCCACAAGATTTTGAAATTTTGATGTCAAAATCCAGCATTTCTTCAAAAAAATCTTGGCGCCTAAAGGGTTATTACAATTGCAAATGTGAAGTAATGGTCAACACAAAATAGGCAAACGCTACTGTAAATGTAGACTATTGTGTTGATGTTGTTGATGTGGTTAGAGATAACTTAACGTTACTGATAAATACAATTAGCTTTAACGCTAATTCCAAACATAAGTTTATGTAGGCTAGGGTGTTATTATCATGACTACATTGAAGATTCATGGTAATAAGTTAAGTCCAACCAAACATGTAGCCTACAAGTAACGTTAACGTTAGCAAGATTGGCATTGATATTTAGAAGCTAACGTTAACGTTAATGTTAGTTGAATTAAACATTGTGTTCTGGAGTTGCAAAGTAAGTAAGTCTAGCTACTTAAGTCATAATTTGTTGAATATGTTTATGCTTTGGCTTGCTAGTATGAGGTAACGTTAGTGGTCCAATTTATTGTACAGTGAAAAAACTTCTAATTTGAAACTGTTAACCTGATTTCAGATCATGGCTCATCAAAACGAGTGTTGCTTGCCTTTCGCCTGGTGTCCTCTAATGTTAAATGTCAACGAGGGAAATTTTCAGAGATGCATTATGGAACTTGCCATATTCCCATAAAGTGTTCAGACCAGAATTATAATCAAAGGTGAGATAATGTTACTTCTGTTTTAGGGTGATGTTATGGTTTAGTTATAACGTTAATGTTATTAGTTATGGTGTTAGTTCCACCTCCGTCATTGTCAACCGGGCATAGCGTTTTAGTTTAAGAAAGTTGTTTAAAGTTTTATGTCAAGTTTGATAAATGTGCAATCATGTATACTGATGCCAATGAAAGTTTTTTTTTTATCTATTGTTTGTATTGTTTCATTGTATATTCTGTACTTGTTTTGTCATGGCAAATTACATAATTTATTTTAATTAGCAATGATGTATTGTCTTTTGATTTTGATTTGTTGATACACTGTGATATTGTTCTATTTGTACTGTTTTGTTTCAGTGTTACATAATAAAGCTATTATATATTTGTGTTGGAGTATCATATTCTATTGTAAGGTTATTATATTATCTTAAGTTTTCAGAAGTTTTTAGGGGCAATACTACACACAATTGTCATATTCATAATAAGTAAATGCCATGGTATTTGTATGATGTGAATGATCATGTGAAAAGTGCTTCATGTAAGTTGTATAACCAAGAAGAGTGAATGTTTAAATTTCAAGTAATCATCATTCTCATCATATCATAGCACGGCACTGTGTTGGCGTTATGGATGTAACAGTTTTGTGTGAAATTGCCTTTAGTGTTAATAAAGGCGACTTACCTTTTGCACAATTATAGATATATTATAGATAAGTATTAGTGCTTTTAAAATAACATGTTAATTTTGACTAATTAGTTACAGAAAAATTAACACGTCAAAAAATGTAATGCTGATTAATTGCATTTCATAGTGACATTCAGTGGCGGCTGGTGCAAAAAAAATTTGGGGGGGCAACAAACTGAATTATTAATCCAGGACTGAATGTAGGCTTATTGTTAAATAACAATTTAACAGTGATAATAATGTAGCTATCATTAGCCTAAAGTTTAGCTAAAACTTCAGCCGGTAGGGTTGGGAAATAGCCAATTGCCAAATAAATCTGATTTTTTGGGCTAAATGGCGATGTATGGTATAATCTAAGTATTTAATTATTATTTTTTTATTTGAATAAAAAAAACCTGTATTTATTATTATTTTTTTAAATATTTAATATCCTGATCAATATTGTCCTACAAACAATGTTCATATTGAAGGTTATAAAAACAAACATAACCTTGCTGTCTATCATAATATTGTTGACAGGAGCATCAATCTACTATTTCTGCAGTAAGGAATTTCCGTTGCCTACCATAGGAGTTCGTCAAGTCTTAAAGGGACACTTCACCCATTTGCATTAAGCTTTGTATTGTTAGAAACCCAGTCATATATTATAATAAATGTGGATTTTTCATCCATTTTTCCCTGAGATGGGAGAAATAAGGATTTAAGTGTTTTACTTCCTGCTTATTATGACGTAAAAATCATCATTTTGCGTCATAATAAGCAGGAAGTCACATTTCATTGAAAAGTGTAGAGACTACAGACACTCGTTCCTCATCTTTCCCAGGGGGCGGGAACCGCTCACGCTACAGGCCTATTACAGATCAGTGGGTGGGACTTGACTTTCTGAAAACTAAAAGCAATATCCTCCATCTTGTTTGGAAGCTAAGCTAACAGGCGCTGTGGAGACAGATGTAAAGTTATGACAATAGCAGAGGAGAGTGCTCAATATGATATAGAGGAAGAGGATTTCAGAAGTCTGATGCTTGAATCAGGTGTTTGTGGCTACCTTTACAAGCCGCATAATAGCGAAGAGCAGCCGAGGCAGAAGACCTGCCTGCCGCGGACGAGGAGCCCGGACTGGCTCGGGTTAGGGCGGACTGGTGGCGCCGGTGATCTCACTATGCAACTACGAACCGCTACGAACACAGAGATAGAGTCCGACTGTGGCAAAGAATTTCAACAATGACAACTTCTCCTGGATGAAATCTCTGAATCAGACGAGGACACGGACGTTTGTGTTGTGAATCAGACGAGGACACGGACGTTTGTGTTGTGAACTATCCTAGTTTCGCACCGCATCTGACTGAACATCCAGGTAACGTTACAATGCAATAATTCACCACTTCGAAAGAAATACAAATGAAGAGTAATTCACTAATGAGTTCGCCAACTAACTAGACATTTTGTGTGAAATTAATTTCAAGCTCTGGTGGTAGCTAGCCTTGTAGACGGAAGAGTTATTTCTCTTAGGCAGATAATCCAGATATGCGCTTTCTGGATTAGTGGGAGTGGCTTGCGCAGCTGTGCAATGTGGTGCATTGTGGGAGTTGGTGTCTTTCATACAAATGCGTCCTGAAGTTACTTTCTTTCTTTCCTCGGCCAAGAAGGCACCAAATTCAAAATTAATTTTACATTTCGACTACATATATGACCCACTTTCAATAAAGATCAATGTTCCCATGGGTGAAGTGTCCCTTTAAGTCCATAGGAGTTGGGCCTACGAGTTCGCACAGCTCTTGATGATAATGCCAGCCTTGTCACAGTTAAATTTGCTAACGTTTTGCTGAGCCTACCCTATGACAAACTAACTTACCGATGATCTAATTTAGGCAATGTTGGGTCCCAATACTTAATTAGTATGGATATAGAGTCCTTATACACCAACATTGACCATGAGGAGGGGTTACACGCCTTGAAACACTTTATTTCTGATAGAGATGACATCAGACCTCCTTCTCATTTCATTGTACAACTCACTGAGTTTATTATTCATAACAATATTTTTGTGTTTATCGACAAACTGTATAAACAAAAGATTGGGGTTCCAATGGGATGTTGCTTCTCACCCAATTATGCTTGTCTTTATTTGGGGCTATGGGAGAAGTTATATGTTCTTAATCCAACTAATCCTTTTCATCATTGCATAACATGGTATGGTCGCTACATTGATGATTTATTGTTTATTTTTAAGGGTACTGACACTCAGGTTTGTGAGTTTCACAAATACCTTAACTCCGTAAATAACAATATTAAATTGTCTTTGGAATACTCCAAAACCAGCATTGATTTTTTAGACCTGACCATCTCTATTGACCCAGAAGGGAAGTTACATACCACGATTTTCAGAAAAAAGACCTCTAGAAATACTATCCTTAGGGCCGACTCATTTCATCCTCCATATCTCATTGATAATGTACCCTTTGGCCAATTTCAGCGGTTACGCCGCATATGTGATGATAATGTTGACTTTGAAAAACAGGCAGAAATTATGTCGGAACGTTTTATTAAAAGAAATTACAAACCAGTTATCGTCGCTCGTGCACGTTCCAGAGCTCAATCCCTGAATCGTTCTGATACTTTGATTAAGAAGGAACGTAAAACGGAGACTCTATCCCGCCCCTTTTTTGTTACACAGTATAGTAGGGAGGCTAGACAGATAAAACAGATAATTCAGGATAATTGGGCCATTATTAATTCTGACCCTGTCCTTCAACAGGTCTTTCCACAACCACCTATGTTTTCTTACAAAAGAGCTCCAACTATTCGCGACAAGTTGGTACATAGTTATCTTCCCTCTGAGAAGAAGGAGAGTTGGCTTTCGAGACCTATTGGATTATATCGTTGTATGAACTGCCCTCATTGTAGGAATATTATCCCTGCTAAAACTTTTGTGGATTTTAGATCTAACAGAACATATAAGATAAAAGACTTTATAAACTGTAATACTACATTTGTGATATACCGTCTATCTTGCCCATGTAAGGATGTGTTTTATGTAGGTCGCACTAAAAGACGTCTACGTGATCGTCTAGCAGAGCATAAATATGCTATTCGTGTCAGTAGCCCTGAATATCAAATGGCCCAACATTTTCTGCATGTGCACAACAAGAATGATTCCTTATTAGTTATAGAGGCCTTGGAACATGTGAGACCTTTGGTTAGAGGTGGTGATAGGATTCGCAAACTCAACCAGCGTGAGTCTTTCTGGATACATCAATTGGATGCGCTTCGGTATCCCGGTCTGAATGATGACATAGAGTTTAAATGTTTTTTATGATATTTTCTCTGCCTATATATTGGATGTGCCTGTGTATGCATGTGTATGTTTATATGTGTATGTGTATGTATGTGTGTATGTGTATGTGTATATATATATATATATATATATATATATATATATATATATATATATATATGTGTATATATGTATGTATATATATGTGTGTGTATATATATATATATATATATATATATATATATATATATATATATATATATGTATGTATGTATGTATGTGTGTATGTATATGTGTATGTATATGTGTATGTATATATGTATGTATATGTGTGTGGATGTGTGTATATGTGTGTATATATATGTATATATATATATATATATGTATGTGTGTATATGTGTGTATATATATATGTATATGTATGTGTATATGTATGTATATGTATATATGTATATATGTATATGTATGTATATATGTATATATATGTATATATATATATATATATGTATATATATGTATATATATATATATATCTTTTTTTTTTTCTTTTTTTTTTTTCTTCTTATGATCCATATTGTGTTTTTTGGTTTTCGCTGAGTGTTATTGTTTTTTTGAGATATATAGCATGTTTCTTTGTTTGGTTCACCTACTGTGTTACTTTCATTACCCTGTAGACCTGATTGTCTCATGGGATAATTGATTACATTGGGTCTCATTAGGTTAATTCAATTATCTTGGTTTAGGGGTGGGTCTTTACTTGCTTATAAATTGTTGTCATTGTCATTCTCTGTATGAATTTGCCCTGAAGAAGACCATGTTGGTCGAAACATGTTGGCATTTTTAATGGTTTAAGCCACTATTAATAAAGGCTTTTTAACTTTTTTCCTTCTCCTCCTTGGATTTTTTTGAGTGCCTGGGACCTGTTTTACTTTGGATTTGTTCCCCTACCCCAAGAGCACCTATCACAGACTCTTACTCTACCTGAGCGCCTGGTTGAACTTTTTACAATAACTTACCGATGAACTCCCTTAATAAATTGACTACATTTGTTGCACACTTGAAAGAAAATGTCTTTAAAAGTATGTAGAAGGTGGTTACATTTATTTCCATTGCAATAATTTCACACATTATATATCATTTTGCACTTGTAGGCTATGCTGCTGTAATTTCTTTGTTTCTACTATTTCATTTATTTTCTTGAACTGTTATTTCTTATCCTGGACTGCCACCTACTGGATAGAAAAGGCAACAATCTAGTAATTATGTGAATAAAAATCTACATGTCTGAATGAGAAAAAAAGGGATAAATCACACAATCACATATTCGACACATTACTGTTGTGTTAGGGTAGCCTACTGTGCACATGTCATTGACAGTGAGTGGTAACTTTAGTCATTTGCTTTTATCATGCTAAAAATCTGACACCAGGCACTATGCTGATGCCTGACCCGAAAGGAAAATTATAATGAAAGAGACACGTTGAACTTTAAAGTCTATAATGATGGCTTAACTGTTCATTGATTCACTTATCTGCCAAACTTGTTTTTAAGATTTGTTCATAGCAAAAATGGATGTATGCGATTAATTTAGATTAATTAATCACAGAGTATGTAATTAGTTAGATTGAATTTAATCGATTGACAGCCATAATAATTATACATCATCAATGTTTTTCTGTAAGATAAAACTATTGTTTTGCATCATTATTATTTTTGTTTTGCTATATGTGTAATAAACTTATGGGTATGTTCATGAGTTCTCAGAGTATAGTGTTGTAAGTACTAGGCTGCTTTAGCTGTGGGCTGAAGCAAATTGAGCTAGGTAGACCAAATGTTTTTGGAGGTTTTTCAATAGAGAAATGGAGCTCTATGTGAAAAATTGCTGGATTACACCTGTAATCTCTATACAAAATTTGGCATCCCACACAATGTTGAAATAACAAAATGTGTTTATTATTTTAAAAACACAACAAAAAAGGTTTAATCACTCAGTAACAGAAAAATGAACATAATTATTAAATGAAAATATAAAAACATCTTTAAATTATATTAAAAATTAATGCAAACCAATAACAAAATAACAAAAATTTAGTCTGTTTGTGTTTGTTGATCCTCCATGTCAACCCGTTCTGAGATTTTAAAAGAAAAAAGCACAAGTTAGCTAACTGATACTATAGGGCTATAGAAGGTAAGAGTGTAATCAAAGCAGGTGTAGTCTAGATTGTATAAATGATACATGAGTAAGGTCATATTACAAATGTTTGGAAAGACGCACTGAATCTATTAATTGTTATGTTTTTATATGAAGTGACTTAAGTCATTTTAATGAAGTAGGTTACTTACCATCCTCAACAAAGGCAGCGGCTGCTGCTTGCGCTTCCTTATAGGCATCAGCAGCTGCTGCTTGCGCCTCCTTATAGGCATCAATCTCATTGTTCAAATCTTCGATTTTCTTTTTTTGCTCTTGGAGCTGCTGCCTTAATAGCTTTATATTTTGAGTAAACCCAGCTATTTTTTTGGTTTTATTGCCTATGTTTGTCATAATATTGGTGCCCAGGCTTGTCAATTCCTGGGCAATTTCTTGCCTGGGTACGGCTGGGTCTTGGCATCGGTACTGTTGAAAGGTAGAGTCAGTCTAACATTAAAATCTACATAGCCGTATTTGGAATAAAACATTTCAATCTTACATTTTTACAGTATTAAATGACTTACCACCAGCAACTGAATGCTGTCTTTAATGGTATTCGCCTCTTCGTCCCCCATTTTCGGAATCTTTGATGGTGAAGTGTAATTCGCCATAATCTGTATGAAATTGAAGTTTAAATGTATAATTAGTAGGCCTATTCGGTTTCAAATGTATGAATAGTTATCTTATATAAGATAAGATAACTATTCGCTAGGGCTGGGCTAAGGGGGCTTAAGCCCCTAATGTTTTTAGTAAAGCCCTGAATATTTTGTTACCTTGTCTTTCTCATAGAGCAAAACAATTAATCAGAAAAACAAATGTGAATAAGATTACACCAGCTCCGATTACCTAATCATGAAAAGTGGATATTAAAGTTGTATTTATATTTTTCCGTTTGCATTAAAGCTACTTACGACGTGGAGCGTTTAGCATTGTAGCCAATCACAGACATGTCTGTTGAACGCATCGGCCAATCAGAGAAGTTTAAATGAGTCGCTGTGTTGAGGATGTGTTTTGTGGGAGCTCACCTAGTTCTACACTTTCGCAAACCTGTCATTATTATTGCCAATAAACTTAAGATGCAAATAAGAGATTCACTGCAATGTATTTGATATTCTTGATGCTGCTCTGATGCACTTCAATACGCACCTAAGCCTTTTTACAATAATACAATAAGCCTTTATTTTTCTTTATTGCCTTAAATCGCTTTTATAATTAATTCATTAATTCCTTTTTATAAAAATACCTTAGTTTGGGCTAAAGCCCCGAATATCCATTGACCTTAGAACCGCCCTGGCTACATACGCTTCTCTCTTTAACAATTGCAGTAGTTAAAACAAGTTGTCTTGGATTTTGTTCATTATAAATGCAGGAAATCTGAGTACTTACTTCGTCCGTTCGTTGGTGGAATCAAAAGACTGGTTTTGGTATAACGTTAGTCAACGGTTCTTTTTAACGATAGGAGGAAATTACGTAGTTTCCGATGCTGGGTGTCACAATCTATTTTATAAATTAGTTGAATATTGTTCATATTATTAGATTCTCCCATTGTACTTTGAAATTAAACATATTTTTAAATGGTAAGAAATGGTCATTCTAAATAAACCACCAATCATGCATTTGTTTTTAAAAAAAATCTTTAGAACATAATTGGTCACTTCGCTCTTTCTACTTTCTTCTTCGCTGAATCCTCGTTATTTGCTGGAGCTGAACTTAGACCACGGTAAGTTAGATGAATAATCATGGTTTTGTATTGGACTTGTGTATACTAAAATGTTGGATAATAATCCCACATAGTTGTTATTGTAATGTTATTATACTCATATAGTGAAAAGTAAGTAGTGGTGTTTTCGTTTTGAGATAGAATTATCCATAAAGCTAGCCTCAGTGTTCCTTACAGTGTTCTACCTTCGAACACCACGGTACATTACAAAGTATTGCTAACAAGGTGTTAGCTTGATGTAAACGTTGACTTTGCAAAACAAAGAAGTGAAATAAGTTTGCGGTAAAAATAATTATTAATGTACACACCATATTAATGTTATTTTAAGATTAACTTTATTGTGTGCATAAGGTTAGCAAAGTTGACTGAATGTAACAACAACGCTTAATGGTAGACTAAAATTAAGGTAATATTCTTTAGGTTTGCTAATGTCCTAACGGTTAACTCCTAACACATCATAATGCTGGAAGCCTACTTGAGATACCATGTGCTAATTTTGCAGTGTTAAAATAACTCAGTTTGACTATATTCAAAAATGAAAATACCATTTGTTTTCATTATTTAATTTAATTTATTTTTTGCAGATTATGAATCAACAAGCAGTGCAAGGTAAGCGTATAAGAAAATCAAGTGAGTTGGCAACTTGTGATGGTCTCTTGTGCAGCGATCTTGCATTGAAATGAATGTACCTATGCTTGTAACTTACCAACATGTAGCCTATGCCAAAAGTGAAATCTGTACTAACAACAGAAAACGGTCATAGTCCGATATGTTAAGGTACATGAATGAGTCATCTATACTAAACTGTAAGGAATGTGAAGTAGCTTATATTGAATATCAAGTTGAATTTAGTTTAATCATTTTAAATGAGTGTTGTCATGTAATTAACCATGGAAGGAAATGTTTTCTCTTTTGATTAATTATGACTGGCATGTTACATGAAACTACTTTGCATTTACTTTATATCTGGTAATTAATTTCTTTGATATGACTTCAGCTAATGATATGATATGATTAACTAATCTTAATTTGTCCTTTGTTAGATATACCGACTGTGTGGATAGTCGGCAATAGCTACATTCGCCGTGGGGAGGAGAGCGCAAAGAGAACCTATGGCAACAATCTGGGTGTCAATGCCCAAGTAGAGTGGTTTGGCTGGGGTGGATTGAGGTGGCACTCTGTTGTCCCTTGCTTCAATAATTTGGTGAGAAGAAAATGTCATCCGGATGTCCTGCTTCTTCACTGCGGCGGGAATGATTTGGGCAGAATTCGTAGTGTGGATCTTGTCGCAGTGATGAAGCAGGACTTGCAGAATCTTCACCAGCGTTTCCCTAACATGATGATTATATATTCGGCCATCACCCAGAGACGCTGCTGGGGTTCTGCACGCCCGAGGGGAATTGACCATTCTCGTAGATGGGTGAACAGTGACATGGCTACTTTTGTTTTGGAAATACAGGGGGCTATGGTTCATCACCATGACATTCGCTTTAACATCCCTGAGCTGTTTCTTTTGGATCAGGTTCATTTGTCTCCTTTGGGCAATGATATATTTTTAAATAACTTAGCTGAGTGTCTGAGAGCCTTATTTCCTTAAGGGTGATATGGGATTAATGCTTCAAACTAGTCTATTGTCTATTTCAGTTGAGGATTGTTAAAGTGTATGTTGTGCTTGATGTTCATTTGGGTTGTTTAGATTAAAAAAATATTGCATTGGTAGCTGTATCACTGTTCATTTCCTGACCACTTAACTAAATTTATGATTGGCATTTTTTTTTTTTGTCCTAAATTATTCCCATTTCTCTATGATAATCGTTTCAATTGGCATGAGTTTCCCAAATTTGAGTGCCACCTATCCACCTTAACCAAACTCTCACCTCTTATTGGTTCTCCTAACTGTCTCTCTCCACGATGAATGTAGCTTGTTGGACCCTGTTTGCTATGTTCACTGTATCGTCACCAAGGACCAGTGACTCAGCAATGCTTGGTGATCACTTGTGTAATGGATATAATGATAGTAAATATCTTGAAAGTCCAATTAGGTACGGTAAGCAAAAATAATAACACAAAAAAGTAACACTTCTTGCAACCTTAAGTAAATATGTCATCATGACTGCTCCCTAGGCGTATTCAAACACCACCTAAAATAACACCTTTTCTTAGAGGCCTTTGGCCTCTGACCCCCATCCCCTACCTATTCCATTCTTTTATTTGTCAAGCAACATTGGGTATCCTGAAAGGTGCTATATAAATTTAAGCTATTATTATTGTTATTACTATGGTTATGTTGTTATAGTTAATATTCATAAGCATTGATATGGTACGGTGATTAAAGTTTTTTTTTTTTTACAAAATCTACTTTATAGATGTCCCGTTATTCAGAATAAATACCCACCCACCAGGTAGTCAGAAAAGATTATTTTCTCTGGGTGATAAATATTTATATGTGTTTGTCATTTCTGTTTTTTTTTTTGTTTATTATAGTGTCATATAGTATGCAGACCTCTACTCATCTATACAGAAAGTAGATCTGTACAATGAGGATCGAGTATTCACATTTCTGCTCTCTAACCATTTCAGCCAATGCTGTTATTATGGTACACATTTTAAACAACTTTTACATTTTGAATGTCCTTGTTTTGGTCTGTACAGATGCTGTCTGATTGTTCAGTTTATGATTATTTGTGTGTTTGTTTATTATAGTGTCACATTGTATCCAGTTGGCGAGTGAAAATACTGTGACGGAAGAAGTTTGCAACTTTCTACTCAGCATTTCAGTCAGAGCTGTTGTTATGGTACAAACTTTAATCATATCTGAATTAAACATAGTGCATTTTGGATGTATCTGTTCTTCTCTCTACCTGTGCTGACAAGATCTGATTATTGTGGATTATATTTTCCCTTAATCTTTATTTGTTTGTGTATTTATTATAGAGTCCCTTTATATGGTGTTGTTGTCTACCTGTCTGTGCAACCAGTGAAAATACTGTGGAGGATGCAACCTACAAGCATATTGTCTTTAAGTATCTGGTGACTAGTCTGCACTGCTGATGTTACTGGCTGTTACTTCGATGCTTAGGCTACGCCCTTGCTGCCACTGGCTGGATTGTGTTGATAGTCGATTGACAACCTGCAGTATCTGAGAAGAACGTATCTGGTGTTGAATGTCGGACCTGCACTTGGCTATAGTTGAGTGTGTGAAAAGAAACGTGTGTGTGTTATTTACTCATAAATGTGGGCTTTTCGCTATACTAAACCTGGACTCCTGAAAGTGTCCTCCACGTCAGCAACGAGGCTCTCCATCACTGCCGGGCAGCGGGGATACTGTGCTGGAGATGCTTTGTGCACCGAGGCTCTGGCCGCTTTCAAGTCGGCCTATGGCCTGCCTAGAACGGTGCTCATCCATCGCAATAGCTAACAACAGAGAAAGACCCTGCCTTCGACTCTGAACTCTCTTTGGACAACATCCATCGAGCTGCTGCTAATGTCACATCAACACCCTGGCCTACAACGCTCGATGCCGGGCCACTGCATCTGACAACACAGCGCATCGACTCTTTGCAACCATGACCCAGGTAGAGTGATGGACTGAATAATATTTGTCAGTCAATTAGATGCATTCAATTGGACTAATTTAAAATGGATTTTTCTTTTGTATTGTTTTATTTTTTATGTTTTACTTTTTTTTATTTGATAGTTTGTTTGTTGTCTGTCTTGTATGTTTTGGTGTCACAGGTACGCTGACGATTACGCTGCACCGTCCAACTTTGATGTCAAATACAATTTTTTTTCCCTTGGATATGGTGATAATACCAATTGTACCACTGATTGTGATGAGTGATGACTGTCTACATATTATTTGTGTAATATTGTCTTTATTGTTTTTATAGTGTCTTTGTGCACTTTGTTTTGTTTTTGTTTGTCTGTTAACTCACTGTCTTGCTATACTTAGTTATGGTTGTCTGTCTCGTCCCAACATGTTGTTTATTTATTGTGTTATTGTATTTTATGTATTTTAATTATTGTATGTCCTATGCATTGAGACCAAAGCAAATTCTTTATATGTGAAAATTCTGATTCTATGGATGCTGATTAACTGTTCTACAGTTGTTTGGATGGTACAAACCTTTCAACTTTGTCAAATACAACATGTTTCCTTTGGATATGACTCCATATTATGGTGATGATACCAATTGTACCACTAATGGTGATGGGTGATGACTGTCTACATATTGTTTGTGTAATATTGTCTTTATTGTTTTTATAGTGTAATTTCCATATGGTACCCTCAATTTAACACTCTCTAGCCACAGATGTGTGACTACCTTTCCTACGTATTGTACTGCAAAGCCTTTTTAGCCATGTCTTTATGTCCCACAATTTTACACTCTTACATTTCCAATTTGTATTACATATTGATATTAACATTCCAGAACAGAACTGTATCATTTTTTTGTTTGTTTTTTGATACATAATCGGTCTGTAACTGTGGTCCTGGAACCAGATTACTGAAATATTATCTTTGAAAATAAAGTTCAACTATTTCCATCAGAGAGATTCTTTTGTAAAAGTGTAATTGTACTTGCATAGCATTTACATATACTGGAAAGGGTTTTAGGAATTACTTGTGAACTATGTCAATAAAAAACAAAGGTTTGAGAAATTAGCAAGTATCTGTCTGTTGTTGCTTCATCATCAACATTGCAGAATATTCACTTTGCTGGTGGGAACAGAGTAGGCCTACAGTGTACAAAATGCTGTGACGTACCAGGTAAAAACAATGCTATTCTGTGAAATAATAGGCCATTCTAGAATTACAGTATGCATGATCGAGTGGCCTATTTCTGAAATTTGGGATTTGCTATGTGACGTCTGTCATTACAGTTATCTAGCATTTCTCAGCCTGAAGGAAACAGGCTTGTATGCAACGATTGGCTACACCTAGGCACACAGGTCTAATAAATATGTGTTGCCTGAATAAATATGGGCAAAAAAATTTTTTATACAATATCTAAGGTTTCTTGTGCAATATCCATGTGATCTAACTCGTTAATACTTACAAGTTACGTCCTAATACGCCATATTATGTTCATGCTGCCTTGAAAACATCGTGAAACACTTAATGGCCAAACTGCATAGCGTATCTACTTAAAACTGCCTCTTGTTCCGTTTGAGTGAGATGTGTGTGTGCGAACAAGAACATCCTACTTTCACATCAAATGCTCTGCAATATCGGCATTACATATTTTCAGTTCACATAGAGTTACACATCCCGCTGCCATTTCAGGGCTTGTATTTCGGTGCGGGAATGTAGGAATTGTGCATATAATTTAAACCATTTCCACAAGGTTAGATTTTATAGTGCGAGAAATTCCCGCACAAATATATTCGCTTCATCTCAGAACAAATGATTAAAAAATAAATTCACAGATGCGAGAAAAAATATGTCAAACTGTCTTTTATTTTCGAATTTAATTCCTCAATCAGCGCTGGACCGGCATTTTCTGTCTTCCGCTGCTGAGCTCTGGCCGTAGACAGATCATATGCTTCACGCTGTCAATGCAGTGGTCTGCGTTGCGCTGATCTTATTCACACTATCGAGTGTAGCAGCATTCTAACATTGAGTCATAATGAGCTGTTTGTGAAGAAATTATCCGCTTCCAAATTGTCATTTTAATCACAAAATTGAAGCATTAAAAAACAATTTGCTCTTTATGGTGTGCGAGTAATAGAGCGCGGCAGCAACGAACCAACTGATCAGCTTGCAGCGTAACAACATTGAATGCTCAGCCGAACAGCTGATCATAGCTGTACAGGGCGCCTTATTATTTTTCATCTCCATAAATATATCTAGTAGTAAAGCTAATGCAAGGGCTAGAAATCTATTAATCTTTTGCTGATACTTCCTTGTCATCATTTTTTTTATTTTTTTATTGCACTTCAAACAAACAAAGTCAATGTACAGTCAGAATTGCAATACAAAATGGAGAAAACAAAAACAAGCAAACAAACAAACAAAAAAACAGACAGCCGGGGGGGGGGGGGGGGGGGGGGGGAGGCTAAACATTATATAAAAATATCAAAGGATTCACAAACCAAAATAGTTTTAATTGCTTTCTTATTGTGGACTTCCTCAGTTCAGTTCAGTTCAGTAATACTTTATTAATCCCCAAGGGGAAATTCTTTGTCACAAATTGCACAGTTGCACAGTTGCCCACATGTATAATAAACAACAATAAATATTGTAAAAACATTTACATTATTTGGATATGTAATAATGAACATATTCATTCAATCTAATGTTCCAATGAACAAGGGAACACATAATAACGAAAGTATTACACATTCATTTTTAAAACCGGTCAGATTAAACAAATAATGTTGCACAGCAACCAAAATATTTAAAAGTTAAAACTAACTAATGGTTCCTGTGCCAGACACTCAGAGGGAAGAATTATAAAGCTTAATGGCCACTGGCAGAAACGACTTCCTGTGGCGCTCAGTGGTACATTTTGGAAGAATAAGTCTTGCACTAAAAGTGCTCCTGTATTTAAGTAGCAGATCATAGAGTGGATGGGAGACATTATCCAAGATGACATTCAGTTTGGACAGCATCCTCCTCTCTGACACCACTGTTAAGGAGCCAAGCTCAACCCCCACCACATTACCAGCTTTACGGATCAATTTATTCAGTTTATTTGCATCTGCCACCCTCAGTCTGCTACCCCAGCATGCGACCGCATATAGGATAGCACTAGCTACCACCGATTCGTAAAACATCCGCAGCATCATCCTGTCAATGTTAAAGGACCTTAGCCTCCTCAAAAAATAGAGACGGCTTTGGCCCTTCTTGTAAAGTGCTTGAGTGTTCTTGGCCCAGTTCAGTTTATTGTCTATGTGCACTCCCAGGTATTTATAATCCTCCACAATGTCGACAGGGACCCCCCGGATTGATACAGGGGTCACTGGTATATTTTTTCTCCTCAGATCCACAACAAGTTCTTTGGTCTTTGTCACGTTGAGCTGCAGATGGTTCTGATCACACCATGTAACAAAGTCCCTCACCATATCTCTATACTCAGTCTCATCACCCTTACTGATACAGCCAACCACAACAGAATCGTCAGAAAACTTCTGAAGATGGCAAGAGTCTGTGCGATAGTTAAAGTCGGTAGTGTAAATTGTGAAGAGGAAGGGAGAGAGTACCGTCCCTTGCGGGGCCCCGGTATTGCTGATCATGATGTCTGATACACAGTGTCTAAGGCGTACATACTGTGGTCTACCAGTCAGGTAGTCAACAATCCAGGACACGAGGGGGGCATCCACCTGCATTGCTGTCAGCTTCTCACCCAACAAGGCCGGCCGAATGGTGTTGAAGGCACTGGAGAAGTAAAAAAACATGACCCTCACAGTGCTATCCGGCTTGTCCAGGTGGGCGTAGATGCGATTGAGCATGAAGATGATGGCATCCTCTACTCCCAGTCGAGGCTGGTAGGCAAACTGGAGTGGGTCCAGTACAGATTTAACTATGGGCCGCAGCTGGTCCATGACCAGTCTCTCCAGGGTCTTCATCATGTGGGAAGTCAGTGCCACGGGTCTGTAGTCCCTGGAGTTACTTGGACGTGGCGTCTTTGGCACAGGAATAAGGCAAGATGTTTTCCATAGCACAGGGACCCTTTGGAGACTCAGGCTCAGGTTGAAGACACGACAAAGCACTCGACATAATTGGGAGGCACAGGCTTTGAGCACTCCAGGACGCACACCATCAGGGCCAGCCGCCTTATTAGAGTGTAATCTCCTCAGTTGTCTTCTCACCTGGTCCAATGTTAGACCCCCAGAAGTCAGAGGTGGAGAAGAGGGAGAGCTAGAGTCGTTATATTGAAGAGGGCTATTTATCTGAGGGCCGGAGGATGGGGGAGTAATAATCTCCCCTTGTCATCATGGAGAGCGCAGTTCATGGTTGCATAGCAACGACAGACGCCACGGGACAGCAAGTGCTTGTTGGGTGTATGATCATCGCTCTCCACTTCCTGTGAAGTGATGTATCGATGTTCCCTTATTCCCTATGCCGTGCGCAGTGTCCTTCGAACTGAACATGTTCGCTCCCTTCGGATTATACTCTAACTTAAGATGGCGGAAAACCCTGTGAAGTCCACTTCGCAGTCCACAACGCACCTCTAGAGCGACGTTGTTGATTGTTTGAGCATGTGACTGCGCGTTTCTCCTTGTTTTCTATTGTTATGCGCAGCATATTTCCCGTACGCACAAACACAGCCACAGACAATGAATTGTTTGTTCGGTTATCGAAGAAGAGCATGATGTATTTTGTATAAAGTTTTTTTTTTTTTTATTTTTTTATTAACTGCTTTGAGGATTGGAAATGCACAATTCATGCATACAAATCTGTATATATTAATAAATGAAGATGATTAAAATAGACCAATGCAAAAAACTAAATTCATGCCTGCATTTATTAAGACAAACCTGGTAAAAACGAATGCAGTCTATACACTGACTTGGCTGCTCTGTGAAATGTAATACAA
Source organism: Rutilus rutilus (assembly GCA_021464565.1). Classification (NCBI taxonomy): domain Eukaryota; kingdom Metazoa; phylum Chordata; class Actinopteri; order Cypriniformes; family Leuciscidae; genus Rutilus; species Rutilus rutilus. Next base: position 48,428,337 of record JAJAQA010000004.1, read on the forward strand.
CAGTGCCACCTACTGTCTAAATGCATTAACATTAAAAGGTGAAACTCTTGCATAGACATAGGTAAATGGGTTTGTCTATTAGCCTGAAAAACAAAAAACAAAAAAACAATTCAGATCTTGTGCTTCCTCACATTGGAGTCCCGAGTTCATGTATAAAGTTTGGTTTCGATACGTGACAGAGTTCCTGAGATATGACCGACTTCCTGTTTGGCGACTACGCCGCCGATTTCGTTTGGCTGTGACGGGCAAACGCTTCCGAAAATCAAAAATCCTTCTAGTAACTTTTGTGAGGCTTGGTCCAAGGATCATGGACGTCCAGTTTCGTGAAGTTCGGACTAAATTTGTGACCTGTGAAAATTTAGTTTCGCTTTCTGTTCAATCCAGTGTGGCGGACAAACGACATGGACTCGTGATGTCATCTTCGCGAGCAACTTAAACCGGTACTGACCGTACGTTTTAAAGTTGGAACGGTGTCTCTGTCTCAAAGGGCCTAGGCGCAGGAGCTGGCCAAAATTTTTCTCCCGGGAATAATAATAATAATAATAATAAGAAGAAGAAGAAGAAGAAGAAGAAGAAGAAGAAAACTTAAAAAGAACAGTAAGTGTGCTGCTTTCAGCAAGCACACTTAATTATATTTCATTTAAAAATTTGCTCTGATCGATTGATAACGCCAAGCGCGCTCATTGGTCGTGACGTCACGCCAAGGGCTCAGCGATAGGCTGCTGCAGTTGCCGCAGGGCAGCCAATGGGCACGCGAGTCGCCTGCCCTAGGTCTGCAGGCTGCCGCACTGTGTTGACAAGATTATTAAAAATTAAGGATAATTTTTTGGCTTCAGTATCTCGAGAAAGGAGACTTTCCCGCAGCGTAAGCTACTTACGCAATACGAGAGAACCTCTCGTAAGAGAACTCTGGAATCGCATTTGTGAGTTCAGATCAGCGATTGAAATATGAGAAATAGTTAGCAAAACATGCAGTGTATTAAAAACGAAGTCAAAAAATTTGCCTGCGATTTATTCTTTTTCAGTTTTAGAGATAATTTATTTAGTTTCAATTTAGATTTTCATTAGTTTCTTGAAAAGCTACGTTCATTTTTATTGGCACAAGAATAGCTCCATACATTTGAATGAATCGGTCTGAATTAATGATATGACTCACTCGTTTAAGACAGTGACTTACCGCCACCTACTGGCTGTTTTAGTTTCATATTTAAACGTACAATTTAATTGATTCCATCATTTCATATTTTTATATTCAAATGTTTTATTTTTAACATTAATCTCATAACGACTTTTATGCAATTGTAATTGCAGTGTAAAAGTATTCTCCTCTGTATTAAGATTTTGACTTTTAATGACTTTTGCTAATTTTATTTTACTGATAGCAGCCATAGTGCCTTATTATCATAATAACTGAGTAGTTTATCGATTAATATTAAGAACTTGACATATATGATGATGTATACCTATTTAATAAGGTTTGGGGGGAAAAACGCCTCTGGAAATCAGTTTATAGGGGGAAATATCAGCACGACCATGTGCACGACAGGCGCTGTCTGAATGGGCATGATGATGCTTCTGTGCTCCTGCATGGTGTGAGATGCGTGGCTCACTAGCTGCATTTACATGAGCCCCTTTTGTTTGATTTAAGAATAATTCCAAACTGATGACTTGTGATTAATCAGTATCTAAGAGCAGCATCTATGAAATATGAGTTGTGTTTTAAGCATTTGAATTGTCACCTGTTATGCATACGAAATTAGGAAACGCGAATGTAAACTGTGTATTGAGTCGCGTTTCAAACTCATTGATCAATATGCTTGCGTAGGAGTCAGTGAAATGTGCGCTGGTTTCTCTCCGCGTTCTGCGCTGGTGTGCAGCTGGTGTTAAACGCAAGCTCTTATCAGCCCTATCCACCGCATTTACATTGTTATTAATAGTGGATACTTTCATGCGCTTCCATGTCCAAGTGTCTGCTATCAGACCCGTTGAAGTGCAGTTTCTGTTCATGTGTGCTATGTGTGTTAACCCTATATAGCCTACCCTACATACAGTTAGGGTGATATTACATGACTTAAAACGTGATATTGTCCGCACACCTCTTGCGTTTCGTTTGGTCACACCACAAGGTGTCACTGTGGCCTCAAAGCTTCAGCACTGCCACTCAGAGCTCCATTGCTGATGTCTGAGGTAAAACACGCCCCCTCATTAGCATACGGACAAGGAAATGTAGAAATAAATAAATGTGAAAAATAAATGTAGACATAAAAACATAAACATAAATAAATGTGGAAATAAATAAAAGTGGAAATAAATAAATGTATAAATAAAAAATAAATGTGTGAAAAAATACAAATATACATAAGGAAATAAAAGTATACTCATTTATTTGTACTTTTTTACATTTCTTTGTATATTTATTTATGTTATGTATTTTTGCTTTATTACATTTCTTCGTATATTTATTTATGTATTTATTTATAATAAAGTCAGCTTTGGCATTCCATATGCCTAAAGTAGTTGTTTTTATTATTATTAAAACCACTTTAATTGTTGTTGGCACGTCCTCACCCCAAGCACATGGTTTACACTTCACCACAATGGTAACCTCCAAAAACACTATCAAAAACTCTTTTAAATATAAACATAAAGAACATTAAACATTAACAAGTCACCATTTTTTTATCATGATGAAAAAACACATAAAATGACATTTTATTTCAAAATTTACACCCCCATCCAGTCCTGTGCAAAGCATGCTGGGAAGGAGAAATCCTGTTCCTAGTTTTCTATATTGCTATTTTAACACAACTAAACGTACTCGGTTACTAAACGTAACCTCTGTTCTCTCTAGAGAGGGAACGAGTATTGCGTAAGCTAGCTTACGCTGCGGGAAAGTCTCCTTTCTCGAGATACTGAAGCCAAAAATTATCCTAATTTTTTTTAAAACTTGTCAACGCAGTGCGGCAGCCTGCAGACCTAGGGCAAGCGAATCGCGTGCCCATTGGCTGCTCTGCGGCAACTGCAGCAGCCTATGGCTGAGCCTTGCGCGTGACGTCACGTCCAATGAGCGCGCTTGGCGCGCTTAGTGCGTCACAGCCCGTCATTAGGGGTGTGGCTTAGCGTATATAAGCAAGGAACAGAGGCTGCTTCGCTGGTTTCTGTCGCATGAAGCGAAATGAGCTCGTGGCGAGAGCACGGCGGGTTACGCAATACTCGTTCCCTCTCTAGAGAGAACAGAGGTTACGTTTAGTAACCGAGTACGTTCTCTTACGAGAGGTTCTCTCGTATTGCGTAAGCTAGCTTACGCTGCGGGAACACCTTTGTCAACGCCGTGCGCGCGCCCAGCATCCTGAATGAATCCCATGGGGAGCCCAGGGAACGCGAAGCGGAGCTGGGCGGCCAAGATACCACAGTACACAAGCACATAATATGGGGCAGGGAGCGGCACAGCCGGTCCAACTAACACTTCCATATAGTGTAGCTCAACCAGTAGAGCTAAATCAGCAGCGTAGCCCGCGCACAGACAGTGGGCTGGCTTACGCGAGACTTAGACTGATAGCACTTTGGCCTGCAAAGCGGGAACTTCCAGGTTGTAAAACCTAACAAATGTGGAGGGGGAGGCCCAGCCTGCCGCTGCACAAATGTCATGAATGGGAATCCCACTGGACCACGCCCACGATGAGGCCATGCCTCTGGTGGAGTGTGCCCGAATGCCCAAAGGGCACTGCAGGTTTTTAGATGCGTAAGCAGCTGCGATAGCATCGACTATCCATCTGGACAGGGTGTGTTTCGAGGCGGCGAGACCCTTGGTGCGCCCACCAAACGAAACAAAAAGCTGCTCTGAACGCCTGAAGGCGGCGGAGCGCGAAATATAGCTTCTCAGCGCCCTAACTGGGCAGAGGAGGTGACTATCTGCCTCGCAGCCAGTATTCGGCAGGGCTGAAAGGGAAATGACCTGCGCTCTGAAGGGAGTGCCCAAAATTTTTGGGACGTACCCATGCCTCGGTCTGAGAATAACTTTAGAGTCATTGGGTCCGAACTCGAGGCACGCAGCGTTAGTGGATAACGCGTGAAGGTCTCCCACACGTTTTACTGAAGACAGTGCTATCAGAAAAACGGTTTTGAGCGTGAGGTATTTCATGTCCACAGTTTCTAAGGGTTCAAAGGGATGTGCTTTCAGTGCGTCTAAGACCAGTGAAAGATCCCACATAGGAACCGAAGGGGGTCGCGGGGGGTTCATCCTCCTCGCTCCTCTAAGGAAGCGGATGACAAACTCGTTCCTTCCTAATGCGCGGCCCGGCTCTGAAACAGAGAGCGCTGAAATGGCCGCGACATAGACTTTGAGCGTGGAGGGGGACCTGCCCGCGTCCAGTAGCTCTTGAAGGAAGCACAATACTTGCGAGACCCCACATGTCTGTGGATTGAGCCCTCTGGTAGTGCACCATTTGTTAAACACAGACCATTTAGACGTGTAGAGCCGCCTCGTGGAGGGGGCTCTAGATTGTATGATCGTGTTCATCACCCCTTCTGGTAGATCAGCATGTAATTGTTGAGGCTCCACGCATGCAGAGACCAGTGCTCTGGGTGGGGATGCCAAATCGAGCCGCGGGCTTGAGAGAGAAGGTCTCTCCGCACCGGAATCGGCCAAGGGGCTGAGTCTGCCAATTGTATGAGTTCCGGGAACCAAGCTTGGTTCTCCCAGAACGGGGCTATGAGGAGCACTGTGTGGCGCGCTTCCCTGACTCTCTCGATGACCTGAGGCAGCAGAGAGACTGGTGGAAACGCATATAGCGGGCCGCTAGGCCAAGGCTGGGCCAGCGCGTCCTCGCTCTTCGAAAAGAACGCTGGGCAGTGTGCGTTGTCTTTTGACGCAAAGAGGTCGACTTTCGCTCTGCCAAAGCGGCGCCACAGCGACTGGACTGTTTGGGGGTGTAGAGACCACTCCCCAGGGGGAACGTTGTCCCTGGACAGTCTGTCGGGGCCCTCGTTCAGATGGCCAGGCACATGCGATGCTCTCAGAGAGCGCAGAGAGTGCTGAGCCCAAACGAGGGGGCGTTCCGTCAGGGCGCAGAGTTGCTTTGATCTGACACCGCCCTGGCGGTTCACATAGGCCACTACTGAAGTGTTGTCCGTGCGGACTAGAACATGGTGACCATGGAGGAAAGGGAGGAAGTGCATGAGCGCTTTCTCGACCGCGAGCATCTCTAGACAGTTTATGTGTAGGAGATTCTCCTGGTCTGACCAGTGGCCAAAGACCGGTCTGCCTTCGAAGAGCGCTCCCCAACCTAGGTTGGACGCGTCTGTTGAGACAACTTTCCGGTGTGAAACCACTCCCATATTCACTCCCGTGTGATACCATTCGGCTGCTAGCCAGGGCTGCAGGGCTGAGACACAGACCTGAGTCACTCTGATTAGTGAGCCGCCGGTCGCCCAGGCTGGATGGGATACGCGCGTTCTCAGCCAGCGTTGAAGCGGGCGCATGCGCAGTAAACCCAGCTGAAGCACTGCTGCAGCTGAGGCCATATGCCCCAGAATGCGCTGAAATGCCTTCAGGGGAACCCGGTTGCCTTCTTTGAAGGATGCAGCGAGGCGCTGGATGCGACGCGCGCGCTGCTCCGACAATCTGGCCGTCATCGCCACCGAGTCCAGTTCTATTCCGAGAAAGGAAATCGACTGCCGGGGCGAGAGCGAGCTCTTGGTCCAGTTGACCGCTAGACCCAGACCCTCCAGGTGGTCGAGTAGCGCTGTTCTGTGAGACACAAGTTCTGTCTCTGACTGCGCTAGAACGAGCCAATCGTCCAAGTAGTTCAGAATTCGCATTCCCTGACTCCTCAGGGGAGCGAGAGCCGTGTCCATGCATTTCGTAAATGTACGGGGTGCTAAAGACAGGCCGAACGGCAGGACTGTGTATTGATAAGCTCGACCGTCGAAGGCGAATCTCAAAAATGGCCTGTGACGGGGAGTTATCTGGATCTGGAAATACGCGTCTTTCAGATCGAGAGAGATAAACCAGTCTCCTGGGCGAATTTGCGCGAGGATCTGTCTGGTTGTAATCATCCTGAACGGCCGTCTCATGAGAGCCTTGTTCAGATGTCTCAGATCTAAAATAGGTCTTAATGCTCCGTCCTTCTTGGGAACGAGGAAGTAACGGCTGTAAAAGCCTGACTCGCTCAGGGAAGGATGCACCTGTTCTATGGCCCCTTTTCGCAGCAGCTTTGTTATTTCTGCTTGAAGCAGATGTGCTGTTTCCAAACTCACTTTCGTTTCCGTCTGCGCTAGAAAGCGCGGAGGGCGACGAGCAAATTGGAGCGAATAACCGTGTCTTATGGTGTTGAGCACCCATTCTGACGCGCCCTGAATAGCCTCCCATGCTTTTGCATGCATAGCTAGGGGTCGAATGGTCTCTGGGTTCAGATCGCCGCGTTGCGCGGGATGGGGAACCTGTATCAGAGAAGACGGGGCGGCGCGCGCGCCGCCGATGCTCGGACACGAGGGCAGAAGAACAGGGCTGGCCGACTGTGCAGAATTTAGTAGCTCGATCTCGGGCGATGGAGCGTGAACTGCTGTCAAATAACCCAGGCGCGAGAGCGGCGTGGGGATTATGGTGTCTGAAAGTGGGCGCGCGTGCTCGTGAGCTGGCGCGGGATTTGCACTTATGACACGGCCAGTGTTTGGGGGCTTTATGAGGTTTGCAACCTGTCTGGCAGAGCGGGCAGTGGGCAGGTGTGAGCACAGGGCTGTGGGCACATTTCCTACACTTGATGCTCGAGCGGAAAGTTTCCGCTTTAAGAGATAGCGCTCTGGACGCGTTGCCATGGGAACCTGGTCTGTGTGAGGCAGTGAGCACACGGGAGTGGGCACTTTTTCTACACTTAATACCCCTGCGGTTTGAGCCGTAGCAATTTGAGGTAACTGAGTGACAGAGCGAGCAGCGAGTAGTTGTGAGCACGGAAGTGTGGGCACATTTACTACATTTAGTACTCGAGCGGTGTGAGGCCGCTTTATGAGAGAGCGCTCTGGGCGCGTTACCATGGGGATTGTACTTGTGTGAAGCAGTGAGCACATGGGTGTGGGCACATTTTCTACACTTAAAGCACTTATACTCTTTTTGAGATTTATCTGGGTCGCCGTGAAAACGGCGTTTGTGTGCAGGCGAGCGAGTGTTAATACTGGCTCGTTGGCTGCGGTGTGTGCTGCTGCAGTAGCCTGAACATAGGGGACTGACAGAGCTGTGCGTTTTGATGGCGGTCCGGCCGTAGCGGGACTCAACCATCTTTTCCTCCTTGCGGATGCTAGGAGGACTTCGCGGGCTCGGGCTTCAACGCGATCTTGGGCCGCAGGCCCCGTGGGGGGCGGCGGTCTGTGACGGCTGGTCGAGCGCGACCTGGGGCGATTGCCCTGGCGTCGCTGCGAAGCGCTGGGGGGCCTGGAAGAGCGCTGGTTAGAGCTGCGCACAGGAGGCTGAGTTTGAGGGCGGCCTGTGGCTGAGCTCGAACGGCGGGGCAGGAAGAGGTCCATCGCCTGCGACGCCTTCTGTACTTCAGAGAACCGATCCACAATTCCGCTGACCGCAGGGCCAAAGAGGCCGGTGGGCGAGAGTGGTGCGTTCAGAAACACAGCGCGCTCTGACTCACTCATGTCCGCGAGCGTCAACCAAAGGTGTCTGTCGATGACGGTGAGCGCGGCCATGGATCTGCCGATGGCTTGAGCAGCGGTCTTGGTAGCGCGCAGCGCGAGATCCGTAGCGCTGCGCAGATCGGTTAAGGCAGACTGATCCGAGCCCTTCTCGTCCAGTTCACGGAGGAGGTCGGCTTGAAGGATCTGAAGAATAGCCATTGAGTGCAGGGCGGAAGCAGCCTGGCCGGAGGCGGCGAAAGCGCGGCCGGCGAGAGCTGAGGTGGTCCTGCAGGCTTTAGACGGCAGGGCAGACTTTGAGCGCCATCTAGCAGACGGCGGGCAAAGGTGCGTTGCCACAGCATCCTCAACGGCGGGGATGCCGTTATAGCCGTTCTCGGCGGCTCCGTCCACCTGGGAGAGAGCCGAGGAGACTGGCGGGCGGAGTCTGGTGGAGAACGGAGCGTTCCAGGACTTAGAGAGCTCGGCGTGGAGCTCAGGCAGGAAGGGTGCTGACCTAGAGGCAGGCGCAGGGCGGCGGCTAGGCAGAAAAAACCCGTCAAGGCGATTGGGTTCCGGCTCCTTAGGTGGGGACCAATCCAGTCCCATTCTCTCGACCGCTAAAGTGAGGAGGCGGAGAAGCTCTGCGTCAACACTAGCGCGGGTTCGAGAAGACTCCAGAGTCGAGGGGGCGGAGCGGTGAGAGCCCGACCACTCCTCGCTGTCAGACACGAGCAAAGAGCAGCTGTCAGCGGCATCATCTGCATCATCCCCCAGGGCGACGGCAGTGCGGGCAGTGGCCGGCCGCTGCGCGTCGGAGAAGGGTGGGGGGGAAGGAGAGAGCGAGGCTCGCGGGAGAGGTTCCGGCGAGCACTCAGCTGTAGCGTCCAGTTCCGGCGGCCTTTGAGAGCGACGTTTCTTCTTTCGTGGCCCGGAAGAAGCGGCCGGAGAAGGTGGAGTTTCTTCAAACTTAGCGAGTCGAGCCCGTAGGGTCGACATCGGTAACTCCTCACACTGTTCGCAGCCGCCCTCGGAGAGAGCGCGAACAGCGTGGTCAAAGCCCAGGCAGAGAGCGCACAGCACGTGGCGGTCTCCGTCGCTGAGCGCGGCTCTGCACGAGCCACAGGATGTGCGAGGCATTTGAAACAACGCCTCGCGCTCTTTTAGATGCAAGTGTGTCGCGGCGGACACACAAACACACAACACAGAGCAGAAAAGGATATATATATGCCGGATGGCGCAGCAGGCAGGGAAGGCTGAAGGCGGCGAGCGGCCGGCGTCCTCAGGCTGAGATCCTCGGCGTGCTGGTCGCTGGATTCGACGGCGGCTTCCTCGGAGATCAGCGATGCGAAGAGCTTCGCTGAAGAGACAGAAATCAGCGAAGCAGCCTCTGTTCCTTGCTTATATACGCTAAGCCACACCCCTAATGACGGGCTGTGACGCACTAAGCGCGCCAAGCGCGCTCATTGGACGTGACGTCACGCGCAAGGCTCAGCCATAGGCTGCTGCAGTTGCCGCAGAGCAGCCAATGGGCACGCGATTCGCTTGCCCTAGGTCTGCAGGCTGCCGCACTGCGTTGACAAGTTTTAAAAAAAATGTGGATAATTTTTGGCTTCAGTATCTCGAGAAAGGAGACTTTCCCGCAGCGTAAGCTAGTTTACGCAATACGAGAGAACCTCTCGTAAGAGAACTCATTTATGTAATCTCAACTCAAATGGATTAAGTAAAATGGTTGAAAAGAATTGTGTTGGATTAACTCCATTTACTTAAGTAAATTGAACAAGCATCAAATGTTATTTTGGTCTATTTAACTGAAACATGTTCTTTCAACATGAACATATTGAGTTAAGCCAAACGCAACTGTTTCAAGTCAGTTTAACGCAATGCATTGTGTTTGAATGAGAAAGCTAATACAATGGTGTTAAATTAAGTTATTTTTTTTAAGTAAACTGAACAGTATCGTAAAATAATTTTTTGAGTGAATTCTCTCTGGTGACATGCAGGACTTGTTGCTACTTCTGTCGCATCGTGACTGTAATTTACACAGTTATTTATGGCTTCCTGATGACAACCCCCGTACACAACAGGGGGACGAGGGCTGACCCCAATCACTGTCCTGATAAACTCAGAGCTCAGCCTCAGTTATCGCACGCATAACTCGGCTGTGTAAAGATGCCTTAATAATATTTACTAGTGATGCTCTGATCGATTGATCGCAGATCGGTATCGGCCGATAATCACATTCTATCATCTCGATCAGTAGTCACAAAATTTCACCGATCTGATTGCGATTTGATGACTTAAAACTGTAAAAGGTCGCTGCTAACGCACATGTAAACGCTATACAGATTAGGATTTCACATAAGAGACGGAAAGATGACGATAACTATACATTATTTAAGGCTATTTCTATTCTTTAGGATATTGATATATTAACTGTTGTTGTCAAGTAAGCTTCACTACTAATGTTCTCCCCGCTGTGAGCTTGTGTGCTCCTCTAAACTGTCCGGGTGCCGCTGCTCTCGCTGTCGACTGCTGACGCCTCTGTTCACACAATATCACGTTATTAACAATCCTTTATACAATCACATTCCTTTGTGGATCCTCCTGATCTGCTCGTTCATCTTTCATCTTGATCCCTCAGCCGGACTGAGTGTCAGAAGAGCTGCTGTGTGACTGGAGTAGGGTGACCATATTCCAGGACATGTCCGGCCGGGATTTCGAGATCGCCCAAAATATCCGGGATACGGCTTTTGCTTTCTACATGCACACCTTTTGATTCAGTAGACTGTAGAAAGCAAAAGCCGAATCCCGGGCATTTTGGGCGATCTCGAAATCCTGGGCAGACATGTCCTGGTTAAACAGGACGTATGGTCACCCTAGACTGGAGTTAACAGAGAAACTGAGAAAACACCAGTAAAACAAACCATTATCAGTTTAAACTAAAGCTTGGACTCGATATAGTGTTCCTTACAACTTACCAGAGATCCAGTGATCATGGATATTGACATGCAGCAGGAATCGTGTTTCTGACATTTATATGAGCCTGATTTCGACACCGGGGAAATACATAAAGCAAATTTACATGTGAATGCTTTATATAAATACAATATATACGTCTTAATCCATGTGATCACTTATATCAATGATATATACAGTATATCATCATATCATCCAGCCCTAAATCTTGTATAGTTTTTGTCAGTGTTTATTTAAACATCAAATTAGGCAGAATATAATGACAGTAAATATTTAATTGATAAGTTGTCAATACAATAAATATATGGTATGATTTTACCTAAAAATTCTACATATTGAGACACAATGATAACTGCAAATCTACATTTGTATTTACACAATATCTAATTATTGCCTCTCTCTCTACTGAGAATGAATGATAAAACAGGTGGTAATTGCTGTGTTCGCTGTTTAAGCGTGGGGGAAAACTGTTTTTGTGCCTAGATGTTCTAGTGCACAGAGATCTGTAACGTCAGCAGAAGAGCAAAGGGTCGTGTCCGGGGTGAGATGGTCTGTGATGACGTTCCTGCCCGTTTCTTCACTCTGGAGATGGACAAGTCCTGAAGGTTGGGCAGATGCACACCTCTTCTTCTGTCTGATGTACTGGCTGACCCAAACCAGACAGTTATAGAAGAGCACAGAACACACTCCATAACAGCTGAGTAAAACTGTGTCATCAGTGCCTGTGGCAGGTTGAACTCTTTCAGGTGATGAAGAAAGCACAACCTCTGCTGGGCCTTTTCTGCAATAGAGCAAATATGATTGTCCCACTTCAGGTGCTGAGAGATGTAGAGACCAGGACCCTGAATGACTCCACAGTGCTGTTCATGATGGTGAGTGGGAATAATGCTGGGGTGATTCTCCTGAAGTCCACAATCATCTCCACTGTTTTGAGCGTGTTCAGCTCCAGGTTGTTGTGATGAACCAGACAGCAGCTTCTCTTTAACCTCCAGCCTGTAAGCAGACTCTTCTCCGTCCTGGATGAGGCCGATGACTGTGTTGTCGTCTGTAAACTTCAGGACCTTGACAGAGGGTGTTTAGAGGTGCAGTTGTTGGTGTACAGTGAGAAGAGCAGTGGGGAGAGCACACAACCCTGAGGAGCACCAGTGCTGATGGTGAAGGTCCTAGATGTGAGTTTCCCAGCCTCACTCGCTGCTGTCTGTCTGAAGCTGGAGATCCACTGACAGATGAAGGTGGTACAGAGAGCTGGGTCAGTTTATTCAGGAGGATATCCGGGATGATGGAGTTGAAAGCGGAGCTGAAGTCCACAAATAAGATCCTTGCGTGAGTCCCAGATCTGTGGAGATGTTGCAGGATATAATACAGTCCCATGATTCATCCTGTTCCACCTTTACTTTAAAACCAGCTGCTCTTGAACATCCTGGATGAGGCCGATGAGAAAACAATCAGTGTTCAGTGGAACAAAATGCAAATTAAAATATTTAAATTACTGTTTTTGAGTTACACTGAATTCCTGTAATCAGATTAATTACCGACTTGCAGATATTTGTGTTTTTATAAGATAATAGATGTAAAGCATGAATCATGTTCATATGTTTGTCAGTGTGTGTCGGTGCGACTCCTATTGAGTCTCTGTAAAGGAGAAACTAATGAGTGTACGGCGTATGGAATAAACCACAGGGAGCAAATACAAATGTTATTTTGAGTTCAAACACAAACCTTTAGTTAAAGCCGTTTGTCCTCTAGTTTAAACATGTTTGTAGGCTCTTAGTAAATAACTGAGAGTAAAGTAAGTGTAAAGTAGTGTGACGTGTTGCTTGTCACAGTAAAAACACACTAGAGACAGAGACATTTCTCATGTGAGCTGGACGCTGTGAGCTAAAGCTGGAACTGCACTGGTTTTAGCAGGAGTGCAGCGTTTTCCTACAATCTGACCAAGTCTGTTTTCACACTGAAATGATTCACTTGTAGCGTGGCCACATAAGGGGAAGTTTTAAATAAGATTAGTGCCATTTAACTAAGTATGTTGTGGCATTTTATGTATAACCTTGTAGGCTTTCCTCTGTACGCTGTTTATGCCTCGTTATCGTGTATTGGAAACCTCCTTATTGTTCTCGCGAGATCTGCTTGTGACGTTTCGTCATGTGTGGTCCTGTCATGTAAACAGGAAATTACTATAAGATTTGTCTTAAAAGGAGCCAGTATGCCGGTCTTCGGGGGAGATGTCTTCTCATCCACTAACCTGCCGGAGTGCATGTGGATTATTCTGTGATTGTCTGTCCTGGAAGCGCTGGGTCGCCGTTCCTGCGTGGAGTATTTTAGTTGGCTCGCTGCTAAGATTACTTTGATCGGAGGACATAAGCCAGTCATCACGTTCATTTATCACGCTCACGGACTTGACATTCTCACCGGTGAGGCTGATCCTAACATTGTATATACACGCTGGACTATATGACTTTTCACACGCACACACACACACACACATTCTCAACTGGTTGTATATATTGGTGTTGTATAAGGTATTATTGTATGGGTTGTTATTTAATGTTCTGTGAAGTTGTAAATACACGGCGGTTGTTTGCTAAACATATCTCTTTGTGATATTTGTGATCTCTTGCAAATTAGTAATTGATATACTGAACAGACAACGGGAACAGGCGGTCCTAATTATTTTGTAAACTCGGCTGTTTAGTACGGTTAGAGCGTTTTTTTGACACTTTTACTGACACAGTTAATAAAGCAGGGGTTGATGTATAAAGCTGTGACAGTGAGCTTTTCTTCTCTCACATATCAGAGGTAAATGAAGCTCTCTTTAATATCTCAGTGATGTTTCCTCACCTCAGGACACAGTTTGAGTCTCGTAGCTCGTCTCTGAGCCGCTGCTGTGAGTCTCCTATCTTATTGAAACTCAGATCAAGCTCTTTTAAAAACTGCAGTGCTTTTGAGTTCGTCAAAGACTGAGTTAAAGAAGAAACATCTGTAATGTCACAGTCCTGTAGACTAAAAAAGACAAACAGAGGAAGAGAGATTATCTCACAAACAAATCATGAATGTGAAGAATTTTCCACAAATATAATGTGAACTCAGAGTCATTGTGAGATATTGAGTATAAAGTGTTTTAGTTTAAAAGCCCAGAAAGTGCACTGCTATAAACAATGAAACATAAGCCCTGCTGTCTTCAAATAAATAAACTTCAGTCACACTGTAATTGCTGTACAGTATAATGATACTAACTGTAGTTTCTCCAGCTTGAATTGTGGGTTCATCAGTAGATCACTGAGGTTTTTCACTCCAGAGTCTCCTAGTTTATTCCCGATCAGGTTCAGCTCTCTCAGGTGTGACGGGTTTGATTTCAGAGCTGAAGTCAGGATGAGACTCTGTTTCTCTGTAATACTGCATGTATTCAGACTGAAGACAGAGAAATAACAATAGTTCACATCTGATGATCATCTTATTGAAGAGCTACAGCAGCATTTAGTTTCCAATAGTCTGTTCTGAAACCCAGTTACACTAGTTCTGTGTGCTGGAAGACACTTTTTCTTCTCTTTCATTTTTAACAATTTATTTGACATCTCTCTTCTTTATTCTCTGTTGAAAAGGCAGATTTCTGAATGTACACAATCAGTACATTGTATCAAATGCTGGAAATTAAACAATTACTAACTAGATAAAAAACACATAAAAATGTGAGCAACAGGGAAAACCCAGAAAGTGCACTGCTATAAACAATGAAACATAAGCCCTGCTGTCTTCAAATAAATAAACTTCAGTCACACTGTAATTGCTGTACAGTATAATGATACTAACTGTAGTTTCTCCAGTTTGAATTGAGGGTTCATCAGTAGATCACTGAGGTTTTTCACTCCAGAGTCTCCTAGTTTATTCCAGCTCAGGTCCAGCTCTCTCAGGTGTGACGGGTTTGATTTCAGAGCTGAAGTCACATCAGAACAACCTTCATCTGTCATATCACAGGAGCCTAAACTACATTAGCAGAGAGAGAGAAGAAAATAAGACACAAGAAAAGAAAACGTCTCGGTTACGTATGTAACCCTCGTTCGCCTCGTTCCCTGAGACGTTACGTCGGATGACGACGAATGGGGTTTCGCTTAGAAAGCCTATCATCTTCGAGTATATAAAACGAGCCAATGGCAATGAAATGCCATGGGTCTGCGGAATTTGCATAGCGTAACTCCGCCCCACCCTGGGGGTATATAAGGAAGTGCGTTGGCAACATGCAGATATGTCTTCGCTGAGGAGCCGAGACTGAACTCAGGCGTTCCAGCGGTACAGCGGAAGTGGCAGGGAGACGTAACGCCTCCGTTCCCTACTCAGGGAACGAGGGTTACATACGTAACCGAGACGTTCCCTTTCGTTGTCACTCCGAGTTACGTTGGATGACGACGAATGGGGTTCCCAGTGTAATCACGCCACCTCTCGACTGTCTTCCAGTGCCCTGCGTAAGTCTGAGCTCCCTGTCGTTAGACTGGCACGGACGAAGGACTCCTACTTAACACAGGAATACCGAGGTACACTGGGAAGCATATTTCAGTGGAAATATGCAATCATGCCCAACCCGAAGGGGGGGACTTAGAATACACATATGACCCCAAAGGGTTACATATGGGGAATCACTGGGATGTCCAGCCCCATTTTTCAACCCCAGGGGTGGCAAGGTGGCTTGCCGAGGGAAAGACACATGCTCAGAGAGGCTTACAGTGGAAATACACATGTGGGGGTCGCCCAGAGGGGGAACCATGCACATGGAGGCACCTAGCCAAGCGCGAAAGCTGCCAGTGGCATAACTCTGGCGTTGACGTCGTCAGTGCTGGAGGAGACTCAGGCCTTATTAGGCTCACCTGAGGAGAATATCGCACGTATCCCGTCTGTGGAGAGGAATGGCGAGCAAGTGAAGACACCTGAGCAGAATCTAGTACCGGCTAGTTGAAGCGAATACATGAGAAGAAACTGGCTCCACTCGGAGATTAGAGAATCTCGCAAATGTATTAGGTGTCGCCCAGCCTGCAGCTCTACAGATGTCTGTAGCGAGGCGCCAAGCGCTAGAGCCCAAGAGGATGCCACACTCCGAGTGGAGTGGGCCGTCACACCAAGGGGGCATGGTCGACCTTGCTGCTGGTATGCCAAAGCAATGGCGTCCACTATCCAGTGAGACAACCTTTGCTTGGAGAGAGCCTTTCCCTTCAGCTTCCCACCATAACAGACAAAGAGCTGGTCTAAGGTCCTGAAACACTGAGTTCTGTCTACGTAAGCACGGAGTGCGCGTACTGGACAAAGCAGTGCCAAGGCTGGGTCTGCCTCCTCCAAGGGCAGCGCTTGCAGGTTCACTACCTGATCTCGAAAGGGGGTGGTAGGAACCTTGGGCACATATCCAGGCCGGGGTCTCAGGATCACGTGAGAGTTAGCCGGCCCGAATTCCAGGCACGCTTCGTCAACCGAAAATGCCTGCAGGTCCCCTACCCTCTTGATGGAGGCCAATGCAACCAGGAGCGCTGTCTTAATTTACAGGAACTTAAGCTCCACTGATTGCAGAGGCTCAAAGGGAGCGCTCTGCAGGGCAGATAAAACCACTGAGAGATCCCAAGAGGGTACGAGGGGAGGACGAGGAGGATTCAGTCTCCTCGCTCCCCTCAGGAACCTGATGATCAGGTCGTGCTTTCCCAGAGACTTACCATCAACTGCGTCATGATGTGCGGCAATAGCGGCAACATACACTTTCAGGGTGGAGGGAGACAGCCTTCGCTCCAACCCTTCTTGCAGGAAGGAAAGCACGACACTGATCGGGCATTTCGTGGGTTCTTGATGTTTTGAAGAACACCAGTTGACGAAGAGGTTCCACTTCAACGCATAGGCATGTCTCGTGGACAATGCTCTAGCGGAAGTGATGGTAGCCACCATCGCTGGTGGTAGGGTACTCAAAGGGTGCCCCGTCCCTGACAAAGCAGGTCCTTCCTCAGGGGAATTGGCCAGGGAGGTGCTGTCGCGAGGAGAACTAGTTCTGAGAACCAGGTGCGGTTGTGCCAATACGGGGCAACCAAAATGACCTGCTCCTCGTCCTCCCTGATCTTGCGCAGGGTCTGCGCAAGGAGGCTCACTGGGGGAAACGCATACTTGCGTAGGCCCCGCGGCCAGCTGTGCGCCAGTGCATCCGTGCCGAGCGTGCCCTCGGTCAGGGAATAATACAGGTCGCAGTGGGATGAGTCGTGGGAGGCAAACAGATATACCTGTGCGTCCCCGAACTGATCCCAAATCAGCTGGACCGACTGGGGATGGAGTCTCCATTCTCCAGCGGGTGGTTGAAGCCGAGACAGCTCGTCGGCCGCCTGGTTCAGGTCTCCCGGGATATAAATGGCTCGAAGCGACCTCAGATGCTTCTGACTCCATATGAGGAGGTGGCGAGCGAGTTGCGACATACGGCGGGAGCGTAGACCACCTTGATGGTTAATGTACGCTACTGTGACGGTATTGTACGATCGAACTAGTACGTGACGACCCCTGAGCAACGCACGGAAGCGGTGCAGGGCGAGACGTACAGCCAGCAACTCGAGGCAATTGACATGCCAAAGGTGCTGGGGTCCTGTCCAGGAGCCCGCGGCAGCATGTCCATTGCACATGGCACCCCAGCCCGTGGAGGAGGCATCTGTCGATACAACAACATGCCTGGAAACTCGTTCCAAGGGCACTCCGGCCCGAAGAAAACTGAGGTTTGTCCAGGGGGTGAAGGTCTGACGGCAGGTCGAAATCACTGGGACTCGGAGCGTGCTGTGTTGCCATGCCCACTTCGGGACTCGATCGTGAAGCCAAAGCTGAAGCGGTCTCATATGAAGCAATCCGTGCGGCGTTACTGTGGCTGCCTTATGCCCCAGGAGCCACGGAAATAGTTTCAGTGGAACCGCACTCTTGCCCTCGAATTAACGAAGGCAAGCCAGCAGAGACTGCATGGCAGTCCGAGTCGATTTCCATACCGATAAAAGAGATCCTCTGCACGGGGCAGAGTTTGCTCTTCTCCCAGTTGAGCACTAGGTCCCTGTGTTCGCAAACCTGGTCTCGAGAGTGAGCTAGGATCAGCCAGTCGTCGAGATAGTTCAGGATGTGAACCCTGTGTTCCCGTAGGGGGACAAGGGCTGCCTCGACGACCTTCGTAAAGACGCGAGGAGACAGGGCTAGCCCGAAAGGGAGAACCGCGTACTGGTATGCCTGCCCCTCGAAAGCAAACCGAAGAAACGGTCTGTGTCAAGGAAGAATGGAGACATGGAAGTAGGTGTCCTTCAGGTCGATCGCTGCAAACCAATCCTGCGGCCGCATGCATTAGAAAAGGCGTTTGGCCGTGACCATCTTGAACGGCATCCTGTGAAGGGAGCGGTTCAAGACGCGCAGGTCCAGGATCGGTCGTAACCCACCGGTTTTCTTCGGTACAATGAAGTAGGGGCTGTAGAAAGCCGGACTTCATTTCGGCTGGAGGGACAATCTCGATCGCACCCTTCGCCAGTAGGGTGGCGACCTCTGCTCTCATGACAGGGGCATTGCCACCGACCATCGTAAAGCAGACTCCCGCGAAGCGGGGAGGAGATCGTGCGAACTGAATCGCATAGCCGAGCCTGATGGTCCTCGCGACCCAGCGAGACAGTCCAGGAAGCTGTAACCAGGCTTCCAAGAACTGTACCAGCGGGGTCATGCGGACCACAGACGTACCCTCGGTGGTGCAGCGAGGCGGAATGACCGGCCCAGGCGTGGGTGGCATAGCCGCCCGATGCGGGGGCACGGTCATTATCCGCGTCCTGCCAGAGGAGGCCAGGGGAGGACCAGCGTACCACGGGGGCGTGCTCTGGCAGGGGACTGGCGAGAGATGGTGACGAGAGTGGCGAGGCTCGTGAGGCTGTCGTCCGCGACATCTGTGGGCTCAGAAATGGGTATGTCAGTTCTGTCTTTAACCACATTAGGGTGCTGCCCGTCGAGGGACGAGCAGCGGGAGTGGGAAAACCAAGGATTCTCCCCCGGCCCTCCACCGGGGGAAGGAGCGGCCCTGCTACCGTCTCCTGCACAAAATTGAACGCCATCTCTGAGCAGCCTGTCTCAGGAGCGCCGCTTGGCCTGGCGTTTAGCGGGGCGCGGGGCTGGAGGGGGCTGTGACGCCTTCCTGCGGTTTCCTCCACGGCGTGGCCCGGGTGAAGGCTGCTGCTGGGGCCCTGCGGGAGGGGGGGGAACCGTAGGAGGGCGTCCTCGGCGGCGAGCAGTCTGAGGCGCCTGTGCCGACAGCTGGGTGGAGGCAGCAGCGGGCCGTCGGGGCAGGACATGTTTTAGAGCCTCAGTTTGCTTCTGGGCAGTCGAGAACTGTTGGGCAAAGTCCTCGACTGCCCCGCCGAAGAGGCCAGCCTGGGATATGGGGGTGTCGAGGAAACGGGTTCGCTCGGCCTCCCGCATATCAGCCAGGTTGAGCCACAGGTGTCTCTCCTGGACCACACAGGTGGACATCACCTGATCCAGGGAGCGTGCGGTCACCTTCGTCGCTCGGAGAGCAAGGTCGGTGGCGGCACACAGCTCATCGAAGAGCCCTGGGTCAGTCCTCCCCTCGTGCATGTCATGCAACATCTGGGCCTGGTAGACCTGGAGTGTCACCATGGCATGCAGTGAGGAGGCTGCCTGCCCCGCAGCTCTATAGGTCTTCACCACAAGCGTGGAGGAGAACCTACAGGCCTTGGAGGGGTGCTCAGGGTCGCCGTGGGAAGAAGCACTCTGGGGACATAACTGCATGACACAGAGCGTTCAACCTGGGGAACCCCAGTGTACCCTTTGGCAGCCGCCTGGTCGAGAGGAGGCAAGGCGGCTGAGGTCGCCGAGCGATCGCGGGAAGACAAGGGTGCCTTCCAGGACCTCGTGACCTCCTCATGCACGTCCGGGAAGAAAGGCATTGGGGTTGGACGCTGACGGGGATCAGCGGCCGCACCCAAAAACCAATCGTCCAGCCGCGAGCGCACTGGACCAGGTGGCGGGGACCACTCAAGACCAATGGCCGCTGCTGCCCGGGAAAGCATGGCCGTCAGCTCGGGATCAGACTCTGGCAATGCTGGAGCACCCGAAGGTGGCAGCACAGCCGAATCTTCACTTCCCAAGGACTCCTGCTCACCTTGTGATGCAGCGATCGACATCAAATCTTCCTCTGGAGCGCCGAATGAGACCCGCGGCAAGTCAGAGGACTGTCCTGCGGGCTCATTCGGAACACTCGCGGGTTGCACAGTGCTAGAGGGAGGTGTGGAGCGTGGAATAGTCGGCGCTTTATTCCACACCGTAACCCTCAGGTCACCCTGGCCGCCAGCCGAAGTACCAGCTCTCGCGGAGCTCGTAGATCGGGGTGCGAATGAGGGGACTCTACCATGAAGGTCATTGAGTCTCGACCGCAACCGTGCGATGGGCATGTTCCCGCAATGGGAACATGACTCATCCGCAAACGCTGCCTTAGCGTGATCAATGCCCAAACACACAAGACAGCGATTGTGCCCACCAGAGTCAGAAATGTACAGACCGCAACCAGAAGTGCACGGGCGAGGCATCTTTAAGAAGACGTGCCGCGTGCAAGCTCTTTTAGAAAGGAGATTTCTCCACAAGTGTTGAAGCGACCAGGGAGATGACACACACAAACACTGGCAAATCACTGCACAGATAAGCAGGGAATGTGCAGTCGCTGGAACTCGCTGTCACACCAACACCTGGAAAGAGGCTCGTCTCGAAGAGAATAGAGATGAAAACTCAGGATTTGGCTGTGGAATGAAGTGCTGAACTTGGCTCCGAAGCAAAAACATATCTGCATGTTGCCAGCGCACTTCCTTATATACCCCCAGGGTGGGGCGGAGTTACGCTATGCAAATTCCGCAGACCCATGGCATTTCTTTGCCATTGGCTCGTTTTATATACTCGAAGATGATAGGCTTTCTAAGCAAAACCCCATTCGTCGTCATCCGATGTAACTTGGAGTGACAACGAACGGGAACTCTTTATTCTGTAAAGTCACATCATCTTCATAAGCAAATAAAGCAGACAGAGGAAGAGAGATCTTCATCTTTATTTCACCAGATCACAAAATACAAAGTCTGCACAAATACAATGTTAAAGTGTTTTAGTTTAAACTGTTGAAGTGATTTTAAGCATTTTGATTCTTGTATGTGAATGTGACTGACCTCAATCTCTCCAGTTTACAGTGTGAATCCTTCAGTACGGCACATAAGTGCTTCACTCCTGTGTTTCCTAGTTCATTCCCGCTCAGGTTCAGCTCTCTCAGGTGTGACAGCTTTGATTTCAGAGCTGAAGTCAGGACGAGACTCTGTTTCTCTGTAATACTGCATCTATTCAGACTGAAGACAGAAAGAGAAAATGACTCAGATCTAGGGGTGGGAATCTCTAGGCACCTCACGATTCGATTCGATTACGATTCAGAGGGTAACGATTATCGATGCATCTTTTTTTTTTTTTTTGACAACTTGGTACTTTTAAAGCAAAGTATTTATGATGACCCATAAAGAATTTACTTCCAATACTTCCTATATTAATTGTATTAATAAAACAAAAGGAAGTGATTTGGCAAGTCAACTGTAAGGTTACATTTGCCAGCATATGTCCCAACATTGCAAAGAACCAACAGGAAAATAAACGTGTGCCTGCACTAGCAGAATACTTGTAGCAAAATCACAAACAGTTTTCTTTCAAAAATATAGAATGATGTACCAGCATCTCTCATACAAACATAATGCTTGTGGACTTGCGCATATTCTGAATAATTAGTAACATACAAAGCCGCTCTTATACACAACTAAATAATAAAGAGTTATGACTTGAAATGTTTGTTGTATACCACAATCAAAAACAGCTTATACAAAAAAAGTGAATGAACATCTGCAGAGAGCACAGTCAAAGTGTAGCTTTTTGTGACTGGCATTGCACTGATACACACTGTGACTGTGGAGGGCCGTATAACGTACGTATAACAGATCGGTTTACAGCATATTGATGTGAAAACTAAACAATACAGAAAGCAGCTCTCATACAAAAAATACTAAATAGGTCACAATGAAATTACCAACTTTCCATACGTTAGCTTTTAATGAAGAGGGTGCCATTAGAATTTGTCGCTCAGCCATCATGCGTCTCTGTTGTGTGCGTCTCTGTTATGTGCACGCCACAGACTGTCCGCGCACTGCACGTCCGCTTTAGAGTTCCGCCTTTTGTGTTCCGTCAATATTACATTATTAGAGAAAGAAAATATATATAATAAAAAGAAATTCCGACATTTGTGAATCGATTCAGAATCATCCGCATCGCGATGCATCTTAGAATAGATTTTTTCCCCCACCCCTACTCAGATCTATGATGATCAACTAACGTGTTTAGCTTCATCCAGCAAACTTTTGCTGACAAATAAACAGGGATATCAAGGTAAAGGTAACATGGAGAAAGACTACACATTGTTCATTTAAATATACTACCAACATTGTAACAATAAAAAGGCTGAAAGCGTTGATCTATTTATGTTAGTAAACACATTCTTTTCATTTAATCTTTAAGGTTCTTTCATGTCAATGTTATCCTTGGTTTGCTCATCGGTGTCTCATAAGTTTTCTTATCCAATGAGAAGACACTTGCTCTTAATTATTCATGACACCACGTGGAACTTTCCAGTGACAGACACGTCAAACTATGATATCGCGTAGTAGATGAAAGAGGCAATGATGGGACGCGCGTTTTTTTTACGTGGTGCAGAAGATCCAGTGCATCTTTCCCCGCGATGCTGCCAGGGCTGGACTGCGGGCGGTTGGTTGGCCATCAACCACGGACACATCTAAACTACCGTATTTTCCGGACTATAAGTCGCTCCGGAGTATAAGTCGCATCAGTCAAAAAATGCGTCATGAAGAGGAAAAAAACATATATAAGTCGCACTGGACTATAAGTCGCATTTATTTTGAAATTTATTTCACAAAATCCAAGACCAAGAACAGACATTTAATCTGGAAAGGCAAGTTATTCAACTACACAGTAGCACACAGAACAACAGGCTGAGTAGGTGTCCGGTATGTTAACGCAACACATTAACAGTTATTCAGCTACACAATAGCATAAAGAACATATACCTGGGAGGCTGAATAGGCTAAATTAACATAAGCCAGTGAGTCCAACAAGCAAGTTACCAGTAAACAAGTTCACCAAGCCCCCGCTATCTCATTCCACATCACTGAATCCATTGAATTTTCTTCATCCTTGGTGTCGCTTCTGAACAACTCCGCCAACTAGAGCGCCCTCTCACGGCTGTAGACAGTAATGTTTTCTCTTGGTTTATCTCAGTCTGAATTAATTTTGATATATAAGTCGCACCTGACTATAAGTCGCAGGACCAGCCAAACTATGAAAAAAAGTGTGACTTATAGTCCGGAAAATACGGTATGTGTGTGTAGCAACCACTCAACTGGAGAATGGTGGACTTCGGCCTTGTACACCATTGCAGATTTCGCCTTGCGAGTGATGCGATCCCGAGGACTTTTCTATCGCTTCAGAGGTGTGTGTGTGTGTGTGTGTGTGTCTAAAATGTAACCCTGACCGTTTTACTTGCCTTTTGTTAAATTATCACTCGTTATTAAAAAGTAGATATTTCGATAATACCTCAACTGTATGGAACGTATGCTTAATTTGTGCAAATATCTATGTCACTGTCCATCTTTATTATGTGGGTTTGGGGGGCGCGTAGATCTAGGCTGTGTATGGAAGGTTTTTATTTATTTTTACGGAAAATTTATTATTTTCAAATATATGCATTTATAGTGTGTATATAAACAAATATATTTTATAATGACATAATTATACATATGTGTAGAATTGAA
This sequence comes from Rutilus rutilus, assembly GCA_021464565.1. Lineage (NCBI taxonomy): Eukaryota > Metazoa > Chordata > Actinopteri > Cypriniformes > Leuciscidae > Rutilus > Rutilus rutilus. The sequence continues at coordinate 48,451,808 of JAJAQA010000004.1, forward strand.
AATAATCCAAGATATTTTAAATGAACAAAGATATTTGCTTGACTGTTTTTCTACCCCCTCTTTCTGAGACAATGACCATTTGGAGTTCCTAAGGCACAGAGGGGCTGATAGTGATCTAGGCCTGCAGGCCATATGTTTGTACTTTGAGGGTCGATGAATTGTCACACCTTTAGTACAGTGGTGGAAGTGTAATTATCTGATTGGTCAGTTTGAATGTCTCACATTTGGGTTTTAGTCACATGGTCAAGGAAAGGATAAAAGAAGATTGTAACTGTTGCTCTGTCTCTTTGATGCTCTGGCTATCTTCTTCTCTGGGTCCCTTTCTTGGGGGCTCCTCTTTTCTTTGTGTCTCTCTCTCTCTCTCTCTCTCTCTCTCTCTCTCTCTCTTTTCTCTCTCTCTCAGGTAACATTTTTAATATATGCTGGGTACAATTAATAATATAAGTTATCATCATCTCATACATATATTTTGTAACTATTTTAAGTGTAAACATAACCATAATTTGTCATTAAACCTTTTCAATTGCAACTAATGTACTAACTAGTTTTGATTTGGTATTGACTTTGAAGTGCTACATATTGCAATACAATATCGTCACTATCTATAGCAACGCTCTCCCACAAATATTAAGCTATTGTAACTGCACTTATTTCCGTCGTTGGTATAAGTGGCAGTGGGTGGTATAGACAAGAAATGTGCAGTTTTCTACCATCTTGTCAATAACGTTTCTTTAGTCATTCGGCAGTTCTTGCAGCTTGAACCACTGCAGGAATCCACCCTTACATATGCATGTACATTTATATGTTTTAAATACAATTATGATTACTGTAGGTTAATATATGTAGCAGGGCATTCAGTTACTTTTGAAAGGACAAAAATAAGGTGTCAGTGTATTTCATTAGTCAAAGTGACTAATACTGAGTGACTAATCAAAGTGACTAGTCAAAGTGACTAATATCTGACTAATACAGATACTGATCACAGATTTTTTAAATGCACTTGTTAAATTTTTACAAGTTACAGAATACGCTGCACCAAAATTAGATATTTGTGAAATACAAAGATTAAATTGAAAGCAGTTATGAACAGTTCTGATTCTGGCGTAGAGTGTGGCGACCTCACCGCCCATCCTGAGACGAAAATCAAAGGATGCAATCAGCCAAGTCATGCGCACGACGTAAAAAATGCGATTGGCTGTGCAGGGCTAGTAACCCGCATGGCTTAAATAAAACTACTTCGAACGTCACAAAAGAAGTACCCATTCCGGGCAACAAACCGTCTTTGTCGCGTCGCTGTGCGATTAATTCGCTTATGATGGTGTATACACCCGACAATGCAGCGATAACACAGGACAACAAAAATACCACCAACTCAGCTTCCCACCGCCACTTCTTCCACCGTAAAACAACCAATGTAGCAACATACAATGTCCGAGCGCTACGCAGAACAAACAAAGACGGCAAACTCTCAACACCTGAAACTTTCGAACAATCAGAAAGATTTCACCAGCTAATCCATGGCTGTGAAGACAAAAATATAGATATTGTAGCAGTACAAGAGCATAGACTACCAGCCTCAGACAACATCAATACCTATACAGAAACCTACAACAATAAAGAATGGCGATTCGACTATTGCTCAGCAACAAAAACATCTCAGGGAAATCATTTCGGAGGAATCGGCCTTCATACAAACAGTGAAGCAGCCAAAACTATGACATCAACAACTAAAGTGTCAGACAGAATAATGAAAGCGAATTTCCCTGGCAATCCATCAACAACTGTCATTGTTGCATACGCACCAACCGAAGAAAAGCCAAAAGCAGAGAAAGACGAGTTCTATGCCAAGTTGTTAAAGTGCGCACAAGAAGCACCAGCACACAACATGCTTGTCATCGCAGGTGACTTCAACGCAAGAATCGGCCTCGACAGCAGTATATCGAACCCGAGAGCAGTAGGCAAACATGTCCTACACGAGAAGACGAACGACAATGGCAGTAGAGTTCTGCGAGACAACAAACACAAGATCTGCTCAGTTCAGATTCCCGCACAAGAAGTCTAGAATCTGGACGTGGCAACCCGACGCTAACAGAAAGGAAAACAACTTGACCACATACTTATAAGCGGAAAATGGGCAAACTCAGTTAAGAACATTCGAGCATATAACACAGTAGACGTCGGCTCAGATCATCGCCTAGTCAATGCGCAAATAAGAGTCACCCTTACGAAAAAAAAGTATACTTCAAGTTCTCTTACGAGAGGTTCTTTCGTACTGCGTAAGAACTTACGCTTGGGGGAAAGTCTCTTTCCGTGAGATATTGAAGCCAAAAATTATCCTTAATTTTTATATAATGCGTTGCAGCAGCATACAGACATAGGCGAGGCAGCTTGCGCGCCTATTGGCTGCTCTGCGGCAACTGCAGCAGCCTATCGAGAGAGGCCCTCTTGACGCCTTGACCAATGGGGGTGCTTCGCGCCCATTTGCATAGCATCCCGCCGAAATAGGCGTGGCCTAGGGCTATAAATATAGCGTCGAGAGGCTGGTTCACTGATTTTCATCTCTTCAAGCGGAGCTCACGCATCGCTGGATCCTGAGATAAGCCGCGCCGTCTGAAGAAGCCTTTCAGCGGGACGAGTCTGCATCGAAGCCGCTGGCCGCGCCGCCTTCTGCTGACATTCCTGCTGCGCTATCCGGTGCACTATATCCTTTACTGCTAGTGTGTTTTCGCCCTGCGAATCACACCCCTTTCTCTCTAAAAGAGCTGAGCGTCTTTTTCAAGATGTCTCGCACTCTCTGTGGCTCGTGCAGAGCCCCTCTCAGCGACGGGGAACGCCATGTTATCTGCGTTTCCTGCCTGGGAGAAGATCACGCAGCTCTCGCGCTCGCTGACGGCGGATGCCCTCATTACGAGCTGTTGCCTATGACGACTCTAAGGACTCACATGGCACATTTTCAGAGGCTGCACCCCAGCCCGCTGCGCTGCCGCGCTGTAAAGCGCCGCGCTCAGCGAGGCTCTGAACCCCCTCCTACTGAGACGAGCTCGCCGGTTCGCCCGCCAGCTTCGCCGCCTGCTTCACTCGAGTCTATCACCCCCGGACAACGGCCGCTGTCTGCCGCCGTTTCCGTTGCGGATGAGCCTTATGATGTGGCATTTACAGAGGAGGACAGCTGCTCTATCCTAGCGTCAGGCAGTGAGGATTGGTCGAGCTCTGTTGATCTCGCACCCCCTGCTCGTGAGTCGTCTGGGAAACGGGCTAATATTGAGTCAGAGCTGACGCGTCTGCTCTCTCAGGCCGTTGAGAGCCTCGGCCTCGAGTGCTCGGCACCCGTAGAGCCAGCACAATGGATGGCTGTTTCCTTAAAGGGGCCGTGTTGCTAACACCGTCTAGACCCGCGCTGTTTCTTCCTGAAGCTTCACGAAGAACTCGCGAAATCCCGGTCTGCACCCTTATCAGCCAGAGTGAAAACTTCTGTTTCTGCAGCATTCTCCGTTGTCGATGATGCTAAAAACAGGGGATACCACTCTCTTCCTGCAGTAAGAGGAAGCTGGAGCTGCTCATCTTTGCCCGCCCTCCACTGGACGGCGCGCTAAGTCTGCGCTCCCCTCTAAAGCCTGCCGCACCACTTCAGTTTCTGCACGGCCGCGCTTACACCGCCGCTGGACAGGCTGCAGCTGCGTTGCACACAATGGCCACGCTACAGGTTTTCCAAGCCAACCTTCTCTGCAAACTCGATGAGGAAGGACTGGAAGCTGTAAGCATTTTAGATTTGAGAAGCGCTACAGACCTCGCTCTTCGCGCTACTAAATCTGCTGCACAGGCCATAGGGCGGATTATGGCCTCTCTCACCGTTGCTGAGAGACACCTGTGGTTAGCATTTCCTGCCAAAGCGCGCTAGCTCCGCAACAGGTCGCTCTAAACAGCCGTCTGCTCGAAGCTCACAGCCGCAGCCACCGCCCGCCGCCGCCTCACAGCGGCAACAGGCCCGGCCAAAGATCAAAATCAAGCCCGAGGCCTCAAAGTCGTCCTAGCCCTTCTAGGAAAACGATGGTGTTCAAGTCTCGCTGCGGCCAGACTTCCACAAAAACTACCAGCTCGCTCAGTTCCAGAAAATGTGACTGTTCCAGCTTATTTAGCAGCAAACAAGTCGGTAACACTGCCCGCTTGCCTGCTTACAAACGCCGTTTCCACGGCAACCACGATGTATCCCTTAAAGAGTGTATTTCCTGGTATTCCGGCCACGGCCGATGGTGTTATGAGTGTAGAAAAAAATACCCACTACCTCGTGCTCATTCCTACACACAAACACAGCTCATCACACAGAGCTTGCGCTCAAAAAATCGACTCAGGTCGATTGCGCATTAAAAGTAGTGAATGTGCCCACAACTCAGTGCTCACATACACTGCATGTCTTCCGGTTTCTGTAAAAACGAAACCAAAACACATACGGTCACAGACCAAAGGTGTGTTCAGTACTTCTCATGTGCCCGCTGTGTCGCGCCCACATGCACTCACAGTCCGGCCACGGCCGATGGTGTTACGAGTGTAGAAAAATGCCCACTATAACGTGCTCATTCCTACACACAAACACAGCTCTTCACACAGAGCTCACGCTCTTAAAATCGACTCAGGTCGATTGCGCATTAAATGTAGTGAATGTGCCCACAGCCCAGTGCCCACATACACTGCACACTGCATGTCTCCCGGTTTCTGTGAAAACGAAACCAAAACACACACGGTCACAGACCCAGGTTGTGTTCAGTGCTTCCCATGTGCCCGCTATAGTGCGCCCACATGCACTCACAGACATGTCAAACCCCGAAGGGTCTCGCCCGCTCGCCTTCTCTCAGCTACTCGCTGTACCAGAGCTGAGCGCGGGCAGGCTGCCTGCTGTCATCAGCGCGCCCCCCGCCTCGTCTGCCGCAAACATGGCACCTATGTTTCAGCACATAGAAGCTCTTCAGCCGCCACACTGTCACGGCCAGAGAGCAGACTTCATTCAACCCCTAGCTATTCATGCGAATGCATGGGCACAGCTTCCCGGGGTGTCGGAATGGGAGCTGAACATTATAAAAAGAGGTTATTCGCTACAGTTTGCTCGACGCCCTCGCCGCTGCGAGGCGCGAGTCGAAACTACGGTAAAAACGGAAGTAGCTCATCTACTTCGAGCCGAAATAGCGAAACTACTGAGCAAAGGGGCCATAGAACCCCTATCTCTAGCTCAGAGCGAAGGGGGCCTGTACAGCAGATATTTCCTGGTACCAAAGAAAGACGGGTTTTAGATTTTAGATTTTAGATCTAAGACGGCTGAACAAAGCGCGTTCAAAGCGCCCGTTCAGAATGATCACGACCAGACAAATCCTCTCGCAAATTCGCCAGGGGGACTGGTTTGCGTCGATAGATCTGAAAGACGCGTATTTCCAGATACAAATAGCGTCTCGTCACAGGCGATTTTTGAGATTCGCCTTTGAGGGCCAGGCATATCAGTATACAGTTCTACCGTTCGGCCTGTCTTTAGCACCCCGTGCATTCATGAAGTGCATGGACGCGGCCCTCGCTCCCTTGAAAATTCGGGGAATGCGAGTTTTGAACTACTTGGACGATTGGCTAGTTCTGGCTCAGTCTCGTACAGAGCTCATAGAACACACGACCATTTTGCTCGAGCACCTCGAGAAATTAGGTCTCACAGTCAATTGGGCGAAGAGCTCGCTGTCTCCCAGTCAGGAAATATCCTTTCTGGGCACAGACCTGAACTCGCTGTCAATGACAGCTCAGTTATCGCCACAACGCACACTGGCCATTCAGCGCATGACGGAAAGCTTCCGCCGCGGCACTATGGTCCCGCTCAAACAATTTCAAAGGATGCTGGGCCTCCTTCGGATGCGCCCACTTCAGTTCTGGCTGCAAGCGCGTGTGCCACGCCGAGCGTGGACTTTTGGTCTTTTTCGCCTCAAGGTCGATCAGAAATGCATTTCAGCTCTGAAACCTTGGACGGCGACCGACTGGTACCGGTCAGGAGTAAGCCTGGGGACTTCCTCGAGTGTGAAGGTGGTGTCCACGGACGCCTCCACCTCGGGATGGGGAGCGCTGCTCGAGGGCAGACCGTTCTTTGGCCTATGGTCAGAACGAGAGAAGCTTCTACACATCAACTGCTTGGAAATGATGGCAGTCGACAAAGCGCTCAGGCGCTTCTATCCCCAGATAGCAGGACACCACGTTCTAGTCCGTTCGGACAACATGGCGGTGGTGGCCTTTATAAATCACCAGGGAGGCCTCAGATCCCGAACCCTTCACAGGCTGACGGAACACCTCCTGGTTTGGGCCCAGCACAATTTGCGCTCACTGAGAGCAGCTCATGTGCCCGGCCACTTGAATTTGGGACCAGACAGACTGTCCAGGAACAACGTTCCGGCAGGAGAATGGTCCCTACACCCACAGACAGTCCAATTGCTGTGGAAGAAGTTCGGCAAAGCGGAAGTAGACCTGTTTGCGTCTCAAGAAAACGCTCACTGCCCGATATACTTCTCCAAGAGCAGGAACGCGCTGGCTCACGTATGGCCCCGCTGCTCGCACTATGCCTTTCCCCCATTACGCTCATACCTCAGGTAATAGAGCGGATCAGGGAAAGTGGATGCTCGGTGCTACTAGTAGCTCCGTTCTGGAAAAAACAGGTCTGGTTCCCAGTTCTGATGCAACTAGTGAGCTCTGCCCCATGGCCGATACCTCTGAGGAGAGACCTCCTCACCCAGGCCAAGGGCTCGATTTGGCATCCTCGCCCGGAGCTTTGGGCCCTACACGTATGGGCCATCAATGGGTACCCGCTCACCTCCCTTCGGGAGTGCTAAACACGATCACGCAGGCTAGAGCTCCCTCTACGAGACGGCTCTATTCCTCAAAATGGTCTGTGTTTTCTAGCCGGTGCACAGCCCGTGGCGTGTCGCCCCAGGACTGTGGGGTGACGGATATTCTTTCCTTCCTACAAGAGCTTCTGGAAAAGGGCAGAACCCCTTCCACGCTCAAGGTTTATGTGGCGGCTATAGCTGCGTTTGTCAAACCAACGCTAAGCCAGTCACTTGGAAAGAACGATCTGGTCATTCGCTTCCTAAGAGGAGCAAAGAGGTTAAACCCTCCCAGACCCCCTTCAGTTCCCATATGGGACCTTTCCACGGTCTTGGAGGCCATGAAAGGTGCCCCATTTGAGCCAATCCAATCTGTGGATATCAAACACTTGTCCTTCAAGACAGCGTTTCTTTTGGCTCTCGCTTCAGTAAAGCCGTAGGGGACTTACAAGCGCTTTCAGTAAGCGCGACATGTATGGAGTTTGGGCCAAATGACTCCATTGTCAGGCTCAAACCGAGACACGGGTATGTTCCTAAATCCCTCAACACACCGTTCAAGTCCCAGGTCATTTCCCTGTCGGCCTTACCGGTCCCTGAGGAGGAGAAGGATGCCGCTTTGCTCTGCCCGGTAACAGGGCATTAAGAGCTTATGTGTCTCGCTCGTCTGCCTTCAGACAGACAGAGCAGCTATTCGTTTCGTTCTACGGATGCTCTAAGGGGCTAGCTGTGACGAAACAAGACCCTATCCAGGTGGATAGTAGATGCCATAGCGCTGGCATACATCTCTAAGGGCCTGCAGTGCCCATTAGGTGTCAGAGCGCACTCCACAAGAGGCATGGCCTCTTCGTGGGCTTGGTCCAGTGGGATTTCTTTACATGATATCTGTATGGCGGCAGGCTGGGCCTCCCCGTCTACATTTATCAGGTTTTATAACCTGGAAGTTCCCGCTTTGCAAGCTAAGCTGTTGTCGGTCTAATAAGCCAGTACTATCTGCCTCGAGGTCGGCTCAGATACTGGAAACTGTTCGAGCAATGCTCACGGATCGATCATACAGCCCTGAGGGCAACTGTAAGACCCATAATTTTCATCAGATCAGGCCAAAACTTTGCCCTGACTGTGTGGAACACTATTATTTTAATGCTCCCTGATGGGATGCTACCTATTCAGGAATGATGCTTTAGCCTCTCTTCCTGGGCTCTCTGTGAGTCCCTGATGATCATGTACCATATGGGCCCCGGGCACATGCCCTTGGGACTTTGGTATTGGATCTCAGCACGCACAGCGTTTTACATTGTGTTCCCCAAGCGTAAGTTCTTACGCAGTACGAGAGAACCTCTCGTAAGAGAACGTACTCGGTTACTAACGTAACCTCGGTTCTCTCTAGAGAGGGAACGAGTACTGCGTATCCTTGCCGTGCCTGCAGTTCGCTCTGGTTCGCTCCGGCGATGAAAACCAGTGAACCAGCCTCTCGACGCTATATTTATAGCCCTAGGCCACGCCTATTTCGGCGGAATGCTATGCAAATGGGCGCGAAGCACCCCCATTGGTCAAGGCGTCAAGAGGGCCTCTCTCGATAGGCTGCTGCAGTTGCCGCAGAGCAGCCAATAGGCGCGCAAGCTGCCTCGCCTATGTCTGTATGCTGCTGCAACGCGTTTTGCATTATATAAAAATTAAGGATAATTTTTGGCTTCAATATCTCACGGAAAGAGACTTTCCCCCAAGCGTAAGTTCTTACGCAGTACTCGTTCCCTCTCTAGAGAGAACCGAGGTTACGTTAGTAACCGAGTACGTTCATTTTATGAAGTATACTTGAGTAATGTTCAAGTATATTTTTAAGTATACTTTATGTAGTAAGTATACTAATGTCAATATGTACTAGTAGTAAACTTGTAAGTGTACTATTTTAATACCACTTCGGACTAAATTGGCCCACTTGAAGTATATAAAAGTATATGTTTAAGTGTACTATAAGTGTAACAGTAGTAAACTTTAAGTGCACAACTAGTTCATAATTATGTTTCTCATTTGTACTGCAAGTGAACTTATGGGTATACTAGTAGTTTACTATTTTAATACTTGTAGCAACTTTGAAGTATACTCTCAGTAAACTACTCGTTTAGTAGTTTTATACTACAAGTTTTCTTTAAGTGAACTTAACATCATACTTATAGTTTACCATTTATATATTATTTTTGCTCTTTTAGTGTACTCTCAGTAAACTACTAGTTTAGTAGTTTTATACCGCAAGTATTTAGAAAGTTTTCTTTTAGTGTTCTCTCAGTAAACTACTAGTTTAGTAGTTTTATACTACAAGTTTTCTTTAAGTGAACTTAACATTATACTTATAGTTTACTATTTATTTACAATTTTTGCACTTGCAGTAGGCCTATACTACTATGTTCAAATGTTATTTTTTATACTTGAAAAATACCTTTAACTGTACTTTAATTTTAAAAACCTTTTATTAGCTTCATGCATCCCTTTTTATCAACACTTGAATGTCGGTAAGTTTCATAAAGAAAGGCAACATTTTAAACAAAATAGTTGAGAAAATCACATTTTTGTCAAAGACTAAGTTACGCCTTGATCAGATTCAGAACGATGATCAAACACAGATGGAGTAGATCGAGTCCGACACCCCCACAGCTTCAGTCGTTTTCTCTTAATGGGTTACGCTTCATTTGGAAACATTAAGCAGTTTTGATTTACAAGCTGTTTAATGTTTGATGATGACATCATGAGAAAGAATCAAGCAGGATTTCGAAGAGGAAGAGGATGCACCGAACAAGTTCACATACTTAGACGAATAATCGAGGGCGCCATCGACAAGAACTTTAAGAAAGCGTTCGACTCGCTCATACGAAATGTCATGTTCGACATCTTGCGACACTACGGAATTCCTGATAAAATCATAAGAGTGATTCGCACTATCCACAACAACTCAAAAAGTCAAGTAATGGTCAAGGGCAAGCTATCAGAACAGTTCAACATCTCAACTGGCATTCTTCAAGGAGACACACTAGCTCCCTTTCTATTCATCATCGTCATAGACTTCATCCTAAAGAAAGCAGAACAAGAGCATGCAACATCAACGGGCTCACATGGCTTCACTACGAATCTATCTAGATCATCGAGATATCCAGCCACCTCACTGTTCGACCTCGATTTTGCCGACGACATTGCGCTGCTCGAGGGCGGCGACAACAACAAGCAGCAAAATCTAGAAAAATCGCAAGCTCAACTACAAACAACAGCAAAGTGGGCAAAACGAGTAGGACTTGAGGTCAACATTAAAAAGACGGAAGCATTTAGCAACCAAGAGCTTGCCAAGCCAGAGATGCCGATCAACTTACACCAATTCATCGAACTTGACGGACAAAAAATCGAGTGGACAAAAGACTTCAAGTATCTTGGCTCTTACATTGCGTCGAGCGAAGCAGACATCAGAACACGAAAAGGACAAGCGTGGGGAGCATTCTGGAAAACATCTTTGAAGCAGCGTGCATCTCCATCCTCCTGTACTGCTGCGAAAGCTGGATCATCAACCAGAAAATGCAAAACTCACTCAACAGCTTCGCCACCAGTTGCTACAGAATCATGCTTGGCATCAAGAAAATTGATCGAATAAGTAACCAAGCTGTATACGAAGCGGTCGAAAAGAACCAGCTTATCCTTCAAATCCAACAAAGACAGCTACGCTTCGTCGGCCACTCACTTAGAAGAGACCCAAACGACCAAATTAACAAATATGTGTTATATGCGCCCGAAGAACGACATGGCAAACGAAGCCGAGGAAAGCCACGCACATTATATCACACATACATCGGCAAACTAATCAACAACGACATGCCACCAACTGCTGACGAGATGCAAAGAGCTGCTAGTAATCGAACTTGTTACCGACTGCAAACCCGTTTTGTTTGCAGCCGATTGATGATGATGATGACAGTTCTGATTCTGATGTAAGAAAAAAAACATTGTTCTGCCTCTACAGTAACTGCAATAATTATTGACCCATCATCAAACTGTCTGTCTGGAAATATAATCATCAGCTAACATTACAACTAAAAGTAAAGTAATATTATAAATAAATGAGCAATACTCACGTCAGTGTGTTGAGTTGACAGTGTTTAACCTGCAGTAGAGCAGCGATCTGATTCACTCGTGTGTCTCCTAGTTTATGTCCACTCAGATTCAGCTCTCTCTGGAGAAACGGGTTTATACCCACAACTCTCTTCACATACTGACAGGCTTCCTCTGCAGCAGGACTCAAAAACCTGCAGAAGAGGCAATTCAGTTCTCAACTAAATATCCATTGCATTACAAAAATGATTGATATGATAAAAAAACTTAACTACTGTTTTAAAGACAAGCTTAAGTTAATTATTTAGATGTTACATTTTTCTTTAAACATTTAAATACACAAATAAATATATACTTAAAAGAAACTAGAGCGACACTCAGTCCTAAAGCAAACTCATAAGAACAGAAACGTCTCAGAGCAGAAGGGCAAAAGCTCACTAGATCATGATTTTCAGTGTGAATACAGAGTGTGAAATTAAGATCTTTCTGGCTTTTAAGCAGGAGGAGTGAGAAACGTCAGCACAGAGAAAACTGGCTTGTGAAACTGCATTTTGATGCAACAAATTGCCCAGCATATTATGGTAAATGGTAAATGGACTGCATTTATATAGCGCTTTCACAGACCTATGGCCACCAAAGCGCTTTACATAGCCTCACATTCACCCATTCACACACCGATGGCGGTGTCAGCCATGCAAGGCGCCATCCAGCTCGTCAGGAGCAGCTGGGGTTAGGTGTCTTGCTCATGGACACCTCGACACTTGGTCAGGTGGAACCGGGGATTGAACCAACCTTTCAGTTTGTAGACAACCTACATGAACCACTGAGCCACTGCTGCCCCATTATATTATATGACTAAAATAATATATTAGTTATGAATATTTAGCCTGCATATAGCTAATTTAGTTAATTATTTGATCCCGTCTCACCTCAGTGTCTTCAGTCGACAGTATGGATCCTGTAGTAAATCATTGAGCTCCTTCACTCCTGATTGTCCAGGATCATTTCCTGTGAGATCCAGCTCTATCAGGTGTAAAGGGTTTGATCTCAGAGCTGAAGCCAGAGCTTTATAACCTTCTTCTGTCACACTGCAGTTAGAGAGTCTAGAACAGAGAGAAAAACATTCAGCTGATTAATGAGTTAAACCTGAACAATATAAATCCTTAAACTTAATGTTATTTTATTCTTTGTACAAATGTATTGAAAGTCAGTTGCAAAAACTGACAATTTAATATGAAGGCAAACAAAAGACTCAGAGAACTTTAAAGGGGTCATATAATGCCATTTTTGTACAAGCTAATATGATTCTTTAGGGTCTAAATTAAATTAAAAGTTTGTAATGTACTTTAATTAAAAATTCTCATTAGAATTGTAAGAAAACACTCATTTTACCTGGTCAAAAACAGCTCTGTTTTCAGCACGCCGTTTAAGTGCATGTGTCTTTAAATGATAATGAGCTTTGCTCACCCTGCCCCTCTGTTCTGTGCGTACACCGTTTGTAATAATAACACAATAAACATAACGCGTTGTTCATTATAAACGTGGGATTATAAATTATATTGAGAACGTCGTACATAGAAAACATGCTGTAATGTACCCTGAGTGTAAAAATATCCGCATTCATCGTGAAGCGTGCAGCAAGCGATTTGCAAAGATTAATATAAAGATTAATATAAAGGTTAATAAAACGTTACACTCGCTTCTTCTTCTGGAGGTGCAGCAGGAACACGAATAGTTGGTACTGATCCTTTTTTCAGGAGCAGTTTCTTAGCAAAACCAGCTTTATACTGACCCTCCTTTATAAAGCAGTCTGGTGTGTGAAATGATTCGCGCAAACATGAAAGCATTGACGTTGATCGTGGGGAATATTCCCTTCGAAAACAAACTCAGCCACTGCGTCTTCAGCGGTTCGGATTTAGGAACATCAAAATGATGCTGTGTTCCTTATTACACCCAAGAACAGAACACCACAATCGCTTAGATGCCATTCTGCTCATAGACAGTGCTCCAGCGTATCAACAATGACGCGCAGAATATGATGACAGACAGCTCGCTCACGAGCGAGGGCGGGTCTGTGTTGAAACGCTGCTGTCAATCAACAATCGTGGGAGGGGCGTCCGACCGTGTGACGTCACGATTTGAGAGAGGGGAAAACATATAAGGAGATTAAAAAAAAAAAAACACTGGATGGATTTTTATCATTTTATGATGGTTGTGTACAGGCACTGCCAACACACATTTCAGTACAATCAACTTGTAAAAGTGCATGTACCATTATATGACCCCTTTAATATGTTAGACGTCAACGTCCCTTTCAAGATTGCAATTATCTAAAACTGTACAGGGGTGCGTTTCCCGAAAGCATTGTTATCCAACTATGGTCGCAAGTTCCGTCATTATCAGCATAGTTCAAGGAGTCAGTGTTTCCCGAAACCATCATTCCAATGTACATTCACAAACAGCATCACAAAGTTGTGTAGTTGGAACGACAGCTCTCGAGCTGTGGTTAGAAGCAGAGTTTCTAGATTGCCTGACATGTGGACTTAATAAATCCTTATCTTGAGCAAAATAAGCAAGCTGACATTCAGTACAACCTGTCTTTTATTTAGAATACACACAAATAGCATTTACGAGTTTGTCAAGAGATTTAAAACACCGTTTTTGAAGACTGCACATGTGTGAACGTGCTCTACTAAGTAAGAACGAGCCTATGATTGAATCTGGAAATAAAGCGAAATAACTGAGAAAAATGAGAATTAGTCTTCAGATGCCATGTCTGTAATTTATATCAAAACATCTAGCATTAATTCGATCCCAAACAGCTTAATTAAAATAAGTTATTACTCCACCACGTGCGTGACGTCATAAACCAACGTGGTTGAACAATCACTTTGTGACAATACGGTTTCGGGAAACAGTTGTGACTAGCTACAGTAGTTGATTTCTTCAACAATGCATCGTACTATGGTAGTGAAGCATCTAGTTACGTCGTTGTACGGGAAACGCACCCCAGCTCTGAAAGTATGAAGGTAGTATGATACCATAAAGAATCGCATGCGCAGGGTAAGATTTGTGAAAGTGTACATAAAATTGCAAAGAGAGCAATGAGAAGCTCATCTGATTGGCTCCATTAGGAGGTGGACCCGCCCTCCTCTACTCGCTTGCAAAACTCAATGAGTGAGAGAATCGTGCCAAAACTGGAAGCGCAGGTAAAAGAAAGACGCAACTGTACAAATCGGGTTATTTTGGGAACTTTTTTGCCTCATGTACACAAGTCATTTAGACATTTGCAACAGTTTATTTTTTTACACAAAGTTTGATTTTACGCAATGAATCTGTTTTGCAGTTCCTGACTCTGTTGCTTTCTGTTGCAAATTGCTGTTCACAGGCCTGCAATGCTTCTGGCCGTATTTGTGTGCAAAAACCGTGCCAAAAGTGTAAGTGCGGAAAAATGGAAGTTAGAAGAATACAGATCATATTTATTTCACGTTAGCATGAAGCTGCAGCTTCACAATACATGAATTACACTTACGAATAACAGTTAAATGCGATTTACACCTTTACAAATATTCTCTTGCGCATGCAAATTTAATTTACTTGCAAAATCTTATGTACAGTTTCACAAATCTTACCCTGCGCATGCGATTCTTTATGGCATCTTATAAAACGGTAAGTTCCAATCCTTGATTCTGATTGGTCAATAGCTGTGATTTATTCACGATAAAACACGGCTATGACCGCTTCGCCCAACTGTTCTATGTATCACTACACAACACCCCTAGCAACCACTCTTAGTAACTTAAACACATGTTTGAACTCATTGATATTGTTCATTGAAGCTATAGTAGAGTATTGTGAGAGATCGAGTAAGCGAGTGTACCTGCATTTACAGTAGATATAGCATTTTCCTTCAGGTCAGTCATATTCATAATTAAACAAAATCTGTTTAAATGTCCGCTGCGATATCTTGTCCTTTTAACAGTTAAGGGGTTTTTCCGTGCCCATAGTCATCTATCAGTTGCGTCTTCCTTCTCCGTGTTCACAAGTTTGATTCCTTTCAATGTAAAAGTCTTCTCTACAGACTGACTCACTCATAAACATAAAGACATAAAGTCCAGACTTCAATTCCATTAAAATACTGTGGAAGGACTTGAAACACAGCTCATGCTGGAAAGTCCACAAATGTCACTGAACTGAAGCAGCTTTGCAAGGATGTGTCACGGTTGGAAGATCCGCTGTCTCATTCTAGTCTGTGTGTTCACGTGTGTGTGTGAGTGTGTGGGTGTGTCTCAGTTCATTCATTGTTTCATGTGGGCGTTGTCACTGATCATCCTGATCAGCAGCAGCTGATTGTAATTATCACAGCCTATTTAATGCCCTGTCTTTCGTCTCATGTTTGTCAGATTGTTGTTTGATGAATCCCCGTCTGCGTGCCTGCTCCTGTTTATTCCCTTGTGTTTTGCCTGCACTGCACTGGACTGGATTGTTCACCGCCGATCTCACCACGGATTCTTCACCGCCGATCTCACCACGGATTCTTCCCCTGCACTCTCACTACGGATCGCCTGTCTCAGCCCCTGTGTCACGCTCTCCTGTTGCTGTGTTCTTGGCGATCGCATCAGGAAGAATACGTTGTCTGTCATTAACCTTGAGTATTTGTTACCCAATAAATATATTGTGCACTCGCACTTGTTTCCTATCAGTTTGTCATTACAGAACGATCTGACCAAACATGGAAGCAGCGAGCGCAGTGTCCTTCAAGGATTTTGTGGACCACAGTATCGCCAGGATGGATCAGCAGCAGGAGAGTATCTCTAACACCGGACGCGCGGTTCAAGCGCTCGTGACACAGGTGTCTGGGCTCACTCAGCAAATCCAACTGCTGAGCCCTCCCACTGTGCCGCCCACACCGCCTGTTCCCCCCGTCGTGCCAGACATCAGAGATCGTCCAGAACCACACCTACCTGTTCCTGAGAGCTATGCTGGTGAGCAGAACTTTTGCAGAGCGTTTCTCACAAAGTGTTCTATGCATTTTGCTCTACAGCCGAAGACGTTCGAGACCGAGACATCCACGGTGGCCTTCGTCCTTACTTTACTGAAGGGGAGAGCGGCGTTGTGGGGAACAGCGGTGTGGGAGAACCAAGACCAATGCTGCGCCTCGTTCCACGCACTCTCCACGGAGATGAAAAGGGTCTTCGACCGTGCAGTGGCCGGCCGGGAGGCGGCCAGAAAACTAGCCGACCTGAAGCAGGGAAGCTCCTCGGTGGCGGATTACTCGATTGAGTTTCGGACCCTGGTGGCGGAGTGCAAGTGGAACGAGGAGGCACAGTGGGATATGTTCCTGCATGGGCTGTCCGACCGTGTGCAACGCGAGATCTACCTGCTGGACCTGCCTCCTCAGCTCAACAGGCTCATCGACCTGGCTCTGCGGGTGGATGCTCGCATCAACCAGCTGGACCAACACCTCCACCCCATCCGCATCCACGGCAGCGTTGGGCCGGGGGGCAGCCTGGAGGAGAGCACGGTCGGACCCATCAACGATCACGAGCCCATGCAGGTAGGGAGAGCCCGGCTTTCCCGGGAGGAGAGAGAAAGGCAGAGATCCCAAGGACTCTGCCTTTACTGCGGCGGCCGTGGACACTTCCTACACTCGTGCCCGGTAAAAGAGCAAGCCCGATAGTAAGGTTGAGGCTACTATCGGGAGCGATCTCCGCCGGGAAGTCCTCACCATCCACTCTCCTTCCGGTTAGGCTGAGATGGGCCAACAGCACGCACACCTGCCAGGCACTTGTGGACTCCGGGGCTGAGGGAAACTTCATGGACATGCACTTAGCACACAAGCTTCACCTTCCCATCTCGTCTCTTCCTCATCAGATCTCGGTCAGTGCTCTTAATGGTCAACAGCTCCCCAACATCTCCCTCTCCACTGGTCCCATAACCCTCATCACCTCTGGCAACCACGTTGAGACTATCCCCTTCCTCCTTATGGACTCCCCTGTCGCCCCAGTGGTGTTGGGTCACTCTTGGCTCTTCAAACACAATCCTTGTGTGGACTGGGGCTCCAACACTATTTCCATGTGGAGCGAGTCCTGCCACGAGTCCTGTCTTGTTTCTGCCTGTCCGTCTGTGTCTGTTTCTGTGTTACAGGAGAAGGCGGCGGATGTATCAAACGTGCCTGCGGAGTATCTGGACCTGAAGGAAGTGTTCAGTAAGTCTCGGGCTGCTTCTCTCCCTCCGCATCGTCCCTATGACTGTGCAATAGATCTAGTGCCAGGTAAGTCTCCGTCTAAAGGCAAACTTTACTCTCTTTCTGTACCAGAGAGGGAGGCCATGGAGAAATATATTTCTGATTCTTTAGCAGCCGGATTCATCCAACCTTCCTCTTCTCCCGCGGGGGTGGGATTCTTTTTTGTGGGTAAGAAGGATGGTTCTCTGCGACCTTGTACTGATTACCGGGAGCTGAACAACATCACGGTAAAGAACACCTACCCTTTGCCGTTGATGTCTTCAGCTTTCGAGAGGTTGCAGGGAGCATCCATTTTCACAAAACTGGATTTACGTAATGCCTATCATTTGGTTCGCATCAGGAAGGGGGATGAATGGAAAACCGCGTTCAATACCCCCAGGGGGCACTTTGAATATTTGGTTATGCCTTTCGGGCTTTCCAACTCCCCAGCGGTTTTTCAGGCACTCGTCAATGATGTGTTGAGAGACATGGTTGATCAGTTCATATATGTCTACCTGGATGACATATTGATTTTTTTTCTTCGTCTCTCCAGGAACACGTTCAACACGTGAGACGAGTGCTTCAGAGGCTGCTAGAGAATGGGCTTTTTGTCAAGGCGGAGAAATGCGAATTTCATGCAAAGTCTGTTTCTTTTTTAGGATACATCGTCTCTTCTGAGGGAATGCGCATGGATCCTGACAAGGTTAAGGCTGTGATGGATTGGCCAAGTCCAGATTCCCGTAAGGCCCTACAGCGGTTTCTGGGGTTCGCCAATTTCTATCAGCGTTTCATTCGCAATTTCAGCCAGCTAGCCGCACCTCTGACTGCCTTGACTTCCCCCAGAACGACGTTCAGGTGGTCGGACACAGCTGAGGCTGTGTTCTCCAACCTCAAAAGTCGCTTCGTTTCGGCTCCCATCCTTGTCGCCCCTGATTCCACACGTCAGTTCGTGGTGGAGGTCGACGCGTCAGAGGTGGGGGTAGGAGCAGTTCTATCCCAGCGCGCGTCCTCAGATGACAAGATGCATCCTTGCGCGTTTTTCTCCCATCGTTTATCACCTGCCGAATGTAACTATGACATTGGTAACAGAGAGTTGTTGGCCGTCAAGTTAGCGTTGGAGGAGTGGCGTCATTGGTTAGAAGGCCTTTTATCGTTTGGACCGATCACAAGAAGCTTGAATATATTAGATCTGCCAAAAGACTCTCGTACCGCCCGGGTTCCAAGAACATCAAACCCGATTCATTATCTCGTATTTTTGATCCATCCGAACGCCCGGTGACTCCCGAGTGTATTTTACCCGAGAAAGTAGTTACCTCCACACTCGTATGGGAGGTCGAATCGAAGGTCAAATCGGCCTTAGAAGGGGTAACGCCTCCACCCGGTTGTCCACCGAACCGTTTATTTGTACCGGAGGGATTACGGTCTGACGTCATTCAGTGGGGGCATTGTTCCAACGTAGCTTGTCATCCAGGAGTTAGTCGTACCAAGTTTTTGGTTAAGCAACGATTTTGGTGGCCGCTTATGGCTCGTGATGTCCACAGTTTTGTTTTGGCTTGCTCAGTTTGTGCCACTGGTAAGACCTCCAATCGACCCCCAGATGGGTTACTTCAACCGCTGCCTGTCCCTTCGAGACCCTGGTCCCATATTGCGCTAGATTTTATCACCGCCCTCCTGCCCTCTCGAGGCAACACGGTAGTTTTGACCGTGGTGGACCGGTTCTCGAAGGCGGCCCATTTCATTCCCTTGCCCAAATTACCTTAAGCCAAGGAGACAGCGTTGACCGTCGTTGATCACGTCTTTCGCTTACATGGCCTCCCGACAGACGTGGTTTCTGACAGAGGACCCCAATTTGTGTCCAAATTTTGGCAAGAATTTTGTAAATTATTGGGAGCGACTGTCAGTCTGTCCTCAGGGTTCCATCCCCAGAGCAATGGTCAAACTGAGAGAGCCAACCAAGATCTGGAAAGGTCATTGCGATGTTTGGTCTCCAAGAATCCTTCCTCATGGAGCCAACAACTGTCAATGGTGGAGTACGCCCACAATACGTTACCAGTGTCATCTACGGGCCTGTCTCCGTTTGAGTGTAGTGTAGGTCAGTGGTTCTCAACTCCAGTCCTCAGGACCCGCTGCTCTGCACATTTTGTATGTCTCTCTTATCTGACACACTCAGTTCAGTTCATGGAGTCTCTCATAATGAGCTGATGATCTGATTCAGGTGTGTTAAATAAGGGAGACATACAAAATGTGCAGAGCAGTGGGTCCCGAGGACTGGAGTTGAGAACCACTGGTGTAGGTTACCAGCCACCAATTTTTCCTAGTCTGGAATCCGAAGTCGCGGTTCCCTCCGCTCACGCCTTCGTCCAGAGGTGTCACCGCACTTGGACTAGAGCCCGTAAGACTCTACTCCAAGTGGGGGCGCGCACCAAGGCTAAAGCCGATCGCCACCGGTCTAGGCCTCCCGTATACGTCGTTGGTCAAAAAATGTGGCTTTCTACCAAGAACATTCCTCTCCACTCCGTCTCTAACAAACTTGCTCCCAAATTTATCGGCCCGTTCACTGTCACCAAGATCATTAGCCCGGTGGCAGTCCGCCTCAAACTCCCTCCAGTGTACAGGAGGATTCATCCCGCCTTCCATGTTTCCAAAATAAAACCCGTTTTTTGTTCTTGTATTAATCCGCATGTCCCGGTTCCCCCCCCGCCGCGACTCGTAGAAGGGGAACCTACATATTCGGTTAATCGTATTCTGGACTCAAGGCGGAGGGGACGCGGGTTCCAGTACTTGGTGGACTGGGAAGGTTACGGTCCGGAGGAGAGAAGTTGGGTACCTGCTCGAAACATCCTGGATCACTCCCTCATCGATGATTTCAATCGACAGGTAGGGTCGTCTGGGAACGCCAGGAGGCGTTCCTAGGGGGGAGGGTACTGTCACGGTTGGTAGATCCGCTGTCTCATTCTAGTCTGTGTGTTCACGTGTGTGTGTGAGTGTGTGGGTGTGTCTCAGTTCATTCATTGTTACATGTGGGCGTTGTCACTGATCATCCTGATCAGCGGCAGCTGATTGTAATTATCACAGCCTATTTAATGCCCTGTCTTTCGTCTCATGTTTGTCAGATCGTTGTTTGATGAATCCCCAGCCTGCTCCTGTTTATTCCCTCGTGTTTTGCCTGCACTGCACTGGACTGGATTGTTCACGCTCTCCTGTTGCTGTGTTCCTGGCGATCGCATCAGGAAGAATACGTTGTCTGTCATTAACCTTGAGTATTTGTTACCCAATAAATATATTGTGCACTCGCACTTGTTTCCTATCAGTTTGTCGTTACAGGATGAGTGAGACAAACGGACCAAAATACCTTCACAGTGGTGTAAAACACTCATAAACTACAGGAAGTGTTTAGTCAAGACTAGCTGCAAAGCTGAAAGCAGAATCAAAGATACAAAGCTCCCTCAAAAACACTAAAATACATTAATCCTGTTATATACAATCTTAAGATAAGATAAATCTTAAATTTCTACCAGATCTCACCCTCCTTTCTGTGGCAGATTTACCAGCTCTAACAGAATCATCTGAATTCTGACTCAACAAAAACCAACGCCCACAAAACCTCTCGCAATACAACTTTAACATCGTAGGATGTCCTGTTACTTTATCCTCTACAGTAAAAGACCTGGGTGTTATACTCGATTGCAACCTGTCTTTCGAAAATCATATTTCATATGTTACAAAAACCGCCTTTTTCCACCTTAGAAACATTGCTAAGCTACGTAATATGCTATCAGTTTCTGATGCAGAAAAGTTAGTTTGTGACACTGTCACACATGACACATGTTTTAACCACTCTATATATTATAATGATTTTATGTATATTAGAGTTTTAATAGGTTTACATGTTGTCTTAGTCATTTTAGTCCATTTTATTCCTCTTATCTGTTTTATGTGTGTATGTCTTTAAATGATTATGGGGCTGCCTGTCATGTGAGCAATCACATGGCAGGAAACAGGAAATAGCCAGCATAAAGGAAGCAGTATGGCAAACAAACAGGGTCTCTGTCAAGAGGACCAAAGCTGGATCGAGGAGTTGCTTTTAAGGACTTACCATTCAAGCAAACCACATCACTTTCATTGGATTATCACTACAGTTGGATTGTATATACACCGGTGGATAGGGATGGGGAAATGAAGCCTCATGAATCACTGAGGCTTTCCCCTGACTGTTCCGGGAAAAGTTTCAAAGCTTCGAGAGTGTCGAGAACAGCGCTGAGAACAGCGCCATCTGGCGCTTATTTAAAATAAAGCAGCCAGAAGCCTGTTTTAGAAGCTCTGGCAGATGAAGCAACCACAACACACTCCATAGTTTCAATGTTATGTGTACAAATAAAAGCCTTACATGTTTGTGTTTGATTTGTTCATTAAAAAAAAATCATTTTCCCATTAAAGTGTGACAATAAAATATAATAGCTTATAAGCTTATATGATTCAATAAAATTTAATGTAGGCCTACTCTCTCTCTCTCTCTCTCTCTCTCTCTCTACACACACACACACACACACACACATACACAATGAATAAGGACATTGTCTGATAGGATCATCCGTTATTAAATGTCAATATCAATAATTGAAAATATCAACCAGACTGAGGCAACAATGACTCGTTAAATACGATCTGAAGTTCGAGCCTTATGACACCCGAAGCGAAACACGCACGTGACTGGACAGAAAGTGAGGCTTCGTTTGTCATCGGTCACGTGACTCTAGTAAACCAACACACGCCTCGATACGGGGCTTCACTAGAAATTGTGTCGCTTATGTGATACGCGCATCGAAGCTTCAGTGTCATATGTAACATCACTACCGGTGGACACTTACACATTGGGACTTACAGCATGCAAGGACTCTTAAGGACTGTTTTATGGTATGGAACCAATGGACTCTATGCTTTTAACAGCCTAAGGCTTCTTTGTTGTATTGTGTTGTTTTAAGTTCCCGATAGAAATTGTAAATACACTTCATTTATTCACTTTATTTCTGTTGTCGTCTCATCTTTTAAAACACTTAAAAAATACTCACACAGTTTAATCTGACCCCAAGTTTATTCTTGTAACGCTACCGATAAGGCCGATTGTTACAAGTTCATGCATTCATGACCTCGAGACTAGATTACTGTAATGCTTTATTAGCCGGTTGTCCTGCATCCTCAATAAACAAGCTACAGTTAGTCCAAAATGCCGCCGCTAGAGTTCTTACTAGATCAAGAAAATATGATGATAAAATCTGTGTTATATGATCATATTTTCTTATATCTTATATGCATTGGTTACCTATAAAGTTCCGTATTAATTACAAGGTATTGCTACTGACTTATAAAGCCCTAAACGGCTTAGATCCAGTCTATTTAACGGATCTTCTATCGCCCTATAATCCATCTCTTTAAGATCACTTAATTCAAGGCTTTTGGTCATACCTAGGATATCCAGAACCACCAAAGGAGAGAGAGCATTTTCACATTTAGCTCCAAAACTCTGGAATAGCCTTCCTGATAGTGTTTGTTGCTCAGACTCGCTCTCCCAGTTTAAAACTAGATTAAAGTCGCATCTCTTCAGCCAGGCATTCATATAATATTTTTAATCTTACAGTTCAAATTACAATCCGGCCTCTAGTTCATAAACGCCAGAGGAGAACTGGCCCCCGACTGAGCCTGGGTTCTCCCAAGGTTTTTTTTCTCCATTGGGTCACCTGATGGAGTTTTAGGACACCATTAGGTCACTTGATGGAGTTTTTCGGTTCCTTGCCACTGTTGCCTTTGGCTTGCTCAGTTGGGGATATTCTGGGGATATTTAATTTGATTTTATCAATCAATAAATTCCACTAGAAACAAACCTTGTTGTATTATTTTAATTTAATACTGTGAAGCTGCTTTGATACAATCTGTATTGTGAAAAGCGCTATACAAATATACTTGACTTGACTTGACTTGACTCAACACTAGGTATGCAAATAACGATTAAATCACTAAATTATAAATTACTATAAACAAAACAGCACAGTTAACTTATAAGAAGTAGAATATACATATATAGAAAATACTTTATCCACTAAATATTATAATCCCTTGAAATGATTTGCATTACAGTGCAGCACCAAATGAATGCAGCACAAAATGAATGCTTAATGTCACTTCAGTATTACTAAATTTGACATTTTTTATTGAAGAGGAATAACCCCTTGAGATGAACCATCGTTTTCGAGGGCGTCCTCGAGTCCAGGTACAAAAATTGACATTGACCTTACAGCGGCAGTCAAATGAAACAGAAAACACAATATGATAATGGTAAGTGCAGAAATATATAATACATAACTCATACAAACAAGACATTCACTCATACAAGACTCTCCAAAGGTTGCTCACTCATCGCTCAACAGAGTAAACACATGTACTGTCTGAACACACATCTAGACAACAGTAAACACGTATGCACACATAAATGTAAAGGATTAATGCACCATGCTTAAAATAGGTTCCATTTAATCCATTTTAAGGATATCAACTCTATCAGTGGTAACCACTGTAGAGCAGTAGTGCAGTAGTGACCACCGATAATGCTCCAGCATCTGTCCTGACCTGTGCCCTCAAACCAGCACAAAGATATAAAAAAATAAAAAAATAAAAAATAAAACCAATTGCATGTATTCTGAAAATGTTGAGCTAGGGCATTTTTAAACATTGGAAAGGAAGTCAAAGAGCGAATTAAAATTGGAAGGTTATTCCACTCATACGGTAGCCTGGTAATACCAGACTCTGCTACTTCACTTTGCTTCGTAGACAGAGTCTGGAATGGCATAATAGAGAAGTGTTTTCTCTCTCGCGGGGGGGCGCTTGTCTGAAGTTTAAAATCATTGGTTACCTGTAAGCCAATCACACAACGGTTGGTTATGGCGTGTGTTATGCGCATGCTCAGCCGCATCTAACTTCCACTGTAAACACATGTATGATGCGAAAACAAAACCATCGAGCGAAATACCGGAGTGAACATGGCTGTGCGCGACTTTTGCAGATTATGTGAAGTAAAAATCTACGCATCCAGGTACAATCAGCGTCTACGTCACGGCTCTCAGCCCGCCCTCTGTTCGTTGATTGGCCCGGCTGTTTTCAAGCCGGTGGAAAACTGAAAGATACGCTGCTATCTCAGACTGACCACAGGAGCGAAATGAAATTAGCGGAAGTAGGAAGTCTGACGTAGTCAGGCTACTCATACGGTGCTTTATATTGAAATGCATATCTTCCTATTTCTTTATTGATTTGAGGAATGAGAAAATAGATGTGGTTATTGTGTCGCAAGTTATAAAATGATCTAAATGGAATTAGATATTGTTTTAAATAGGAAGGATAGTCCATATAAATACATTTAAAAATAAATTGTAACCAATGAAAATGCCTTCTATCTGGTAGAGCCAGCCAGTACAGTTGATGGTACATTTCACAATGGTGTGTTCTGTAGGGGCAGCGGAGGATAAATCTACACAGGCTATTGTAAACAGTGTTAAGAGACTGAAGGCAGGAGGCTGTAGTATTTTGGTATACAGTGTCGGCATAATCCAAGATTGGCAATAAAAGTTGAGAAACAATTCTTTTTCTGACGGGAAAATTAAAATAGTTAATTGATTGGTATAAAATTCTAAGTGAGCAGTTGAGCTTATTAGTTATAGTATGTACATGAGTGCTAAAAGAAAGATCAGAGTCCAGCCAAAGGCCAAGATACTTGACCTGCCTAGTAGGTTTTATGGGAGTTTGATCAAGTAATTTAATTTTTAGTGAATTTTCAGATGAAGGATTGGGCTTTTTTTTAAAAAAGCATTAAATATGATTTGGATTTGTTAAGTAGAAGCTTGTTGGACAATAGCCACCGCTGGACTGAATCAAAACCATTTTGTAATGTAGTGCTGATGTCATAAATATTAGGGTTGGAACAATAAATAACCGTGTCATCAGCATAAAGTTGGATATTGCATTCAGTACAGCTGCGCGGAAGATCATTGATAAAAATCGAGTAAAGTAAAGGCCTGAGAGGGGAACCTTGAGGAATTCCTCTGTCAATGTTAGTGAAATAAAAGATGCTGCTCCCAAAGGACACACACTGGCGATGATTATGTAAATAAGAATTGAACCAAAGCAAAGAAGAGGTAGACAGACCAACAGAATACAATTTGTCTAAAAGTAAATAGAAAAGTAAAAAAAAAGTCAAAAGCTTTAGTAAGAAAAAACAAAAAATACGAAACGAAAGAAAAGAGAAAAGATCCAAGTCTCATTCTGCAAATGTTGTAATGCAGGAAGGAGTTAATAAAATAAACTAATACTATTATTAGTATTTTTTTTTATTAAATACAAAAATTAAATACATTTTTTTTTTTTTTTATATAAAATAAAATAAAAAAATAACAACAATATATATATGTAGCGATACCAGTGGTATTTATTCCTTCCTTAGAGAGTCATCATGCAAAAAAAAATAAAGTACGATAAATAAAGATGATTAAAAAAAAACGTTAAAAAAAAACGTCAGTGAGGGCATGCGTCAGTATAGCATGACCCTGCGTCAAGTCGCAAAGCACCACAGTTTACGACAAATAAAGATTCAGGAGTTGAGTGCAGGATAGAAGAGTTACAAAATGCAAAGTATAAGGAGAGTTGCAAATCAGGACAGACTTCATCTGAACATCCCGAATAAGCACCTCCGCTTCATCTGGAGAGTTGCAGAGGTGAGCTTAATCACCGATGTGGATCCTGAGGGTAGCTGGATACAACAGCGCGTAGCGGATCCCCATCTCGCGCAGTTTCTATTTCACCGGGTCAAACAGGCGGCGTTTCTGCGTCAAACCGTGGCTGAAGTCGGGATAAATGAAAACTCTAGAGCCTTGGTACATCAGCTCCTTTTTCTCCCGAGCGAGGCGGAGGATCTTAAGTTTGTCCTGAAAGTGGAGAAACTTTGCCAGAATGGGTCTTGAACCAGCTTTGGAATTCCGTTTGGAGGAGGCTCCAGGAGTGCGATGAGCGCGCTCGATCACCAGTGGAGTGGGAAAACTGGCTTCGCCGAAGAGAAGAGTGAGTAGACGTCCAATAAAGCCCATTGTATCAGTACCTTCAGCTCGCTCAGGAATGTAAATGAAGCGAAGATTTAGGGCTCTGCTCCGATTTTCGGCGTCCTCGGCTTTCTGTAGCAGGACAGCATTTTGCTTCTCCAGCGTCTTAACGCGTTGCTCTAAGATCAGTTATGTTATCCTGGTTTGAACTGACTCTAAATTCGAGCTCGCCTACTTGATCCCCGAGAGATTTAAGGGAAGATTGCAACACATTAGCAGCTGTTTGCAGGTTGTCAAGTTTCGGGTCAAAATACGTGAACATCTCTTGCTTAAGTTGTTAGAGAGTGTTCAAAATGAATGCGTTGGTCGCGTTTTGTTCCATGGCAGAGCACAGGTAAGATGATCAAGTGAACAGTTTGTAACAGTGACCATCCAAGTCAAAAAAAGGAGGTTTTGAGGAAGTTCTCAGAACTTGACGTGGGATAGATATGCACGAAGGTTAGTTAATTAGTGCATTTAGCAGACTGAGATTTAAGGAGCTTCACTCAAGCACTGCTGCTGTGTTGGCCATCTTGTATGTAAAAGGAGATTCGTTAAATAAAATGGCACAGTGACAACCTCACTTATATTAAACATCAAACTTTTATCAACTAAACAAATAGGACAGATGGCATAGTATACCCCCATTGTAACACTGATAAATGAAGGTCTTTGGATTTTCCCCTAAATTTAAATCAAATGCTTAGTCTGTGGTTCATTAGTATTAATGAAAATATGTCAATAATAAAATAGTACAATGATAATTTCACTTATATTATACCATGGTCTGGGTGAATACTCGATTCTTATTGGCTGCAGGGTGTCCATTAAAAAGTGATAGAGGACACCTAGTAAATAAACCGTCAGGCATAACCAGGGAAACCAAGTTATTGTTTGTAAAAACTTTAGATTTCGATTGTAAAACTAATTAAAATATAAACTAATGTTTTAAAAATGTGTTATTTGACAAGTGACCATGGTATAGGCAGGTTAATGCCCTTCGAGGTGTCCATTGTCAGGAATTAATGGACTTAATATACCATATCATCCTTATTAATTGTGTTAATAAAAGTCCAATGTTTAGGAAGGGTTAATGCCCGATGAGGTGTCCATTAATGGTATTAATGGACTTCGGCGGAGGCTGCGTGTCGGACGGTTCACGCCTCGCCGTCGTCCATTAATACCTGTCAATGGACACCTCGTCGGGCATTAACCCTTACTTAAACATTGGACTTTTATTAACAAAATGAATAAGGATGATATGGTATACCGACATTGTAACAAATAAATAAAAGATCTTTGGATTGCTTAGTTTGTGGCTCATTATTATTTAAATGAAAAACACAACAACAATAGAACAAAGATAAACTTACTATATTAAACAAAGAAATGCAACTTTTATTCATAACTTTTAGCCTCTGGGATTGTCCTGTCAGTCATTGCACCTTACTTTAGTCATGTGACTCCTGTGGCTCAACTTACCTCAGTAACTCCAATTTACACTTTATATTCTTCAGTCCAGTGCAGAGCAGCTTCACTCCTGAATCCTGCAGATTATTATTGTTCATGTTCAGCTCTTTCAGATTGGTATCTGATCCAAGAACTGCAGCCAGAGCTGAACAGCTTTTGTCTGTTAAGTTACAATCATTTAACCTACAATAAATCACAACACAGAATTAGATGGCACACATACAATACATTTTCTATATACAAATATTAAATACATAACAAAGAGTCTGAGTTAAACTAACATTCATCTTCAAAAACTACTATTTCCTGTACATTAGTATTTTTATTCAGTGATAAATTTCCTAGATAAAATGAAGCATGTTTGAAAAAATATTTGTGTTAAGATGTGTAGCTATTGGATTTCTTCTCTATTTCTGTCACCTGATGGAGTTTGGGTTTTTGCCACTGTTGTCAATATCTAAAATATTTAATGATTTAAGCAAAGCTAAGATTACTTAAACCTAAGAACCTAAGAAATTTTATTTGTTTTTAATATTTCAAGATTAAAGGGTAACTCAAACCCCTGGTTAGACCCTGACTCCACCCACTGGCAAATTTGAAAAATGCTGGAAAAGTGGGCAGAGCCCAGCAGAGATAGAGGGGACGAACCGAGGGCGGGGCTGAGCGGGGGGCGTTAACCTGAGACCCGGCGCGCTCTCTGTAGGCATGTTCACATTAGCAGATAATGAGTTGCCATGAGAACATCTCTATCTTTTCATACAGATTACATAAACAGAGAAAATTTGTTTTTGTTTTGAATTAGATTTAATAGCAGAGATGTTTATAAAGATTTTATTGCTTATGCCTGTGTGACTAGTATTCGTTGAGTTTTGTTTAAGTTTAGAAATGTGCTCCAGAAAAAAAGTTTAAATGATTAAATATACAGTGCAATGCATAAGTGAATACACCCATGCTAAAGTTGACTAAAAAGAGGAATAAAAAATCATATTTTGGAAATTGAACTTAATGCCTTAATTTAAAAAATTAGGACAAATCCAACCT
This sequence comes from Rutilus rutilus, assembly GCA_021464565.1. Classification (NCBI taxonomy): domain Eukaryota; kingdom Metazoa; phylum Chordata; class Actinopteri; order Cypriniformes; family Leuciscidae; genus Rutilus; species Rutilus rutilus. Next base: position 48,480,583 of record JAJAQA010000004.1, read on the forward strand.
TTAACCCTCTGAGGTCGGCAAACGCGCCCCCGCGTTTTGCTGGACTTTTTTTACATTGTAGCACTTTAAACTTAAATTACTCCGTCATTTATGGTCATACAGAAAAAATAAATATAAAAAAAGAATCTGTGATATTTCTACTTTTGTATGTGTCCACTTACAATCAAATCAAAACATTGTGCTTTTGAAACATAAAGAAAATAAACAGGGTGTGCGTTCTGCCTCTCCGTCGCGGTGAACTTTTTTTTCTTGAGCACGTCTATAAACTGAAACAAAACTCAGCGAATACTTGTCACACATTTATGAGCCATATACCTTTATAAACATTTAAGTGTGTACTTTTAAATGATCGGATTCAAACTGAAAACAAATATTTTCTGTTTAAGTAATTTGTATAAAACCAACAAGATGTCCAGCTTCTCAAACGCTTCCTAATTATTTTTAATTTGGCCACGCCTACTCGCGCAAAAGATATTCACATGCAAATCTCCACATGGAACGCGAACGCGCTCGTTACCTCAAAAACAAAACACTTCATCAGTCTCTGCTTTTCGTCGAGTTTGAAAGACGTGAGTTTACATTGGCTTTACCCCAGAAGAAGAATGCGATTTCAAGACAAGAAAGATAAGGTAAGAAATTCTTACATATTAGTTTGTTATTGTTGCATAAATTTCACATTGCAGTTGAACTGTTGCTAGATATATGGTGAATATTATAATATTTAGACCCGTGTTTACTGTTACTGTGTTTGTGGATATCTGCTCAAACGTAGATATGTATATGTTTGTATTTCAAGTTTGTATTTATTTATATAGCACATTTAAAAACAGCAAACAGGGCTGACCAAAGTGCTGAACAATACACAAGATACAAAGCATAACCACATATTCATGACAAAAACTCACAATGTATTAAAAGCTAAAGAAAAAAAGTAGGTTTTAAGAGAGGATTTAAAAACAGTTAGAGATTGAGCCGCTCTGATGTAAAATGGAAGGCTGTTCCACAGCCTAGGGCCAGCAATCGCAAAGGCTCTGTCTCCTCTATTCTTTAACCGTGATCTGGGGACAGACAAAAGTTTCTGATCACCAGACCTCAGGTTTCGTGTGGGATTATGTGAACAGAGAAGCTCGGACAAATAGCTCGGTGCCAGATTATTTACGGATTTAAAAACAAAGAGAAGAATTTTAAATTCAATTCTAAAATGCACAGGTAACCAATGCAGCGATTTTAAAATAGGTGAAACATGATCAAATTTGCGTTTTCTTTTGAGAAACTTTGCAGCAGCATTCTGTACTAATTGGAGACGAGCAATAGAGTGTTTGGGTATGCCATAGTAAAGGGAGTTGCAATAATCCAACCGCGATGTAATGAGCGCATGGACAGCAATCTCTAAGGTTTTCTCAGAAAGAGAGGATCTGATCTTAGAGAGAAGACGTAACTGGAAAAAACAAGAACTAATCACTGCATTAATTTGTTTTTCAAATTTGAAGTTCTGATCCCAGAAAACACCTAAGTTTTTAATGCAAGATGAAGTTGGAGAGAGGTGATCCAGATCAATGTTACTGCTATTAAAGTTGTCATGGGGGCCAAAGACTATAACCTCGGTTTTGGATTCATTCAGAAATAAGAAATTTTGAGAAAACCACATTTTTACTTCTTCTAGGCATGCAAAAAGAGATTTCAGAGCAGTATCTTTGTTGCGTTTCAGAGGCAAATAAATTTGTGTATCATCTGCATAGCAGTGAAATGATACACCATGCTTTCTGAAAATGGAGCCCAGAGGAAGTAAATACAGGGAAAAAAGAATGGGTGCGAGAATAGACCCCTGCGGCACTCCACAGGAGAGTTGAGCAGGCGAGGAAGAAAAATTACCAAGTTTAACAGAGAAACTTCTATTTGTTAGATATGATTTAAACCAACTGAGGACAGTTCCCTGAATGCCCACAGAATATTCTAGTCGGGATAAAAGAGTTTTATGATCAACTGTATCAAAAGCCGAGGTTAAGTCTAACATTATTAGGATGACCGAGTCACCAGCGTCAGTCGCTAACAGTATATCATTAGAGACCCTTAATAAAGCAGACTCGGTGCTGTGCAGAGGCTTAAAACCAGACTGGAAAGTTTCAAGAATTTGATTTGAGCTAAGAAAAGACTGGAGTTGATTAAGAACCGTTTTCTCCAATGCTTTTGCAATAAAAGGTAGTGTCGAGATAGGTCGAAAATTATTAAAATCCCTATCATCAAGTGAAAGTTTCTTGAGAAGAGGTGTAACTGTAGCTTGTTTTAGGCTATCAGGGATAGTCCCTGTGCTCAAGCATTTATTCACAAAAGACACCAAACTTGTTCCAACTGAATCAAAAATTTGTTTCAAAATACGGGGAGAAAGAACATCAAGAGAGCAGAAGGAAGGTTTCAAGTGATCAACAATTTCTCTGAGAGACAGAAGAGAAACTGGGTCAAAGACGCTCCATATGGCTGAAGAACAACCCATTTCAGGTGAGACAATAGCAGAAGGTTGTAACTGAGATCTTAGAGAGGTGATCTTCTCACAGAAAAACCTTGAGAAACCTTCACATAATGATACTGAGGGATTTGAAATCACATTTACAGGAGGATTTAGAGCAGAGTTTAACACAGAAAATAAGGCTTTTGAACTATGACGGTTTTTTAAAATTAAATTAGAAAAATACTTAGACTTAGCAGACATCATGGCTTTCTGAAAAGCACTGAGGGAGTTTTTCAGCATTTCATAAGAAACTTGTAGCTTATCACTTTTCCATTTACGTTCTGCTCTTCTACATGCTCGCCTCAGAGAGCGGATGGTATCATTGAGCCATGGTTCAGTCTTAGGTTTTGGCTTCTTCGTTTTTAAAGGAGCAGTGGTATTTAAAACCTCAGAGCATACAGTATTGAACAGACTAAGATGTTCTTCAGCATCCAAGTCGGGTAAGGGTGACTCCAGGGACAGAGACAGACACACCTCATTAAAGGTGTTAGTGAATTCATCACGGAAACAGGGAGAAAAGGAACGAGTCCATTGTGCGGTATGAGTAATGTGCGATCTTGAAGGAGGAAAGGACATAGAAAACAGTACAGGCATGTGATCAGAGATCAGAGTGTCAAAAACCTGAACATCAGTAATGGAAACACCATGTGAGAGTACCAGGTCCAGAGTGTGACCATGAGTATGAGTGGGATCTTTCACCCACTGAACCATGTTAAATGCATTGATGAGATTTAAAAACTCCATTGTTAGAGGTTTTGACTGACAGCACACATGAATATTAAAGTCCCCAAGCAGAAGAATATTGCTGTAATTAGTTACACATTCACCTATAAAAGCAGTAAATTCGCTTATAAAATCTTTCACTAGGTGAGGGGGGCGATACAACAGCGCTAACAAAACAGGATCGTCAAATTCCAGTAGCAACAGCTGTACTTCAAAGCTACTGTAGACTGAAGACGGAACAGAGCGACAGTAACTACTAAAACTGTTTTTTAAAATCACCGCTAGACCACCCCCGCGGCCAGAAGAGCGCGGAGAGTTAAAGAATGTGCAGCCTGCCGGAATCAGCTCAGCAAAAGGACTTAAATCACCAACCTTCGTCCAAGTTTCTGTGATGCACATAAAATCCAATGCGTGGGTAGTAAAGAAGTCATTTAAAATGAACGTCTTATTGACTAGCGACCGAGCATTAATCAGAGCCATCCTGGAAGGTACCGAGTCAGAGATCGCGGGAGAGAAGACTCTATTTAAAGATCGAAGATTCTGTAGATTAGCTCCACCGCGGCGAATACGGATCGGAGGGTAGCAGGGGATCGTCGAATGAGAGTCCTGGAGAATGGTCCGAAGCCAGCGAACAGGTGGATCTAGCAAACGCCAACCAGCGCATCGGCCAACGCCTAGATTCCACGTCGTCATGGAGATGAAGCTGGACGCGCGGGCGGCGCGGCCGGCGTGTAGAGCCATTTTCAGTTTGACAGCAACCCCTCCGCGCTTGCCGCGTCTCCTGCGGCGCTTTCTGCGGGGAACACCATGAGGCCACAGATACTCTGGAATATCCCAGGTAGAGTTTGGAGAGCAGGATTGTGAACCAGCCACAGAGCTTTTTAACTCTGGTTTATATGTGGCCACAAAAGAGTCTCGAATATCCAGAAGTAACTGGCGATCATAAACCAGAAGCGAGTAGCAGTTTGATGCAGATAGAAGCACAAAAATAGCACAAAGTAGCAGAGACATCAGACGGCATGCCACGTACACCGGCGCCATCATTCATTCATCATTCCAATGATAGGCCATATGGTAGGCCTAACCATAATTATATTTGAGCGCGATCGCGTTTGAATGTATCATATTTTTAAACGCGATCGCGTTTGAATGCATCATATTTTGGAAAAGCAAAACGCTCCAAACGGCTTCATGTTTTACTATTATCTCATTTCATATCATCATAACGAATGGAAACATTTGAAGTAACATGATAATCAATATATTTTTCTCTAGCTTAGTTGTTACTGAAATCTTTTTGAAAATGTATATAGGCTGCTATATTGTTATTATTTTATGCACCACTGCGCATAGCCTATGCCTACAAGGCACAACAAACCTGTGTTCATTATATAATATATTGTTGGAAACATTTGTGTGAGTGTGTGTGTGTATTCTGTGAATTTTAAAAAGCAATTTTAACCAGAAAAATCTCAAATGTATTCCCAAAATCGTGCAGGCCTTTCTCTTGATATCAGTATGTTCACTTTTTTCTTTTTTTCTTTTTTTTCAGGGCCCAGATGCCACTGAGTCCTGCTGACTTCAACATTCACAGTACATGTCTCTGTACATGAACATGGTAAAGTGAAAATCAAACACCTTGGAAATGAAAGGTATGTACAATGTTTTTAGGAATGGCACAAAGGTCTCTTTCTTTGGATCATTGTTATCAATAAGTGTTTTTTTTTTTGTTGTGTATCTTTGGATTATGTTGTAAATAAATCCAAACAATTTTAAAAGCCATTCTTTTTTTAATCTCCTCATTCTTTGTGCAAGGTTGGTCAGAATGATGGGCCCTGATAAGCTCCTAATAGGGCCATTAGGGTGTGTCTTTGTCTTTCTCAGGTGTAAAAAGCCTTACATACTAATGAGATGATCCGCCCCTTCGCATATTGCTTTTTCACACAAAACACGTCGTAAAAATTTTAAATCAATATATTGTCTTCTCTGAATGAGCAGTCAGGGTGATTTTCACATAGTTTTAGAGCAAATATTCTAGGCTACGTCATACAATTTTCAAAAGTCTTGTTAAGAAATAATCAGTATGGGTTTCATGACCTTATTTCAGTGAGAATTTTTTTTTGTATTTTCACAAACCACGCATAAATGTCATTATCTCAAAACTACAAACTTTTACACACATGCTGTTGATATATTATTGTAGCAGAGTTTGTGCTGAATACAGTGTAATTAGACTTTAGCCATGAAAATGTCACAAGTAACAGAAATAAGCACAAATGTCAGAGCATGTCAGAACACCTCCAGGGCCCAGAAAACAGCTCAGACCCCAGAGGGTTAAGGACACCAATTTTCTTTGTGAATGAATAATGTATCGTAAATAAATAAATGTTCTTCCTTAAAATACATGGTGCATAAGTGAGTACACCCCTATGTTAAATTCCCATAGAGGCAGGCAGATTTTTATTTTTAAGTTTTTTTAAGTTTTTTTTTTTTAGGATACTATGCATCCTGATAAAGTTCCCTTGGCCTTTGGAATTAAAATAGCCCCACATCATCACATAGCCTTCACCATACCTAGAGATTGGCATGGGGTACTTTCCATAAGATCATCTCTCAATGCAAATCAAACTAGCTTTTAGGCTAACTGAAATAAAACCATGCCAATCTCTAGGTATGGTGAAGGCTATGTGATGATGTGGGGCTATTTTAATTCCAAAGGCCAAGGGAACTTTATCAGGATGCATAGTATCCTAAAAAAAAAATACTTAAAAATACTTAAAAATAAAAATCTGCCTGCCTCTATGGGAATTTAACATAGGGGTGTACTCACTTATGCACCATGTATTTTAAGGAAGAACATTTATTTATTTACGATACATTATTCATTCACAAAGAAAATTGGTGTCCTTAAAGGTTGGATTTTTCCAAATTTTTTAAATTAAGGCATTAAGTTCAATTTCCAAAATATGATTTTTTATTCCTCTTTTTAGTCAACTTTAGCATGGGTGTATTCACTTATGCATTGCACTGTATATGCTCACAAGATATGCTCTATAGATATATGCCTCTGGAGTCCATGCAGGAGGAGCAGTGTTTGGCACTACATCGCTTTTCAGCGCAAGCTGTTTGGGGAAGCCAATTTCCACCTCCATTGCGTTGGAGAAGCAATCCCGCGTAAAATGCAGGTAACAACTATGCAAATTAACTACCTATCTACACAAAATAATCTAAATCACTATATAAATGCTATGCTAACTAGATGCTAATATACGCTATTCTGATCATTTTCAATACTCGCAATTTTCTGACTCGCTACAGTTGTTTTACAATATGTTTTTATACCAGGGGCTATGCCTATGCCAAGGGCGTGGTGAGCTGGTGCCTGCTTACGTCGCGTGGCACCACAACTTAGGAAAATTCAACTGCAGTAGCCACCGTTCAACCTGAAGCACTCAGCGCTCAGACGTTTTTACACCATTTATTGTAGAATTAAAACACTTTATACCTAAATGTCAAAACATTTACTCAAATCAATGAACAGCACTAATAAAGCCCCAGTCTTACGCCCGTTTCACACATACTCCGTGTGCAGTGCGTATGCGGTGAGTGTTGCAGTGCGTATGCGGTGCAGGAGCAGCACGCGCAATAGTGCTTTCACATATGATGCGTTTGCAGTGCGTAACTGATCCGCGGCTGTACAAAATACATACTCTATTTGTATTTCAAATCCAGAAGTTATAAGCAACTTTTTATTTTAAAAAAGTTTTTTTGTCAGCATTGCGATTCTCTTTGTACACATATACACTCTTTAATAGACATATTCACGTTTAACCCCCTGAGGTCGGCGGTATCGCCGGCGATACCAGCTCGCTTTTTTTTATCAGTGTAAAAGAAACTCAGAAATACTCTGTTGACTTTGATTTTCCATTGGAGTTTCATACATCAATCGATTCTGTTAAATGTGTATTATTTTTGTGTATACTCACAATAAAAACAAAGTGTGGTGCTTTTTGCCAAATAAAGAAAAATAAACACGAAGCTAGGTTCTGCCTTCTCTCTGTCCGTGTAGTCCATTCTGAAACGCGTCCGAAAATGAATCATAACTCAGCGAATACTTCTCACACAGGCATGTGAGTTATGTCTTTATGAAGCTTGAAATCTCTTCTTTTAAATGAAGTAATTTATATAAAACACAAATGTTTTCAACTCATGTAATCCGCTTGAAAGCAAGGAGAGTTACCGTTTTTCCTTCTCCCTTCATTATCTCTAAATGAGCTGCGGCCGCCCCGCCCCCGGCGCGATTCACATGTAAATAGTTTAGGTGATCTAGTATGCATCGCATACGCCCCCCGATCAATGCCATAAAAACACAGTTTCTATCAGACTTACTGATAGTTCATCGCGTTTTGAGTATGGCACGCTTCTCTGGTAATAAAGACGCCCTTCAGATGATTCTGGACAGCGCCGGGTTGTTTCCTCAGAGGAAGATTGTAACAGAAGACGAACGGCAGCATATTGAAGAGCGAATTCCGCCGAGGACACAATTTCGGAGTAAGTTTTACTTAAAAGTCTTTTGTCTTTTATTTTTCGTGTTCGCATTTATGAGGAAAAAAACAATATTACCTGACAGTTCTCCATTATGGACGCGAGCGCTCTAAGCACTAAAATACTTTCAAACATTCACAGAGACCTCAAAACAGAAAGTACAAATCCTTTCTTTAAAACGAATTTCGTTTTGTATCAATTGTATCTTAATTTTAATAATTTTCTCATTAACAAATTTCCTGGATTTAAAGTAAATATAGGCTAGCAATCACAACATAAGGTCTGAATGGGTTAGATTTGGGTACAGTTTTTACTGTAGAATATACTGCCACATCAAATAAGCTTTTGTTTAGCAATTTCTATATATAAAATAGCCTACTATTTTTGTCAAAAATAAAGTCATCAACTAAGATGTTAGCTGTTCCAATGTTGGCTATATTCAAAGTAATGAATACATAGATAAAATGTAGGCCTATAATCTTTTTTTTTTTTACAAAAAAAGAGTACACTTGAAATATTGTTGAAATTGTAATTATTGTTGTTGTAACCTTTTTAACTTTGAAATATGTATGATAAAATGTATACTTTAGTTTTTACAAAGAAAGATTACACTTGAATTGTTGTTGTAATTGTAACCTTTTTAATAAAAATATATATTTACAAGGTAGATGTAAACAAACTTTTAAAAGGTAAATATAAGCCTTTTCTTTAAATAATTTTTATTGTGTTTTATTAGTGACAAATTTGGGGAGAGGATAAATATTCCAAAACTGAAAATACAGTATGAGAATTAACTGCACAATTACTAGACATGTTTTCCTTGGATATTATAGGCCAAATTGCAAGCACAATATGTGGAAAAATAAAAAAGAATTGAGATGCTTCCAACTGTTGCTCTTGCATTCTTGTGGCTCAGTGACTCACCTGAATGAATGGCTAATTAAGTATGCGGTCCCCATTGTCTCCTGAGGTGTGAACCACTACATATGCATGATCTGTGACGCCCACTCCGCATATGGCCTTTCCAAACAGAAAGTGCTTTGCAAAATTCAAATCAATGTATTGTGTTATGTGAATGATTAGGCAGGGTGATTTTCACATCATTTTGAAGAAAAAACACTAGGCAATGACATCTATTAGACAAAAGTCTTATTGGCACATATTTAGTATGTGTTTTATGGCCTTATTTCAGAAACTTTAGTTTTTAGTTTTTTCAATAACCACGCATAAACATTATTCTCTCAAAAATGCAGACATGTACATTATTGTTGCTCACATATTATGGTAGCCCTGTTTGTGCTAAATAGTGTGTAATTTTTTTTTTGCCATTAATATGTTTATAAGCAACTGAAAAAAGCACAAATGTCAGGGCATGTCAGAACATCTCAAGGACCCCAAAAACACCTCAGACCCCAGAGGGTTAAATACAATTTAAACAACGTATTATTCAATGCATTATACTTCTATATAATTATATATTAAGTTGCTCAAGCAAGTGGTAAAAAATTTAACCATGTAATTATATTAAAATCGCATAGCCTACATTTTTCAATTACAACTATAAAATTGACAAAAACAGCAGACTCATACTTTTTCTTTTGCATAATTTAAATCTTTATACAATAAATCTTGCATGTCACAAAGAACTTGTTTTTCCACCTCCACGAATGAGACGAGTGTTGTTCATTATGTTGCCTTGTTGAAATATGTATTTTCCCTTGATTTACCCTGCGGTCTTAACGTCTCAGCATTGCGATTCTCTTTGTACACATATACACTCTTTAATAGACGAGACGTATGCACGTTTAAACACAATTTAAACAACATAGGCCTATTATTCATTGCATTACTTCTACTTCTATTAAGTAGAAGTAATGCAATGAATAATAGGCCTATGTTGTTTACCTTGTTGAGGTAAATTGTAGTTTCCCTTGCTTTACCCCGGTCTTAAAGTGAAAATAGTATTTAATTAAATACATTTATGGTGAGATTACTACATTTTATTTAATTAATCGCATTTATGGTGAAATTACTACATTTTTAGGTCATTCTGTGTTCATTTTGACCATGAAACATGCGCTGTCACTTTAATTCAGCGTGTGCAGCACAGCAAAAATAGACTCGGTGCGGAAACGATCGCTGCACTGCTGTATACGCACCGCAACTGGAACGGATCGACGGACTGCAACCGCGTGCAGTGTGAAAGCTTGAACCTGTTAACATGGGTACGGAAAAAAATACGCACCGCATACGCACTGCAAACGGAGTATGTGTGAAACGGGCGTTACAGATCATTAACTAAAAAATGTTGGTTTAGGGTTTAGTTTAGCTGATACCGATATCTTTGAGAGCAGGGTGGCAAATGGGTGTTATATCATTAATTTAAAGATAATAAAAAAACATCCATAACAATTGCTGAAATGAAATTTATAGTTATTTTACATAATATTGACTAAATTATATAAAAAAATTTAACTTAATTAAAAAGTAAACTTTTTTTTGAAGAAAAACCATCTTAAATGTGTATGTGGTGAGCAGGACGAGTGGCATGATTGTTAATGAGCAACACCTGCGCGACGCACCGGTCTCGTACGCTATCTCTCACAGAGGAGCGGAAGCATAAAAGGAGGAGCAACGACAGTGAAGATTGAGAGAGGACAGGCCTGGACTTGTTGATTGTTTTATTATATGTGACACCAGCATTTTTTAATACGTGGGCTGTTATAACCAGGGGCGGCGCCAGACAATTTTTTTAATGCAGGTGCTGAGGGGGTGCTAGATATATTATATATAAATACTATTACGAAAATTGGCCACTTAATATTTAATATTAAATTATTTTAACTGTCACAATTAAAGTATAATTTTATTTAATTGAGGCACAACATTCAGCATTCAATCAAATATTTTTAAAGACTGATTATTATTAATAATGTTATTTCAACATAATATCTCGTTATTTCGACATAATATGTGTGCATGCAACAAGCAAGATGTGCCTTTGTAAATCTGGTGACGCGTGCATTGATTTTTATTGATAAACTAGTGTTTTCTGTCAGTGTCGGCTGCAAAGATGAAGTTGACGATCGCCATATCCGTAGTGAACGCGCCAATAGGGAGAAATGCACATCATGGATTACATAATCAGAGAGTATCCTATTTCTTTTTTCAAGCTTTCTTTAGATATATTTCTTATGTCTGTGAGGCATACGCCGAGTTTCGGATTCAATTTAAAGAAAGACTTTCTACGAAACAAAACTTAATGAAGTGGTCAAAATCATGTCTGACCCACTCCATGTCTCTCGATATATTGCACATCCTATCTCTTCACTTTTCATAATCAAAATAGATAAAAAAAAATTACATGAAAATATTTTAACAAATATGAAACTAAATGTGCTTATTTAATGGCTACATGTATAGTAGGCCTACAGACTCCCTATTTGTACAAATTGCTGCACATTCATTTAATTCTGAATTTTGCACAGAAATTGTAAGGCATTTGTTTGTGCATAGTAAAACATCTCTGCAACATTTATCAAGTTCACGGATAATGGTGCGTACATTTATTAATTATTATCTTAATGAATAATGTAACAAGGACGAAGCGTGTAAACTGTGTTGTTTATTCAGAATGGAATGGATCGCAAATGTATCTGAATGAAGAAACGTAAAAAAAAAAGTGAACAATGATGAACACAGAAAATGAACAAGAATGAACTTTGGATGGCCTAGGAGGAGTAGGCCTACTACTCTACTTTAATTCAACAAGGTTTTCGAATATAGAATTTTTTTTTTTTAAAGCCTATTATTCTGGGCCCCGGTGTGATGCGTGCAAGTGGAGGAGATGCTGTGCATGACACGCGACATGTTACATTTTGTAACACAAATACTTGATCAAGGGCCCGGCCCGAGGATAGTGGCGGGAAATATCGGTCAAGTTCGGATTCGGGCAGAGAATCTACGCTCTCATATATATGTACTTTATTTAAGGAGCCTGTTTTATAAAAATCACAATGTTTTACATGATAACCTTTCAGAATTTAATCTTACTTTTTGGCAATATAAATAACATCTGTACCAAGTTATATTCTTTCCCCCCAGTTTGGGTATATGAATAAAATATGTCTTTTTTTTTTCTTCCTCTTCCTTTCACGAGTTCACACGTACACGAAATCTGATGTAGTATTTTAAGCGTATTTGGCATGCTGTCCGGGGGAGGGCTCCGAGCTCGGAATTTGGCCCCGAACCCAGAGTACTCCCCCTTTAACTGGGATAGAAACCAGCCTAGAGTTAGGTGATGGGGTGGTGGAGGGATGCTGTGAAACTTGACATGAGACAGAGGTGAGGAAAGGCTTTATTTATACTGGCTTCCTCTTGTGCTGATTGGTTGATTACCTGAACGTGCTCCTCCCGAACTTTGTTACATAAAACTTCATCAAATATGAGCATGAGCTAATATATAATTCTATTAATTCTATTAATTAATTAATTAATTAATTAATTTAATTAGACTAATTAATTTTCAGACTATTATTTCATATGTCTGGCTTTACAGGGATAAGTTCATGTTCATGATGGGGCATCACTATAGAGTAATGTAGATAAAGACATTTTTCAGATGAGAGCAAAACATGACAAAATATATTAAAAGACTTACAGAGCTCTTCTGGAGGTTTTGATGACTGCCGATAATCTAATGAGACACTCGTCTGATTTCTTGAATTTCTGAAGCTCAAACTCCTCCAGCTCTTCCTCTGATGTCAACAACACAAAGGCTAAAGCAGACCACTGGGCAGGTGAAAGGTCACCAGATGAGAGACTTCCTTTGCTAAGGTGGGTCTGAATCTCTTTCACCAGAGTTTGGTCGTTCAGTTCATTCAGACAGTAGAACAGATTGATGGATCTCTCTGCAGGAAGATCATCTTCTAATTTCTGCTTGATGTACTGAACTATTTCCTTGTTGCTCTGGTCATTGCCGTCTTGCTGTGTCAACAGACCTCGTAAGAGTCGTCGATTGGACTGGAGCGACAGACCGAGGAGGAAGCGAAGGAAAAGGTCCAGGTGTCCATTGTCACTCTCGAGCGCCTTGTCCACTGCAGTCTTGAGAAAATCAATCATGGTTTCATTTCTGTTTTCCTGTTCTATAGACTCATGATCAAACACACTTGTCTTGTTGATGTCTAGAAACAGATGTGCATAAAGGGCTGCAATAAACTCTTGAATGCTCAAGTGAACAAAGCAGTACATGGTACCAAGAACGATCCCCGTTTCCTCCTTAAAGATCTGGGTACACATGCCTGAGTACACTGATGCCTTATAGACGTCAATACCACAGGCTTCCAGGTCTGTGTCATAGAAGATCAGGTTGTTTCTTTCCAGCTGATGAAATGCCAGTTTCCCCAGTGAAAGGATGGCGTCTTTATCCCAGGAAACATCTGGTGAGTATTCTCCATCATACTTTCGGCGGCTCTGCTGGATCTGAAAGCGGAGAAAGTGTGTGTACATTTGTGTCAGAGTCTTGGGAGTGTCTTCAGTGTTTGATTCCTGCAGTGTTTTAGAGTTCTCATCAGCCTGAGTGTTTTTCACATCATTATTTATTTTCTCCTCCAGAATGTTCTGGAGAACCGTGGCTGAAATCCAGCAGAAGACTGGGATGTGGCACATGATAAAGAGACTCTTTGATTGTTTAATGTGATCTAGGATTGTGTTGGCCTGATTCTCATCGGTGAATCTTTTTTTTAAGTACTCTTGCTTTTGTGCGTCACTGAATCCTCGTATCTCTGTCAGCCGGTCGATACAGTCAGGAGGAATCTTACTGGCAGCTGCTGGTCTGGTGGTGATCCAGATGAGAGCAGAAGGAAGCAGATTTCCCTTCATGAGGTTCGTTAGGAGAACACCCAGAGAGGCTGGTGACGATACATCACTCCACGTCTCATTACAATCAAACTTCAGAGGAAGGCGACATTCGTCCAGTCCATCAAGGATGAACAGCACTTTGAATTGATTCCTTCTTGTAAGGTTCAGTCCTTTTGTCTCTGGGAAAAATTGAGTTATAAGGTCCATTAAACTCAGTTTTTCTTTCTCCATTAAGTTCATCTCTCTGAATGGAAGAGGAAATATGAAGCTGATATCTTGATTTTCTTTTCCTTCAGCCCAGTCCAGAACAAACTTTTGCACAGAGACTGATTTCCCGATGCCAGCGACTCCTTTTGTCAGTACAGTTCGGATCTCCTCGTCTTGTTCAGGAGCTTCAAACAAATTTGTGCATTCAACCTGTATCTCTTGTGCTTCATGACGCCTGGAAGCAACTTCAATCTGTCTCACCTCATGTTCAGTATTGACCTGTTCACTGCCGCCCTGAGTGATATAGAGATCTGTGTAGATGTTATTCAGAAGTGTGGAGTCACCTTGCTTCGCAATTCCTTCAAACACACATTGATACTTCTTCTTTAGGCCACATTTCAGCTGATGAATGAAGAACAGCTCATCTAAACACAGGAACAGAAAATAGATAGTTTTAGTCTTCATTTTCTCTCCTACATTTATAAGAGACAATCTGACAGATGATCATGAGTCTCTAACCTTCTAGAGCATCAGCAGCTTCATCTTGCTTCATCTCTCTCAGGTAATGTAGTGTGAGATCAAGAGCTGATTCTTTGATACTGGATCTGTTCTCAATAAAGTCCTTCACTAAGTGTTGTGTGTTCTCTTTTTGTAATATTTTCTTAAACTTCTCTAGTTCATTCTTCAGAAATGTGATTATTTTGCTCTCAAGATCCTACAAACAAAAGTAAGAAAAAAGACACAATTTAAATCAAATTTACATTACATTCTACATTTGGTATAAAATCTATATACAACTATAATATAGTAAATCCAGTTCAAAACAACTATATATATATAAATCCAGTTAAAAGACTAACATGTTAACCAGCTGTTATTTTTTACAAATATAAAAATATAAAATATATAAGTGCTTCAAATGAAAAATAGTGATCTGGAGGAATTAAATAAAATGTCTTTGTTCAATGACATATTTGTTTGTTGTAAATATTAAACATTTATAAAAATGTGTTTTCCTACCTGGAAGATTCCTAGAAGATTGTGTTTGAAGTTCTCGTGGTTCCTGTGAGTCTGAACGTCTGAGTCTAATGTCTCATATTGAAGCCTGTAATTAAATAAATAAAATAAATACTGATTTTCCAGGCAAAATTTCACAGAAAGAGAAAAAGTGTTAGCTGTGAATACTCTGATAAATATTTATCAGATCAAATATTTATCAGAGTATTCAATGATAAATATAATGCTAAATGATTAAATGATAAATATCATGATAAATATTGGATCTAAAAATGTTTCATGATTGATATTCACTGATACAACTTTTAAACAGAGTCAACGTGTGACAAAAAATTTGAAACTCATAAAATACCTTTTATTAGATGATGGTGTTTTCTCACTGAAGTTTGGTACTCCTCCTTTTGACCAGTCACTCTTCAGAGACACAGAGCTGGACACATGTGAGCCTGATCTTACACTGATGACACAAAGAACAGAGAAAGAGAGAAAACACTTTACTACAGGAGATACTTTAGTCTCATTTGAAAATGTTTAATGTTGCAAATAGTAATTAAATGCAGTATAGCTGTGCATTTGTTCATTTATGACTACAGTCAGATGTATAAACATACATGCGTTTAGTTTCATGATCTATTTTCCATAGTGAATTTGTGTCTCCTTGTGGCTGCCTTTGTAATTGTGTTGCTGGAATGAGTTTCATAAGGTTCCCAGGAATTGAGTTTTATTGTGATTTAATTCAGTCAAGTTCATTCACATAAACCACAGTAGACAAATAATACAACTAGGGATGTCCCGATCCGATCCACTTCATGGTATCGTGCTGATACTGGCCCAGAACGCTAGATCGGAGATCGGAGGGGAGAAAAAAATATGATCCGATACCTATTAATGGTGGAACGGTACATGTATTTGTATTGAACCGAAACGGTACGTGTGTCACGGTTCAGTGCATGGATTTACACGGAGAATACACGGTATAAAAATAAATAAACTCGCGTGCACATTAATGAATGTAATGCGTAACTACTGTTAGATATGTGCATAGACATATGCAGGTTCTTTAGGGACACCTAATCTGTAGTCCCGCCTTAGCTCTGAACGCGCGTCTATTTCGCTTCAAACGCTCGCTTTATATGCGCGTCCTATTCGCTTTATACGCGCAAATGGATTCAAAATGTTCAAGCGTCAAACTAGACGCAAATTTGAAGCTCTATTCATGTTTGGTGTGAACGCAGCATTATGAACAGGCTGCGATGTCAAGATTGCAATGCTGGAATGTGTGTGTGTGTGTGTGTCAGAGAGAGAGAGGCACGGGTGCGATCGAACAGTGGAATCATAAAAACATACTCCGTCATTTTGTTCATACAGGACATCATTAAAACTGCAAAGTGTTTAGCCTACTTATATTTGTGTAAAACACAACATTGTGCTTTTGTCAAACTGTAAACTCTTGTCAAACTGTAACCTACAACTGTCACCAAAAACACACACACACACACACACACACACACATACATACATACATACATACATACATACATACACACAGTTTAAAAGCAAAAATTATCTCATCTTTT
The DNA here is from genome assembly GCA_021464565.1 of Rutilus rutilus. Classification (NCBI taxonomy): domain Eukaryota; kingdom Metazoa; phylum Chordata; class Actinopteri; order Cypriniformes; family Leuciscidae; genus Rutilus; species Rutilus rutilus. The sequence goes on from JAJAQA010000004.1 coordinate 48,497,017, forward strand.
GGACATTCATCATATTGCATTGGTCTTCATTTCTTGTCCTAAAACATTGGTTTTCATTTCTTGTCCTAAAACAGAGAACTAATCTGTTTATTTTGAAGTTACACATTCTACATTTATTAAAAAAGAAAATTGAATGTGTTTTTAATGGCAGTATTATTTTATACAGAAATAAATTATTTATAATTCAGATGAGAATAAAGTTAAAGTTAATTAAAAATTTAAGGAAACTGTTACGTCCTTAGGGACGTTTATAGTGTTTTTGGTGTGTTTTTGTGTTTCTCCTTTTGGTCTCTTGTCTCTCTCTCTCTTTCACTTTCTTAGGCATCGCTGATTGGCTGTTTTGCCTGTCAGTCATTCGTTATGAGTTGAGTGGGTGTGCCATGTGAGGCGGGATCCTCATCATTCTGATGCTTGACACCTGGAGAAGCCCTACATAAGTAACATGCTACTGCGAGTGAGCAGAGAATTAATGTATCACTCAGCAAAACTGAAGTTAAAGCAATAATAAAATCTGCTCTAAACAAGATGTGGCAACAGAAATGGGATAAGGAGACAAAAGGTAGACATCTGTATAAAATTCAAAATAAAGTTGGGGTTGAGAGAAATAAATACGGAAGCAGAAAGGAAGATTCCATAATATCTAGGCTTCGAATAGGACACACATGCCTTAATTACTCAATGTTTATCATAGGAAAAAGAGAATCTGAGAATTGTGATAAATGTGGCTTATCGGAAACAGTTGAACGTGTTGATTCAATGCACAGAATACAACAGAGAAAGAATCAATCTTACAGAATCATTAAGCTATGTAGGTATAAATACATTGTCAGTAAATAGCATAATTTCAAAACGCACAGAAAGAGACAAGGGTGTATAGTGCTTTAATGAGGTATCTAAGGGAAACAGGATTGGTTAACAGAATATAGTTTAATATATATAAATATTTTTTTTTAGAATTAGTTTATTTGCTTCACTCGGTTAACGCTTCACACTCCTGTCCAGTTGGTGGCGGTAAATGCACCTTTCAGCTGGTTTGCCAACCGCCATAAAACTTCAAAGAAGAAGAAGAAGAAGAAGAAGAGTGAGCAGAGAGACTTTGTTTGGTTCTGTATTATGATGTGTTTGTTTTTTTGTTTGCTTGATTTAGTTTTTGTTAAGTAGCATATGTATTGTCATGTAACTTGTGCCTTGTTTTTTGGTTGCCCCAAAAACTTCTTATTTGTGACCTATGAAAGAGTTAAACAGCTTTGCAAAGCTGGGTTAAGCGGAAAGGAGGAGAGGGGATAGGTAAGACCATCACGTGACATACATTTACACACTTAGCTAAATTTCTGTATAAATACACTAGGTTAGGGATTTGTGCCACCCGCTGTATTTTTGTTATTAGTTAGAGTAGTTTAGTTATGATGTCTTGGACGTCAATTTTTTTTTTTTTTTTTTTTTTTTTTTGGCACAATCCTGTTTTCCCTTTTTGCTCCTTCTGTTTTTGTTGCTTTCAAATGTAAAATGTTAATTACTTTATCTTTAATTAAATCAATCTTTATTTCACTTTGTTGTGTTCAGTGATCAATGGTGACTGGTGTTGTTGAATTGGTTTTATGTTCCCCTTCTAACGTACCTAGACGTTAAAGAGCCAAAAAAGGGTCGTAACATATGGGGGCTCGTCCGAGATCCAAGTGAATTAATATCTAAACATGAATTAACGATCCTGAGTAATAAAAACCAGTTCATGACACCATCTCTTGTATCACTGGGTGTGTTGAGAATTCGTATGCGCGTTTGTACAGCGTCAGGATGTTTATTTTGGAAAGGTTTCTGGAAAGTCCCTCGCTAGAAGAGTTAGATAGTTGTAGGAAGGATGATTTGGTAATGATAGCAAGTCATTTTGAGGTTTCAGTAAACAAGCAGTCTCTTAAAAAGGACATTAAGTCTGTGGTATATAATCGTTTCGTGGAGTTGAATGTGCTCGTGTTGCCGGAGAAAATAGTTGGGGACAGTGTGGAGGTGGGTAAGTTTGGTAGGAGTGAGAATGTGAGTGAGGAGGAGATAACGCCTACGGCGGAGGTTGAGGCTGAGGCTAGGGCGGGGTTGCCTCCCTTTGACCCGTTCTCCCCTACGTCTTTGGGAAACGAGACTTAAGGTCCGTTGAATCGCAGGAGAAGGTGCAGGCTCGGCAGGCGGAGATGGATTTGAAATTACAAGTTCGTAAACTTGAGATCGAGGCAGAGAGGCAGGTAAAAATGCGACAGCTGGAGCTTGACGCAATGCGAATTGTGGGGGGTTCCGCTGCGCGACCAGATCTCCCTCGAGTTGTTTCCGCTGCCACTGTTGACCGTTCTCCCATTGTAGTGCCTACTTCTACTGTTGCCCCAGCATCTGTTTCATCCGTAGCAACTGAGTCATTCGATGTTGGTAAAAATATTACACTAGTGCCACATTTTCGAGAGACCGAGGTAGATTCCTACTTTAGTGCTTTTGAGCGCATTGCTATGTCCTTTCGTTGGCCAAAAGAATGTTGGGCTTTGTTACTGCAATGTCGTTTAATGGGTAAAGCATTGGAGGTTTTCTCTACTCTTTCCTTAGTGGACAGTTTGAACTATGACGCTGTAAAACTAGCAATTTTACGTGCCTACGAGTTAGTTCCAGAAGCATATAGACAGAAATTTAGAGGGCATAAGAAGAATTCTTCTCAAACATTTGTTGAGTTCTCCAGAGAGAAGGCTCTTCTCTTTGATAGATGGTGCAGTGCAACTAAGACTGATGATTTTAATTCCTTAAGAGAATTAATTCTGCTTGAGGAGTTTAAGGGATGTTTATCCGAACGTCTGGTCGTCTATTTGAATGAACAGAAGGTTAGTTCGTTGACGCAAGCTGCTGTTTTGGCAGACGAGTTTATGCTCACTCATAAGGGTGTATTTTTTGTGACGCGCACTGAAAAGAGCGTGACTGGTAGTCCGTCTCAAACTCAGGGAGTTCGGGAAAAGTCTGGTATGCCGAAGTCAAAAGAGCTAAGGGAGTGCTTTTATTGCCATAAACCTGGACATTTGATTGCTGACTGCCCTGTGCTTATACGTAAGCAGCAGTCTAAGAACCCGAAAAGTGTTGCATTAGTAAAGACTGTACCACCATCTGAACTATCGTGTTGTACTGAGGTATTTGACGCAAATTATAAACCTTTCGTTATGTCAGGATTTGTTTCATTATCTGGAAAGGAAGAGGATCGCAGAGAAATCTGCATTCTCCGAGATACAGGGGCCATGCAATCAATTATGCTGTCTGATGTTTTACCGTTCTCTGAATCATTTTGTGGCTCAAACATTTTGATTCGTGGTATAGGAATGCAAGTAGTGTCTGTTCCTTTGCATAGTGTGCATTTGCAGTGTAACCTGGTTTCAGGTGTTGTGCGCGTTGGAGTTCGTAGTTCACTCCCTGTAAAAGGAATTACACTCATCTTAGGAAACGATTTGGCTGGAGGCAAAGTTTTGCTCCGCATGTTTGTCCACTTGTTGATGTCATTAATTTGCACCCTGAAGTGTTTTCTGCTTGTGCAGTTACTCGTGCTCAGTCAGTTAAAACAGTGGACGAAGTTGATTTGGCTGACTCACTGTTGGGATCTGCATTAGCGGATGATGGACCCTCTGAAACTAAGGTACGTGTGGAAAATGTTTCTAAGCTGAAAAATTCAGAGAATTTGCTAGAAAGTGTTAATTTGTTAGATCCCAGTGATAGGAGAGGCGTTTGAAGAAGTACTGTGTCGGACCATTACCGAAAACGAGAGCAGGTAATCAATATCTATGTACAATAATGTGTAGAGCGACTAGATATCCCGAAGCTGTTCCATTGCGGAAGATAACGGCTCCTGTTATTCTGAAAGCTTTGACTAAGTTCTTTTCTACCTTTGGACTTCCCAAAGTTGTCCAAACAGACCAAGGTACAAATTTTTTGTCACGAGTTTTTACCCAAACGCTAAAGTCTTTGTCTATCGAACATCGAGTTTCTAGTGCCTATCACCCCGAGAGCCAAGGTGTAATCGAAAGGTTTCATCAGACTTTACAAAACTATGCTTCGAAAATTTTGTATGGACACAAGTAAAGATTGGGATGAAGGAATTCCTTTAGTGTTGTTTGCAGTACGCGAGAGTGTGCAAGAGTCGCTCGGTTTTAGTCCGGCCGAGATGGTTTTTGGACATACTCTTCGGGGACCGTTAAAGGTTCTGAAAGATCAGATGACGGAGAGTAAAACAGAAGCAAACGAATGTCCTTGATTACGTTAGTAGATTTCGAGAGAAACTGCAAAGTGCTTGTGATCTTGCGCGTACCTTCTTGAAAAATGCACAGTCAGAGATGAAGGATCGATTTGACAGACACGCTGTTGCACGGTCTTTTCAGCCTGGTGACAAAGTGGTGGTATTATCGATACCAGGGTGTTATGTGGGAGTGTTCTAATCTGTGTTTTGTTGCAGTTTCCCTGGTAGCTCACCTGCAATCAATGGGTTAATTGGTGCCACCTGAAGGGAGCCACTTAAAGTCTTGGACACCTGCTCTCTCTCTCTCTCGTCTTGCAGCCAGCACTGCAGCAGTAGTGTTTCTGCTTCTACAGTCCCCTTTTTCTTTAATACTAAATAAACTTTATTTTGATTGGCAAACTTTTGTTGTCATGTCCTTTATGTTGCATCCCTAGAGCCAGGGTTGTAACATAATGGGGGCTCGTCCAATTAATAAAACATTTGTTTCTTTTGATGTTTTGGGGACTGTATTTGTTCATTCCCTTTGATTGAGATCATTTGGTGAGTATGGTTGTTTGAGTATTTTTGAGTATATGCATGAGTTTTCCCGGTTAGGAAGGGTGAGAGTTCCAGCTGGGTTGATTATTCGATCCTTCCATCGGTTCACTCTTTTGTTATTTTTCCTTTTTTGTTTTCGAGGTTATTCTGGGTGGAGACTTGTTCTCTGTCGGGGGTAAGCATTTCAGAACTGTGACCTTTGATTAAATGGCTCACAGTTGCTGAGGTTTTGCTTTTAAAGTCGCCTCGTGCCCGGTACACCTCAGAAGATAGATAGGAGTTAGAAATGTTAGGCAGGTATCCGGGTGTATCTCATGTGTTTTGTATTGTTTGAGCTCAGCAACCATGCTCACTTTTTGATGGAAGTGAAAGAGGAATACTTAAGTTAGGTGAGTTAAACATTTTTTGAGGTACTGTAGTGTTTATTTGGTCCATGATCCTAACTTTAGTGTGTTAGCAGTGTTTGTGTGAAGTTCCTTTGTGGACTTTTTGTGTAGACTAATGCCCAGTATTGCCTTTAGATATTCGTGATTGCTTGGGGTGAGTAATCTTCTGTGGCTGGGTTAGTTCTACTTTTGTTTAAGGCTTTAAAAGCTTTGTTTGAGAGCATTTTTGCTGCTATTTGTCATTTTTGTAGCTTTGTGCTATTGGACCTGTTGTGTTAGCTGAACTTCTGTGTAGGAAGTAGTGTTACTACTTAAGTGTAGTTAGTGTTGAGTTTAGTAATGGCTTCTTTAGAAGACTTCCTAAAGGAACCTTCAGAAGAGTTACTTGAGTTTTTCACAAAGGATCAACTTTTGCAGTTGTCTTCTCATTATGATATTCACATCACAAGTAGTGAGAAGCGGCTGAAGGATAGTGTGAAGGAAATCATTAGAAGTGTTTTGATTGACAATGGTGTTTTGAAGGTTAAGCAGGTTTTCCCACAATCCATGACTGCTCCTTTGTCTGAAGCTGCAATTGATCTTAGGCTCAGAGAGCTAGCTTTCCAGGAGAAACAGCTAGAGGTTAATACAAAATTAAGAGAGAAAGAAATGCTTCTTGCACATGAACGGTCTCTTAAAGAGTTGGAATTAAAAGCTGCTGCTTTAACTCCAAGAGGTGATGTTTCTCCATTTGATGTTGGTAGACATATTAAGTTAGTACCTCCTTTTTCTGAGAAAGATGTTGAGAGATATTTTTCTCATTTTGAACGGGTGGCAACCACATCAAAGTAGCCAAGAACTATGTGGACTTTGCTTTTACAAAGTATCTTGGTAGGTAAAGCTCAGGAAGCTTATTCCGCTCTAAGCCTTGAGAAGAGTGCTAATTATGATGAGGTTAAAGCAGCTATATTGAAGGCATATGAGCTGGTTCCTGAAGCTTACCGCCAGCGCTTTCGAGGTTGTACAAAACTTGCTCACGACACTTATGTTGAGTTTGCAAAACAGAAGGAGAATCTGTTTGATCGGTGGTGTACATCTCAGAAGGTGGAAAGTAAGGAACATCTTAGACAACTCATTTTGCTTGAGGAATTTAAAAACTGTCTGCCTGAGGTTGTTTCGGTTTATTTGAATGAGCAGAAGGCAGTGACTTTAGAACAAGCTGCAATCTTGGCAGATGAGTTTGTTTTAACCCATAAGGTACATTTTGGTGACAAACGGGCTGAGTTTCAGGACCAGATTGAGCACAGTAGGTCTCGGTTTGTAAAGTCTATGCCCTTTGCCTCATCACCTGCCAATAAAATGACTAATGATGGTTTGATTTCAGAAAGGGCTTGTTTTTATTGTAAGAGACCAGGCCATCTTATCGCAGATTGTCCTGTTTTAAGTAAGAAACAGAAGTCTGCAAGGACTGTAGCCTTTGTAAGCCCTGTGCCAAGCCTTCCTTTGACATCTTCAGTTGCTGATGTTTCATGCAAGAAGGGTGAGTTAGCTGGCTCATCATCATTTCTGATGGATGGTTTTGTGTATCTGTCTTCTGACCCGGAACACAGGCAAGCTATCAAGATCTGGAGAGATACTGGAGCTTTTCAATCTGTGATTTTACGTGATGTCTTGTCCTTCAATGAAAAGTCAGCTCAAGGTTCAGAGGTAATTGTTAAAAGTTTTGGTGGAGGATTTTTGTCTATGCCTTTACATAGCATTAATCTCCAATCAGATTTAATCTCTGGTGATGTTGTTGTGGCACTTAGTTCCCAGATTCCCATAGATGGGGTGTCCTTTATTCTAGGGAATGATCTAGCTGGTGGGAAGGTGTTAGCTGTCCCTGAAGTAACCTCTACTGTCCTCAAGTCAGATGGTCCAGACGAACTTGAATTGGCATTTCCAGAAACTTTTCCTGTCTGTGCAACTACTCGTGCTATTGCTAAGAGGCAAGTTGAAGCCAAATCTCCCAACAGTCAATCTGTGATTCCACTTTATGATACATTCATGGCCCAAGGTGACGTGAACTTGGCAGGGAGTGGAAAGATGTTTCCATCCCGTGAACCGTTAATACTTGAGCAAAAACAAGACCCCACTTTGTCACCCATGTTTGAAGACTTAGTGTCTGATGAAGTGCTATCAAATGTTGCTTCTGGTTATTTCGTTAGTGATGGTGTTTTGATGAGAAAGTGGACCGATCCAAAAATACCATGTGAGGATGACTGGAGTAGTGTGTTTCAAGTGGTGGTTCCAGAAGTTTATCGATCTGACCTATTGTATCTCGCCCATGATCATTGTCTGTCTGGTCACTTGGGGGTCAGGAAAACTTTGGATCGTGTGTTAAGGCATTATTTTTGGCCTGTGGTGAAGACCTACTGCAAAGAGTTTGAGAGAGATTGTGATGATGGCATTCCACTACTCTTCGCAGTTAGAGAGGTGGTTCAGGAATTTCTTGGTTTCAGTCCAGCTGAACTTGTGTTTGGCCATACTGTGAGGGGGCCCTTGAAATTGGTAAAGGAGAAATGGTTAGATGTTGAGCATTCTACTCCTACAACCCTCTTGGACTTTGTGTCTAATTTTCGTTTTAGGCTTAGTAGAGCTTGTGAACTGGCCAAAGAGAATTTGAAAGCAGCCCAGGATATGAAGACTTGGTATGACCAAAAGGCTAAACATTGTGTGTTCTGTTCAGGAGACCAAGTGCTGGTGCTCTTACCAATACTGGGTTCTGCATTGCAGGCTCAATATAGTGGACCGTATACCATTGATCGGAAAGTTGGTGAGTGTGACTACTTGGTTAAGACTCCGGGTTGTAAAGAGAAAGTCCGCATGTGCCATGTGAATTTACTCAAGCCTTACTTTGACCGTAATCAAACAGGGTTTACAGAGGTCAAGGCCTTGGCTGCACTGAATGCTCCATCTGCTGAGACCGTAGAAGGTGTTGCTGTCTCTGAGATTGATCAGAGTAGTTTGCCAAATTTTAAAATCTCGGCTGATTTAGACATTCATTTGTCGTATCTAAATCTCTCTGAGCGCTCTGGTGTTATTCAGTTAATTGGTCAATATTTGGCCTTGTTTTCTGATGTTCCATCTTGTACAAATGTGCTTGAGGATGACATTGATGTAGGCCAAGCTAACCCTTTTAAGCAACGCCCATATAGATGGTTAGTGGTTAGTGGCATAGGTTAAAGTGATGGAGCCTGTTTTTGCAGGCATGGGGATGACCTTATCAGTCCGCCACATTCGTGGGAATTCGTTTGGCGGATGCTTTGTCAAGGTCGTAAGTGATTGTTTATATTTCATGTACTTGTTGACTTTGCCATAGGTTACTCTATAGCAATGTTTTAAGGGTGGGAGTGTTATGTGGGAGTGTTCTAATCTGTGTTTTGTTGCAGTTTCCCTGGTAGCTCACCTGCAATCAATGGGTTAATTGGTGCCACCTGAAGGGAGCCACTTAAAGTCTTGGACACATGCTCTCTCTCTCTCTCTCGTCTTGCAGCCAGCACTGCAGCAGTAGTGTTTCTGCTTCTACAGTCCCCTTTTTCTTTAATACTAAATAAACTTTATTTTGATTGGCAAACTTTTGTTGTCATGTCCTTTATGTTGCATCCCTAGAGCCAGGGTTGTAACACAGGGTCTGCATTTTCTGCTAGATTTACTGGTCCGTATGACATAGTTAGAAAACTTAGTGATACGGATTGTTATATGCACTCCTGAAAGAAGGCGCAAGACACGTGTTTGCCACATTAACATGCTTAAAGCATATCATGATCGTGACGAATGTGGACCTGTTAAACCAGTCACTGACAGTGCAGCTGTGTTGATAACGTCTAAAGTTTCTTCTGTTGTAGGAGGTGACCTGAATGAGGATGAGGATGGACTGGTATTGAGAAATACTCAACAACAATGTAGTAAGCTGGATAATTCCACTATTCTGTCCAATTTGTCTTCTCATTTATCTTCTCTACCTGATGAGCAAAGGAATGATGTGGTAGCTCTCATCACATCATTTCCCGTTCTATTTTCTGATGTCCCGTCACAGACTGGGGTGTTACAGCATGATATTGACGTTCCTTTAACACTTAACCTCGCTAAGTGTGTGTTCGGTCAAGCCACTTTGACCTATTTAGGAAAGCATGTAGGAAATGGACAAGTAAAGCCGGTAGATGAAAAAGTTGCAGCTATTACTAAGTTTCCTGTACCTGTAACACGGCGAGAGTTAAGACGTTGTTGTGTTCTAGTCCAGTCCTGGCGGCTCCACAATTTTATTGTGCATTTAAGTTGGAGGTCGACGCGAGTAGGTGTTGGAGCAGTCCTGATTCAGGAGGGTAAGGATGGTGTGAACCATCTTGTTTTTTTTTATTTCTCGGAAATTCAATAAACATCAAGCAAACTATTCTAACATCGAAAAGGAAACCCTAGCTTTACTACTAGCTTTACAGTTCTTTGAAGTCTATTTGGGTTCTTCTAGTTTGCCTACAATTGTGTTTACTGATCACCATCCCCTTGTGTTTTTGTCTTGCATGTATAATGCAAACCAACGATTGATGCGTTGGGCTTTGTTTGTGCAGAATTATCACTTGGAAATTCATCACAAGAAGGGTTCTGATAACATCCTTGCTGATACTCTTTCTAGAGCTTGAATTTAGGTATGTGGGTACCTTAGTGTTTTGGCTTAGGCCATATGTTTAGTATTTTTTTTTTTTTTTTTGTATCAAACTATGAGTTTGATTTTTAAATGTGGGGGTGTTACGTCCTTAGGGACGTTTATAGTGTTTTTGGTGTGTTTTTGTGTTTCTCCTTTTGGCCTCTTGTCTCTCTCTCTCTTTCACTTTCTTAGGCATCGCTGATTGGCTGTTTTGCCTGTCAGTCATTCGTAATGAGTTGAGTGGGTGTGCCATGTGAGGCGGGATCCTCATCATTCTGATGATTGACACCTGGAGAAGCCCTACATAAGTAACATGCTACTGCGAGCAAGCAGAGAGACTTTGTTTGGTTCTGTATTATGATGTGTTTGTTTTTTTGTTTGCTTGATTTAGTTTTTGTTAAGTAGCATATGTATTGTCATGTAACTTGTGCCTTGTTTTTTGGTTGCCCCAAAAACTTCTTATTTGTGACCTATGAAAGAGTTAAACAGCTTTGCAAAGCTGGGTTAAGCGGAAAGGAGGAGAGGGGATAGGTAAGACAATCACATGATATACATTTACACACTTAGCTAAATTTCTGTATAAATACACTAGGTTAGGGATTTGTGCCACCCGCTGTATTTTTGTTATTAGTTAGAGTAGTTTAGTTACGACGTCTTGGACGTCGAAGACTTTTTCTTTGATCTTTCTTTTTTTCTAGTTTAGGATTAGAGGTAAATGGTTTAGCTAGTTCCTTTTTGATTATATTATTTTTGTTTGTTTGGCACAATCCTGTTTTCCCTTTTTGCTCCTTCCGTTTTTGTTGCTTTCGAATGTAAAATGTTAATTAATTTATCTTTAATTAAATCAATCTTTATTTCATTTTGTTGTGTCTCTCTCGTTCTCATTTCATTCAGTGATCAATGGTGACTGGTGTTGTTGAATTGGTTTTATGTTCCTCTTCTAACGTACCTAGACGTTAAAGAGCCAAAGAAGGGTCAAAACAAATATATTGATCTGAAATTGTTGTATAATATCAAGAAAATGCAATTACCTGCCTCCTTGTTTATTATAGATGCATTTTTGTTACACATTTTTAGCCAATGTATTGGATATAATGGATTGCATTCAATGTTATTTATTTTGTGTGTAAAAGATGGCTTATATTGTTTTGGCATAGATGTACAGTAATTGGTTATGTATGTACTATATGTGACTGTACCATCCCATGTTGAGAGGAGCAGAAAAGTGCGATTATGTGTGTGCGCTAGAGGACTCCTAGAACTTTAAATGAACTCAGCCATCTTAGTTGAGTTTACTGGAGTTCAAGGACATGAAGAGGTGGACCGCTTGCACCTGCCTGGAGAAGGATCTGGGAAACTTTGGAGGAGTGTCAAACTAACACCTGTTGTAGACAACAGGAGTATAAAAGACTCATGAACTGACTGCCTCTTGGGATACTGCCCCCGACGCCTAGAAGCCCAGAGCTGTGGACAAGAAACCCCAAGCAGAAGACAAGAAGCCCAGAGCTTACTACACCTTTGATTCAAAACATGATTATTGTATTTTATACTTAATTTATGAAGTTTTATTTGCCTTGTTTATTATAAAAAGAAAAGTAACCAATTAAAATAAATTTAACTGATTACAAAATCTGCCTACTGAGACTTAGATTTATGATGCTGGAAGACTTTTAATGAGAACATACCACAGAGGAGTCTTCTGACCAAGTACCTTAAGTACCTTTTGAATGCTTATGGTTTAGGTCAGATTTGACTTTCTTTACCTTACCTGAGAAAAATAAATAAATAGGTAAAAGGTGTAAAGAATAAAGTACACACCGTAAAACAAAATATAGCAAATTAATTTTAAATTAATTCAGGTACAATTACCAAACATATCTCAAGGTCTTTTGAATAAAGGGTGGCAGTCTTTCATTATCAGCTGTTGTTGTGGACTATATACTGGAGAAGTATTTGTTCTTCATTTGAGTGAGATGTTTTTATGTGGCTAATTGAGCAAAGTGCTTCCATATATTTTCTTATTATTAGTATTAGTTCAAGAATAAAATAAAAATATCGGATTGATATTGGTATCGGCAAATAGCCAAAGATGCGGCATCGGTATCGGAAGTGAAAAAGTGGTATTGGGACATCCCTAAATACAACAATATAATGTAATGTAAACACACAAAATACCTTTTATTAGATGATGGTGTTTTCTCTCTGAAGTTTGGTACATCTCCATCTTTAGACCGATCACTCTTAAGAGACCCAGAGCTGGACACATGTGAGCCTGATCTTACACTGATGACACAAAGAACAGAGAGAGAGAGAAAACACTTTAGTAAAGGAGGATCAACTGTGTCTGAAACACATCTGTGTCTTTATCTAATCCTCCACAGAAATACACACACTCACACAATCTACAGTTTTATAGTTAACTACTATTTTATTTTACTGGCTCACATTAGTTTATCGATTTCTTTAATATACATGAGAGAGATTTAATATGTTAAAAAATACTAATTTATGAGAACATGTCAAGTTTTTGTTTATTGACAGAAATAGAGAGCAGAAATGTCTGTGTGACACAGTTTTGTTAGCATACTTAAAATAAATTAAAGGTATAGCGGAGGATTTTCTTTTTCCGGGTGGGTAGTGTAAACTATTGGTCCACCTAAGTGTCAATCATTCTGGTGATATGTTTACGTAAGGCCGTCGTACGTGCTCGTCCCTTAGTTTTCGCTTTCTGCGCATGCGCACTTTCAGGTGTTTATGTGTGGTGAGCTAGAGCTAAGCCATTCATTGAAGCTCGCCGTTTCACCGGGTCCTTTGAAAATGTCTGAGGGTCGCAAGAGAAAAAGTTTGTACGAACTGTATGAGAAGAAGAGAAAGGCCTCAGAAGAGAGAAACAAGATCAGAGTGTTTTTGGGAGAATGTTTCACACGATGGCGTGCTCTGAAAACACAGGTTGGGCTTCCCACTGATGCCTCAGTCGCGAAGTTTCTACTCGACAGGTAAAGTTTGGCATGCTATTTGGAGAAAAAGTGCAAATCTTCTTTTGGAAAGTAATCTTGTATGAGCGATGCCGACAGCAACTTTTAAACAGAGCGTGCACGAGGAGAACCTCGCACACGTTTAATAGGCGTTCCCTCTCGGGAGCAGGTAGAGTGTTGCGCATGTGCATTTTTTCAAAAAGTGGAGAGGGCGGTTCTTATCTAAAATTCGGAAAGATCCTCCGCTATACCTTTAAGTGAATAGTTGTTTCCTAATGTCTGTCAATAATTTTCTGATCTAAAAACTAAAGTCACCTATTTGGATTAATTCAGCATCTAGAACAGGGGTCGGCAAGTAACTTTGGCCGCGGGCCAATATTTTTTTTAGCCAGTAGATGGCGGGCCAGCTACACGGAGTAGGCCTAAGGTTCCTTTATTAAACATTAGTTAATGTATTAAAGGGATAGTTCACTTTGAAATAAAATTTTGGTATGTTTTAGCTTACTTCAAGGGCATTCAAGATGTAGGTGTCTTTTTTTCCGCAGTAGTTTCAATTTTGATATTTTTAGGTCAAACCGTTCTTGTCTGTCAGTCATATAATGCAGGTCGATGGTCACTGTCTCAAAACACAAGCACAGAGTCCAAATTAAAACAATTCCCCATCGTCCAAATTAAACAATTCCCCATCGTAAGTACACATTGATGGCCCAAGACACGAAACGAGCGGTTTGTGTGAGAAAACGAACAGTATTTATATCGTTGTTATCTCTTGAACACAGCACACGTCCAAATGATCTGACGGCGCGGGCGGGTATAGATGTATACACTAGAAGTCGCCTTCGCTACTGCAGTTCATTGGAACGAAACCGTAGCCAAGGCGACATCTATGTATATATCTATACCCGCCCGCGCCGTCAGATCATTTGGACGTGTGCTGTGTTCAAGAGATAACAACGATATAAATACTGTTCGTTTAACTAACATGAACTAACAATGAGCAATACATGTATTACTGTTTTTGTTAATCTTTGTTAATGTTAGTTAATAAAAATAAAGCTGTTCATGTTAGTTCACAGTGCATTAACTAATGTTAACAAGATTTTAATAAAGTATTAGTAAATGTTGAAATTAACATTAACAAAGATGAATAAATGCTGTATAAGTGCAGTTCATTATTAGTTAATGTTAACTAATGTAGTTAACTAATGAATCTTATTGTAAGTGTTACCAATAAATTTGTAGCTTACAATATTTTGGCAGTGTTCGGTGTTTCATACTGTTCTGTTTTATCAAACTATACAGAATGGATGATTAAAGCAGTATCATTGCTTACTTTATTTATCACATGTGCATAACAGCATTACCAGTGTCATAGTTTAGCTCTCCGTCTGTACGTCACTCAAATCTGTCCGTGCGTCGATTTCAAAAATGCAAAGCCGGTGTGTCTGATTTGCAAAGAAGTTGTCGCTGTTTGCAAAGAATATAACATAAGACGGCACCATGAGACAAAGCATGGCAGCTTCAAGGTTGCTTATCCACTTCAAACAGAGGCACGAAAGCACAAAATTGAAGCGCTGGCACAAGACTATGCTCAGGGCAGCAGGTGGTTTCACCTCGCAACAAAAAGTGACAAGTGCGTCTCTAAAAGCGTCTTGGTTGCTCGCACGAAACAACAGGGTTTTCACTGATGCAGAGCTTTTAAAAGAAGTCATGGTTGCAGTGTTGGAGGAGTTGGCTGTTGACAAGTCCATGGATGGAATCATTGCCTCTGTCAAACAGGTGCCCCTTTCTGCAAGGTCCTCTACCCGCCGCATAGAGGCGTTGTCTGATGCTGTGCAGGGAGTCGTTATCAGTGATCTCAATAAGGCTAATTACTTCTCCTTAGCGATAGACGAGAGCACTGACAACACAGATGTTGCCCAGATGTGTGTCTTTGTCAGGTATTTTTATGGGAAGCAGTTTAGGGAAGATTTGCTGTCTCTTATTCCTCTGGAGGGGAACACCACTGGAGATATTATATTTACTGAACTGTCAAAAGTGTTTGAGCGGCATTCATTGTCATTTGAGAAAGTCAACCTACTTGTGACTGATGGGGCCCCTGCAATGGTGGGTAAACAGAGGTTTGGTGAGCAGGTTGAAGGAGATCGCCCCCCAAATGCATGGGCTGCATTGTCTTATCTACCAGAGTGTACTTTGTGCAAAGCTCAGTGGTGAGCTGAAGGTAGTTATGGATAAAGTGATGCGTGTCATCAATTTTGTCAGGGGTACATCAAGCACCCAGCATCGGCTTTTCAGACAGCTTGTGGCAGATTCAGAGGAGGCCACCCACGACGACCTGCTGCTGCACAATGACGTGCGCTGGCTAAGCAAGGGCAAAGCGTTGGACCGCTTCTGTGCGGTACTGGGTGAGGTGAAGGCATTCCTTATATCTAGCAAGAGTAAGGCAGCAGCAGATCACCTTGTCTTTCTGGAGGACGAGAAGTTCATGTCCAATGTTGCATTTTTAGCTGACATATTTGGCCATTTAAACCATCTTAACATGCAGCTACAGTACAGGGAAAAGACAAAACCATCGTGGACATGGCTGAAAAGCTCCAAGCATTCACCGTCAAGCTGGGGTTGTTAGAGTCCGACATATCAACTGGCGGGCTCCAACATTTTAGTACTCCAAAAACACAGGCAAGACAAGTGACAGGACTGATGGTAGACTTCATCAAGCAACTCCGAGCCAACTTCTATTCTAGGTTGGAGGACTTCTCCATCCTGAAGTAATTGCTTATGTGCGTGACCCTCTCACAACCCGACCTAGCGGAGAACTCTCCACCCTGATCAAAACAATCGTCCCTTCCTTGGATGAGGCTAAATTTGAGATGGAGTTAATTGATTTCCAGACAACCTCTCTGATCAAAGATGCATTCAGATCTGCAGAGTCCCTGAGTGCCTTTTGGGTGGCATGCTCAGAGGGGTACAGCACAATCAAGAACCTTGCGTTTTATGTGTTGACAATGTTCCCTTCCACCTATACATGCGAGTCTGCCTTCTCATCAATGAATGCAATAAAGACGTATGAGAGGAATCAACTGACGCACAAAAACCTTGAGAACTGCCCGCGGATTTCAGTGACAACTATAACGCCAGACATCCGAAGCATTGTGACGAATGAAAGATGCCACTTTTCACATTAAAGTTATAGCGGAGGATCTTTCCGAATTTTAGATAAGACCCGCCCTCTCCACTTTTTGAAAAGTTTGATTGATTCACCAGAATGATTGACAATTAGGAGGACCAATAGTATAGGCATTCCACCCGGAAGTAAAAAAATCCTCCACTATACCTTTAAGTGAGTAGCCTAATCAATAGCAAATTATATTTAATTGTCAGATTGCATTTTGAATGTCACTAAAATTGTTCTGAAATATTATTCTTCATGTCGTGTCAGGTGGATAGACCTCTGCACCTCGACCTCCTGTTCTGTGTCCATAATCCATGTTCCATTTTTTTTAGGCCGCTTTTGTCCGAATAGTTTTGTTTCTGTTCATGTGTGTCGCGTTGTGGCCAAGATATGTGCTACTGTTAAGCTGCTGTTGCCACACTTACGTGTCTTATTCGTCCAATAATTACCCCCTCTTTTGAATTAGCCTAGTATAGGCTATCCAATCTTTTGTCAAGCAACATTGTCTTTATTTCTGATTTAAAAGACGAAAGACGACATTAAAAATTGCTACACAAATGGTTGTTCTGGTGTTTCTTTGTCTGTTTGCGCCCGCAGTAGGCCTATAATCGTGGAATATGATGGGTCCGTGTATCATTCGTTCAATCGTTTTTTTTTATTTTTTATTAATACCAAAAATTAAAAAATTAAAAACGACTTGTTTTTTAAACAGAGAAATCAGAAAATCAGAAAACCCGTCGTTATTCGTTTTTTCATTTTAGTTCAGGAAATAAATAATGGAAAAACAAGTCGCTTTTAATTTTTTTATTTTTGGTATTAATCTGAAAAAAAAACACAACGATTGAACGAATGATACACGGACCGAACTAAAATGAAAAAACGAATAACGACGGGTTTTCTGATTGTGTGCTCAGATCAAAAATAAAAAAAATGAATTACTGGATTAGACAAATTTTAATTTAACACCTTTAGGCATATATCAATAAAATCATTTTAATTTTGGGTTTTAATAAAATAAAAAATAAAAATGATTGAACGAATGATACATGGGGCCTATTTATAAACTGTTATTGTAAAATAAAAATAGGCTGATAAAAAAAAAAAAAAAAAACGGACTTCCAAAATAATCCGGCGGCCCAGAAAATATTGCTGGCGAGGCAGTTTTGGCCCGCAGGCCGCCTATTGCCGACCCCTGCTCTAGAAAGTTATTTACAAATTATTAGATGTGATATTTTCTAGAGCAAACAGCGCTTTATAGACAATGTCAGAGTTAATTTAAGAAGTTCAAAACTGAAGTTGTGCAAATATAAATCAATGCTTAAAGTTGTGTTATTGACAGGGAAACACAAAGTCCAGTGGAGTTTAAACTGATGAAAACAGACGCAGTCTTACCTGTGTTTCTCTGAGAGACTCATCTGAGAGAGAGAGTCCTTTCCTCTTTCCTCTGACATACTGCAGCTAAACTGACACTGAAAACTGATCAGCACTGCTTTCTGAAAACACTCAATCCTTCAGCATCACCTGGAAATGACACCATTTTACACAGATGAAGAACATCTTATTTAAGACAATAATGAAGAATGCTGAGTTATCATCAACAACAGCAAACTATCTAGAAAATAAAGTGAGTTACAGACAAATATATTGCCATGTAAAATAACCGAATGGTCTTAATCATTTCTGATTGTTTAATGAGTTTAACTGACTCTAAATATTAATTCATTGGGGAACAGAAATTGTGTTTAAAACTTTGAGTGGGAAAATGTAAGCTTGTTATATTCTCTATTACAGTTTTATATCATTTTACAATCATATTTACCCAATCTTTATTAATTGTTGAATCGTTTGTCATTTAATCATTACTTCAAGTTCACAATGATGGTTGATTTCATTACTTTTAAATTATCCTAAAATAACTGATTGAGTAAAAGTAAGCAGAATTATAACGGTCATAGTGTATAACTACTAATCATAATTGCTATATATGAACTGAAATATTCAGTTTAATAACAGCAGATTGTTGTTCATTGCCGTCAGGCTTCATCTGTCTGTCTACTGTAAATGTCTGCTTCAAAAATACTTTCGATTTCACATCACAAAAACAACAGCCTAAAACTGAAGAGGAAACGGGAGAAAACTTTGAAAAACATGTTTGTTTTAAATAACCCTTTCTCAATAAAACTTCATGTTTTAACTTCAAAAGATTGTAATTTCTGGCAGATTCTTCGTCTGGAATCATTTGTAATTATTAGGAACTTCATATTGTATATTACAGTTTTTTTCAATCGCTAACAAGCGCTTACCCATACTTCAGATACTTTTTCTAAACTCTTAACACAGACTCACACCTACAAAACACAATTGGCCAAATGGTTAATTGTCTTCTCAAAAACACATTTAGTTAAATATATACTAACTCTTCATTTCAAAACAGAACACATGTTTCTCTGCACACACTAACTTTACCAAAACACTGGAAATCTGACTCAAAATGAAATTTTTCTGTCAAAGAATAACACTTGTTTTCACTTCACAAGGTACATGCACTCAATCAAAGTACACCAGGTTTCAAAATACTGGCTATTGTTGACATTACTAAAACTGCATAGACTTTTATGTTTCAGTTTTACAGGTATTTGCATGCAAAACGTGCAGTCCACCGTTTTACACTAAATTCTTGGTTGGGAACTGTCCACATGTACAGTACTGTTCACATTCATAAGCATTCCAGTAAAAAGCAAATCAGTTTTTATTCCTTTACTGTTTACTACAGGAGGTACAGTAGAAACACGGTTTGATAGAACAGAAAAAGTTTTACAGTATTGCTTACAGTGAACAAAATATCCATGAAACACACAAGAGCATTCTGAACAAAAAAACAACAGGGAACAAAAACCCCCACAAAATTACTGTATCTAATCTCTGCGATCTTTAGGGTTAGGCCACATGTTTTCATCAAGATCACATCTGATATCATCCAAGGCGATGCACCTGGGATAAAACTGCTTGGTATATCGGATCCACCCTTGGAGCCAGCATCCATGGCTTCAAGGAGGGACATCTGGTCATGTGGCTGATGGTCATAAACCTTCCACCTTCACATTACATTTTGTCCAGGTTGACGCCTTTTGGCCAGATTGAATCCTGCCTCATCTATATGTATACGAATTCATGAGGGGCCTAGCTGGCCTCCAATTCCATAACTCTCAAAACAAAGTTTATGTAAATCATGTCATTACTGTATACTATACTGTAACCTATTACTGTGTAGGTTACATACTTGCAAAGTGCAAAGCTTATAGAACTGGACATTGAATTGAATATACAGTACACCCTACCTGGACATATTGTCGTTGTAGCTCCTTGACTCTCACTGATATATTGTTTTTGAACTGATATCATTGCAGAAGCAGAGGTTTTTATAAACTTTCATATTGTGAAATATTAGTACAATTTGAAATAACTGATTTCTGTTTAAAACTTCTTAACCAGCAGCGGCCCGCCGGCCGGCCGGATGGGGCGTGACTAAACTTTTATTAATTTTTTATGCTTTGTTTTATAACAAATATTCAACTGACAATCATAAACTATGCATCATTTGAAAGCTAAAACACTCAAGAATCATGTTCTAAACTTGTTTTTGCAATCAATACACCAGAGAGGAAAGGGTTAAATTAAATGCAAGAGGACTGGTTATGAAAAAATAAGCAAAATGAACCGCTATACTCATCTTTCATCTCGTATGGTTCATATCAGTTCGGACAAATCCAAGAAACAACAGCATACATTACACTGTAAGGGTCCACTCTTCAAAATGCATCCCACTTTTTAATCCAAAACAACGACAAAATAGGGAAAAAAATGAAATATCCTCCTTTGTTTGCATGAGCGTTTTCGAGATAGAGTTCGCATCACGTTCATTTTCAAAGAAATATCGATTCTAATCCGTATTCCAACACTCAAAAGCCATCTCACCCCCGTACTTTACACTCTTCCGGATAAAATGAGACATTCCACAGGTCTCTCCTTCAATCACAGGCTTTGTTACTGACCAAAACAGTAAGAGACCGACTGACAGGCTGAGCGCGCTGTCAATCTCGCACCTGGGGTTTCGACTGGATAAAAGCCTGGATAAAGCCGGCCAATGTCCAGTCGGCAAAGTTTTGATTGATGGGAGTATTAGCCAACTAAAATCGATTGCAGTGATAGTCAGTTTATGCAAGCATATTCGTCAAATTCAAGTGCTCAATGTTTTCATTCACATGCGCGCTTTCGCCACACGCGCGGCTCGCAGACACGCACACACATAATGCACCGACCATAGACTGTAAACAAACACACACACGCAACGTTTTGACACATGAAGCTTGCATAAATGCACGGATTTACTCCAAAGCATGTTTCTGATCATCTCGATCATGGATCGTCGACTACAGAAGAGATTTGAACGTGTTATTGATGAAGATGAAGATGAAGAGGAGCCGCGACGAAGAGCAGCAGAAAGTAATAGGATATTCATTATAATTATCAGTTTATTGCAATTTATTTGAGTAAAAACCACGTTTGTAATTACAAAATATTCTAAAACATTTATTGTTTTCTTTTTATGTATGTTATACATTAGTTTGAAAACGATCACTGCTGGAATGTCTATAGATGTAGTGAGAAATCACTGTTTTTGCTATTAGAATTGTTCAAAATAAAGGGAATTTTGTTCAAATGTTCAAATGTTGTGCTGAAATCGTTTTTTTTTTCTTGTGTGGTTTGAAGGGCAGAACAGTTCTGAATTGATATACATGTATGTAGTAGGCCTATGTAGTGTTTACTCCTTATGTGAAGGTGTTGGGTGCCAGGTGTACATTTGGAGTCTCCAAATTGCATTTTGGAAAGGACGCCTATACTTTTCTTGAATAAATGCTTACAGAAACTACATTTTTGGGAGTATCATCCTCAAATTTGAATCTAAACATGGTCAGACATTCAGTTTTATCTGTATGGTGTTTTCAGGCCCTTAACATAAAAGTCTGATACATTTTTCCCTAAGTGAAGTTAATTCAAAGAAATCGTGAGTCACTTTCATGTAAATTTGACCTTGTTTTATTCTGTTCCTATGCTAATTTGAGTTATAATGACTCTTGAGTAACTAAGTTTCAAGTGTCTAGATTAAAAAAAGATCAGAGTTATGAATGTGGACCATAGGGTTTAAGAGCTACAGACATTGTATTTGGGTATGTCATTTTCTGAAAATTCTCAAAAATAGGGGCGCTGGTTAAATATGTATGTCATGTAATAAATTGTGTAAAATGTAATTTATTCCTGTGATGAAAAGCTGAATTTTCAGCATCATTACTCCAGGAAGATGCATATGGACTCGAAAAGCTTGTTTCTTCATGACATTGTTCAAAAGCAACACATTTTGCTAAAATCACATTTTGCTAAAATCATGAAATTGACAAAAATGGTAAAAGTTTAATTTAAATGGTAAATAAATAAATGCAGTCCATACTGTATCTAAGGTTTGGAATATTGTTTTTGCTATTGTGGGATGTTGTGTGTTAACATTTGTAAATACTACAAAAACAATCCATCATTTTGTTGGGAGGTATAGCTTGTCTGTTAATAAAATGTAAGCATTGTGGAAATGTGTTCACTGACTGCATATTGTGTGAAAACGTACTTGGTTACTTACGTAACCTCGGTTCCCTTAGAGATAAGGGAACGAGTACTGCGTTGCAAACGCTGTGGGAAAACTCCTTTTCTCGAGAATATTGAAGCCTTTATTTTAAAACGCATTGCTGCAGCATAAGCGAGAGCATCAAGCTCGCGCGAGCTAGCTGATAGGCTGTGCTGCAGGCAACTGCACGAACCAATGGCGAGAGAGCAGAGGCGCGCGAACCAATCAGAGAGCTTGGCGCCCTGCCATACTCGAGCGCGCCAAATAGGGCGTGGCAGGAGAGTATAAATACAGAGAAATCTCGCCATAAAACAGGTCTAATCGACTGAACGAAAATACCTGATGTTCGAGAATAGCACGGCAGGGCAACGCAGTACTCGTTCCCTTATCTCTAAGGGAACCGAGGTTACGTAAGTAACCAAGTACGTTCCCTTACGAGAACGTTCTCTCGTACTGCGTTGCAAACGCTGTGGGAACACTTTTTAAAACGCCGTGCTAAGTCTCGTGACTACTCTAATCCAGGGATCCCGGGATAGAAAGAGTAGCCAGAATACCACAGACCAGAACATCGGGCCTAAAGATATATAGCGTGTACATAGACTAGGGCAAAAAGGCCAGCCTATGTAAAGTTCCCTTACAACTTAGAGAACTAACCTGGATCCAGAGAGCCAGGGTTAGATGGAGAGAACTCGTGCTTGTAAAGCCGGGATCTCTAAGTTATAAAATCTTGCAAATGTGGACGGAGCTGACCAGCCTGCCGCCGCACAAATGTCTTCAATAGGGACACCACTAGTCCAAGCCCACGAGGAGGCGATGCCTCTCGTAGAGTGAGCCCTGACACCTATGGGGCAGGAGAGGCCCAGTGAGGTGTATGCAAGAGCAATAGCATCAACTATCCATCTGGATAGCGTGAGTTTCGTGACCGGCAACCCCTTGGTTCGGCCCCCGAAACAGACAAAGAGCTGTTCAGACTGTCTAAATGAGGCTGAACGCTCCAAGTAAATTCTCAACGCTCTAACAGGGCAGAGCGTGTGAGCATCACTGTCTTCCCCCGAAGCTGGGAGAGCTGACAGCGAAATTACCTGTGCTCTGAACGGAGTAGAGAGCACTTTAGGCACATAACCGTGTCTTGGCTTTAAAAGGACTTTAGAGTCGTTAGGGCCAAACTCAAGACAGGAAGCGCTTATGGAAAGCGCGTGTAAGTCCCCTACTCTTTTGACTGACGCCAGTGCCAGTAAAAGAGCGGTTTTCAGGGAAAGGGATTTTAGGTCCGTTGACCTTAAAGGTTCAAAGGGAGGTCCCTTCAGGGCCCGTAGAACCAGTGAAAGATCCCAGGCCGGCACTGAGGGCGGCCGAGGCGGGTTGAGCCTCCTAGCTCCTTTAAGGAAGCGAACAATAAGGTCGCATTTTCCCAAAGAAGAGCCAGCCACCAGAACGTGAAAAGCCGCGATGGCTGCCACGTATACTTTGAGTGTTGACGGGGAACGTCCCGCGTCCAGCATCTCTTGGAGAAAGGAAAGAACCATTGGCACTTCACAAGTGTACGGGTCGAGGTTTCGAGCCTGACACCAGCTGGAAAACACTGACCATTTAAGGTGGTAGAGACGTCTAGTAGACGGAGCTCTAGCCTCCAGAATAGTATTCAGGACGCCCTCTGGGAGGTCCTGGGGTAGCCGTTGAGTGGCCAAGCATGAAGGGCCCACAAGTCGGGACGGGGGTGCCAGATCCTTCTGTTCGCTTGAGCCAATAAGTCGCTCCTCAGAGGAATTGGCCAAGGGTCTGAAACAGACAGCTGCATCAACTCTGGGAACCAAGATCGGAACCGCCAGAGAGGAGCTATCAGGAGGGTCGCACACCCCGTGTTCCTGATCCGTTCGATGACCTGAGGTAACATCGAGACCGGAGGAAACGCGTAAAGGGGACGATTGGGCCAGTCGTGGGCCAGCACGTCCCTCTTCTTCGAAAAGAAGATTGGGCAGTGACAGTTGTCTTCTGAGGCGAAGAGGTCTACCTCTGCCTGCCCGAAGACTTCCCATAATAGGAGAACTGTCTGGGGGTGGAGTGACCATTCCTCTGGGGGAACGTTGCCCCGAGAGAGCATGTCTGCTCCTATATTCAACGTGCCCGGCACGTGAGCTGCTCTGAGCGAGCGCAGATTGGTCTGAGCCCATAGTAGCAGCTGAGTCGCTATGGCGAACAGATTGCGGGATCTGAGGCCGCCCTGGCGATTTATGTAGGACACCACCGACATGTTGTCCGTCCGGACCAAGACATGGTGTCCTGCCAGGTGTGGAAGGAAGGTTTTTAGGGCTAGAAAAACTGCTCTCATCTCGAGGCAGTTTATGTGTAGGCGTTTCTCCGAGCTCGACCAGAGGCCGGAGGCAGGCCTGCCCTCGTACAGGGCTCCCCAACCTGAGTTGGAGGCGTCTGTCGAAATGACCCTCCTTTCTGAGACCACTCCCATGCTTACGCCCTGCTGATACCAGCTGGCGTTCATCCAGGGGGCCAGTGCTAGGATGCAATGCTGGTCCACCCTGATATTCAAGATACCTGAACGCCAAGCGTGAGGGGGCACCCGAGGTGCTAGCCACAGCTGAAGAGGACGCATGCGCAGTAGGCCTAGTTGGAGTACTGAAGCTGCCGAAGACATAAGGCCCAAAATCCTCTGATACGTTCGAAGGGGTACATAAGCGCCCTTCGTGAACGACGCGGCGAGCCGCTGGATCGAGAGAGCACGGGTTGATGTGGGCCATGCTCTCATAAGTACGGAGTCTAGAACTGTTCCCAGGAACGTGATACGTTGACTGGGCGACAGAATACTCTTGGAGAAGTTCACTCTGAGCCCCAGGCATTCCAG
Organism: Rutilus rutilus; assembly: GCA_021464565.1. Lineage (NCBI taxonomy): Eukaryota > Metazoa > Chordata > Actinopteri > Cypriniformes > Leuciscidae > Rutilus > Rutilus rutilus. The sequence continues at coordinate 48,521,527 of JAJAQA010000004.1, forward strand.
ATGACTGAGAAGCCAGGCTTTGTGAGTATTGGACTCCGCCTCTGACTGAGTCAAAATGAGCCAGTCGTCGAGGTAGTTCAGGATGCGCATTCCCCGCTGTCTTAGGGGGGAGAGAGCCGCATCCATGCATTTCGTGAACGTACGAGGTGCCAGTGCCAGTCCAAAAGGTAGAACTGTGTACTGGTATGTCTGCCCCTCGAAGGCGAATCTCAAGAATGGCCTGTGGTGGGGGTTCACTTGTATGTGAAAGTACGCGTCTTTTAGATCCACTGAGAAGAACCAATCGCCTGGGCGAATATGCGCCAGGATGTGTTTGGTTGTAAGCATTCTGAACGGCCGTGTCATGAGGGCTTTGTTCAGATGTCTGAGATCTAAAATGGGTCTTAAGCCGCCGTCCTTCTTCGGAACGAGGAAGTAACGGCTGTAAAACCCTGACTCGCTTAGTGCGGAGGGAACTCTCTCGATAGCCCCCTTTGCCAGCAGACCCTGTACTTCGGTGCGGAGGACGTGGGACAATGTGCTCCTTACCGAAGTTTGAATAACAGCTCGAAAGCGTGGTGGTCTGCGGGAGAACTGAAGCGAGTAACCGCGCTTTATAATGTTCATTACCCACTCTGAGACTCCGGGTATGGCCTGCCACGCCATAGCCCGATGAACCAGAGGTATAATCATGTCTGAAGACTGAGCGCCTGGAGACGGGGGCTCGACTAGACATGAAAGTGAAATTTTGCTCGATTTGTGCTTTTTGTGGGTCGCTGTTAAAACAGCGTTTGTGTGCAGAGGTGCATGAAGAATAACAGGCCCTATTTCTGCATTTAAAACCACTCCAGCCGCCTGAGCTGAAGAGGGGGCTGTGAGAAGCGTTCGAGCGATCTTCGGGGCTGGTCCGGCCGCGGCGGGACATGAACCCCTCTTCCTGTCGGTTAGGACGGCTTCTTAGGCTCGTGGTCGAGCGTGAGCTTCGGCCTGGGCCCCTGGCGCTTGGGGAACGGGTACCGTTTCGCCGGCTTTAGGTGCTGACCGGTTTCAGCCGCTGGGCGGGGCTGGTGAACCTGAGGCACTGACTTTTCTGGCCGCGGCGCGCTCTTGGGGCGCCGTGAAGCCGAGCTGGAGCGTTTGGGGAGAAAGTGCTTCATAGCACTTGAAGCCTTCTGTGCTTCAGTGAAACGCTCCGCGAAGCCGTTAACAGATGGGCCGAAGAGACCAGATGTGGAGATCGGAGAATCCAAGAAGGCGGTTCTATCTGCGTCCTTGATCTCCGTCAAGTTGAGCCACAGGTGGCGCTCAAGCACAATCAAACTGGCCATACTGGCCATGGCGTGAATCCCCGAAGCAGCTTGGCCAGCGGCGGTATAGGCGCGGGCGGCCAAAGCTGAGGTAGCCCTGCAAGGCTTAGAAGGCAGCGCCATTTTGGACCTCCAACTGCCTGCAGTGGGAGGGCACAAATGAACGGCGACCGCTTCCTCGATGGGGGGAAGAGACACGTAGCCCTTCTCTTCAGCGCCGTCGACAGAGGAGAGAGTATGAGAAGCTGAAGAGCGCGTTCGCGCTGAAAAGGGCGCGCGCCAGCTTTTAGTGAGCTCCTCGTGAACCTCCGGCAGAAAGGGGGCGGCGCGCTGACGGGGGGCCTGTTGGCGGCCCGGCAGGTACCACTCGTCGAGGCGGCCTCTCGTAGGTTCAGCTGGGGAAAGCCAGTTGAGTCCTAGTTCGTCGACAGCGCGAGACATGACACGGAAAAGTTCGGCGTCAATGCTCGCACGTGCGTCAGGACGATCACACAGAGAGGAGGGGGTGGGGTCCGCAGAGCCCGACCATTCCTCGCTCTCAGATGCCGCCACAGAAACTGCGTCATCATACTCCGCGGATCCGCCAAAGGAAACGAGTCCCACCGCTTCGAGAGAGGGGCGTTGATCGCTCCTCGCGAACAGAACCGGAGATGGGGGGGAGGGCGAAGCACGCGGGGAGAGACCCGGCGTGAGCTCTTCAACCTCACCGCTTTCAGGGATCCTCTGATCTCGTCGCTTCTTCCTACGGGGCTCGTGGGGCGCCGAAGACGGAAGTGAAGCGGGTTCACCCTCTGAAGTAGCGAGGGTGAAACGTGACCGGAGAACCGCCATGGTCATGCTGTCACAGTGTGGACAGCCGCCTTTAGTGAGCGCTGACTCGGTGTGCTCAGGACCGAGGCAGACAGCACACAGTGTGTGTCTATCAGACACGTGCAGGGAAACCCCGCAGGAATCACAAACGGGCATTAGAATCAACGCCGTTTGCGCGCTGTGAAAACAGCGATTTGCTCTTTTGTGAGATAGCAAAAAAGGATACTCGTCGGATGCCACAGGGAAACGCTCAGCCGGCGATGCAATGAAGATCTGCCAAGACGCGAAGCTGTTCCGCTGAAGGGCTTTTCCACGACGAGCGGCTTCTCTCTGGAGATTTCAGCGAAGAGGTGAGTCTCGAAGCTGAAGGAGATTAGATCTGTTTTATGGCGAGATTTCTCTGTATTTATACTCTCCTGCCACGCCCTATTTGGCGCGCTCGAGTATGGCAGGGCGCCAAGCTCTCTGATTGGTTCGCGCGCCTCTGCTCTCTCGCCATTGGTTCGTGCAGTTGCCTGCAGCACAGCCTATCAGCTAGCTCGCGCGAGCTTGATGCTCTCGCTTATGCTGCAGCAATGCGTTTTAAAATAAAGGCTTCAATATTCTCGAGAAAAGGAGTTTTCCCACAGCGTTTGCAACGCAGTACGAGAGAACGTTCTCGTAAGGGAACTAGAGCCCGACCGATATATCGGCAGGCCGATATTATCGGCCGATATTAGGCATTTTCCAATCTATCGGTATCGGCATGTATAACGGCCGATTTAATAAAAAAAAAAAAACCTATCGAAACGGCCTTTCACCATGTCATGAGTGTTTGCGTTGTATAATTTGTCGACCAGAGGGCGCTCTACAATGCCCTAGTTGACAACACTCGTGTATAACGCGCCACATATCCTACAGCCTCCTGATCCAGCCAAAGTCAGGCAGAGAGAACAACGGTTAAGTGAGTTCATGGTAGGGTGACCAGAAGTCCCGAAAAATTCGGGACAGTCCCAAAATCTGAGCTGTTGTCCCGAATCCGGCCTTAATTGTCCCGAAAATTACACTTAAGCAAAATATTGAGTAGATATTGTCTGATAAAATATTAAAAACTGTCCGTGGAGATTGAGTCGTCCTGCAGCCAGCCCCCGCCGGCTGCTCATTGGCTGCGGCATCTTTTTTGTTTCTTTTTTCAAAGATACAGAAAGGCACGAATTAGATATGCATTGATAAGCTAATTTTAGAGAGCGCAAGTTGCAGCCGCCGCGAGGACAGTGAATGTGCAGGCAGTCATAAAGGAGTGAGGAAACAGAATTGGTCGCGGCACTGTGTGCAAAAAATACTTCGGCCTATATGTCTGATGTCGGGTTACACAAAGCAAATCATCTACACAATTTTTTAGTTTTCTTATTTAATGACGACAATTTAGTTGTAGGCTAATAATAATGTTGGCATAAGGCTTATTTGCGTTCGCTATAGCCTGAAAGGTCTGATTTACGCACTGTAACAACAGTGATTTATTTTTATTTTTTTACAATTTGAGACGCAGAGCGAGCGAGAGAGAGAGAGGTGCGCGCGCGAGACGCAGAGAGAGAGAGAGAGAGAGAGAGAGAGAGAGAGAGAGAGAGAGAGAGAGAGAGAGAGAGAGAAAGAGAGAGAGAGAGAGAGAGAGAGAGATGCGCGCGCGAGACGCAGAGAGAGAGAAAGAGAGAGAGAGAGAGGTGCGCGCGAGACGCAGAACGAGCGAGAGAGAGGGGTGCACGCGCGAGACGCAGAGAGAGAGAGAGAGAGAGAGAGAGAGAGAGAGAGAGAGAGAGAGATTGTTGTTGTTATTTATCAGAACTTAACAGAATTTGTCTCCAGTCCTATTCAAAGTTATATTTATGAACCAAGTCTTTTAAAACTGGTAACTTTGATTTGGTTGTTGTTGTTGTTTTTTTTGTTCAAAGGACTTTACGTTTCATATCTTAAGTTTGTATTTATACAGCCCACATACATAGAACAGGCAGATATTTTGAATGTTGTGTAAGTGCAGTTTATAGGAAATGGGTCTAATATCCAGTTTATTTTCAAAATCTAAATATCGGCTTATAAATCGGCTCTTTTCGAGTTAATATCGGCATCGGCATCGGCCCCCAAAAATCCATATCGGTCGGGCTCTAGTGAAAACGACAAGAAATGTGTGAATGGTATGGCCACAAAAGACCGATGCTGTGCTAATTGTGTTTAGAGTTTTGAAAATGTGAACACTGATTGGACAAACGCTTGTTAGCGACTGAAAAAAACTGTAAGCGTGATTTAGATGTGAAGTTACAGAAGGCTGTTCTCGGAGTAGCAGAAGAACAGCCTTCTGTAACTTTACATTTAAATCTCACTTAATATACAATATGAAGTTCCTAATAATTACAAATTACTTTAATGGCCAGTGTTATAAACTTACTTGCAGTCTTGTCCACTAAGAAGAGAATTTATCAGTATTTTAAACTCAGTAACGCTTGTTGTCAGTCTGCGTGCGTCGTTCTCAGAATCTCTTCCAGGGGTCCGTTCTTCGTACGTCGCTAACTCAGTTAGCTGGATTTGATTGTTGGCGATTTGGCATGATCTTGGATTGTTTGGTTCTTCAACGCTCATCCTGGGGTCCGTTCTTCGTACGTCGCTAACTCAGTTAGCTGGATTTGATTGTTGGCGATTTGGCATGATCTTGGATTGTTTGGTTCTTCAACGCTCATCCTGGGGCCCGTTCTTCGTACGTTGCTTATTACATCCGAGATCAAATGACACATCCAAGATGATATCATCGTGCTAATCATGATCTGGCTAATTAGGTTCTTCGAACACACTTGCCGGATAAGATTAGTATAGCTGGATTGAGTCATAGATATCATATAAAGGCTAGATGTCTCGTCCGCGCTGCTGGCCAATGGAGGTTGACGTCCGCACATGGCGGCCATCTTACCACAGGGTGCTCACTCACTCGTAACATGGTGCATGTACTTTTAAAGGAGAACTCGGCAACTCTAGCGAACTCTAGTCACTTCTTCTCTGATTTTCCCTTTTGTTGTCGCATGTTTTCCCCACGAGCTCCCCCTACAGCTGTGGGGGGGGCGTATATTTCACAACACGGTCGTAAAAAACTCACTTGCGGCGGCCTCCTCCCCCTCTCTACCGCTGCTCATGTGCGTTTGTTTTGATCGGAGCAAGCCAACTGTATCGTGTGGAGCTATGTCTACCGAGGTGGGTAATCTGGTAATACATCATACATGCGTGTGTGTTTATGTCGAATTGCCATAAAGCAATTTGTGTTTCGCTCTCGTTCTCGCTTCTCACGAGACTTCCAATTTCTATCTTGCCGGGACGGTAGTGCCCAAGTTGCAAGGTTGGTTTTCCGCCTGGGAACGCTGGGGGGAGCGGGGAAAGTCACCAATATCACCAGAACAGGTTGTTTAACCATCCAAATGATTTCTAGACAGTTTTAAAAAAGTTACCAAGTTCTCCTTTAAATAACCATAACTTGCTCAATTTTCTACCGATTTTCAAACGGTTTGGTTTGTTATTAACGTCAGAGATGTAGCTATGAAACTGCATACATATGAATAATTATACAAATGGACTTCCATATGAAAGAATTATAGCCACGGTAATGACGTTTGTAAGAAACCAAACCGTTTGTAAATCCGTCAAGATTTCACCGAGATAAGAGGATTTGTGTGCGTGCTGCTCACTTACCTTAATTCACAGAGCCCTGTGGTAAGATGGCCACCGGTGATGCCGGAAGTGACTCCGCCTTAAGACATCTAGCCTTTATATGATATCTATGGATTGAGTTATCTGAGATAATTGCGCGTTCATGCACTGGCTTAAAAGGGGAGATGTATCGATAGTAGAAACATTGATCAGCAACGCTGCTATTGGCTGCTCAGCGTGGGCGTGGCCAAAGAGTGCGCTCAGTTTTTCTCCTCAGCAGAGCAAGAACTAATAGTCGAAGTTTATTCGGAATTTTAATGTTTAATCAAAACGCCAGGGAACACCTCAAAGTCTGCAAAAGCCAGGAGAGAGGGCTGGCAAAAAGTAGCAGACAATTTAAATCCGTTAGAAGTGGCCATGTTAGATGTTTTTATCACTTAATAGCCTATATTTTTGTATTTTAATAATTGCATAATTACTTTGTTCATTGTAATGTCAGAGTCACCACACTAGAACATGGGAACAAATAAAAGTGAAGTACAAAAATATTCTACATAATGGTAATTTTTAGTTATATTATAGTCTCTTTTATAAATGGCACTGTTAAATAAATGGCTGTCTGATTATAAAAGCAACCAAGAAAAAGGCTTAAAAAAAAAAAAGATCTTAGTAGCCTACACTGTAAAATAATGTTTGCTGCATTAAATTAAGGCCGTATAGTCATTTCAGCTGTTAAATCTTGAGTAATGATGAATTGCTTTGACTTGTGAAAGTGAAAACTGATAAACTTATGGTAATGTAAAAATATTTTGCAATGAGTTATTGATCACATTTTTCCAGAGTATAGTTCATTGTAATGACATTGTGTTTTCCTCTTTTGTGCACTTTTACACAATACACCAACACTTGTATCTGTTCCCAAGAAAGTGGTGGCTGAAATATGTGCAGTAAGTGGACATTTTCTAACTTTCCAAAATGAAAGAAAGTATAAGACTTTGTAATGTCCATTTGTTTCCATTGCACTGGACAGTGAATAAACCCTCTCAGATAACTGTCATACGGAGGAACTAGCCTACCTGCAAGTGCATAAATAACTTTACTTAATTTATACTTGTATGCTTTATGTCTGCAATATAAGTTGCAGGATTCCACATCTACAGAAAGGCCTACAGAAGAGTCTGCACAGACAGAGGAGACATAGGCCTACAGGTGGGCAGTGGATAGCCAACTTCTCCTTTTTATTTGTTGCATGAGCCATGTGTCTAATATGTTGCAGGCACTTGACCACTGGCTTTTCTTTACAAAGAACAATTGAAATAAAACTCAAAATGTTGAGTTAAATGTTATTTAACAGTTGAGATAGTTCTTTAATGCTTCGCTAACTAGCAGAAGACACTAGCAGGGTTTAAATCCCAGTTGTGCAGGTGGGGCATGTTCACACTGCATTACAATGTGCCCCTATTAGAAATATGCTATTATATTCTATAGTTTTATTAATTTTATTGAGAAAACGTGAGAAAAAGGTGAATAAAGACTGAGAGTCAATGTTCAAAAATTACTAATTATTTATTTGTTTTGAACTATGTTGTATAGCTGTGTTTTCATGTGTTCGTAGTCAAAACTCAAAAATGAGTTTATATTTAATTATTAAACATTGCCATTATTTTATATGAAAAAGTTTTTTAATTGTATTTTATTTAGAAAATATTTTAGTTTGTCTTGTATATTTTTTTTATTAGATCAGATAACATTTTAAGCTGTCATATGTTATGTTACAATGTACCCCACCTATGGGGCATGTTGTCACATTTCACTTCCATTATTTCAGGGTATATCCAGAAAAAAGTACACTGTAAATGATTTCTGTTGTTTTCACAGCATTATACTGTTTTTCTCAACAGTTTCTTGCTGTATAACCTATGTACAGTATGTTATTGTAGATTTTGTTGCTTTCACAGTATTATTTTGTATTTTCAACAGTTATGTACTGTGCACACAGTTGACAGTATGTTACTGTAGATTTTCAGTGCATTCTGGGAAATTATTAGTTACTGTAAATCTAAATACAGCAGTGCAAATTGACCGCGAAAAACACCACTTCACAATTCCACAAGTAAAATTGCTAGCCTACAAACGTTATCCTTACATAAAACATTTTCAGGACTGGGTGACCATTAACAGTCTTAATTTCTGTCAGTGGGGGGTGCATGAGAGCGCATTTGAATGAGTTTTTCTGTTGTGTCAGTGCATCGATAGACCTGTCGTTTCTGCCGACCTGGAACTTTGTCAGATATGGTAAGTAATAAATCTTAATATTTGTATGCATGGATTCTAGCTAATAACTTTAAAATGATTTAGAGATTATGACCAGGATTTAGATATTTAATTTAATTTATTCTCAACATTTTACTATAAGCTGTGTACAATATAGGCTACTCTAGGTTTCAATGTAGTTTGGGACATTGGTGTTACTGTAAATTTAAATAGGCTACAGTAGGCTAGTATGAAATGACCGCGAAAAATAACCACAAGCTGCCGTTTTATGAACTCTTCAGTTCCCTGAGTAACGTTGAGAGCGCAGGCCTTTGCAGGCCTCCTCTGTGTCTGTCGGCGAAGTTTTCGCCATAAATATCTGGTTAGTGATGAATCTTTATATTTGTTTTATGCAAACTAAATAGTAGCAGCCAGGTTAATGTTAGTTTAGAAGAACTGCCCGCGGCTTATGTTCTATAATGCCTGTAACGCGGATTTCCTCATGTTGATAGCTAGCCTACTTGATTATTAAATATAATTTTATAAACGTAGATTGCATATGTAGCCTCTTATAAGGTCAGAATGATCTAATAATTGTGTTATTTACCATTTTAAGTCGGTGGAAGCGCCTGCGCGTTCATTATTTTATATATCATACCGTTGGGAATTGAAAATCGATCAATGTATCCTGAAATCGGATACCCAAGGTTAGGATTCGGATTCTTGTTATAAAATTAAATTTTCGATTCCTCTTATTGATTTATTCGCGCTTGTTTTTGTCTAAATCAGAAATTTCTTTTGCACGTCTGTGAGGACCTGACCTGGCGATCTGCCAGGACCTTGTGCAGTTACCTCAGTCTATGTTCATTCATACACTTTTGTTACAAATTGACTTCTATTAGTAACACCAATGGCTTTTTATTTTGCACAAGTGTATGGCAAGCCGTTTTAGCTTAAATTGTACCCAGCGTTACTCGTCGTAATTGCATTTTTACTAGTAAGAATTCAATTAGAGAGCTCTACAATTCAATTCTTACTAGTAGCAATTACAATTAGAGAGCTCTCTAATCCAATTATTACTAGTAAGAATTACAATTACAAAGCTCTCTAATTCCATTTTTACTAGTAACAATTCCAATTAGAGAGCTCTACAAATGAATTTTTACTAGTCATATGTCTCCATTGACTTCCATTCATTTTTAATTACGGAGCTCTACAATTGAATTGTTACTAGTAAGAATGCAATTGCAGAGCTCTTTAATTCAATTACAGAGCTCTGCAATTATACATATCTTTAATTCGTTTTTTTACTAGTAAAATTTCAATTAGAGAGCTCTGTAATTACATTCTTACTAGTAATAATTGAATTGTAGAGCTCTCTAATTGTTATTGTTACTAGTAATAATTGAATTGTAGAGCTCTCTAATTGTTATTGTTACTAGTAATAATTGAATTAGAGAGCTCTCTAATTGTAATTCTTACTAGTAACAATTCAATTGTAGAGCTCTGTAATTAAAAATGAATGGAAGTCAATGGAGACATATGACTAGTAAAAATTCATTTGTAGAGCTCTCTAATTGGAATTGTTACTAGTAAGAATTGAATTATAGAGCTCTGTAAGTGTAATACTTACTAGTAATAAATGAATTAGAGAGCTCTCTAATTGTAATTTTTACTAGTAATAATTGGATTAGAGAGCTCTCTAATTGTAATTGCTACTAGTAAGAAATGAATTGTAGAGCTCTCTAATTGAATTCTTACTAGTAAAAATGCAATTACGACGAGTAACGCTGAGTACAATTTAAGCTAAAACGGCTTGCCATACAAGTGATGGTTAGAGCTTATCCCTTTACAGTCTATGGCTTATCCCCTATTGTGATGTGACTTATTACAGATGATGCTACATATTGTGATCACTCTTGATTCAGTTGGAAAATATATTTTTTTGTGTTTACAGGTTTCTTGTCAGGATAAATCCTGAAAATTCGAAATGAACATCACAGTTCCAGGTGAGCAGAAAGAGTGGGAAGGTTGTTCGGAGGAAGACCATGGCCTGGAATGCACACGTTGCATCTTACATCAGGGACTTTGCAGAATATGATTGGCAAAATCATTAAGGTAAGAGTAATATTAGGGATGTGCAGTGGAGCCCATATCTGTAGAAATGATTTGTGCCTGAATCTGTATTTAGAAAAATCCAAAAAGGGTGGAAATGACTTAAACCATACATTTTTCAAACTGATAGTCTGTTTTATAATGTAATTAATGTTCCCTTCACAGTTTCCATTTAACAAATATGCCTTGTATAAGTCAAATAATTTGTATTTTAATTAAAACATGAAATGGTAAAAAATAGGGTTGAGTGATATGGTCAAATTATCTTGATAAAATTGTTCATATCAGTCCGTGTTGATCATTATCACAATCAATGTCAAATATTTATTTATTTATTTTAAGTTTTAAATGTTCTCAAACATACATTAAATAAAGAAGACAACAGGTAAAGTTAAAATATAATGAAATGTAATAGGGGTGGGAATCTTTTTGATTCAACGATTCGATTCAAATTGATTCTTTGGGTCACGATTTGATTCAAAAGAGGCGCTACTTTTGAAATTGGGAATTCTCTTTTGAATCAAATTTCATTTTGATATATGCATAGAATAGATTTAAAATCTATGATCAAATCTAAAATCAAATCTGTGCATATATCTAAATGAAATTTGATTCAAAATCGAGAATCGAACAGAAGAGAAATGATCAGCAGCTACTGTTAGCCCCAATCAAGCACATTTCAAGCGCAGACACATTTCATATATAAATGGCCATGCCCACTCTTCCGTGAAAAATAAGGTGGATACCATAGGGAAAAAAAATTCTCCTAAAAAGGTGTTGATAATGTGAGTTAGTTTTTTTTGATTATTAGTTGTATGTTTTGCCTCTGATTGATTTGTGCTCATCATTCCTTGCAGGATTATCAGAAGTGTTGTCGCTCTTCTACCACTTGACACCATCACTGCCCTCCTCACCTGGCCTTCATCCTAACCTGTCTTGCTTTCTTTCTAAGTTTCTTTTTTACCTGTTCAGGATCATTTTTGCATGAATTGAAATACATGAATTGTTCACTGATCTTAATTATTAAATATATATTGTTCATTAGTCTTCTTTTAAAACAGATTTTTATTGTTGTATTATATTACATTATTATTACTAATGTATTGTTTAAAAATACACAATAAACCTTGTTGTGCAGTTAAAGCTTCAATTGTTCTTTTTTCTATTTCCCATTAACAGTTAAAATAATATTCCTACAGATTTTCTACATATTCTACAGGTAACACAGTAGCACTATAAAAGTAATAAAATAACATTTCATAACTGTATAATACTATACAGTATTATTAAAAATCAACGGTGTAATACTGTGTTTTAACGTGGGAAAAAATTACAGTAAAATAATGTATTTAATTTTACAGTATGCTTAACAGTACTGTATTTAGTGTTACAGTAATTTTACTGTTGAATGAAATACAGCAACTACTGGATAATTGTTGCCAGTAAGTTACTGTTAATTTGACAATAAATTTTTTACAGTGTATATACTGTATTAATAAAACAAAACCACATAATTGTACTAGACGTGGGAAATTAATGTGGGAAAAGATAAATACTCTGAACCATAAGTAGATTTACACAAACTGAGAAAGTCAAAAAGCATTAGCCTACTTTGTGCCCCGCTCTCCCCTACTTTTCTTGAGCAGGGGCCTAACAATTGCAGTTTTATAAAATTTGTGGAAAAATTCCTTGCTGAAGGGACTGATTAACAATATTCATCATGTCTGGTAATAAGTTAAATTGTTTTGAGAAATTTAGTGAGTAATGGGTCGAGAGAGCAGCAAGAGGAATTCGGGTTTCTGCCAATATTTTACATTTTATTAATTTATAAAGTAATTGTCTTACATAGTTTTAGCATTAGAGAGAAATAATAATAATAGTAATTTAAATATATATATATTATTTTTCCTCATTGTAATTAAACCTAAAAGCGCCAGGTAAATTCCGAATGACACGACAGACAGCACTTTCCATCAAGTTCTCCGCATCTCCAATAGTGTAAAGGAAAGAGCCACTCGCAAATAATCTTATGGCAATGCAAACAGTTTGTGCTGTAGTTAAAGCCCGACTCCGACAAGTCGAAAATAAATGTGCGTTTCCAACAAATTAATAATGTAAACGACAATCTCACGAGTCACGAGAAAAAATATATATCTCAGAAAGTGCACTATCGCGCTGCGCTGGACTTCCTGTATCAGCTCCGCTTATAAAGCCGCAGTCTAATCCTGTTAACATTAAATAAGCTGCTCCCGAGCAGGTTTAAGCTTGCGCACCTGTTGCTATGACAGCAAGTCCAGGATGAGCTTCGAAGAACCAAACAATCCAAGATCATGCCAAATCGTCAACAATCAAATCCAGCTAACTGAGTTAGCGACGTACGAAGAACGGGCCCCAGGTCTCGATGGATTGTGGATTAAACACATAAATGGCCGCGAGTGTTATTAGATTTGGTAGACATTGTGCTAAATTGACATCTGTGGAAGTGTTTTCTGGATCATAGATCAGATCAAATCCACGGAGTAACAGGTTTAGGTGGCAGAGGTTGGTAATTCTGCTGATGTGTTGTTACTTTCGTTTTCGCCCTGGACGCGCGCACTTCTGAACGCAGTTATAATAGAATTGACCAGTAACAGCTAAAAACTCAAATTCTCACACTAAAGACAAGAAACGAGATGTTAGACTCATATAAGCATAAGATATAAACAAACACACTTACTTCTCTTGAACGCAGACACAATAAAGGCAACTCTATAGGTTCAGTGCTGGAACTATCAGTGTTTGGAACTATCGGCTGCTCCACGACACTCCCATAGACTGCCATGGGAACTTTTGAACGCGGAAGTAACGCGTGTCGTGAGCAGCCGATAGTTCCAAACACTGATAGTTCCAGCACTGAACCCCATTCATTTTCAGTGTTTCCGAAGTAGGCTACGCTCGCTGGTAAATTGATGAAATTACTGTATTTTTGACATGTGAACGCATTAGTCGTCCTCTCATGAATCTAGTCAGTAGTTGTAATTTATGTAGGCAACTTTAGTTAATGTTTATTGGAAGAGAACGGGACCAACACTTCACTAACGTTAGCTACCAGTCAGAAATGTGTAAATTCAATACTGAGGTCATAGTTAAATGTGATGTTGCACTACATTGTATTCAGAGTTTTTTTTTTTTTTTTGTCAACCCTATTTACATACATGACGTGGTCAGAATATTAGAAATGCATCTGGATATAAAGCAAATAAGTACAGCAGAACCCCCACAAATAAGACCTCAATGCTAAAACGTGTAAATTAATGTACACCTCTATGACAGTATAAAAAAATCCTGAACATTATAGAAAAGCAGAATTTATGGCTGAGCTTTGTATATATGGTATCATAATGCAATAAAAATATAATTTGTTGGATGAGCAAAATAATCATCCAGCTTCTTCCATAATGTTGTTGTGTAAGAATAACCATTTGAATAACAATACTGGTTTGTGTATATATATATATCGTTTTTGTTCTCATTTAATTTCAAATTATGTACAAGAGTACAGAGTCATAATTATAGAAACCATGACAAATGTCCAGAAAGATATGAACCTAACTGTAGGTGTACTCTCACTTCTGTAATCTCAACCTCATGAAAATGTTTAGGAAACACAGGCTTTCAATGTGTATGGGCCTATGAAACGCTCTGCTTCTGGCAGGGGAATGCACTCATCCAAAAATCTCAGCAACTATAGAATTACTTATAATGTGGAGTTTGAATGTTATCAATGTATGGCTAAGCATTTGACTGATTCTCGATTCACCACCAGGTCTCCAGATCATCCTACAGCGTCGGTGGCAGAATGTAAGATCAAGATGTAAGATATTCCTCTTCTGGCCTGCTTTCTGCCATCTTTCTCTCCCCGTAGGAAGTCGAACGAGTTTCTTTGAGGACAGACCATTCAAGGAAAACTTGCCCTCTCCCTAGATATAATATATAATTAAATGTTTTGTTGAATGCAGTTGGTTGTCTTGTATATTTTTTTTTTTTTACTGTTGACCAAACTTCTTTCTTGACTTAAACTGAGCAGCTTTAATTGATATTCACTTGTTGTGCAGGTTTATGTGAATGTATTTGAACAGAACATAACATTAGGATGTTAGTAATTATGACCATAGAAGCACGAGAAAAATATATACAGTAAATACTGTAAATGTATAATACCTTATTTGGAGCAGTCCCCCTTCCCTCCAAAATGAAACACAAAATTGTATTAAATTCAAAGGGCTTTATTGACATAAAAGTTTCATATACTCTACCAGTCAAAAGTTTTGGATCGGTAAGATTTTTTATGTTTTTGAAAGAAGTCTCTTCTGCTCACCAAAGTTGCATTTATTTGATTTCACAATATTACTATTTTTGTATTTTTAAAAACAAAAACAGTACTTTTGTGAAATATATTATGTCTATGTGAATATACAGTAAAGTGTAATTTATTCCTGTGATCAAAGCTGAATTTTCAGCATCATTACTCCAGTCTTCAGTGTCACATGATCCTTCACAAATCACTCTAATATGATGATTTGAGGATCAAGAAACATTTATTATTATTATTAATGTTGAGAAAAGTTATTAACATTTTTTTTTATTTCAGGATTCTTTGATGAATAGAAAGTTCAAAAGAACAGCATTTATCTGAAATCTAAAGCTTTTGTAACATTAAACACTAGCGTTCAAAAGTTTGGGGTCAGTAGGAATTTCTATTTTATTTTAGGGTGGAGAAATAAAATAAATCAATACTTTTATTCATCAAGGATGAATTAAATTGATCAAAAGTTACAGTAAAGACATTTATAATGTTACAAAAGATCATATTTTAAATAAAAACTTTCTATTCATCAAAGAATCCTGCAAAAAAAAAATACACAACTGTTTTCAACATTGAATCATCATATTATAATGATTTGTGAAGGATCATGTGACACTGAAGATTGGAGTAATGATGCTGAAAATACAGCTTTGATCACAGGAATAAATTACACTATATTATATTATTTAATAAATTTAGAAAATAGTTATTTTAAACTGTCATAATATATATATATATGTTTATATATATATATATTTTTTTTAATCAAATAAATACAGCCTTGGTGAGCAGAAGAGATGACTTATTTTAAAACAATTACAAATCTTACTGATACAAAACTTTTGGCTGGTAGAGTATGTATGTATGCATGTATGTGTGTGTATGTGTGTGTGTATATATATATATTTTTTTTTTATTATTATTATTATATACAAACATATACACGTGTGTGTGTATGTAACTGGAGGGATGGTTACTGAATGAAATAACTATGTTCCTAAATATGATCCATAACATTAACGTTACTGTTAAAGGATTCATTTTAGTATGGCTAATGTACCTCTACATCCTTTCAAACCATTCATCAGAACACACACAAATACAAGCATACGATGTACTGTGTACAGTATGTTTACATGTAAATGAATACTGAAATGAATCCCGTTAACAGTAAAGTTAATGTTATGAACATAGGCTAGTTATTCCACTCATTAACCATATCTCCAGTTTAATTTCAACTGACCACACTGCTAACGTTAATGCCGTCTCTCCATCATTACAGAAATCTGCTGCAAATGGTTGTTGGTGTAAATGTATTCTACGTTATGGGAGCACCCAATTTCCTTTCAAAATTAAACACAAAAACGTATTAATGCTGTGTTTCTGCTACTCCCCAGAAAAGAAATGATATTGTGTGTAAGTCATTTAAGTGTCAACGTAATAATCAATGTACATTATGCGTCAATATTTACCGATAATTGCTGCAAATAGCTGCTGCTGTCTGCCCCGCTTAAAATCATTGGCAACGCGGATTTGTTTGGAACTATGTAGAGATACATGAACCACGTGACCGCGCGGCGGCGAGATCAAAGTGTGTCGCAACTCTCATATTTAACGACACATGTCGCCCCGCCCACCTTAACGTTTATTGGTTTATAATAAAGATGAGCTTATTGGTGTAGAGAGGTGTGACGCCATTACAGATTATTGGTGCAGAGAAGTGTGACGCTTTGGGCAGGCTTGGAATGCGGAAGTAAGAACACAACAGACGAATAAACTTGTTTATAAGTTTTGCGTTCATTGTTGTATTACAACAGCTGTATTAGACAGTACGTTACCTCTGCATTACTCATTGGTTTTTGTAAGTTAATGACACGATAGTATATGTATGGTACACACTGTAGCTTAAAACGCTATAACTATAGCAGACATGTCACCAGTCTCTACGCCACCTGATAGTAGCCATGATTTTCCGTTAACCCCTACGAAAATTTATTTATTTTTAACTACATATACAGCTGTTAAACTTCACTGATCATACGGATTATTGTTCCACATAAATAGTCATAGTACCCACAAATTAACCATGGGTTTGCTATAAAATAAATAAAAACAGTTTAACTATGGTATTTGTGTGGTTACACATATGGTAATCAATAACCATGGTTTTACTATAATAAGGTTATAAGGGAGCATCTATACGTGCTCTAAAGAATTAAAAACCCCAAAACAGACCTTTTGACACTTTTTCTTTATTATATGGACTCCAAACTGCACTTATGCATTTATGTACTGCATTTATAGTTACCCCTTCTATATAAAATAATACATTTAATCATCGGCCCTTTAAACATTTTCTGTCCAAGTGGTTATTGACATTTTGCACATTTTCACAAACTAAATTAATTCACTGTAAGGAATATGACTTAGCTCAAATGATTATAGGGAATCAAAATTATGAATCGGGTTGATTCATCTATATTCTTACAATATTAATAAATTATTGAAGCTGAAATTAGACCCATTCGTATACATCAATATTCAATTACAATGAATTATAATTTAATCATTAATATACCAAAAGGTCCCTCTTTCAGATCAATTAATCAGAATAATTTGTAAGGGAAATTAATGTATTAATTAAACAGTTGTTTGTCCCGCAAACCGGTCGTAAAATTAATTCCATCAACTTCTCAACAAATTTATCTCTTTCTTATAATTCAAAGAAAGCTATTTTCTGGCCATGAAAACAACTCTCCTGTTCTTATAAAATTAGGTTACTTAAAGGTAACAAATCAGCTCTGTAGCTTAAGATCAACAAATCATTGACTTCGTAAATGAGCATTGAGACAATCAGGAATATATGGAATTTAATAATTGAACTAATGAATACATAACTACGATTCACACAGAGTAAATAGGTATGTATATACAGAACACGTAAACAAATACAAGACTAAACGCATAACGAAAATGAGAGAGAGAGAGAGAGAGAGAGAGATGAGAGAAAGTGAAACTAACATGTGCGATCAAAGATCGATCACAGTTAGGCAAAGTCACAGGCAGGGTAACCTTGAGAGACAACAAGGAATCAAATCACATTAAAAGTTCAATAAACTTATCTTGCACAATGGTTCTCTTTGTTGAAGAACGCCGAGTTCGTTCGTGTGTTCTAAGAGCAGCGTGCGTGTGTTTCTTTAAGGAAGCAGGGCTTGCTTTGGTTGAGCGCGGCCGCGGGATTTTCAAAAGAGTCTTTTTCTTTGAGTTGAAGTTGTTTGCTGCGTTTGCTTCGCTGAGTCCGAATACGAAAATAAAGAAAAGACTTAAAGAAAAATAAAAGAGAACGGAGAATGCTCCCTTAGGGAGCCATATGGATCTTCTCGCTGGCGAAGAGGGTTCGTAAAAGTGCTCTCTGAAGAATTCTTTGAGTTGGTCTTTTATGGAAAAAGATGGGTTCACGCCTCTGTGCATACGCCGACCAATAACCTTCAGAGATTTCAGAGCGGGAAAATGTTCTTTGTCTCGTAAGCCACGCCTACTCGAATGAGTAATGAGGGATATCAAATTTGAGACGATTTGCTCAAGACATGTGCAATGTATAAAACAATGTACATTACTGCATTCTGCTATTGAAATTCGACTCTGTTAGATTGAGAGAATTACAGAGATATGAAACTTGTCATAGGAAGATTGTAGGGACACCAAGTTACATAAGATATGCATAATTACAAACATTTTAAAGTTTTGATTAATACACGATAACATTGCAGATACACAAATTTGATATGGGAAAATCAAATCCTTGTTTATACATTTCTTAAGTGGTTATACATAAATGTAGGATTAACACTTTATTCCTACTCCTCTCCTGGAATCTCAGTTTGCTTGACATTCCGTTAGGGCAATAAAAACAAAGTGTGGGGGAAGGCAATTGCCAGACAATCTTGAATGCTGATCCCAGATTACACATTAGAAAACTACACCTCTATTATAAAGCAAAACTAATCACATGCATAATGGCATTGTACTTATATGAAAATGATATTTCTAAGTTCTAATACAAAGGTGTGTGTGTGTGTGTGTGTGTGTATGTATGCATGTATGTGTGTGGGATGACTCCTCAGTCTCCCAGGGGGTGTTGTAAAGTGTTATCCTATAGCAGGAGGGGTCAGGTTACCTAGACCATGTTTCTATTTGAGAACATTACTTATGAGAAACACTTCCAAGTTACGAATGCAGAAAATCGTGATTATGGCATGAAAGGGCTACCCATGTAGGCCTTAATACATCATCTTAGATTAGATTAGATTAGATTAGATTAGATTCAACTTTATTGTCATTACACAAGTACAGGTACAAGGCAACGAAATGCAGTTTAGGTCTAACCAGAAGTGCAATAGCAGCAAGTGCAGGATATACAGTGGTTCCATAAGTGCAGAACATGGATATGTACTGAATAAATATAGAGTTGAATACTATTATAAACAAAAATTTACAGATAGATTGTCCTATGAATATAATATACAGATAACTATTACTGTGAACAGAATTTACAGCTAGATATGTACTGAATATAATATACAGATGGCTATTACTATAAACAGAATGTTTACAGATAGATATGTACTGAATATAATATACAGATGGCTATTACTATAAACAGAATGTTTACAGATAGATATGTACTATGAATATATATACAGATGGCTGTTACTATAAACAGAATGTTTACAGATAGATATGTACTGAATATAATATACAGATGGCTATTACTATAAACAGAATGTTTACAGCTAGATATGTACTGAATATAATATACAGATGGCTATTACTATAAACAGAATGTTTACAGATAGATATGTACTGAATATAATATACAGATGGCTATTACTATAAACATAATTTTACAGATAGATATGTACTATGAATATATATACAGATGGCTGTTACTATAAACAGAATGTGAGCATAATATACAGATGGCTATTACTATAAACAGAATTTTACAAATAGATATATGTATAAGTTAGGCTAATGAGCAGTATAACAATGGATTTAAAGTAGTGCAAATAAAGTTGGACAGAAGCTATCCGAGTGAAAGTGCAGTGGAAGTAATTGCATATTACAGTTAAGGTACGATATTGCAATGTATATATAAACAGTCGGTACTGTAAATAAACAGTCGGCAGTGCAAATTGAGCATATTCCAGTCAAGGTAGTAGTGCAAGATGCATATGTAAACAGTTGTTACTGTAATAACAGTCAGCAGTGCAAATGAACATTATAGTATTGCAAATAACAAAATGGAGGCAGGTGTGAGGAGGGAGAGGAGAGTCAATCAGTATATGAGGGGAGTGGGATCAATGAGGGTTAGAGTTTAATAAAGAGACAGCTCTGGGGAAAAAACTGTTCTTTAGTCTGCTGGTCCTGGTCCGGAGGCACCTGAAACGCCTGCCGGAGGGCAGGAGAGAAAACAGTCTGTGGGCTGGGTGAGAGGAGTCCTTAAGGATGCTGCGAGCTCGATGCAGACAGCGTTTCCTCTGGATGTGCTCGATGGCAGGTAGTGGAGTCCCAGTGATGCGCTGGGCGGTTTTCACCACCCGCTGCAGTGCCTTGCGCTCTGCAACAGAACAGCTCCCATACCACACTGTAGCACAGTTGGTCAGGATGCTTTCTATTGCACAGCGATAGAAGTTCACCAGGATAGTGGAGGAAAGCTGATTCTTCCTCAGTGTCCTCAGGAAGAAAAGGCGCTGGTGAGCCTTCTTGACCAGGCTGGAGGTGTTGGTTGTCCAGGTCATGTCCGCCGAGATGTGGATCCCCAGGAACTTGAAACTGGAGACACGCTCAACAGCCATTCCATTGATGTGGATGGTGTCGTGTGTGCCTCTTGACACTTTCCTGAAGTCCACGATGAGCTCCTTCGTTTTGGTGGTGTTGAGGAGCTGGTTATTTTCGGTGCACCATGTGGCCAGGTGCTTGATCTCCTCCCTATAGGCAGTCTCATCGTTGTTGCTGATGAGACCAATCACCGTAGTGTCGTCCGCAAACTTGACAATGGAATTAGATCCGTACACAGGCTTGCAGTCGGAGGTGAAGAGGGAGTAGAGGAACGGGCTTAGCACACAGCCCTGTGGTACACCAGTGTTGAGTGTGATGGATGTGGAGCAGTTGGAGCCTGATCGAACATTCTGGGGTCTGTTGGTCAAGAAGTCCAAAATCCAGTTGCACATGGAGGTGTTGGCTCCAAACTTAGTTGGGATGACAGTGTTGAATGCTGAGCTGAAGTCAACAAACAGCATGCGTGCATAAGTGTTCTTATTGTCCAGATGTGTGAGCACAGAGTGCAGTGCCATGGAGACTGCATCCTCTGTGCTCCTATTGCTACGGTAGGCAAACTGGTGTGAGTCCAATGTGGATGGTAGAGAGTCTTTTAGGTGTGCCAGGACCAGCCGCTCAAAGCACTTCATTACGATGGGTGTGAGTGCTACAGGGCGGTAGTCATTAAGGCACTTCGGGCTGGAGTGTTTTGGCACTGGCACAATGGAAGTGCATTTAAAGCATGTTGGTACAGCTGCTTGGGCAAGAGACAGGTTGAAAATGTCTGTAAAAACCCCAGCGAGCTGCTCCGCACATGCCCTGAGTACGCGTCCAGGGATGTTGTCTGGTCCAGCAGCCTTGTGCGCGCTGATCCTGCTCAGTGCATTGCAGACATCTGTGGAGGAGAGTGTGATCAGTGGGTGGTCAGCTGAGGATTTGAGCTTGGTGGCAGTTTCTCTGTTGTCTCTTTCAAAGCGAGCATAAAAGTCATTTAGCTCGTTCAGGAAGTTGACATCAGTGGCTGCGGGGGTGGAGTGAGTGGGTTTGTAGTCACTGATGGCCTGAATGCCCTGCCACATGCGCCGAGGGTCAGCGTTGGAAAAGTGTCCCTCTATCTTAAGCTTGTAGCAGTGCTTGGCCTCTTTGATGCCCCTTTTCAGATTTGCTCTGGATGTGCTATAGGCTTGTGCATCTCCTGATCTGAAGGCAGTATTGCGTGTCTTCAATAGGAGTCGCACTTCCCTGTTCATCCATGGCTTCTGATTTGGGTATGTGGTGATCTGCTTCTGGGTTGTAACACTGTCAATGGTGGTATTAATATAATCCAGTACAGAGGAGGTGTAGCAGTCAATGTCCGTGTGAGAGCCACTGGTGGCTTGAGAAGCAAATATACTCCAGTCTGTGTGTAGAAACCTTTCCTGGAGTGAGAAATCTGCCCCCACAGGCCACACCTTGATCGTCTTCACTGATGGCTTCACGCGATTGATCAGAGGTGCATATTTGGGGGTGAGGAACAAAGAAAGGTGATCTGACTGTCCCAAGTGGGGGAGGGGTGTCGCGACGTAAGCTTCAGCCATGTTTGTGTAAACATGGTCTAAGGTTTTGTTTCCTCTGGTGTGACAGGAAACATGCTGGTGAAATTTCGGTAGCACTGACTTTAAGTTTGAATGATTAAAATCACCCGCAACAATAAACGCAGCTTCCGGGTGAACGGTCTGTTGTTTACTGATGGCTGCGTGAAGTTCTTTCATAGCAAACTTGGCATCAGCATCCGGGGGAATATAGGCTGCAGTTATAATAGTGGAAGTGAACTCCCGCGGTAGATAAAACGGTCTACATTTAACCATGAGAAACTCAAGGTTAGCTGAACAATGTCTCCCAACAATAGCAGAGTTTGTGCACCAAGCTTTGTTAATGTAAATGCACAATCCACCACCTCTGGTCTTACCGGAGCCATCTAATGTTCTATCCGCCCGGAATGTATGGCGTCCCGCTAGCTCAATAGCGTTGTCCGGTATTCCGCTGTTTAACCATGTTTCCGTGAAAATTAGAACATTACAGTTCAAAAGTCTCTTGCTGTATGTGATGTTGAGTCGAATCTCCTCCATTTTGTTCAACAGCGACCGTACATTGGCAAGGAAAATGCTGGGTAAAGAGAGCCGGTGTGGTGTTAGCTTTAGCTTAGCTCTTAGCCCTCCGCGCTTCCCCCGCCTTTGTTTACGATCTCGCCGCCGCCTGCGAGCACTTCCGCCCGGCCGGGCAGAGTGCATAGCCTCGGGTGATCTGGCGATCTCAGGAAGGAGTCGAAGGTTGTCCATCTTAGGTTCTGAATCATTCTGAATTAAATGCAAGGTAAGTTGTTGTGTGTTTGGAATGTCTCTAGAAAGTTTTGTTATCTCTTTGTGCAGAGAGAAAAAGGGGGTTTGGAATGCAGAACGTTGTTCTGCAGTGTGTGTCTAGGGTGCTATTAGTGTCGTAAAAGTCCATTGGTCGCCGACTAGTTGGAGCCGAAGCATGATTTGCACTCACGAGTTCAAAGTGCACCCGCTTTGTATTCAAAAAGAAATGTTTTTAGCAACACAGAGTATTTGAATTTGTTAATTCAAACCAACGACGAATGATTCAATAGCCAATGTTGTTACATATTCCCCCTTTTCGTCTGATGAAGTCCCTGCATGGACATCATCGGACGACAATCATCACAATAGTCACATGGTAGGTGAATCATGACAGTTGTGTAGCAGGTGGATCATGACGGTAGGAAGGCAGGTGGTTCTTGGAGCTGAGGCTTCAGCTCGATGAGGTTTGGCGTGGTCTCTGACTTGACACCCCCTTTCCGGGGATTCCGTCTGAAACCTTGGGACACAGCTTTCGTGAGCTTGGCTGTATCGCATCTCGTTGAGTCTTCTGTTTAGAATGGAGACCAACCTAGTGTTAGGGTGTGGCTGATTACCTGCAAAGGTGCACAGCCCAACGTCGGCGGCGGTCCCGGCTTGGACCGCAGATGAAGTGTTCAGAACTGGTCATCGAGACAGTGCTCGGAGGGCTGTGTTGACAGGAGCAGGGTCAGTGAGTTGAGACCCCCTTTTCTCAATCCAGAGTTTCAGTCCTGGATTCAAGGTGAAGTTGAAGTTCTTGGAGGATGGTAGTTTCAGTGCTGTCTGGTACTCTTTGCTGGGAAGCTGGTACCATGTCAGGCCATCAAGGTGTAGGATGACACCTTTTGGTACTTGAAGTCTCGTATTCGGGTTGAGCATGTTGACACGGCTGGTTGTGTCGTGCTGGTCGTAAGTGACAGTGGCTGTGCGCACAGGTGTGTTAGCAAGCCACCTTTCACCTACAATCTCTGCTTGCATCTCTGTGACTTGTGTGCGAGGCTTAGCTTCGGCAGGGCAGAGATGATGAATGTCTTTAGTCAAAGCACACATGTGCGGGTTTGAAACCGAGTACAGTTGTGTATCGCTGTCGTGGTAGGCCACCACGTCTGGAGTGCGTATCTTGATGTGGGTGTTGTTTTTCCAAAACCTGACCTTGACAAAGTCTGTAAGTCTGTAGACTTGGCTTGACTCGATGATAAGCAGATTTAGGAGAAAGCCCACTTCTCTCTGCTCGGGATCGACGCAGAGTGAGATGGCGCTACCCAGAGAGTAGGCCAGGTGTTTTTGCAGAAGGTCAGCTGGCATGTTGATTGCGGAAGCCAGCACAGTTAGCATCAGGCTTAGTATCAGGTACGGTGGGATTACACCTGTGGCTAGGCTGTCATTGGAGGAGCTAACCTCCCACAGCATGTCTGTCGTTAGCGCCGTAACCAGCTGAGTCTGGACAAAGTCACTCTGTAAGATAGTAAACAGCGGCTTCATTGAGTTTGCGGTCTGGTTCGCTGCATTTACACTAGACATACCAATGTTAAACAGAGTTCTGGCGGCAGTTACGACTCGGAGCAACACTCCCAGGAGCCGTCTGGAGTGGTGGTTGGTGCTTAGGAGTCCCGATTGTGCGACAGTCACCTTCTCAAGTTGGTTGATCATGTGTTCGACGTTGGCCTCGGCATGAGAGAGGGAGTCCTCTGTCCGTCGGGCACTTGTCCAGATGTATTGGGCTACGGAGCTGGGGTAGTGTGCTCTGTAGACCGGGCAGGGCTGGATGAGTCGAACATGCACTTGCTGGGGGTAGGTCCTGCCGTCGGTGATCTGGAGTCTCAGTTGTTCTCGCGGTGGCAGCTGTCCTCTGGTTGGCTGACAGTACAGCATGGCGAACCACAGCAGCAACCTGGTATAGACAACAGGGAGAGAGAGAGAGAAAGGGGAGGAAGAAGCCAGCAAGGGTTGTCTTTGATTGGACGGGGCAGTCTTTTTACTTCGTGGGCGGCGACTGGGTTTAGTTCGCCTTGGCCCATGTTTTGCCACATCTTGCTGTCGGCTTGTCGCTTGCTTCAGTGTCTCGTCAGTGTCTCTGGTGCTGCGGTGTGCAGCACATGATGCGTTATAGACGAACATTAGCAGTTTATCCCCCTTTGTGCGCCGTGGCATTACATGCTTTGGCATAGTGATGTCAATCGGTGCACAACTCATAATGTTGTTCTGTACGCGCAGCATGTGCGTTTGTCATGCACTGGTCTGAGGCACTGGTTGTCAGTGAGGTCAGACGGCGTGTGAGGGTGGATAAGGAAAGTCTTTATGTAGGTGACAGAAGCCCGCATGTCTGTTATGTTTGCCTTTGTAAACAGCGGAGCCAGCGTAAGCGGCTCTGAGGTAGGCAGCGTAGCATGTAAAGTTCTTATGTTGTGTGTAATCTCTTCAACCTTGAGGGTGGGTGGGTGGGTGGGTGGGTTGAAAGTGACCACAGCTTGTTGTTTAATGCACCAGGCTTGGCAATGGCTTGAATGAGGTCATGTCGCTGCAGGTCAGCCATGACCTTGAGGCAGCAAGTGTCAAAGTCTTTGGTGGGCTGTAAGGTGCAGGGTAGCGGATTCAAACCTTCAGTTGGTGCTGAGTCTGTGTCTTCCTGGCTGGCTGTGGGAGTTCCCATGAACTCTGTGACCTTTGTGACCTGACCGTCTGGCTGTGACTGGAGGGGGCAATGTTCTCGTACTTGAGCCCAGCCTTTGAGCTGTTTCAAGTCCAGTAACGGTTCAAAACGATCTAGAAGATCTCTGCCGATGAGGAACGGAAAAGTGTCCATTTTTGAGATGAACACGGGATGGACTAGACTCAAAGGACCAATCGTCAGGTGAATGTGGGCTACCTGTTCGAGCCGGATGTCATGTTGACTGTATGACTGTACGTTCAGTTCACAAGTTTGAGGTGTAAGAGTTTGATCTTGTCTCTTAGCTCCAAATTGGAGTCTCTTGAAAAGTTAATTTGAGATCACCGTAATGTCTGATCCTGTGTCGATCAGGGCCTCCATGCTCACTTCCTTTTCCAACGTGATGACTAGGTAGAGTTTTTGGGCCACCCCCTTTTTGATCAGGTTGCCCAGGAATGTTGGCATGGCAGGTGTGACGGTCGATTGGTGGTTAGGACCGGTCTTGTGTAGCTCGCTGCGGAGGAAGTTAGACAGAACAGCGTTTCCTGGTACCTTGGTATTTTGGTACCTGGTGTGAGGAAGTGTGCCGTCTCGTTCAGGGTGTGCAGCTGTCAGCTGTGGAGCTTTGGTGATGCTGACCTTGTAATGTGACAGTTAGCTCTGTGGTCTGTGTCTGACGAGCAGTGTTCTGGGTGCTTGGTACCGGTCTTATGCTTAGACATAAGATGTCGGGCTCGTCCTTCTTGTCTTTCTTGCGACGTTTCTGGTGAAGAAGCTCTTTCAGCACCCTTATGATCTCTGCTGTCTCAGACGTGGCTGCACTGTGGTTATCTGAGGTGGTGGGCTCAGGATTGAGCTTACCAGTGTCGTGTCGAGAGTGGTTCCACTGCCGGCTGTCAGGGCTTGGTGTCCTGGACGGGGGAGATCGGCTCTTTTGGGGTCGCCGGTCCCAGAATCTTTCAGAGCGGTCGTTCTGGTGCTTTGGACGAGCACCACCGCGATTGGGTTTTCCTCTGCTGGCTTGGAACGGTCTTGACTTTCTGTAAAAATGTCTGTGACTGTGGTGTTGTGTGGCGCCCTCTAAAGTCAGCTCTGAACAGTGCTCAGCGACAGAATAGATTGTGGGGTTTCTCACAGTCTTTTCAGAAATAGTCTTTTGCTTGGTGTAAGCTTTATGGGCTAAGTCACGAAGCTGTTGTGTAGACATGCTACGTGGGCACGCGGCCACGCCCAAATAGTAACTTAAAGTAGGATGTAGGTTTCTGAGGAACAGAGTCTTAAAGTTGATGTCCTGTTCCATCCCGGGCTCATTCCGTGCTCCGAAGAAGACTTGTCGGAGTCGGTTGTAGTAGGTCTGGGGGTGTTCACGCCGACCTTGCTTGAGGTCTACAGCAGCGAAGAAACCTTGATCGGAGTCTGGATCAGAGAATTCACGGATCAAAGCTTGCCGTAATTGTTGGAAGTCCGTTTTGACAGTCTGAGGTTGACGGTCTAGGAAGCTACGAACATCACTGCTAGCCGTTATTCTTAACAGATACAAATTGTCCCAAGCTGTCATGTTGGCGACAGTTTGCAAGTGAAAGTCGATGTCTTTTAAATAAGCATGAACGTCACGACCTTCTGCAGAATCTGGATCGAACATAGGAATGTTTCGAGCTAGCTTGTCAAGTTCTCGGGGGGTCGTGCCGTGGTTAGTGGCATGGGTTGTCTGAAGGGGTCCTCCCCCCTTCGCTGCTGACAGGTGTTCTTGAAAGCTGGCTGGTGATGTCTTGAGCCGTGGGCTTACATCTCCCTTTTTAGCTCTGGGTTCTTGGCTGAAAGGGTTGGGGTGGCTGGCCGGGAGAAACTCTGTGATGTGTGTTTTTCCGTTCCAGCCACTCTGCAGTCTGGAAGAATGTCTCAGTTCTGCATGAACAGTGTCAAGTTCGTCTTTGAGATCGTGTTTCTGCAGAGTAAGCTCATGGATCTCAGCTCGGGCCGCTTGCAAGTGTTTCTCGCAGGCCCTGGCTTTAGCGTCTCTGTCTTTTATTTCAGTCTCTGCTCTTGCAAGGAGAGCTTCACCTTGTTGGAGTTTTTCGTCGAGTTCTCTTCTGGTTTCTTTCGCCGACTGTTCTCTTTGGTCTGTGTCAAGGCGAAGATCTTGCAGGGTATATTGAAGTCTTTCTACTTCTTTCTGTAGCTCTGGATCTGTGGCGTCCTCTTTCTCGCGCTGGTACTGGGTCTCGAGGAGGAGCTGATCTAGACGGCTCTGGGTTCTGGCGTGGTCCTTCCGGGCCTCCTCCACTTGAAGCTGTAGCGCTGTTGCTCGCTCCTCCAGGTCGATGTTGCGCCGTTCGCTGAGCCTCGCCTGGGCGACGACGTTGTGGGCGACGCTGCTGACGATCCTGGCCCAGTCTTCGTAGTTGTAGCTTTGGGTAGGATCGTGTGTTATCAGCTCGTCTAGCTCGGTGTCCAGTTGCGTTTGGCTCAGATGCTGCAGGTCCTTGGCGTCCTTAGGCAGGAAGGGGGTTGTCATTGCTTTCAACCATGTCGAGAGGTTGCCCCCGTGGACTGCTGGACTGGATGAACGGGACATCCTGGCTCACTGTAGGTGAGAGAAACACAGCACACACACAAAGAGACCAATGCAAGTTCGTTCTAAGGTTAATGAGCTATACTCATATGGGCTATGCCGTTTATGAGAATTTTGGGCTAACTGATGCAGACAGTTAGACAGTTAGCAGAGCCAATTGACTTGGGTCAATGAAGGACCCGAACTAGAGATTTGTTTGACAGGCAGTAGCCTAGCGGGTCACGTGATGACACCGGCTGCTTGGTTGTCACTCTACTATTTAGCTTCCTTGGTGGCTCTCACAGGTTACTGTCTCTAGGTGAAATGAAAGAAACAAATCACAACAGAACAAGGGATAGAAAAGATCAAAGTGAACACTTGAAATGAGATAAAACAATAATAACACGGTATGTGTTAGGGAGAATGAGGAGGCTTAAGCCTACTACTAGGGTTTAAGCTAGGGCCTACAGGTGAGTGGGGGCTATCGGGGTAGAAAGCCTAGGAAGATGGTATGGCTTAGAGAAGAGATAAAGGTGGGCCATACATCTAGAATGTACCCGGGGGAATATCTAATATTCTGTGGCTTAGACAGGAAATGGGTTTTACTAAATTTAGTTTACCTGTGGTGAATTGAGGTCCCTCTGGTGGGAACCCGTGGCTCAGTCAACCCCTCCGACGGTTCCCAACACTTGACCGCAGTGTTCTCGGGCAACTTCGTTTTCTCCCTGTACCTCGCTGCGCCCTCTCAGACAACTTGCGACTTTAAAACACAACCTGGCAACACTAAGGTGTCCCCGGCCAGACAACACGGCAAAAGTGGGTTTTCGCCCGGAACTCTCCGAAGAGTGGCCCACTTTTAGGCCTCAGTTCGGGTTTATTGTCCCAAAATTGCTTTGTGTGTGTCGGCTGGCGCGGTTGACCTTTGGAGTGCCAAATTGCTAATGTCGCAGTTGCATGCCGCAACGATGGTACGGGATTTGGAAGTGTCCGAAACTCACGTACGGCCAGCGTCAGTAACGCCGGTCGGGCAACCTCGCTCGCGGAAACCAACCCGAGATGACTGCAACTCACCCCTGTGCTCTAGTGAATGCCACCTATAAATACACAAAGGATAAACAAGTGAAACTTAAAGTGAATTAAGGCTAGTTTGTTTAAACCAAATGGATTAATTATTTGCGTAGCAATCAGAGTCAAAGGGTTTACTAAATAAAATGAAAAGGAAATTATGATAATGATGGTAATTATCGAAATAACCTAACCCAAAAGAAATAAAATAATAGAATAAAAATAGAAATTGCAAATCAAAATCAAAATGAACTGACAGGATGAACCCAGGAGAAGAGGCAGGCCGCAGTAGTGTGTTTTCACCACAAGGGGGCGTGCTCCCTCTCTGTGCTTAACCTGGCAAACCGAAAACTTAATTCCAATAAAAAAAATTCAAAACTTGTTTAAATTAAAATTTGAAATAAGCATGCAAGGACATGTAAAAATCGGAATGATATCCTATAATAATCCAGATACACTAAAGTATCAGTCCTATTTATAAAAATAATCAGGAGAGAAAGACGATATGAAAGAGTGAAAGGAGGAAAATAGTGATGCCGACTTAGTATCCACAAGGCCACACGATGGTGCTGTTTCCTCCAAGTGGATATCAGGGGCTGAATAGGCAACTCAATTTAAATTTAAAATTTAAACTAGTTTAAATCAAATTAAAATGAGCATGTAAAGAAAACGTAAAAGGAGAACTCAGAATAATATCCCATAATAATTAATGGTAACAGTGACGTCTCATCCATAATTATAAAGATAATCAAAAGAGAAAAGTGGAAATAAACAATTCCCGACAGGATTTGAAGAGAGAGAAAAGAGAGCTGAGTGAACCGACCTAGCGGGAGGCGGCCACTAGGTGCCGTTGTTTCCTCTACGTGAATGGCTGGGATTTAATCTAAGTTTTAATTCAAATCTTGTTTGAACCAAACTCAGAGTAAATGTATCAGTCAAAAGCAGGAAAATTGTCTAACACAAAATAATATTCGCACGAGCAAAGCTGTAATTGCAAATAGTTATTGAGAAGTTAGAGGGCTAATTCAATAATAACAGGGAAATAAGAGAGCATTATCTGGAACGGCCACTAGGTGGTGGACTTCTAAGTGGCTCTCTATGGCTGAGCTGGGATTTAATTCAAGTTTTAATTCAAATCTCGTTTTGAATCAAACTCAAAGTAAATATACCAGTCAAAAGCAGAAAAATTTGTCAAACATGAAATAATATTTGCACAAGCCAAGCTGTAAATGCGAATAGTTATTTAGAGTTTAGACATTAATTCACAGAAAAAAAAAAAAAAAAAAAATCAGCAGTAAAGAGAGCGTTATCTGATACCTGGCCACGAGATAGCAATAGTTGCGCTCATGCAGGCTGAAATCAGAAGGCGGGCGTAATTTGAGATTGCAAACCATAAAGGACGCCCTCTGGTGTTTGGTCAGCGGAATTACAACCCATT
Organism: Rutilus rutilus; assembly: GCA_021464565.1. Classification (NCBI taxonomy): domain Eukaryota; kingdom Metazoa; phylum Chordata; class Actinopteri; order Cypriniformes; family Leuciscidae; genus Rutilus; species Rutilus rutilus. Next base: position 48,551,898 of record JAJAQA010000004.1, read on the forward strand.
ACAATGTGATTTCAAAAGCTAAGAGCTTTCAGCTCGCGTCACGCGCTGATTTTCTACAACCAAATCACAAATAGACAAACAGCAGGCAAAGGTTTCTAGGACCTTTGGGTGCTATTAATACTGCACAGGAGAGTATAGCGGGGTTTCTTCGCCGCAAATACTCAAATGTGGACAACAGGAATTTTCCGTCTGTTGCTAGACTCCCGTACACACTTATCACAATAGCACTTATGATTTTAAATGTATTAGGTTTTCGATTGATTAGCTAGGTCAATGTTAACCAGGAGTTTTATCGTTTATTTTTGAATATCACTGTGGTTCACCACGAATTCAATAACGATATTTGCATGCAAGGCCTATGTTTAAAAGGAATCTCGCTTAAAAACATATTTATTAATACCGGTACTACGCATGTGAGAATTCTTCATTCACAGCGATTTAAAACAAATATTAGAAATGTATCACCTGCAGAGAGATTCTTTCGCCTCTAACAGGACATCTGTAATATTAATACTGCTGTGTATAGCATTTAACAGTGCTAAAATTGTCTAGGCATATTTTAGCAACTTGTTAAAATGTAACGTTACTGACTTCGGGTTTTTGCCTTGGTCAGTTAGGAGTGAGTACGCGTTTGCGACTTATCTCACGATTTCATAATTTCATAGCGCACAAAACATTATTAATATTCATATAAACAGATTGAAACTGAATTGCTCATAAACGAAGTTTGATATGCGTCGCATTTTTCTCCACCAAACTGTAACGAATATGACTTAGCTCAAATGATTATAGGGAATCAAAATTATGAATCGGGTTGATTCATCTATATTCTTACAATATTAATAAATTATTGAAGCTGAAATTTAGACCCATTCGTATACATCAATATTCAATTACAATGAATTATAATTTAATCATTAATATACCAAAAGGTCCCTCTTTCAGATCAATTAATCAGAATAATTTGTAAGGGAAATTAATGTATTAATTAAACAGTTGTTTGTCCCGCAAACCGGTCGTAAAATTAATTCCATCAACTTCTCAACAAATTTATCTCTTTCTTATAATTCAAAGAAAGCTATTTTCTGGCCATGAAAACAACTCTCCTGTTCTTATAAAATTAGGTTACTTAAAGGTAACAAATCAGCTCTGTAGCTTAAGATCAACAAATCATTGACTTCGTAAATGAGCATTGAGACAATCAGGAATATATGGAATTTAATAATTGAACTAATGAATACATAACTACGATTCACACAGAGTAAATAGGTATGTATATACAGAACACGTAAACAAATACAAGACTAAACGCATAACGAAAATGAGAGAGAGAGAGAGAGAGAGAGAGAGATGAGAGAAAGTGAAACTAACATGTGCGATCAAAGATCGATCACAGTTAGGCAAAGTCACAGGCAGGGTAACCTTGAGAGACAACAAGGAATCAAATCACATTAAAAGTTCAATAAACTTATCTTGCACAATGGTTCTCTTTGTTGAAGAACGCCGAGTTCGTTCGTGTGTTCTAAGAGCAGCGTGCGTGTGTTTCTTTAAGGAAGCAGGGCTTGCTTTGGTTGAGCGCGGCCGCGGGATTTTCAAAAGAGTCTTTTTCTTTGAGTTGAAGTTGTTTGCTGCGTTTGCTTCGCTGAGTCCGAATACGAAAATAAAGAAAAGACTTAAAGAAAATAAAAGAGAACGGAGAATGCTCCCTTAGGGAGCCATATGGATCTTCTCGCTGGCGAAGAGGGTTCGTAAAAGTGCTCTCTGAAGAATTCTTTGAGTTGGTCTTTTATGGAAAAAGATGGGTTCACGCCTCTGTGCATACGCCGACCAATAACCTTCAGAGATTTCAGAGCGGGAAAATTTTCTTTGTCTCGTAAGCCACGCCTACTCGAATGAGTAATGAGGGATATCAAATGTGAGACGATTTGCTCAAGACATGTGCAATGTATAAAACAATGTACATTACTGCATTCTGCTATTGAAATTCGACTCTGTTAGATTGAGAGAATTACAGAGATATGAAACTTGTCATAGGAAGATTGTAGGGACACCAAGTTACATAAGATATGCATAATTACAAACATTTTAAAGTTTTGATTAATACACGATAACATTGCAGATACACAAATTTGATATGGGAAAATCAAATCCTTGTTTATACATTTCTTAAGTGGTTATACATAAATGTAGGATTAACACTTTATTCCTACTCCTCTCCTGGAATCTCAGTTTGCTTGACATTCCGTTAGGGCAATAAAAACAAAGTGGGGGGGAAGGCAATTGCCAGACAATCTTGAATGCTGATCCCAGATTACACATTAGAAAACTACACCTCTATTATAAAGCAAAACTAATCACATGCATAATGGCATTGTACTTATATGAAAATTATATTTCTAAGTTCTAATACAAAGGTGTGTGTGTGTGTGTGTGTGTGTGTGTGTGTGTGTGTGTGTATGCATGTATGTGTGTGGGATGACTCCTCAGTCTCCCAGGGGGCGTTGTAAAGTGTAATCCTATAGCAGGAGGGGTCAGGTTACCTAGACCATGTTTCTATTTGAGAACATTACTTATGAGAAACACTTCCAAGTTACGAATGCAGAAAATCGTGATTATGGCATGAAAGGGCTACCCATGCAGGCCTTAATACATCATCTTAGGTTCTGAATCATTCTGAATTAAATGCAAGGTAAGTTGTTGTGTGTTTGGAATGTCTCTAGAAAGTTTTGTTATCTCTTTGTGCAGAGAGAAAAAGGGGGTTTGGAATGCAGAACGTTGTTCTGCAGTGTGTGTCTAGGGTGCTATTAGTGTTGTAAAAGTCCATTGGTCGCCGACTAGTTGGAGCCAAAGCATGATTTGCACTCACGAGTTCAAAGTGCACCCGCTTTGTATTCAAAAATAAATGTTTTTAGCAACACAGAGTATTTAAATTTGTTAATTCAAACCAACGACGAATGATTCAATAGCCAATGTTGTTACATTACTAATTAATTCATGCCTGTTATAGCAAATGACATTGACATCTAATATGAGAACAGCAGGATGATATTTATGCAAACCTTAAAGAACCGATATAAAGGTACCTTATCAACAGATGTAAATGAGTGAAACCTATGTTTTTGTCATACACGTTTGCCATAGCTTTTCATTAGAAAACTATACATTGCAAAGTTTAACTTTAAAGGAGACATATCATGCTTTTAAATTGTTCCTTTTTACATATAAATCATACATTTGTAGTCTATATAAAGCGGAACTGCAATGCTTGGGTCTGAATTCCTCATTATTATAGCTCCACAGGGCCCTTTTCTGATGTGCGTCTGAGAGCAACTCGTTTTGGTGCGGTCTCTTTAAATACAATTGAGACACTTCATACCCCGCCCCCTCTCCAGGTTGCAGAGGTTCAACTCCCCGTTCGGCCATTTTTGTAGTTTGATAGCAGAGATACGATTATCTAGCGGCACAGAAACTTTTTATTCACACGTTATTAACAAAATGTCAACAACGGAAGAATTGTCCCGCCAGCCTTACATGTTCGAGCCAGAGTCGGAGCCGGAGCGAGATGAAAATGAAGACGACGAACCTGTAGAACAACGTCTTCATATGGATGTATCCCACTGGTGTGTACTGTATTTACACATGAAACTTTGGTCTTCCGACCTTTTACCACCGTGTCGATTTATTTTGATTAATATGTGCGAGGGAGAGAGAGCAAGACAGCGTCTAGTTTGGAGACGGTGATGTCTTGTTTACACTTTCACCTGGCTCTGAAGAGAGAGAGTGAGCGCGCGCGCGACCGGGTCTCTCTCTCTGCTCGTTCTTTCAGTTAAACATGCGCCCTTGTCACAAGCGCGGCAGTTTATCTACATTAGACAGTGTAATGAAGCGTGTGGGTTACTACATCCAACAACCGAACATTTTAACTTACCCTCGCGTAACTTCTGCATCCTTTAGCTTGGACTACAAAATTGCAGCGAGAAATAATAATGACGGATTGATCTAAGTGTTGGGCCGGAAGTCAATGCCCTTATTTGGCAGTTCCGCTGCAAATACTGTGACGTAATAGTTCAAAAAACGTCATAGATAACAGAAACATCTGAACAGGTTGAAAAATATGACCAAAACAGAATATAAAGATATCAACGAAGCACCTGAAGAGAATAATTTCATATTTTCTGTACTTCTAAACACTCCAAATATACAACAAAATGCATTTAAGGGCTAAAAAAGTGCATTTGGCATGATATGTCCCCTTTAAGTTACATTAATTACTACAAAAACAGTTAATCTCTCGCTTCCCCTTCTGTACAAGTTTTATGAGTTTAACACAAATTCATTTCCTGCAGCAAAAAAACAGTCCTGGGAGCAAAACCCTGTGGAAAGATCTTCTGAGTAAAAGCCCAGTAGTTCCCCTCGTCTTCCTCTTCCCCTGTACCCTATAGGACTTGAAAAGCTCCCAGCATTCCCTGATGCTGTACATCTATCTGAACTCTTCACAGTACTCCTGAGAGAAAATCTTCCAGTTGACCACAGCTTAAAATGTAAAGACAAAATACAGAAAAGATAGAAGTGTTGAGATTCAAGTTTAAAGGTATCATACCACAAATTTCAATCCAAGAAATGTGCATTGAACAGGGGGAAAAATCTTACTATCCCGCCAGGCAAAGTGTGCTGCTTTCCGAAAAATGTCATTCGTGACCACATCCCTAAACCACCTGCATACCAGTGAAAGGGTCAACTATGCAGAATCACCAGTTGCTACAACAACTTCCTTGAGGATCTCGTACATTATTTCATGGGGAAGCTGTTGAAACAAAAAACATTTTTATTTATACTAGTATATAAATGTTGTTGAAAAAATATAGAAACCTTGGTTCAGACAAACCTGATATATTGTTGTCATAACTGCATGCTCTGAATAAAATAATAAATAGATTAATATTCTCTCATAACGATAATATTAAAACAAATATCAATATATAGCTCCAACACACATTAGCTGCTTTCCCACTGTGGGGCCAGTGTGAGCCAGGGCTTTCAATGGGCCGGACGGAGTTAATAGCCTTGGACCTGTAGCACCAAGCACAAGATCCCACTGCATTTCCAGAAGCTCTGCAGCACTTTACTAAAGCCCTCCTTTAACACGCCTGTCTTGAACAACGACACAACTCCATCCTTTCACCAACATGGAAGTTTTATCAGAAAACTAATCAGAGAAATAGCTGGAAACTAGTCAGATAGCAAAACAAACATGCGGCCGATTGTGTGCAATTTCAGTTTTTTTTAAACCCAAGCATTATTGTTTTACAATAAGAGATGCATTGATCATAATTATTTTGTGCCAGGATTGCATTAGTGACATTCAGTAACATCTTTTTATTTTTAGTCAGCGAATGTAGATGTCAGCGCTGATAATGGCCTTGTCCCAAATGGTACCCTAAGCAGTAGCGGTCTTCCTACGTCTTCCTTCCTCCACACTTTCGCGGCGCAATGCTGTTTTCTGACTGTGTAGAAAAGGTCTGCTGTGGAGCTCGCATCAGTGTGGGCTCAGCAAAAGTGTGCATCAAGGGCTCACTGCTGTCTGAAAGTGAGTTGAGCTAAAATGTTTTTAAATGTCTTTAATGCTGATGTTAACTGATAGCTATATATGACATGATCTATGGCGCTGACACTCTGTCCAGACTCTGTACAGACAAACCTCATGACCACTCAAGCCCTAGTTGGCCCCGCTTTGTACCAAGATATTCAGTGGACCAGAAACCCCTGGTCGTCGGCCCCGAGGAAGCCCCAGAGGCACGATCAAGCCCTAGAAGTGACAGTAGAAACATGGCTATTGGGTGACCAATATAGTTAGAAATTTCATATCTGAACAACTTTGTAGCTGAAACAATTATAAAATTATTAGTTCTTAATGAATGTATGTGCACAAAAAATGACCTGCTTTGTCTGAATCTCCCCGAAGACATTGCCTTTTTAGTCCAGTCATTTTATGAAAAAAGGATGAACAAATTGCAACAGAAGCAAACTCAACTGATTTTGTATCCTCAATATGTCCTGAGTAAGGGAAAAAAAGCCCCAAAGAATCCCATTAGGGAAAGTTTAGAAAAAGACCCAAATATCGCCTATTCATACGCCTATTCATTATTTTTCTTACGTGAATAGAGTAAACATTTTAACCTTTAGATATCACCATGAAAATTACTGAGTTGATTACTTACATCAAGACAAACAAAAAATGTATTACAAGTTTTCTGAAATGGTTTGTTAACATGGACAAACGGTGCATAATCTAATTACGTATGTGCTAATTTGCATAAATACCACAACAGAGCTAAACGAAGGGTTACGCAGGTAACCTAGGTTCTGTGAATGAAGTCAACACGCCACAGTATGGGTCAGCCTCGCTAAGGATGAGCTGTCAGGAGACGATATATCAAATTAACCACACCCCGCTTGCAATCACCTCCTATAAATACAGGTGTTAATCAGCCGGCCCTTTCTCTTTTTCCGACTGGCTCGAAGCAGTCCCCGAGTGACCACGCTTCATGGCGTGTTCTAGGTTACCTGCGTAACCCTTCGTTCTATTTCATCTCAGTCAACACGCCACAGTATGGGTCAACTGTGTACCAGATAAGGTCATGAGGGGAAATCTAGCGGGGCAATAACCAGGACGTGATTAATGCAACAGAACCTTTATTAGTTCTTCATATAACTTACAACAAAACCACCAGGTAATAATACCTTGACATAACTTAACATAAAGCAGTTTATAACTGTTCCGCTGTTTGCAGAATAGTAGATGAAACTGTCTTTGCAAGATCCAGACGATAGAATTTGGCAAATGTCAAAGAGGACGACCAACCTGCTGCTACACACACTTCTTCCAGAGAGGCCCCTTTAAATAATGCCCAAGAGGCCCCCATTCCTCTGGTAGAGTGGGCCACCACCCCCTTGGGAGGAGGCCTTCCCATGCTGTGGTAGGCTAGTTCTATCAGCCTGACCACCCATCTTGCGAGCCGCTGCTTGGACACCGCCTGGCCTCGCACTGAGTCCCCGAAACAGACAAACAGCTGATTAGTCTGTCTGATCTGTTGAGTGCAAGCAATGTATCTCTTCAGTGCTCTGACTGGGCAGATTAGATGTAATCTGGCTGCTTCTGCTGAATCATGAGGAGGGGGATGAAAGGGTTCTAGTACCAAAGGTCTGGAGACATAAGAACGAGGCAAAACTTTTGGCAGGAATGATGGGTTCGGAAGAAGAGAAATGGATGAATCTTCTTCCCCCAGTCTCAAGCATGCAGGGTGTACCGACAAGGCATGCAATTCGCTTACCCTCCTAATTGAAGCAATAGACAAGAGAAAGGCTGTCTTCAGCGTAAGAAGTTCTAACTCCAATTTGTCTAATGGCTCAAAGGGATGTTCTGTCAAAGCTTTCAGGACAATGCCCAAGTCCCATGAGGGAACCAACCGAGTTTGAGATGGGCCTAATCTACGAGCTCCTTTCAGAAAACATTTTACAATAGGATGAACACCAATTGTGCTGCCTCCATAGTCCATATGGCAATCTGATATAGCCGCTACACATCCCCTCAAGGTTGACTCCGTCAGACCCGTCTCCAACAGGGACTGGAGGAATGACAAAACTAACTCCACTCCACATGAAACTGGGTCCATTCCCTTGGACTGACACCATCGAGAGAACCTTTCCCATCGAGCAGCATACAGTCTCCTTGTAGATGGGGCTTTTGCTGCATGCAATGTTGCTAGAACCGCCTCTCCCAGAGCTCTGGAAGACTCCCATCTAGTGGCCAGACGTGCAGATTGTACCTCCCTGGATTCGGGTGCCAGAGTTTCCCCTGGGCCTGAGACAGCATATTCTTCCTGACTGGGAGACGCCATGGCGGTCCCCTCTGTAATGCTACCAAATCTGGCATCCATGCTTGCTGGGGCCAATCTGGTGCCACCAGCAGGACTTTGGCCTTTAAGATCCTTACTTTGGCTAGGACCACTGGCAGAAGAGGGAATGGAGGGAATGCATACAGGAGCATTGGAGGCCATTTGTTCGCCAGAGCATCCACCCCTAGTGACCCCTTGGGGCCCACTATTGAATACCACAGGGGACAATGTGTGGTTTCCAGTGAGGCAAAGAGATCTACCTGAGCCACCCCGAACCGAGACCAGATCTCCTGCACCACTGCCGGATGTAGTCGCCATTCCCCTGGCCTGGGGCCTCCCCTGGACAAAAGGTCGGCTGCTACATTGTCCTCTCCCGGGAGGTGTAAGACCCTCAAGGACACCCCCTGAGCATGTGCCCATAACAGAAGGTCCCGAGCTCTCCTGTAAAGGGATGTTGAACGTAACCCGCCTTGATGGTTTATATATGACACTACTGTGGTACTGTCTGAGCGAACAATGACATGCTTCTCCCGAAGCCGAGGCCGAAAATGGATCAGGGCCCGAAATACTGCCTCCAGTTCCAGCAGATTTATGTGTGCTCCTCTCCATGAGGCATCCCATTGTCCTTGTGCTGGATTGCCTCGCCAGACAGCACCCCAGCCCTCCAGTGACGCATCTGTTGTTATCATCTCCCTTGAACATAAAGGGCCCAGTGTGACTCCTTCCTTTAGGCCTGGAGTCGAGAGCCACCACTGGACTGTTGGAAGACAATCCCTGTCCCTTGGAATCAGTCGTATGGACTCACTTTGTATTTTGCTAACCATAGCTGCAGAGGGCGCATGTGAAGCAATCCCAATGGTACCACCTGACTGGCTGCTGCCAACAGGCCAAGCAGCCTCCGACCAAACTTCACTGTAACCTGCTCCTTCCAGAGGAGCCGGGATAGACATTATTCCAACACCAATTGCCTCTGAGAAGTCAGAGATGCTCTCATCGTTGTTGAATCCAAGGTCAACCCTAGGTATGTCACTGCCTTGGTTGGAATGAGACAACTCTTCTTGCTGTTCAGCTTCAGCCCCAAGTTCTGTAAATGGGTTAGGACCACCTTTGTGTTGTTCCTGGCCTGCTGTTCTGTAGGGGAACAAATTAGCCAATCGTCCAGGTAATTTGCTATACGTATGCCCTGACGACGAAGGGGGATGAGCACTGCATCCATACATTTTGTAAAGGTGTGGGGGGCCAATGACAGACCGAAGGGGAGAACCTTGTACTCGTATGCGTTGCCCTGAAAGTAGAACCGTAGGTACTTCCTGTGGTTCCTGTGAATTGGGATGTGAAAGTATGCATCCTGGAGGTCCACTGTTGTGAACCAATCCCCTTGTCTGATGAAGGTTAAAAGGGTTGATATCTTGAGCATATGGAAAGGCAGTCGTTTCAAATGACGGTTGAATCCCTTGAGATTGAGGATGGGACGAAGACCCCCATCCTTTTTTGGAATCAGGAAATAGGTGGAATAAAACCCCTGCCCCATTGTTCCCAAGGGCAGGTGTGTTATTGCTCCTTTTCCTTAAAGGACCGATACCTCTGCTGTGAGAGACTTGCACTGGTTCTCGTCTCCCAGAACAGTAGGGACAATCCCTTGAAACTTTGGCGGTTTTGATCTGAACTGGAGCCTGTATCCGAACTCCAAGGTGCTTAGCACCCATGGACATTGGGTGCATTGGCGCCAGTTGAGGAGCTGTGGCCGGAGACTGATTGTCAGCGACGATTTCTTCCGCCTGACATCCGTGTGATGGAAGACTCTGCCTGTCTGCCCCTACGAAAGGACTGTCGAACTCCTTGGCCTGGTCCCCCTAGAGCCCCTTGGCCAGCAGTTCTTCGCTGCCCTGGGTAGACCTGGGTTAACGATTCTGGGCGAGTCCAGCTACTGTTCCCCGCTGATGTCCGAGGCCCACGAATAACTGGTGCCCGACGCACAGAGCGTGTCAACTCCCTTGTCTTACGGGACTGCTCCAGTGCTGCCTCTGAAGGGGGCCCAAAGACCTCGCCAGGGATCAATGGAGCTGCTACGACTGCCATGCAGTCTTGGTCCAAAAGATTGGCCTGGGACAGCCATACTTGACGACGCGCTTGAACCACACTGGCCATCGATTGTCCCAAAGCTTGGGCATGTGCACTTGTTCCTCGGATCAGCATGTCAACCACCCGTAATGCTTCTGGAATGTCTTCACTCGTCACGGTAGAGGACAAATCCTGCAGTATACCCTCTAAATAAACCAACAAGAGGGAATTGGTGCATGCCAGTCTTGCAGACAAGGCAGAGGCCTGATAGGTTCTTTTTAGCTGACTGTCAACTAACCTACAATGCTTGTTAGGGTGTATAGCATCTTTGCCAGCCCTGGTGGTTGCTCCTGCCAACATAGCAAATGTGGGCCCAATCTGAGGAGCTGAAGCAAGCCCGTAAGCTGCCGCCCCTGCCAGGTTGCCCAGCTGTGTCTTAGGGAGGGCAGTGGAACCTGGGACCTTCCATGAAGAATGCAACTCTGTCACAAAGTCTGGAAGTATAGGCAAACCTTCCGTTTTTCGGCGCTGAGAGCCTCTATCAAACACCGAAGTTGATGTTGAGGCAGGTTGTGAAGTCAGGTTCGCCCGCTCTGCTGCTCTAGCAATCACTGCCTTATCTGATGGATCCAAAGGAACAGTATCCGAGGCCTGAGAAGAATAATCATCCATTTCTGAACCAGAGATGTCCTCTTGATCTGATGGCATAGAATTACCTTCCCTTCCAAACACTCCAGATGCTATCACAGATATCTCATCTGGGTGGCGGCATGGCTGTTTTTGCACCAGTTCCCCAGGGCCTGGAGGCCCCACCGGCCACTGTTGTGCCTGTAACAAATTATTCAGAGTCTCTTGCATTCCTTGCATTTGCCTCTGAAGATGATCCACTTCTACATGTTTGCGCTTGCGAGAGTGCTTACGCCTGACACCTTCTTCTTGAAGATCCTGCTCAGGCCGATGTACTTGTCCTGCAGGGATCTCTGCTGGGAAACCAATATTGTCTTCCTCTTGCATCTTAATAGGGAAGTGAAAAACAGCTCAGCTAGCTTTTGTCTTCACAGACAAAGAGGTTCTTTGGCTGAAATGACAAACGAAAATCTCTCCCTGCTGTGTTTTTAAACAGCTTACTTCAAACTTGGTAGCTTTCACCTTCACAGGTGAAGAGGCCCCCTTGCCAAACAATCTGTGTTAAATACTCACCTTTCCAAACAGAAATAACACGGTAGCTTTAATCCTCTCGGTTAAGAGGCTCCTTCACAAACAGCACGCGGCAACGCGGTAACTTTCACCCTCACAGGCAAAGAGGTTCCCGTCAGCCGATTACTTTAAGTAATAAAGGAAGCAAATCTTACCGTCTTTACCAACTCAATCCTTTAGCCAGGAGGCAAAAAAGAGAAAGGGCCGGCTGATTAACACCTGTATTTATAGGAGGTGATTGCAAGCGGGGCGTGGTTAATTTGATATATCGTCTCCTGACAGCTCATCCTTAGCGAGGCTGACCCATACTGTGGCGTGTTGACTGAGATGAAATAGAACATTGGGTATAGCCAGGTGAAAATGTCTTGTTGAATCTTGTTGACACAGAACAGTAAAATACTTAATGATAAGGTCTGAATGAAACCCATTTAGGCCATGAGGATTAATACATAGAGGCAGGAAGAAGTACTTTAGAAACTAGCCTTTATTAATTATTATTGCAGAGATGGGTCTTATGGGTTTTATTGCTGGGTCCGTGGGACTGTTTCTGGGGATTCACTTTTTATTTTGCCTACCTTTTGTCTTCTGCATTCTCCTTACCATTGTCTCCTGTTCTTCCCTCAGACTCGTCCCCCAGAAACAGTCCCACGGACCCAGCCCCAAACCCCATCTCTTAAAAATGAATGAAGGCTGGTTTCTAAAGTACTTCTTCCTGCCTCTGTATTAATGCGTACTATGAGTGTCTGCGGAAAAAAAAAGCGCCAATAATATCTGAATGCAGAACAAATGAGAAACCTGTGTTGCTATCTTTTTTCTAATGTTCATATTATAATTTTGTTTTTCTTTAAGCGCACATCTTCATGACTGATCAGATTTCTTGACATATATCTCTATCAGCAATGAATCGACTCAATGGTTATGATTTTTTGCTATATTGCCACCACTACTACTATTGCCATTGCAGCCTGGAAATTAATAGTTGCATTGTTATTTATAAAATCTGCACACTTATTGTTTCACTTTGGACAGGCATTCATAATTGCAGTATGTTGTTTGTTTTGGCATTCCTGATCAAGACTTCTAACTCATACGCTTTATTCACAGCCTAACAGGAAAATGCTTGGATATGAAACAGAAGAATCAAGTTCAGAGTTCGGCGAGTATATACCGGAAACAGAGGATCAATCAGAGAGTGACAGGTCAGCAAAGGAAGAGAGTTTAGCAAAAAATGTCAAACAGTAAAAGAGAAGAAAGGTTCAGTCAAAAACATCAAGATCTAAACCATGTAAAAGAAAGCGTGTGACACGTTCTAGTTCTTTGGCTACCAGTGGAACCAAAGAATCCTCTTCATCGGATGAACATATCAGCGGCCAATCCTCTTCACCTGATAGTTCTGAAGTGAAGGTCATGATGCTGAAGAAGAAAACAGATGGCAGCAGACTATACAACAAAAAGTACTTCTGCTTGTTCTGCTCTAAACCATTCAGTAAAATGTCTCACCATTTGGAATTAAAGCACAAAGATAAGCCAGAGGTGGCAAGAGCAGTTGCATTTCCGAAAGGGTCCAAAGAGCGAAGATTACAGCTGAGTTTATTGAGGAATAAAGGGAACCGTTGTCATAATACTCGGGTGCTTAAAGAAGGAGAAGGACTGGTGATACCCCGACAGCAATCCATTGCACCAGTAACAGCAAGTGATTACTTGCACTGTGTAAACTGTGAGGCCTGCCTAAAGAGGAGGTCATTATGGAGGTACATGCAGAGATGCCATCTAAGCAAAAAAGTCAAAGGAATGAAGCCAGGAAAAACTCCAGTTCAGGCCCTTTGCTCGTATACTGAACCAGTTCCAGAGAGTGTGAATGCACCATTTTGGAAAATGGTGCTTGAAATGCATGAGGATAAGATAACACATGTTGTCCGCAAAGAGAAAATCATATTAAAATTAGGGCAACATCTCTTTAATAAGCATGGCCATGATGTCACAAAACATGAATATATCAGACAAAAGATGCGTGAGACAGGGCGACTAGTTCACTAAATGGAGTGAGTGTGTGTCATCCCAGGCCCTCCGACATTTGAGTGAGGCAAAATGTAACTCTCCGCAACTCCTTCCCTTTGCTGAAGATGTGGAAAAATGCACCAGTATCTTGACAGACCGAGTAAGGAGTACCAAACAAAACTTGAGGAAGAACCAAGTAACAAGAACTGGGCAGAACTTGCAAAAATGACACTTTGTCAGGTAATACTTTTTAATCGTAGAAGAGAAGTATCCAAGATGTCCCTTAATGCTTTTACACTGAGGGATACCTCGTTGACTCCCAAAGACTTCCAAAGAATTGAGATAAGAGGCAAACGAGGACGAAAGGTCTCCATTCTTCTCACACCGGATATGCTGACATCGATGGAGCTGCTTGTCAAGACTCGCCGTAACTGTGAAGTGCCTGATGAGAATGTGTTCATGTTTGGAAGATCACAAGCACTCAAGTCACTTCAGAGGATCAGATGTTATTCGTAAGATTGCTCGAAGCTGTGGAGCAAAACACCCAGAGGCATTATCCTCCACGAGACTGAGAAAACACATGGCCACTGTGTCCAAGGTCCTCAACTTAAAGGACAATGAAATGGATGACCTTGCTGACTTCCTCGGACATGACATCCGAGTCCATCGGTAGTATTATAGGTCACCCGAAGGCACATTACAGCTTGCAGAAATAAGTAAGGTTCTTATGGCCATGGAACGAGGACAGCTATCTGAATTCAAAGGAAGAAATCTTGATGAGATCCAGATTGATCCACAAGGTAAAACAGGCCTGAGTTAATAACTAAGTAAATTAATTTACACGTATTCCTCCATTGATTTTTTTTTTGTCAAATGCCAATGAAATTTTCAATTGATTGATTTAAATAAATAAACTAGCAGATTGAAAATTCTCAAATGCCATGTTATGATCAGCTGGTTATAGACATTAGTTGAATGTAGCTGTTTAAAAAATATTGTGTTCGCTACTTATTAATTTTATCTGTATGTTTACTGTGTTTTATAGAGAGAGTACTGATGGACAGTGATGGATCAGACTCTAAACATGAGACTGGAAATGGTGCTTCACCTTCAGATTCAGCAGGGATGTAGTCAGCTACTGAAAGGGAATGATGGGAAAGAAAAGGCTTGAATATTACTGGAAGAACAATTTGAGTGTGCTTACTGATATTTAGGATTGCTTGTTGAATATTCTTTTACTAAAAGAGAGCTATTATGAGTCCAGACAAATCAATGAAGTCCACTAATGAAGTTAAACAACACAATCAACAACCATCCAAAGGTAATAAGATTTAAATTAAACAGGAGGATTATGAAGACTTCTGATATTGTTTTACTTTTAAAGAACCAGTGCTTTATGATTTGCATGTTTTTATTCAGTTAAGTTTCAGACATGCACAAACTATTTACAGTTTAATAAATAGAAATAAATGCAAAGTCTGTCATTGTCCCAACACTCTTATGTCTTTGTACTAGCAACATACAACTTTGATTAAAACACCCTTAAGAAATGTAAGGAAATCGTGTTCCTCATGTTTTTGAAGTACACTCAATTAATGACAATTTACAGCGTAAATATATTTTAAATATATATTTTTTATATATGAAAAGTGGCAATTCCTTGTGTATTATTCAATATATTGTAACTAGGGCTGTCAAAATAATCTATATAATTATTATAATAATTAATCTGTGTTATTTTTTTTAACGCGTTATTTTTTCTCAGATTAATTAATTAAAATTAACGCGTAAAAAAAAATAACGCAGATTAATCCATTCCGTATTGACCTTTGAACCTGGAGCCATTTTACCCAGCAAACATTAGTACGTTTAATGACCGTTGAAAAGACGTCCGACAGAGACGTCCCGTCATGGTTGAAAAATAGTTCCAGAATGAAAGCTGAACCGATGTCTTTGACGTCGTCTGGCCGTGAATTCCACGTCTTTTCTGCGCGTCCCTGGACGTCTAAATGCGTCGTCATCTGTGTGTTTAAATGTGTCGTCATCTGTGTGTTTAAATGTGTTGCTGCATAATTTAAGTGTATATAAGCCTGCATATAAAATAATCACACACCTGTTGTGTAACATCATGAAAGGCAATCAAGTCTTGAGGTTTACACATCTTGACAAAGGTTAAAAGGTCCAAAATTGGTCCAGTCAGACCTGAACGTCAATAAAACATTTTAATCACGTGTACATCACAAACAAGAACACATTATTTATGGACATAAGCAAAAAAGAAGCATGTTCTGATTTAGCGCAACATTTTGTTGATCTTGAACAGCCAAAATGTCTCTTTATTTTTTTAATGTTTAACATTTTGTTAACCAAACTAAAATACCAATTATTATTATTATTACAAAATACTGAATTATATAAAGGGATAGTTCACCCAAAAATGAAAATTCTGTCATTTACTCACCCTCATGTTCCAAACCTGTATGAGTTTCTCTCTTCTGCTTAACACAAAAGAAGATATTTTGAAGAATGTTTGTAACCAAGCAAATAGAGCAACCATTGACTACCATTATTGGAGAAAAAATGATTATGGTAGTTAATGGGAAGCGACATCTGCTTGGTTACAAACATTCTTCCAAACATCTTTGTGTTTAGCATAACATAGAAAGGTATACAGGTTTGAAACATGAGGTTGAGTAAATGATGACAATTTTCATTTTTGGGTGAACTATCCCTTAAACACATTGGTTTGCTCATTTTGTGTATCCACCACCCCCAGCTCTTCCTGGAGCGTGTTTCAGGTGTTCTGCCATTGCTGCATCAATTTCAGAGTCTGTAGTATTTGGGCTCCACCTCTTCACAGCATCTAAGGGAAGAGAATATATTTCTTTTTAAAATAAATAAAATTAAAAATTTGAGTTAAAATGACATGCACTTATTTTCAAAATAGTTTTATGGTCTACAGCTAAATTTAAAAAACCATGGAACAAGATAAATGAATCATGAATGAAACATTAGAAAAAGGTAATCAACATGCATTACATTTTATTTTATTGTATAAAAGATGCTCTGCTTTAAATTGGTGTTAGATCAGTTGGGGGGCGTTAGATCAGTTTGCCCCCTGCCTATTCAATACCACTGTGGTGTCCTTGAGAAAGACCCTTAACTAGGTGTGTAACTGTGAGAAAGTGAACAGGACATTTCTGATAAAGACAGGTGGGCTGTGATGTCCCCTGAATAGACATGTTTAGCTATTCTAAAATTACAAAATATTTTTAAAGCAGTTACTGAAAACATACATGTTCAAATCCAGCTAAACATTTCATTCTATTTCAGATCATTTACTTTAGAAACTCTCAAAAGGCTACATTAATAAGTTACAGTAATAACTTTGACTGTATCATTAAACATACTTTATACTATGGTATACCGTTGTATAAGTTCAAAGTAACTTTTAGCCTACTAGCTAATGTTAGCCAAACTCAGTTAGCCAATTTCAGTTGACAATGTGGGCATCATTACTTTCTGTTCATTCATGTCAAACAAGTAAAACTCTAGCACGTTAATCTAATAATACGAAATGTACATACCCAACCCAACAGTAGATTTCGAATAATATGGATGGATAAAACACGCGCCTCAATTCCTCCTCTCCTCGTGGTTGTTCAAACTTCAATGTTCCCGAGTCTATGGGGAGAACGCGCTAACATCTCGCAAGATAATCTAATCGATCGCGGGATTTTTTAATGTCGCAAGTTCTTTTGTTACATCTTGGCAGCACGGTTTTGGCAATTACATCCAACTCAGACATAAATGGTGACCGGATATATTTTACCGGATCGGGTAAATTCTTCTGCTTTTTCGCATCCGTAGCAAGTATTTTAGAGGTGTTTTGACAATTCACAGCCACCGTACAAGCGAACGCCAAAATCCAGAACTAATCAGGATCAAAAAACTTGGTGGTCTTGTTTTTATTATGTGTCTCCAGTATCGCTAGCAAAGCTTCAAACTGAGCCGCTGACATCCTGAAGTAAACCTTGAATCGTTTGGGATAATCCCGCAGTAAACTCTTCTTCCTCTCTACGATCTCAGGATTGTTGGATGGACCCAATATTTCCTCTTTCTTTTTCTCTTTTTAGGAAGAGAGAGGACAACAAAATCATCCTCACTCCTTAAAGACTCATTTGGTTTCATAGGTTTCTGTGCGTGACAAATGTTTAGGATGACGAATAAGAAGAAACACAAATAGCCATATATCTTGTAGAATGCCAGGCATGTGCTCGTGTTTTAATTCAGAGCTGATTCCAGTGTGCACAGCTCATTATTCAGCAAACACAATGATACCTGTGGGTCAATAACCCATGAACATTTCCTGCTTGTCATACAACATGACTGTCTTATTTATCAAAATGTGGACCTTTTCAGATTCTCAGTTGAATAAGAATAGATTCCTGTTAAACAGGAAGTGAGGTGAGGCTGTTGTCACTGTTTACATCCATACAAATGGTCTATTCAAATACAAGAGTTTATGGGAATTAGTCAATTGTAAAATAAAGTAAAAATCCATAAAAATATAAATATAGACAATTATCCCTTTTAAACAACTCTTTAATGATTATCTAAACTTAATATTTATTGTTAATCTGGTACAGGTTTAAATTTGTATTAAAACTAGATAATCTACAGCTAACTCATAATAGTGCCACTCGGTGGTGGTTTGGGGTAAGACACAATGGGGACGTCCCCACCAGAATAGAAAAATCATTGGCTTTATTGTATTTAGAAATTGCTGTCCCCACGTGTAACCTTCTGTGTCTTAGACTGACACACTCTGTCAGTCTAAATCTAGACGCATCGGGGGGTTTCTGTTTTAGCTGAGGATGGTGTTGTTTAAGTGGTGCCAAATTGAATAACTAATCTGAAATTATTCAATCAAAAACTTACTTAAGCTTTTCTTCTAAAGCAAAATGAATGTCCTATTATGACTGTGAAGCTGCTTTGAAAGCGATCTGTGTTGTGAAAAGCGCTCTATAAATGAAGGTGACTTGACTTGTCAGTCACATGTTTCCTTTGTTTGATTTTCCCGCCACTCGTCAGTCACCACAGACACTGATCCTCCACCACAGCTGCTCATCATTTACTTACTTTTGTCTGTGTATTTAGTTTCTCTGTTTTCAGTCTTTAGTGCTGGTCGATGTTTGCGTGTTCACCCCATGTTTAAACAATTAACCGCACTGTTACGCCCCCTGTCTGTTCTTGTGTTTATTGCTATTAAAACCACTTCGTATTGGATCCCGTCTACCCTCGTCTTCATCATCTTCTTATGACAGTCACTGAAACCCTCATTGCTTTTTTATTACAATCGCTACTACCGAGGTAGACCTAAAAGAGTAGCTAAAATAATGAACTTGCACAAACACATGTAAACCTATTTGTCCACTAGACTGAGAGAGCACAGTATTCACTGAGACAAGATGTACCTTACAGAGGGACCACGGACACGGTGAACTACTAGAAACATTAGAAGATCCTCCAGTAACGGATTCTTGTCCATCAAACTTGTAAGAGGTCTTAGGCAGCCAGCATGAGACAAGTGATCTGTCAAAGGCTCAGTAGACGTCTGAAGCTCCTCCACTGTTCTGGATTCACAGATCTGGCTCCAAAAACAAACAAAACAAAAATGATATATATATATATATATATATATAGAGAGAGAGAGAGAGAGAGAGAGAGAGAGAGTTTTTGTTTTGTTTTGTTTGTTTAAAAAAGAAATACATTAAAAAAAAGAAATATATATATGTATATATTTTTTAAACATCCAAATGCAAGGACCACCCATTGGCCCAACGACGGAACGGCCTGGCGAAGGAATAATGTATGTATGTCTTTTCAGCGCTCCAGTGAAGTCCACTTATTGGAATTTAGTTTCAATATTACTTTAGCTCCATGCTTAATCTGACTCCAATTTCAAATGATAATCAAATTTAGATCGTATTTCTGATTAGAAAATAATCATAAATATTGATTATGAATTAATTTAGATCTTTTATTATTCTGAGCATCTCATAATTTCAAATATTCGTTCATTACGGACCTAGTGTCGCTTTGAGACGTCACGTCGCGACTGCGCGCTCACGATCACAAACTAGCCAGTCCTGAAATAGTCAGAGGGTGCAGTGCAAGTATTTTACCCTAAGCGGCCGCTCACTGCAGACCCATAGGTGTGATGTTTTATAATATTTGCAGCGTACAACATGCTAAGTCAGGGAATAGTCAGAAATCAGAAGGTCTTCTTACGATGTGCCCCATGCTCCATTCAAAGTGCCTTCAGTTTGATCTATCCTGGACAAAGATTTGCGGAAACACCAGACTACACATTAATCTACTAAAATGAATGATTTCTGAAACTTCAGAATAAATCAAGATGTAACATTTATTTGTCAGGTAAAAATGCATCATGCCAATTACAGAAGTAAATGATTAAAAGCCAATTCAGAAAAATACATGACATAATTTACTCAAAGATGAGTCTAAAAGTAAGTAATGTTTTCCTGACAAAGACACACAGTGATGTGTGAGGGCTTTCCAACAGGAAAACACTGAAACAGCACTGTATGGGGGTTCCTGGTAAAGAGTCCCAAAGACTGCTCTGACACCAAGCCTTAAATACCCAGGTGAGAACAAAAAGGGTTATACAAATATTGTTTAGAGTTGTTTGGGCCAATCCATGTACCCCAGGGGGGTAGCACCTGGTTTCAGGAGATATCGTAAAGAGATATCACCCAGAGAGGAGAAACAGGATTCTCCTAAGTTCTCAATCTTTCTCATTAAACCAATGACTGCAATGAAATTAAGACCATTTTACCAATCGCACTGAGACACTTAAAATGATACCAAACATGGAAAGGAAAAAACAACATATTCAAAAGATACACCATATGTGATATATAGACATTCTTAATGAACTTTCAGTGCCTTGAGGAGGGAGAGGGGGAGAGAGAGGGGGATGCAGAGATAAGGAAGAAGGACCGTTTGGACAGGCGATGTCCTGTGCTCTGTCTTTGCTATCTGCTGTCCAGGGTGCATTTTATGGCTTTATTGCAGGGTGAGTTTTATTTTAAGAGGAAAATCAGTCCTTAAAAAAATATATATATATACATACATTACACAAGTAGAGAAAGTAAAAGTGCCCACAAACCTGTTTCAGTGTTTCATAGAGTTCATTGTCTGCAATGTCCTCAGTGACGGGTCTGCTCATCTCTGGTCCTTTAACTAAGCAGCTGAAAAGAGTTTCAGAGAGGAAACATGGTGCTGGTCCTCCATGAACCAGGCTGACAGCAATGATCGACCAGCAAAACAATATCTGTCATCCCGCACAGCTGTAAAATAAGGAGAATAAAAGTCCAATCAGGCAACTACCACTTTGTTATAATAATGCGGCCCAAAATAAATATTATACAATGAATTCAGCAAATTCATTATTACTATCATTTCAACTGACTCAATGCAATTATATATACCAAAGGAATCAAGTGTCCCTCAACATCTCAGAGTGAGATAGTGCTTCCATAAGTAGCCGTACAGATTCTCGTCGGGCCACCAAGATCTACAGCCTCTTCGGTTGTTCCCTTGTCATCAGAGAACTTAATGCACATTGTGTGGTTTGGGTTGTATGACGTTCTTCTGAAGCCTCGAATAGCTCCATCAAGCACTGCTGCACGATTGATGCTGAATCTGCCTGTGCTTTTGATAATTTTCACCAAGTTCTTTTAAGATTTCACTTATGGAAGAATCTTCTTTGGGGCGTCTAAAATGACAATAACAGAAAATAAATCTTTCAGAACATGTTTAGATGGACAGCAATAATCCAACTATTCATCTGATTAGACGGCTATTATCAAGACTGCAAACAAATGTTCATGAACCCAAAGGCAATACTTACAGGTAAAAATATCCAACCCAGATACCATCAACTTTTCCCATTTTAGTTGCAGTACATACAACATGCATTTACTCTAATCACAACTTCTAAACCATGAGTAATATATGCTAAAGACATAAGCTAAATTGTTAGGCTCTTTACATTGGTTACATTATGTCAAAATCCCATCTCAAAAATGTGTAGTAAAAAGTCTCCTAATTAAAAAAGCTCCTACTTCATGTTAAAGGAGAACTCCGGTCAATTTTAACATTGAGCTCATTTTTTTGTACATTTGGAGTGCTGTCAATACAGAGAACAACGACAAAAATCGGTGTTGCCTACACCGTGTTATCCTCTTTTTAAAATTTGCACCCTGTTGACTTCAATGGGGCAAGTTTTAAACCAGCTTTTAGCCTCTTAACATCCTTGATGTGTCATTACAAGTGCACAGCCAATGTGAGTGATTCCTTCAGAGTGAACGCGGGTGAATCTGACTGCAGTAGATGTGAAAGATATTAATAAAAATGATGTTATTTCAGCCAGCGCACATACCTGTATTTACATCCTGTTTTCGGTCGAAGTCCACAGTAATCAATTGTCGAGTTCACACGCATAGGTTTAGTTACCTATGATCACGCGCGTGAACTCGACAATCAGTAAAATTATTGCTTTAATTTAGCATAATGCCCTTACGTCTGGTCCTCAATACTGGCAATAATGGCTGTGTACAGTTCTTCGTCTTCATCTTCATCTAATGAGTCATTTATGAGGTTAAAGGGATACTTCAGGATTTAGCATTAAGCTTTGATTAAACACTTGAGGCTAAACACAACAGTTCTAGCATGAGATCAAGCTTGGCATTTTAAAACCTTAACTAATCCTAAAGAATTGTACACACCTGCATATGCACGATTACAAACCAACTTACCCCAACTCACCCCACACCACAGGGAGTTTCCCTTTAAATGCCTCATGGATTTTATTCATGACTGTTCTGTAGTCCCACGCTTTAGCAAACTCAAAAGCACTTATTATGTGGCCCTTTTCATACAACTTCTGCTTCGTCCTCTGCTTGACCACTTTGTTTTCTTTGGGGTGTGTCAGTAGAATTATATCTTTATTATAAATCCTATGATATGGTGGTTTTGGCCTTAAAAAAAAAGGACAAATAAATTGTTAAATGTCACATAAGTGCTATTAGTTGCTGTAACCCCTCCTCTAGTCTGCCAGAAACTGTCAAGACACAAAGAAGAGGATGGCCACTGTGAATGTTGGTAATTGTGTAACTAAGAGATCTTAAACACACACACACACACACACACACACACACACACACACACATAGGTGCTAAACTAAAGAACTAAACTTCCGGTTGCAATGAAACGACTTCCGGACACACTAAAAGTGTTTTTGCTCTCTCACACACGAGAATGTTTGAAAGTGCAGTGTCTGTGTGCAGGAACAACAGTACGAGGGCAATTACAGGATATGTGCAAGGAGTTTCTATGTAACCGCATGTGTCTCATATATATGCACAAATATATCGAGTGTTTCCCATGTTTCGTCTCATCCGGCCTCCCATGTTAAAGACTCACTCTACTATGCTTCTCTCACAGGAGTGTGTGTTGTTGAGTCTCACAGGTTCAGTTCAGACTCTATAAAGCATCAGTGTGTGTTCAGCGTGTTAAAGACTTGCTCTACTATGCTTCTCTCACAGGAGTGTGTGTTGTTGAGTCTCACAGGTTCAGTTCAGACTCTATAAAGCATCAGTGTGTGTTCAGCATGTTAAAGACTCGCTCTACTATGCTTCTCTCACAGGAGTGTGTGTTGTTGAGTCTCACAGGTTCAGTTCAGACTCTATAAAGCATCAGTGTGTGTTCAGCATGTTAAAGACTCGCTCTACTATGCTTCTCACACAGGAGTGTGTGTTGTTGAGTCTCACAGGTTCAGTTCAGACTCTATAAAGCATCAGTGTGTGTTCAGCATGTTAAAGACTCGCTCTACTATGCTTCTCACACAGGAGTGTGTGTTGTTGAGTCTCACAGGAGTGTGTGTTGTTGAGTCTGACAGGAGTGTGTGTTGTTGAGTCTGACTGCAGTGATGAGGGACATGATGGACGGCAGAAACAGGTGAAGCTGGGAACGGTGGTCAGCTGATTCATCAGAATAAACACACAGAATGAGAAACGCTGTGTTGAGATGGCAGTGAGATGTGGGGTTCACCGCCTGGAAATATGTGATTGTAGAACAATAAGTTTGAATAAAGCTTTGTTTGGTGTGTTGTTGACTTGTATATGCATTTGTTTATTGTGATGGTTACTTTTATTCATTCTTTTACTCATTTATTCATGTTTCTTATTGTGAGTAAATAAAATATAATTATTTCATTAATTTATGCATTAATTGAAACTGAGATGTGTTCACTGCATTTATTTAATGTGTATTCATGCATATCTGTGTCATATGACAAAACAAATGACATTTTGTTTTACTAAAATATATAATTTTCAGTTAAAAAAGTAATATAATTAATTATTGGTCAGCATTTATCATTATAATGGTGTGTAAGTGTTGGGGTGGGCTAGCAATGCAATTCTTTCTGGGGTAATCTTTATTTTTAAGGAGGGATATTTACATTTTTGGAGTATAAAATCATCAGTTTTCTCCAAAGGCGAGATCTTGGAGCAGCCGCCGTCTCCTCTGTGCAGACATTACACACATTACACACATTACACACGCTGAGGAGAACTGCTCTAGGCTGGCGAGTTACTGATGTTATCAAGTGTTAGTGCACCTGTCACTCATAACTTATAGTTACATACAAGATCAGGGAAAGATTCCAGTTCTTTAATGAACAATCATAATGACAATAAACTAAACAAACTAAGAAAACATAAATATCATATCGTTCATCATAGTATGAGATTATATACACAGGGGAAAAAGCACAATGACAAAGTTAAATATATTTGAATAATTGATCATAATACATTAAAAAAAAAGTTGATCATTTATAAACCTGAGGGATGAAACGAGTTAAACATAAATGAGATTTAAGCCACTTTTGCTTGTGGGTAAAACATTTTGCATCTAAAATAAAGAAATTAACAACATATTAAAGAGATGACGATTTTGGGTTTTCGTAATAAAAAATATCTTTAAGGATAAAACTGTGGGCATTATAGAGTTAAAATATAAGAACTTAAATCAGCCCTAAATGTATTGGTTATACTACAGTCACAAAATAAATGGGCACTTGATTCTTCAACAAAACCACAAAATGATCAAGTTTCATCAATATCAAGATATTTACAGATAGATGAATTAAAGCTGTCGCTCATATCTTTTAAGTTGTTGCGCTTGTGATAATGTTGTAGGTCACATGATAACGTCAACATGGCGGATGACGTACGGCTCGCATTCATACTTAACGAGATCAGGCTATATAGTACCTACTCTTTTAGCGCTCGTTAAGCAAGTACTTATTAATAATAATAATAATAATAAATTTTATTACAGACTCACAGGTCCAAATAAAAACAAGACAGTACACACAATACAATAAAAACTTCAGAGGAGACAACTATACCAATGCTTCCATAACTTGGACTTATACCGTGTAGTACTAAACTTGATGCTGGTCAATGCCATAATTATGTAATTCTCTGAGTTATTCAGCCGACATATAAATTTGTACATAACATTTCTCAATGTGGCTTGCAGTGTGTTAACACCTGCAGCCACAAACATCTCACTGGCACTACACCAGCGTGGTCTTCTCAGCAGAATTCTCAGTGCATCATTGTAAGCTACCTGGAGTTTATGCAGGCTAGCTTTGCTGAAACTAGACCACAAGTGTGCATTGTGGAGAGGAGAGCAGTATGCTCTGAACAAAGCAACTTTCACTCTATCTGTGCACCCACCAAACTTACGTACCAAACTATTCGCCTGAGCATACTGTATAAAGAACGGCATTGCCTGTAAACATCAAGGTCATCCTTCAACTGGTCTGTAATGAGATGCCCAAGATACTTGTATTTGCTCAAAACTCTCAAGGTATTACCTGCCAATTTAAAAGGAGGAAACATTAGACATTTGTCCTCCTTTGTTCTGCAAATCATCACCGCACTCTTGTCTGTATTAAATTTCATGTCATGAACAGTTCCATAGTCAGACCAAACATTAAGAAGCTGTTGGAGACCAGCACTGCTGGGACTGAAGACCACAAGGTCATCTGCATACATAATATGATTCACTAAAGTGTTGCCTATCATACACCCAGTGTTACACGAATACAGGCAGACAGAGAGCTCATCAACATACATGTTAAAAAGAATAGGGGAGAGGATTACACCTTGTCTGACCCCGTTCCTGACCCCAAAAGGGGCAGAAACACAGTGGCCCCATTTTATAAACAGACTGGTTGGCATACCAGTAGGACAGAATTCTCACAATACATTTAGGTACACCTCTCTTACTCATTTTGTCAAATAACTTGTATTGATTGACGCGATCAAAAGCTTTTGAGGCATCAATAAAACTCATTAAGACTGAGGAGTTCTTATCTCTATACGTATTAACAATTTCCTTTAAGGAATATATGGCCATATCTGTGCCATGTTTGGGTTTAAAGCCAAATTGGTTGTCAGTAGAGGGGATAATGTCCACAATTCTGCTCAACAAGATGCTTTCAAAAACTTTAGACAATACACTGGCAAGGGCTATTGGTCTGTAGTTATCAGAGCAACCAACCTTACCAGACTTATCCTTGATCACCGGCACAAGCAAGACAGATATCATTGTATCCGGCAGGAAACCATGAATTAAAAAAGAATTAAAGCAGATACCAAGAAGGGGGGATACCCTCATGCTGGCATATTTAATGTGCTCAGCAGTGATGTGATCCAACCCGCTTGCTTTATTATCTGCTAACTTATTTACAGTGCATGATACCTCATGTGAAAAAATTGCCTTAAAATCAACACACTTAACATTGTCAGACATATAAATATCACTTTTAACACAATTAAACAAGGTCCTGTAGTTACTGAAATTAAGTCCTTTTAAACAACAATTAGTTAGTCATGTGACAATTATTTTTGCAATCACCTGATTACGTAATGTAGAATAGTCACAAGAGAGAAGAAATTGTTAGATAAATATAGAGGACATATCTCACCCAAAAAAAATACACAACACAACATAATATGCAAAAAAAAAAAAAAAAAAATTATATATATATATTGTTACGTATGTGTACGTATTTAGAGTGTTGCAATAGGGAGATGTGGGTAGTTTGTTGTTGTTGTTGTGTGTGTGTGTGTGTGTGTGTGTGTGTGTGTGTGTGTGTGTGTGTGTGTGTGTGTGTGTGTGTGTGTGTGTGTGTGTGTGTGTGTGTGTGTGTGTTCCAGGTGTTCATTGGATCGATCTACAGCCTGTCAGCAAGGCTGGATTAGTACCCCCAGGGGCACTGAAGCTCATTTCTCAACTCAAACTAGAAACAACAACTAAATGCACTGTGTTTTCAAATTAAAATAATATATTTTTTTAAATTAAATATTGTTATTTGTCTCAATAATACAAGAGTTAAAAATAAATGTCATATTTACCTGTGCCTGTCTAACAGGTAGACCTAGGACATATACCGAAATTGAATAAAGTTATCAAACTGCACTGCATACATTATAAATTAAATATAGACTAATCCTTATTATAGCACAAAAAAAAAAAAAAAAAAAAAAAACCTTTAGTCAACAGCAGTGAGTAATTTTCTCTGTTTTTTTTTGTTCTTTGATTAACTTTACTGACAGAAAGCTTTATTGGCTGCTGTCTCTTTAAAGGGTCATGAAACCCTAAACCAAATTTTCTGAGATTTTAACAGAGGTATGTGTGTTGAACACCATTGAAGACAGACAATGTTAGCATCTGTTAGATTTTATAGTAGGGGGAAAATGGTTAAATTTGAGTTTTTTCCCGCTATTTTCATCTTCCGGGTTTAAAATCTTCATCGTGTCCGCGTCACAGGCAGTGATGTGGCAGAGCACTATAGTACTCTGATGACTCATCGGTGTCTTATTGTAAACCGGGGGGCGCACAAGATGGCGGCCGAGACAGTTGGCAATATACAAGGCTAAGGAAAGATAAATGATTTTCTCACCTTAAACGTTAAATTCGATCAGTGCAAACAACTGGAAATATATACTTATATTGTGGTCTTAATAAGAGGACGATTTTGATTCCTTTTTCAAGCGTGAGTTTTGATTTAAACAGACTATCTAGCACAGTTGTAAAAAAAAAGAAGAAAAAAAAAAGAAAGAAAAGATGACAGACAAAAGGCCAAGAGATCAAGGTAAAAAGACAAACAAGACGCTTTCATTCACCACCGAGAACAGAGATGTGAATGAGGACGTTATGGAAGTTGTCAAAGCAGGTGATATACATACCTACACTAATTCAGACGGTGTCCCTCTTCCTGAGTCAGCTCCGTGCACTCCAGTCGCAAAAAAAGGTAAAGTTGAACCTACACTCTCCGAATTGCAAGATAACATCGTGAGGCTTAGCTGAAAAAATAAAAGAGAATGCGGACAATCTTGCAGGCCTGATAAAGAAAAATGCGGACACCATCGAAGCTTTAAAGGAATCATCAGAGTTTCTCTTCAACGAAGTTCAAGACATGAAAACAGAAATAAAAACGGTTAAAAATATAAGTGATGACCATCAGAAGAGAATTACAGGCCTGGAAGACAGATTGAATGAAGTGGACCGCTACCACATAAGATGGACCTTGAGGCTGTATGGCTTGCCAGAGCAGGAAGGAGAAGATGTTAAACAGATTTACATCAAGATCGACCAAAGAAAAGGTATGGAAATGCGCGAAGAATTCGGAATTTCTCAAAATAAAGAAGATAAAATTTGGCGAAGACTTGACCACGAAAGACAAAGAGACTCGCACTAAACTGTGGCCACAGACTGAAGAGGCACGGAAGCAAGGGAAGAGAGCCTTCTTCATCGGAGCTAAAGCCATCATTGAGGGTAAAGAAATACAAATGTAATGATACCTCTGATGTGATCTAAAAGTGAAGTTGCCTATGGACTTTCGTTGAGAAGTTCAGTTGTATTCTAAAATACATCTAGTGATGTGCTGTTATATTTAATGTTTAACTGTTAAAGGGTCAGATTTGTAATCCCAAGTTTGCTTATTCTAATCAGTATTCAGAAGGTGAAGAAAATCATTTTCCCTCTTTGTTACACTTAAAACTCAAGTTTTTTTTTTTGTTTTAGTTAACTTGTTCTACTTTTCAATTTGTCTTTGTCATTTTATTCGCTTAATGTGAGGGGTATACGAGAACAGACTAAGAGGAAAGCTGTATTTTTATTTTGTAAAACTTTCAAGGCAGATTTTTATTTTCTACAAGAAACACATGCCTTAGCTTTAGATTTTAATTTCTGGAAAAATCAGTGGGGAGACAATATCTGGATGGCTTATGGAAACAGTAAATCTGCTGGCGTTGCCATATTACAGTTTTTCTCGATTGCTTAAACACATTTCTTGAAACTATGCCTCGTATTCTCAAAACTATAAACACAAATCCATAACGTCTCACCCAATTCCCCAAACATCCTATTTTCAGGTCAAAATGAAGCTCTACACTCAAAACCATTCACTCTTGCTGAAAAACCAAACTTTGCCCTCAGACTGGACACACAAGCCCTCAAAATCACACACACTACAACATAGTCTAACACACTGGTGCAATAAATTCAAAACAACATTTCCAAAACTGGTAAGTTATGTTGCTTGTGGTTCCCCCCCTCACAAACCTTTCCACATGATGAACACAAAAGACACAATCAATGGATACACTGGCACATTTTTATTCATTCATGTACTACACAGTACAACACACACACACACACACACACACAACAAAAAAAACTCTCTCCTCTAATTTTTTTTTACAGTATTTACTTACTTACAGTAAGATGTGTGTGACCATCATATGACAGTAAAAGAGCACACACAAAACCTTATTCTAATATGAAATTGTACTGGAATGGTAAAGAGTGTTGGTCGTGACAGGAGGGCCTCCACTCAAGGAGACAATATGATGAACACGTCTAAGAATGTTCCACGTATGGTTGAAATACCATCATTTGCCTAGAAAGATAACATTGTGGGAGTCAAGACTATAAAGGATGAAGGATGGCCAACCTTCACTGTTACACTCTGCAGCCACTCTGTGTGACTGTACGACTGCTGGCCTTTTCTTGCAAGAAAATACACCTCATCAAAGACTATTGGAAAAGTTTGTCTTTTATTCAGTGATAGAATTGTGTTTGCCACCACACCTCCCTGAAGGTTCTCGAGGTGACGGTAAAGCGACTCAAATTTGGCCTCCCTCGTAGCCCAGCCTCCCTCATAGTCATACCATTGACAAAGACATGGGCAACTAGAGTGGCTTGAATTTCATCTGAGACTGCTTGTCTTCTTGCCCTTCGTCCTCCTCCTCCTCCTTATCCCTCCTCGATCTCTTCCTTCATGTCTTTCTGGATCCATTGTTCCAAAACTCAATAAACTGATTTGGGCCCTATTATCTATCTATTGAAGGTTCTGATTGATGTGTGTTCAATTTTGACTCTTAGTGTTTCCACCTGGGTAATTGTGTGCTAACTGAGCTGAAGCTGTGCTGACTTGAGTGAACAATTTTGAATGCAAGTGCTTTCTATATGACAACATGGTGTAGGCAATGAGAAATGAAGGGATTTGTGTGTAGAGTTTTGCAGTGACAGTTCAACAAATCTGACTCATGTGTCAAAACAGGGAATAGTGTTTATAGTTTAGGGAAATGGGTGTGCTTTTTGATAAATGGCATTATGGTTTTGAAATTTTAGTTCAAAAGCCTGGTTATAGTGTTTAAGCAATCGAGAAAAACTGTAAAGGGCTCCTTTCAGGGAAAAATCCTTAAAAATGTTGTTCATGATTTAGGAAGATGGGTTATTTTAGTTATTGAATTTATGGAGAATATTTTCATTTTGGGTAATATATATGGTCATAATAATAGTCTTAAAAACACAGACCTTTTTGCAGAATTTGATGAACAAATAAATGCCTTATTAAATTCCTTCATCAACGCTAAATTAATTTTGGGGGGTGACTGGAACTGCATAAGTGACCCCATCAAAGACTGTCAACCTCAAAGATCCTTAAGAGGCAATTATGGAGAGTTTAATAATCTTTGTATGCATTTAAACTGTAGTGACATATGGAGACTAAAAAATCCACAGCAAATCCAGTTCACTTGGAATAACAAAGATTTATCTAAGAGATCCAGGATTGACTTCTGGCTTATTTCAAATGAGTTGCTAGACAGTGTGGAAGAAACCGAAATAGAGCCCTCAGTATTTACTGATCGTAATATGATTACTGTAGTATTATGCATAAGGGGTCAATCAATAAAATATAAACCAAATTATTGGAAATTAAATAATACACTTTTGAGTGATAAAATCTTCAAAGAAAAAGCCAAAAAAATCATAAATGAAAATTTGATAGAAGCAAAAAACGACAAAATATATGGCAAACATTGGGAATATACAAAATTTCAGATCCGTAATATGGCCATTGAAAGGGCAAAAGAATTATCTAAGGAAAAAAGAATGAGACAAGATGGAATACTCAAGGGAATAATTTATATCTATGAAAAAAATGAGCAATCACAAGCTGACATCAATACTTTATTTGAATTACAAGCTGAATTGGACAATATCTATCAAAATTTGGCACAGGGAGCCTTTATTCGTTCTAGGCGAAAATGGATAGAGCATGGTGAAAGGAATACGAAGTATTTTCATAATTTAGAAAAAAGAAATGTTAGTGTTAACAGCATTTATAAACTTAAAATTAATGATCAGATCTCTGAAGACTCCTCAAAAATGTCAAATTTTGTGGAAGATTTTTATAAAAAACTATATTCCGAACAGAACAGTTGTCAGAGCTCATATTTCCTCTTCTGTATAAAAAGTGTGGCTCAAGGTATTGATGAAACTCAGAAGGACATCTGTGATCAAGACATATCCCTAGAAGAACTTAAAAAGAACATTAGTAAGTTAAAAGATAATAAATCCCCAGGTAATGATGGCCTAACAGGTGAATTTTATAAAGCATTTCAAGATTACATTTCTGAATTCTTATTATTAGTTTTTAAGGAGGCTATAGAAACCTGTAGGCTTCCCCCGACTATGTGTCAAGGCTTAATTACATTATTACCTAAACCCAATAAGGATTGCTTGTTTCTTGACAACTGGAGGCCTATAACCTTAATTAATAATCATGCAAAATTGTTGGCTCATATTTTTGCACAAAGAATAAAGTTGTGCTTAGATACAATAATAGATGACAGTCAGTCTGGTTTTATGCAAGGACGGCATATTAGTAACAATATTAGATTAATCTTAGATTTAATTGACTATAAGGATTACATAACCAATAATAGTTATATTCTATTTATAGATATATACAAAGCATTTGATACTGTGACACATGATTTTTTATTTGACGTATTCGATTTTTTTGGTTTTGGTCAATACTTTAAAAGGGCAATACAAACTTTATATAGTGACTGCAATAGTTCAGTTAAACTTCCATGGGGAACTACTCGTAGATTTAGCATCTCCCGGGGCATAAAACAAGGAGATCCGGCAGCTCCGTTCTTATTTCTTCTGGTCATGCAAACCATGGCTCTATGCATACATAACGATTCCTTTCAAGGAAAAAGAAATTAAATGTTGTCAGCTAGCTGATGATACAGCTATTTTTTTAAAAGACATATCACAGGTTAAAAAAGTTATAGAGTGTCTCAATATATTTTCTAAAGCTTCAGGTTTATCTTTAAATGTTAAAAAATGTACTCTTTTTCCACTTAAAAACAATGATATTCCCTTAACTGAATTTGAAGGTATTCCAGTTAGGGAGGAAGTCACGTACCTTGGTATCAATATCTGTAAAAATCAATCAGACAGAGTGCAATCTAATTTCCAACCCCTTATGGTGAAAACGAAAAAGAGATTTGATATGCGGCTCATGAGGGATTTATCACTCAAAGCTAGAGTTCTTCTGTCCAAAACTGAGGGGCTGTCTCGTTTAGTCTATCCTGCAAAAGTGTTAGATGTGCCAAAATCTTTTTATTAAAAAAATTGATTCAACTTTATATGGAAAAACAAATCACACTATTTAAATAAAAATATATTATGTAATGCTTATAATCAAGGAGGTTTAAATGTGCTTGCTTTTCTAATACAATTTTCAAGTTGAACTGGATTAAACATTATATTAAGCATACTGATAAACTATGGTATATTATTCCAAATCTTATTTTTGAAAAAGTTGGTGGTATAGAGTTCCTTTTAAAATGTGACTTTGAGGTTAACAAGCTCCCCATTCAGCTATCCAATTTTCATAGACAGGCTCTTTTATGTTGGCTTCTTATATACAAACATAACTTCTCCCCCCACAAGCAGTTAATCTGGAATAATAAAATGGTTAAATATAAGAATAAATCGATATTCTACGACAATTGGATTAAAAATGATATTCTAATGGTCTCACAACTGATTAATAACGAGGGTTACTTACTTACATATACAGAGTTTTTAAACATATTTGGGATTCCAGTAACTCCACGAGAATATAGTATTGTTTTTGATGCAATTCCAGTAGGTTTTTTGAGACTCTTGAGAGGTAGTAGTGAACCTCATAAGCAATCAATGGATAAAAAACTGGTTTTGTTAAACGGTGTTGATATAAAAGATTGTAAATGTAATAATAAATTCTTCAGATGTTTGATTCACTGCCCTGCTACACCTCGAAATAAATACTTTTGGAATGAACACTTTGGAAATATTAATTGGAGATTGATTTGGACCTATACTAATAAATACTGTATTAATAATAACGTTTATGAAATATACTTTAAAATTATACATAAAATGTACCCAACAAATGAGTTCCTAAAAAGATATAAAAATGACCTTTCTGAATCCTGTACATTTTGTAAAAAGGATACTGAAACTGTCTTACATCTTTTCTTTGAATGCATGTATGTGAAGTTTTTTTGGATTGATGTGGAATATTTATTTAATATGTTGAGTGGAATTAAAATTTGCATAGAGAAAAGGGATGTTTTTTTTTTATTATGACAAAAAAGATATGGACAAGAGTCACGATTTTATGTTAAATCTTATCTTATTACTTGGCAAGTTTTACATACATAAATGTAAATGGTCTGAAAGGATACCCAACATCTTCCATTTTAAGGCTGACATGAAGATTTACTTTGAAACACTGAAAGGACTTTCGAACCGCAAAGCAACCAGAACTATGGACATCTTCAAAGAATTAAATTCCTCTTCATTTTAATTATACACGTATAGCCCCTTTCTGTTATGTTATATTATCTTTTTTTTTTCTTTTTCATTAATGTGTGAATCAATGTTCTTTAAATTCATTGATATGAATGCTACCTTTAATGTTCCTAATATCTTATGATGCCTTGGAATCATTTAGAATAGTATATGTGAAATATTTGTATCTATTGTATTACTTCGTGTATAACTCTGGAAATAAAAAAATAAAAACTCATCGGTGTCTCATTATTATTCATAACTGAGTTTTCTTATCCAATGAGAAGACACTTTCTCTTAATTATTCATGACACCACGTGGAACTTTCCAATTACAGACATGTCAAACTGTGATATCGCATAGTAGATGAGAGAGGCAATAGGCTTGTTTGAGATGAGCAAAATCTGCGCAGAACCGATCACCGGTGATCAGCGCGAGATGCATGCCGGTTAGTATGGGAAGCCAAACAAACCAAAAGTGGGACGAGACAGCGGGGTTTTACAGAGCTCGCGCCGCGCTGACATGTCATCTGCGCGGTTCAATGGTCTGAGCCGCGCGGCCGATTCGTCAGCGCAGCGCGGACGAGTTTCCTAGCGACACCCAGTGGGCAGCGCGGCGCGAACAATCCTCACCAGCGCTGCGCTGACCAATTTAAACTGATACAAGTTCATTTGGCGCCACTCAATTACATTTTACTCATAAACCTCTGCTATTATTAATGTAAATGAGTGAGGTAAAATGGCTAGGCGCATTGTAGAAACAATTTTAACTACTCCTGACATTTTGAATAGAATTGA
This sequence comes from Rutilus rutilus, assembly GCA_021464565.1. Classification (NCBI taxonomy): domain Eukaryota; kingdom Metazoa; phylum Chordata; class Actinopteri; order Cypriniformes; family Leuciscidae; genus Rutilus; species Rutilus rutilus. Next base: position 48,586,162 of record JAJAQA010000004.1, read on the forward strand.
GGAGGCTCTAGGGGACAGAGACATTCATTCAGAAAATAGATGCCCACAATGCTTCAAACTCACTGTCACACCTGAGATTCTTAATGCATTCGCACACACTATGCACAAGTTTTAGGCCAGTGTACAGATCGGTTTCTTTGGCCTGAAGTATCTTGTTTGCGGGATCTAGAAGAAGGAGGATCTTGTGTACCATCAAAGCAATGAACTTAAAATCTGCTTCAGATACCGACTTCACCAAGCCTGCAGCCTCCAGCTTTATGTCTGAGCTGTAATCTCTGCTTGCGCGTCGCAAACCTATGTCAGACAAAAAATTCACAATGTTGTCATAGCTTCTTACTATGACAGACGCTGTTGCCAGGTGACCTGTCCATCTTTGATCGAGAAGTCTTTTCAACATTTCGCCATGGTATTGGGCAGCTACTGTTGGTTTCTTCACAAATTTATACAGGTTGTCACACACATTAAAAAAATGCTCCAGTGCATTCTCTACTGACATTGCGCGCACCACCACCAGATGTAACTGATGGTTGAAACAGTGAATGTATGGCACTTCTCTTTTCAATTTATCCTGTATAATCTTTTGCATCCCCCCCCTTCTTCCCCGACATCACGTTGGCCCCATCATAGCATTGACTTATAATATTTTCTGTGCTCAGACCAGCACGCGTTATCTCTGTTAAGACAACATTAGTTAACGACAACGCATCAAAGTTTTCAGTTGTTGCCACACACAACAGCCGCTCGTGAACTTCGTTTTTTTCGTTCAGGTAGCGAATGACGATAGAGATGTTTTCACAGCCTTTGGCATCTTGGGTCCCATCTGCCTTTAACGTGTACCATGAATTTCCTACGTCTTTAACAATTTCCTCAGTTAAAAGTTCACTCATAAGTCCAATAATTTCATTTTGAATGTCATGTGATGTGTATCTGGCATTGGCAGGTATAGTGCGATACACTTCAGCAAGTTCTGTGTCTTTTTGGAGAGTATAATCCATCATGGACAAAAAAAGGCCACTGCCCCCCTCTCCCATTGTGTCAAAAGCATCCAACGAACCCCTGAAAGGCAGCGCGTTTGAAACAAGAAACTCAATTATGTCAACAATTGCAGAAAAATACTTGCGATTTCTGTCTAGCTGTCTCAAATTAACCAGAGTTGACACCTCTGTTCCTGCTGTGCTGCGTGATTCCTTTTCCTTCCACAGCGCCATGCATTTTAAGTGCTCTTTTGAATGCGCATGTCTGGAAAATCCCTTTGAAGAATCCATTGCATGTCTCCAGTTAGAGTAGCCACTTAGCGTGAAGGCCTTATCAGCATTAGGGCCCAAACTGAACTTTCTACATGGAAAACAAAAGGCTGAATCGGTGGAACGTGAATATTCCAGCCATTCCCTTCCTTTAAACCAACCACTGCAGAATGAACGTTTCCTGTCATTGAACATACGACCTGGGTACGACTGCAGGCAGACCTGGACTGGGCTATCTGTTCCGAGGTCATTAGGCAGCAGCAGCAGCTGAGGAGGTTGGGGTTGAGACGGGGCTGCCGCTTGGGCCTGGCTGTCCAGGTCGACGCTCGTGCTGGGTGCTGCTGGCTCTGAGTGTTGGCGCTCATCAAAAAATGCAGCTGCATTTTGATGGCTGTCATCTTCATCAGCCGTACTCTCAATCACACTTTCAGTGTCCTTTTTATGGTCTGAAATACGCTGCATATACTTTCTTATGTCCATTGTTGAATATTAATGATATGAATATTAATGATAATTCACATTTTAGCTGAAACTGAATTGCTGATAATATCACACGTTCAGATATTTGCTTGACGGACACCAAATGGCGCGCGGGGTTGGATGAAACCACGCCCCTTGCTTTAAATTTAACCAACTGTATTTTCCATGTGACTTGTACCCACGTCAGGAAATCAGAATGCACACAGTTGACAAAAGATAAGCCAGCGTCATTTATTATGAATAATTAACCCTTTCACACTTAAGTTTAAAATATTCTAACTGACTCCCGAGAGATTTTTCAAGGCGACAGTTATTTTAGAACATTCCACCTTAATGTTTCCATGGCAACGCGTCATATTTGTCACGTGAAACACCGCAGCCACAATAATAACACTGTATGACAGATGTATTGTAGGCTATCCTTTATTTTGTTTTTCCTTTTTTATTCAAAATATTCACAAACTTACTTACCATGTCATCAACTATCTGATATTCCGATTCTCAAATGTGTGAGTGAGTGTGTTTGGTCGTTTAAAAACCTTTACTTCCACTGTGTTTGTCTGATATGAAAAACACACGTCGGCAAATTTGAACAGATTGTTATTGCTGCTTCCACCGACTCCAAATGTAGGCTATTGTCTTACCAGTGCTTATGTGTAGCCTATTTAAATGTCTGAAATCTAAAATAAACAGGTTGAAAACACTGCATAGTTGTGATATGACAGCGCTGAGCTCGTCCGTCTCAGCGCTAACCAACGCGAAAGACGTTTGAATCTGGCAGTAGTCTATGGTCACAACACTGAACATTCTAAATCCCATGGGGAGGTTAAGGTTAAATTATTATTTAACTCAAAAGGTTGAACATTTTATTTTTAACCATGAAAATGAAACCGAGGGGGCACAAATCAGATCTGAGGGGGCATTGCCCCCTTTTGCCCCCTCGTGGCGCCGGGCCTGGGTCGATGCTAAGAGAATTTATTTATATATTACCTGTTTGCAAACATATATATATTTTCTATGATGGCACATTTTCCTGACCTTTTTGCTCCCTCCTGTGCTTTACAGCTTTACAGGGGGTATGGCTTATCTAAATGAGATGTAAATGAGCCCTATTGTCACTCCCAGCAGGAGAGAGAGGTGAGATCTTCAGAGGCTGTTTTCTCCCCTTTGTGCTTTTTTGAGTGCCTACCTTTAAGTGGCCATAACTTCTCCAAATATTATCAGATTTCCTTGTGTTACACATCGTTGGAAAGCTTGGAGACTACACTTTCAGAATCTGTGAAAACTCAAAATGCCCCAGAACCGACTTGTGTCCCTACTTTCCGTGACTGGTCACAAATACTTGGACTAAATTGACTGTTTTATGGATTCATTTTACTAACCTAAAAGGTTCAAAATATATCTAATGGATTTTGAAAATTACAGTATAAAATTAAAGTTTGTATCTGAATTCTTGTGTCATGTGTGTAAATTTGTATTATGTGTAGCGTGATGATATATAGATAAATACAAATAAGTAGTGCTGTATTCCATAGTTTCCATCATCTGATAAGGGATCCAGCAATGTTTGAAGGTTATCAGTATCTGCAACACTAACTCTTAAAGTGCTTCCTGGAACTGTGATGGCCCGTGTGTCAGTCTCATATTCCCCTACAAAGTCAATGCCATAGTCTTCTATATCAGATGCATTAAGGACAAGGTTTGGCTCAATAATCATACCAGAATTCCACAATGCCAGTGGACTCATGGCACCCTCCGTTCTTAGATTGTGATAATTCCACTGTCTGACAAACTCATCACAGGACCGCTGAATTCTCCCAGGAAAGACATAGTGCAAGGTAGTGATGTAGTACTCGAGTCCGGTCTCGGACTCGAGACCGGTCTCGAGACCGATTTCTGCTTTCTCGGACTCGTCTCGGACTCGACCCTTCAAAGACTCGGTCTTGACTCGGACTCGACCCTTCAAAGACTCGGTCTTGACTCGGACTCGGACCACAGTGGGAGGAGAAGGACTCGTAATTTCAGACCGAGTCCTCGAGATTTTTTTTCCAACGCATTTTTTTTTATGTTCATATAAAAAAACCACACAGCAATAATAATAACACATAACAACAATAATAATAAAATGCAATGTTGACGGGCATTATTTGAAAATGACATCCCATGGTGCAATGCAAAGATACTGCCTGCCGTCAGAGTCTGCTGCCGGTGAGTGTCGCTGTGTCAGTAACGGTCAGTGTCTTCAGTTGCTGCCTGGTGTGAGCGGAGGCAAGATGAGCAACAAGTCTGCCATCATCAAATTCGCCTTTCTAGACCACAAACCGTTTACTGGAAAAGATTTAAAGAAAAAGCACACTGCGCGGTGCCAATTCTGCAACACATCAATAACCGAAACCTATGGCACAACTTCTAACTTCCATCGCCACGTTAGAAGAAATCATCCTGACAGGTGAGTTCAGTAATATATTTGTTGAGCTATGCTACAGTATGCACGCTAACATATTTGTGCTTCACCTAACCATGCCTGAGTAGAAAGTGTGTTTGACACAAAGCTGTTAGTTTTACATTATAATGCTGGTCTCATTCATTGGTAATACGTAGGTATTAATACGTAATTTTCAAAGATAGAAAGCAACAGACAGAGACGTATAATCACAATAATTTATTTATTGAGAAAATGTCAAAACCGGTACCAAAAGTCGTTCACATAACGGTGTGTCGCAGACAGTCCTCTATGGCAGTATATAGTTTTGTATGAGGTAACGTTACAGAGCAGAATTAAGTTACTAATCCATGAAAATGTTGATTCGGTTCGCTGTTCGCTCTGTGAAGGCGCGCGCGCTTCTCCATTTCAAATGTAGCACACACGGCATGTCACAATCTGTGACGAAGCATTTGAGAGCCAATGAGGGTTTAATATTACTGCCGTAAAACATGTCGTAACGCTTCATGCGCAACTTTTGAATTCACCCAAAGAGTATAGAAGTAACTCCTATACTCTTTGATTCACCACGAGCGCGGGATTTGACGTTTACGGTCAATGCTGAGAATGGAGATGAAGATCACTGGATAAAGGGCTGAATTTGGATCGGTTTCTTGCAAAAAACATATGGATTCTAAAGATTTGGATTACATCAAGCTAATAAAATGTATGTCTTTTGTGAATTTATGTTGTGTTGTAACGTTAGTGTATTATGGGTCAATAGCAGAAAACGCTTTTGTGTCTCACGGTAAATAACTTAAACCAAATATTACAAAATGGTTAAACGATTAAAGAAGGTATTTTTAAGGTTTTAGAGTGTATTCTTGTTTAACACCATGTAGGCTAATCCACCGAAACGAGTTTGCAACAGAAGGCACGAACAGAGCGAAATGTTATTATTTATGAGTAAGTTAAAGGGATAGTTCACCCAAAAATGAAAATTCTGTCATCATATACTCACCCTCAAGTTGTTTCAAACCTGTATGAATTTCTTTTTCTGCTGAACACAAAAGAAGATATTTTTGAAAAATGTCTGTTACCAAACTGTTGTGTCCAAAAGTTGATGTGTCCATTTACTTCCATAGTAGGAAAAAAAAAATACTATGGAAGTAAATGGACACATCAACTGTTTGGTTACAGACATTTTTTCAAAATATCTTCTTTTGTGTTCAGCAGAAAAAAGAAATTCATACAGGTTTGAAACAACTGAGGGTGAGTATATGATGACAGAATTTTCATTTTTGGGTGAACTATCCCTTTAACTTAGCAGCTAGCCTAACGTTATTATATGAGTAACGTTAAACTATTAATAAAGACAATTGAATGCAATAATAGAGTCAAAACATTAATGCGACGATTTTAACATGCATAAGTTAAATATAGGAATACGTACAAATTTGTATGTCGGTAAAGTTGTTTATACGTAAATAAATTAAGTTTTTGTGCTGTCAATACGTAAATGTTATACATTTTAGTGCTGTAAATACGTCAGTATTATACGTTTCTGTGTGTATAAAACGTAAATAAATGTACGTATGGTAGAACTACACTTTACGTAAAAATACACACATTTTCATGAGATCATGTTGCATAATGACATAGAATAGATGGTATTTTGAGTTGCTTAAACAAACAAAACAAAAAAGCCACGAGCCACCCACCACTGACAAGAGCAGGGGCAAAATACATTAGTTGTTCATCTGAGCTACACACTTAGTAGTTGTCTTGAATAGGGCACTCAGTGTCGTGTTGAGTTGACTTGAATTATATATTAGGCTACATAGGGAGGTTATTTTAGTGCTTGTGTGTAAGACAACAAGAGAGACTCTGCTTCCTCTAATGTCCACATACAGTGTTGATTAAAATTAGTCACATCTACAACATCTGCATCTTGTTTAATTGTTAATCTACATTAATATTGTTACATAAAGCCTTGTTACAACATTCAGCAGCAGTATGTAGACATAGGCTGATAATTTCGAGTAGGTAGCCTAATATCATTTCCACCATTAAGATTGCTCTGCAGTGAAAGGAGTTGTGGGCTGGCTAGGTGGCTACAGGTGGTTACAAATTTGAATATTAATAATTTTGAATAGTAATAATAGGCTGTCCTTGGCCATTTTCTTTCACATCAGGAATGTGAAAATGACCTTGCATGTATTATGCTAGGCCTAGGCTATTTTGGATAAGAAAAGGTGACCAATTTCCAACAGACAGTAAGAGAGCTTATGCCTTTAAAACTTATAAATGATCTCAACGTAGTTTTGCAATGAATAGTTTATAATAGAGAACATTATGAAGTTTAAAAAATGCTGATATATAATAATTTGTGGATATTCCCTCTTTCTTACAGGTTCCTGGAGTACAAGGCAGCACAAGACCAAACTGACGTTGCACAACCATCAGTATCTGCGTGCTTCTCCAATGTTTTGGTCTACAGTTCTAAATCCCCTCGGCAGCAAGCAATCAATGCATCCATCGTTAAGGACTTGGTAATTGGCTGTGGACTGCCTCTGGCTTTGGTGGAGAACTGCTACTTTCGAAAATTTCTGAAAATCATGGACTCAAAATACACCCCCATCTCGAGAAGTACAATCTCCGAGAAAAGAATCCCAGTACTGGTGAACCAAGTGAAGCAGACTATTGTTGAAAGATTGCAGAGTCAATTATCTGTCTCTGTAACCGTTGATATCTGGTCTGACCGCAGACTGCGGTCCTTTCTTGGCGTCACTGCGCATGCAGTACACTGCTCTAATGGATCCTGTGTGCTTGAACCGTACCTGCTTGAATGTCGGCGGTTTACAGGACGGCACAGTGGTGAGAGGATTTCTGCAGCTTTTGAGGAAATACTTGAAGAATATGGCATCACGCAAAAAGTTTGTTATATTATAACAGACAATGCCGCCAACATGAAGTGCGCTTTCAAAGTGCAAATGCCCCTGCAGCAAGCCTCTGACACAGAAAGCGAGAATGATCTTGATGATGAGGAGTTATGGGAGGACACTGATGAGGACACAGAACTTGGGCTATCGGGGGAGAGGCTTTCTTGTTTTGCCCATTCTCTTCAGTTAGTTGTCTCAGATGGAATGAAAGAGGTCAAATCAATGAGTCTTGCCATTGCTAAAGCATCTCGCTTTTCTACCCTCTTACACACCAGCTCGGCTTTCAAAGACACATTTGAAAGCACATGTGGAACAACAAAAACTGTACCAGCAGCGAACAACACCAGATGGAATAGTACATTTAAACAACTACAAGCACTGACTTCTCTGGATCACAAAACATTGACCGAAATGTGTCTTAACGACTTTTCAGATGTTGTTTTCACGCCACGTGAGTGGAACCAACTCAGAGACTTAACCTCAATTCTTGCTCCTTTTGCTGAGGCTACTAACTTAACAGAGGGGGAAAAAGTCGTAACTATCAGCATCATTGTGCCGACTGTTCTTGACCTGAATACCCATTTAATAAAATGTGAAACAACTCATATCCTGTGTAGACCCATCGCAAGGGCACTACACGGATCACTGAAAAAACGCTTCCAGGGGATTTTTGAACAGTTTGACATGGCTGGGAAAACTGGGAAGGAGGAGCCATTCAACAACAAAATCTACACCCTTGCCACAATGCTGGACCCACAGTTTGGCCTAAATTGGGTGGATCTCGATGTGATGTGCAAGCAGGGTGCAGCATACCAGAGGCGATACAGAGAGGACCTGAAAAAATCACTGAAAGGTTAGTACATAAACTGATGTATGAAAACTTACTGTAAATTCGTATCATATTTGCGCACCAGAACATATTAAACTGGGTATATTATATTTTACCACAGAGTGCAAGGGTAATAACATACAACAGTGATGTTATTCCAGGATTACATTTAACATGTTTAACATAACACAGCGTGATTATAATCTCTAGTCTACATAACATTTGATATGATGTGCTCATGCCCTCATGTCTCACAGAAACACTGGTTGCAGAGGTTGAGAAATGTGCTGAGAGATACGGAGGAGAACAAGATGACTTGGACGCCACATTGGAAGAGGATGATGACTCCCCACCAAAGAAATGTGGTCGCATGCTGTCGAGGTACAAATCCCTCAAAAAGCGCAGCACAGGGCAGAAAACATCTGTTGCTACGCAGGTTGCAAAATACTTTGAGACTATTGAAGACACAGACATTGAGAATGCTCTTCACTTTTGGGCCAAACACCAAGAGCGTTTTCCTCAAATCCACATGCTGGCCATGAAACTGTTGGCTGTGCCGGCGTCTTCAGCACCCGTTGAACGTGTTTTTAGTCAAGGTGGATTCATTATGAGACCACATCGGTCCCGTCTCAGGCACAGCTTGCTCTCATCTCTGATTTTTCTAAAGTGCAACTATGAAATTCTTGACTGGGAAGAGTAAAGTGAAGAGTGTGTGCCTGTGTGAGTCCAGGGGATGTGGGGTGCTAAATGGTTTGGTTGCAAAAGGGTGTTGGGTTAGGGTGGGAGTGGGGACTTGAGGAAATGGTTTAGTGGCCAGTAATGGGGAGGGGGACATTGAGAATGCTCTTCACTTTGGGGCAAACACCAAGACCTGTCTCCCTCAAATCCACATGCTGGCCATGAAACTGCCGGCGTCTTTAGTGCCCGTTGCACTTGTTTTTAGCCGAGGTGGATTCATTATGAGACCACATCGGTCCCATCTCAGGCACAGTTTGCTCTCGTCTGTAGTTGTAACTGCATGCCGTTCATGTGTTAAGAACTGTGTTTTTTAAAAGATATACATGTTCATGTTTTTTAAAAGTAAAAGAGTTAGTATCGTCATTAACTGCATTACACAGTGTAATTGTGTTTATGTAATGTTTGTGTGTTATGGGGGAAGAAAGTTTGAAAAGATACTGAATTCGAGTGTATTGTCAAAATATTTAAAATTGGGAAATATTGGAAAATGTTATAAAGTAGCTAAGCCTACTAATTTAGAATCGTCATTAACTGCATTACACAGTGCAATTGTGTTTATGTAATGTTTGTGTGTTATGGGGGAATAAAGTTTTAAAAGATAGAGAATTCGAGTGTATTGTCAAAATATTTAAAATTGGGAAATATTGGAAAATGTTATAAAGTAGCTAAGCCTATTAATTTAGACATGCCACTAGAAAATTTAAATTTGCTTTTCATGTCCTAACTATGATTTAAAAAGTCAGGGTGGGCTTAACATGTTGATGACAGAGCAGCATGTTGAAGCAGTTTAGAAAAATAGGCAGAAGATGATGCATGTGGTAGGGATTTTTTTTAATGATAGTAAAAGCTTAGTCCATATTAAGACATTAAGACTGCTCCTCTAAACAATTCCCAATCTAGCTTAGTCTGTAGGCCTAACTGTTGATTATTAACTGGGGTGATATTAAATCATGAAAAATCACAAAATCTCTACTTGGACTTGCTTCCTCAAAGACTCGGTCTTGACTCGGACTCGACTGTATTTGAAAAACAACGGACTCGGTCTCGACTCGGACTCGACCCTTCAAAGACTCGGTCTTGACTCGGACTCGACTGTATTTGAAAAACAACGGACTCGGTCTCGACTCGGACTCGACCCTTCAAAGACTCGGTCTTGACTCGGACTCGACTGTATTTGAAAAACAACGGACTCGGTCTCGACTCGGACTCGACCCTTCAAAGACTCGGTCTTGACTCGGACTCGGCATAGGCGGTCTCGTCCCCATCACTAGTGCAAGGTCCATAAGTGCATCTCATTTTCTGGGTGTAGAATGTCCACATGCTCCATGTATTGAAACAGCTGCCTATAAAAGTCCGATACAACCCTGTTTACATCCCCCAGAGACGCTCAGCTCTTTGGTTGTGCACACTTCTTCCCACAATAAAACTTCCTCGGTCTGCGCCTCTTCTTTCTATCATGTACTGTGCAACATGTACATTTTCCATACCTCTGTCTCCCCTTACTCTTAAAGGTAAACCAAACTGAGAGACACCGTCTTGAAAAAATGACAGTACTGTGTTGGCACGATTGTTTGTGGCACATCTCAAATAAATAATCGTTCTGCTGAATCCATCGATGCAGCCGTGAAGAACAAATCTCCATGAAATCAGTTTGTGGTTAGAGTCAATATGCCTTTAAAATAAATAAAAAGAGGATTAATTTGACAGTTGAAGAAATTGAAGCATAGGTACCGTGTAGAGATAACTCTTTAAAGGGGTCATATAATGCCATTTTTGTACAAGCTAATATGATTCTTTAGGGTCTAAATTAAAAGTTTGTAATATACTTTAATTAAAAATTCTCATTAGTATTGTAAGAAAACACTAATTTTACCTGGTCAAAATCAGCTCTGTTTTCAGCACGCCGTTTCAGTGCATGTGTCTTTAAATGATAATGAGCTTTGCTCACCCCGCCCCTCTGTTCTGTGCGTACAACGTTTGTAACACAATAACCACGCGTTGTTCATTATAAACGTGGGATTATGAATTATATTGAGAACGTCGTACATAGAAAACATGCTGTAATGTACCCTGAGTGTAAACCTTAGATGCATTCATCGTGAAGCCTGCAGCAAGGTTTGCAAATTTCGCAAAGATTAATATAAATACTAATATAAAGGTTAATAAAACATTACACTCACATCTTCTGGAGGTTCAGCAGGAACACGTTGGTACCGATCCGTTTTTTCTCGTTTGTAAAGCTGTCTGGTGTGAAATGATTCGCGTAAACATGAAAGCATGGACGATCGTGGGGAATCCTCGTGAGGGAATCCCCGCGTCAATCCTTTGGGCATATCGCTTCAAAAACAAAACTCAGCCACTGCATCTATAACGGCTCAGATTTAGGAACATCCAAATGACTGCTGTGTTCCTTATTACATCTAAGAACAGAACACCACAATCGCGTAGACGCCATTCTACTCCAGCATATCAACAATGGCGGACTACTATGACGACGGCTGTCACAGCTTGCTCAGGGCGGGTCTTGTGTTGAAACACGGCTGTCAATCACAATCGCGGGAGGGGCGTACGATCTTATGACGTCACAATATCGAACGGCTTGATTTCATAGATGGTCAAACATATAAGGAGATTAAAACAAAACCACTGGATGGATTTTAATCATGATAGGATGGTTGTGTACAGGCACTGCCAACAGACATTTCAGTGCAATCAACTTGTAAAAGTGCATGTACCATTATATGACCCCTTTAAGGTAATAATTGCAGGTTACCTCTTTTCACAGTGAATAAAAAAACATGATTTTATAATCAAGCTCTTGGCTGCCCAGAACTGCAATTCAACTTAATACTTACATAAATGTAAACGGCATCATTTGTCAGGCAACTTTTATGATTACCAACCAATTGGTTGTTAATCATAAAAGTTGCCTGAAAAATTGTTGTTTATAAATGAAATTGAGACAAATACTGGTAGGCTATACGCCGCAATATGAACAATTAAAATATATATATATATATATATTTTTTTTTTCTTGATATTGATTTGTCAGTGGTACAATATTTCATTGTCCAGTTTACCATAAATGATTTGATCCTCTCACATTGTACACTCTTCTTCTAATGAGCCGTCTTCTTCGAATCAAAGTTCCCGCTGGGTCCATAAGACGGATCCTCTCTCTAACCCGATGCCTTTGGACTCAAAACCCCCTTCCTCTAATGCTTCCTTGAAATTAAACAAAGAAAATGAAAACATAAAAATAAAATACATTTCTGAAATATAATTTATAAATTTTTATTGAAAACAGATTATTTTAAAATAGTATGTGCAGCCTACCTTGTACTAGTCTTTCACCAACATCTGAAGTGTGTGCGGTGATGTCTGGAATGATGTCATCCAGCTGACTGTTGGGAATGGCATCATAATTGTTGAGTAGTCCAAAGACAGCTCGCCTTCGAGAAAGGGTCGACAAACCAATGCCAAGGACATTTGCTATGGGAACCCAGGACATACCAGTTGTCCTCCACTGTAAAAGTTGATCAGCTGTGATGTGATATCTGGAAGTTAGAATTAAAATGTTATGGTTTCACTATTCTTAAGACAATAACAAATTTGTTTTACCTTTATAGTTCAAGTATTAATGTAATACTTCATTTAGAAATGATAAATTGATCATTAATAAAGTATGCAAATACAATTATTAAACACAATATAGATGTGCTTATAAATCAAGAATAAAGCATTTAAAGCTGTATTTATAAACTGCTTATTAATGTCTAATAATGCTTTATAAATGATGAATTAACTGTTTAGTAATGCTTAACGGATGATTTATAGCATGCAGTTATTATAAAGTGTTACCGAGGGTTGAAAATATGGTCCACCAGAAGACATGAGTCTTGTATAGCCTCTTGAAGTTCATTGATTAAGGTCAAGGTCATTCTAAAACATTATACAGATATATATATATATATATATATATATATATATATATATATATATATATATATATATATATATATATAGAATGAATGTCTGAATATATATAGAATGAAAGTCTGGGCTGTGAAGTTCACCGCATTCGCTCTTCCGCGATGAAATAGCGAATAAATGTCTTCATCAGTAGAACGATGTTGAGTAGGGTTGCCAGTATTTTGGCCCGTATACGCTTTCGCCAGGGTGTTAATTAGATGATCGTTACTTAAAATTGCTGCTACTAAATTTCGTGCGGACTCGCTCATTGTTCAAAATGTGTATAAAAAATAGTAGATGAATAACACAAGATGGCGCTGATAACATCAGATTTTCATTCCATATATTCAGACATTCATTTTATATATTCAGACTTTCATTCTATATATATATTCAGACTTTCATTCTATATATATTCAGACTTTCATTCTATATATATTCAGACTTTCATTCTATATATATTCAGACTTTCATTTTCTATATTCAGACATTCATTCTATATATTCAGACTTTCATTCTATACATTCAGACTTTCATTCTATATTCAGCCATTCGTTTTATATATTCAGACATTCATTCTATATATATATTCAGACATTCGTTTTATATATTCAGACATTCATTCTATATATATATTCAGACTTTCATTCTATATATATATATTCAGACTTTCATTCTATATATATTCAGACTTTCATTCTATATATATATATTCAGACTTTCATTTTATATATTCAGACTTTCATTCTATATATATTCAGACTTTCATTTTATATATTCAGACTTTCATTTTCTATATTCAGACATTCATTCTATATATTCAGACTTTCATTCTATACATTCAGACTTTCATTCTATATTCAGCCATTCGTTTTATATATTCAGACATTCATTCTATATATATATTCAGACATTCGTTTTATATATTCAGACATTCATTCTATATATATTCAGACTTTCATTCTATATATATATATTCAGACTTTCATTCTATATATATTCAGACTTTCATTCTATATATATATATATTCAGACTTTCATTTTATATATTCAGACTTTCATTCTATATATATTCAGACTTTCATTCTATACATTCAGACTTTCATTCTATATATATTCAGACATTCGTTTTATATATTCAGACATTCATTCTATATATATTCAGACTTTCATTCTATATATATATATATATATATTCAGACTTTCATTTTATATATTCAGACTTTCATTCTATATATATTCAGACTTTCATTCTATATATATATATATATTCAGACTTTCATTTTATATATTCAGACTTTCATTCTATATATATTCAGACTTTCATTCTATACATTCAGACTTTCATTCTATATATATATATATTCAGACTTTCATTTTATATATTCAGACTTTCATTCTATATATATTCAGACTTTCATTCTATACATTCAGACTTTCATTTTATATATTCAGACATTCATTCTATATATATTCAGACTTTCATTCTATATATATATATTCAGACTTTCATTTTATATATTCAGACTTTCATTCTATATATATTCAGACTTTCATTCTATACATTCAGACTTTCATTTTATATATTCAGACATTCATTCTATATATATTCAGACTTTCATTCTATATATATATATATATATTCAGACTTTCATTTTATATATTCAGACTTTCATTCTATATATATTCAGACTTTCATTCTATACATTCAGACTTTCATTCTATATATATTCAGACATTCGTTTTATATATTCAGACATTCATTCTATATATATTCAGACTTTCATTCTATATATTCAGATTTCATATTATAAATATAATTATTTCCTGAACGGCTTCCCATAATATGTATATATATATATATATATATATATATATATATATATATATATATATATATATTGTGTGTGTGTGTGTATTCAGGTTGATTGGGAGGGACACTTTTTCCAATTAATCTCAATGGCAAAAAGTGTCCAAATCACACTGAATTCACCCTATAAATCAATATCACAAAATATCAATAACATAAAATCGATCTTTAGTTTTAACATTTTATTCAAAATTAACAAATGATTGTTTTAATTATGGAATTCAGACATAAAAAGCTTAAAGTCTACAAATGATGGCTGAATGCAGACCTTACTACAATAATAAAATACATTACCTGAACATGTAAACTGTCCGATATAATTACCAGAAGGTTGGCGTGCTCCTCAAGACGACTACGATATTGAAAGTCATTGAAGTTTCTGCTTTGTACAGCTCTTTCCGTAGCCTCTATACATATGTGCAGTTCTTCAAAGTATGACGCACAACTCTTTAATAACACTATTAAAGATAATAAACATAAGAAATGTATGCATTTCATCTTGTCTTTCTTCTTCTTTGTCTTCTGTAGGGAAAAACAACTAAACTTCAGCAGTGAACCAATTTTTTGTAAGAAAGGAGGGGTTTCTTTATTGTACATTTATTTGCATGTATGGTTTGCGCAGCGCTGGTGAGGATTGTTCGCGCCGCGCTGCCCATTGGGTGTCGCTAGGAAACTCATCATCACCATCACCTGTTCATCATCATCATCGTTGTCATAACCAGGCCCGTCGCAACAAGGCAAGCAAACCAAGCAATTGCTTGGGGCCCCGAGCTGGCCAGGGGCCCCAAGACAACGACTGGTTAAGAATAAAATGCAACGACAAACTGTGTGAGTGCCCCTTTGATAGAAAAATACTACTTTTTGACAGTCGCTCTGCATGGGCCACTGGCGATGACAGTTTAGATAACTGTATTCTGGTGTGCACGCGCGTCTTTCTGTGTCTCTGTGTGTGTGTCACAGTCACATTTTTGTCTTGTCGCACATGAATTGTTTAAAAGCATTTGCATGAATAAGAGATCCAGAGGTGGGTAGTAACGAAGTACATTTACTTCGTTACATTTACTTAAGTATTTTTTTTGGGAAAAATTTTACTTTTAAGAGTAGATTTGAATGTGGGTACTTTTACTTTAACTCGAGTACATTTCTAATGAATTTTTTTTTACTTTTACTTCGTTACGTTGGACGTTCCTCTCGTTATACTTTATTTTAATGCAATATGTGTTGTTAAATGCGTAGTTTATTCCAAGCGCGCTGTATCTTTTTTTCTGGGCTTGAGCGATGCTCAATTCACAAATGAATCACTCTTTTGAGTCGATTCTGTTCAAAGACTTCATCAAACAACAAGTTAGATCTGTCTAAATCGGTTCTCGAATCAGTTTGAATGATCTGTTCAGTTCCTGCACGCACTGAATCGTCTGAAGCGATTTCAATTCACACTCGACTCGGAGTCGTAACAGGAAGATTTAAGAACACCAAGAGCGTTAGATGAAGTGGCCGTGGACCTACAGTTCAGTCAAGTGAGAGCAACTCTGCAAATGCATCATATTTTTGCCAGCGATGAAGATCTTTATTAGCTGAACATCTTCGTAAGCTGTCTGTGAATGAATGATTCCACAGGACGATATTCGATTTCATTTCACTCAGGTAATACATTTTACAACCAAACAGATTATTACGCCACTAAAGCACTACTAGAAAGTATGACATTACCCGTTTTTTGGACATATACATTAATTTCTACATTAAATAAGCTACCATTGTTCACAGTTTATGAACACCCGCCATCCCGCGGTAGTGTGTGTGTGTGTGTATTGTTGCGCAGTGGCGTGCGAACTCGACTTGAAAACGAATGCCTTTGCCTGCCGTAGACACAGTTAACCAGTTTAAACATGCTTGCAGAAATATACATTTGATTATATTTTGGAGAACAGACAGAAGAAGATCCGATGATGTACTTTTTTTTTTTTTTTTCTGTGTTCAGATCAGGGGCGGATCTAGAAAAATATTTATGGGGTGGCGAGAGGGGGGCAGGAATTTTTGAGGGGTGGCAACATATGGCAGAAGTATATATACTGAATTTAAATCGCAGTTAAATTGGCCATAACTTTTAATTCGTTGCTGCCAATAGGGATGGGTATCGTTAAGGTTTTAACGGTATTACTACTCTTACCAATACTCCTTATCGATCCGGTACTTTAACGGTATTCTTATCGGTTCTTTTTGTTATATAAAAACTATTATGAACACATTTAATATTGCTTTATATTTTGAAATGTAAAATAAATATCTATAGCAAAAGAAAAACCAATGCTTTTACAAAAAAAGTAAACAATTAAACAAATATACAAATTATATACCCAGTGCTTTAATTTCAGTAATGTCGGCATTACTGTTCAGGAGTAATATGGGCTAAAAAGACATCTAATAAAGTCAGATTTAAAATAACACTGCATAGGTTATCATAGATTAAAGTTATAAAAGCCAAAATTATTCATTCAAGAGCTGCGACTGATTTTCTCTTTGCCTTTTGTTGTTTGGTTCACATTAATGGAGCAATCGTCAGCAGGTTTATTAGACTGCTGCCCCTTTAAGACCAAATGCAGATCTAATCATTATTACGCATCATATTTTCTCCCAACTATTAACGCCCATTTAAGACATAAACTGTATTTAAGTGAATAAACTGTTTAAGTGAATCTCCAAGACAGCCATTTTGACATATTTGATCGTTTAGATGTGCACACGAAGCCCAAAATATACGTTGCTTGTCTCGGTAGTTGAACTTTTCTATTGTAAAACAGTCAAATATAAAACAAAAAATTCTACTTACATTTTACCAGGCATTCGTTAACTTATTTAATCATTTTGACATTGATGAGCTAGACCGCTGAACTTTTAGTCTTCCTAACAACAAACAGAGCGTTGCGTAATGTAGTGCATCAGAGCAGCATCAATAATAATATCAAGTGAATCTCTTATTTGCATCTTAAGTTTATTGCCAATAATAATAACAGGTTTGCGAACGTGAACTCGGTGAGCTCGCGCAAAACACATCTTCAGCACAGCGACTCATTTAAACGCCTCTGATTGGCCGATGTGATCAACAGACATGTCTGTGATTGGCTACAATGCACAACGCTGCAAAAGCACGTCAAAAGTACCTTCAATGCAAAGGGAAAAATATAAATAAAAATGTAATATAGTGCACTGTTCATGATTAGGTAATCGCAGCCGTTGTAATCTTATTCACATTTGTTTTTCTGATTAATTGCTTTGCTCTGTGAGAAAGACAATTGAACAACATATTCGGGGCTTTACTAAAAACATTCGGGGCTTAAGCTCCCTTAGTCCAGCCCTAGCGCTGCCCCTCAATATTTTATATTTTTTATTAAGCTGTTCTTGTCTTTACTAAAATCAAAATTAGGCTAATCAAAGGGAAGAGTGCTCTTACAAATCACGAGGGAGCGATTTGACCGCTGATTTTGGCTAACGTAATAGACTCGCTGTTTTTGCTGATGCTGAATCGTCTTTAGCATACAATACATTCATTACAAATGTAACTTTAAGTTAAACGTGTGTTTAAACTACACCTGGGGAAACTCACTTCACCTTCAGAGGCTCTGTCAGGGGCAGCTCAGTCTAGTCGGGTTGCAGGACCACCGCACCGCAGCAGACTTGCTGTGTGTGTGAGCCAGACTGAGCGAACGCCGCTCTGCACGTTTGAATCAGGGACGTAACTATTTGAGAGGCAGGGGGGAGGGGCGAATAATACATTTAAAATTAAAAATTAAATTGTTCACTTTTGGTAAATGTATTGGACATAGTGGTGGGTTGTTTTTGTAAGTACAGTTTTTGGATCATCAAAGTTAGGGGGGCAGCTGGGGGGGCAAGGCTCTAGAGTGGGGGGGCACCTGCCCCCCCTTGCCCCCCTGTAGATCCGCCCATGGTTCAGATGTTCAGTAGCAGTCATGAGCGCGTGCACATGTGAAGAGTTTTAACTCTTTCTTCTCTGTCAATTACATGCCTTTGAATGCAACACTCTGCAGATTCACTTTATTTCGACATTGTCTAATAATCCAAATGTAGTTGTATAAGTTACTATTATACAAACCAAAGGACAGGCAATGATTTTCGGGCTACAGATGGCAGAAATAATGCTTTTTGTTGCAAAATAGCCAATCTACTTATGAAAATAATAGTCATTTAAATAAATAAAAAATCTAAATAATATCATTTTATATATGACGACTTCAGATGCAAAAGCCTCTAGGCTAAGTACCATCTGAAATTTTCTTCTAAAAGAGCATTTTTATCAAGCTTGTATGTTTATGTTCAGTTATTTCACTTAAATGGCAATGAAAAGTACCTATTAATTGTCATTAAAGTGAAATTACTGAACTTAAATATACGAGCTTTGATAAAAATGCTTGTTTTAGAAGAAAGTTTCAGATGGCACTCAGAGGCTTTGCATCTGAAGTCTTCATATATATATATATATATAAGCCTATATGATCCGAAGTAACTCGGATGTTTGTTCTACTGTTCATCCTTGTTCAGTCATCACGGTGTGTGTGAGGCTGGGAAGGAGGGAGCAGGACATGCATTGCACACCACAGGACATCTTGAGTTGTATTACACACACAGGTTTAGGAGAGCGCCACACCCTGTCATTTGTGTCATATTGTAGTCAGTGTAGTTTGGTTAGGCGAACACTTTTCTTTTCTACATGTTTTAATCTTTATAGAATTAATCTTATAGCTAGTTTGTTCTGTTTCATTTATTTATTTTATTTGGCATCTCTCGAGCTCGCCTTCCCTTTGATTGTTTCTGTTTAGTATTGCTATTTGTCTTGTTGTTTTCCTCATTGTCTGTATAAATATTGTAAACTTTAAATATTAAATATAAATTAAATATTGTAAACACTATTGTCTCTTCATTCTTTCACTTTTGGCACTGTAAAAATAAATACTTTTGAGCAGATCTTTTTCCTTTTATTGCCCTGTTCTTCATATTGAGTTACACACTCATCTTTTTTTAAATGTTATACTCCCTTACCCCAATCTAAATCTAAAAGGGATGTAACTATATATATATATATATACACACACACACACACACACACACACACACTACTGGTCAAAAGTTTTAGATCAGTAAGATTTTATTGTTTTTAAAAGAAGTATCTTCTGCTCACCAAGGCTGCATGTATTTGATAAAAAACAATAAAAAAAACAGTAATATTGTGAAATATTCTGACCATTTAAAATGACTGTTTTCTATTTTAATATATTTTAAACTGTAATTTATTTCTGTGATCAAAGCTTAATGTTCAGCATCATTACTCCAGTCTTCAGTGTCACATGATCCTTCAGAAATCACTCTAATATGATGATTTGATGCTCAAAAACATTCATTATTATTTTGAAAACAGTTGTGTACAATTTTTTTTTCAAAATTCTTTGATGAATAGAAAGTTTAAAAGAACAGCATTTATTTAAAATAGAATATATTCTAACATTATAAATGTCTTTACTGTTACTTTTGATCAGTTTAACTCATACTAGATGAATAAAAGTATTGATTTATTTTTCCCTGATTATTTCCCCCAAAATAAAATTAAAATTCTTACTGACCCCAAACTTTTGAACGCTAGTGTTTAACGTTACAAAAGCTTTAGATTTCAGATAAATGCTGTTCTTTTGAACTTTCTAATCATCATAGCATCATGAAATAAAAATGTAAAAAACTGTTTTCAACTTTAATAATAATAAATGTTTCTTGAGCATCAAATCATCATATTAGAGTGATTTCTGAAGGATCATGTGACACTGAAGACTGGAGTAATGATGCTGTAATTCAGCTTTGATCACAGGAATAAATTACACTTTACTGTATATTCACATAGAAAACAGCTGTTTTACATTGGAATAATATTTCACAATATTACTGTTTTTGTTTGTATTTTTAATTAAATAAATGCAGCCTTGGTGAGCAGAAGACACTTCTTTTAAAAACATTAAAAATCTTACCGTTCTAAAACTTTTGACCGGTAGTGTGTGTGTGTGTGTGTATATAATATAACAATGCACTAAAGTGAAACTGATCAGAGTCAAATATATATATATATATATGTATTCCAAAACATAGACATACAAAAAAAAAAATACATGTACAACTTCACATAAAATATCAATGAAATATACAAATCATAATCAACAATATATTCCCAATTCCAAAACTTGGAAAAATATATATTTATAATAATTAATTATTATATTATTTATATTATAAATAATTATTATACTAAACCAACATTGATCATTCAATATCACATGTTTCTAAAACACATGCTAACACACACGCTGCTTTATTTAACTGTGAAGTCTGAGTCTCTTCCACCTTTATGAAACACATTTACACATGTATTTCTCCTCATAGACAGTAGTGAGACTCTTCTGTGGATCAGACTGCACCTCCTACAGAGCAGTGATGAATGTTTGAATCACACATTTGTGTGTGTTATTAGCTCCCGACATGCTTGCTGATGAATGGGCACATCCCGCTTGTTCTGCATCGCCCTTCCCAGTCACTCCTCATCGATCTTCATCTACTCTGTAAAGTGGAACAGAAGAGAAAACAATCAGAGTTCAGTGGAATTATTATATTTCAATTACAGTTTTTTTTTGTAGTAAAAATAAGTTAAATTGAATTCCTGTAATCAGATTAATTACTGACTTTACATAATCTTGCATAGATATTTGTGTTTTTAAATATAATAGATGTAAAGCATGAATCATGTTCATATGTGTGTGTGTGTGTGTGTGTGTGTCGGTGCGACTCCTATTGAGTCTCTGTAAAGGAGAAACTAATGAGTGTACGGCGTATGGAATAAACCACAGGGAGCAAATACAAATGTTATTTTGAGTTCAAACACAAACCTTTAGTTAAAGCCGTTTGTCCTCTAGTTTAAACATGTTTGTAGGCTCTTAGTAAATAACTGAGAGTAAAGTAAGTGTAAAGTAGTGTGACGTGTTGCTTGTCACAGTAAAACACACTAGAGACAGAGACATTTCTCATGTGAGCTGGACGCTGTGAGCTGAAGCTGGAACTGCACTGATTTTAGCAGGAGTGCAGCGTTTTCCTACAATCTGACCAAGTCTGTTTTCACACTGAAATGATTCACTTCTATTGACACAGTTCATAAAGCAGGTGTTGATGTATAAAGCTATGACAGTGAGCTTTTCTTCTCTTTCCTCCTTTGTGTTAAACATTTCAATAACTTCACATTTTGTTCTCACACAAACCCTTTGTTGCAATAAAGCTTAATGATAATTTCCTTTCACGAATGTTTGAAAGGTTTGTTCACATATCAGAGGTAAATGAAGATCTCTTTAATATCTCAGTGATGTTTCCTCACCTCAGGACACAGTTTGAGTCTCGTAGCTCGTCTCTGAGCCGCTGCTGTGAGTCTCCTATCTTATTGCGTCTCAGATCAAGCTCTTTTAGAAACTGCAGTGCTTTTGAGTTCATCAAAGACTGAGTTAAAGAAGAAACATCTGTAATGCCACAGCCACATAGACTAGAAAGACACAAACAGAGGAAGAGAGATTATCTTACAAACAAATCATGAGTGTGAAGAATTTTACACAAATATAATGTGAACTCAGACTCATTGTGAGATATTGAGTATAAAGTGTTTTAGTTTAAAAAAAAACAGAAAGTGCACTGCTATAAACACTGAAACATAAGCCCTGCTGTCTTCAAATAAATAAACTTCAGTCACACTGTAATTGCTGTACAGTATAATGATACTAACTGTAGTTTCTCCAGCTTGAATTGTGGGTTCATCAGTAGATCACTGAGATTTTTCACTCCAGAGTCTCCTAGTTTATTCCCGCTCAGGTCCAGATCTCTCAGGTGTGACGGGTTTGATCTCAGAGCTGAAGTCACATCAGAACAACCTTCATCTGTCATATCACAGTATCTTAAACTACATTAGCAGAGAGAGAAGAAAATAAGACAGAAGAAAATAAAACACTTTATTCTGTAAAGTCACATCTTCTTCATAAGCAAATAAAACAGAGGAAGAGAGATCTTCATCTTTATTTCACCAGATCACAAAATACTAAGTTTGCACAAATACAATGTTAAAGTGTTTTAGTTTAAACTGTTGAAGTGATTTCAAGGCGAGACACTACAGGTGAATAGGGTAAATGTTTTAACTAGGAGATATCGCCATGAAACTTTCCCAGTTGATTTCCTACATTAAGATGAGAAAAAAATGTATTACAAGTTTTCTGTAATTTAATGTTTAAATATGCAAATTAGGCTATATCTAATTAAATATGCACTAATTTGCATATATTTTAAAAAACGAAATCTGAGTATTGGATAAAGCCAGGTTAAAAATTATTTTTTCATTGTGTTCACATATTAGATGGGAAAAAATTACAGAGGGATTTATGGATATCTACTTTTGTTATCCTGTAAATCAGAATATACTGTCAATAGCCTTAAAAAATTATTTTGGAATAAAATGTTATATAAATCAGGCTAGGAAAAATATATTTATAAATCCCTCAGTAAATGTCTTCATAATATAACTAGGTACAAGACTGGAGAGTTTGGTGTATATAGGTGTAAAAATATTCTTTTTTTTTTATTATAGTTAGAATCGGTATAACTCAGTGTTTTAACTAACTGAAAAAGCTGAATAATCGTTCCAAACATTATTAGTCGGCAAAATAATCGATGATTAGTCGATTAATCGACTATCAAAATAATCATTTGTTGCAGCCCTATTTCCAATAGTCTGTTTTGAAACCCAGTCACACTAGTACAATTACTAACTAGATAAAAAAAACACATAAAAATGTGAGCAATAGAGAAACCCAGAAAGTGCACTGCTATAAACACTGAAACATAAGCCCTGCTGTCTTCAAATAAATAAACTTCAGTCACACTGTAATTGCTGTACAGTATAATGATACTAACTGTAGTTTCTCCAGCTTGAATTGTGGGTTCATCAGTAGATCACTGAGGTTTTTCACTCCAGAGTCTCCTAGTGTATTCCAGCTCAGGTCCAGCTCTCTCAGGTGTGACGGGTTTGATCTCAGAGCTGAAGTCAGGATGAGACTCTGTTTCTCTGTAATACTGCAATATCTCAGACTGAAGACAGAAAGAGAAAATGACTCAGATCTTTGATGATCAACTAACGTGTTCATCTTCATCCAGCAGACTTTTGCTGACAAATAAACAGGGATATCAAGGTAAAGGTCACATGGAGAAAGACTACACATTGTTCATTTAAATATACTACCAACATTGTAACAATACAAAGGTTGAAAGCGTTGATGTATTCATGTTTACACATTCATGTCATATAATTTTTAAAGGTTCATGAAACCCCGAAACACATTTTTTGATGATGTGACGCGTGACCTTTCCAACGTGAAGATGTAATACGTGGCACATCTCAGAGATGGTACAAGACAAGCATTTGAGGTTAAAAACTATATATATATATATAAACCAAAATACAGCGAATAGCCTTCTTGGCGCGCCTACTTTTGAAAGTCAACATTTAGATCATGTGAACAAAGTTAAATGCATTATAAAGGCCTGGGTCACTTTGGAATAAATCACAACGTGTTTCATGATATAAACCGTGACTTTAGTTTACAGTCCGGTAAATACAGCAGGTTATAGTAAATTATTTCACGGACCCCCTGGCACTCGAGGACTGAAAGCCTCAGAAGAAAGCCCTGTCGAGGCTCTTCCCCGGTGCGGGTCGTGTCGAGCCATTAGTCTGGGTGTTTGATGAGGAAAAGATGAAATGTAGAAGTTGCAATAAACGCGTTATGAATCTGCACAACTGCAGCAGCGGAGGACTTTTATTCTGCTGAGCGGATCTGAGGAAGAACTGATGACGGGACAGTTTGATCTTCGGCTGACAAATCAGAGGAAAGGAGCGTTTCATTCCCGCCCACGTGTAGAAATTGAATATTCAAGCTGTTCATAAATGTTTCTACCTGAGAACGAAAAGCGAAAAATCAAGCTGAATACTTTTGAAAAAATTAAAACAAAAAAGGAACCGTTTTCTCGTTTTTCTACTTTCAATATTAAATTAAAAAACGAATGAACATTTCCTTTCATTTCATTTCCTATTTGGACTGGAATAACGAGAAATGAAAAAAGACGGATCGTTTATACGTTTTTTCGTTTAGTTTAATAAACGGAAAATGAGATTCCGGCCTGATTTCTAAATCTTCGTTTGTGGTTTACAAATCGGTTTATGGCTTTGATATTTCGTTCGCACATGTGAGAGATCGCAAGCCATAGGCTACAATATGCTGACATGGAGTTTGGTGTTTTATATATGTATAGCCTATTTAAGAGCACTGATTTTGGAAGTAGGTCCTTCCTGTGTGTCATTGTCCCATTGAAAAATGCAATGAAAATATTTTATATGATATGGATAAAGTAAAATGTTTTACTGTAGCCTATTATTGTATGGGCAACAAGGATTGGACTTAAAAACAATGATAAACATGACCATGATAACATGTACATAACATTTCCCACTCGCCTTTTAATGAGGTGTGTGTGTGTGTGTGTGTGTGTGACAACAGAAGCTGCTGTGTGCTCTTCCTAATTGAATGCAAGTATTATTTCTACAAACTGAGCTCATATCTCATAGGACTGATTAATAACAAGTGTAATTTTTTTAAACATACGTAATGTAATTCTTGTATGCAAAATGTATTTACATTTGTTATAATTTATATCTGATTTAATTTCTTAATTTCGCTCATGGAGATAGCGCGGACAATGTGCCGTGTTTTAGTGACATATTTGGCTAAAAAAAAAGTTTTTTTTAAAATCTCAAATGTATGTCATGGAACTCATTGGGTTATATTCTACCAACTCTTATATTTCCAAATATATATGTGGTCTTGTAGATTTTGTCCTAAAATTTACATTTATTCACTAGTTTACTGTCTTAGTGACTAAAAATGTCATATGGTGTGACATGAATGTTATTGTGTATTAAATTAAAAAGGGGTATAATGTGATAATGTAAGTCAATTTATCCTGATTCTTTATCATTACTATATAAACGTATAGCATTTCTTATGTGCAAATATGTTACATTTTGCATTATTTTACTTTATCATCACTCATAGACAGACGTTTACTTGTAATCTTTCAATATACTTCAAATTCATTTGGGAATACCTTGTTATAAAAGTACCACAATGCTTGTGACCTTTGCTGGCACTATTCCCCATCTGTCACATTGATGATTTTATGATTAATAACCAAAAAGCCTTAATATCTTTCAAAATTCTGAATGTCACACCAAATGACATGGTGTCACGCCATATGATGTCACACCACACAACAATCTGTATGCAAAAGTCTGTATTAGCTGCATTTAACAAACAACCCAACTTAGTTTGACAAGTGAATCATTGTTTCAGTTACAGCAAAAATCACACAATTGTTTAAAACAGTGAGTTCTGCTCAAAGTAGCAAAGAATCATATGTTTGTAACACATTCATTAATCCACTTACTGTATTCATTTGATGTTGCACTTTTTATTTTAATCTGCTGAATATTAACTACATGAATTCTAATAATCTTTATAGTAAATTATTGAACTTTTTTTTTATTTAATGCATAAATTCATTTCAAAATGAGGATGAGTAAAACAATGACCGAACAGCAAGCTGATGTATCATTTCCTTGTTCTTTCTTTATTCGCATTATCTCGCCATCTACTGAAATCTACCTCAAACTGAAAAAATAAATAAATAAAGGGAAACATTTGAGTGACAAAATGCTGTAGTTTAACATGGATTCAGCTTGAAAATGGGATAGTAGGGATACACCAAATTGAGTTGGTGTATAGATATTAAATGTGTACATAATATAGTATCAACATGTGTTAAAAGGACGAAATATTCAATAAACTTAACTATTAGTTATAAAATATGTATCTAAGAGCATTATTTACGTATTTAAATGCTATTCATATCATATAGTGTGACAAAATAATCATATGGTGTGACAAGAAAACCCTGTCACACCTTATGATTTTGTGTCACACCATATGAGGTTTCATGTACTTAGCATGACATTAAGCAATGTGCTTTTATGCTAACATGCTAACACCATGCTAACTACAATATGACAATATAGTTTTGAAGGTAATTTTCTATAATTTACTTAACATTGACACATTGGACCAAAAAAAGGCCATGTCATGTCAACCACCCATTTACATTTGTTATAATTTATATCTGATTTAATTTCTTAATTTCGCTCATGGAGATAGCGCGGACAATGTGCCGTGTTTTAGTGGAAGATTGCTGCCATCTACTGGAGAGCAAACACATTTAAGATTAAAACACCATCTATGATGATCATCTTCTTGAAGAGCTACAGCAGCATTTAGTTTCCAATAGTCTGTTCTGAAACCCAGTCACACTAGTTCTGTGTGCTGGAAGACACTGTTTCTTCTCTTTCATTTTAACTATTTATTTGAGTCTCTCTTCTTTATTCTCGGTTGAAAAGGCAGATTTCTGCATGTACACAATCAGTACATTGTATCAAATGCTGGAAATTAAACAATTATTAACTAGATAAAAACACATAAAAATGAAGAAAAAACCCCCAGAAAGTGCACTGCTATAAACACTGAAACATAAGCCCTGCTGTCTTCAAATAAATAAACTTCAGTCACACTGTAATTGCTGTACAGTATAATGATACTAACTGTAGTTTCTCCAGCTTGAATTGTGGGTTCATCAGTAGATCACTGAGGTTTTTCACTCCAGAGTCTCCTAGTGTATTCCAGCTCAGGTCCAGCTCTCTCAGGTGTGACGGGTTTGATCTCAGAGCTGAAGTCAGGATGAGACTCTGTTTCTCTGTAATACTGCAATATCTCAGACTGAAGACAGAAAGAGAAAATGACTCAGATCTTTGATGATCAACTAACGTGTTCATCTTCATCCAGCAGACTTTTGCTGACAAATAAACAGGGATATCAAGGTAAAGGTCACATGGAGAAAGACTACACATTGTTCATTTAAATATACTACCAACATTGTAACAATACAAAGGTTGAAAGCGTTGATGTATTCATGTTTACACATTCATGTCATATAATTTTTAAAGGTTCATGAAACCCCAAAACACATTTTTTGATGACGTGACGCGTGACCTTTCCAACGTGAAGATGTAATACGTGGCACATCTCAGAGATGGTACAAGACAAGCATTTGAGGTTAAAAAGTATATATATATATAAACCAAAATACAGCGAATAGCCTTCTTGGCGCACCTACTTTTGAAAGTCAACATTTAGATAATGTGAACAAAGTTAAATGCATTATAAAGGCCTGGGTCACTTTGGAATAAATCACAACGTGTTTCATGATAAAAACCGTGACTTTAGTTTACAGTCCGGTAAATACAGCAGGTTATAGTAAATTATTTCACAGACCCCCTGGCACTCGAGGACTGAAAGCCTCGGAAGAAAGCCCTGTCGAGGCTCTTCCCCGGTGCGGGTCGTGTCGAGCCATTAGTCTGGGTGTTTGATGAGGAAAAGATGAAATGTAGAAGTTGCAATAAACGCGTTATGAATCTGCACAACTGCAGCAGCGGAGGACTTTTATTCTGCTGAGCGGATCTGAGGAAGAACTGATGACGGGACAGTTTGATCTTCGGCTGACAAATCAGAGGAAAGGAGCGTTTCATTCCCGCCCACGTGTAGAAATTGAATATTCAAGCTGTTCATAAATGTTTCTACCGGAGAACGAAAAGCAAAAAATCAAGCTGAATACTTTTGAAAAAATTAAAACAAAAAAGGAACCGTTTTCTCGTTTTTCTACTTTCAATATTAAATAAAAAAACGAATGAACATTTCCTTTCATTTCATTTCCTATTTGGACTGGAATAACGAGAAATGAAAAAAGACGGATCGTTTATACGTTTTTTCGTTTAGTTTAATAAACGGAAAATGAGATTCCGGCCTGATTTCTAAATCTTCGTTTGTGGTTTACAAATCGGTTTATGGCTTTGATATTTCGTTCGCACATGTGAGAGATCGCAAGCCATAGGCTACAATATGCTGACATGGAGTTTGGTGTTTTATATATGTATAGCCTATTTAAGAGCACTGATTTTGGAAGTAGGTCCTTCCTGTGTGTCATTGTCCCATTGAAAAATGCAATGAAAATATTTTATATGATATGGATAAAGTAAAATGTTTTACTGTAGCCTATTATTGTATGGGCAACAAGGATTGGACTTAAAAACAATGATAAACATGACCATGATAACATGTACATAACATTTCCCACTCGCCTTTTAATGAGGTGTGTGTGTGTGTGTGTGTGTGTGTGACAACAGAAGCTGCTGTGTGCTCTTCCTAATTGAATGCAAGTATTATTTCTACAAACTGAGCTCATAACTCATAGGACTGATTAATAACAAGTGTAATTTTTTTAAACATACGTAATGTAATTCTTGTATGCAAAATGTATTTACATTTGTTATAATTTATATCTGATTTAATTTCTTAATTTCGCTCATGGAGATAGCGCGGACAATGTGCCGTGTTTTAGTGACATATTTGGCTAAAAAAAAAGTTTTTTTTAAAATCTCAAATGTATGTCATGGAACTCATTGGGTTCTACCAACTCTTATATTTCCAAATATATATGTGGTCTTGTAGATTTTGTCCTAAAATTTACATTTATTCACTAGTTTACTGTCTTAGTGACTAAAAATGTCATATGGTGTGACATGAATGTTATTGTGTATTAAATTAAAAAGGGGTATAATGTGATAATGTAAGTCAATTTATCCTGATTCTTTATCATTACTATATAAACGTATAGCATTTCTTATGTGCAAATATGTTACATTTTGCATTATTTTACTTTATCATCACTCATAGACAGATGTTTACTTGTAATCTTTCAATATACTTCAAATTCATTTGGGAATACCTTGTTATAAAAGTACCACAATGCTTGTGACCTTTGCTGGCACTATTCCCCATCTGTCACATTGATGATTTTATGATTAATAACCAAAAAGCCTTAATATCTTTCAAAATTCTGAATGTCACACCAAATGACATGGTGTCACGCCATATGATGTCACACCACACAACAATCTGTATGCAAAAATCTGTATTAGCTGCATTTAACAAACAACCCAACTTAGTTTGACAAGTGAATCATTGTTTCAGTTAGAGCAAAAATCACACAATTGTTTAAAACAGTGAGTTCTGCTCAAAGTAGCAAAGAATCATATGTTTGTAACACATTCATTAATCCACTTACTGTATTCATTTGATGTTGCACTTTTTATTTTAATCTGCTGAATATTAACTACATGAATTCTAATAATCTTTATAGTAAATTATTGAACTTTTTTTTTATTTAATGCATAAATTCATTTCAAAATGAGGATGAGTAAAACAATGACCGAACAGCAAGCTGATGTATCATTTCCTTGTTCTTTCTTTATTCACATTATCTCGCCATCTACTGAAATCTACCTCAAACTGAAAAAATAAATAAATAAAGGGAAACATTTGAGTGACAAAATGCTGTAGTTTAACATGGATTCAGCTTGAAAATGGGATAGTAGGGATACACCAAATTGAGTTGGTGTATAGATATTAAATGTGTACATAATATAGTATCAACATGTGTTAAAAGGACGAAATATTCAATAAACTTAACTATTAGTTATAAAATATGTATCTAAGAGCATTATTTACGTATTTAAATGCTATTCATATCATATAGTGTGACAAAATAATCATATGGTGTGACAAGAAAACCCTGTCACACCTTATGATTTTGTGTCACACCATATGAGGTTTCATGTACTTAGCATGACATTAAGCAATGTGCTTTTATGCTAACATGCTAACACCATGCTAACTACAATATGACAATATAGTTTTGAAGGTAATTTTCTATAATTTACTTAACATTGACACATTGGACCAAAAAAAGGCCATGTCATGTCAACCACCCATTTACATTTGTTATAATTTATATCTGATTTAATTTCTTAATTTCGCTCATGGAGATAGCGCGGACAATGTGCCGTGTTTTAGTGGAAGATTGCTGCCATCTACTGGAGAGCAAACACATTTAAGATTAAAACACCATCTATGATGATCATCTTCTTGAAGAGCTACAGCAGCATTTAGTTTCCAATAGTCTGTTTTAAAACCCAGTCACACTAGTTCTGTGTGCTGGAAGACACTGTTTCTTCTCTTTCATTTTAACTATTTATTTGAGTCTCTCTTCTTTATTCTCGGTTGAAAAGGCAGATTTCTGCATGTACACAATCAGTACATTGTATCAAATGCTGGAAATTAAACAATTATTAACTAGATAAAAACACATAAAAATGAAGAAAAAACCCCCAGAAAGTGCACTGCTATAAACACTGAAACATAAGCCCTGCTGTCTTCAAATAAATAAACTTCAGTCACACTGTAATTGCTGTACAGTATAATGATACTAACTGTAGTTTCTCCAGCTTGAATTGTGGGTTCATCAGTAGATCACTGAGGTTTTTCACTCCAGAGTCTCCTAGTTTATTCCAGCTCAGGTTCAGCTCTCTCAGGTGTGACGGGTTTGATCTCAGAGCTGAAGTCAGGATGAGACTCTGTTTCTCTGTAATACTGCAATATCTCAGACTGAAGACAGAAAGAGAAAATGACTCAGATCTATGATGATCAACTAACGTGTTCATCTTCATCCAGCAGACTTTTGCTGACAAATAAACAGGGATATCAAGGTAAAGGTCACATGGAGAAAGACTACACATTGTTCATTTAAATATACTACCAACATTGTAACAATACAAAGGTTGAAAGCGTTGATGTATTTATGTTTACACATTCATGTCATATAATTTTTAAAGGGTCATGAAACCCCAAAACACATTTTTTGATGACGTGACGCGTGACCTTTCCAACGTGATGATGTAATACGTGGCACATCTCAGAGATGGTACAAGACAAGCATTTGTGGTTAAAAACTATATATAAACCAAAATACAGCGAATAGCCTTCTTGGCGCGCCTTCTTTTGAAAGTCAACATTTAGATTATGTGAACAAAGTTAAATGC
The DNA here is from genome assembly GCA_021464565.1 of Rutilus rutilus. NCBI lineage: Eukaryota > Metazoa > Chordata > Actinopteri > Cypriniformes > Leuciscidae > Rutilus > Rutilus rutilus. The sequence continues at coordinate 48,617,832 of JAJAQA010000004.1, forward strand.
ATTATAAAGGCCTGGGTCACTTTGGAATAAATCACAACGTGTTTCATGATATAAACCGTGACTTTAGTTTACAGTCCGGTAAATACAGCAGGTTATAGTAAATTATTTCACAGACCCCCTGGCACTCGAGGACTGAAAGCCTCAGAAGAAAGCCCTGTCGAGGCTCTTCCCCGGTGCGGGTCGTGTCGAGCCATTAGTCTGGGTGTTTGATGAGGAAAAGATGAAATGTAGAAGTTGCAATAAACGCGTTATGAATCTGCACAACTGCAGCAGCGGAGGACTTTTATTCTGCTGAGCGGATCTGAGGAAGAACTGATGACGGGACAGTTTGATCTTCGGCTGACAAATCAGAGGAAAGGAGCGTTTCATTCCCGCCCACGTGTAGAAATTGAATATTCAAGCTGTTCATAAATGTTTCTACCGGAGAACGAAAAGCGAAAAATCAAGCTGAATACTTTTGAAAAAATTAAAACAATAAAGGAACTGAATCCGTGTATCATTCGTTCAGTCGTTTTTTTATTTAATATTGAAAGTAGAAAAATGAGAAAACATTTCCTTTTTCGATTTTAATTTTTTCCAAAAAAACAAAAAACAAGAATTCAGCTTGATTTTTCGTTTTTCGTTCTGAGGTAGAAAAACAGCTTGAATATTCAATTTCTACACGTGGGCGGGAATGAAACGCCCCTTTCCTCTGATTTGTCAGCCGAAGATCAAACTGTCCCGTCATCAGTTCTTCCTCAGATCCGCTCAGCAGAATAAGAGTCCTCGCGTTGTGATTCTTAACGCGTTTTTTGCAACTACATTTCATCTTTTTGAAAAACACTAGACAGGGCTTTCTTCTGTGTAGATATAAATTCACCTACGCTTTGCATCAGCTGGGTATGCAGGTAGCCTAAATGACGGCTGTTAGCCTACATAATTTTTTTTAAATAATAAATGAAGATAGGGATGCACCGATCCACATTTTTTCACTTCCGATCCGATACCTGAATTTGGATATCGGCCGATACCGATACTATTCCGATACCAGAGCTGTGTTTGCTTTAAAGGTCCCATGACATGCTACTTTTTGTAGGCTTTAATATAGGCATTAGTGGTCCCTAGTACTGTATCTGAAATCTTTTTCCATAAATTCAGCCTTGGTGCAGAATTATAGCCACTACAAGCCAGTCCCAGAATGAGCTTCCTTTAGACGGGCCGTTTCGGTGTCTGTAGCTTTAAATGTTAATGAGGAGTAGAAAGGCGGCGCAAGGTGGAGGCTGGGTGTGGCCTTGACCATCTTGCAGGAACATACTATAGAGCATCACAGTCCCGCCCACAGCCCGAGAGCGCTTCGGTGCCGGAAGTAAATTTCCCATTCATTTCTCCCATTGACGTTTTCGAAAATCCGTATCTAAAGAGTTTTAGAGCATGTCTGAGGATAACCAGCTACGGCTGAACTCATAGGCATACAACATATCATTTCGAGTGAAAAAACGGTGAGAAAATCCAAAAAAAGTCAAAGGTACAAGACTGTGTACATATTTTCATTTCCGAGCTAAGGAACTACTCATCCCATAAACCACCGCGCCTCACTGAAGTCGACTGAAGCCACAACCGCGAAAGAGCCTTTAGAGCGACTTTAAAATCTGACGACAGCCACGCGAACTTTTTCTTGTGCTGTTTATAGCAGTTCTTTCAGTAGTAATTGTGTAAATAGACTGGAAAGCATGGCTGGCGGTCCGCGGCTCACGGGTGCAGATCTGGCAGTCCGCGCGGCGTTCTGCTCATCAGTTTCAGCGGCCCACGGGCAGGTTGCTGACAAATGCCTCAACAATTTCCCACTTGTGGTCCATGCTCATTTTATTCATGAAGTTATAGTTCATCCTTAATTTTAATAACATTTAATGTATTTTCTTAATAACAACAAGTGAAAATTAAAAAGTGAAGGTCAGCAAACCAGAAAGTGCATCATATTCAGTTTATTAACTTGCCATAAATTATTACACAAATGTTAAGTAAATGCATGAAGAGCTCTCTATGGCTCTGGGTATGCCTAAGCTAAATATTGTTTTGACAGTGGCATCATAAAATGCTTGATATGACTCATACCATATATGAAGACTCCTCGGTTCAAATGTCACATCAGTGATACCGTGCAAAAAAAACGCAACAGTTTTTTTTTTTCACGAACTTTCGCGGGGTTTACACGAGCTCCACCAATCAGATGCATCACTGTGGGATTGTGGGATTGTTTAGGATTGTGGGTAATGAAGTACTTCTCCAAGACATCGCGAATAAAAGGCATTTATCTCAAAACAAGGTTAGTGCCCCATGAACTTTTGGCGGTTATATGAGCATATACAATCGCTTAGTAGCCTACTGCCGTAGCTGGTTTTAAGTCTACCATGTATGGTTACGTTTTTATGGCTTATACCCCAACTGTCAATGGAGAAATTGTATTGAATTTTTACTTCCGGCACCGGCTGTGGGCGGGACTGTGATGCTCTATTGAGCAACGGTACCATGCATGTTTACGTTGGATGTATTGCAATGGCACGAAGACACGCAGTCGTTCAAGCATTTCAGTTCGACCCAGAATCTGATCCAGATGGAGAAGCAACGGATGAAGAAGTTGCTCCAGCAGGACGTCTCCGAATGGTTAGTTTAAAATATTATGTCTGGATACGGTACTTTAGTGAATAACAATAATACTTAAAATTAGATCTATGAAACGACAAAATTATATTACATAATTTATTTGTTTACATAATTTATATTTCATATATATTAAAAGTAATATATATATATAGCAGGGGGGGGGAAACTGTTTATTGTGCCTAGATGTTCTAGTACAGAGATCTGTAACGTCTGTAATTTATCTTATTACAATTACAAGCTCTGCGATCTTGAAATGCGGATATCGCGCGCACCATATAACCAACAGGAAAACGGTTATCCAAATAACAAAGAAGTGTACAACACTCGCGTTACAGTGTGTGTGTCCACATTCTACGTGTAACAAGCTAGGTAACCATAAACAGTAAACAAGCAACACACTTATATATCATTAGCTGACTTGCTTGTCCGAGGTGTGTAGCTGAGCCAAAGAGAGTTGGTACTGATCCAGACTTTAGTTTCAGACGTTCAGCAAGCCCAGCTCTGTATTGACCCAAGTTGAGGGAACAGTCGTCGGTGAAATGTTTGCCGCAGACATGCAAAACTTTGGGAAGTTGTGTCGGCGCATTTCCAGAGAAAATGAAATGAATCCACTGGTTCTTCTGGGGCTTGGATGAAGGCTTCGGTGTTCATTTGTACATCCAGTTATTGAGCAATTATTCGCTCGCTCAAAAGCCATAATCTCTCGTGAACAAACTAAAATCGCGCGCGCGTTCCTACTTCCTAGCTCATTTTCTCATGGGCGGGAAATATTCTCTGGGCGGGCAAAGCAGAGAAAGGGGAGGTAACATTTCTCCTTATGACGTCATAAGGAGGAGATTCAAGATCAGCCTGATTGAGCCTCCATTTTCTCAAAGGCAGAGACAGATAGCAAAAGCTCGATTTACACCGATTCAAATTTCTAGAAACTTGGGGACCATATACAGGCTAGGGGAACTCATATTAATGTTAAAAAACCTCAGAAAGTGAAAATTTCATGTCATGGGACCTTTAATATTATTATTATCATTATTGTTTATTTTATATGATGCTGAAATAAACTTCTCTCAACAGGCAAGTATGAATGATATGTTATGTACGTATGTATGCATGCATGCATGTATGTCCCAAAAGGCAACTTGAGGTAAGTATAAGCTCAGAAAAGGAAGTGAGAAAAACAGGAAATCCTGTTAACAGGAAAAATCCCATTCTGAAAACAAATATGCAACTGTAAGGGTTTCAAATTGATTGTCATGTCAATATTTATTACATTCCCAAAATGTCAGATACTTGCGTCTTGAAGTGCAAGTGTAAACATCTTACACACACACTATCTGAAGGGTGATCCTCACTCCGATGCAGTAAATGCTCGATCAACAACAGCATCGTGCAAACAAACAAGCGGATTTTGCCTCAGACGCGCGTAAACTTCGCTTCAAACTTTTGCTTTTTACGCACGTCAATTTTTCTCTGGACGCGCGAATGGATTAAAAATATTAAAGCGTCCAACTAGACGCGGTAGACGCGAATTTGACGCGCTATTCGCGTTTGGTGTGAACGCACAGTAACGTGGTGCTTTTTTAAATGTTTGATTGCGTTCGTTGTGTTGTATGACGCGAGGGAGCTTCAAAGGGCTCTGAATTACAGCTTTGCAAACATTGCATTTTGCTGTCTTGCTCTGCGGTGTTTCCAGTGTGAAGTATATGCACACAGCGGACGTTGTTGGCTAGCCGCAAACTGCGGAAAGGATTTCCTGAGCGGGGGCGTGTCTCATAACTCTGTGTCTCATTGAGCCGCGCCTCCGTGCAGGAAATCCATTCCACAGTTTGCAGCCAGCTAGCAGACTCGCCGGCGGGAATCACTTTTGGAGTCATTTCAGCAGACGTTAAAGCGAGCGTGCGCAGACATGACTCATGGATATCGGATATCTCCGTTGGATCGGGAAAATCCGATACGTGAATTATGCTGGTATCGGGTCCCGATACCGATACTGGATCGGATCGGCCCCATCCCTAAATGAAGATATAAGTCAATATAATTAGTTGTAAATTTAATATTTTTAACACTAATACAAAAAGAAAAGAATAATGCATTGACAATGTAATATGTCTATATTAACGTAAACGCATGACATTCAGACTGACTATCTAACAACCGGAGAACAGAGAACAACAGAAATATTAAAATACATACTCTTCTGAGTTTTATGATGTAGGCCTTGTGTTTTATTAAAATTGATTAATTTATATCTCAAAGATGTGCGCTTGTATCGCAGCGCACCGGGTCATGTTGAGAGGGAAACAAACGCATTTTATTATTAGCCTATTCAGAAATAGTGTAAAAGATCGGTAAATAAAATGCAACATTAACATTATAAACACTATTAATAACATATAGGCTATGTCTATGCGTATTTTACTTCCCCTTACTGTAGCCTATGTCAAATCCTTAAATGAATGGTATTCAGAAAACAACAAGAATGAAAAATAAGTAGCCACGTATAATAAAAATATAGTCTAATAGCTTATAAAAATAGCCTATTTTGTCCTTTATTATTATTAGAACTGATGACGGGACAGTTTGATCTTCGGCTGACAAATCAGAGGAAAGGAGCGTTTCATTCCCGCCCACGTGTAGAAATCCAATATTCCAGCTGTTCATAAATGTTTCTACCTCAGAACGAAAAACTAAAAATCAAGCTGAATACTTGTTTTTCGTTGTTTTGGAAAAATGAAAATTGAAAAAGGAACCGTTTTCTCGTTTTTCTACTTTCAATATTAAATAAAAAAACGAATGAACATTTCCTTTCATTTCATTTCCTATTTGGACTGGAATAACGAGAAATGAAAAAAGACGGATCATTTATACGTTTTTTCGTTTAGTTTAATAAACAGAAAATGAGATTCCGGCCTGATTTCTAAATCTTCGTTTGTGGTTTACAAATCGGTTTATGGCTTTGATATTTCGTTCGCACATGTGAGAGATCGCAAGCCATAGGCTACAATATGCTGACATGGAGTTTGGTGTTTTATATATGTATAGCCTATTTAAGAGCACTGATTTTGGAAGTAGGTCCTTCCTGTGTGTCATTGTCCCATTGAAAAATGCAATGAAAATATTTTATATGATATGGATAAAGTAAAATGTTTTACTGTAGCCTATTATTGTATGGGCAACAAGGATTGGACTTAAAAACAATGATAAACATGACCATGATAACATGTACATAACATTTCCCACTCGCCTTTTAATGAGGTGTGTGTGTGTGTGTGTGTGTGTGTGTGTGTGTGTGTGTGTGTGTGTGTGTGTGTGTGTGTGTGTGTGTGTGTGTGTGTGTGTGTGACAACAGAAGCTGCTGTGTGCTCTTCCTAATTGAATGCAAGTATTATTTCTACAAACTGAGCTCATAACTCATAGGACTGATTAATAACAAGTGTAATTTTTTTAAACATACGTAATGTAATTCTTGTATGCAAAATGTATTTACATTTGTTATAATTTATATCTGATTTAATTTCTTAATTTCGCTCATGGAGATAGCGCGGACAATGTGCCGTGTTTTAGTGGAAGATTGCTGCCATCTACTGGAGATCAAACACATTTAAGATTAAAACACCATGACATTTGAAGGACAGCCACTAGATGGCTGCAGCGCATCACTCACTGGCTCGTTTCCCATTTCCACATATTGTAGGTATTCATCTTTTCTCAAGTTTTTTATTTAGATGTGTTTAGACATTATAAAATCATTATTATAACAATAAAAAATTATCTTTGGTCAAAGTATCTGAAGTATCATCGTTTTTTACAATACAGTCAGACCTGAACATGGTGTTATATGTGTGTAGGCCTATATGTGTGTGTTTTTGTATTCGTTCTGCATTGTGGATGTTTTATGGCGTCGCCCCTTCATTTCTGTGTCTGCTCCGCATTGTAGATGATTTATCTTTGGGACAAAATATGTAACAGAGAGCAATCCTATGGATGACTTTTGGGGGTGGGGTTGTGTGTGTTTTGGGTGAGCATTCCCCAATGTGGATGTGTTAACGTGTTGTCGCTCTCAAATCATGTTCAGGTTTGGTTGCATGCATTGTTGTGAAGATAAATAACATTTTGCACATTACATTTTCCATTGTATTGACTGACTCACACATCTGCCTGCAGACACCCAGCTGTGCAGATTCATTTATAGATTTAACAACATTTAACCCAAGCCAGTGGAGACCAATCCAGCTTCTGGAGGACCAGTGTCCTGCAGTTTAGCTCCAGCCTATCCCAACATAGTTCATCAGGTACAAAAGCTGTAACTGGGGTGGTAGCCTTATATATATGTATATAAACTAATAATAAAAAGGTACTTTTAAAAGGGTAACATCCCAGTGATGTTTTTGTACCATTTTCTTCTGAGAGTGTAGCCTGGATATTTCTAGTAACCCTGAAGACTTGCTCAGCTGGTTCTGGAGTGTTTATTGGGTTGAAGCTGAACTTTGCAGGACATTGACCCTCCAGGATCAGGACACCCCTGACATAGGCCCTTCACATTAACTGAATGTGATTTATCAACACCTAGTACATCTTAAAATATAGAGCTCATGACAAATGAAAACAACATAAAGAAAGTATTTTAGTTGTTAGAAAATACTACCAGAGCTTTGATGGACAAACATTATATGCATAAAGCAGTGGGAATAAATAATACCTTGAAAGAAATTAGCAAATCTCAGAGAAACATCAACCAATTAATCATGTAACAATAATAACTTAAAAAGTGCTGTCTTATAATTTACAGTATTTAGAGGCTTGGTTTTAAATTGTATCACACATATGATAAACTCTGTTAAATGTAATTTGTAGATTAATGTATTCGGTTAATTACTTAAAGCATCATGATCCAGTGAATTTTGTATTATAGGCCTTAAACTGAAATATGAATAGGAACTGTTAACGTTAAAGGCTAGAATACACTGTAAATTACTGGTTATAAAAAAAAATGTTGTTAATAGTTTACTTTAGATTAGAAATGCAGTCCAACTGTTACTCTCCAACCCTGATAATTGTGTCAGGTATTCAGTATCCTACAAGTTCAGCTGATTCAATTATCTTTTTATCTCATTCTATTTGTGTGAACTGAGTCCTCAACACTTACAGTCATGCTGTTACATTTCTATCTATTTTCACAATTATTTATTCAGGTGTCTCACACACACACACACACACACACACACACACACACACACACACACACACACACACACACACACAAAGGTTAGACATGTTATCATGGTCATGTATATTATGTTATTTTTGATGCTCATTCATACAGTAATTATAGCCTAGAGTAAAAAAAAAAAAAAAAAAAAAAGCCTACATTTTAAGTTTAGAGATACTGAACTATTTTCATTTATCGAAGGGACACACAGGACCTACAGTGCAAAAAAAAAAAAAAATAATAGGCTGCTCTTGAGTCTATAAAAATAATATATAAAACACCAAACTCCATGTCAGCATATAGTAGCCTATGGCTTGCGATCTCTCAAGTGTCGTACATTAGAAGTGAAGCATCGCAGCAGCACTAATTGTGTTCCAGCAACATATTTCTGCATCAAATGCTGAATAATTGGATGTACAAATGAACACCGAAGCCTTTTTTAGTTACTTCATCCAAGCCCCAGAAGAACCAGTGGATTCATTTCATTTTCTCTGGAAATGCGCCGACTCAACTTCCCAAAGTTTTGCATGTCTGCGGCAAACATTTCACCGAGGACTGTTTCGTCAACTTGGGTTAGTACAGAGCTGGGCTTTCTGAACGTCTGAAACTAAAGCAGAGCTGCCAACTCTCACGCATTCACCGTGACACACACGCGACTGACACTTTTCACACCACACAAACATTTTCTCACGCACAGAAGAATCGCGAAGCAAAGAGGACACGGAGACCGACAGACTAGACAGAGCAGGTTACTTTATGATATTAAAAAAATCTCAGCTCTCAGGTTCTGTCAATTTTATTACGAAATTCAAACAATAAATACAGTTTTGGCGCATGTAAATGTGACGTGACAGATTCCTAGCGCACATGAATCGATCATCTCTACTAGCTAATAGTAAAATACAGTAGGCTACAACTTACCGAAATGTATAGTCAATATTAAATTAAATTACAATAATTGAATTGAAATAATAAAAAACTGTAGCTTACCAGAAATTGTACCATGTAAACATTGTAACATGTTGTCACTAAACCTAATAAAATTCAGTTTAGGTACTAAAATGTTAGTAAAAATCACAATACACTTATTGTGATGCAATTTTTTAAAAAATATATATATTACTTTTAAGATATATGAAATATAAATTATTTAAACAAATAAATATATGTAATATCATTTTGTCGTTTCATAGATCTAATTTTAAGTATTAATGTTATTCACTAAACATGCTTATCTTCTATCTTCTATCTTCTTACAAGTTGCTCATGTAATATATGCAAAGTAATAAATTGAGTACTAATTTGACCTTGTTGTCTCTATACTTTAAACATAGCAAGTCAGTGCAACAAAGGCAACAGTAGGTTAGCGTTAGCTACGTGATGATAACTGTAAACCATCCGAATAAAGTACCGTATCCAGACATAATATGTTAAACTAACCATTCGGAGACGTCCTGCTGGAGCAACTTCTTCATCTGTTGCTTCTCCATCTGGATCAGATTCGGGATCAAACTGAAACGCTTGAACGACTGCGTGTCTTCGTGCCATTGCAATATATCCAACGTAGACATGCATGGTACCGCAAGATGGTCAAAGCCACACCCACCCTCCACCTTGCCCCGCCTTTCTCCTCCTCATTAGCATTTAAAGCTACAGACACCGAAACGGCCTGTCTGAAGAAGCTCATTCTGGGACTGGCTTGTAGTGGCTATAATTCTGCACCGAGGCTTAATTTTTGGAAAGAGATTTCAGATACAGTACTAGGGACTACTAAGGCCTATATTAAAGCCTACAAAAAGTAGCATGTCATGGGACCTTTAAACTAAACGAAAAAACGTATAAACGATCCGTCTTTTTTAATTTCTCATTATTCCAGTCCAAATAGGAAATGAAATGATCAGATGATACGCGGACCGTACGGTCCTACAACCGGCTTTCTGGTGCATTACCATCAGCTTCTGCTCCTGACGGTGACATCACGTACCAATCTCAATCCTTGGGCTGACACTTGATGGAAAGATGCACACACTCTTGACACCTGGTTTTCTTATAGTTTTATATAGTTATATGGTTTTATATAGTCATGGTTTTGTTTTTTTGTTGCCAAATTGGTTTGAAACAGTTGTTGAAAAAACAATTGAACTGACAAATTATGCCTGATATCTGTTTGACTGACAGTTTCATTGATCACTGAGATAGCACTGACTTGGAATGAAGTTGCTTCAATAGAAAAAAAATAAAATAAAAAAATAGCTTAGATAGTAAACTTTGCCATATTGACAAAAGTACTTATACAGCTGTGATAAAGTCACATTAGCTGCCACCGCTGGCGAAGCAGCACTTACACACACACACACACACACACACACACCTCATTCATCCACATCTCGTTCCTCCCACTCATTGTCGCTATCATAGGAGCGTGTGCACACGCGATGCTGATCGCACATGGACATTCATCCATCTCTCCACTCTCCCTTCCATATCCATTTCCCGGTCATTTCACCCACTTATACTGTACTGTCTTGTCGTTTCGTCCTCGTGTTGTGTGTCTGATTTCGCGCTGTGTTTTCTTCTCCTGCTATAGCATTTGTAACCATAGACATCGCTCTATCGACCGCTACTGCCTACTGGCGCGGTCGAGCCGTGGGGCCGCCATCTTAGACCGGTCACCCGCTCCACTCAGTGTAATCTGAATGGCAGGTGCAATGAGCTGTCAGCGCATTTAATTAATCATACCTCACTAAATACCGAACTGATTTTCACGCGGGTTTTTTTTGCTGCAAAGGTCATTCATGTAGCTATGATACAGGACAAATGGTTAGGCTTAACAGTAACATAATATTCAGATATAAGATATAAAGTGGCCAGACGTCCAAAATCAAATATGTGATGTAGGATATAAGGTATTTTATAAATCACACACTATAAATATGATAAAGAAGCAGAAACAGATAGTTGCAGTAAAGTAAGATATTTTAATAAGTTGAGGAAACGTGTGTATTACATTGCTTCCTGATACCACGTGTCACATACACACACACACACACACATATATATATACACACACATATATATATATATATATATATATATATATATATATATATATATATATATATATAGGCTATATATAGGATATTTGTGTAAAACAGTTATGTCCGGTAGAACAATGTATGAATTAACTTCAGATGATTGGATTGTGTTAGTAATCGGCACTTAAATTACCTAACCTAACGCACTTCTCCCAGTGTCTAGAACGCAACTGAATGCCTTTTCAAGCGTCTCAATAAGTTACTTGAAAAACCACAGGAAACTACTTTTAAACACAAAATTACTTGATTTACAGTGGGTCTATTCGCACCTCTATTAAAACGTTACCTGAGGTAAGTTTCCAGGACCTTTTTACAGAAGGTAAAAGTCGCCGTAATCTTTACTGACTTTGTCCGTAATGATTACTGATAGCACATTCGGACGGGACTAAAATAACCGAGAAGCTCTTGTAATTATTACTTTACCCCACCTCTCCATGCCGGGTGAACACCAGCTGGTGCAGTAAACATAGCCTAGCTAACGTTAGCTAGCTACGATTTCAGTACAGTAATATCAAAGATCCTTGCTCCTTCTCAATTATCTGGTAATATTCTATTAACAAAATACAACCAATAGTACGGTAATGTTAAAAGTAATCCCCAGGGCACTATTTGCGATGGTCCGCCGATTAAAACAGGGAAATAGTCCACAGTGCTCTGGCATCTTTAACTGCTGCCACGCAACGAAACTAGGAGTACGACCGGTTTAAGATGGCGGCCGCATTTCTCAGTGCCCAGCGGCCAATAGGGCCAATAGTCTCTATATAATATCTATGTTTGTAATGGCTGCATTACACTCTAGCGCTACAGCGCCGTAGCGGTCAAATCGCGATATTGCTGGCCCTTCACATTAGGTCACGTGAGATCAAACGACTACTCGACAACAATATATTTTGTCGACAATTCTTTTATTGTCGACGTTATCGACAATGTCGACTAATCGTTTCAGCCCTAATTGGTTATATTCCTTATATTCACTGTAAAAGATTCTAAGCCTTAAATGACACCCCCTTTCTGGCTTGTCAAACAGATGGCCATGATGTCTTTTAGATCCAGCAGCTCATGTGTTGTATGTTGTCATTATTAGTAGTAGTATCTTTTAATAAGAATTATTTTTTTTTATTTTTTTTTTACCAAAAAACTGAATGACCAACAATATCTTAAGCACCACTACCAGTCCTAAGTTCAGTTAAAATGACAAATATGCATTCATGCATGATTATCAAGTTTTAGTTCTAATTTCTAAAGTTATATCATTAAATAATGCGGTACCACTTTACAATACGGGTGCACTAATATGCATTTATTCATGTTTAACTAATGTACAGATAATCATGAGTTAATGTATGACTCATAAATAACTTAACCATTAATTAATGATTACTGCATCAGCAACTAATAAAGATTCTTTATAGTTAATATATTAAGTAATATATGAATTGTTATTAATTAAATGTGTCAATGTATTAATTTCTTAATAACATATTTTATTAACTAAAAGTGTAAATGAATGCGTTAATGACCACAATTGGTCAAAGCAATGTACTTCAACTTCCAGTTGTCTGCTTTAATTAATCATTAACTAATAATTTGCAAATGTATCATTATGTTATGACTTTACTTGTTGAGGCACATGACTATTAACTAATTGTTAAGTAATATGCCATTTATGGGTTTTGAGAGTTTGCACATGCAGTGAATGTAATGTCGGTGAATGTGTGTGATGGACGGGTGAGTTGGGCTGCACACAAATATCAGCGCACCAGAATCTGAACTCCTGACGCTGTTACACTGTGTTTACACTGGACGAGACCAGCTCTACACTGGACATGACAGACCATTGCAAGTCCATTTGTCCTTCGTAACTGTTGTATTACAAATTGATTAAATGTTTAATTTAGGTTCCAATACAATAGTATATAAACTGAGAAAGTTTAGGAGACTGGTTGCTTCCTGCTCATCTACTGTTCGGACGCTCTTGCTTACTGCTCCGCGCTTTGCTCTATATCGCTTTTACATTTTATATCCTATATTTTTATATTTTATTTCCTTTTATCACCTAATTTTAACTTCAGCAAATCAGCACAGTGCTCAGACGACAAAGTTTGGATTACTACAAAAACGCAGAATTCTTTTACCCGACCAGCTTACATTCCGGGAAAGGAAAACACAACTGCCTACAAGGATAAGAGAGAAAATGTCTCTTCTGGTTCAAGAATATACTTGCTGCACTAACTGCCACAGACTTTTACAAAGGATTGCAGTTCTTGAAACAAAGTTACTTACAGGACCACCAAACCAGACAGAGCACACAACAGAGCTTCGTCATGGACACTCTCAGCATATAGCCGGTGAGTCCCATGAAACTAGTGCTCCTCGACAGGAGAAACAAGCCGATAGACTTACTAATCGATGGCACAAACAGGGAGCGAAACCCAAAAGCACTCGAGACATCAGATTGTCACGAGCCTCACATATTACCGCAGTAGCATCCTCTACCCCATATACAGCTCTGACAAGGATTGCAAACACTGGTCTCCTACCACCGCCTATACATCTTGAGAACAGATTTGAAGTACTAATGAATGTAAATGAGGAATCCTCAAATGTGATGAATGTGATCGAACACAGACTGAATGGGCCAGTAGCTAACACTGATGTTAACTGGCGCTCAAGGTCGAGCAGACAGCGGCACTCAGCTCAGAGCTCAGCCGAGCCCAGGACTCTGATAGTGGGGGACTCCATAATCAGAAACATTAGCAGCAGGGATACAACTACATGCTGCCTTCCACAAGCAACAACTTCTGATGTAAACAGGGAACTTCAGAACATTCTGATGAAACATAAGACTGCAAATCGACTCATCATTCATGTGGGGAAGAATGATATTCATAAAGAGTCAGAAGGATTAAGGTTAAGAAGGATTTCAATGAACTTTTTGAAACACTTAAAAGACTGAAAGTTCAAACATTCATCAGTGGACCACTCCCAGCAAGAGGAACAAACAGGTTTTCACGGTTGATTGGCCTTAATACATGGCTGCAAAAAACCTGCAATATAAAAGGAGTAAACTTCATTGACAATTTCAATCTTTTCTGGAGTCAACGACAACGGTTTCATCGAGATGGCCGTCACCCAAACAAACTTGGTTCAAGAGTGTTAAAGGACAATATCTACTTCTCCCTCAATCATCCTTCTGTAGTGTGTGTCAATCTGAACGACACACACACCTGGAAACAGTATGAATGACCACAGGACCTCACTTCAGCAACAAAATGGACATGCAGTTGACATATCACACAAGGACAATGATAACACCACTCCGCCACAACAACCTCTGCCCACGGACTCAATCTCAGCTGAGCCCTGCCCACAGAGCTCACCACAGACACACATATTAGAACTGCTCCAAGATTCAGCACCCAAGGACGACTTCCTGGAAAACAGCCAGGGAAGCCAGGACAGCTTATCACAGCCTCTGATAACACCAGAGCAACAGCCCCTTTCACCAGACACTTTTTCCCTCTCTCCAGCATCGCCACTTCTGTGCTTCTCACAGAAAATGGAAGAACTGGTGCATGCTGAAACCAAACTATCCCACTCTTTTGCTGCAAGCCCCCAGATACCAACCAAAAAACGACAGGCACCACTACCACCAAAGCCTGCGGGCCCAGCTCGCCCTCCCCCTCCTGTGAGAGCTCTTCGGCCTCTGCCACAACGCCAGGGCCCACACCCTCCTCCATCTGCTCGAGGTGAACTAAAAACAACTGATACCAGCTCTCAGTGATATGTGTCGGGTCCCCGCTCAGATAACAGTAACTTTCTCAAATGTTTACAGAACAAGCGGGAACCCCGTGTGCCTGTATCTTTCTCTATTGCTGTTCTATTACATGATAGAAAGTCTAAGGCCTTCAATAGCCGTACAGCAAACTCAACTAATCTGGTGCCTATTACACGTCAAACTAAGATTGCTGTAACAAAAAGTAAGACTGTCAAGTTAGCACTGTTAAACATTCGTTCACTTAAAAATAAATCACTTCTAGTCAACGACTTAATAACCACAAACAACCTGGACTTTATGTTTCTAAATGAAACCTGGCTAGAAGACAGCTGCAGTGCAACAATCCTCAATGAAACAGCCCCTCCTAACTTTACTTTTATGAGTGTCTGCAGAGCTGTTAAGAGAGGTGGGGGTCTAGCTGCTCTTTTTAAAGATATTTATCAATGTAAGCAAACATCATTTGCGAATTACCCGTCTTTCGAATATCTGGGTACTGTGTTAAAAGGTGCTCCACGCATTTTACTTATCATTATTTACAGGCCTCCAAAATACTCTCCAGCCTTTGCTGAGGATTTTACAGAACTGTTATCAACAATTACCTTAGAGTTTGACTGTTTTGTCATTGCTGGAGATTTTAACATTCACATAGATAGTGCAGAAAACAATATGGCAAAAGAAATCAAAACTGTTTTAAAAACTTTTGATCTGACTCAGCATGTACATGGACCCACACACAATCGCGGACACACTCTAGATTTACTTATCAGTAAGGGTCTAAACATTTCATCAATTGTTATTAAGGATGTAGCACTGTCTGATCATTTCTGTATTTTCTTTGATATATTGATCTCTCCTGCCACTGAAGCTAGATCTGTGTGTGTCAAGAAGAGATGCTTAAATGAGAACACTAGTGTACTATTTATGAAGGCTATATCCTTAACACCAAGTATATCTGCAGACTCTGTTGATTTTCTCCTTGATTCTTTTAACTCAAAAGTTAAAGGTGTAATTGATGATATTGCTCCTGAGAAAGTCAGGAAGAAGAGTGGCAGACAAAAAGTACCTTGGAGAAACTCAACAGCAGTGCAAAATTTGAAAACACAAAATTTTTCTGCTTCAGAAAAGCAGAGCGCATGTGGCGGAAGACAAAACTTGTAGTCCATTATAACATCTACAAAGACAGCCTTCATGCTTTCAATATGGAACTAGGCAAAGCTAGACAGACTTTCTTCTCAAATATTATAAACAGCAATTTAAACAACACACGCACTCTTTTTGCTACTGTAGAGAGACTGACAAACCAACCAAGCCAGATTTCCAGTGAAATGCTCTCAGACAGCAAGTGCAGTGAGTTTGCTTCTTTCTTCTCTGAGAAAATCAATAATATCAGAAAAGTGATCAGCACATCCTTGAGTTGCACTGAGGTCAGACAGATCAAACCACCTGTGAAAGTAGCTACTATGTCTGATTTCAAAGAAATTGATGGCAAAATTTTGGAAGAAACCGTACAGCGTCTTAAAACATCAACCTGCGCTCTTGACACACTTCCCACATCTTTATTCAAAAGTGTGTTAAACAGTTTAGAAGCAGATCTTCTAGAAGTGGTAACTGCCTCACTTCTCTCTGGGAGTTTTCCAAACTCCCTGATAACTGCAGTTGTCAAGCCCCTCCTGAAAAAGAGCAATCTGGATAAGACCATATTAAGCAACTATAGACCGATCTCAAATCTTCCTTTCATAGGCAAGATCATTGAAAAAGTTGTCTTCAATCAGCTGAACAAATTCTTATGCTCGAATGGATACTTTGACAATTTTCAATCTGGTTTCCGACCGCACCACAGCACAGAGACAGCGCTCATAAAGATAATAAACGACATTCGCTTAAATACTGATTCAGGCAAATTATCAATGCTGGTGCTGTTACGGAACTGGAGGATGAACCCAATAGCAGACAGTATGCGATCACACAAGGTTTATTTATAACAGAAAACAGGGAAAACAAAGCCCACGAGGGGGTAAAACAGAGGTAAGGAAGACTGACTAACAAGCAAGACAATAACTAAACTAAGAACTGGGATATACTACATATAACTCTTACTTGACAAGGAACTCTTAGCAATGGTACAAACACAGGCAGGTCACACATAGAATGACAATGAACCGACACAGGACAGAAAACATGAGGGGATTAAATAGAAAGCCAATGAAGAGGGTAACAGGTGATAACGGTGAAACAATAATGACTAAACAAGGATAACAAGGGGGCGGGGTTAAGTAACGAGACACTACAAGCACATGGCCCAAACAAATGCCCATGTGCTTGTACACAAAACATTGGTCTGTTATAATCCTGCCTCAAGACTAAAGAAAGACAAAAACTAGACGGCAGGATCATGACAGAACCCCCTCCTTAAGGAGCGGCTTCCAGACGCTCCCAAAGGGGACACTAAGCACGGGACATAACTGACTGTGACAAAGACACACACCAACAAAACATGACAAATAACAGCAACGGTAAACACGAATAGATAATCATAGGGTTGGGGTGAAACAATAGAAACAACAAACAAGGAAGAGGGGGTGGGGGAACCACAAAGTCCATCGGGGGTAGTCCATGGTGAATAGGTGGACTTGGGGTCTTGGTTCTTCGGGACGAGGGCTGAGGATGGGGAATCTGACGGAACTTGGATGGAGATACATGAGGAACATTCTTGGGGAAAACAATCCGGGGTGAAGTGGTGACAGGGGCGTCCGGGGAAACACACAGGGGTACAGAGGGTGGCGAAATGGGAAACCTGACCAGGGGATCAGCAGGTAATGGGACATGGCGCATTACAGGGGGAGTTGCAGGCGACTGTGGAACAGGGAGAGATGATGCTGCGGCTGGTTGTGGGGCTGGAACGGGATCAGCAAACTCTGCAGCAGAACCAGTACCAGTGCTTTTCACATCAGAGTCGATGCTCCCCATCTCAGACTCAGAAACCGCGTAGCCTGCAACCGACTCTGGAACAGCGTTGTCTAAGGCTGACCTGAACCCAGCCTTCTCTGCAGCTGATACAGGAACAGCACTCTCAGCAGATGACTCGGGGACAACGCTCTCAGCCGCTGACTCGGGGACAACACTCTCGGACGCGATGGGTACAGGTCTTGAGGGTACAACGGGTTTGACAGGAACTTCTAGTAACTTGACAAGACTAGAAAGGTAATCGGACAGAGTCTTGGCCGCAATGACAACAGGCATTTCTTGGCGGGCCGATACAGACTGCAGGACAGCTTCAGCCGCCAAATCGACCGCAGCTCTCACATCAGCTGATTCACCAGCAGAGATCACTGCAGAATCCTCTGGAACAGCCTCTTCTGCAGCTGCCTCCGGAGCAGCTTTCTCCACCAGAGACGCCTCAGAGACACCTTTACCTGCAGTGGATTCAGGGGAAGACTGCCACGAAGAACAGGTGATTCCCTTACTCCTCTTCTTTCCCCTGGGTCACGGGGCAGAGGCCATAAGCGGTGTTGGAGAAACCACCGCAGACAAGGACGACTCAGTCGAGGAGGACTCTGATGCCAACTCCCACGAAAAACGTCCTCCCCGTTTGCCGCGGAGACTTGGTGGTGCGGATGATGCCTCGGGAGTAGAGGGGGAAGGAGCCTGGTCCCCCAGCGTAACCCTGGCTAAAACGTGACCCTCCGGGATCACAAACAGCTTGGCAGGAGGTGACGACATGGTGGGACCCTGTGGCTCCTTTCGACACAAACAGTCCACCATCTCCCGGAACGGGCAGCGGACCAGCCTCTCCCTTTCAGACAGAGGAGGGACAACATTAAGACCTGCGATGAGGTAACGGTTGACGAGGATCTCAGGTAAGAAAATCCTCCTTGCTTCCACGTCCTGGGCATATCTTCTCAGGGACCGCTCTCCCTGGGAAGGGAAAGGAAGCTTGCCCAACCTGCTGTCGGCGATAGCCGACTGCCACCACAATTCCTGGTCCGTCGACTGTTGAATAGCAGGAATTGACATACAGTCTGCTGGGTTCTGGAATGGTCGGTTCATTCTGTTACGGAACTGGAGGATGAACCCAATAGCAGACAGTATGCGATCACACAAGGTTTATTTATAACAGAAAACAGGGAAAACAAAGCCCACGAGGGGGTAAAACAGAGGTAAGGAAGACTGACTAACAAGCAAGACAATAACTAAACTAAGAACTGGGATATACTACATATAACTCTTACTTGACAAGGAACTCTTAGCAATGGTACAAACACAGGCAGGTCACACATAGAATGACAATGAACCGACACAGGACAGAAAACATGAGGGGATTAAATAGAAAGCCAATGAAGAGGGTAACAGGTGATAACGGTGAAACAATAATGACTAAACAAGGATAACAAGGGGGCGGGGTTAAGTAACGAGACACTACAAGCACATGGCCCAAACAAATGCCCATGTGCTTGTACACAAAACATTGGTCTGTTATAATCCTGCCTCAAGACTAAAGAAAGACAAAAACTAGACGGCAGGATCATGACAGGTGCTACTCGACCTCAGTGCTGCATTTGACACTGTCGATCATAACATACTTCTTGACAGGCTGGAAAACTGGGTGGGGCTTTCTGGGATAGTCCTTAAATGGTTCAGGTCATACTTAGATAGGAGAGGTTATTATGTGAGTATAGGAGACCATAAGTCTGAGTGGACATCCATGACATGCGGAGTCCCTCAAGGCTCAGGGGTGGTGTGGCACAATGGATAAGACACATGCCTTTGGTGTGAGAGACCCGGGTTCGAATCCACTGTGAGACACCAATGTGTCCCTGAGCAAGACACTTAACCCCTAGTTGCTCCAGAGGCGTGCGACCTCTGACATATATAGCAATTGTAAGTCGCTTTGGATAAAAGCGTCAGCTAAATGAATAAATGTAAAATGTAAATGTAAGGCTCAATTCTTGCGCCACTCCTGTTCAACCTGTATATGCTCCCAATGAGCCAAATAATGAGAAAGAACCAAATTGCTTACCACAGCTATGCAGACGACACACAGCTCTACTTAGCCCTATCACCTAACGATTACAGCCCCATTGACTCCTTGTGCCAATGCATCGATGAAGTAAACAGTTGGATGTGTCAAAACTTTCTTCAGTTAAACAAAGACAAAACTGAAGTCATTGCGTTTGGAAACAAAGATGAAGTTCTCAAGGTGAACGCATTCCTTCACTCTAGGGGTCAAACAACTAAACATCAAGTCAGGAATCTTGGTGTGACACTAGAGTCAGACCTCAGTTTCAGTAGTCATGTCAAAGCAATAACTAAATCAGCATACTATCATCTGAAAAATATTGCAAGAATTAGATGCTTTGTTTCCAGACAAGACTTAGAGAAACTTGTTCATGCTTTCATCACTAGCAGGGTGGATTATTGTAATGGACTCCTCACTGGCCTTCCCAAAAAGACCATAAGACAGTTGCAGCTCATACAGAACGCTGCCGCCAGGATTTTGAGCAGAACCAGAAAATATGAACACAGTCCTCGGGTCTTTACACTGGCTCCCAGTTAGATTTAGGATTGATTTTAAAGTATTATTAGTGGTATATAAATCATTCAATGGCCTAGGACCTCAATACATTGCAGATATGCTCACTGAATATAAGCCCAACGGATCACTCAGATCATTAGGATCATATCAGCTAGAAATACCAAGGGTTCACTCTAAGCATGGCGAGTCTGCTTTTAGCTATTATGCCAGCCGCAACTGGAACCAGCTTCCAGAGGAGATCAGATGTGCTCCTACAGTAGTCACATTCAAATCCAGACTCAAAACACATCTGTTTAGCTATGCATTTACTGAATGAGCACTGTGCCGCTGTTCGTCCGACTGTTTGTACTGTACTGTATTTTTTTTTTTTTTTTTAACTGTTTTAATTTTTTATTATTTTAATTTCTTCTATGTAAAGCACTTTGAATTGCCATTGTGTATGAAATGTGCTATATAAATAAACTTAACTTGCCTTGCCTTGCCTTGAATTTAGCATTTGAGGTATAACTGATGATTATATCAGCTGTTAAACAGAGTTTCCAGCAAGAGATTCCTGCCTGACCTGTTTTTCTCTATTGAAAGTTAAATGATTCAGATTACTGAGACTCTCCTTTTGTCTTTAATGGCTCTTGGAGCCCGAGCCCCAGCCCCGGTTGTTGCATACTTGGACAATGATTGGATTATCATCTATGCATTTGAATAGTAATGCTGATTGGATTAGGATTGGTAACACTCTAGAGTCTAGGGCGGGTTCCTAAACCTGCAGGGACGGACTGACAATCTGTGCGTTCTGGAAAAGTCCAGAACGGCCGTCCAACCGAAGGCCGTCGGCACAAAAAAAAGTATAATAAAGCAATATGAACCGCCAACAGCAGGGGCACTAATATGATCACTTATATGCTACGTGTAAAAAACAACAACTGAGGAAGAAGAGTCGGCCTATAGCCACTGACAGAAAGTTAGTTTTATAAGGCTGCACTTTTAAATTTGCTCACATTATATTTGAATAGCAGTGGTCTCCAACCTGGTGCCTGTGAGTTGCCCGCTAAACATTCTATAAATAGCCCTAACTTGCCGTCGGAGTTCCAGACTTCGGAAAAAATTGTATAATATTGCGACCTTTTCAACTAAACGTTTCAATTTGAACTTTTGCCTCTACAAAATTACCCAACTCTTTTTGATTATACGCTGTCATTTGCGTTGCGTTTGTGAAACATCAAATGGCAAACGCTCAAAAAGCGGAACAATGATCTGAGCAGCGCATTATTAGCTCGGGCCAAAAAACAGATCGCGGCCAAAGCAGCTGTGCGGGCTGATCTCGATCACGCGAACATTAGGCTATTACACAGAGCTGCGCGATCAACTGAGAACGAAGCATTTAAATTCAGCGCAGAATTCTCTATCTCTATCTCTATTATAAACCCACAAATGACTATGTGATTTAAGCTTGTAAAAAGCCAGATGAAACATCGCTGATATTCTCAACATATTGACGCAAAAAAAAACAAAAAAAACAGGCGAAACATTGTTCCGAGAACAAACCAGTTAGAAGACATTTCACACCAAAACTTATGAATTAACTTTAGTAAAACAAACTTTTTTGGCAGAAATGTGCCTGTAGGCCCTATTCATATTAAAAATGCTGTTATATTAATATAGTCATGTATTAAATGTAGCCTAATGCAGTAATGTTTTGTTTAGAAGTTATGGCAGTTTATTTTATTTTTTTTTCATTTATATTTATACTAAATGTTTGGGCTACTGTTTTTGATAATACATACAATAGGTTTATAGAAAATCAACAAAAAAAAAATCAATCATGAATATTTTCATAATTTTTCAGAAATAGTTTTTTTTTTTTTACGCTTGTAAGTCTGAACCAGAATATCAAGATATTTTATTATTTCCCATATGATGGTGAAAAGTAAAAAAGCTTCGCCATGTTATGTATAATAAATATTGGAGTATAACAAATAAAAATTCCTTCTAGATTATTTGATCCCTTGAGGTATGGCCCTCACACACAAAAAGGTTGGAGACCCCTGGTATATAGTAACTATATGTTTTATAATTACAAGTTTGTGTAATTTGGGGTTACTGTGACATTTCATTATTTGTATTTTATGGCATTACATTTTTTGTTTTTATTTAAAGGCTGAGGCTTCATTAATAAACACAACCCCAATTATCATCATTGGTTTTGAGATGTTACTTGCTGTGAATACCTTGTCTGATAGGCTACAGTATTGTGGCATATAGTATCAGGACATCCTGGCTATAGTGCAGTGTGCACGTCGCACATGGCTAGAGGCGAATGGTCGGATGATGGGCCTATTTGGGAGAAAGTCCAGGGCTGTTTTTTAGCCCCAGTCCGTCCCTGTAAACCTGTATACTTCATTTACATGCTTTGTTCCGAGTGTATCCACCTATTTATTAACTCCAAAACAAATGTGACTAATAATACTAATTCATGATTTCTCCTTTTGAAATGTTAATACAAAAACAGCAAAAGCAAGTCATTGCTACCACATCTTCCTATTTCTGAAGATGAACTGCTCAGTTTGGGCTAAGTAAACGGCATCTGCCATACAAGCTGGCCGCATGATGCAATGCTACAAACTTCGCCTCATGATAAGAATCTAAAAAAGATTTCTTCATTATGCCGTACCTACACCGCTAGCATGCTCATTTATAATAAAACAAATTTAACAAGACAGACAGCAACAGTACAACATCTAATGCTTTGAAAGGTTCATAAATGGCATTCGTCAAAATCGTCAAATCTTAACTGTTACATTACCGAAACGTGCAGTCTTTTCGATTAAACCATGTTACTTCACTGCCGCAGCAGAGATGTCTTCCTCCGCTTACCATGGCCGCTACTCTGTGGGATAAAGAATGGGCCTTCAAAAGCATTCTCTTCTATTGCAATAACTCCACTGCAGTCTATTGCATCAACAAATGCAGAACAAGTTCCTCCGAACTAATGCAACTCCTCAGACTGCTAATCTGGTCTTATGCTTGCAATTATTTCATAAATAAAGCAGAACATATAGCAGGATTTAAAATCCAAATTGCTCTCTTTCAAATTCTGCCTTTCAGAGATTTAGGAAATTAGCTCCATATGCAGGCCCGTCATGCACGCCAGTGCCTCTACGTGGACCTGACATCCGAGTAAATCTTCCTCTCAATCACACCAATTTATCCACAAACTAATTTTTGCCAACTAAGTAATTACAAACTAAGCCGACAAATTCCCTCCTTATCAAAAGCATCCAAATATCTGAACCCATCCCTTTAGATTTTCGTCACTCGTAGGGCCCTATTTTAACTATCTAAGCGCATGGCCTAAAGCGTAGGGCGCAAGTTCACTTAGGGCGTGTCCGAATCCACTTTTGTTAGTTTAACGACGGGAACAATGGTCAGCGCGCCAGGCACATGGTCTAAAAGGGTTGTCCCTATTCTCTTAATGAGTAATGGGTGTGTTTTGGGATTTGCGTGCATTAAACCAATCAAAGTCTCATCTCCTATTCCCCTTAAATACCAGTTGCGCTCGCGCCATGGCAGATTCGCTATTTACTTGATGGAATTTGATAGTGGAAAAACCAAAGCCGTCTCCAGAGCGCAAACGGAACTGTTCGTGTGTGAGTTAAAAGTGTGCAAGCAGACCATCTACGGCAGAGGTCCTTGATTAGCTGGTTGAGCCTGGTTCAGGTGTTTGATTAGGGTTGGAGTGAAACTCTACAGGACAGTGGGCCTCCAGGAGCAGGGTTGAAGACCTATGATCTACGGAAAAAAACGGATTCCACCATATCTTTATGTACACAATAATAATCTTTTACATTGTAATCCTTTTCATTTTAATATTTGGCATGTTTGTGTGCTGCTGTGCACCCCTGTGTGTTTAATAAGCAGAATGTACACACGTTGTGGACCCGCCTATAGGCGCACACATTACTAACGCGCTCTTTAAATAAAACATAATAATATTGTGCCATTGACTTTCCAGGTTTCAGTTGGTCAATGATGAGTCTATTTCTGTTGCCTCAAAATAGCAACGCACCAACAATGCGCCAGAACACACCTTGTTTTCAGACCAGCACACCCATGGGCAAACAAATGGGCGCAAATGAATTTGCTATTTAAACAATGTGGCGCAGGACGTGAAAAATGACAACTGCGTCAGACTGAAACTACCAAAAAACACTTGCATCGCGCTTGCCGCTGCATTGCGCCAGGAGTAAGATAGGGCCCGTACAGTGTTAAGCAAACTGATTATTTCTCCTCTGTTCAGGTAGTCACTAAGAAAACACCACCAGAATAATCAACACTCTATTCATCCTCACATTCTTCTGATTTCTCAGATGCGCAGAATCTAATTGCAGTTCTAAAATTTGATCCGCAGATCCATTTAGTCTTTCTCCAATCTTTAAGTACTATACAGAGACACTATCCACTTTAATTTCAAGCATTGCAAAACGGATCAGTTAATGAGCAACCATTCAATATTGTTAATTTACCCACACCCCTCCAACCTAACATTCTGTTTCCTTATTTTCAGCTCACAAAAGTTCCATAATTTTATTTCCTGCTGATCCCCTCGTCGTTGGCGACAATAATACTCCCATCTCTTTAAAAAACATTCTTTCAAAACGCTCTCCAGACAGACAATTTCAAACTAATGACACAGACAAGCTCACCAATTACCCATTCAGCAATGTAGCTGCTGCGCACGTGTTCAGTAATCAATCAATTCCACCTGCACTCCTCCTTACCTATGCAATTGCAGAATTTATTTTCCCCCTCCACCCTATAGCTCCGTCAGCCTATCTCCGTTCAAGTGCTGCGAGCCCACCTAGCATGGGTTTCCCTTCAGGTTCTCCAGGAGCACTAATATCGACAATGGTAAGTTTAAATTGTCTCCAGTGTTATGAATCGGAAATCAGTCGGAGCTGCAACAGGCAAGGCCCTGGCCACGGACTTAATGATGAGGTGGTGACGCGTTCATGTAACCAGTGGGTGACGTCGCTGTCAATTACACACTAAAAAACTGTCACAAAGAACCGGCAAAAGTAATGATTATGAATGTGACAAATATAGCAAGGAG
The DNA here is from genome assembly GCA_021464565.1 of Rutilus rutilus. Lineage (NCBI taxonomy): Eukaryota > Metazoa > Chordata > Actinopteri > Cypriniformes > Leuciscidae > Rutilus > Rutilus rutilus. The sequence continues at coordinate 48,643,191 of JAJAQA010000004.1, forward strand.
ACATTTTAATAGTTTATTAATAAACTAGTGTTTTCTGTGTCAGTGTCGGTTGACGATGCTGACTTGCCATGTTCGCAGTAGTGAACGCGCCTCTAGAGAGAAATGCACATTTCATACGATACGGATTACATAAGCAGAGAGTATAGCCAACTGTTTCTTTTCATTTTGAATTGTTTTGTTTGATTTAAACATTTCAAGCTTTCTATATATATATTTCTCATCATGTCGGTGAGGCAAGTAGCCTATACTACTCTGAGTTTCGATTCATTTATAATACGAGCTCCAGTTCACAGGCAACTCTAGTGATCGCTCTGGCGCTTCCATGTCCTGATGTCGGCTATATTTGCTTCTTATTTTTTAAATCCAGGCAATTTGTTGATGAAACACTGATTAAAATTAAGATACAATTTATACAAAACGAAATTTACTTTAAAGAAAGGCTTTCTACAAAAAACTTAATGAAGTGGTCAAAATCATGTCTAACTCACTCAATATGTCTCCCGATATATTGCGCATCTTATGATCCTATCTTACTCATACTGTTCCCTTTTCATATAATCAACATAGATGAAATTTAAAAATAACATTATATATTTAAACATAAATTTGAAACTAGATAGCCTATGTTTCCTTTAATGGCTACAACACGTATAGCCTATTAAAGTACAGAGAAATTTAATGTCGGACCGGTATTTGAGCGAACACGTTTTACCAGTGAGCATGTGGGGCGATTTTTGAGTAATAATCGAATAATTCCCAGCGATCATCGATATTATTTTTGCTTGAAATGCCCATCCCTAATAAAGTTAGAGTTGTGTGATATACAGTCGTAATTGCATGTATAATAGAATTGTGAGATAAACTCGCAAATGAGTGCAATTTTTTTTTTCAGAATTGTGAGATAAAAAGTTGCAATTATCTTTTATTTATTTTTATTCTGTGGTGGAAACAAGCTTCCATATGATTCTGATTGCTTTTAGAAGGAAAAGCTGTCCATAAATGCTGGTCTAGGATCAGTTCTCTCCGTAATAAAGAATATTGGCAATCCTCTCGTTATAATAAGCAGTAAGACATTCGTTGTGCATCAGCTTAACTGATAATGAACTGACAAATTGTATAACCGCTTTATTATTATAAAATGAGCACTCTATGCAAGTTTCCTGCCATGCCAAATCCTGTAAATGGTAAATGTTTTTAAAGGGGAATCGCATATCCTCATGGTGTTGGTTCACCCTCCGCCTATGATTAGAAAATGTATTTTTAAAATAAAAAAAATGTTACATTTTACTTTGTGTTCTGGCATTGTTATAATATAGAACTTGGTCTATTTCTGTTTTATTAGGCTAAATACAGGATGTTATTGTTTTGGTGAATGTCTGTTCTGGTGATCATAAAAAAGTGTGCCCTCCCCCATGAAAATTAAATGCCCCCCATTCTATTCTGGCGATGGCCCTGAGTACATCTCTCTCATGACCGCAGTAGTGATGTTGGCAACTGGTCTCATGCCAGCTTTCAGAGTAAACTTCATTTATCACTGCCACAACAGTGATTTCAGCCACAGCTCTCACACCAGCTTTCAGAGTACTTTTCTCTCATTACCACAGTAGTGATTTCAGCAACTGGTCTCACACCAGCTTTCAAAGTGTTTTTCTCTCATTACCACAGTAGTGATGTTGGCCACTGGTCTCACACCAGCTTTCAGACTACATTTCTCTCACTACCACAGTAGTGATTTCAGCAAGTGGTCTCACACCAGCTTTCAGATTGAACTTTGTTTCTCACTGCCGCAGCAGTGATTTCAGCCACAGCTCCCACACCAGCTTTCATAATAAAAATGTATCTTGCTGCCGCAACAGCAATTTCGCACCAACTTTCAAAGAAAATTATATTTCTAACTGGCACAACAATGATTTCTCACTCCGCTCGCAATAACCTCCATTCTTTTCACTGCCACATCAGTGATTTCTACCCCTGCTCCCCGCAGGAGCCCCTTCGTTTTTTCTTAGCTTCCACAAGAGATTGACCCCATGAGCCACTGTATATTTCTCCATAGTGACTTCAGCGAAATATTCTACTCATCTTTGAGGGGGAGAGGGCTTAATGTCTTAAGTCTTTTCTACCTATACCTATATTGCCAAACCATTCACGGTTTATTGCCCAGCTTGCTGTCTTTGCAATACTTTTTCAAGCCTCCTCCAAGGACGGCAAGCCAAGTTAGTTTACTATTAATCTTTAAGGCTGAATGGGCAGGCAAACTAGTGAAAAGGTTATCTATTTATGACAAGTGTGCACAAAACAAAATTGTCCATGTTAATTTTCAAGGTATAACATACCGTAAAACTTTAAATAATAGCCGAGTCCCAAATAGACGCCTGTCTCCTTTAAACGCCTGGTGTGACGACAGGTTTGGGTAAATAAAGGCCGGTCTCAAATAGAGGCCTGGGGCCCTATCTTGCACCCAGCGCAATTGACTTTGTACACTGACGCATGTATCATTCCTATTTTGCACCCGTGCAAAGCGGACTTTTCCCTCCACAGAAGCACGTCGGTTAACTAGCAAATACACTTGCGCTCCCCGGGGCGGTTCAGCGCAAAGAGGAGGCGTGTTCCGGCGCAAACGTTCCCTCATGCTATTTTGCAGGTTTAGAAAACAATTCCGCCACTGACTTTAGACTAGGTTTTTCCTGGTCAGTGGCGGAATTGTTTTCTAAACCTGCAAAATTGCGTTGGGCATGTTATTCATGCTATTTTAAGGGCGCATGCTTGGCCATAATCAATGTAGCGTGTGCACAACGCGCATTACAATTTGATGCTCTCATCTACACAGAAGCAGCCGTTTTCATTTTTGCAAATCATACATTATTACTAGGAAAAATATTAGGTCTTGTAGGTCTTGATAAGCCTAGGGCTTCTACGTATCCCTTTACGAACAGTGTGATTATTATGCAAAAAAAAAAAAAAAGGTTTTGTTTTTCTTGATTTTGTTTTATTTTTCTTGATGGATATTTAATGTGTTGCTGTCTTTGGTTTAATTTATTTTTTATTTGTTCGAAATAAAGATTTCATTCATTTATTCATATTAATACACGAGGGAAATCATTGTTGTGTCCATGAAGATGTGAAAATAAAATAGGCATAAATCTAGCTTACACATTTAATCATACGCCCAAATTATCATACGCCTGTTTAACCGAAGCTAATTTGGGTGTGTTTGTTTCTCCATCCCCAATGTTACTTCTCTGTGTTTTACGGCCGTGACGAGGACGTCGGTCTCCTCGGCTGTGAACCGCTCCTGGCGCGCGCCTGGCAAATCCGCCGTTATAATAGGAATCCGCTTAGAAAAAGCGCGCCTGCTCTTAAAGGGAATGTGAGATGTCGCTCTGATTGGTTTATTTCACGTTACGCCCAAACCACACCTATGAATAATGAAGCTACTTCAGACCAACCCCTTTTAGATTTGCGTCGGGCGCAAGAGTAATTTATCCCGCCGGGAAAATAGCAACAGCGCCGAGACCCGCCCACAAAGTTACTTGCGCTTTGCGCTTTGACACTTGCGTTTCAGATCGTTAAAATAGGGCCCCTGGTCTGTTTTTTAGTATCAGGTTGTATTTGATCTTCTCAAACCCGTCAGATCGTCTGTTCTATGTTTTGATTAGATTTCACGTGACAGACACAACAACAGTTCATGAACGACTCATCACTATGGCAACATAACAAAGAGGTTAACAAACTTTCTTTTAGTCTTCAGTTTTTCTTAATTCTCTCAATACCACCATGGAGACAAAAAGAAAAAAGTATGATTTGACATTTAAGCTGACAGTTGTCAAAATTTGCAGAACAAAATTCGGCAAGACATTTCTCGGTTGATCCAAAGAGAGTGCGAGAATGGCGTAAAAATAAAGCTGAACTGCAAAAGGGCCAGACTGCGAGGTGGAGGGAGGAAGAAGGCCAGTGAAGAGCTGGAGGTGAGCGTGTGAGTGGATCCACAGCATGCGGGCAAAGCATCTCAGAGTCTCACATAAAATGATCAGGGCCAAGGCAAAATAAGTGTATGCAACAGTGAGTGACGGCAGGGATGAGGAGAGTTTTACTGCGAGCGCTGGCTGGCTGGACAAATTTCTGAAGCGCAACGACTTTTCAGTCAGAAGACGCACAACTGTGGCCCAGAAAGACGCCAAGCACTTCACTGAGAAACTGGTAAATTTTGTCACATACACAACGCGGATTATTAAGGCAAAGAAAATACAGCCGAAAAACATTATAGCCATGGACGAAACAGCGGTGTGGTTTGATATGGTGGGCTCTACAACGGTGGATGCAAGAGGTGCACGCAGTGTTCCACTGAAAACCACAGGCCATGAGAAGAGCCACTTAACTGTGGTGTTGGCTGCGAAAGCAGACGGGACCAAATTGAAACCTTACATTATCTTCAAAGGGGGGATCAAGGAGGTGAAATTAATGCAAAATATCAGTGGGGTGGTGGTGGCCACGTCCAAAAATGGATGGATGAACGAGGAGCTGACTGCAGACTGGCTTCAGAGAGTGGTGGGAGAGCTCAACTTCGCCCCTCGTCTCCTAGCCTGGGATTCATATCGCTGTCATATCAGCGCAGCGACCAAAGCTGAGCTCAAAAGGGGCTACAACATAACCACGGCTGTGATACCCGGTGGCTGTACAAAGTACATACAGGCCCCTGACGTCGTATGGAACCAACCATTCAAAGCCAGCCTGCACGAGTCCTATGACAACTGGATGGCAGGGGATGTGGACAAAGAGTACACAGCTGGAGGAAATATGAGGGCCCCAGCTCGTCACTTGTTGGTTTCCTGGGTACTTCAAGCGTGGGAAAAGCTGGATACGGAGCGGCTGAAAAATTCCTTTAAGGTATGCTTGCGCGCGCGTGCACGTGTGTGTGTGTGCGAGGGAGAAAGAGGAGATAATATATTTCATTAACTTCGGGATGTTATCCTTAGGTATGTGGCCTGACAGTAGCTTCTGATGGAAGTGAGGATCACCTTATCCATTGTTTCAAAGAGGGAGAGCCGTGCACATCTGGGCGGGAGCTGTTAGTGCAAGCAAGGCAGGCAGAGTTAGCGGAGGCTGGAGAGGGAGAAGTGGAGGAGAGCGACGTGGAGGAGGAATTCGCCAATGAACTTGTAATTGAGGATTGTGGGGATGATGATAGTGATGAATAGAGTAATTTTCTATCACATGATTGCAGTTGTTTTACAGGGTAGCCTTCATTCTTTCTTGTTGATATGTTTCGGGCAACAAGTTCATATGCTCGATGGATTTTAGCGGTAACTTATATTGTTCTGCCCATTGCTGTCACATCGTTTCGTTTTTTATGCTGCCAATAATCTAAGACATTTCTTACACTAAATGATTTGTTTAACACATTCGTTTAGGGTAACTTGTATTGTTCTGCCCATTGCTGTCACATCGTTTCGTTTTTTATGTTTTTTTTTTTGTATGCTGCCAATAGCCAAAGACATTTCTTACATTAAATGATTTTTTAAACACATTCAAATTAATTATAAATAAAATGTAATATAATGTGGTAACCTCCAACTGTCATGCTTGAACATTCTCAACACTAAATTAAAGGCCTGTCTCTTATAGACGCCTGTCTCAAATACAAGCCGGTGCAGTTCGGCGATTTGGGTAAATAGAAGCCCGGGCTATTATTTGAAGTTTTACGGTACTCCAGAATATCAGCACATATACTGACCCATAATGTCTACTTGACCTGTAGCTCGTATCACAACTAAACTGTGTTGACGGTTATCATCATCATGACAGAGCCCATAGCATTTGATCTGATCTTGATGCAACAAATTGTCCAGCTTATTGTATAACTAAAATAATATATTATTTATGAATATTTAGCCTGCATAGAGCTAATTTAGTTAATTATTTCATCCTGTGTCACCTCAGTGTCTTCAGTTGACAGTCTGGATCCTGCAGTAAATCACTGAGCTCCTTCACTCCTGATTGTCCAGGATCATTTCCTGTGAGATCCAGCTCTATCAGGTGTGAAGGGTTTGATCTCAGAGCTGAAGCCAGAGCTTTATAACCTTCTTCTGTCACTCTGCAGTTAGAGAGTCTAGAACAGAGAGGAAAATATTCAGCTGATTAATCAGTTAAACCTGAACAATATAAATCTGAATGATCGCTCTTCCAGTCGCCTCTACAATAAGGAAGCCCCTCTTTCTGGTGGTCTACGGCACATTCAGTGGTGTTTCACTGGCGTATTGCATGGATAAGTGCAGCAATTCCCCACGTGGCGCTTCAGCATAAAGAGCAGTTTCCCTATGTTATGTTCGCTAGTTTCCAATATTTTTTATGGCTGTAAGGAAAATGAGGAAGAGAGCCAAAGAACTCTTCCTGTGAACTAACATAATCAAGAACAGCAGCTATGACCATCTCCATGGTAAGCCCTGTCCCTACCATCCCGTTGGCATGAAGGACTAGCATTTTGGGCATTCGTGGGGTCATAGGGAAGTTACGAATTGGGGACCCCATTTGTTAGCCCCCTGATGGAGGGAATAGAGACGTTATGTACCTCCTGCCACAACCCTGAACTATCCCACTGAATGGCCGGGACCCTGTCTCGGCTCCTCAGCATAAACCTGAATGAGTGGATGTGTGCCGCCATCTTATACAGCCGTATGTACGGGGGAGTTGCTGGGCATGCAAATTCCACTGGCCATTTTTCTAGAACTCAGAGGTGATTGGAACTGACCCCATTTCTCAGTCTTTAACATAATGTCTCTGTTTCCTCTATTAGGGAATGAGGCGTACATTAGTAACCAAGAATTTCTCTTGCGCTGTTGTCTCCAGCATCGCTCTGTCAGTCATCGAGCCTCACTCTCGTCATGTGACTCCTGTGGCTCAACTTACCTCAGTATCTCTAATTTACACTTCTTCAGCCCAGTGCAGAGCAGCTTCACTCCTGAATCCTGCAGATTATTATTGTTCATGTTCAGCTCTTTCAGATTGGCATCTGATCCAAGAACTGCAGCCAGAGCTGAACAGCTTTTGTCTGTTAAGTTACAATCATTTAACCTACAAGGGAAATAAATCACATCACAGAATTAGATGGAGCACATTCAATACTTTTTTCAAAAAATAAATATTAAATATATTTTCCATTATAATTTTTTTACATAAACTAAGCATTTAAAATATCAAATTATTGGGAGATACAGTAACAACCGATAATGTATTAGTAATGTATAATGTATGTATAGCCTGTTTTATAAAAATATCAATGTTTTATATTATAACCTTTCAAAATTTCAGAAAGATTTCATTTTTCATTTTGGCAATATAAATAACATATGTACCAAATAGCATTCTTTCCCCCAGTTTGGGTATATGAATAAAATATATACTTTTTTCCCCTCAAGTATGAGTATGAGCTAATATATAATTCTATATAAATCATAACAGTCTGGTGTATCATATAATGTAAAACATGCAAACATTTTTACAAGGTATGTTATATTTTTTCTAAAGGTTTGATAAACTGTCTCCACTTAAAAAAAAAAAAAAAAAAATATCAGACTATTATTTCATATATCTCAGGCTTTACAGGGATAAGTTCATGTTCATGATGAGGAATCACTATAGAGTAATGTAGATGAAGACATTTTCAGATGAGAGCAAAACATGACAAAATATATTAAAAGACTCACAGAGCTCTTCTGGAGGTTTTGATGACTGCCGATAATCTAATGAGACACTCGTCTGATTTCTTGAATTTCTGAAGCTCAAACTCCTCCAGCTCTTCCTCTGATGTCAACAACACAAAGGCTAAAGCAGACCACTGGGCAGGTGAAAGGTCACCAGATGAGAGACTTCCTTTGCTAAGGTGGGTCTGAATCTCTTTCACCAGAGTTTGGTCGTTCAGTTCATTCAGACAGTAGAACAGATTGATGGATCTCTCTGGAGGAAGATCATCTTCTAATTTCTGCTTGATGTACTGAACTATTTCCTTGTTGCTCTGGTCATTGCCGTCTTGCTGTGTCAACAAACCTTGTAAGGGTCGTCGATTGGACTGGAGTGACAGACCGAGGCGGAAGCGAAGGAAAATGTCCAGGTGTCCATTGTCACTCTGGAGCACCTTGTCGTCTTGCTGTGTCAACAGACCTCGTAAGAGTCGTCGATTGGACTGGAGTGACAGACCGAGGAGGAAGCGAAGGAAAAGGTCCAGGTGTCCATTGTCACTCTCGAGCGCCTTGTCCACTGCAGTCTTGAGAAAATCAATCATGGTTTCATTTCTGTTTTCCTGTTCTGTAGACTCATGATCAAACACACTTGTCTTGTTGATGTCTAGAAACAGATGTGCATAAAGGGCTGCAATAAACTCTTGAATGCTCAAGTGAACAAAGCAGTACATGGTACCAAGAACGATCCCTGTTTCCTCCTTAAAGATCTGGGTACACATGCCTGAGTACACTGATGCCTTATAGACGTCAATACCACAGGCTTCCAGGTCTGTGTCATAGAAGATCAGGTTGTTTCTTTCCAGCTGATGAAATGCCAGTTTCCCCAGTGAAAGGATGGCGTCTTTATCCCAGGAAACATCTGGTGTGTATTCTCCATCATACTTTCGGCGGCTCTGCTGGATCTGAAAGCAGAGAAAGTGTGTGTACATTTGTGTCAGGGTCTTGGGAGTGTCTTCAGTGTTTGATTCCTGCAGTGTTTTAGAGATCTCATCAGCCTGAGTGTTTTTCACATCATTATTTCTTTTCTCCTCCAGAATGTTCTGGAGAACCGTGGCTGAAATCCAGCAGAAGACTGGGATGTGGCACATGATAAAGAGACTCTTTGATTGTTTAATGTGATCTATGATTGTGTTGGCCTGATTCTGATCAGTGAATCTTTTTTTGAAGTACTCTTGCTTTTGTGCGTCACTGAATCCTCGTATCTCTGTCAGCCGGTCGATACAGTCAGGAGGAATCTTACTGGCAGCTGCTGGTCTGGTGGTGATCCAGATGAGAGCAGAAGGAAGCAGATTTCCCTTCATGAGGTTCGTTAGGAGAACATCCAGAGAGGCTGGTGACGATACATCACGCCACGTCTCGTTACAATCAAACTTCAGAGGAAGGCGACATTCGTCCAGTCCATCAAGGATGAAAAGCACTTTGAATTGATTCCTTCTTGTAAGGTTCAGTCCTTTTGTCTCTGGGAAAAATTGAGTTATAAGGTCCATCAAACTTAGTTTTTCTTTCTCCTTTAAGTTCATCTCTCTGAATGGAAGAGGAAATATGAAGCTGATATCTTGATTTTCTTTTCCTTCAGCCCAGTCCAGAACAAACTTTTGCACAGAGACTGATTTCCCGATGCCAGCGACTCCTTTTGTCAGTACAGTTCGGATCTCCTCGTCTTGTTCAGGAGCTTCAAACAAATTTGTGCATTCAACCTGTATCTCTTGTGCTTCATGACGCCTGGAAGCAACTTCAATCTGTCTCACCTCATGTTCAGTATTGACCTGTTCACTGCCACCCTGAGTGATATAGAGATCTGTGTAGATGTTATTCAGAAGTGTGGAGTCACCTTGCTTCGCAATTCCTTCAAACACACATTGATACTTCTTCTTTAGGCCACATTTCAGCTGAGGAATGAAGAACAGCTCTTCTAAACACAGGAACAGAAAATAGATAGTTTTAGTCTTAATTTTCTCTCCTACATTTATAAGAGACAATCAGACAGATGATCATGAGTCTCTTACCTTCTAGAGCATCAGCAGCTTCATCTTGCTTCATCTCTCTCAGGTAATGTAGTGTGAGATCAAGAGCTGATTCTTTGATACTGGATCTGTTCTCAATAAAGTCCTTCACAAAGTGTTGTGTGTTCTCTTTTTGTAATATTTTCTTAAACTTCTCCAGTTCATTCTTCAGAAATGTGATTATTTTGCTCTCAAGATCCTACAAACAAAAGTAAGAGAAAAGACACAATTTAAACCAAATTTACATCTACATTTGGTCAACACAATTTATTCAATAACTATTATATCTATAAAAAAAAAAAAATCCAGTTAAAAGACTAACATGTTAACCAGCTGTTATTTGTAACAAATAGAAAAATAAAAAATATATACTTGCTTCAAAGGAAAAATTGTGATCTAGAGGAATTAAATTTGTTTTTCAATAACATATTTGTTTTTTGTAAATATTAAACATTTATAAAAATGTGTTTTCCTACCTGTAAGATTCCTAGAAGATTGTCTTTGAAATTCTCGTGGTTCCTGTGAGTCTGAACGTCTGAGTCTAATGTCTCATATTGAAGCCTGTAATCAAATAAATAAAATAAATACTGATTTTCCGGGCAAAATATCACAGAAAGAGAAATAAGCATTTGCTGTGAATACTAGGGGTGTCCCCGACTATGGATTTTCATAGTCGAATCAGAATCGTTAAATCTTGTCTATAGTCGACTAATAGTCGAATCATGTGAATGGGGGTGGGGCTTTAACATTGCAAAGCCGCGATGTACAGAAAATCACAAAGATATAGAAGAAAATGTATAAAAACATTTTGAATCAATAAAACTAAGAAATAACATAAATATCTCCAGAAAGGCCACACTGCACACAGAATTTACATTTCACATGCAAATCAAATTAAATCGGCTAAATTACCTGTGCGAGCAGGCTCTAAGTACAGCACAACATCGATGCACCGAAAAAATGAACAATTAATTTACAAAATGTAATTAGAACAGAATATACTTTTCTAATACATAAAAATACAAAACGAAATAAATCAGAATCAAGTCACAACACGAGGAGCAAATGTGTGCAAAATGCCTAAAGTGCAGGGGAACATATATTCAAAACACAAGCCACAAATAGTTAGATTAGATTACCCTGACAGATCAATAAATAAAATAAAAATAAAAATAAAAAAGAAATTATTAAAATAACGAGAGTTAGTCAGAATTGTCAACTTTGTCTTTTTAACTGCAGAAACAACAATAAATGCTAAACTGGAGTGGCAGTCTTTTTAGCTAAAAATGTTCACAGCATCCAAAAATCAAATTAGAACCGGCTGAAAGTTTTGAAATCACTTGTACCCTATACCTGATCGAGAGAACAAATCCAGTCTTTCACTCTGTCTGTGTCCATTGGAGTCTTTTTAAATTGTGCGCGCGGATAAAATACATTCTAAAACACTTAACGTGAAAAAAGTTTAACGACTTAATCTCCTAAAATAGTTCAATTAAAATATGAAAACGCTTTACTATAGTAGGAACGCATTGCGTTCATATTCTGGGTTCATCTGCTTATCTGCACATAGTATGGTTTCTTAATAAAGTGTGTAGGCCTACTGTGTACATGCATTAAGCCACGTTAAAGTGCCTTTTAAGCGTTTTAAAAGCTTTTTTCACGTTAAGCATTTTAGAATGTCCCGTGGAAAACCAACGTGTTAACGTTGGCAGGCAGAAGTGCGATCATGGTTTTCCTGATGCTAAATCCAGCCTTGGAGAATATCCTTTCTGATGGTGTACATCCACACTTTAGATTTTCTTATCCCAGACATTGTTAAAGATTTAAATCCTTGCCGCGAAGACGCTCCTCTGTCGGTCACGGATTGAAAGTGAAACTAAAATCTCACGAGGTGTTTGGATTTATTCACGCACGATAAAAAATATTTATTAAAAGCTTCTTTCTTTGCACATTTTTATATACAGCATTATCATAATAGGCTGAATATTAACGTATTGACAGAAAACCGGTAGTTCTATGTGAAATCAGACATAGAGCGCCCTCATGTAGCCAAAGTGGCATGATCCTCGTTTCATAACACCTCTGCGAAGATTCGACCGTGAGATCGGTAGTCGAATCAGGCTCCTCCAATCGAAGCATCGAATCTTCGACTATTCGGGGTCACCCCTAGTGAATACTCTAATAAATATTTGATCGGATTTATGATAAATATTTGATCTAAAAATGTTTCATGATTGGTATTCACTGATATAACTTTTAAACACAGTCAACGTGTGACAAAAAATTAGAAACTCATGAAATACCTTTTATTAGATGATGGTGTTTTCTCACTGAAGTCTGGTGGTACTCCATCTTTAGACCGATCACTCTTCAGAGACACAGAGCTGGACACATGTGAGCCTGATCTTACACTGATGACACAAAGAACAGAGAGAAAACACTTTAGTAAAGAAGATACTTTAGTCTCATTTGAAAAGATGTAATATTGCAAATAGTAATTAAATGCAGTATAGCTGTGCATTTGTCCATTTATGACTACAGGCGGATGGATAAATATATACATGTTTAGTTTCATGATCTATTTTCCATAGTGAATTAGTGAATTTTCCATAGTAAATAGTGTGTCTCCTTGTGGCTGCCTGTGTAATTGTGTTACTAAATGAGTTTCATAAGGTTCCCAGGAATTGAGTTTTATTGAGACTTATTGTTTTATTCAGTCAAGATCAATCATATACACCACTGTGGACAAATAATACAACAATATAATGTAATGTAAACACACAAAATACCTTTTATTAGATGATGGTGTTTTCTCACTGAAGTCTGGTGGTACTCCATCTTTAGACCGATCACTCTTCAGAGACACAGAGCTGGACACATGTGAGCCTGATCTTACACTGATGACACAAAGAACAGAGAGAAAACACTTTAGTAAAGGAGGATCAACTGTGTGTGAAACACATCTGTGTCTTTATCTAATCCTCCACAGAAATACACACACTCACACAATTTACTGTTTAATAGTTAACTACTATTTTATTTACTGGCTCACATTAGTTAAACGAGTTCTTTATGAGTGAGATCAGACATGTTAAAAAATACTTCACTCTAATTTATGAGAACATGTCAAGTTTTTGTTTATTGACAGAAATAGAGAGCAGAAATGTCTGTGCGACACAGTTGTGTTAGCATACTTGAATTAAATTAAGTGTATAGTTGTTTCCTAATGTCTGCCAATAATTTTATGATCTAAAAACTAAAGTCATTTATTTGGAGTAATTCAGCATCTAGAAGGTTATTAACAAATTATTACCTGTGATATTTTCTATAGAGCAAACAGGGCTTTATAGACAATGTCAGAGTTAATTTAAGAAGTTAAAAATTGAAGTTGTGCAAATATAAATCAATGCTTAAAGTTGTGTTATTGACAGAGAAACACAAAGTCCAGTAGAGTTTAAACTGATGAAAACGGACGCAGTCTTACCTGTGTTTCTCTGAGAGACTCATCTGAGAGAGAGAGTCCTTTCCTCTTTCCTCTGACATACTGCAGCTAAACTGACACTGAAAACTGATCAGCACTGCTTTCTGAAAACACTCAATCCTTCAGCATCACCTGGAAATGACACCATTTTACACAGATGAAGAACATCTTATTTAAGACAATAATGAAGAATGCTGAGTTATCATCAACAACAGCAACAGCAAAAACAATCTATAAAATAAAGTGAGTTACAGACAAATATATTGCCATGTAAAATAACCGAATGGTCTTAATCATTTCTGATTGTTTAATGAGTTTAACTGACTCTAAATATTAATTCATTGGGGAACAGAAATTGTGTTTAAAACTTTGAGTGGGAAAATTTAACCCAATGTGTTATCTTCTCTATTACAGTTTATCATTTTACAATCATATTTACCCAATATTTATTAATTGTTGAATCGTTTGTCATTTAATCATTACTTCAAGTTCACAATGATGATTGATTTCATTACTTTTAAATGATCCTAAAATAACTGATTGAGTAAAAGTAACCTGAATTATAATAGACATACTGTATAACTACTAATCATAATTGTTATATATGAACTGAAATAATCAGTTTAATAACAGCAGATTGTTGTTCATTGCCGTCAGGCTTCATCTGTCTGTCTACTGTAAATGTCTGCTTCAAAAATACTTTCGATTTCACATCACAAAAACAACAGCCTAAAACTGAAGAGGAAATGGGAGAAAACTTTCAGAAACATGTTTGTTTTCAATAACCCTTTCTCAATAAAACGTTTTGTGTTTTAACTTCAAAAGATTGTAATGTCTTTCAGATTCTTCGTCTGTTCGGAGTAGCAGAAGAACAGCCTTCTGTAACTTCACATTTAAATCTCGCTTAATATACAATATAAAGTTCTTAATAATTACAAATGACTTTAATGGAGAATGTATTAAACTTACTTGCAGTCTTGTCCACTAAGAAGAGAGTTTATCAGTATTTTAAACTCAGTAACGCTTGTTGTCAGTCCGCGCGCGTCGTTCTCAGAATCTCTTGCTGGTCTCGATGGATTGTGGATTAAACTCATAAATGGCCGCGAGTGTTATTAGTGAGCAACAGGTTTAGGTTTCAGCAGTTTTACTTTCGTTTTCCTCTTCTTCGTGTGTTTTACAGGAGGGTTTGGAACAGCTGAACAGTTGCACACCGACACCTACTGCACTGGAGCGGGATATTATACCACATCTCTAAATCCTGTTTACCTCTGGGCTTCTTCGTAAAATAGTCACACTTAGCTTCCTCCCGCCCGAAAACGGGCGAAGCCTTAAAATTTTACTTTACTTTTTCCCAGGATAACCAATCAAATATATTTTTGTTCTATAATGTTTTCTGATTATTATTTAGAATTTTTTGAATTTTTTTATGATACTTTGCATTAATTATATAATTTTTATGAGCTATTTTTTTCCATTAGAATTAATATATATATATATTTATTTTATTTTTCAATAAATGCAACATTTCACATCAAAGTAGAGTGCAGGCCTAAAAAAAAATAAAAATTCAAGTGAGAAGAGCGCCATCTAGTGGCTTCAAAATGTATTAATTTGTGTCATGTCCTATAACCGCCTATAAGCGGCCTATAGCTTTTTTATTTATTTATTTATTTGATTTATTCCCATTTGGAAATACTTTTTTTTTTATTACTAAGCAACCACTGAATGGAACAACACAAATTATATATCATTTTAAAGCTTAGGATCTCAGCTTTTTAATACATCTAATTACATTTATTAACTCCTAACGAGTGCTGAGCAATCCCTCTAAAATCGAGTGTACCGCCAGCAGGCGCCACCTAGCTGCGAAAATATTCTTTACCATATTTAAAAAAAATCTTGCCTTGATTAACACAAAGTTGATGTCATTTGAAAGCTTAGAGTCTGAACTTTACAGTGAATGTATCCACTTTGAAAAACTCTTAAGTATTGCTGAGTTATTTGCTGATAAATAGAATTTCTTTTTTTTCATCTTCTATAAAATAATGTACTGCAATGTATCAAAAAATCATACAGCTCATGAAACATTCTCAGATAATTGAAAATGGCACTTCATTTTTTACAACATATTATTACAATTAAAATGAGCCCAAAATTAACATAATCTATTGATTTTATGACAAGATATTCTTCGTGGAGAAAAAATTGCCCATGAGGGGCTGTCAAAGACTGTACAAAAAGGCTATCTCTTTTCCAAATGCTGTAACTTTTGATTCCTTTATCCAAAAATTATCATTTTTTTATCCAGATGCAGCTAACATGTAGCTGAATTTTCACTGAATTTTCCTCCTACCTTATTTCCTTCCTGAGTTATTCTATGACAAATAAGAAAGATATGCAAAATCATAATAAAAATTATATATATATATATATATATATATATATTGTATTTTATCCGCTGTTTCTTGGCAGGACAATGTCCAAATGTAATGTAATTTATATTTTCAAAAATTTTAAAAAGAGTTCTTTCAAACGATACCTACCTTTTGACTCTCCTTGCTATAGTTTTGGAGTTATTATGATTATATAATTTTTATATAGTTTGGGGCAAAATTTGCTGTTTCAGTCTTACCAGTTCATTTCTCTCTGTGTGTGTGTGTGTTTGTGTGTGTGGGTGTGTGTGTGGGGGGGGGGGGGTGTCTTATTTGCACTCTTGATGTTTTAGAGTGTCACCCCTTCATTGCTGTACACTTTTTTTCAGCACAGTGGCTGATCTGTAGCTTGTACCACCAAAAGTTTCTCTGAGTTTTCCTATTTTTTCGTATTTCCCATTCATTTCCTATGTCGGCCGTTTTCGGGCGGGAGGAAGCTAAGTGTGACTTTTTTTTTTACGACCCTTTAACATATCAGAATCATCTCCTTGATTTTTTTTGTGTGTTCATATAGGTAATAAAAGTTTCACCCCCATCCGATGAAGCAAAAAAATTAAACAATTCGAAACGTTCAAGTTTTCTCCCGTTTTCGGGCGAAGAAGCCCAGAGGGTTAAAACCTCTTAAATAGACATTTCAACAGTGCATCTGTTATATTCCCTGTTTCTGGACTATTATCTAAGATGCTGGATATTGTAAATGACTGATATCCTGAGGTTTGTATTATACATTCAATCCTTTTGTTTTATATGTGGACATACTATTAATGTTCTAGTTTCTGCTCCCCGACACTCATCACATAAACCTGTATTATGAAGAATCTTTTCCTGTTTTTTTGTTTTGTTTGTTTTTTATAGCATTGCCTCTATGCTCTTGGCAGCCTGTCCTCTATCCACACAAATGATCCCATAATCCCATTATTATCCCACAATCAGGGCCACACAGAATCTGCCGACTTTTTTTGTGATTTATGTGCTGAATATTTGGAAAAATCTTACGGAATTATGCGGAATGGATTTGAAAATGTGTTAAACGGATCTTAGAGTATTGGAACTGAAAACATTACAAAATAAAATATAAAATCTTCACTTCTTAATTTTTATTTAAGGTTTACAATACAAATACAACAACTTTTTAAAACAAAACCAGATCTCTCTTATCGTCCATCCACTAAACGACGGAGGAAATATTACTTTATCAATTGTATTGTTCACAAATCATTAAATAAACAATTGCATATCATTCAACAATAGAGCTTAATAAATACCTACCTAAGTAAATGAAGTAATTAACTACTTTTAAAAGCTATAAATTACTTTTTTAAATAAATAAATAAATACCGGTGTGACATTCAATTACAGAACAGTTCAATAAATACATAAAAATATATTTAAATAAAATAGTAATTTACTATCGGTAGTGATTTAACATCAGAAAAAGTCATTTGACATCAGAAAAGCTACTGAATGTGTGTGGAGTTTGGAGCTTATTTTGAGTCTCTGCTGTTGAATTTGTCAATCAGCATCATTTTAACATTGTCCTCGGTTAGGCTGCGTCTGTGCTGTTAGAAGTGTAGAATAGTGGGGGATACGTATCACGCTAAAGCGTGTAATACACACGCTGGTCCACTAGCGTATGCGTGTCAATGTTACACTTTGCCTCCTCTAGGCGTGAAAATGACACGCATGATGAAGGTTGAGTACCAGCAGGGGGCGATGATTTCCTCAATGCCAACAACTCCACACGGACCAAAGAGAGAAGCGATATATTGCATTCTCCAAAATTCCCGCGTCAGGTCGGTCAAAGCCACATATTTTTATTATTCTGTCATTTAAGAAATCCTAACGTTGCTGTAGCCTAACGTTATATTTGTGTGTGTGTGTGTGTGTGTACTGTGGAGCTTTTTAATCTATGGTGCTGTTAACGTTACCGTGGTCAATAACGTTAATGGAAATAGATATTAATTGGTTAATTAATTAATCACAGAAAGCTGCAGTGACTGCATATTATGTTATATTAACATTATAAAAAGTTGTTATGGTCGATGGGAAGTAACTTTAGATAAACCCCGCTGCTTGATGATGATGATGATGATGATGATGATGTTGTTGATGATGATGATGATGATGATGATGATGATGTTGATGATGTTGATGATGATGATGTTGATGTTGATGATAATGATGATGATAATGATGATGATGTTGATGTTGATGATGATGAATGATGTTGATGTTGATGATGATGATGTTGATGATGATGTTGATGATGTTGATGATGATGATGATGTTGTTGATGATGTTGATGATGATGATGTTGATGATGTTGATGATGTTGATGATGATGTTGATGATGATGATGTTGATGATGTTGATGATGATGATGATGATGATGATGTTGATGATGATGATGTTGATGATGTTGAGGATGTTGATGATGATGATGTTGATGATGTTGATGATGATGCTGATGATGTTGATGATGATGATGATGATGTTGATGATGATGATGATGATGTTGATGATGTTGATGATGATGATGATGATGTTGATGATGATGATGATGTTGATGATGATGATGATGTTGTTGATGATGATGTTGTTGATGATGTTGATGATGATGATGATGATGTTGATAATGATGTTGATGTTGATGATGTTGATGTTGATGATGTTGATGATGATGATGATGTTGTTGATGATGATGTTGTTGATGATGTTGATGATGATGTTGATGATGTTGTTGATGATGATGATGATGATGATGTTGATGATGATGATGATGATGTTGATGATGTTGATGATGATGATGATGTTGTTGATGATGATGTTGTTGATGATGTTGATGATGATGTTGATGATGTTGTTGATGATGATGATGATGATGATGTTGATGATGATGATGATGATGATGATGATGATGTTGATGATGATGATGATGTTGATGATGTTGATGATGATGATGATGTTGTTGATGATGATGTTGTTGATGATGTTGATGATGATGTTGATGATGTTGTTGATGATGATGATGATGATGATGTTGATGATGATGATGATAATGATATATGCGCGGATTTCGATCCTGAAATATCGATCCTGATGTTGTATCTATTCTAAAGGATCTATCCACACATAAAAAACATCGATCCTAAGGTGTTTTTTTAAACCAGCAACTTTATTTATTTAGCACGAATTTATTTTATTCAGAAAGTATGCATTAAATTGATTAAACGTGACAGTAAAGGCTTTTGCATTGTTACACAAATATATATATTTCATGTAACGTTAAATGCTGTCCTAATAATTATGATGCTGAAAATTCAGCTTTGATCACAGGAATAAATTACATTTTAACATATTAAATGGAAAACAGATCGCCTGTTTTAAATTGCAATAATATTTCACAATATTTGTTTTTACAAAGATTTACTGCATTTTTGGTCAAATAAATGCAGCCTTGGTGAGCAGATTAGACTTCTTTCAATATTAAACATCTTACCGACCCCAAACTTTTGAAAAGTAGCGCACATGTAACATTTACTATAATTATGCTAGTTTGTGCTAAGGGTGTCACGTTGAATTATCGAATCAAAAAATGGAATCGTCGATGCCACGCCCCATATGTCACGTCAGCTCGGCTTGCCTGAATGCCTGTAATAGGTCAAATTCCTTTTCTCATTGCAGCTGCACAGCGAGAGCATCATAGCTCGTCTGGGCGAGCTGATTGGCTGTGCTGCGGCAACTGCACGAACCTGCACGCTTGGCGCCCTGCCAACCTCGAGCGCGCCAATTTGGACGCGGCTGAAGTGTATACATTTTTTTATCGAGAATCGAATCGAACCGTGACTTTAGAATCGAAAATGTAATCGAATAGAGGATTTGGAGAATCGTGACACCCTTAGTTTGTGCAATTCAGTTTATTTGGATTGATCGTTAAAGTTCAAATGGATTGTGTTATGTTCTGTAATTGTTGTTAATAAATCTGTCAGAAGAAAATGTGCAAAAGTTTTAGCTATTGGGGTACAACAGTGGCAGTCCTTTAAAAATGAACAATGGTTTTACTACGGTAACCATACACACGACTAATTACAGGCGCATCGAGAGCACAAATCACCAATTATTTTAGAGGTCATGAAAATGTATTCACATTTAGCATATTAATGATGCATTCACCACCTCATATATCAGGACACACTGCTTCTGTTCATGAATGCAGTTTACATGCTGAATATGCATTGTGCAATAACAGAATCACAGTTATCTTCTTTATGTTGTTACAGTTCTGCATCTATAATATGACAAATCCAGGAAGCCTTGCTGCAAGAGAATTAACTGTGTTTTTGTTTTCCTTTGTCCAACAGCTCCTGTTTTTACCCACCATCCTTCCCTGTTACCTCCACCTGTATCTCTTTATAAGAAAACCAACGGCTCTTTTAAGAGCCACTCCTATACTCCTCTTACTACCTCTCTCTCTCTCTCTCTCTCTCTCTCTCTCTCTCTCTCTCTCTCTCTCTCTCTCTCTCTCTCTCTCTCTCTCTCTCTCACTCACTCACTCACTCTCTCTATTTCTAATTCACTCTCTCTCACTCACTCACTCTCTCTCTCACACACACTTTCTCTCCCTCTCTCAATTTTCAATTCAATTTTCAATTCAAATTAGCTTTATTAGCATGATTCAGCTGTACTATCATCTTTTCTGAGTAAGAAGAACATTTTCTCAGCGTCACTCAGTTCAAAGAACGATGGAATCAAGATTTCAAATCTGGGCAGAAAGGTTTCTCTTATACTGGTGTATCTGGAGCAGAAGAGCAGAAAGTGTTCCTCATCCTCGATGTGCTGTAGATCACAGTGTCTACAGATCCTCTGCTCTCTCTCAGATAGCTGTAGCTAGAGCTGTGCTGCAGGACCTGGCCTTTATACACACACACACACACACACACACACACACACACACACACACACACACACACACACACCCAGATAGCTGCTAGAGCTGTGCTGCAGGACCTGGCCTTTACACACACACACACACACACACACACACACACACACACACACACACCCAGATAGCTGTAGCTAGAGCTGTGCTGCAGGACCTGGCCTTTACACACACACACACACACACACACACACACACACACACACACACACACACACACAGATAGCTGTAGCTAGACCTGTGCTGCAGGACCTGGCCTTTATACACACACACACACACACACACACACACACACACACACACACACACACACACACACACACACCCAGATAGCTGTAGCTAGAGCTGTGCTGCAGGACCTGGCCTTTACACACACACACACACACACACACACACACACACACACACACACACACACACACACACCCAGATAGCTGTAGCTAGAGCTGTGCTGCAGGACATGGCCTTTATACAGGAACTGGTGTTTGTGTCCCTGAGATCGGGCTTTCTTCTGGAACACCATGACTCTGGTTTTGTCCAGATTGACGGTCAGGGCCCAGTCGTGACAGTATTGTTCCAGCAGGGACAGGCTCTGCTGAAGGCCCTCAGGTGTGCGGGACAGCAGGACCAGGTCATCCGCGTACAGCAGACATCTGACCTCTGACCCCTGACCTGTGTGTGGTGTAGAGTGAGGCCAGGCACAGTAGAGCTCTCCAGCGCTGATGCCAGATCATTGATGTAGATGTTGAATAGAGTTGGACTCAGACTGCAGCCCTGCCTCACTCCACGGCCCTGCTGGAAGCACACACACACACACACACACACACACACACACACACACACACACTCCACGGCCCTGCTGGAAGACAACACACACACACACACACACACTCCACGGCCCTGCTGGAAGAACGCGGTTCTGTGGTTACTGATCTTCACCGCACTTCTGCTGTTGGTGTAGAGAGATTTTATAATGTCGAACGTTTTTCCGCCGATGCCAATTTGTAGGATTTTGTACAGTAGACCGTCATGCCAAATTGAGTCGAATGCTTTTTTAAAGTCTACAAAACATGCAAATATTTTCCGTTGTTTGTCGTTGATGTTCTTGTTGATCAGAGTGTGAAGAGAATAGATGTGGTCGGATGTGCGTTGTTTTGGTAAAAAGCCAATCTGAGCTTTATTTAAACTGTTGTGTGCTGAGATGTGTGAGACGACGCGTGTGTTTATGACACTGCAGAACAGCTTTCCTAAAGCACTGCCCACACTGATGCCGCGGTAATTATTGGGGTCGAATCGATCACCGTTCTTAAATATGGGGGTGACGAGTCCTTCAGACCAGATCTCAGGGAAGTTTCCAGACCATAAAACCAGATTAAATAATTTGGTGAGAGTTTGAATCATGCTGGGACTGCTGAGTTTAAGCATCTCGTTATTAATGTGATCTTGTCCACATGCTTTCTTCAATTTAAGTTTTTTAATATGTTCTAATATTTCAGATATTGTTATAGATTTATCTAATGGATTTTGATCTTTTTTAATTGTTTTCTCTAAGTCTTGAAGTGTTTTCTTTATTTTACTCTGAGGCTGGTTGAGGTCGGCCGGTTCAGTTTTTTGATACAGATTTTCAAAGTAAGATTTCCAAATTGTGCCATTCTGGAGTAGGGATGGGACGGTATGAAAATTTAATATCATGATTATCGCGATTATCAATATTATCACGGTTTTGTTAAAACGAGATGAAAGTGTTCAAAAAGAGTTGATGCTCACACTGAAGACATTTCAACAAGTTTTATATTTGAAAATCAACAAACAACAAATAAAACAAGCAGCTCTATGCACTTTTTAAAGCATTTCCTTCCTTATAATGACGGTCGTCAATAGCAACGCATTATAACACCGCGCACATCCATTGTAACAGCCACCTAGTGTTAAGTAGTGTTCATGACATGAATGTGGATGTGCCTTTAAGATAACTTCTTCTATGGCGTACGTTATTGTATGCATGCTGTTTTTATGTGAGCGCGCACGCACAGGGAGAGTGAGATTGATCACGCAAAGAGGAAGATGACTGCTCTACTGCTGACCGTTGTTTTATAATGTGTTTACTTCCACTTTGATTTGTAGCGTGTTTTAGAGTGTTTTCTTTTCCCTTTAAACATTCGCTCTTGGACATGTATGTGAAGAGTGTGCTTAACTGAGAGAAAACATCTATAAAAGTCTCGTGGAACTACCAGTTCATTTGCACTGTATCTGGGCAGACTTCAAACTCTCTGACAGACGTTAACTTACACCATGCATTACAATGGACGAGCTCTCTCGTTTCATTCAAATACAACTTGCCATCTTGCGTCTCCGTTTTTAATTGTATTGAAAATTAAATTGGAGTTGATTTTTACAGAGTTTGATAATATTGTTGTTGTGATCATCTTGTCTGAACAATTGTTTTGTACGCTGTACATAATGGATTTATAAACAGGTAAGATTTAAAACATTTTCAATTCAATGTCCCCGTAATTATGTGGTAAAAAAAAATCGGTGTAATAAGTGTATAATGAATATAAATTATTATCCCTTAAATGTCACTCTTAATAGTCTTGTTTGAACTTGTTCTTTCGTCTTTGGCTCAAAGCCACTTGCTGCGAACTTTTATTTGCGGAAGCTTCACGTTTATATCAAGTGATTGAGCCGATATAAAATAGTTAAACTTAAAACTACATTTTGTGCCCAATTATTTCCCAGACGTAGTTTTGGTATTGAGGTCAAAGTTAACTTGCTAACAGTGGGTAATGGTCACACAAGACGACTCGGCAGATCTGAAGTTTCCCCCTATTGTTGCGACTTTTTCTTGTGCATGTTCTGCTGACAGGGTGACCATCCTCGATTAAGTTTCCCTCAGGACTTTTGTTAAAGCCAAAATATGACCACACCTCAGAATTGGTTATTTTAAAAGGCTGAAAAATCTCCCGAGCACAGTCACTGCCTTCCGCAATTCCTTCTTGAATAAAAAAACAAAAAACATTGCGCGCCGCGCCTGCGTCAGACTATTGGCTGAACAGGATCTAAAATCGCGATAATCAAACACGGTTTTAATGATAATAAAATTTTAAACGATATTACTAACCGTCAGTACATTTTATCGTGGTTTATAGTGAAACCGGTAATCGTCCCATCCCTATTCTGGAGTGACATCTCTAATTTGGGTTTTCCGAGTTTTTTATACAGGTTCCAGAAAGTGTTTTGATCCACTGAATTCACAATTTCTTCAATTTTGGTTTTAAAATATTTTTCTCTTTTGTTCCACATAAGTCTTTTGTAATTTTGCAGACAGTCTGAGTAAGAAAGCCGTAATGTCTGGCTGGACGGATCTTTGTGCTTTTTGTTAGAAAGTCTCCTGAGTTCTTGTCTGAGACCTGCACATTCATCATCGAACCAGACATCCTTTCTCACTCTCGGTTTATTTGTTTTATGTTTGCTTTGATGTTTAATGTTAGATAGAGTTATCAATGTTTTGAATATGTAATTTAAGTTTTTTGTTGCTGAATTTATTCCATTAACATCTAAACTGAAATCAGTGGACATAAAGTCATCTAGCCTTTTTAATATAGTAGGGCTGTTCATATTTTCTTTGAATTGAGAGTCATTCCTAGTGCTTGTAGTTTGAGAGTCATGAGGTGGAATATAGACTGCACAAAGGTAAAGATTAGACTGATCAAATAAAATTGCTAAAAGTGGAAAATCATCTATTTGGCTTGAAGTGAAATCCGTCATATCGTCTTTGTGCCATATAAGTATTCCACCCGAGTCTCGGCCACGTTTTATTTTAGAATTTTTTGATGAAGGAACCATAATTTCCTTGTATCCTATTGGACAATGTAAAGTCTCATTACTACGACACCACGTCTCATGAAAGATACAGATGTCCATGTCTGTTACACTGCTGAGTAAGTCTTGGTCTGCAGTCTTATTACCAAAGGTAGAAGAGTTCAGACCTTGTATATTCCAACAACTGATTTTAAATGTTTTAATGTTTAAATGTTGTAGTTTTTTCTGTAATGTGTGTGTGTGTGTGTGTGCGCGTGATGCAGGTTATGTCCTCAGTCTGGAGCAGATGATGTTCAGCAGATGTCGGATCTGGTTGAGTTCGGCAGCTGCAGGGTTCTGTGGTTGTTGAGCGGCCGCTGCGTAGCTCTTGTATTGTGATGGAGGTCCGGCGGCCGGTCTGGGCTCTGCTGGAGGACGAGGGCTTCTCTGTGTTGTGTAGCTCTTGTGTTGTGATGGAGGTCCGGCGGCCGGTCTGGGCTCTGCTGGAGGACGAGGGCTTCTTGGTGGCTGAGAGCTTCTCTTGTTATCAGAGTTTCTGCTGTTTCTTGCTGTGTTTCCAAGCGCTGTGCTTTTTAGCACTCTGGCGAAGACTTTCACTCCTTGCTTATTGAGATGTGCATGGTCATACATATGATGAGGCTGTATGTCTTTGTGATAGGCGAGATGAACATTAGGGATGAGTGCGCAGCTTCTGGAGAGTTCCACATTATTTCCGTGGATCACGTGGAACGGCACATCGGTGCGTGGCAGCAGTGTGGACAGAGTTATTCTAGCCTCTGGGAAGCGTTGTGTGGCTCTGATCGCCACCTCTCTCATCACATGTGCCACACGGCCCTTCATGGCCCTTGAATCATTTGTCCCTGTGTGGATTATGATGTGCTTGTAGTTTTCATGTGGGTTTCTCTCAGACAGGATCTGAAAAGCACTTCTTGTGTTTGGGCACCAGATTTTCTTGGCTCTCATGTTTGGTAATAGAAGTCTCTCCTTGACATATTTCCCATTAGAGTCAGTCAGGATAAGAGCATGTGTTTCTCCCAGGTCCTGTACAGCAGAGCTGTGGATCTGGGATGTTGGATCAGTCGAGCAGTGAGGCTCTTCTTCCACTGGCAGCTGTTCAGGTTGAGGATTTTCCATGATCATCTCTGGACGAATCGAGGGTTTGGCAGAAGACTCTTTAGGTGCTGAAACAGAATTGAGTCTTTCTTTTAGATTTGTAATGAGTTCATCTTTGGTGCGAAGAACTGACTTCAAGGCAGAGAACTCCTCCTGCATTTCTTTTCTAACGTCTGTTAGTTGTTTTCCTAACGTTGATTTTACTTCCCTTAGTTCATCTTTAGTTTTCTGAAGTTCTTCTGTCATTTCTTCTCTGTGTCTCTGCAGAGATTCAACCTCTTGTTTTAAGTTCTTTATGTCGATTGTCACTTGTTCCATGTTGTTGTCTTTCAGGTGGGATAGTATTAATTCTTTCATCTCCACTACTTCTACTTCCAGAAGTGAAAAATTGTCTTTCATTCTTGACATTGGAGACGGGATCACAGTTGTTGAAGTCACTGTCGTCTTTTGGACTGATTTTCCAGGGGAGGGAACAATGTTCGCATTCTTGTCCACTTCATCAGACAGTGCCAGCTTTTTTATTAATTCAAAATCTTCAATGAAGACCTTGAGGGCAGATTCTGATCCCTGGACCATGACAGTGCCATTTTGATATAAGTTCAGGGTCAAAAATCTTGTTTCATCATTTTTTTCAGCATCTTCAAATGCTAAGATCTGTCTGCCTTTACAGATGCCTCTTTTCTTGGTAAAGGTGAGATGTTGACAGAAGGCAGTGTGCCATAAAGGGCTGTGTTTGGTGTAAAAGAGCAGGTTGTTCATGTTACTGTGGTCCTGTTGTTCAGCAAACAGTGTGTCGGGCCTCTCCTTCATCTGCTTGTGTCTGAGCATCAGCCTGGAGGCCTCAGAGCTCTTCTGAGGGTAGATGAAGGGGCGGGGCCAGGATGATGCGTTGGCCATCATTGATTTGGAATGTAAACAATCAACTGAAATAACTGCCACTATTTTGAATTTTTGTTTACCATCTCTCAGTGGAGATATAAAACTGGTAAAAATGGGTAAATAAGCCAAAAATGGGGAAAATATGACTTTCACTGATTTCTTTAAAATTCCAGTTGTGTCCAAAATGTTTTTTCTGTGCTGTTCATTCAAACAGGAATCAAGCAAAAGTCCAAAGAGAGATAAATAGCACTGTCTATTCAAAATGTTTTTACCTCTCTTTTCCTCCAAGTTTTCTTATAGCTGTTGTTGTTGTTGTTTTGCTTGATGTTATCCTTTCCAACATGAGTATCCTCTTCTGCAGAGGTTATCTTGTCATCAGCTTCTCTTGAACTTTTCCTCAAATTCAGGTGTGACAGTGTAAAAAAATAAAATAAAAACTGTCCAGATTCAACAAAATCTTTGTTTAGATGTTGTTGTATATTGAATCCTCTCTTAACATTAGCTTGTTAGGAAATAAATCTTATTTTTCTTTCAATTTATCTGGAGCTCAACTCAAGTGTGACTTGTCTCCTCTCACTCTCACTCTCTCTGGAGTTTGGGGTGTGTGAGTGTCTCACGGGTGAGAGGATCGAGCGATTTTAATGGGCCTTTTCTGGTTCTTTTTTTCTAGTTTTTTTATTTTTCTGTTTTAGTTCTTTGTTTCCTTTTCTTTTTTCTTACGATAGTTTTAGGTGAGCGTTTTTTTCTTTGTTTGACTTTGACCTCTTGGCGGGTGTTTGAGATGGAGGCTCACCTGAGAGGGTGTGACTCCTCTCTCTCACTCCGACCATGGAGTTAGATGCGTACCTGAGGCCGGCGTTTCAGTAGAAGAAGTGCTCGTGGCGATAGGTGAACAGGTGGGATATGATAACGTTGTTTCGGCTTCACGGATGAATAAGGCCGTTGTGGTCTTTCTGAAGGAACGGAACTTAACCAGTCGGTTGGTTGAGAGCGGCATTTGGGTGAGTGGCGTTTATGTTGTCATTTCTCCGCTGGTGTCTCAATCGAGCCGTATAACAATCTCGAATTGTCCCCCTTTTATACCAAATCATGACATTGAAAAGGAACTGTTGAGATTTGGGAAAATAGCTAGTGGAATTAAAATGGTTCCACTAGGATGTAAAAACGAGTCACTGAAACATGTCACGTCTTTTAGACGACAATTGTGTTTTTAGATTCAACGGCTCTTGACATTTCCTTTCGAGTCATATATGAAGGCAAGTCCTACATGCTTTATGCAAGTACCGGGAGTTTAAAATGTTTTGAATGTGGTGAAATAGGACACACAAAAAATGCGTGCCCTCGTAAAACGAATACTGAAAATAATGAGTCAGACAATGGAGAAGCTGGACCGATACCCCTTTTCCACCAAGGCAGAGCTGGTGCTGGTTCGGAGCCAGAGCCTAGTTTCAAATCGGTTCTTTGTTTTTCCACCGCCAAAGCACCAGCTCCGAACCAGTAAAACTGGTTCTTAAGTAGCACCAAATCATTGCAGGGTCTAGAACGGAGCCAAGGAAGAACCGCTTGCGTCAGAGGCTGGGGGCGGGGTTACCGTGGCCAACAAGACTGAAGAGAAACTTGTGACCGCCATTTTTAAATAGCAGCTAGTCGAGCTAATAGCAGCTCGATTATAATATCCGTCTATGTAAGTTACGGCGAGCTGCACGAACGCGTTGGATTCGCCGTGTTTGGATGCCGATTTATTTTCGCAAACCCATGAGCATCCATAGTAACGCAACGTCTATTATTGTTGATGCCTTGTTCGAGATGCATCGGAGCAGCGTGGACCGATCAGAGCTGCGGGAGTGTTTGGAGATCATACGACTCCTTGTGCTTTTTGATCGCTTTCGCAGTGCTTTGATTTCATGTGCTGATCGTTCTGCGAGAAGCCGATGCATCTCGAACAAGTCTGGTGTGTTTGTGTTTGGCGCTGCCGCACGCGCGTTGCTGAGCAACATGATACGTATGCAGTGACGTAAGATATAGCTCTGTTGTGGCTCTCTGGCCGGTGGAAACGCAAACCGGTTCTTAGTAAGCTCGTCAGTCGAACCAACTCCGAACTGGCAATAGCTCTAGCTCTGAACCAGCACCCGGTTCTTGTTGGTGGAAAAGGGGTACGAGTGGGTCAAAAGAAAAAACAGGACCGAGTGGGTCAACTGAGAATGATGGTGAGAGGGATAGTGCAGTAAGGAGTTTAGATGAAACTGAAAAGGGAGATGCATTAGAAAGGAACAAAACACAGAATAATCAGGATGTAAGATGTGAAGAAAC